>OY282503.1:7241968-9641968 GCA_958295605.1 Ajuga chamaepitys
TCTTTAAAATATTGGCTTCCTCTTCTTTGATCAAGAGCGGAGGGACAGTGGATCCCCTTCAAGAGGGCATTACGGAACTGATTGAAGAACAAGGGGCGTTCCATCGGGCTAGACCACTCCCCAAAGAAGCGAAAAGAGTGCCTATAAACGGGTCCTGTAAAAAAGTCCTGCAGTGATTGATACTCAAATATTTCTTCTTAGAACGTATTGATTTGACCCCATAAGCGGGACCAAGCATGTTGCCGCCGGAAGCCCGTATTTAAGAGTTCGACCCAATGCTTTAGTTCTGTCCTAGTTGATCCTGATTCGACATTAGAAGTATATTGATTTTTCCCCAATAACCGAATACTTTTGTCTAGCTCTAATTGCTCCCCTCTTGAATGCAGTTCCTCCCCTCGTTTGACTAGGGGAGCGACCTTCAGCGAGTATTCTTCTGGATATACCAAGAAAGATGTACGGTCTAATGAGGCTACTATGAAATATTTACTCATAGGTGGGGCAAGCTCTTCTATTCTGGTTCATGGTTTCCCTAGCAAAAAAGTCAATCCGGGCAAAGAACTCTAAATTCGACTACTCGCCAGGGGCCTAGCGGCCTGTCGTCGGTGATTCCACTGCCTATCTCTTCCTTCTGGGGATGTGCTCCTTTAGAATTCTAATTACAGGGGGGACTCCCTTGAGTGTAGAAGATTGCGGGGGCAGATCCGGGTTGGTTGGTCCGGACAGTGCGTGAGACTAGGGAATGGGTCGAGTAAACTCCCCTTTTTTAAGGGCGGAAAAATAACAGACGAAGCTTTACTTAGATAGGGCTTCCTCTTCTAGTGGGGTTAGAAAGCATAGAGTAGCAAGCACGGCTTAGGCGGAAGCAGAAGTTTATGCTTGCCTTGCTGACTCTTCCATTGATTAGTGAAGTTTCGGAAATGACGTGAGAGAAGAAATGAGATTTTGCCTGGTTCAAGCGGTCCCGAAGTCCACGAATTCTTAGAGGTGGTGGGGATCTCCCTTATGATTTGGCTTAGCTTCTGGCACTGCTGAGGCTTTCAAAATCCAGGTATTGTAGACATTGTCTCATTTGCGTCCCCGAGCATTTTAAATTTCCCATTAAAAAAAATCCCTAAACCAGCCTGAAAGCAAGCTCCGGGCTTGAAAAGAATTAAAGACCTCAAGAACCACTAGTACGCCATCGCTGTTAAGAAGTGCCAAGACCCAATGAGAAGTCGCGCCAAGATATGCTAAATTGGTTATATCTTTGCAGCAACTAAAATTTTTTTAGAATTCAGATCCGGGGTGTGATAGGGTTCTGAAGGATGAATCGGATATGGACAGCGCCGTACTCTATAGAATGCCAATGGGCTGGTTCGCCGGTAACGTCTTCTTTTATCCGCATGCAGGGAAACTTGCACGTGTGGTTCTGGCATGCGAGTTTGATGTAGCCCATTTGATATCTTCGTATCCGAGAATCAACAAACTCGACTCCCCATTGTTCACAAAATTTTGGGTCTTCTTTTTCATCTCCGATTACACAATCCCCCGCGAATTGAGACAATTAAATTTTACTAAAATAGTTTCATTAGCCCCCGAGGTTTTTTTTTTTGAATTCCGTGTGATATTTGTTTTCACAAATAGGTGCTTTTTTGTGTCAAAAACCCGGGATTTTTCGATGATCGAGAGATTTATAAGTGAACATAGTTATATGCTTAACACATCCAAGTTCATGTGATCCGGCAGAATCCAGGCAGGGCGAAGTGCAGAGAAATTCCTATCAAATCAAAGCTCAAAGCGAGCACTAGTTTCTCAACAAGATCACTAGCCGGCTTATTCAGGCTCAACTCTCTTTTGATTCAATGTCTTAATAGAAGAATGGATGCGCGTGTGCTCGGGGTAGAAGTTTTGTATAAATGTATCGCCATGCTATTAAGTATTTTGATTTAAGTTCTTTTCTTTCTAAGAGGTGGAATAGACGTCTTGGGGCTAATGTAGGATCCGCTCAAGGACCTACCGGTTTAGGTAAATATCTAATGCGTTCCCCTACCGGAGAAGTCATTTTTGGAGGAGAAACTATGCGTTTTTGGGATCTGCGCGCCCCTAGTCCAATACTGTATTTACAGCAATCCGTATCACCCCCATTCAAATTAAATTCAATTAAAATTAAGAAGTATCCTAAAAAATAGGATAACTTCTTTTTTCCTGGTCCGGTCAAAAAAGGCCGCCTAGTTCGTTCTTTCTTCCACGTATTCCACTCCTGACCACCTAGTTGTAAGGTTCATACCTTTTCACTAAACATTGGAAGTTCCATTTATAGGCGTATTCTCGAGTCCGAACGACTTATGACCTCCCCCTCTATGCCTTGCGGTAATGATTCCTCTGGCATTACGTCCCTCCCTTTCCTGCTAGGATTGGAAATCCTGTATTTTACATATCCATACGATTGAGTCCTTGGGTTTCCGACCTGTCATCCCTACCTATTACTGCTCAAAGGGGCAGTAACAAGGAATAAATTGAGTCTCCGAGATCCTTTCGATGACTTATGTTGAAGGGATATCGATCGAATCCGATCGATTGCTTTTCATTTCCTTTTTTTGAGTGCATTCAAAATCAGTGATAGGAGAATTCTTTAACAAGAAAAAGCAGTTGGGGGTTGGAATCTTTCTATTCCATACCTATTCGTTCCCGAACTTTTTAACATAAATAAAAGAAGTCAAGTTTTTGGAACAATAATTGGTATCTTTATTACATTAAATTCCTCCTTAATTAGTAACTAACAACATTTTGGGGTATTAATTGTTAATTTCATTGTTGTATGTTAGTACATTTCCGTTCATTATACGTATATTATTTTGAAGAATACTTTTACTCATTTTCTTTCCTCGCATATTATGGTATCTAGATCTCTGGGAAAATACACCTTTGCCCTTGTCGAAATAAGGGATGTTCCGTTTTCGGCACCTACATTCAGATTTGGTCCAATTTTAACACCTAAGGTCATTCCATTAAAAAATCAACGGAATCATAGAATATTCCGATAAGTCTTTAATAATAAATTAATTTAATATTTTTTATTTTTGTTTATTTCAATTCTTTTTGAAAATATAAAATAATTCGTAAAAAGCATAAAAATAATTTTAGTTTTGGAAAAAAAATTAGAAAAGCAAACAACTGTGATACCCCGAATCTTTGAAACGCAATAAAATACATTCTTTGCATTTTAAAATATTTTTACCAATTTTATTTTAGTTTGAATTGCAAAGTTATTTGACTTATGATCTTCATTTTAGAAAATATGTGTGACCACGATGTACCAGGTCGACTGCACTCCTAGTACCAAAAAAAAAATAAAAAAGTAAAATAATAATAATAATAGAATTAAAATTTTATAATATAGAAGCTTAAAGTTGACATCGGGTTTAAGAAGTAAGAAATAATAAGTAGAGTTAAAATATATATATGTATATAAGATAAATAATATAATAATATAAATAAAAACATGACTATATATATATGTGTATACGAATAACATAATATATATATAATAATAATAAAATAATAGTAATATTCTATAATTAGTAAAACACATACACATGCTATATACAGTTAATGCAAATTTGCTATTAACTCTTAATATATTACATAGAAAACAACTAGGGTTTTCCAAAGTTTATACTGAAATGAGATTACAATGAATCCCATATCGGAACTATTATATAAAAACTTCTGAAATTCTATATATAAAAGGTGGTTAACAGTTTCTTTTGAAAAACATAAGAACATAAACGAAAAATAATATATGTATTACATATTGGATTTCCTTTAACTAGGAGATCCTTATCAGTTTATTTTCGACAACGCTCGGGTTGGTGTTTTGGGGAGTTGTCATATAGTGTAAAATCTTTTGAGGTATGTCTTCTTTGATAATTTTCTTTTCTTATTGTTTTTATAGTTTATATAGATTTAGGAATTTAATTATTTTCTTGATGTAAGTAGATTAATAAGTTTAGTTATTTCTTTTAGGTTGTGTTAAATAGTTGTTTAAGATGCATGTTCGCTAGTTTTAAATATTTATTAATGCTGTTAATAAATTAAAATTAATAGTTGATTATGCCTTTTAATTTAGGACTATAATTTATAATAACTTGGCTTATGTATTAGAGATTGTAATAAAATAGACATATTCAATGATAGTGTACCACACTTAATTATTTTAAAATATCAAACCCGATAAGTAATACTCCCTCCGTCCCGGTCTAAGTTTCCTACTTTGACCGGGCACGGAGCTTAAGAAAAAGTAGTTGACCAGCTCATTTTGCTGACTTTTTGGATTTTCAGCATTTAAATTAAGAAATGATTAAGGGAATCAACTTTCTAAACATTTTCCTAATCCAACAATTTAAAAAACCTTAAATAAACAGAAAAAAGCAGAATATTATTTCTGGGAAAAAAAGCAGAATATTATTACATGTCCCAAAATCTGAACAAAAACAGGTAGGAAATTTCCCACCAAATCCTGAAAATCTGAATTCCCTCTCAACATTTTGGAGGGTTACAATCAAAATATTTCAAACCTAAAACTGAATATACATTCAAAATTTCCCTCTAAAAATTTCAACATTAAAAGCTCTTATAAATACCCATAGATCTGCATTCAATGCAGATTCACCAACTTCAGATTACAACAAATTTCAGATTACAAGTGTTCAAAACATGAAAGGCACAAAAAATGGGAAGAACCTTTCTCCATCAGATCGATTATTTATTGCTCAACGCCTTCTTCTTAACAACATCAACGGTGTGCTGAAAAATGACATTAGTGAAGAAATCGCATCATCATTTGGAGTCTCGACTCGGACTGTTCGGCTCATTTGGCAGGCTGCAAAAAATCAAATTTCAGAGGGGCAGCCCATTTCCTTTCCCGAGGTAAGACCCCGACCACCTTCATCTCATGTTCCAACGTTGGATGAAGAAGCCATGAGGGCTATACCATATAACAAGAGAGGCACGATTAGACGACTAGCCAAAGAGCTAGAGGTAAGTAAATCAAAGGTAGGAAGATGGGTCAAATCTGGGAAAATAAAGGCCCATACAAATGCAATCAAACCTGCATTAACAGATTTGAACAAAATGCATAGGCTGAAGTACAGCTTGTCATATTTGCAACAAGATATCAACAACAAAATTGCATTTGCTAGCATGCACAATGTTATCCACATAGATGAGAAGTGGTTTTATATGCAAAAGGGCATCAGAAAGGGCATATAAGCTTGCATCAGAAGTTGACCCATATAGAGCATGCAAGAGTAAAAGATTCATCCCAAAGGTCATGTTTATGTGTGCGGTTGCTAGACCACTATATACGGAGGATGGGGTTGTAATTTTTGATGGGAAAATAGGTATATTTCCTTTCACAATTCAAGAGGCAGCCATCAGAAATAGTGCAAACAGATCAAGAGGCACAATGGTTACAAAACCGATCGATTCAATAAACAAAGAGGTGATTAAAAGCTGTCTTTTGGATAAGGTAATCCGTTTACTATCAGAAATTATTCATCATTTAGTTACTAGTGTTTGTAAGTCTCCTAAAATCATCCATATATTTGTAAAAATATTCGGACTGATTTGGTGACTTTACGGACAGCTTGGGCAGTTCAATTTTACTGTTTTTTCATCATTTGGCATTAAAAACAGATAATTCCAGCAATCAAAGAGAAATGGCCAGCACATGTTAATAAACAAATCATTATCCAGCAAGACAACGCAAGACCTCATTTGAGTAACTTAGACCCAGATTTTAGGAGGGTGGCTACATCCGATGGCTTTGATATTAGGCTGATGTGCCAGCCCCCAAATTCACCGGACACAAACGTTTTGGATTTGGGTTACTTCAGAGCAATTCAAAGCTTGCAAGTTGAAACCAGAAGCTATAATGTGGATGATTTGGTTGCAAACGTGCTTCTTTCATTTGAAGAACTAGGGCATGAAAAGTTAAACAAAATTTTTCTGAGTTTGCAAACTTGTTTGGTGGAAATAATGAAAGTTAGGGGTGGAAATAATTATAAGCTGCCTCACATAGGGAAGGCAGCCTTGGCGAGGGTTGATAATCTACCAAAAGTGATAGAAGTGGAAGAGCAGCTTGTTCGGGACACTATTGAGTTTATAATTGCAAACGAAGAAGCAACCGAACACTATGACATTGAAGGTATCATGTCAGATTTGGGCTATATTTGAAAGAAATTAGATAGGACACGAATGTAGATTTTATTGTTCACAGTGTAAACACATGTGAAGTGTTCATTTTGCTTAAACTGTGAACAATAAAAAGATGGATAATTTTGAGCAAAAATCTTTTGAAGCTGTTTTTTTTTATCCCTCAGAAAAATTTCATCACAGAGAGTACACAAATACCCACTAGGTTAAGCTGGCAGCTTTGAAGTAGCCCATTTGGACTAGTTCAAGCTACCCAAGCATACCTTAATCAACCCAAAATTTCAGTTTGGAGTTGACAATTCAGATAGTGTAGGGCAGCTTCAGTTTCAATTATATTGACTGGCTACCACTACAGATTCAATTACACTAAATATTCACATAGTACATGGACATGATAAACTGGGCAGCAAGAATCAATCAGCTAAAATCAGACAAAACATCACTTTGAAGTTCAAGCCACCTGCAGTGTATAGTGCAGCTATAATTCAGAACCTCATACAAATCCAACATTATCATCACAAATCAGCCCAAATTGACAAAAAAAACAGCCCAAATGAGAACGATTTTAGCTGATACACAATTTTCAGAATAGAGAAATCATCGCAAATCATCCCAAACCAATTTCAAAATTTCCCATTCAACAGTAAATCATCCCAAATCGAAATTTCAACATTTCCAAATCAGAAAGGGCCAAATATGTAACATTTCCAAATCAGAAAGGGCCAAATATGCAACATGCAGCCTTAACAGACTATATCATCAACAGATTAGGGTTCATCCCAAATCATCAGACTAACAACAAATTAGGTTGCATCCCAAATCATCAACAGATCATCATTTGCCATCAAAGAAACGCATCAACTCAGGAAAAAAATCAACATTTTCATATCAGAAGGGGCCATATATGCAACATGCAGCCTCAACAGACTATATCGTCAACAAATTAGGGTTCATCCCAAATCATTAGACTAACAACACATTAGAGTTCATCCCAAATCATCAACAGATCAACATTTGCCATCATAGAAACGCATCAAATCAGGAAAAAATCAACAATATCATTATAAATTAGCCCAAATCGAAAGATCTCACAGATCTCATGCTAAAAAGACATGAAAGTGACGAAATATAGGCCAATCGAAGTACATAACCTTCTGAGCGCCGGAATCCAAACAGCCAGCAGTTCGAAGATAAATCTTCGCATTTCTGGACTGCGTAACCCATTAGAAGTGACCTCCGACTCCTCAATCCCAGTTGGGAGAGCTCCAGGATCCACCTCTTCAGGGCCAGTTTCTGGAACGAAAGACTCTTCGGAGTCGAATACGAAACCTTCTTCAGATTCAGAGGATTCAAGATCCATACCCAAATCTTGGATCAAGCGTTTCAAACACAATACGGAGTGGTGAAATGGTAGAAAACCCAGATCTGGTTCAGATCTGGGTGATCGGAGGAGGGGGGAGGGGTGAGAAGGGAGCAGCGGCGGATTTCAGATTTAGGGTTTGTAAAGAGAGAGAGACGATCATGATAGAGAGAGAGATGAACAGCCAGAAATGAGAGGGATCTCAACATAATGGGTGGGTGATGTGGGTTTTGGGCTGGGCTGTTAGATTTAGGATTTGGGTTTAGGGTTAATTAATGGGTTAGGGTTAATTTATCAAATTCAGATTTAGGGTAGTAAAACAGATTTTAATTATGGCAATTTTGTAATAAAAGTAAAAAAGTGGGGATTTTAATGTTTGACTTTTTTTACCATTTTTGGGGTGGAAAGTTCAGTTAAGACGTACGAAAAAGGAAAGTAGGAAACTTAGAGTGGGACGGAGGGAGTACTAATCAATCAAACAACATGTGCTTGGTGTAGTGCGGGTCAGGCCTTGAGGCATACACGACTTACCTACTTTAAAGCAAGCAAAAAGGTGGGTAACTTGGCTATTTGTAAGTACATTATGCTATTAAACTTGTACTTTGATAAGTATGTTTGTCTTCGGGCTTATTAATATGATACCTCTTAAGTTGTAAGATTGACTTTTGAGAAAAGCTCTTAAGTCGTAAGATTGACTTTTGAGTAGGGCTTGGGAGTCGTAAGATTGACCCCTAAGTCCAACAATATGGCTTTTGAGTCGTAAGATGGGCTCCTAAGTCAAGGATGTATTTATTACTGTGCAACTTCATTTAGTATAACTGCTTACAGAGTTCTCACTGAGTTTATACTCATGCCCATAATTACAAATCTTCAGGTTAGTTGAGTGAGGTGGCGGGACTGTTGCAGCAAAGGTCACCGGGTTCCTTTTTCTACCCGCAATTTTAAGATGTTTTTGCCTCTTCTATGCATATAGATAAGTTTACGTGTCACAAAATCCGGGTGTTTTCTTTTACTTAGAAACTTTGGAACCACTAGTGTAAATATGTTTTGACAGTGTTTTATTGTCAATAAATTCTCTGCTTTTGTCCAATAAATATTTTATGTCACGCTTTCGCACTTTATCTGATTTATTACTTAATTAAAAGAAAAGAAAAATTTTAGTAGCACTTCAATCCCGAATTAACGGGATTGGGGCGTTACAACAGCACATGCATCTGCCCCCACCCGTGCACCACCTCCCGCCACCCAACTCCCCCTCCACCGTCTCGTCAGTTTTTTTTCTTCATTTTTCTTTTAATACCCCCACAACCCACCTCATCCACCCTGCCCCTATTCCTCCCCCATCCCTTCCACATCCCAGTTAATTTTTTATTTCAATTTTCTATTATTCATTTTTCTGTAATACTTTGGCACGTTGCCCCTACCCCGGTGAATTTTTTGTTTTGGTTTTTCTTTTGTTTTATTATTTTTTTTTTCAGTTTTTGTTTTAACACCACCCTTAGTTTTTATTTTTTATTTTTGTTTTTGTTTCAGTCTTAATTTAATACCACTCACCCCCACTCCTGTCAACTTTTGTGTGAGAGGCACCTTTAAAAAATATGAAAAAAAAAAAAATTGGCTCGGTGGAAGGTGTTGATGAGGCGGTTGAGGTGGGGGTTATTAAAAGAAATATGAATAAAAAGAAAAAAAATGACCCAGGATAGTGGTGGGTAGTGGGAGTGGAGACATTAAGAAAAACATAAAAAGTTGACCAAGTGTGATTGTTTTTTGGGGGGGGGGGAGGGGGGTTGGGGGGGGCGCTAGGGGCAGTAAGGAAAAAAAGTAAAATTGACCGGGCGATGGAAATGTGGGGTTGGAAGGGGGCATTAAGGGTAAAAACACTTAAAAAAAATTGACGGAGGTGGGTGGGGGGGTGAGGAGGGTGCTGGGTTGGGGGTGGAGCATTAAGAAATAAAACTTTTAAAGATAGAGGAATTTTTTTCCTTTGGGGGAAGGATGTGATATTTATATTTTGGTTAATTTTATTCTTATGTAACTATAATTTTATATTTATATATTATTTTATTAACGAAAAATTCTTTCAACCTGTGATTTTGCAGATAATATATAGACCCAACAATATCTGCTAAAAAGATAAACTATAAGCAGGAAGTATCGACACCCATCAATAGATATAGTTGGCGTATGGCCCCAGACATCAACATATAAATATTTCAACGAGTAGTTCGCAATAAATGGAGATAAGTTAGAAGGGAGTCTATGAGACTAGCTCATGCAACAAGAGACACAACTCTGTTAAAACATCTGACAAATTCAAAACAGGCAACTTAAATTTAGATAATATAAAAGAGCTCTTCCTCTTTGAAGGGTGTCCAAGACGGGCATGCTAGTGATTTGGAGAGGTACGTACGCCTTGGGCAGCTAACTTAGGCTCGGAGCAGGTAAACGTTGGAAGCAATTGATAAACACCATTACTGCAGGGCCCTCTAATTAGATCCGCCCCCGTGATGAGATCCTTTACCACAAAATAGTCAGGGAAAAACTCCATGGAGACATGATTTGATTTAGTAAATTGATGAGCATAAATCAAATTTCTAGCAGCACCAGGCAACATAAAGTATTTGAAAGTAGAAATTGATGAGAAGGAGTACGAATAGTAGATGTACCAATGTGGGTTTTGGGTATCTGTACCGTCAACGATTTGAATCTCGTCTATGCCATCGTATTCAGAATGAATGGAAAGGTTTCTTAGTTCATTAGTTAGATTGTGAGAGGCGCCGGAGTCCAGAAGCCAACCTTGGGAATGAGTAGCCTGATTGTGGGATTGAGCAACATGAGCCATCATAGGTAAGCGACGACACAATGGGGCAGAATGGTCAGGGAAACCACACAACTGACAAGTAAGTGGGTTCCTGCCTCTCTGAGTGGTATTGGGATGGCGACGTCCCCCACCCTATAGGAGGAGTTGGACTGCCCTCGGCCGAAGTATTTGTTGGATGGCGCTCGTTGCTGCTCGTCAAAGCATGGTTTGCCATCGCAACCAATGTCGAGGTTTCAGACTCGACTTGCTTGAGATATAACTCGTATTCCACTAATCTGTCACATAATTCCTCGAAACGGAATGGTTTCTCTCGAGTGCGAACGACATTGACGATATCACGATAGTCAGGGCCAAGACCATTGATGATATAAATGGATAGATCATCATCAGAGACAGGAGTGTCTAAGAGACTTAGTTCATCGACGATTGCCTTGATGTGGTTAATATACTCGGGAGGCCTTTGTAAGAGAAGTCTTTAGATGGATGACGTGGGCTTGGGAGGTACTGGCGGAAGCCCAATTAAGAGTCGTACAAGCATTCTTAGCAGTTTGGGAAGTTGAAAGGATTGGTAAAATTTCAGAAGATACATACCCAAGTATGGTGGCGAGGAGCAATTGATCTTTGTTGGAACCACCATGTAGATGCAGCGCCGTCGGTGGTAGCCTCGGGTTGAGGAGTGTCGCCATTGAGATGCCCAATCAGATTAAATTCGTTCAGAAGTGCCGTCAGATGAAGTCGCCAAGAGGAGAAATTCGCAGTGGTCAATTTGATGGGTAGGTGATGGTGGGCAAAAATTCGAATGATAGGTGGATGAGGGGCAAGAGGTGTAGCAGGTGTGCCGTCTGTGGTTTTAGAGGTTGAAGGGTTGGTGGGGTTCGTCATGATCGAGAGAAGACAAATTGAGTGTTTATCTCGTAAGAGAATAACTAACTGATACCATATAAAGTCACAAAAGAATGTAGGAAGTGAATTGATTTGATTTACTGTACACACAATGTATATATAGATACATGAGTACAATGAGATACAACATAATCTCGAAGATATGAAATCTTAACAGAATACATGATATGCGGTAGTTGATGATACATCAATTAATTTGACTTGGCAACTGTATCACCAGAATCTTCCTTGATAAAAAAACATAAAAAAAATACTATATATCTTTTTTTCTTCCGTGTTATCTTCAATGATATCGGCTCTTTTTTTCCCAACAACACCATAAATCCTAATTTCTTCAAGATTTCATCAATTGAGCACATAAATAAAAACAAAAATTCACTTAATATCCACAAAGTATCTTCTTCACTTTTTTCTGCAATTTGTGTTGTACAATATCTTCTTTCTCCTTCACTTTTTTCTCTTACCTTTGTTCTGATTATTTGTTTTATCTTCTGCTGTGAATTGATATTCATTTCATTGTTGAGAAAACGGCCCACAACCCTCGGCGTCAAATCAAAATTATTCACCAAAACAAATCAGTCACTCTTCCTTGTTAAGAGATTTATAGGTATAAAATAAGAAAAAAAGTTAGAAAAGTGAGAGAAGGGTGTGGTTCGTCTGTACTAGAAGAAAAATGGGGAAAAAAATTTTCATTTTCTTAATGTCTTATTGTTTAATTATAATATTTTATAATTTTCATATAATATAATTTAATATATAAAGGTATAACTGATAATAAGTGGGCTGCATTAAGAAGTTTATACTGAATTTTAAATATAAGTGGGCTACATTAAGCAACAGGTTGCGTTGAGACATTCTGTGGGCTGCAAATAGTTGTAGCCTATATATTATTTCTAGATGAATTTAACTAAATATACCATCCGGTTATAAAAATAAGTCTTACTCTGAAAAAAAGGGGAGGAGGATAAAAAATAACAGGCCTATTTCTAACCCTAAAATACCGCAAATATACATGTGTAGATGTATATAGCAGAAGTCAAGGTCGATCCACAGAGAATAGATTAACGTAGTTTGATACCCTAATTATCTAGGATTATCCTAACTAGATACTAGAATTGGTGAATGATTATATTAAACTAGATTGCATGTACTAATAAACTAAATTAATAAACTCAGGAATTTCCAAACAACAAGAATGTACCCTAAGATATCAATTTCAGAAATTACGCTAATGATGATCAATCTCTAATTTATAAACTCTTAAACCAATTATATTATCTATTAGGTGCCACTTAATTAACCTAACACTTCTCTCGAAGCGAGTAAATCGTAGATTGATTAAGATAATAGCTCTCTCTAGTCAATTAATCCTAACAACTCCTAACAGCCCTTTAACCTTTTGCCTACACAATTTTAGACAATCGCGCTATGTGTTGTCGTCTATTAACAATTTCGCTCTCTCGAAGCGGAACTATTAAACAAGTAAATTAAACCTAATTGGGCAAATTAAATTCAATTATAGGATGAAACCAAACACATAGATAGATAGAAACAACTGGAGTCTATAAATTAAACAATTAAATTAACATTATCATAAAACCCTACTTTCTAATCCTAGGACATGAGTAATTTAGCTACTCATGTCTACTAACAACTCAAAACAAGAATTCAAGGAAAAAGTATGAGAAATTATGATGTAATGTGTGATTCCTCTTGAAAACTCGAGCTTGGCCTTTATTTATAAGTTGGGGTCGAAATCCTTAAGCGATTAGGATAAAAGTCCCATCAAAACCCGGATTGGCTTTAGGGAGGACTTCTGGCACGACCGCGCCCAGCCTACTTGACCGCACTGTCGCGATGCGGTAAAATTAATTAAACCAAGCTACCCTTCTAACTCGTAGAAGTGGTAAGTAGGGTCGATCCCACAGGGAGCAGGAAGACTCTTAGTGTTTAAGTAAATCCTAATACTAGCAACATATATAAATATATAGATAATGGGGGTTTATGAATTGATGTATATTAACTAAGGAACTAAAACAGAAATTAAGCAAATTAATTATGACTTGTTCTACTTATAAAATAACGAATCCCAGCCCTTAATCTTATCTCCCCCTAGTTATTACTACCCTGTGATAGATGCAATTATTAACCAATTTTATCCTTAAAACTCCTACCCCGAGGTTAGCAACAAGCTCTACTAACCTCGTTATCCCTTATGTTTAACTAACCAAAACAAGCTCTTTGGTTAGTCTATCCAGTTGAGTGACCTCAGAATAAGCTCTCTGGATCTCATCAACCGGACGCCTAGAGAACTAGGATAACGGGATAGACACGGTGTGGACCTCGTAAGCTCGGACCCATTCAGACCGAGCTATATACTACCCTAGCGATATCACTCACTATTCGCTACTAAGTGGCTTATAGGTTCGTAACAATTACGGATTACGATTATAACCTAGCGTTACTTATGCAATTATAATCCTAGGTGATCAATCTAGCATATAAACATACAAGCATTGAAGGATAAACAAATAGTATAACAACGTTTCAAGGAATCAACTGATTAATAACCACTGTAAATATCACAAAATAGTAAAACTAGGGTTCGACTCGACTAAGGACTGAAATAACCTACTAGCCGCTCATGGCGGTGACAAAAGACAAATTAAACTGAAAATACATAATTAAAAGATTAAGGACTAGAAACCCGAGTACTGTCGATCTTGATTGCTCGTCCCCTTCGGAATCTCCCAATCTTGCTCTCTCGTAATGTTCAAGTCTGTTATTTCCGAGCATAAGGGTCCCTTTTTATAGAGAAAGTCAATTTGGGTTGATTTTGGGCTTTTAAATCGAAATTCTTGTGGCCCAAGGATTAAGTAGCCGCCTTATTGGACCGCGACCGCGCTCATGGGCCGCGCCCGCGCCCGCTCTTGGTCCAGCAGCACGCCGCGGCCACGCAAGTATGCCTCGGCCGCGCTACTTGTCCAGAACTTTTCCCCGGTTCCTTTAGTTTGACAGCGGCAGCACAACTGTGCCGCGGTCGCGGTGGTCCGTTCTCATTTTTCGAGGCTTTTTCCATCCTTTTGACATCCGGACTTCATTTCTTCGTTGTGCATCCGGCCGAGTACGGATACTTAGCCTTAAATCACCTATTTAGCTAAAAATGAAAACACAAATGTCAAATAGTCCAAAGGCCTTAAAACAAACTAAATACTCTCCATTATACACGCAAACATCACAATTCATCACTCTAACAGACTTAAAGTGCATAAATAAATGCGTGTACCAAAATCCCTCAAACTTAACCCTTTGTTCGTTCCGAACAAATCTAAATCAAACAACAATCAAGACACGGGTTTTAAGGTACTTTAAGTGACAATTACGAGTTTCAGAAAGGTTTTCCAATAAAAACACAGCAACATGATGTAAGCGAGCATATTTGACAGGGCAACTTCAACTACCTTCATTGCTTATGAATATCAACAATTGATCCTCACCGGAATTGTGTATCATCTTCTCTCAAGTATTTAGGGTATGCAAAGTACTACACTCACACTGACTTATATGCAACGACCACCATATGCTTGCCAATTATTTAAGTCGGACCTAGTGCTCAGCATGTGTGACAAAGAATCAAAAAGGTCTTTAATTCGGTTGTAATCAAGGACTAAAATATCGCGAGATTTCGCCGAAATCTCGCGAATCTCGCGATTTTTCAACAAAAACCTATAACATGCTAAAATCGTCTCAGGAGAGCGCGAGATTTCTCGCGAAATCCTTTTTTTTTTCTTTTTTTTTTCTTTTTTCTTGTTTCAGCAAAATTTTTAAAAATTTGCCCAACCTTAGTTTCGAACCTAAGACCTCTAGAATGAGGTTCCAAGCTTTAACCACCAAACCAAGTCAACAACATGCTATTATGTCTACATATTATTCATATAACCTATTTAGTAAAATTCTACTTACGATAATATATACCTTATGAAAATGAAAATTAGAAATAATTGACTATTTTTTGTCCATAATTAGTTATCAAAATGAAAATAATTGGTTCATAATTAGTTATCAAAATGAAAATAATTGGTCCATAATTAATTATCAAAATGAAAATTAAAAATATAAAAACTAAGTATAAAATAATAATTGGACATTTTTATAAATCTTTTGTTTTGTTTATAATTTTAAGATGAATTTATGTATTAAAGTTGGTTATAATATTTTTGAAATATTTTGTTAAACTTTCGAATTTTTAATATAATATTTCCGTACTAGTAATTAGTAATGTTATATGAAAAAGGTCAAAAAATGTTTTATATTGCCACTCATTGTTTATATTATTTTATATTTATAAATTAGTTGTAAATAAATCTATTTCTATCAAATTTAAGATGCCTATATGTATTTGAGTTTGTTATAATAATTGTAAATATATCATGTTAATTTTTTAAATTTTTAATATATTTTTTTAATATTTTTCAGAAAATTGCACCGATATTCCGATATTAATCGATATCTCACCGATATCTCCGTAAATTGAAAGATCGATATCTCCGCGAATACCGATATTTTCGTCCTTGGTTGTAATATAGGCTTAGGTAGGGTAGGATAAAATTTGGATGAAAGTGACTAAAACGTGGACTAACCGAGTTATTCCTACTCAACCACCCCTCAAAACAATCACTCACATCTCACTCTCCCAAATCCCAGTAAATCACCCCAAGGAATGACTTCTTCTCCCCATGAAAGAATCTTTTACAACCAAGTGCTTTTCTTTTTCTTACTACTTTTCTTCTTTTTTTTTTTTTCCTTTTTTTTTCACTTGGGTACCACATTTTCTGGGACTACCCGAATTCCTTTATTTATTATTATTTTTTTTTTCACTAAGCACTTTTCTTACTCCCTTCCTCAAATCATGCTTCATATGTACCCAACTCATTTCTTTTTCTACTTTTGCATTGTACACATCAACAAGTCTAAACTTTTTAGCACATAGGAGGGTAAACCTTCTTGAATTCTCTATCACCAATTCCCTTTTCATTTCTCATTTTATTCCCCTTTTTTTTTTCAGCCCATAGGAATCCCAAATAACATCCCCGACTACCTCTCCTTTCGCCTCCCTCTTAACTAGATTAGTCCAATAAGGTCAAAGGCCAATTTGAAAGATATTCGGCTTGTAATATTCGGCTAACAAACGACAGGCTCACGGCTCAAATGGGCTAACTAAGGAAAATTTCTTTTTCAAGTTTGCAGTCAACAAGGGTAATTATGTTGAGTGTCAGAAATAGGCTAAAATCAAGAAATGCCTAAGATCACTTTCTAAGCCACGACACACATTGACTTATTCACGACAGACATTCAAGGCAAGTTCTAGGGTCTATGTACACATAATCAATGAAAATCACACCGAAAGAATTTATACAAATCACTCCAAGACTGGAGGTACAAAATAGTCTCAAAGTCCTCACAAGGCGATTTTACTGATCAACGTTGCAAATTACAGCACAATTTCATATCCATTACCCGTCATGCTCTATCATGTGCTATTATAAACAAGTTTTAACAAAAATCATCATGAACTCATTGCCAACTTATCATCACCTTAATGTGTTCATTTTTTTCTTAACAGCACAATTCAGGTTTCTTTTCCCTTTCTAGACTCGATCTAACTCTACCAAAATAAACACAATAAAACATAAAGACTCCACAAAACAAAATAACGAAACAGATAACTACGGCTCACAGGCCCACACACTATCAATGGCACACAGGCCCAATCCTCAACTAATGGCTCACAAGCCCAACAACAAAATAGAAACGGACAGCATATTAGAAACGCTGCCAAGTCGCCCCACATCGCACCCCCCTCCCCCAAACTTGGTTCAAAACTAGAGTTTGAGGGAAGAAAAAGTGGTGCGGCTTGGTACGTACTTACAGTGCTTTACTGAGGCGGCAGCGGGGGTGGATGAACCCCTTGTCCCCAAAAGGGCTGCATGTATTTCCACTGAGCTTCTTGCTGCCTCTGCTATTCCTGCTGTTGCTCTGACCATGTCTGCATCTGTGCCCGACGATCATCCTCCGTCTTGTGTTTTATGGTAATCCTTATTATGTAAAAATGCAAAAACATGAAAGAGAACTAATCTAATGCTGAATAAAATAACGAAATAAATAAAGGACCGTAAACATCGGGTTGCCTCCCGACAAGCGCTGTTGTTTTACGTCGTTGGCTCGACGGCTGCACATTCCCTTATCGTTTGTGCCAAGGTGGTTTCCACATGGGCCCCGACCAATTCAGACACTTTACCCCATTTCGCCTCTCATTTTCCTTTTTACGATGCCGCACCAATGCGGACCAATTCAGCTTACTCCTGCACCTATTCTCACAATCTTTCTCAACAACAGGGTTAGTCGCATTAGGTAAGAAAACAGAATTGGCATCTTCAGGATATCCGATAGCATCATAAATATTCAACTTAACAATATGGCCATCAAATTCCATACTCAGAGTCCCCTTACCTACATCAATCTTTGTTTGGGCGGTGTTCAAGAACGGCCGCCCTAACAAAATTGGGGAAGATGTAGTGGAATCTCCTTGCATGTCTAAAACATAAAAGTCAGCGGGAAATACCAGTTCACCTACTTCTACTAAGATATCTTCAATTACATCGGGGTATGTGTTACTACGATCTGCTAACTGAATTACTATCCTAGTTTCTTTCAGTGGTCCTAGTTTTAATGCATGATATATTGCTCTTGGCATTACATTAATGGACGCTCCTAGGTCTAGCATGGCACGTTCAATGTTTTCGCCTTCTATTCTACATGGGATGACGAACATACCTGGATCCTTACATTTGGGTGGCATCTTCTTTTGGAAGATTGCTGAGACATTTTCTCCCATCAGGACCTTTTCGTCCCCCTGTAGTTTACGCTTGTTGGTACATAGCTCCTTTAAGAACTTGGCGTATCTGGGGATTTGCTTGATAGCATCGATCAAGGGGATGTTGATGTCAACCTTGCGAAACACCTCCAATATCTCCTTCTCTTTGTCAGGTCGTGTCGGTCGGAGCATACGACTGGGGAAAGGGAGTGGTTGAGACGGAATGGATGCAGAATCCGCTGGTTTTGGCTGAACAGGGACCGCGGCCGCGGTGGTTTGCCGCAGTCGCGCTATGTCTACAGAAATTCCACCTTCAGGATCGTCAGGTTGGGCACGGCCGCGCAAGTCTGCCGCGGCCGCGGCTCTATCTTCTGCAGCTTCTTCCGAAATTTCGTTGATATCATCTTCCAATGGTTGCCCGGACTTCTTAAGCTCTCCAAGCTGATTACCACTCCTCAATGTGATGGCACTGACATTTCTTGGGTTCATTTCAGGTTGTGATGACAGTTTTCCACTCTGCATGTTCTCTAGTCGACTTATAGCAGTTGCCATCTGGCCCATCTGTGTCTCGAGATTCTTGATGCTTGATGTTGCATCCTTTTGAAACTGCACAGTGTTTGTTGCTAAAGTCTTCACAATATCCGCCAAGGATGAGTCAGGTGCTTGTTCGGTTGGCTGCTTCGTGTAATACATACCTCTAGGTGGTGGAGGTCTGTTTTTCCCACTTGACTGGCCTTGCTGATTACAATAGCTGAAATTCGGATGATCCCTCCATCCTGGGTTGTACGACTGGGAATATGGGTCGTACTTCCTGCCTTGGAAGTTTCCAGTTCCGACAGCATTGGCGTGTGCTTCTAGCTCATTACCCAGAACTTCGCAATTATCGGTTGTGTGATCTGTGGTATCACATATTCGGCAAGGCCGAGTATTTGAGCCCCCCCCCCCTCCGGAAACAACCTTCTGGACCATTTTGGTAAGCTGATCAATCTTCGCATCCATTTGAGAATCGTTTACCTCCCTCACTATACGCGTAGAGGCATCCCGTGTCCCTAACTGTTGAGTCTTAGCAGCCATTTTCGAAATGAGTGCTCTAGCAGCTATCGGGGTTTTGTCACATAGGTCTCCCCCACTGGCAGAGTCTAACATGTTCCGGTTTGACTGTGTCAGTCCTTCATAAAAGTACTGGATGAGTAACTGTTCTGTGATATGATGTTGGGGACATCTAGCCACCAGCTTTTCAAAGCGTTCCCAATACTCGTACAAAGTTTCTCCGGGCAGTTGTATTGCTCCACTGATTTCCTTCCGGATGTTTGTGGCCTTAGATGCCGGAAAGTACTTCTCCAAGAACTGGGCCTCCATTTCCTCCCAAGTTTTTATAGATGCTGAGGGCAGGTAGTAGAGTCAATCCTTGGCCATATCCTTCAGAGAAAAAGGGAATGCCCGCAGTTTTATCTGTTCTTCTGTGACTTTCGTCGGCTTCATACTCGAACAGACGATGTGAAACTCCTTCAGATGTTTGTGCGGGTCTTCTCCTGCTAACCCCATGGAAAGAGGGTAACAGGTGAATTAACTCTGACCGGAGTTCGAAAGTGGTGTCCTCCCCTAGGTCAGGGAAGGTGATGCATAGAGGCTGGTGAGTAGTGCCAGTGGTGGCCAATTCCCGCATAGTCCTTTCGGCTGCCATTGCTTCTATCTCAGGTTCAGACTCGGAAGAATTCTCGGTGGCAAAAGGTAAGGCTTCAAATTCCTCTAGATTCTCTCTTGCTTGTCTTCTCAGAATGCGGTCTCTACGAGTTATTTCAGGATAAAAAAGCAGTTCCTTATTTTGGCATGAACGAGTGATCATTCACTGCTAAAACAAAAAGAAACTTAGGTGAGTTCAAGTGTATCGCAAATATTATATAAAAGAAATAAAATTATGAGACTCAATATAGAACTAATAAAACTAAACACTTAAAATCTTGCACCGCTCCCCGGCAACGGCGCCAAAATTTGACCGCACTGTCGCGATGCGGTAAAATTAATTAAACCTAGCTACCCTTCTAACTCGTAGAAGTGGTAAGTAGGGTTGATCCCACAGGGAGCAGGAAGACTCTTAGTGTTTAAGTAAATCCTAATACTAGCAACATATATAAATATATAGATAATGGGGGTTTATGAATTGATGTATATTAACTAAGGAACTAAAACAGAAATTAAGCAAATTAATTATGACTTGTTCTACTTATAAAATAACGAATCCCAGCCCTTAATCTTATCTCCCCCTAGTTATTACTACCCTGTGATAGATGCAATTATTAACCAATTTTATCCTTAAAACTCCTACCCCGAGGTTAGCAACAAGCTCTGCTAACCTCGTTATCCCTTATGTTTAACTAACGAAAACAAGCTCTTTGGTTAGTCTATCCAGTTGAGTGACCTCAGAATAAGCTCTCTGGATCTCATCAACCGGACGCCTAGAGAACTAGGATAACGGGATAGACACGGTGTGGACCTCGTAAGCTCGGACCCATTCAGACCGAGCTATATACTACCCTAGCGATATCACTCACTATTCGCTACTAAGTGGCTTATAGGTTCGTAACAACTACGGATTACGATTATAACCTAGCGTTACTTATGCAATTATAATCCTAGGTGATCAATCTAGCATATAAACATACAAGCATTGAAGGATAAACAAATAGTATAACAACGTTTCAAGGAATCAACTGATTAATAACCACTGTAAATATCACAAAATAGTAAAACTAGGGTTCGACTCGACTAAGGACTGAAATAACCTACTAGCCGCTCATGGCGGTGACAAAAGACAAATTTATCTGAAAATACATAATTAAAAGAATTAAGGACTAGAAACCCGAGTACTGTCGATCTTGATTGCTCGTCCCCTTCGGAATCTCCCAATCTTGCTCTCTCGTAATGTTCAAGTCTGTTATTTCCGAGCATAAGGGTCCCTTTTTATAGAGAAAGTCAATTTGGGTTGATTTTGGGCTTTTAAATCGAAATTCTTGTGGCCCAAGGATTAAGTAGCCGCCTTATTGGGCCGCGACCGCGCTCATGGGCCGCGCCCGCGCCCGCTCTTGGTCCAGCAGCACGCCGCGGCCACGCAAGTATGCCTCGGCCGCGCTACTTGTCCAGAACTTTTCCCCGGTTCCTTTAGTTTGACAGCGGCCGCACAACTGTGCCGCGGTCGCGGTGGTCCGTTCTCATTTTTCGAGGCTTTTTCCATCCTTTTGACATCCGGACTTCATTTCTTCGTTGTGCATCCGGCCGAGTACGAATACTTAGCCTTAAGCATACGACTGGGGAAAGGGAGTGGTTGAGACGGAATGGATGCAGAATCCGCTGGTTTTGGCTGAACAGGGACCGCGGCCGCGGTGGTTTGCCGCGGTCGCGCTATGTCTACAGAAATTCCACCTTCAGGATCGTCAGGTTGGGCGCGGCCGCGCAAGTCTGCCGCGGCCGCGGCTCTATCTTCTGCAGCTTCTTCCGAAATTTCGTTGATATCATCTTCCAATGGTTGCCCGGACTTCTTAAGCTCTCCAAGCTGATTACCACTCCTCAATGTGATGGCACTGACATTTCTTGGGTTCATTTCAGGTTGTGATGACAGTTTTCCACTCTGCATGTTCTCTAGTCGACTTATAGCAGTTGCCATCTGGCCCATCTGTGTCTCGAGATTCTTGATGCTTGATGTTGCATCCTTTTGAAACTGCACAGTGTTTGTTGCTAAAGTCTTCACAATATCCGCCAAGGATGAGTCAGGTGCTTGTTCGGTTGGCTGCTTCGTGTAATACATACCTCTAGGTGGTGGAGGTCTGTTTTTCCCACTTGACTGGCCTTGCTGATTACAATAGCTGAAATTCGGATGATCCCTCCATCCTGGGTTGTACGACTGGGAATATGGGTCGTACTTCCTGCCTTGGAAGTTTCCAGTTCCGACAGCATTGGCGTGTGCTTCTAGCTCATTACCCAGAACTTCGCAATTATCGGTTGTGTGATCTGTGGTATCACATATTCGGCAAGGCCGAGTATTTGAGCCCCCCCCCCCCTCCGGAAACAACCTTCTGGACCATTTTGGTAAGCTGATCAATCTTCGCATCCATTTGAGAATCGTTTACCTCCCTCACTATACGCGTAGAGGCATCCCGTGTCCCTAACTGTTGAGTCTTAGCAGCCATTTTCGAAATGAGTGCTCTAGCAGCTATCGGGGTTTTGTCACATAGGTCTCCCCCACTGGCAGAGTCTAACATGTTCCGGTTTGACTGTGTCAGTCCTTCATAAAAGTACTGGATGAGTAACTGTTCTGTGATATGATGTTGGGGACATCTAGCCACCAGCTTTTCAAAGCGTTCCCAATACTCGTACAAAGTTTCTCCGGGCAGTTGTATTGCTCCACTGATTTCCTTCCGGATGTTTGTGGCCTTAGATGCCGGAAAGTACTTCTCCAAGAACTGGGCCTCCATTTCCTCCCAAGTTTTTATAGATGCTGAGGGCAGGTAGTAGAGTCAATCCTTGGCCATATCCTTCAGAGAAAAAGGGAATGCCCGCAGTTTTATCTGTTCTTCTGTGACTTTCGTCGGCTTCATACTCGAACAGACGATGTGAAACTCCTTCAGATGTTTGTGCGGGTCTTCTCCTGCTAACCCCATGGAAAGAGGGTAACAGGTGAATTAACTCTGACCGGAGTTCGAAAGTGGTGTCCTCCCCTAGGTCAGGGAAGGTGATGCATAGAGGCTGGTGAGTAGTGCCAGTGGTGGCCAATTCCCGCATAGTCCTTTCGGCTGCCATTGCTTCTATCTCAGGTTCAGACTCGGAAGAATTCTCGGTGGCAAAAGGTAAGGCTTCAAATTCCTCTAGATTCTCTCTTGCTTGTCTTCTCAGAATGCGGTCTCTACGAGTTATTTCAGGATAAAAAAGCAGTTCCTTATTTTGGCATGAACGAGTGATCATTCACTGCTAAAACAAAAAGAAACTTAGGTGAGTTCAAGTGTATCGCAAATATTATATAAAAGAAATAAAATTATGAGACTCAATATAGAACTAATAAAACTAAACACTTAAAATCTTGCACCGCTCCCCGGCAACGGCGCCAAAATTTGACCGCACTGTCGCGATGCGGTAAAATTAATTAAACCTAGCTACCCTTCTAACTCGTAGAAGTGGTAAGTAGGGTTGATCCCACAGGGAGCAGGAAGACTCTTAGTGTTTAAGTAAATCCTAATACTAGCAACATATATAAATATATAGATAATGGGGGTTTATGAATTGATGTATATTAACTAAGGAACTAAAACAGAAATTAAGCAAATTAATTATGACTTGTTCTACTTATAAAATAACGAATCCCAGCCCTTAATCTTATCTCCCCCTAGTTATTACTACCCTGTGATAGATGCAATTATTAACCAATTTTATCCTTAAAACTCCTACCCCGAGGTTAGCAACAAGCTCTGCTAACCTCGTTATCCCTTATGTTTAACTAACGAAAACAAGCTCTTTGGTTAGTCTATCCAGTTGAGTGACCTCAGAATAAGCTCTCTGGATCTCATCAACCGGACGCCTAGAGAACTAGGATAACGGGATAGACACGGTGTGGACCTCGTAAGCTCGGACCCATTCAGACCGAGCTATATACTACCCTAGCGATATCACTCACTATTCGCTACTAAGTGGCTTATAGGTTCGTAACAACTACGGATTACGATTATAACCTAGCGTTACTTATGCAATTATAATCCTAGGTGATCAATCTAGCATATAAACATACAAGCATTGAAGGATAAACAAATAGTATAACAACGTTTCAAGGAATCAACTGATTAATAACCACTGTAAATATCACAAAATAGTAAAACTAGGGTTCGACTCGACTAAGGACTGAAATAACCTACTAGCCGCTCATGGCGGTGACAAAAGACAAATTTATCTGAAAATACATAATTAAAAGAATTAAGGACTAGAAACCCGAGTACTGTCGATCTTGATTGCTCGTCCCCTTCGGAATCTCCCAATCTTGCTCTCTCGTAATGTTCAAGTCTGTTATTTCCGAGCATAAGGGTCCCTTTTTATAGAGAAAGTCAATTTGGGTTGATTTTGGGCTTTTAAATCGAAATTCTTGTGGCCCAAGGATTAAGTAGCCGCCTTATTGGGCCGCGACCGCGCTCATGGGCCGCGCCCGCGCCCGCTCTTGGTCCAGCAGCACGCCGCGGCCACGCAAGTATGCCTCGGCCGCGCTACTTGTCCAGAACTTTTCCCCGGTTCCTTTAGTTTGACAGCGGCCGCACAACTGTGCCGCGGTCGCGGTGGTCCGTTCTCATTTTTCGAGGCTTTTTCCATCCTTTTGACATCCGGACTTCATTTCTTCGTTGTGCATCCGGCCGAGTACGAATACTTAGCCTTAAGCATACGACTGGGGAAAGGGAGTGGTTGAGACGGAATGGATGCAGAATCCGCTGGTTTTGGCTGAACAGGGACCGCGGCCGCGGTGGTTTGCCGCGGTCGCGCTATGTCTACAGAAATTCCACCTTCAGGATCGTCAGGTTGGGCGCGGCCGCGCAAGTCTGCCGCGGCCGCGGCTCTATCTTCTGCAGCTTCTTCCGAAATTTCGTTGATATCATCTTCCAATGGTTGCCCGGACTTCTTAAGCTCTCCAAGCTGATTACCACTCCTCAATGTGATGGCACTGACATTTCTTGGGTTCATTTCAGGTTGTGATGACAGTTTTCCACTCTGCATGTTCTCTAGTCGACTTATAGCAGTTGCCATCTGGCCCATCTGTGTCTCGAGATTCTTGATGCTTGATGTTGCATCCTTTTGAAACTGCACAGTGTTTGTTGCTAAAGTCTTCACAATATCCGCCAAGGATGAGTCAGGTGCTTGTTCGGTTGGCTGCTTCGTGTAATACATACCTCTAGGTGGTGGAGGTCTGTTTTTCCCACTTGACTGGCCTTGCTGATTACAATAGCTGAAATTCGGATGATCCCTCCATCCTGGGTTGTACGACTGGGAATATGGGTCGTACTTCCTGCCTTGGAAGTTTCCAGTTCCGACAGCATTGGCGTGTGCTTCTAGCTCATTACCCAGAACTTCGCAATTATCGGTTGTGTGATCTGTGGTATCACATATTCGGCAAGGCCGAGTATTTGAGCCCCCCCCCCCTCCGGAAACAACCTTCTGGACCATTTTGGTAAGCTGATCAATCTTCGCATCCATTTGAGAATCGTTTACCTCCCTCACTATACGCGTAGAGGCATCCCGTGTCCCTAACTGTTGAGTCTTAGCAGCCATTTTCGAAATGAGTGCTCTAGCAGCTATCGGGGTTTTGTCACATAGGTCTCCCCCACTGGCAGAGTCTAACATGTTCCGGTTTGACTGTGTCAGTCCTTCATAAAAGTACTGGATGAGTAACTGTTCTGTGATATGATGTTGGGGACATCTAGCCACCAGCTTTTCAAAGCGTTCCCAATACTCGTACAAAGTTTCTCCGGGCAGTTGTATTGCTCCACTGATTTCCTTCCGGATGTTTGTGGCCTTAGATGCCGGAAAGTACTTCTCCAAGAACTGGGCCTCCATTTCCTCCCAAGTTTTTATAGATGCTGAGGGCAGGTAGTAGAGTCAATCCTTGGCCATATCCTTCAGAGAAAAAGGGAATGCCCGCAGTTTTATCTGTTCTTCTGTGACTTTCGTCGGCTTCATACTCGAACAGACGATGTGAAACTCCTTCAGATGTTTGTGCGGGTCTTCTCCTGCTAACCCCATGGAAAGAGGGTAACAGGTGAATTAACTCTGACCGGAGTTCGAAAGTGGTGTCCTCCCCTAGGTCAGGGAAGGTGATGCATAGAGGCTGGTGAGTAGTGCCAGTGGTGGCCAATTCCCGCATAGTCCTTTCGGCTGCCATTGCTTCTATCTCAGGTTCAGACTCGGAAGAATTCTCGGTGGCAAAAGGTAAGGCTTCAAATTCCTCTAGATTCTCTCTTGCTTGTCTTCTCAGAATGCGGTCTCTACGAGTTATTTCAGGATAAAAAAGCAGTTCCTTATTTTGGCATGAACGAGTGATCATTCACTGCTAAAACAAAAAGAAACTTAGGTGAGTTCAAGTGTATCGCAAATATTATATAAAAGAAATAAAATTATGAGACTCAATATAGAACTAATAAAACTAAACACTTAAAATCTTGCACCGCTCCCCGGCAACGGCGCCAAAATTTGACCGCACTGTCGCGATGCGGTAAAATTAATTAAACCTAGCTACCCTTCTAACTCGTAGAAGTGGTAAGTAGGGTTGATCCCACAGGGAGCAGGAAGACTCTTAGTGTTTAAGTAAATCCTAATACTAGCAACATATATAAATATATAGATAATGGGGGTTTATGAATTGATGTATATTAACTAAGGAACTAAAACAGAAATTAAGCAAATTAATTATGACTTGTTCTACTTATAAAATAACGAATCCCAGCCCTTAATCTTATCTCCCCCTAGTTATTACTACCCTGTGATAGATGCAATTATTAACCAATTTTATCCTTAAAACTCCTACCCCGAGGTTAGCAACAAGCTCTGCTAACCTCGTTATCCCTTATGTTTAACTAACGAAAACAAGCTCTTTGGTTAGTCTATCCAGTTGAGTGACCTCAGAATAAGCTCTCTGGATCTCATCAACCGGACGCCTAGAGAACTAGGATAACGGGATAGACACGGTGTGGACCTCGTAAGCTCGGACCCATTCAGACCGAGCTATATACTACCCTAGCGATATCACTCACTATTCGCTACTAAGTGGCTTATAGGTTCGTAACAACTACGGATTACGATTATAACCTAGCGTTACTTATGCAATTATAATCCTAGGTGATCAATCTAGCATATAAACATACAAGCATTGAAGGATAAACAAATAGTATAACAACGTTTCAAGGAATCAACTGATTAATAACCACTGTAAATATCACAAAATAGTAAAACTAGGGTTCGACTCGACTAAGGACTGAAATAACCTACTAGCCGCTCATGGCGGTGACAAAAGACAAATTTATCTGAAAATACATAATTAAAAGAATTAAGGACTAGAAACCCGAGTACTGTCGATCTTGATTGCTCGTCCCCTTCGGAATCTCCCAATCTTGCTCTCTCGTAATGTTCAAGTCTGTTATTTCCGAGCATAAGGGTCCCTTTTTATAGAGAAAGTCAATTTGGGTTGATTTTGGGCTTTTAAATCGAAATTCTTGTGGCCCAAGGATTAAGTAGCCGCCTTATTGGGCCGCGACCGCGCTCATGGGCCGCGCCCGCGCCCGCTCTTGGTCCAGCAGCACGCCGCGGCCACGCAAGTATGCCTCGGCCGCGCTACTTGTCCAGAACTTTTCCCCGGTTCCTTTAGTTTGACAGCGGCCGCACAACTGTGCCGCGGTCGCGGTGGTCCGTTCTCATTTTTCGAGGCTTTTTCCATCCTTTTGACATCCGGACTTCATTTCTTCGTTGTGCATCCGGCCGAGTACGAATACTTAGCCTTAAATCACCTATTTAGCTCAAAATGAAAACACAAACGTCAAATAGTCCAAAGGCCTTAAAACAAACTAAATACTCTCCATTATACACACAAACATCACAATTCATCACTCTAACAGACTTAAAGTGCATAAATAAATGCGTGTACCAAAATCCCTCAAACTTAACCCTTTGTTCGTTCCGAACAAATCTAAATCAAACAACAATCAAGACACGGGTTTTAAGGCACTTTAAGTGACAATTACGAGTTTCAGAAAGGTTTTCCAATAAAAACACAGCAACATGATGTAAGCGAGCATATTTGACAGGGCAACTTCAACTACCTTCATTGCTTATGAATATCAACAATTGATCCTCACCGGAATTGTGTATCATCTTCTCTCAAGTATTTAGGGTATGCAAAGTACTACACTCACACTGACTTATATGCAACGACCACCATATGCTTGCCAATTATTTAAGTCGGACCTAGTGCTCAGCATGTGTGACAAAGAATCAAAAAGGTCTTTAATTCGGTTGTAATCAAGGACTAAAATATCGCGAGATTTCGCCGAAATCTCGCGAATCTCGCGATTTTTCAACAAAAACCTATAACATGCTAAAATCGTCTCAGGAGAGCGCGAGATTTCTCGCGAAATCCTTTTTTTTTTCTTTTTTTTTTCTTTTTTCTTGTTTCAGCAAAATTTTTAAAAATTTGCCCAACCTTAGTTTCGAACCTAAGACCTCTAGAATGAGGTTCCAAGCTTTAACCACCAAACCAAGTCAACAACATGCTATTATGTCTACATATTATTCATATAACCTATTTAGTAAAATTCTACTTACGATAATATATACCTTATGAAAATGAAAATTAGAAATAATTGACTATTTTTTGTCCATAATTAGTTATCAAAATGAAAATAATTGGTTCATAATTAGTTATCAAAATGAAAATAATTGGTCCATAATTAATTATCAAAATGAAAATTAAAAATATAAAAACTAAGTATAAAATAATAATTGGACATTTTTATAAATCTTTTGTTTTGTTTATAATTTTAAGATGAATTTATGTATTAAAGTTGGTTATAATATTTTTGAAATATTTTGTTAAACTTTCGAATTTTTAATATAATATTTCCGTACTAGTAATTAGTAATGTTATATGAAAAAGGTCAAAAAATGTTTTATATTGCCACTCATTGTTTATATTATTTTATATTTATAAATTAGTTGTAAATAAATCTATTTCTATCAAATTTAAGATGCCTATATGTATTTGAGTTTGTTATAATAATTGTAAATATATCATGTTAATTTTTTAAATTTTTAATATATTTTTTTAATATTTTTCAGAAAATTGCACCGATATTCCGATATTAATCGATATCTCACCGATATCTCCGTAAATTGAAAGATCGATATCTCCGCGAATACCGATATTTTCGTCCTTGGTTGTAATATAGGCTTAGGTAGGGTAGGATAAAATTTGGATGAAAGTGACTAAAACGTGGACTAACCGAGTTATTCCTACTCAACCACCCCTCAAAACAATCACTCACATCTCACTCTCCCAAATCCCAGTAAATCACCCCAAGGAATGACTTCTTCTCCCCACGAAAGAATCTTTTACAACCAAGTGCTTTTCTTTTTCTTACTACTTTTCTTCTTTTTTTTTTTTTTCCTTTTTTTTTTCACTTGGGTACCACATTTTCTGGGACTACCCGAATTCCTTTATTTATTATTTTTTTTTTTTTTCACTAAGCACTTTTCTTACTCCCTTCCTCAAATCATGCTTCATATGTACCCAACTCATTTCTTTTTCTACTTTTGCATTGTACACATCAACAAGTCTAAACTTTTTAGCACATAGGAGGGTAAACCTTCTTGAATTCTCTATCACCAATTCCCTTTTCATTTCTCATTTTATTCCCCTTTTTTTTTTTCAGCCCATAGGAATCCCAAATAACATCCCCGACTACCTCTCCTTTCGCCTCCCTCTTAACTAGATTAGTCCAATAAGGTCAAAGGCCAATTTGAAAGATATTCGGCTTGTAATATTCGGCTAACAAACGACAGGCTCACGGCTCAAATGGGCTAACTAAGGAAAATTTCTTTTTCAAGTTTGCGGTCAACAAGGGTAATTATGTTGAGTGTCAGAAATAGGCTAAAATCAAGAAATGCCTAAGATCACTTTCTAAGCCACGACACACATTGACTTATTCACGACAGACATTCAAGGTAAGTTCTAGGGTCTATGTACACATAATCAATGAAAATCACACCGAAAGAATTTATACAAATCACTCCAAGACTGGAGGTACAAAATAGTCTCAAAGTCCTCACAAGGCGATTTTACTGATCAACGTTGCAAATTACAGCACAATTTCATATCCATTACCCGTCATGCTCTATCATGTGCTATTATAAACAAGTTTTAACAAAAATCATCATGAACTCATTGCCAACTTATCATCACCTTAATGTGTTCATTTTTTTCTTAACAGCACAATTCAGGTTTCTTTTCCCTTTCTAGACTCGATCTAACTCTACCAAAATAAACACAATAAAACATAAAGACTCCACAAAACAAAATAACGAAACAGATAACTACGGCTCACAGGCCCACACACTATCAATGGCACACAGGCCCAATCCTCAACTAATGGCTCACAAGCCCAACAACAAAATAGAAACGGACAGCATATTAGAAACGCTGCCAAGTCGCCCCACATCGCACCCCCCTCCCCCAAACTTGGTTCAAAACTAGAGTTTGAGGGAAGAAAAAGTGGTGCGGCTTGGTACGTACTTACAGTGCTTTACTGAGGCGGCAGCGGGGGTGGATGAACCCCTTGTCCCCAAAAGGGCTGCATGTATTTCCACTGAGCTTCTTGCTGCCTCTGCTATTCCTGCTGTTGCTCTGACCATGTCTGCATCTGTGCCCGACGATCATCCTCCGTCTTGTGTTTTATGGTAATCCTTATTATGTAAAAATGCAAAAACATGAAAGAGAACTAATCTAATGCTGAATAAAATAACGAAATAAATAAAGGACCGTAAACATCGGGTTGCCTCCCGACAAGCGCTGTTGTTTTACGTCGTTGGCTCGACGGCTGCACATTCCCTTATCGTTTGTGCCAAGGTGGTTTCCACATGGGCCCCGACCAATTCAGACACTTTACCCCATTTCGCCTCTCATTTTCCTTTTTACGATGCCGCACCAATGCGGACCAATTCAGCTTACTCCTGCACCTATTCTCACAATCTTTCTCAACAACAGGGTTAGTCGCATTAGGTAAGAAAACAGAATTGGCATCTTCAGGATATCCGATAGCATCATAAATATTCAACTTAACAATATGGCCATCAAATTCCATACTCAGAGTCCCCTTACCTACATCAATCTTTGTTTGGGCGGTGTTCAAGAACGGCCGCCCTAACAAAATTGGGGAAGATGTAGTGGAATCTCCTTGCATGTCTAAAACATAAAAGTCAGCGGGAAATACCAGTTCACCTACTTCTACTAAGATATCTTCAATTACATCGGGGTATGTGTTACTACGATCTGCTAACTGAATTACTATCCTAGTTTCTTTCAGTGGTCCTAGTTTTAATGCATGATATATTGCTCTTGGCATTACATTAATGGACGCTCCTAGGTCTAGCATGGCACGTTCAATGTTTTCGCCTTCTATTCTACATGGGATGACGAACATACCTGGATCCTTACATTTGGGTGGCATCTTCTTTTGGAAGATTGCTGAGACATTTTCTCCCATCAGGACCTTTTCGTCCCCCTTTAGTTTACGCTTGTTGGTACATAGCTCCTTTAAGAACTTGGCGTATCTGGGGATTTGCTTGATAGCATCGATCAAGGGGATGTTGATGTCAACCTTGCGAAACACCTCCAATATCTCCTTCTCTTTGTCAGGTCGTGTCGGTCGGAGCATACGACTGGGGAAAGGGAGTGGTTGAGACGGAATGGATGCAGAATCCGCTGGTTTTGGCTGAACAGGGGCCGCGGCCGCGGTGGTTTGCCGCGGTCGCGCTATGTCTACAGAAATTCCACCTTCAGGATCGTCAGGTTGGGCGCGGCCGCGCAAGTCTGCCGCGGCCGCGGCTCTATCTTCTGCAGCTTCTTCCGAAATTTCGTTGATATCATCTTCCAATGGTTGCCCGGACTTCTTAAGCTCTCCAAGCTGATTACCACTCCTCAATGTGATGGCACTGACATTTCTTGGGTTCATTTCAGGTTGTGATGACAGTTTTCCACTCTGCATGTTCTCTAGTCGACTTATAGCAGTTGCCATCTGGCCCATCTGTGTCTCGAGATTCTTGATGCTTGATGTTGCATCCTTTTGAAACTGCACAGTGTTTGTTGCTAAAGTCTTCACAATATCCGCCAAGGATGAGTCAGGTGCTTGTTCGGTTGGCTGCTTCGTGTAATACATACCTCTAGGTGGTGGAGGTCTGTTTTTCCCACTTGACTGGCCTTGCTGATTACAATAGCTGAAATTCGGATGATCCCTCCATCCTGGGTTGTACGACTGGGAATATGGGTCGTACTTCCTGCCTTGGAAGTTTCCAGTTCCGACAGCATTGGCGTGTGCTTCTAGCTCATTACCCAGAACTTCGCAATTATCGGTTGTGTGATCTGTGGTATCACATATTCGGCAAGGCCGAGTATTTGAGCCCCCTCCCCCCCCCCCCGAAAACAACCTTCTGGACCATTTTGGTAAGCTGATCAATCTTCGCATCCATTTGAGAATCGTTTACCTCCCTCACTATACGCGTAGAGGCATCCCGTGTCCCTAACTGTTGAGTCTTAGCAGCCATTTTCGAAATGAGTGCTCTAGCAGCTATCGAGGTTTTGTCACATAGGTCTCCCCCACTGGCAGAGTCTAACATGTTCCGCTTTGACTGTGTCAGTCCTTCATAAAAGTACTGGATGAGTAACTGTTCTGTGATATGATGTTGGGGACATCTAGCCACCAGCTTTTCAAAGCGTTCCCAATACTCGTACAAAGTTTCTCCGGGCAGTTGTATTGCTCCACTGATTTCCTTCCGGATGTTTGTGGCCTTAGATGCCGGAAAGTACTTCTCCAAGAACTGGGCCTCCATTTCCTCCCAAGTTTTTATAGATGCTGAGGGCAGGTAGTAGAGTCAATCCTTGGCCATATCCTTCAGAGAAAAAGGGAATGCCCGCAGTTTTATCTGTTCTTCTGTGACTTTCGTCGGCTTCATACTCGAACAGACGATGTGAAACTCCTTCAGATGTTTGTGCGGGTCTTCTCCTGCTAACCCCATGGAAAGAGGGTAACAGGTGAATTAACTCTGACCGGAGTTCGAAAGTGGTGTCCTCCCCTAGGTCAGGGAAGGTGATGCATAGAGGCTGGTGAGTAGTGCCAGTGGTGGCCAATTCCTGCATAGTCCTTTCGGCTGCCATTGCTTCTATCTCAGGTTCAGACTCGGAAGAATTCTCGGTGGCAAAAGGTAAGGCTTCAAATTCCTCTAGATTCTCTCTTGCTTGTCTTCTCAGAATGCGGTCTCTACGAGTTATTTCAGGATAAAAAAGCAGTTCCTTATTTTGGCATGAACGAGTGATCATTCACTGCTAAAACAAAAAGAAACTTAGGTGAGTTCAAGTGTATCGCAAATATTATATAAAAGAAATAAAATTATGAGACTCAATATAGAACTAATAAAACTAAACACTTAAAATCTTGCACCGCTCCCCGGCAACGGCGCCAAAATTTGACCGCACTGTCGCGATGCGGTAAAATTAATTAAACCTAGCTACCCTTCTAACTCGTAGAAGTGGTAAGTAGGGTCGATCCCACAGGGAGCAGGAAGACTCTTAGTGTTTAAGTAAATCCTAATACTAGCAACATATATAAATATATAGATAATGGGGGTTTATGAATTGATGTATATTAACTAAGGAACTAAAACAAAAATTAAGCAAATTAATTATGACTTGTTCTACTTATAAAATAACGAATCCCAGCCCTTAATCTTATCACCCCCTAGTTATTACTACCCTGTGATAGATGCAATTATTAACCAATTTTATCCTTAAAACTCCTACCCCGAGGTTAGCAACAAGCTATAATAACCTCGTTATCCCTTATGTTTAACTAACCAAAACAAGCTCTTTGGTTAGTCTATCCAGTTGAGTGACCTCAGAATAAGCTCTCTGGATCTCATCAACCGGACGCCTAGAGAACTAGGATAACGGGATAGACACGGTGTGGACCTCGTAAGCTCGGACCCATTCAGACCGAGCTATATACTACCCTAGCGATATCACTCACTATTCACTACTAAGTGGCTTATAGGTTCGTAACAATTACGGATTACGATTATAACCTAGCGTTACTTATGCAATTATAATCCTAGGTGATCAATCTAGCATATAAACACACAAGCATTGAAGGATAAACAAATAGTATAACAACGTTTCAAGAAAAAAAACTGATTAATAACCACTGTAAATATCACAAAATAGTAAAACTAGGGTTCGACTCGACTAAGGACTGAAATAACCTACTAGCCGCTCATGGCGGTGACAAAAGACAAATTAAACTGAAAATACATAATTAAAAGAATTAAGGACTAGAAAACCCGAGTACTGTCGATTTTGATTGCTCGTCCCCTTCGGAATCTCCCAATCTTGCTCTCTTGTAATGTTCAAGTCTGTTATTTCCGAGCATAAGGGTCCCTTTTTATAGAGGAAGTCAATTTGGGTTGATTTTGGGCTTTTAAATCGGAATTCTTGTGGCCCAAGGATTAAGTAGCCGCCTTATTGGGCCGCGACCGTGCTCATGGGCCGCGCCCGTGCCCGCTCTTGGTCCAGCAACACGCCGCGGCCGCGCAAGTATGCCTCGGCCGCGCTACTTGTCCAGAACTTTTCCCCGGTTCCTTTAGTTTGACCGCGGCCGCGCAACTGTGTCGCGGTCGCGGTGGTCCGTTCTCATTTTCCGAGGCTTTTTCCATCCTTTTGACATCCGGACTTCATTCCTTCGTTGTACATCCGGCCGAGTACGAATACTTAGCCTTAAATCACCTATTTAGCTCAAAATGAAAGCACAAACGTCAAATAGTCCAAAGGCCTTAAAACAAACTAAATACTCTCCATTATACACGCAAACATCACAATTCATCACTCTAACAGACTTAAAGTGCATAAATAAATGCGTGTACCACTACTGCTGCAAAGTTCTTGCACCCGTTCACTTTTGGCGCGACCGCATTGCCTATTGGCGCTGTCGCGTTAAACTTTTTGGATTCACTCTTTGAGCCACTATTTGACGCGGCCGCGTCCAATCCTGGCGTGGTTGCGTTGCCCATTCAACATTATGGGCCTTGCTTTTGGCTCAATATGGCACATCTTGTCCTTTCTTCGACTCGTTTCTTCGTGCAACCTCACAAAATCTTCATTTTAGTCTGAAAACTATGAAAACACTACAAAACAAGCCAATACACGTCAAATGGTCCAATATATCAAATATGAACAATTTTTTACCAATTATACATGCAAATGCTGCAAAATACATACATAAATAGACCTAAATGCATGCATACAGAACGTGCATAAAAAACTAAAAAAATAAAAACTCTTGGGTTGGGGTGTTGGGGAGGGTGGGGGTTGGAGAGAAAGTAGATCGAGAAAAAAAAGATAAGGAAAATGAGGTATTCTGTGGATAAAATATGGAGAAAATAATGGATGAGGACAAAAATGTCAACTAAGGTTAGTTGAACAAAGAAAGGCTAAAAGTAATATATACTTACCAAAGTAATAAAATTATAAAATAAGTTACAGGAAATACTATATTTAGACCTATTTCCACTATAATTATTCATGTTTTGTTGATTATATAATAATTAATATATGTGAAAATAATTTTTTATGAATATATGTAAACATATAACTATAAATGTACTTGAATAATTGCTGTGTTAATTATCATGCGTGCAATGCATTGGCAAACTACTAGAAATTATAATAAAATAAGAGTCACTATAAGAAAGAAAGGGTATTTAATTTATCGTTATTCTTGTTGCAACTACAAAGTGATTACTAAAAATAATCCATTTTGTAACTATTAGTATTTACATAAAGTATTTCATACAATTTTAACCAAATTTGCTATAATATGACAAGCTCTTTTGCAACTACTTGTAGTTACAAATACATTAGTAACTGCAAAATAGTTACAAATATATTAGTAATTACAAAGTAGTTGCGATTTTTTTTTTTTTTTTTTTTTTTTTTTTTTTTTGCATCTTATTATAAATGGCTACCATATAGTAACTACATTTAGATATTTAGTTTAAAAAAAAAAAATTGTGACTACTCTCCATTTTTTATAACTACATTTTGTAGTGGTAAAAAGTCTTAATTCTAGTAGTGAGTTCTAGAGATGTTAATTGATGATCGGTTCTAAAATAGCATATCATATATGTATTGATCATATTAGGGGTGTTTATGGAACTCGGGATTTACCGAACTGTACTGAAAATCGAACTGAAAACATACCGAATCGAAAAAGAACCATTGACTTTTGACTTTCTCCGGACCGAACTGTACCGAAAAAAATTATGGTACGGTTCTGGATAGTCAGTAATATCTGTACCGAGAACCGTACCAAACTGTACCGAACTGACCTGAGCCGTCCCGTACCGAAAATCGAGATTAAAAGAATATGTAAATATATTAATAATTTCAGACATCCAGTAGTTTACAAGTTTTGAGCATAATTTTCATATATTACTACTTTTTGACGACCTTACTTGATGAATTTACTTATAACTTGATGTTTATGCCAAAATAAATTTTAATTTTAATTATAACTCTGATGTGAGTATCTTGATTTTTGTTTCTAGCTTTAACTTTGATATTAAAAATCTTGAAAAATCTCTAGATTACTGAGTATGTCGTACTCACCCAAAACGTCTTAGTAGATCCATTAGATCCGAATATCGTACTGAACTGTCCCGAATGTTGGGACGGTTTGGTACAGATCCTTATAAGTTTCGGTTCGATTCCGATCCTTAGATTTTAAAAAATCGAACTTTGAGATGGTACTAAATTTTTCAAATCCCCGAACCATATCATGATTGTTATTACAATTAAAACAAAATACATAATAAATTTGAGTACTAAAATAATACCAAAGTCAACACAACATTTGACATTATTTAAACAAGGGATGCACCTCAAATTAATTGATCTTATTTTGTTATTAGACATGTAAAATGCAGTGACTTCTCATATCATACATCCACCAGTCATTATCAGAGCTTTGAGTGAAATATACACAGTCGCCCTTGCAACCAATTTCAACTGCATTCACCCAGATACAACGTGGACCCAAGAACAGTGTCTCCCCTTGAAGCACTTCAACCTTAATCCACTCAAGTTTCATAAAACAAAGTCGAAAAACTTCAACTTGGTCCACAATTTCTAGTGAATTTTGTTGAATTAGGAATACCAAAAAGATTTGTCCTTTCATCTCAAGTAAATATTCTTTAAATAACCTCGAACTTACGTATGGAACAGCCCTACTGGCGCTCATATTCGTGATCTTTAGACGCAAATCTGCGATTCGCATGACCACAAGAGTCCCCTGCAAACTCATTGCATAAACCTTGCCTTCACATCGCACCATACTCGTGAATTCGAGACTTTTTTTCTTAGCATCAAACGGGTCGACAGTAAAGCATTCGTGTCTGATACATTTATATTGATAACAATGTATATCACGACGAAAACTGTAGTAGACCATAAGCGCTGAAGTAGGAATATTTCCTAATAACAAATCTCCCACATTCGCAACAACACGAGTTTCGGAGCCCGAAGATAGCACGCGACACTGCCGGACCCCATGATATAGCGGTGTGGAAGAAGGAGGGTGGCACCCATCCGGAGTACGGTCGGCTTTCAGAACACACCAATATGATTTGTTCGGCCCTTGAGACAGGACATCAATGCTACAATCATCGTGGAAATAACGATTGGGGGGCATTGTATCTGATGAATTCTTGGACGAGTCATTGTTGGTCAAGTGGTTTGGTATACGCCATTGACCATGTTGTGGCGTCGACTTGCATCGGTTCGACGTTGTTCGCAACGACTTGGTGGTGCCCTGACTGGTGGTGAAATGGAAGTATTTTTGAGTAAAAGGCGATTGGGATAGATTTGGAGGAAGTTGGGACCAAGGCCAACGAAGTTTGCGAGAGGCTTCAGGTTTGATGGTCGCTAATTTTTTTGGTCTGTTCTTGTTAGTTGACATTGTCACCTATTAGATGAAGCAAAGTTCTTAATGTTGAGATTATTTGGAGTGAGGGAATATATGTACGATGGATTTGCTATATTAGTTGACAATGCCTTGGTCTCCAAGTTGGCAAGTTGAACTTGTTTTAAAATAATTCCAAGTCCCTTTAAATATTTATTCTTAGAAATGTTAAAAAAATTCTTAGATAAGGAATAAAACTTGAGTAGTCGTCAAATTTTAGTAAAAAATTGCAATAGTGGCTCTTTATTATAAGTACTGTTTTCCTTATATTTGTCAACAAACTTTTCCCAATATTTTAAAGGAACCAATATCAAAGTTCATTCAAATGAATAATATTTCAATATTTAATCTGATGGATACATTGAATATATTAAAATAAAATATTAAATTCGAATTTTTCGATCGATTATAGGGTATAGTTTTTAATATTTTGTATTAGTATATTGTGAAATGAACTATTTGTATTGGATTAATTAGGCTGAATACAAAAAAAATTTACAAGCTTTCTATGATATATGAATTAAAATCCTTTATTTTTTAGTAAACTAAATTACTAAAGATATATTAAAATTTTATTAAAATAATACAGTTTTAATTTAATTACTTATTCAGTTCAACTACTAATCAAAAAAAATATAAACCTATCTTGAACCTCCAAGAGTATAACAGGCTCCATGAGATCTTTGTTACATTTGATGTTACATCTTGTGTTTCACCATATTGGCTGAGCCGGTAACACTATTGGCCGAAAGAATTATATACTGAAATGTGCCTCGAATATATCACTTAAGTAGTATTTGATTTGAACTTGAAGATGATAAATTGGAGAATTTGTAATTGTGATCAACTTTCGTCGTAAATACAAAAGAGTGAGTCTTGTGCGTGAACGATCACACGTGTGACGGAATATACTTTTACAGATAACATTGATACTTTTATAGGAAAACGTAATATTTTTACTGCATTAATACTTTTACAGATAAAGGTGATACTTTTACTACAAAAAGTGATATTTTTTTTTGTTCAAATAAGGTGATACTTTTACAGATAAACGTGATACTTTTACCAGAAAAAGTGATACTTTTTCCCGTCACACCGTATGACGATCGTGTGACGGTCACATACGAGTTTTTGCCAATAAAAAATGATTCAATATAAAAATGTGAATATTGTGCGAACAGGGGAAAAAATCTAATAAGATTATTCAGTTTGTTTTATTTATTATTATATCTTAATACCTTTTTTTTATAAGTTGGGAGTTATTTTTTATATATGTGCGAGTTTGAATATATGTGACTAGTGAACTATTTGTTGTCGTTCGGCTCATTTGAGTTTCGAACAATACTTAATCAAATTTCATTAAGCAGAATTTGTCGATTGTTATGTATACCAATTTGATCAAATTTAGATTAGATTTTTTCACTCACAGTACAAATTGATCAAAATTAGACGCAACTATCAAAATCATAACCAATTGAAAGGAGAAAAAGAAAGAAAAAGGGAGAGCACATAATCAATATTATAAAATTGTTGAGCGACAGATTATAATTTAGCACTTAACTAGATTTTAATGGAACTAATCGAGATATAGATAAGACTAATTTGAGCCTTGCACAGTGTCTAAAAGGGACTAGTAAAAATTAATCTGGAAGTTTTCCAATAGAGAGTGAACGGAAAAATTTATGAAGTTATAAAAGAAAATTATTTTCCTTTTTGTCCCTGTGCATTTGATCTATTTAAATTTGATATTTATATTTGATGTAGACCATCATATATACTACTTGATCCTATTTAATACGAGTATTACTAATATTGACAGGTTGTAATAATTATATTTCTAGTTTCTTTGGGAGTCTTTAGTTGCTTTTTTTTGGGCAGCTGTAAGTAGGGATAATAATGGGAAGTGCATGGGGGGTTTTGCGTCCCATAAACTCATAACCTGCTTTGTCCCAGTAAATTTATCCATTAGGTTACCCATCCTGTCTCTAAAATACAATGATGTTAAATTAAATATTAAATATTTAAAAGATAACTCTTAAAATAAAAAAATAAAAAAATATCTCAAATAACTAAAAATTATCACATCCATTTCTTATTCAACATAACAATAAGCACACATAGGCATACATAAATACATTAATATCTTATGACTCATACAAAATATCCTTGAAAAATCAATATCAAAATAAAACATAATGGCTCAAGTGGAAAGGGTTGTAGACTATTTCAATACAACTTCTTTGGTGTTGTGTATTTAAAACATTATAAAATATTTATATATTTAATATATACAAACTGAGTTAGGGGTGAGTGTAGCAAAATATTTTACCCGCTTCTATAACGGCCTCCTTTAGTAGGATTTTACTTCTAACATATATGATTAAATTTTTCATGATTCATACAAATAAACTATGATAACAAGAATCTCTCTAAGATTTTGTTTCCCTTTCCCTTCGAAAATAAGCTTTTACTTTCAAACTTGAAATAGACTTTTTTTCCTTCCTATAAAATTAATAACTAAACTCTAACTCATATACAATTTAGTTTTAAAATTTTTAACTCAATATTCATACTAAGAAAATACAATAAGCTTTTCGTTATAAGAATTGGAATAAATTAAACCTCATTTAAAATATGGGAGAATAATTCAAGCAATTCTAACTCAAAATCATACCAAAAGAAGAGTATAGTGTGAAACTTTTATTTTAACCATCTTGCGAAGGACTTAACTTGAAATACTTTTAAAATCTCTAACCAAATCTTGAGAATCCACCACCACTACCATGTCCTTATCGATCTTATTGCCTTCTTGCTTTACATCCAACTCGTTTTCTTTGTCTACAATATAAGCTAATGCTAAGGAAGTACATCACCCTACAAGAAAACTGTAAAATTCCAATGGAAAAATTTAAGGGAATACAAATCTGTTGGAATTTTAAAATTTCCAATGGTAATTCCAATAACAAGATGAATCGTTGGAATTTTCAAACAGAAATTCCCACGGCAAAAAAAATCATTGGAAATAATTCCAACTGCAAAAGTCGTTGTTTGCCATTGGAAAAAAATTCCAACAGTAAGAGATTCCGTTGGAGTTGCCGTTGGAACCATTTTTCTATTAGAATTTAATTGTTGGATAAAAATTTCAACGACCATGAATTGAATTTTGAACATAAATTTACTATATAAAAAACTGTTGGAACTCGACAGTTTTTTATAGTGTCGCCAAAATCGGTCAAATATGTCAAAGGGCCTGGTGCGAATTAATCATGTTAATATGAATCCACGTTCGAATATCACGCTTACTAAGCGAACGGTCGCGATGCTCATATTTGGGGGTGACGGAAAGTGGAGAGAAGTTTTGTAGAGGCAGAGGAATAGGAGAGAAGTTCCTCGTCAGAATTGGCGAAAATTGAGGAACTAACCCACATTCTTATTTTTAACGATTTAATTAATTAAAGAAAATCTCAAATAAATTGTGGAAGCAACACGTGTTTAGCGGATTATAAAAAAAAGACAATTAACTCAAAAATCCAAGTGAAGACACGTAATATAGTCAAAGATTCAACGATCCTTCTTTTATACTTCCTCCGTTTCATATTAATTAATGTTTTATGATGTTCTCCCATTTTCAAATTAATTGACGTTTTAGGATGTTCTTTCATTTAGGCATATATATATATATGCCTAAATTATAAAATTTATAATCAGGGATTGATTAATTTACGATATTTATAATTTAGATATATATATATAAATAAAATTTAAAAACCGTAAATATTCAAGGGATTCTTGAAAAGGGGTTAAGACATGCAAACATTCTATATTTATCACCACATTTCTATCCTTTATTTGTAGTTAATTTTATATTATTATTTTAAATATATAGTAGTACTTAAAAGTGTTGTGGACGCAAAATACTGTTACCTTCTATGTAGATTCTTTATATCTGCCAGATATTTGATTCCCTTCATTTTTTTTTTTTTTTAAATTTAAATCAATGATTCTTAATTATCAAAGTACAAAACTGAAAATATTGTCTACATGATTTAAGAAATCCATAAAATTTACGACTATATGATATAGTGTCATGATTATCCACAATTTAAAATGCTCTGCATACCTCTAAAGGAGCAAGTTCTTTAGGTTTATTCTCAGATGAGTATTTCTCCATTCCAATTTCTATTGTTGGTCAATATTTTTTTACTTTGTATTGTGACTTGTGAGTGACTGAAATTAATTAGGTTTCCTACTTTTTCAGTACTTTTTGCGTGAGTAATCTCTCCCAATCAAAACTTTAATTTCTTTTATTGGATTATTTTCACGTGAGTGATTAATTTTACAATACAAAATATTGTTATACCGTGATTATCCATTGGGATTTCTCTTCTTTTTTATTCATTAATATTTTCCGTTAATGTTTGGCTCGACTAACCTCAAATATTTTATGGCAAAAAGTCAACTAGTACAAAATTATTTGAAATTTGTCTTATTTTATATCGAGAGTAATTTCGGTTGTTCCTATAACTCCTCCTATCTTTATAAAATAACATTTCATAATTTCGACCTTCCATGACTTTTTTGTATAAGTGACAATTGTTGTATCAAAACTATCAGAAGAATGTAAAAAAAAAGAAATTACGTTTAATGATACATAAAATATATAATTATTATATTTGGTCACTCAAGTAGGACTACATTTTCTTATTAAACAAATTCTAAAATATAATATAACAATAAAATTATCAAGAAAAACTTGTAGGAAAATTTATTCAAATTAATAACCACAAATTAATGATTTAACAATATTAATAATGCAATACCTACTGAATGTCTTGCCTAAAAGAAAAATATATTAAAGCAACTCAAGATTATTATTCATATTCATACATACATATATATATATATATATATATATATATATATATATATATATTAATTATATAACCATGATTGGTGAATTGATTGATCTTCTATTTACTTGATTTTTAGATGATTCTCAAGACTTGATATATATTTTGAATTCTTTTAGAGAGATTTTATACCACAATTGTCGTATAATTCACACATTATTAACTGTAATAATAGATTTGCTACTTAACTTACTTCCACTATCACAATCAACTGAAAATATATGGCTTCAACTATACAATAAATTTATTTATTGGACATCTCATATCTGATCATAATGAATTTATCAAAATCCACACGATCCTCTATTCTTTATACATTAAAAAATAAACAAAATGAACAAGTGCCATATTGAGAATCATTATAATATATCACAATTATAGGATTATTTTTAATTGTAAAAACATTTAAATTTAAAAAGAAATCAAATTTCATTATTACGTTTATATTTGTTTTAGTTTTAAATGTTTTTCTCTTTTTAAAACATTAGTATATTCATAAATTAAAAGTATTTTGAAAAGCAAAACAAAATTTAAACAGACTCGTGAATATTATTCACGAATACTGTACTAGTAGTATGTTAAAAGTGTTAATAATAGTTAACATCCTATCTTTATTTTCAATAGTATTGAGTATATAAGAACTTTTCATTTTTTTTTTCAATTTTGTCCTATAATTTAGCGTGGCCAGAAAATAGTTAAATATGTTGGAAAATTTTAATTTTGATCCTGCATATTATGAGGTTATTCAATTTAAGGATACCTTTTGCTGGAAATTAATTACTTCATTGGAAATCTTCACGTATCATGCACGTGTGCAAAATTGGGGTTTTCTAGTTGCAGCTTGCTGAGTTAGGAGTGTGCACGGGGTAGTACGGTTCAGGGATTGAAAAAATTTCTAGCTAAAATTTGAATTTTAGGACGAAAATCGGATAATCTAAAAACTTGTGGGATGAAATTGAAAAACCAGATGAATACATGATATTTAGTGGAAGTCACTATAGTTATGGGACGATTTATGATTTTTTCCCATCCTAGAGGCATAACTAAATTATTTTATTGTTAATTTATTTTTTAACCTACAATAGATAAAAATCAATCATCATTTCTCAATATTTAATCTGATACTAATATTGAATTTTTTAATATAAATTATTAAATTTAAAATAATCGATATTTTTGTTGGTTAGCTATTGGGTTTATAATTAAATATCTATTGTGAGTTAGCACATTTTTATTAAATTTGAGTTGTAAATAAATATAAATTAAATATTTTTTCTTATAAAATAAATATATTTTAAATCATGCATCGAATAATGGGTAATTCTACTAGTAGTAGTAGTAGTATTAATAGTAGTTTTAATAAAAAATAAAAATAAATAAAATAAAACAATAATAATAATCTATATATATATATATATAAGCTAAATGGAGGGTCTTATTGTCATTTTAACTTTCCTTCCAAAAAATTTTACACTAATTTGGTAAGTTTTTTGTCAATTTTGGTAACTTTATAATTTTCTTTCAATTTTTTAAATGCAAATAACCTTTATATTTTTAATCCATTTTTTGTGCAAGATATATCAAATTATTCATCTTTTCACAATCTTCAATTTGATATCCATATCACATATATTATAATGAGCGAGATATTTAATTTTAAAACAATAACTTCTTTATTGATTAATTATTTAGGTTATATTTAAGTGTTTATTGTAAAAATTAATAAAATAATTCTCCTTATAAAAAATTTTAATTGAGTATTTTCTCAAAGTTCAACAAATTTATTTTATTTCACATGAATTTTCAAATATGTTCTTTACTTTAGTTACGACCAGAATAAAAAAAACTTTTAAGTAATTAAACTCATAATTCATTAAATTAAAGGCAAAAAATCAATAATTAATTTTATAAATAATTAAATCATTACATTTAGCATATATATATATAATTACAATGTTTGTTTTATTAGACGTGGACTTTTGAGCATATGCATGTTTATATATCATAATTATTATTGAGATTGTTGTTTTATTTACCTATTCATATTTTTATATAATGTATATTGTGTTAATATTATTTTATATATAGTAACCTAAATTTTATGACATTTGTTATACTTTTCAATTGTGTTTTTCGTGAATCAATCTCAACGATATATTTTTACAATTTGCAACCTAAAAAATATTTTGTCGCACTAACCAACTTCAATTATATCTTTTTTTATTCTTTCAAGCTAAGATTTTTTTTTTTTTTTTCATTAATCAATTTTTACCTTACATAATATTCCCTCCGATCCATCCCGGCCTAATTGGCCTACTTTCCGTTTTTGTTTGTCCCAAACCAATTGACCAGCCCATAAATGACAAATTTCTCTCGCAATCTCCACCCTCAAAATCTCCACCCTTAATTTTCACCTTTGAAAAAGTCAAAGATTTCACAAAATCTATATTTTCTTAGTCTCCGTGCCCGACCAAGGTAGGTCGATTAGGCCGGGACGGAGGGAGTATAATATTTACAATAAAAGTATAAAATTAATTGAATTACAAAACCAAATAAAATATAAAAATATTTAAATATTTGAATAACTCACATACTTTAAATTGTCTTCGAATTATTGAATAAACTTTTGATTTTATTTTGTTATGTTAGTATTTATTTAAAAATAAGTAGTATTTAAGTATATCTGAAATTACCAAGTGAAATGTTCAAAGTTGCAAAGTGAATATAATTCTAGAAAGAAACAATTAAATATTTATAGTTCTAATTTGAAAATTTATTTAGATATATTAAAAATCCATACATATATAAACTTTATAAGAGTGCTAAAATCGTTAAGTTGTATTTTTCCACCAAAATATTTTATGTTATTTATGGTTATTTGTACAACTGTCAACTTTTGATGTGTTTTTTTTTTCCTTCTTTCAAAAACAATAGTTATTTCTCAAATTTTAAATAAAAATAATTTTTATATCTCAACAATTTTTACGTTTTATATATCAAATTAATCATCATTTTATGATCTTTTAATTGACATCCATATCACATATATAAAAGAGTGATATTACATAAAAAAAAATACAAATTATTTATTGCAGATGTTTATTTGTGCAATGTTTTAAACCGCCATACGAATTAGTTGAAGAATTTTTTTAAAAAAATATTTCCAATTTAATTTTTTTAAACATTTTTATTAATTGATCTGTTGTATTTACTTTTTCATATTAATTTATTCTATCAATTAATCCATATATAAATATGTGTGTGCATGATAAAATAAAATTTAGTCAAGTATGTAAAAAAATATTTTTTTCATCCAATTGCAAATCATATATTTTCAAGAAAAAATATTCATGTATGTATCCCTAAAAGATATTACAGTTTCAGCATTTTGTTAGGGTGTTTCTTTGTCAAAAACTCCTTAGGATTTTTTATTATACTAATAATTTTTTTGTTTCTAATATATCTTCATATATAATATCATTTAATCATCTTTTCACCTTCTTTAAGTTGAATTATGTTTTAATTTTTTTATTGTGCATTGATTCATTTAAATTGTGAATTAAATTATATAAAAATAATGCAATAGAGTATTTTTAAATATAGGATTATTTGAAAAGGAAATCTATTTTTCTTATAAGTTATTTAACTTATTTTATTATTATCTTATCTTATTTTTGTAATAAGTAGTGTGTTATTATATTTTTGTTAACATATGTAATTAATTGAACTATTTGCGGTTATTTGTATAGGTTAAGAAGGATATAGACTGACTAACGGTATGTCAGAGTTTTATAAAAAATAATTTTAACAAAGGAATTTTTATTGGTTATATATTTTAATATTTATTTTAATTTTATTATGTAACAATAATTTATTTATAAATAGTGCGCGCGCGCGCACACACACACACACCCATATATATTTAATTCAAGAATTACACGGGAGAAACGGATATTTACACTATTTAAAATTTTATTATATGTTCAAAAAATTAAAATATTTATTTATTAAGTATACAATGTTCACATTTTCAAATAATATAACCATATATTGTTTAATTCAATGAAAACTTAATTTATTAGCAGTCTTCCGTGCATCGCACGGGAGTAATAATAATAATAATAATAATAATAATAATAATAATAATAATAATAATAATAATAATAATAATAATAATAATAATAATAATAATAATAATAATAATAATAATAATAATAATAATAATAATAATAATAATAATAATTTCTAGAAATGTTTGATTCACAATTATAAAATAGCTGTCATATATGTAATGATCACATCATGATTAATGGTTTTTTAGCAAGGGATACTCTGAATGAATTGGTCTTATTTTGTTATTAAACATGCAGAAGTGCGCCACTACCCAAATTATACATCCACCACTCATTATCAGAGCCTTGCGTGAAATATACACAGTCGTCCTTGCAACCAATTTCGGATGAATCCGCCCAGATACAACGTCGACCCAGAAACAATGTCTTCCCTTTAAGCATTTCAACCTTAATCCACTCAAGTTTCTCAAAACAAAGTCCAAAAACTTGCACTTGATCCACAGTTTCTAGTGAATTTTGATGAATTAAGAATACCAATATGATTTCTCCTTCCATCTCAAGTAAATATTCTTTAAATAACCTCGAACTTACATATGGAACAGCCCGACTGGCGCTCATGTCCGTGATCCTTAGACGAGAATCCACGATTTGCATGACCACAAGAGTCCCCTGCAAGCTCATTGCATAAACTTTGCCTTCACGTTGCACCATACTCGTGAATTCAAGGCACTTTTTATTCGCATCGAACGGGTCGATCGTAAAGCATTCGTGTCTGATACATTTATATTGATAATTATACCTATCACGACGAAAACCGTAGTGGACCATGAGCGTTGAAGTAGGAATATTTCCTAATAAGAAATCTCCCACATTCGCAAAAACAGGAGGTTCGATGGCCGAAGATGGCATAAAATGGTGGAAGGGCCCATGAGATAGCGGTATGGAAGAAGGAGGGTGGCAGCCACCCAGAGTAGCGTCAGCTTTCAGAACACACCAATATGATTTGTTCGGCCCTTGAGACAAGGCATCAATGCTACAGTTATCGCGGAAATAGCGGTTATGGAGCATTTTAGATGAGTCATTGTTGACCAAGGGGTGTAGTACGCGCCATTGACCATGTTGTGGCTTTGACTTGCATCGGGTCGACGTTGTAATTACCCACGACTTGGTGATGCCCTGACGGGTGGTGAAATGGAAATATCTTAGAGTAAAACGCGACTGGATTAGATTTGGAGGAAGTTCGGACCAAGGCCACTGAAGTTTGCCAGAGGCTTCAGGTTTGATAGGCGCTAATTTTTTTGCTCTGTTCTTCTTAGTTGACATCGTCACCTATTTGAGCAACCAAAATTCTTAATGTTGTGATTATTTGGTGTGAGGGAATATAATGAGGAATATATATGGTGGGTTTATTATATAATTTGGCAATGCCTTGTGATAGGGGAGAAATATACTTTACCCTTGCACGGGAGTTGGGCCACTGAGGATATGGGTCAAGGACGGTGCTCCTGACCCGAGGACTTGAGATCTCGCCAGCTCTGGTGCCTCGGGAGAACAACAGAGCTGTGTCACCCCTGCAGGGATAAGTCTCAGGGCCGAGCCGGTATGGTTCGGCCCTGCAGGGTTGAACCTTTGTGTCGTGACTGTTGTTGGTATCATCTCTGAAGGGCTGGTCCGGTGGCGATTCAGCTCTGATGATCCCTTAATTGGGTCATTGGCCTTGAACGGGAAGATTCAATGTGACCCTCCAGGTGCACCAGTAAGAAGTGCTGAAACAGGACCGGAGCTCTGTAGATGGAGGGGCCTGCATTGGTTACTTGGGGACCAAGATATGCACTCCTCTAACTCTGACAACAAGTACAGACAACTATGAGTCATACTGAAAAAGTACTGTACCCTCTGACACCGCCGCCGGGTACAGAGGGACAGTTGTCACGATTTTATTGGGCCGCCCAATATGACATTTTTGCCCCTTTACCCCAGTAAACCTCAAGTATAAATAGGGGTTCGTTCATCCTCAAAAAGGTTACACACTCTTAACTCACTATTCTTCTTGCTTGAATATCAATCTTCAAGCAGAGCACTGACTTGATCGTCGGAGGGTTTTCGCCGGGGCAACTCCCGGCTCTGTTTTGTAGGCACGTGGAAGAAGCAGCAGAGGAGAGGGAATTTGCACCTAGTTCACGGATTCTTTTTAGGATCATTCACAGGTGCTCCATTGAATATTCAAACACCGTTGAGAGGTGAATTACAAACCACCTCTATCAAGTGGCGCCGTCTGTGGGAAATTTGGGTTCAAGACGTGAGAGCATGGCTGGAGATAGTACTGCACGGGATTTGACAGCTGCATTCGAAGGAGCGACGGCGGAGGGGATTGGACTTATCCCTCCAGGGAACACTCAGGCAACTTTGGGCTCCACCCCGGCTACGGAGGGCCGAAGTGGAGTCACCTTGCCCCCTCCATCGGGGGGTACAACCGTGACAATGACGACGGAGCATCTCAACTACCTAATAAAAATGGCCATTGACAGTGCACTGGCCAATAGGGGAGGGCTCTCAGGGCCACCTCCTGGCCTTGCTCCCGTGGAGAACAGGGATCAGGTTCAGGGCCTGGCCAGAAGGCCTATCCCTGCGGAGGACGTGGCGCAAACGGAAGTAAATTCGATTAGGAGGGCATCCTCCCCTCAGACGGGCTGGCGACCAGCTCTGGAGGAGCGTAGAGCCCCGAGGCTGCAGCGAGCACTGCCAGGGGGAAGGGTGGCACATCCAAAGGAGGTGGAGGAGACGAATGATGATGACGCAAGTTATGCAGATACTGTGAATACAGTGAATCAGCACCTGCAGGACCTGCGCAGGGAAATGGAGGAGTTGCGAAGGAGTAGAGATGGGGGTACTCGCAGGCCATTCAGAGCTGTGGGCTCTCCGTTCACCGAGGAAATTTTGGCAGACCCATTGCCCTCAAATTTTAAAACGCTGTCATATGAATATGATGGAACTGCAGACCCACACGACCACCTGCTGAGGTTTGAGAATGGGGCTCTGCTGCACCAATATACTGAGGGGGTGAAGTGCAGGGTTTTCCTGACAACGCTGACCAAGTCTGCTCAACAGTGGTTCAGCCAGTTACCAGCGGGATCGGTGACTTCTTTTGGAGAGTTGAGTTCCTTGTTTGTACATCAATTCGCTAGTGCAAGGAGGCAACAAAAGTCGGCCCTGACATTGATGAGTCTGAAGCAGGGTCAATCAGAGAGCCTCAGGAGATACGTGGGAAGGTTTAACGCTGCAGCTCTGGAGGTGCCATCCGCCACCTCAGAGGTTAAAATTAATGCATTGGCACAAGGCCTGGTGGATGGAGACTTTTTCCGATCTTTGGCAAAGCGCACGCCGCGAACCTTTGACGAGCTCCTGGAGAGAGCGGATAAGTACATCAATTTGGAGGAGGCCTGCAGTGGTCGAAAGAGGGAAGAAAAGGCAGTGGAAAGGAAAAGGGATATGATGGAGAAGGAGCGTAAGCCAGGGGAGAAGAGCAGGTCCGCAGGGGGGCCCCGCTTCGAGAATTACACCCCATTAACTCTGAGACCTTCGGAGCTGTTGGAGATAGCAGCGGAGATCCCAGAGTTCAAATACCCTGCCACTGCATATACGGGCCCCAAGCACCCGAGATCGGAGATGTATTGTCGATACCATAACGACTACGGCCATGAGACGGACAAGTGTCGTCACTTAAAGGATATGATAGAAAGACTAATAAAAGAGGGGCATCTGGTGGAGTATGTTAAGAAGGAAAGAGACAGGGGGAGAAACTATAAGCGCAGGGACCGTGAGGAGAAGGGAAAAGAGCCAGCAGAGGAGCCCAGGGCTAGGGAGGATTCTGGCCAAAAGAAGGCATATATCCAAATGATCGTCGGAGGACCGGAGGATGGTGACACCCATCGAGCCAGGAAAGCCTCTGCACGAGAAATGGCCTGGTTCCCCAGAGGTGAGGTCTCGGAGGTGGCCACTGGGGGAAGAGAGTTCCCCCGTATCGAGTTCGGCCCTGGCAACGCGGGGTTAACGAAGAATCCTCACAATGATGCGCTAGTAATCACCGCTGATATAGGAGGGGCCACAGTAGCCCGAATCTTTGTAGACACAGGGAGCTCTGCCAATATCCTTTTCCAAGATTGTTTTTCGAAAATGGGGTTAAATGTGAAGCTGACCCCTGTGAACACGGCCCTGTATGGGTTCGCTGGAGGATCGGTGCAGCCACTGGGGCAGGTGACTCTGCAAGTGGAGCTGGGTAAAGAGCCGCTGCGGCGGGTGCAGATGCTGAACTTCCTGGTAGTGGAAGCCCCCAGTTCTTACAATGTTATCTTTGGAAGACCTATGTTAAACTGCTTCGCGGCTATCATCTCTTTGACACACATGAAGTTGAAATTCCCGGTAGGAACAAGAGTGGGGGAGGTCAGTGGTGACCAGCTTACCGCAAGGAGGTGCTACACTGACATTGTCAAGAAATCCACTCATCTGGTGCAGGGAGTGCCGGATCAGCAGGGCAGAGGCCGAGAGAAGAGGATGAGGATGACGGAGAAGGAGGAACTCGACCCAGAAATGAGGGTTAGACCCGAGGAGGAGTTAATGCAGGTGGAGCTGTATCCTAACAAGGTGGGTTTCACCACCCGGATTGGGACTCAAATGAGTCATGAAGTGGCCGAGGCAGTGGTGCAGAGCCTCAGGAGGAATGCGGATTTGTTCGCTTTTGAACCAAGAGATATGATCGGAATCGATCCAAAAGTAGCGCTCCACAGGCTGAACGTGGACCCACTGGCCAGGCCAGTCAAACAAAAGATGCGACAATTCGGTCCGGAGAAGGACAGAGCTATAAAGGAGGAGGTGGTAAAGTTGTCGGAAGCAGGGCACATAGTGGAGGTGCAGTTCCCGGAATGGCTTTCCAACGCTGTCATGGTAGCCAAGGAATCAAGTTCGTGGAGGATGTGTATAGATTTTAGGGACCTCAATAAGGCGTGCCCTAAGGACCATTATCCGCTACCTAGGATCGACCAGTTGGTCGACTCCACCTCTGGATGTGAATTGTTGTCCATGATGGATGCTTATCAGGGCTACCACCAGATTCAGCTCTCCACGGAGGATATCCCTAGAGCCTGCTTCGTCGTATCATGTGGAACGTATGGGTATGTGAAGATGCCCTTCAGACTGAAGAACGCCGGAGCTACCTACCAGAGGATGGTGGATACAGTGTTCCAAGCACAGTTGGGTCGTAACATGGAAGCTTATGTGGATGATATGCTGGTCAAGAGCGTTGCAGCAATGGACCACCCTGCAGACCTGGAGGAGGTCTTTGGAGTAATTCGACGATGTGGAATGAGGCTGAATCCCGCAAAATGCTCCTTTGGAGTGCAAACCGGAAAATTCCTAGGGTATATGGTTACTAGGCAAGGGATCGAGGTGAACCCCTCCAAGGTCAGGGCTGTTCGGGAAATGCAGTCCCCGAGAAACATAAAGGAAATCCAAAGGTTGAATGGACGTATTGCAGCTCTGAGCCGATTCATCTCAAAGTCAGCAGAACGGGGTCTCCCTTTCTTCAAAATATTGAGAAAGGGGTCGAAATTTGAATGGACGGAGGAGTGTGAGAAGGCCTTTCAGGAGCTGAAGGATCATCTCGCCACGTTGCCCCTGCTTACTAAGCCGGTGCAGGGAGAAGTGTTATATCTGTATTTCTCTGTCGGAGATACAGCCCTGAGTTCGGTGCTTCTCAGGGAGGATGCAGGGGTGCAGCATCCTATCTATTATGTTAGTAAAATGATACAAGGACCGGAGGTGAGGTATTCCGAGATAGAAAAGTCAGCTCTGGCTGTTATGATCGCTGCTAGGAGGTTGAGGCCCTACTTTTTGTCCCACAGAGTTATTGTGAGGACAAACACTCAACTCCGACAAACACTCAGTCGTCCAGATCTTTCAGGGAGGATGGTGAAGTAGGCAGTGGAGCTGGGGGAATATGATGTGGAATTTGAGCCTAGGGTGGCCATCAAAGCTCAAGCTCTGGCCGACTTCATACAAGAAACAACTCGGGGTCCAGAGTTGGAATTATGGAAGGTATTTGTGGACGGATCGGTTTCCCAAGCGGGATGCGGTGCAGGGGTAGTGGTGATTTGCCCAGCAGGAGAGGAGCTCCAGTTTGCCGTGAGATTTGAGTTTCGAACCTCTAACAACGAGGCAGAATACGAGGCTTTAATCCAGGGGTTCACCATAGCTTCAGAGTTGGGAGCGCAAAGGGTGGTTGTCCATTCGGACTCACAATTGGTAGCCCAGCAGGTCCTGGGGACGTACGAGAGGCGAGGCGTGAAAATGATTCAGTACGCAGAGCTGGTGGAGAAAATGAAGGACAAGTTCACAGAGCTGAACATTGTGCAAATCCCAAGGGAGGAGAACGGCAAAGCGGATGCGCTGGCCAAGATGGCGGGAGCGATAACTGAGGGGGCAAAGGGCAAGATCACCCTTGTCACACTGGAGAGAGGAACATTAGAGATGAACGTGGCTGCCGTGGAGGAGCAGGACGATTGGAGAACACCCATCGTACGATACCTCAGAACTGGGAGAAGTGAGGTGGGAGGACCACGAAGCTCGGTGTATGCTAGGTACTGTCTCATAGGCGATCAATTGTACAAAAGGTTGTTCGCTCAGCCGCATGCAAGGTGCTTGTCCAGAGAAGAAGGGAGTTACGTCCTCCGTGAACTCCATGAGGGCTGCGCTGCCAGCCACACCGGCCCACGGGATATTGTGAGAAGGGTCACCAGAGCTGGATATTACTGGCCCACAATGGTCCAAGACGCAGAGGAGTTGATTCGAAGGTGTGACAAGTGCCAGAGGCATGGACCACTGATTCACACACCGGCGGAAGAAATGGGGGCTATGTATTCTCCGTGCCCTTTTGATAAATGGGGGATAGACATAGTTGGAAAGTTTACTGCTGCTCCAGGGAGGAAGGTGTTTTTGATAGTTGCAGTGGATTACTTCACCAAATGGGTGGAGGCTGAGGCAGTGGCCAAAATTGAAGAGGATAATATCTTAAGTTTCTTGTGGAAAAATATATGCTGCAGGTATGGCATCCCGAGAATCCTTGTATCGGACAATGGAACCCAGTTCTGCGGATCGAAGGTGCAGGGTTGGTGCAAAGAGATGAAGATCAGACAGCGCTTCACGTCAGTGGCCCATCCTCAAGCAAATGGGCAGGTGGAAGTCACAAACCGTACACTGTTGGAGGGCATAAGGACTCGACTGGAGAAGGCTGGCGGAAAGTGGGCCGAGGAGCTGGATTCTGTCCTGTGGTCTTATCGAACAGGCCCTAAAACCGCTACAGGAGAAACTCCCTTCAACTTGGTCTATGGAGCATCAGCGGTGATCCCGGCAGAGGTGGGGATAGAAACGCACCGCATAACAAATTATGACGAAGTCCAGAATGAGGTTCTAATGAGAGAGAACCTGGACATCCTGGAGGAGGTGAGAGAGAAGGCCAGAGTCAGAGCTGATAAATACAAGGGGCAAATACGTGCCGCTTACAATAAGAGAGTGAGGCCCAGAAGATTCGAAGTGGGGGACCTGGTGCTGAGGAGGGCGGATGCTCTCAAAGCAACAGGGAAGTTGGAACCTAATTGGGAGGGCCCATATATCATTGCCAAAGTGTTAGGAGGTGGAGCTTATGAGCTGCAGAACGAAGAAGGAAGGCCGGTGCTGAGGCCCTGGAACGTGAGTAACCTGAAAAAATACTATGTATAAGGGGGCACAGGGTGTTTTCATGTTTTTTATTAAGGTTAAGAAACCAAAGTTGTAAAATCTTTCAAGTTTAATGAAAGAGGGGGGTCCAAGTTATAAGGGCCTCTCCGTTGGAGGAAAGATATGAATGTATTACTTGAACAGGAGAATAATCTTGAGGGGTGTTGGCTTATGAGCACTCCACAAGAGCTGAGTTCTCAGGGCATGGGGTTGTCCCAGCCCTGACTCAAAATGATGCAAGCTAAGGGTTCGAGAAAGAACCTCGCCCTTGGCCCCAGAGCTGAGTTCTCAGGGCATGGGGTTGTCCCAGCCCTGACTCAAAATGATGCAAGCCAAGGGTTTGAGAAAGAACCTTGCCCTTGGCCCCAGAGCTGAGTTCTCAGGGCATGGGGTTGTCCCAGCTCTGACTCAAAATGTTGCAAGCTAAGGGTTCGAGAAAGAACCTCGCCCTTGGCCCCAGAGCTGAGTTCTCAGGGCATGGGGTTGTCCCAGCTCTGACTCAAAATGTTGCAAGCTAAGGGTTCGGGAAAGAACCTCGCCCTTGGCCCCAGAGCTGAGTTCTCAGGGCATGGGGTTGTCCCAGCCCTGACTCAAAATGATGCAAGCCAAGGGTTCGAGAAAGAACCTCGCCCCGGTCCTGACAAGAATTCCCTTCAGATGCCCTGAAGAGAACTCAGAGGGAGAACGCAACACGTTCCGGTGTTCAGCAGCTCTAGAGCGAAGTCCAGCAAAAAAAAAAAAAAAAAAAAAAAAACAACATATACGCTAAGGCATTGCAAAAGGAAGTCGATTTCATTAGGATGTAAGAGATTTACAAAATGTACAAGCCCTGATCTATTACAAAATGAGAAAATACTAAGGCATTCAGGGCGAATCCTCAGCTTCTAAGTCTTCCTCCTCGACATCACCTCTGCTCTGATCAGCGGGATGCCGGCGCTGGGACTGTTGAAGAGGATGGTCTCGTTGTCGACGGTGCAGGGGGAACAGAGGCATCTTCCGTTGCATTGAAGAGGTCAACGAAAGGTTCTTCTGCCTCCCTCAACGCTGCCGGCTCTACATCCTCGGCAGTCACCATGGATGCAGCGGCGCGGATGGCAGGGACCCACCAGGGAGCGGTGGCCGGTTGAGAGGGATCACCTTTGAAGCTGGCGGGGAGCTGCAGAGTTGGGGTGATCTTCGACAGCTCAAAGGGTAGCTCCCCTGCAAAGCCCTTGGCTTCGGCGTCAGCAGCAGCAGCGTTGAATCCAGCACGGATAAAGCCCCTCAGGAAGGGGGCCATATCTCGGATATAAGCAGAGCTGTTCCGATAATCTTCAATGAGCTTCTGCTGCAGCTCCTTCAAAAAAGATTGGCCCAACTCACTGGAGAGTAGGCGTCGCCGACACTCCTCGATCCGCTCAGCTCTGCCTCGAGATAAGGCTTCGGCTTCCCTCCCCCTCAGATTTCTTAGGGCCTCTCGGTGATTGGCCTCTGCAGCGGCAAGCTCGGTTTTTAGCTTCTCGTTCTCAGTAGTGAGAACGGTGTTGTGTTTTTGCAGCTCTGCCTGCTCAAGCTTCAGCACTGAGTAGTCTTCAGTAAGCCTGGTCAATTGCTCCTGAGACTTGTCAAAATCAGCTCTGAGGTCTTTAAACGCTGAGGAGCTTGTGCGGCTTCTGTGACGGCCATAGCGGGCTAAGAACTGCATTAACAAGAGGAAGGTGAACATTTTATAAAAGATGAAACACAGATGAATAAATAGAAGTCTAAAGCACCTGGACAAGCTGCTGATCCATGATTTCGTCATTGCGCTCGTCGCTGTCAGCGCTCATGGTCGCGTTGTCCTCCACCGTCGGGATCTCCTTCACAAAGGTCGTGCACTGAGCCTTGGAGAGTGCCAGGAACCCTTTAGGCAAATCTAGGGTATAATAGTCGTTCGCAGCTCTGCGAACGTCTCCCCTGCCTTTGCCACGCTGCTTCTCCGTGGCTTTATCAGAGCTGCGGTGTTTGGACTTCTTGGAAGCAGGGAGATCAGCGCTGGAAGGGGCTGGTCTCTTCCCCTTGTCCTTGGAGGGTGTCTGAGCGGTTGCAGCTGTGGAGGAGCCCACACTCTTGCCTTTGGCAGTAGCCTTCTGTCCAGAGCGGGCGGGAGTGGAGGTCAGAGTTGCAGAGGGAAGAGTTATATCCCGCTCGATGATCTGGACAGCGTCGGATGTATCATCTCCCGCTCCTCCAGAAGGCTGATCCTGAACCTCAGCCTCCTCGTCTTCAGCCAGCAGAAAGTTGAAGTCCATATCTACGCACAGAAAATAAGTATTAAGAAGATAACACGAGAACAGAGCTGGGAATTATCAGAGCTGATATTTACCAGGGGCAGTAACAGGTTTATCCTCATTCCCCAGCAGGCCAAACTTTGCTAGCACTGCATCGTCTCTGAGGAGTGATATTACGGGGAAGTGAGATCCTTTCCTCCTGACGTGGGAGTTCAGTTTTCTCATAACTTCCCTGTCCTCCTCAGAGATGCAGGTGATGGAGGGACGAGAGTAGCGAGGTGCAGAGTTCACCCATTCGGAGGGGAAGGGCCAGCCAGCAAGGCGAGGGGTGACTACAGCCCAACGGGGTTTCCAATTCCCGTCACAGCTGGAGGGTTTTCCTACAAAATGTGCAGGGCCACTAGGCCTAGAGCTGAAGTAGAAGAAGCCATTTCCCCCCTTCTTAAAGTCATGGCAGGACAGGAAATAATCAGGGGTGCACTGGCCTCCGTTGGCTCTCATCAAAATGAAGAAGGATATTAGAATCCTCAGAGATGAGGGGTTGATTTGACAAACGGGGATCCTAAGACGGTTACACACCCCGACAATGAAGGAGTGAACAGGAAATCTCAGCCCTGCATCTACGTGAGCTCTCCAGAGAGCCATGGAGGGAGGAGAAAGCCAGTTTGGCCGCTCATCAGGGCCGGGGATGTCAAAGAGAAATTTGCGGTGCAAGGCATGGTGGTCCCTAAGGAAAGTCATATCCTCATCGGAAAAGGTGGAGGCCCTAGTTACTAAGTCCCAATCTTGTCTCTGCGCGGCAGGAACATTATGTATGTGCCTACTACGGCGAAGGGGAATCCCCTCATCAGTATCAGAGCTGGAGGACGGGGTATCTACGGGGGTTTCTGTGGATGTATATGGGACTAAGGCATGGGAGCTCGTATCAGCTCTAGAAGGTTGCAGGGGGGAGGAGCTTTGACCTAACGCTCCCCCCAGCGGGGCCGAAAGGGTGGTTTCGCTACCAGAAGAGCCAGAAGCAGAAGTAAAGGATTGCTCCACAGACTCCTGCTCTGAATGAATGCGAGAGGAAGAATCCTCAGAGGTGGATGAAGATTTGGATGAAGACATGAGTTTTCAGACAGAAAATTCCCGGAAAAGGACTAGGGTATGAAGAATAAACGCGAAATCCAGGAAGAGAGAGAGAATACCTGGATAGTTTGGAAGAAAAACAAAGATCGAAAGAAGAAGTAGCTTGAAGATCGCCGGAAACCTCTGAAAGCACCTGAAGATCGCCGGAAGTAAACAGTGAAGGAGGGTAAAAGTTTGTAAAGTGAGGCAAGTGAGGGTATTTATAGGAGGGGTAAAACCTAAAAAATAACCGACTATGCCAGAGCTCGACACGTGTACGGGTCACGATCAGCGGAAGCCCAAAGGGCAGGACACGTGGACTGCTGAGATCACTCCTTCACAAGTTTGAAAAATTATGAGCGGGAAAAAATTAGTAAAGGAATGAAACCATATCTCCTCAGTCCTGCATCTCTTCTCCAGAGCTGAGGAGAGACTTACTCTGAATTAGTTTGCTCCCATACTATCCAGAGTAGGGGGGAGGAGTTGATAGGGGAGAAATATACTTTACCCTTGCACGGGAGTTGGGCCACTGAGGATATGGGTCAAGGACGGTGCTCCTGACCCGAGGACTTGAGATCTCGCCAGCTCTGGTGCCTCGGGAGAACAACAGAGCTGTGTCACCCCTGCAGGGATAAGTCTCAGGGCCGAGCCGGTATGGTTCGGCCCTGCAGGGTTGAACCTTTGTGTCGTGACTGTTGTTGGTATCATCTCTGAAGGGCTGGTCCGGTGGCGATTCAGCTCTGATGATCCCTTAATTGGGTCATTGGCCTTGAACGGGAAGATTCAATGTGACCCTCCAGGTGCACCAGTAAGAAGTGCTGAAACAGGACCGGAGCTCTGTAGATGGAGGGGCCTGCATTGGTTACTTGGGGACCAAGATATGCACTCCTCTAACTCTGACAACAAGTACAGACAACTATGAGTCATACTGAAAAAGTACTGTACCCTCTGACACCGCCGCCGGGTACAGAGGGACAGTTGTCACGATTTTATTGGGCCGCCCAATATGACATTTTTGCCCCTTTACCCCAGTAAACCTCAAGTATAAATAGGGGTTCGTTCATCCTCAAAAAGGTTACACACTCTTAACTCACTATTCTTCTTGCTTGAATATCAATCTTCAAGCAGAGCACTGACTTGATCGTCGGAGGGTTTTCGCCGGGGCAACTCCCGGCTCTGTTTTGTAGGCACGTGGAAGAAGCAGCAGAGGAGAGGGAATTTGCACCTAGTTCACGGATTCTTTTTAGGATCATTCACAGGTGCTCCATTGAATATTCAAACACCGTTGAGAGGTGAATTACAAACCACCTCTATCACCTTGATCTCCAAGTAGCTAGTTTTAAAATAATTCCAAGTTTAAAAAACTATACTTAAAAAAGATTCTTAAGTAAAGAATAAAACTTGGGAAGTACTCAAATTTTAGTAAAATGTTGCCAAGGTGGCTCTTTATAATAAGTATCGTTTTCCTTTATATCTGTCGATAAACTTTTCCCAATATTTTAAAGGAGCAAGTATCACTTTGTTTCTAGCTAGTTCATTTTATAACTAAAAAAAAAAAAAAAGAAAATTAATGATATTTTCAGGGCCCGCTTGGTTGGGGGTTTGAGGATAAAGAATGAAAATGAATGATGACTCATTCCCATTTATTTTGCTTGGTACATAATAAATAAGTTAATCATTACCCACTTTCGTTAATAATTCCCCCCATTTCACTCCATAAATAGTATGATTGACACCTCATTCATACACATTACTATTTTCATTGATGATTTGTAACCAAGCCGGCGCTCAATCTTCAATCTGATAGATACATTAAATATGTTAAATTAAAATATTAAATTTAAATTTCTCGGTCGATTATTGTGTATATATTTTAATATTTTAGTATATTCTGAAATGAACTATTTCTATTGAATTTAGCCTGAATATGAAAAGAAAAATTAATAAGTTTTCTATGATATGTAAATTAAAACCATTTACTCCCTCCATTTCATAATAATTGACGTTTTAGGATGTTCTTTTCTTTTCAAATTAATTGACATTTTACATATTTTTCACTAATTATTTCTTTCTCCCTGACTGAATTCTAAAATATTTCTACTTTTCAATTTATAAGAGATATTTTGATTTGGTCAAATCATTAGTTGAGGATATATTTGTCAAAATATTTCATCTTTAATCCTTCTCTTTCATCTTAAAACGTCAATTAATATGGAACAGAAGGATCATGTTTTTAGCAAAGTGAATTATTAAATTTATTAAATTTTATATAATTATTCAAGTTTAGTTAATTATATATTAATTATAACTATGGATCCAAGATTCCAAAAATATAAATCTATCTTGAACCTCGAATGGTATAGGACAAGCACTTAATATTTGATTTGAATTTAACAGATGATTGTGATGAACTTTCCTCCTAATATAAAACTGATCAATTAATTATTATAGTATGTAAAAATAGGGAAAGATTGGTTTTTTTGTCGTAATTTAGGATCGGTTCTGAATTTTTTTCTTGTATTTTTTGGATTTTTAATTTGAGTTCAGTATTAGGATTATTAAAATTGGCTAGAACTCGTCACATGTATCCAAAAAAATTATTGATATAACACGTTATATAATTTTAATTTGAGTGCACGTGCTCACAATTTTGTTGCTGATTTATCCAAAATTATTGATATAACACGTTATATAATTTAAAATAAAATAAAAAAATGTCGCGCCACTCGCACTCGCCTCCGTCACCATCTTCAACGCCTTCTTCCTTATTCGGGTCAATATCTATAACCGTGATCACCGCACTTGGATTATGGATCTTGATAAATCACAACAACTTCTTCACATGAACAAAAGATGCCACACGAGACAACAATGTAACCTTTTTTTGTACATGTGACTCGAAATTTGTCGAGAAGTGGGGGTGAGGGCTTGACTTCGGATATGGAGGAGGCGTTGAAGAGTGCGTTGATTTTTTGGGGGTGCATTGGGGCTATTGAGTTATGCAGCCCAAAATTTGTGAACACATGCAGTGCACGTGACAAATTCCGACCAATTTTACAATTTTCGTATAATTTATTCTCAAATTGGTCGATCCGAACATACAAGACTAAAATTGAACTCGATCCTAACATACAGTACTAAAATTGATAATTCAAAAGATACATGATTATTTCTAATCCGACTACACAGGAAAAAAAAAGAATTTTTTCTATAAAAATGTGATTATGTGAACAAGGAAAATGCCAATTATCTAATGTGACTGTTTAATTTATTATTTATCTTAAATTATATTCTGAGTTGTGAGTTATTTTTTATATTTGTATGCGTTGAATATCTGTAATTAGTGAAATATTTATCGTTTTTCACACATGAAAAGCCGGATAAGGCGGCCGTCTACTAGTGTATGTGAGTTTTGAAAAATAACTAATTAATCAAATTCTAAAAATGGGTTTTTGAGTGTAATTATATTTGACATTGTATATTTATGTCTTAAAATTAACCTAAAAAACAAGTATTTCATCTTAAAATTAATCTAGAAATTACATTTTATCTTAAGTTTTCAAATAATATGATATATTGATTCCGGGTATCAGCACACCATCTCTGTCCCAGCTAATTTTTTACGGTTGACCGGACATGGATGTTAAGATAAAACAGATTTTGGAGAATTTTTGACTTTTTCAAAGATGAAATTGAGGGTGAAGATTGTAAGAGAATTTTGGTTTTTAAGAGTGTGCAAAGTTAAATGAGACGGACCGAAAGAAAAGTATGCAAATTTAAGTAGGACGGAGGGAGTAGTTATTTAGAAAAACATGTCGATTGTAATGTAAAGTTGTAAACCAATTTAATCAGATTTATCATTAGACGTTTTTTTTTTCGTCCTTCTAACGGTACAAATTAATCAAAATTACACGCAACTGTCATAAAACCAAATTGGCAGGGGAAAAAAAAATAGAATGCGCAGAATAGAAAATTTTATGAAAGTTATATTTTTTGGTTTTCTTTTTTCCTCCCTGCCTATTTGATCTATTTATATTTGATGTTTTTATCTTTTTTTTTTTTTTTTCTCTCTCTCTCTCTACCTATTTGATCTTCAATTTTATGTTTATATTTGACGTTATACGGGGATCTATTCAGAATGATCTAATTAAGCCTATTTAATTACTAGGGCTAGTTACGTAAAAATTCACGAATTTTTGTCAATTATCATTTGTAATATGATCTTTCAATGTAACGTAGAAAATCACCACCTTTATGATTTTTTCAATTCAATACACCTGCGCAAAAAATTGGCTCCAATTGCTAACGTAAAATTCGAAATTGAGATTTTGACTATCCTAGTCACATAAGTAATATCATATGATATTTTATAATTCCATAATTAAATGAAAATAATAATATTTAATTATTAGGCTTAATGATAAAACAATGTCATTTTTATTTAATTAAGGGTTAACATGATTCGTACAATTACACGTATGTGATTAAGTGGATCAAAATTTCAATTTCATGTTTCACGTCAGCAATTGGAGTCGAAAATTTGTTCAGGTGCATTGAATTGAAAAAATTATAAATGTGGTACATTTCTATCTTACAATTAAAAATTCATGTTGCAAATAATAATTGACCAAAAGATCATGAATTTTTACTTAATTAACCCTTAATTCTTATATATGGAATGTGCGGTAAATGTGGTTGTATTTTAGGGTTGGGCTTCGATGGAGAGGTTGTTATATTTTTGTTTTGTCCCAATTCTCTTCGGGAATGTTTAGTCTTTTTTGGGACAATTGTAAATGTACATTAAGGCTCTCTGTAGTACAATTTAGTTTAGTTAAGAAGTTTTTAGTTGCTTGTTTTCAGAACTGCATGTGTTGTCGGTATTTGAATTTTAATCAAAGTTTTATCATCTTTTTAAACGAAGAGTTCTAGACATGTTCGACACTTAATTATAAACAAAATACATAAAAATAAATAAACACCAAGATAAAAACACAAATTTGATAGTTGTTCAACACCTCAAATGAATTGATCTTATTTTCTTATTAAACATGCAAAATGCAGCCACTGCCCAAATCATACATCCACCACTCATTCTTGGAGTCTTGAGCGAAATATACACAATCATCCCTGCAACCAATTTCAGCTGAATTTCCCCAATTACAACTTTGACCCAAGAATAATGTCTTTCCGTCAAGCCTTTCGACCTTAATCCACTCAAGTTTCACAAAACAAAGTCGAAAAACTTCGATTTGGTCCACAATCTCAAGTGATTTTTGATGAATTAAGAACACTAAAACAATCTCTCCTTTCAACTCCATTAAATATTCTTTGAAAAATCTCGAACTTACATTAGGAACAGCCCTGCTCGTGCTCATGTCCGTGATCCTTAGACGCATATCCACGATTTCCATGACGACAAGAGTCCCCTGCAAACTCATTGCATAAACCTTGCCTTCACATTGTACCACACTTGTGAATTCCATGTATTTTTTCTTGGCATCGAACGGGTCAATACTAACGCATTCGTATTTGATACGTTTATAGTAATAACAATATCTTTCACAACGGATTTCGCTGTGGACCATGAGCGTCGAAGTAGGAATATTTCCTACCAAATTTTGCACGTACGCAAAAATATAATGTTTGGGGTTTGAAAAGAGCGGATGACACAGGTTGGCCCCACTACACGGTGGCATGGAAGGAGGCGGGTTGGGCCCACCCGTGGGGTTGGGTTTCAAAACACACCAGTATGATGTGTTGTTCAACCCTTTAGTCCAAGCGTCAATGCAAGAGTCATCATTGTAATAACGATTGTAGGGCTCCATAACTGAAGAATTCGTGGATGAGGCATTGTTGGCCAAGTGGTGAAGTCTACGCCATTGATGCGTTGACTTGCATCGGCTTGACGTTGTTAGCCACGACTTGGTGATGCCCTGACTATAAATGGGGTGGAAGTATTTTTCAATAGAGGGCGATTGGGTTATACTTGGGGGAAGTTCAGACCAAGGCCATTGATATTTGCGAGTGATTTCAGATTTGATGCTAGATCTTTTTTTTGCTTTCTTCTTTGTAGTTGACATTGTCACCTATGAAGACAAACAATATTTGCAGAGAATGTAATGATGATTATTAAGATGGGTTTATTTTATAGGACCTATAGGTTGGCAATGCCTTGGTCTCCAAGTTCCATTAATTTTAAAATTATTTCTAAGAAACTCAAACAACCCTTGGGACATACTCCAATTCCTGCATAATTGCAATGCTGGCTCTTTATAACAAGTATTCTTATGCCCTTAAAATTATATTGTTTGACTTTCTTATGTAAATTTTAAATGATAAGGTAACGCTTGTTACATTTTCATTCCTTGTCTTTCTTTAGGTTACATTAGAACTTCTCTACTCAGTGTGTAAATTAAGGGTAATTCTTCGGTGCAATTGTTGCACCTATGCAACTTAGGATATTTTTATCATTTTAAATGTTGTACGAGGATCTATTATTATTTTTTAATAATTTGAATCTATCCCATTATTATTTTTTAATCATTTGAATCGAGGACCTCTGGAAAAGAGGATATCCCGACGGAGATGGACATGCCTGTTGGGGTTGACGGCGGGAAGGCTGTTGGAGGAGGCCTTGCTCTCGTTCGACATGGTACGTCTATGTAAGGGGGTGAAGACGGATTGGTGTAAAACCGCAATATGTTGCGCAGAAGCAAATAGAAAAAATTGTCTGAAAAACTTGGATAATGGAAGATTATTTTCGAAACAGACGGAGATAGAGTGTTGAACGTAGTTTTCATAAAGGTTTTTTTGGGACTTGTAATAACTTTTGGGGAAGAGGAGAGAATAATTTGACATTTCAACCCTTCTTCTTTTTTTAAATTATTCGAATTAAATGAACGTTCATATCGAAATGGAATAAATCTAACAGTGAAAAAATGAGGGTTGCACGGATGCAACAGTTGCGCAAAAGTTAGACTCGTAAATTAATTAAAATTACACATAATTATCAAAATCATAACTAAATGAAAATATTATGTGAAAGCTCACAACCTTTTAGTCAATTAGAAATAAGCACGTGCGTCGCACGTGGTTATTATTTTTTTGTTATAATTATTGCAAAAAATAAATTAGAATGAAGTAATATTTTGTGTCGTTCTATTAAAAACAACATGTAGTCGTTTATCATGATGGTTTATTAATTTCAAATGACTTAATTAATAACTAGTTGTAACTTATGACCACTCTAATTTTCAGCACACATTTACTAATTCTAATATTATTTATTGAGAACTGAAGCATAATATAAATTATCGATACATATGTAACATCAATCAATCAAGTAAAGATATATTTGCAACATGCTAGAATTAATCAAATTTAAGTTTTAAAAGAAATACAAAATAGTCAAAATCAGAGTGATAATACATTTATAGGGAAAAAATTAGAAAGGTGACTTTAAGGTTTTTCTCTTGTTTGATACTCAATACAGAATTATTTTGTAGATCTTTGATGTGTTTATAATATCGTAAAAATTAATTAAAACCGGCTAAGTTATTTTATCATTTTTTATGTATTTTTAGTATTATATATTATCTCGTTTCTATTGCAAATAAAGAGTAGTAGAAATAAAATAAATATAGAAACATTAAATTGTTGCATCTTACTTTTCCACTTAGGCCTCAGCTACTTCGGTTGATTAGGGGTGATAGGTCTAAATAGTCACCCTAATCCAATGACTACTTTAAAGGATTCATTTCTCGGGCTATACCCTAGCCCGGGTCAAATTTTAAAAATAAGGGATTAAATCTATGACTCCCATCCCTCCTAATGAGGGGTGATTCATTTGATCCCTTATGATGCAGCTTCAACGTTGCAAAGAAGATACCCTTTCCTATTCTCAATTATTTTTAAGACACGGTAGAATCAAGAAAAGCGCTCTCTTACTTTCAGCAACTCGACCAAACCCTAGTCATGTCCGTTCCGCCTCTTCGTTGAATCATTGCCACATATCATGTAATTTCTGCAACCATCATCTATATCTGCTGAAGAAATTCCGATAGTAGGTGCATTTTCTCAACCTTTGGACAGATCTCGCGCTCCAAGTTTCAACAACAAATTTTTCGACATTATCGTGTGTATTCCATTTATCGTATGTAGTCCAACGTGGATGGGTTATGCGGGATCATGGGTGAGGAAGGCCGACTTCGTCGAGGATTTGGCATCTAAGAATTGGGATCGATCTGTGTTTCTATGGAGAAGAGAAAATAGAGGAACTCTCCCAATTGAATTACATTTGTTTCTTTTGTTAAGTAATTGAAGAAGGGTATTTTGGTCATTTCAAAGAGGCATTAGTTAAATGATAACATCAATCCCCATTTATATCCCTTAAAGTAATCAAGGGATCATATATTCCTAAGTTGTCCCTTCCTCACTTTAATCACCCACTTATTCCATCCCCTCTTAATCCCATGTTTCAAAGTAGCTGTAGGTGAGGCCTTAGATTTTATACATGATGGATTTGTTGCATTATGTTTGTGCTTTAATACTGTTGTCTATAATAAATTTTAACCACTAATAATATTAGTTATTCTATTTCTAGATATTTGAAATTAGAAAATTTAGGTATAGAACTAAATTTATATTTCAAGTTCTTTATAACTGCTTTTATAGGAAAAAATGAACATTAGTTTCTACCAAATGATCTTATAAACATTTTTTTTTTTTTTTTTTTTTTTTTTGATCTTATAAACATGAGTCACACTAATATCATGTGAAAGTTGCCTTATGTATTAAATGTTCTATTTTTTTTTTTAATTACATTATTTATCTTTACACGCAATTCAACAAAGTAATCAATTAAAATACTTTAAGAAATATACATGTCATGACTAATTTTTTATTAAGCAATTATGTAAATTGATAATATTATACTTATTTTCTTTAGTAAAATTAATATTAAATGCTAATGAAAAGTTACTAACCAAAAAAATTTGTCAGATAATTTTGATGAGCTATATCGAAATATAATATGATACACATACTAAAAGTGTAATAAATCACAAGTGTTTCTTTTTTTTTTTTTTTTTTTTTTATAGAAATAAGTCACATATCTTTAGCAAAACATGTCTCAAACAACTCTTAACTGTTACACAGACAAAATAAAACACAACCTTATGATATTATTTATAATTATTTTCTATTAATTTTTTTTCCTAATCTAAGAACAAAGAAAAAATCCTCCCCTCCCCCACGATGACTCAAACCCAGGACCAAAGGCCTAGGTAGTAGATCGATGCTCTGCCACTTGAGCTATCCAACTTCGTCTTATAATTATTTTCTATTATATGCTAAAGTATTTAGTTAATGTTATTCATTGATTACTATTCTTAACACTTATTTGACTTTAACCAAAATAAAATTGTAATGTAGAATATTTATGAACAATAGTAGTAATATGCAACATTCTTCTTCTCAAGTATTGAATTTGAACTATTATTGTAATTTTAGTAAAATAATTTTTTTCTTTTATCTTACTATTTTGGATCACTTTTTTGAAATTTAGATATAAAGATAAGAGTTTGTAATATTATACAAGAATCAAACCTATTATTATAATAAAGAAGTCGGTATTGACATAATCATAGAAACACACAATATAAAATTATGGATTTGTAAATCGTGTATAGCTTATATCCAATAATATTAAAAGTTTATTACTTCAATTCTTCCCTCACAAAATACGAGTCTTGTATTTGTTATTATAACAAAAAAAAAAAAAAAATCAAACTTAAACTTTGATCAAATATATATTTACTTTAATGTTGAGTCATTTGTATATTATAAGAATTTTAAATAAGGTGGTCAACTAAAAAATCTTATATATGGTACTGTAAATTTCTTGCCAATATTTTTTGTTGTAATTTATGGAATGCATATATAGACATTATAGTTGCAAAATTTAAATGACAAAAAATATATTTTTACTCTCTCAAGAATGAGATGAAAAATAAACTACCAATATACATTATTTTAATTAACTATGTGTTTTATTTGTTGATCCTAAAACAAAATATTACTTTTTTATTCACCACCAGAACATCCAAACTTAATTTTTTCAAACATAGATAATACCTAAATAATTCTCTTGTAAATGAAAATTAAGTGTAGTGATGAGATTTATAATATTATATATAGATAAAATACATTATTCTAACAAGGAACACAATCTTCAAGCAATAATACAAATTTGGAGAATATAAAAGTATAAATTTAAAAATAATGTTATAATTTTATCTTTTTATAAATAAAATATCTTCATTTCAAAATAAGAGTCTTGTATCCACTATTTTACGGACTAAAATCATGTTTGGTCTCGTAAGTTTTCACTTGTAGAATTTTGGTCCCAACAAAAGTTAAAAATTCACTTTGGTCCTGTAACTTTGGAATTGGTCCGGATTTAGTCCTTTCCTTGTCACTGGTGACCAATTTGATCGAAAAATCGCACATGTTGTTCACGTGACTCATTTTTTTGACCGATTTTTAAATACGTGACATCAGCGAGTGGTGAGGAATTAATAAATAAATAAATAAATGTCTCTTTTAATTCTTTTTTTACTTCAACGTCATTCACTTGTGCTAGGTATTTAAAAATCGATTGGAAAAATGAGTCACGTGACCGACACCTACGATTTTTTGGCCAAATTGGTCACCGGTGGCGAAAAAAGGACTAAACCCGTACCAATTTAAAAGTTATGGGACTAAATTGAATTTTAATTTTTTCTTTTATACTAAAATTGGACGAGTGAAAAGTTACGGGACCGAAATTGATTCCAGTCCCTATTATACCAAAGAAGGTAAATTTCAGAATACCAAAGTTCTACTAAACTATATAGGTTTAATTTTCCATAAATTTTGATAAAATATGTATTATTAATGTTAGTCGTTCATGTATTATAAGAATTTTATATAAAGTGGTAAATTAAATCTCATATATGATAAATTATAACTACCTTGTCAACGTTTTTTATTATATATATATATATATATATAGTGAAATAAGTATATATTATAGTTGCAAAATTAGAAAAAAAATCTTTTTTTTTTTTTTTTGGAGAATGAGATGAGAAATAAAATCAGTAAGGGGTCTGAACTTTAATATACATTGTTCCAATTTTAATTTTATGTTTTATTTTATAAATCCTAAAGAAATACTTCAGTATTATAGTTTTAAGTCTTTTTTATAAGAATTCTACATAAAGTGGTAAACTAAATCTCATATATGATAGATTTTAGCCTCTTTCTTAATATTTTTCTATTATAATTAGTGAAATAATATAGGTAATGTAGTTCCAACCTTTACAAAGCAAAAAAATAATAATAATAATAAGATGCGTTTTTTTGGTTTCTCGAGAATGAGGAGAAATAAAATTAGTAAGGGTTTTGAACTTTAATAAATATTGTTTTGATTTTTATTTATGTGTTCTATTTTAATAATACTAAAAATCATATCTTTTATTCCCCCAAGAACACTTGATGTAACACCCAGAAAAAAAAAAAAAAAAAAAAAAAAAAAGGGGCTACTATATTTTTAGACTAATTCGTTTTCCGAATTATTTTACTAATATTAGTATTTTTCGCGCGATAATTATAGGACTCAGAATTAAGTTATATAGACCCATAGTAAATTTACTTATTATTTTCAACCAAAATTTTATATTTACTTGCTATACAAATTGTGGGACTATTTGGTGGGCTAATTATCTCAAGTTACTTGAGATTATTTTATCTATTGATACAACCCATTCAACTATTAATTTTGTAGTCCACAATAATTTATAAACATCTAGTCCAAACCCACAATTATGCTAGGATCACATTTTTCTTACACAAGTTTACGGATTTATAATGATATGATCAAGCCTATATATATATATGTATACTACATTATATATATGTAAAAGTACACACAAGATTAGATAACAACAGATAAGAGACTAGCTTATACAAGTCATCAAACATAGCTTCTATTAGTCACTATCAGGTTGGTCACGTGTAGACAAAATGGAAAGACAGGGGTGACTCATGTACATAATTAACTGCAATATATATGTATGAAACTGAAACAGGCAAAGTGGGGATGTTAGTTGTTGCGTAGAGGAGGACACAGTAAGCAAATTCTTAGTTTTTCACTTCCTTTCCTTCAACAATAAAGTTACCGTCGGCCTACTTTCGGGCTCGCCGTTCCGACGATCGGATCGTCCGATCACTATAATCTATATATCCAGATGAAGCTCGTTCCGCGTAGAGCTTCGATATTCAATTAGTTAGACCAAAAGACAACATCCTTCGATCTTAAATTGATGCCGAAATAGACATCGGACCAACATTTCAGTCGACCCGTCAAACCGAAATTAATTTCAAAAGCTGTTGAATCTTATCAACCTATATACCAAATCGAAGCTCACGATCCGTAGAACGTGAATCTTCGATCAGTTTTAAGAAAATTGATAGTTTAGACCCTTAATTTGATAGAATTAGGGACGGAGAAAACAACAAATTAGACGATAGGCTTAAATAGCTGATTTTCCTTCTTCTCGGCCACCTTCGACATCCCTGCACCTGTACCGAGCGCTGAGTCGCCGGCGATGAGGGGCCCAACGCCACCGTCGTCGCCGGCAAAGTGTAGTCGTGTGCGTGTGTGTAATGTTGCGTGTGTTTGTATATGTGCGCTTTTAGTGTGTGTGTGCATGCACTGCATGCATAGTGTGTGTGCATGCTTTGCATGGTGTGTGTGCGTCCTTTGCATGTGGTGTGTGTGTGCGTGCTTTGCATGTGGTGTGTGTGTCACTTGTGGTATGTGTGTGTTTTAGGTGGTGTGTGGGTATGTCCTGTTATGTGTGTAGTGGGGAAGAATATGAAAATTAGTGTAAGCTTATTTAATTAGTGTGGGCTTATTGAATTGATTAATAAGTTACCTATTAGTTAGAAATGGAGTCTCGGAGTATAAATCATAATAGTAAGGATTAAGTAATAAGCCTAATTAAGTGGTAAAGGTTGGGATTATTTTTGTCATTATTAGATACAGTTAAACATAGGAACTAATTTTGTTACTAAGTTTAATTAGACAATTTATATAATAGGCTTACCTATTCTTCTAAGAAATGAAATAATGTTAAATTCATATTAATATAAAATAAAATTTAGGCTAATTAGATGTTCAATAATTTTTTAGAAATTAATTAGAAAATTTTAATTAATTTTAATTATCTCCTAAATTTTAGAAACAATTCCCAAATACGACTAAACTTTTTAAGAATTTTCACTATTGTAGGTTCCGAAGAGGCGGAAACTGGGAATACTGCACTTCACGAGCATTTAGCATTCTAAGATGGGGGTTACTTCTACTCTCACTTCTGAGTTTAAATATTCGAATATTATGATTGCCTGAGTTGAAATGTATTATGTGATTTACATGTATAGTGATATGTGCATAATATACTAAAACTTCACAGGCAAGGCCTGTTCTATATTAACGGTTTCTGTACCCCGTCCTCGGCCAAGAATAGGTCTACCAGTTGGACGGTCCAATTGTGTTAGATTTACCCTGTCTTAGGCCAGGTGTATACACCGTCCTATCATGACGGGTATGATCTGCGGACATACATCGCCCTATATTGACGGGTATATTCTGTCATGGGTCTGGACAAACTTATCGTATGGGTATAACACCTTCCTATGCTAAGTTTGTCTTGTCCTAAGTCGAATGTGCTTCGCCCTAGTGTTGGGTTCGCCCGAATATACGATGCCCACGTTGAGTTTACTCCGGGGGGTATCATTTACGTTTGATACTACTGTTTAGATTTTATGTAATATATCCTGTCATGTGAACTCACATTCATGCCTTTGAACTTATGCAATCTCGAAGTCCCTCACTGGGTGTATTACAAACACTCACCCCAAAATATAAACATTTCAGGTCAGGGAGTATGTGTGAAAGAATGGCTCTGGGTGTGCGGGCTACTAGCTTGACGTTTTTGACTTGTAATTACAAACCCTGAGTCTCTCTTGTAAATCAAATAAGGGATTTACGTGAACTATTCGTCTGTGTACGCATAGTGATCTGTCTTTTACTTTTTGATTCGCCTGTGAGCGAAATATCATTTTGTTACAGTTAAAATCTTTTTAGACTAATAAGTATTATAATCATGTATATTATGTTGTGTTACGGATACGTCACTGCCCAAACGCACGTTGACTTGTTTCTTATTTTTATTAGGTTTGAAATTCCGTTGTCTTTGAAATTTTGTCATTTCTTTTATAAAATTTATAGCGTCTTGAACTTATTTATGTTCTAGAAAAACGGGGCGTTACACTTGACTTAATTGATTTTCTGACATTCCACACCTAAACAAATAAAGAGAAAATAAATACTTGATATATCATAAAAATAAAACAGAATAAAAGGAAAAATATAATAATAGGTCAATATTTCCATGTTTTCTACAATTATGAAATAATTAGATCATAAAAGAGAGAAGGGAATATATGAGTTATCATAAAAATAAAATAAAATAAGTATATTGTATTTTACTAAAAAAGAAGTAGATTATAATGTCTTATGAATATCTAGGTTTAAGTTATATTATTAGGTAAATTAAATATCATATAAAATGGAATAAAAACTTTCATGAAATATTAGATGGATTTAAACTATAAAATGACTGGTGGATTTAAACTACCAAAAAAGAAGATTACTAAATTGACCTTAAAAATAGAACTATTAAGGATATAATAGAAAAATCAAAATTTGTAAGAAACTACTCACACTATAATAATAATAAAAATCTTAGATAGTAGATGTATTGATTTGTGTCACTTATAAAATATGTCACACTCGAAAAATGAATAATCTATATATTAATATAAAAGTGATTTAAGTTCCAACCAATTAGAATTAGAATTAGAATCGGAATATAATAATTAGGATATGTGCGATCCTTGGTATATAATTAGGATTAATTAGGATAAGTACGATGCTTGGTATATAATTAGGATATGTGATTAGAATACATTATGATTAGAATTAGGATTAGAATATAATAATTATGATATGTTAGTACAATACTGCCCTTAGAATATCTATACTTAAAAGGAATAAAATAAGTTAAATGTAAAATGTTTGGTTTATAATTAGGATTAAATAGGATGTGTCCGATGCTTAGTATATAATTAGGATATGTGATTAGAATACAATAAGGATTAGAATTAGGATCTGAATATAACAATTAGAATATGTTAGGAAATTATAATATTGTCCTTAGAATATTTAAACTTAAAAGGGGTAACATAAGTCAAACGTAAATTTGCTAAAACTTAAGACACTGCATTATTAGTGTATAGATTTCACCTGCTAAAGGTGTTGAGCGTGGTAATGTGAATATTTGTTAAACTAATTATAATCATTAAATCGAAATATGTTTAACAACAAATATAATACATTTTAAGATACAAAAAGAAACAACACACATGCATTATATTTGATCTCATAGTAGAAGGAAAAATTTTAAGTATTGTAAACAAGAACGAGGTAGGATAGGTGAGGGAGGGAGACAAGCGTTAAAGTTTATTTCATATGGTTGTAGCATGACTTGATCTCTACCAATAATGAGTTTATAAAGATAAGATTGTGATATTTATATTTCTTGTAAATTCTAATCATTTGGTTCTTAGAGATCCATAAACTAAAATATTTGTACTTATTGTAAGTTTTTTATATGAATTACCTTTCTTCAATTTTTTCTAACCGACCTTTCTTTTTTCTCCACAATTATAAAAGAGTGTCTGATCATAAAAAAGATAAGAAATCTCTGAAAAATTGAAGAAAATAAAATAAATAAAAATAATAATATAATATATTTTACTAAAAATGAATAAAATTAGAATTATGAATATTTAGGTTGAACTTACATCATTAGGTAAATTAAAATCATATGAAGTGTAATACAAAATTCTATGAGTTAATATATGTATGAATTATAAAATGATTTTTAACAAATAAATAATATTTTTAAATATAAAATTCATAAATTAACCTTAACATTTCACTTGCGATTTTTCTTCTTTTCAACAATTATAATGAATCTCATTATAAAAGAGATGCAAAAAACATGAAGATCATCTTAAAAGATTTTAGAAAGAAAACAAAACGAAAAATAATTATATTCTGTATATTACTATAAAGAAAGAAAAATATAAAATATATAAATATCTTTGTCCAACTTATATTATCACTGAAGTAAATCTAATTTGTTATGGAATATAAAATTCTACAAATTAATAGATGAGATTTAAACTATACATCAAGCTTTAAAATAAAGTTACTATACTAAAATTAAAAATTAAAACTCATTAAGGATATTATAGGCAAATCAAATTTTGTAAGAAACAACTTAAACTTTTATAATAGAAGTAAATTTACAACATGACTTTTTATAAACATAACATAAATAAATGCACAATCGTTATAATTTTTTTTAAATTACCGAAATTGATCCGAAAGCGAAATTTTGGTTATCTTTGCTGCAAACATGTACACAATATTTTTTAAATCCCTAATTAAATAAAAATAATAACGCTTTACACTACAAGAAAAAGGATCTTTTGAGACCACAGAAAGTGGTCCCAAATAATGAGTATTTGTCATAACTTTAGTGAAATGGTCTCAAATAATGAGTATTTGTCACAATTTTAGAGCATTTGTCACAACTTTATTGTTGTCTCAATAACTCAGTCGCAAATAATATATTTGTGACCACAAATGTGGTCTCAAATGCATCTCAAACATTTTTTGCCACGACTAGTTGTCTCTAAAAGTAATCTGAAAGTGGTCTCAAATAATTTGTAGAAAGAATTGTGACAACAAGTGGTCACAAATAAGTTATTATTAGTGACCACAATTGTGGTGTCAAAAAATGTCTTACAAAAGACCTCTTTTATTGTAGTGTTAGATCTAGTGATAATTAGACATTGCTGTTTTTCATAATTTTTTTGTGTAACTAAACTAAATATTTTTGTGGGCAAAATAGTAAACATCAAGAAAGTTGTAACTTTGTTGTTTCTTCTATTTCCCCCTGTGAGTGGACCTATTTAAATTAGCTGTTTATATGTAATGTCCCCAAAAAAATAAAGTTAGATGTTTATATTTGACGTTGATCATCATGCATACTATGGGAATTTGTTGCAGCTCTATCAACTGATCTATCATGTCACTTATAAAATATAATGACTCGCACTTACAAAAAACTGTCGTGCTGCTATTATTTAGCACTATCAGTTGTCATCAAATTCATAAATCGCAAGTTCAAACGGATATGACCGAATTAAATGATTGGGCCCAAAAAAAACTTTGTATGAGCCCAAAATAGAGTGGAGAATCACAAAAGACCAATTAAAAAAAGAAAAGAAAAATATGAGCAATATTTGCTCGATCAAGCTAAAAAATAGTTCGGTCGTGCAACCTTCACAAGGGCTAAAGTGTTGCAAACGATTAACATTTACTCAACCGAATAGAAAGGTGTGTAACTTAGTCTGCATGCATCCTACTAAAGTGAAGCATGTTCACAAATAAAGAGCATTTGCTCGACCGAGTAACTATGCAATTATATATCAAGATCTTTTGTATATACAATCAGATAATTTGTAATGCAATTAAAAAATTTAATTCTACAAATGTTCAATTATTTCGTTCAATTGCTAATTCTTTACCTTTAATTTCAAAATATAAAATAAAGAATATCCAATTTGATTTTTCCTAAATTGATTGTTTGTTTATTAGACATCATATTTATGTTTAGATGATGGAAATTATCTTCACGAGAATAATACAATTGTTGGTGAATTTAAGGGGCCCTTTTTTACTTCCTTGCACCAAATCCCTTAAACTATTGGACCTACTCTGAATTAATGTCGTTTAAAATTATCAAAATGTTTCTTATAAAAAAAAGATAGATGAAACGGAGGGAATATAAATTTTAGATAATCTAAAGACAAGTACCAACAGTCTATCAACAAAATTACTAACTGAACATTTGTATTTGTCATTAACTCACGTTGATCACAACATTAGATTCCAAAATTTTGAACTACCTTTTTAAATACATACTACATTACTTTTAAATATTCGATCATGGCATCTCTTAAAAATTAAAATATAACATACATAAAATTAATGAGATTTCTAGATTTTTTATGGTAGTTAATTGCTTGGCTCGCACAAAAATAGTAATTAGATTTTGTAAAATAATGACATGACATTGTTTAGATTCGTTTTAAAAAAATGAGAATGCGAAAAATCAAGACATAAGAAATATTATTAATTTGTCATCCACTAATGTTATTTTTTGGAGTTTGGAAAAATTAATTAATTATAAAAAATCTAAAGGATGCAAGTTATTATTAATTTCGCTTGTATTTGTAGTGAGTTGTGATAATTAAGATGGATTTTATTTTATTTTCTTTAAATCTATTTTTCACTTTTGTAAGTGGGTATAGTAGATAGACAATTGGGTTAACTAGTATACATTAATTTTTTTTATATTTTTTTTGTGACCTGCTTAACAGGTAACAAGTTGAATATAGATAATTGTTTCAATGGTTAAGATTAGAGGTAATGAAATCCAAAAATATAAATTAAAATTGTATCAATGTCATGATTGTACCGTAAAAGGGCCCTCTATATATTTATATATACGATCGCTATGTTGTACTCCCTCCGTTCCAAAATAGATGATGTTTTAGAAAAAAACAGAATAATTAAGAAACAAATATATTACCAAATATAACCCCCTAAAATTTGTGCAGATAAGATTTAATGATATCAAATGTGAGTGGGAGGTTGAAAAGTCAAAGATATTTTTGGATTTACATAAGGGTAAAATAGAGAGAAATGGTAAAAAAAACCTAGAACATCAATTATTTTGAAATTTGTTTAAGAAGCTAAAATATCATCTATTTTGAAACGGAGGGAGTATATTGTATAGGTTGGCAGTGCCTTGGTCTCCAAATTCTTACTACAGTTTTAAATTTGTTCCAACTCTCTTAAAATATGTCGGCAAAATGATACTTGGGGCGTACTCAAATTGTAATAAAAATTTGCAATTATTGGCTCTATATGAAAAGTATCGTTTGACTTTCTTATCCTTTTAAAATTGGCATCTTACTTCTAAAATACCAACTCTTTTGTTACGATAGATAAAGATCTGGACCTGGATCTTATATTGTTGCACACCATGCCTCGAATTTCCTATTCCAATTATATGGTGTCTCAAATTGTGTCACAATCATGTTTTATAGATAAAACTACGCTTTTCTTATACAACTTCAAAACTTATAATTCATATAAATTTCTCAAAATAACATAATTTTATGTGTAGAACACGATTAAGGATCTAAAATGTGTATCGCATGTATTTTGCATATATAATAAGAAAAGTACTAGCACTTTACGTTAAAGTTCATTCAATAAAAAAATATTGCAACATGAAATTCAATGTAAAGTATTAGTACTTCTCTTTATATATACATATTTCGTGACATCTTTTAGTGAACAATTGAGTTAATTTATACAAATAATATATATATATATATGTGTATATATAAAAGTACGTATTAAAATTTTAGTTGTCATTTTAGGTCCCATAAGAGAAATTGTTGCATATATACTATGGATATTAATTGTGTAAGTTTTTATAGGAGTTAAATGGATTTTTCTTGTCGTACAATTCTGATTTGAAGTGGGGTTGGTGAGATTCGATCTTGAGTCATTGATTTGGGTTACAAAATACTCTACCAACTGAGTTACAATCGATTTTCAAGAACTAAATAAAATTTTACTAATTAGTTAGGAGCTCCGTAGGTTTTGATAAATTTCACATAATTTATGGTGTTCATGTACCACAAGAAAACTGTTAAATTCAAACAAAAAAATTCTAACCAAACAAAAAATTATTAGAATTCTGAAAAATTTCAACGGACATTCCAGCAATCGTTAGAATAAGCGTCGGAACATTATCATAAACATATTTCAGTGGCACACTACTAGAATTAAGATTTTTTGGCACTACAAAAATGTAGTTACAAAAAAAAGGAGAGTAGTCATAAAAATATTTTTAGTAACTAAATAACTAAATGTAGTTGCTATAGGGTAGCCACTTATAGTAAAATGCAAAAAGCTTTTTTGCAACTACTTTGTAGTTACTAATGTATTTGTAACTATTTCTTACAACTACTTTGTAGTTACTATTGTATTTGTAACTGCAAGTAGTTGCAAAAGAGCTTGTCATATTATAACAAATTTAGTTAAAATTGTATGAAATACTTTATGTAACTATTAATAGTTATAAAATGAGTTATTTTTAGAAACTACTTTTGTAATTGCAAAAAGAGTAACGGCAAATATCATTTTTTTCTTATAGTCGCAATTTTAATGGAAATTATCGTTGGAATGTGTTTTCCGTTAAAATGGTCACTTTTCCAACGACACAAAATGCTGAAATTTTTGTTGGAATCTTAAATTCCAATGAAAAATCACTAAATTCCAAGAGTTTTTGTTCAATTAAAATTTGACAGTTTTTTTAGTGTGTGTTTTTTGTTATTTACAGAAACTCTTTTTTTTCCATCTTTATAAAAGTGTTTACATCTATTAAACTTGTATTAATAATCATAACTTTCTATAATTGTTTTCCTTTTATTCATAAATATTCTTTAATTGCTGTGTTTTTTATTTCTAATTTCAGTTTACACGGACTCTTCAATTCGTACATTATTAATTTTTCTCACTTATACAGCTCACTTCACTGACCAACCAATGTTTAAAATTTTAGATTAGAAAAGGTGATTATAGTTAATTTTTTTTATCCCTTATAGGCTTATTCGTCTCACTGATTTTCGCTAATCTTTTCAGTTTTCCAGAGATTGGTCTGTTTTATCAATGCACTTTGTTGTTATTCGTTTGTGAAAAGAGTAAATACTTAGGCAAAACTCGTATGTGACCGTCACACGATCGTCACACGGTGTGACGAAAAAAAGTATCACTTTTGTGGTAAAAGTATCACGTTTATCTGTAAAAGTATCACATTTTTTGAACAAAAAGAAGTATCACTTTTTGTAGCAAAAGTATCACATTTATCTGTAAAAGTATCAATGTAGTAAAAATATCACTTTTTCCTGTAAAAGTATTTTTATCTGTAAAAGTATCAATGTAGTAATCATTTTTTCCTGTAAAAGTATCATTTTTTCCTGTAAAAGTATCAATGTTTTCTGTAAAAATGTATTCCGTCACACGTGTGACCGTTCACACACAAGACTCACTCAAATATTTATGCTACAAATATATGGATAATTGGATATAGATTTATATAATGGGTCCAGTCGATGTAGTTGGACTTTACTTTTGCTTAATTAGAAAAAATATAAAATTTTGCATGACAAGCAGATAAAGATATATTTTAAAGTAAATATAATATCTTTTTAGAAAAATTTAACAATTCATGTGTTCTTTTAAACAAATACTACAACAGGTCTTTTGGATAATATTTTTTGAGACCACAATTGTGGTCACTAATAACAAGTTATTTGTGATTACTTGTTGTCATAAAAATCTCTGTAAATTATTTGAGACCATTTTTGTACTACTTTTAGAAATGAATACTTGTTGTAAAAAATATTTTAGACGCATTTGAGACCATTTTTGTGGTAAAGAATATATTATTTGCGTCTAAGTTATTGGGACGACAATAAAATTGTGATAATTACTTATAAATTGTGACAAATACTTATTATTTGAGATCACTTTTTATTGTCTCAAAAAATCATTTTTATTGTAATGAAATTATATGACCATTTTTGTCATGTGGACCTTTCCAATGGCATCATTTACATCAACATGATACTTGATTGCTACTCCCCTAAATCCGATTTTCTTAGGACAATTGAATTCAACTTCCTTCGCAATTATTATCCCATTAATTGTTAGCACAACACGAATTGCTTCCTTTGTTTTTTTCCTCTTAGGAATTGGACGAAAGCATCCTTCTAACTCCTCGGCAACAACGATCATATCCTAACAACCTTGTCCTCATCTCCTTCGTAGAGTTGAATAGAAATGAGGTCCTTAACTAGTTCTGCTGACTTCTCCCATTGATCACCGGTTTTCAGAATATTAATAGCCAACATCTCTGAAGTTTGCTGCTTCCATTTAAGAGAAGCAACATAGTATTGTCTGGCTACTCCCTGGTCTCCTCGGACTTGTCCAGTTCCATGCTCTGTAGGAAATTTCATTAGTAGATGATATGTTGAGACAACAGCCCTAAGAGCATTCAACCATGGTCGTCCAAAATTGACGTTATAGCTGAATGGTACATTTACCACGAGAAAATCGACCATGACACTGGTCTGCTGAGGTTTGTCCCCTGCGACCACAGAGTGGGAGATCATACCCTCTAGATCTACAACTCCTCCTGTGAAGCCAACCAGAGAAGTCTTCACAGGCCTTAGTCGATCATTTATTATATTCATTCATTCGAAGACATCAAAGAACAAAGTATCAGCAGAACTTCCATTGTCAATAAGAATCAAATGCATTGTGTAACCTGCTATTGCTAGAGTCACCACCATAGGATCGTCATGAGGGTGATAATCTCACCCATATAGTCGTCTGTAAAAGTATTGGATTCGTCCAACCATGGTCTTTTTCTCAATGTTACTCCCCTCTGAGGTTGCAGAGCATACTTTTTTTCTGGCTGATTGGCTCTCTCCACCGGGTGGTCCTCCGGCTATGACAACAATCACTTATGGCGGCGGAGGAGAATCATCTCTCCTCCGAGGACTCCTACCCTGAGGATTTAGATGGTTTGGACTTCGTCCTCTGCGCCCCTGCTGAGGTTGTTTGCATCCGTCGTCCACAAATCTTGAGATATAACCTCTCTGGATTAAGTCCTCAATTTGTTTCCTGAGGAGTTCGCAGTCCTAAGTATCGTGACCATGGTCACGATGGTATTGGCAATACTTACTACGATTCCTCTTATTCGCAGGGGTTCGTATTTTTCCAGGCTACTTTACATATTCCTTATGTTGAATGTACATAAGAATACCATTCTTAGAGGCATTCAATGGAGTATATATGTTAAACGTTTGTGGGCTCCTCTGATTCTTAGATGAACCAGTGGTCACCAACAATCTATCCCAAACATTCTTCTTCTTATCTGGACCATCCTTCTTGCGCTTTCTATCTGAGGACTCGCTCTCAGCTTCAATCCCTGCCTTGGACATCTCCTCGGCATTAATGTATTTTTATGCCCTAGAGGTCCACAAAGGTCAACGGAGGCTTCTTCGCCGGGGTGAAAGCAAATCTAGAAGACTTCTGCACTCCATTTATGAGTGCTGCTAGGCTACTGATTGATTAAGATCTTCTACCTCAAGAGCTTCTCTGTTGAATTATTGGATGAACTCCCTTATTGACTCGTCCGGCCTTTGACGAACACCCATTAGGTGTGCCGAGGCCTTTTTATATCTCTTACTACTTGCAAAGTGACTGAGAAACTCCTGAGCTAGTTTCTTGAAAAAACTGATTGACGCAGCCGGAAACTAGGAAAATCAAACCTTTGCACTCTTCCTTAGGGGTGGCAGAGAAGGCTCGACATTTGATGGCGTCGGTCTCTCTATGAAGTATCATGAGAGCTCGAAAATTCTCGAGATGATCACGGGGTCCGAGGTTCCATCATAGTTCTTCATATAAGGCATTAAAGTTCGGCGGGACTCTTTCCTCATGATGTTCTCCACAAAAGAAGATTTTGTAGAGGTTAGAGCATGGCGGCTTAACCTCATTCGAAAACGCCCCTAATCTCCGATCCATCTCCTCCAATTTTAGTCGTAGATTGTCTTGGCTGTCTCTTTTGATGACGATTGTGACAACTTTGCCATGGTCCTGATGTGGTCAGACCTTGAGTTCGTCGTTCATAGCCCTGGACCCTAGAGCGCGACTAACGTGTATTTCATTGTTGGGCTCGTTGGGTATGTCTTTCTCGATAAGTTCCTTCAGCAAAAGTTTCAACTCCTGGAGATCGGCCTCCATCTTATTCATATGTTGGATAACGATGGCCTGGGCACTATTATCCTGGTTTCCCAGGCTTCGCTCCTCCTTCAATGCCTCTTCATGCCTAGAGTGGTGGGACTTGTGGGTGTTGTTGTGACTAAGGTTAGGGTTAGGGTTTACCCTTCGATTTTTACCACGGGTAGTTCGGCTGGCATCGGTATTTTTTCTCCTTGATGGTGCCATCGCTCAGATCAAATCACTGGCCCCACGGTGGGCGCTAATCTGATGATGTCAAGAACCGAAAAAGTCGGATCTGAGGTCTGGCGACGCTTGATATCTCCAAGGTTGGCCGAACATCGATATTAGCCTACAAAACAAAATTTAGGGGTTGTACCCATGGATAGATACTCTGATGCTTAAGTTAGTGTCTGACGGCAGTTGTGTGAGGGTAGGAAAAATGAGTGCATGATGTGTGTTATTTTTTACTTACCTCTACCTTACCTTGGCTGAGGTCTAAAAAGTATCTATTTCTTTAAGGATAAAAATTATCTACTTTTTAGAAGATTTAAAGTTTTACATAACTTTTGCCTTTTTTTTTTTGGGTAATAATTTTGTATTGTTTTGTTTTAAAGAAATTTGAGAAAACAATTGCAAATTCTTTAGGGTTATTGATCCCGCTCTTGGATTGTATAATGGTATAAGGTTGATTATCACCAGACTTGGTGCAATGTAACTTGAAAGAACTATTGTAGATACAAATGTGTTAATTCCAAGATTATCATTAACTTCATCTGATGTCATAGTGACTTTCAAATTTAAACGCGGTCAATTTCATCTTACAGTTTCATATGTCATGAGAATCAACAAAAGTCATTGACAATCACTATCTAATGTAGACCTCTTATTGCACAAATTATAATTAGTTGGCACAAATATCTCTACAAATGATTTGAGACTATTTTAAGATTACTTTTAGAGACAACTAGTTATTGTAAAAAATATTTGAGACACATTTGAAACCATTTTTTTCGTCACAAATATATTATTTGCGTTCAAATATCGAGACAACTAATTGGTGGCTACATGTTGTCTCTAATAATAAAGTTGTGACAAATACTCATATATTGATACAAATACTAAATATTTGAGACCACTTTTTGTTGTCTCAAAATACCTTTTTTTTTAATATAAACTAATGTACTATAAATAATAAACAAAAGGATAAAGTAAAGGATATTTTAAGTTTTCTTTCTGGAAATAATAAATTTAATTTCAATTAATTGTATAAATGTTATTCAAATATCTTAAAAATTAGTAAAATAATTGTGTAAAAAAAAACAATTATTATATTAAAATATCACACAAATAACCAAACATCACCTATCAACAATCATATACAACACCAATTAATCAAAATTCTCTATATTTACTTTAGTAATCAATTAATAACCTCTTACGCATATATCACCATCTTTTTTGATTAAATATTATAAATTAATCAACAACCTTTTCTATAACCAACTTAAACAAATACCTCTTTTCTTTTTTCATTTTGAGGCTATCGCACCTAAGATTTTCCCAATTTACTTACCACAATCATTTACTTCAGCTAATAATCACGGTCCTCCTCAGCTCCAACCAAACACTCATTTAATTTTCACTTTGAACGAGTGTTATATCAATAGGCAGGAGCGGCTCTGGGGCGGTCGAGGCGGTGCCGCTGCTCCGGGCCCCCAACCGACCAGGGCCCCCAAATTTTTTTTTAGTAGTATATATATATACATCTGTATAGAGAAGTTATATAGTAATTACAGATGAATAATTGTATTAATAGGTGATGTAGTTTATTTGGTTGGTCTTGGTAGGGGAAATTCTTGCATTTAGATGAGGTCTTTAGTTTGATGCTTCTCTAGTACTACTTTTATAGTTTTTTTATAAAATATTACCAACCAATATTTTAAGGGGCCTCATTTTATTTTTCACACCTGCCTCTCTAGCGCTACTTTTATAGTGTTTTTTTACAATATTACCAATCAATATTTTAAGGGGCCTTATTTTATTTTTCGCACCGGGCCCCTTGAAACATTGGCCCGGCCCTGTCAATAGGTTCAACACAACAAAGTCATTATGTTATTTAAATTTAATTAATATCATTCATTTATAATAGTAATCAGATTAAGATAACAAGGATACTAAAATTAACGCTCGTATATAGCTTGTTAAATTCCTAATTAATTTAATATTGAAATTGAGAAACATAAAGAAGTAATTATATACTCCACTCGTCTCGTAGAAAGTTGTATAGTTTGAATGGATTTGGTCATATGCCTCTTAGTTCGATGTAAGTGAATATGCATATAACAAAATACAATATATTACGTATATCCACATACATGGCCCATCACTTCCCTAACATACATATGTGGTCTTATGGTACCCATAATTCATTTTCATCATCAAGAACTTCCCTCCTGAAAAATAAGCAAACAAAAAGATCAAATTAGAAACCCCACTCAATCATTTCAAAATAGATAACAATTTCTTTCTACTTCAAAATTGAATATCAATCAATATATATGCATAAACATATGTAAACATATGATAGAGGTGGCGAAATTGATCAAACTCAATAGGTAAGCCCATTCCAAACATTACTTTTTATGAGGTGTACCATAAATTTTTTAGTCTAAAGTACTATCAGGTCCACAAGCCCAACCCGATGAGCCCATAGCCTGATGGGCCGCAAGTCGGTCCAAAAATTTCAACGTATTTTAGGGAGATGAATGAGCTCACCAATTTTCATCCTGATAGAATTTCAGTTCATCCCATCCTGTTCTAGGTTGTTGGGCCAATGCTATGCATGGGGTTGAACTGGATCGGCTCCAAATTCTATCGGGTCGAAAATTAGTGAGCCCATCACGACCTCCTGAAAGACCAGCCCTTGGCCCATTGGGTCGGACCTATTAGGTCCAATAATACTTAAGCCCAAAATTTCATATTGCCTAGCTCTTGTCAGACGAGCTGGGCTGACCTATCAAATCGAATCAATTTTGTCACCTCTCTTTTGGGTGTACACTCATATATCAATATATATACCATACCCCTGGTTTGTTGGCCTGCGGGTCAGCCGGAGCATCAGCGGAGGGTCGGATTTTGTGAGAAAGCAGAGAGAAGCAACCAGCAGTTGGAGTAGCGTTGTTTTTGTCATGAGAAATGTGATCCTGGCTCTCTTTGGTTTTCTTGTCCATCACTTTATCAGTGTACAATTTTTTCATGGCATAAACTTCAGCCAAGCTAAGACTGCTACCTGATGACATTTTTTTGGAGTGAGAAGAATAGATTTGCAATATTAATGTTTGTGGGAAAATTCTTTTATTTATACGGAATGTAGACTTGGGCAGCAAGAAGTTTGAAAATTGTATAGAATTTAATGTTGTTTGACCATATATACTTAATTATTTCTTAATAATATTCATTTTTTTTTAGTCCTTTTGAATTTTTTAAATTTTTTATTGGTATTCGACGAGATTCTCTCTTTAATATTCTTGGAATTTACCAGGATATACGAATCGATTGTAGTTTGAATTAAGCTCTTTGTAATCTAGATATAATAATAATTAGTTATCGGGTTAGTTTGGTATAACTCGAATTTTATCGAATTGATTAAATAAGAATTCGAACCTAATAAATATCAGCCTAAACCTGAAAATACCATGCAAGTGCATGTCATGCCATCGGAACGTGCTGAATTTTAGACTTGGTCACCAAGGATATCATAGACCACATAAGTTTGGAGCATGGACTATTTTACCAACCTATTTTCATTTGAGGACTACATTTACCTTTTCTTTTCCACCCCACTCAGTTGACCGTCCTTTGTGGAGCTCTTTTATATTCCTTGTTATCTTTTTTAATTGGTACTATACTTCTAGAGGCGGCCACCTGGCCCTGCTAATCTTACCGGGCTAATATCGTTTTTTGGGTTAATGTGGGTTAAAATTATATCAGATCTAAAGTTAATAAGTCATAACTCATCACATCTTCCTAATTAAAATTGTAGGAGCGGTCTATGATCTGTAGAATCTAATAGTGGAGCCAAAAACTTTAGTCAGGAAAGTCCAAGTATAGTGTTAAAATAAAATAATAAATATTTATTACGAATTAAAATAGAAATAATATTATATATAAAATCAATTAATTAGATATATATTGCTAAATTCACTTAACCAAATATTTAATTATATAATCCAATTATATGTTACTCACATCCTTTAGCAAAAAACATGAAGTCTTTACTCCATTAATATTCTTTAAGCTGAAAGGAATTTTTCTACTAATCTAATATACTAAATTAGTGTTGTTGCATAAAAATGCTCCTAAATAATTAATTTTGGTAGCTGAAGTGATATGTGCGTGTTTTGTAAGGTGCGTATAAGCAATACTAATGTAACCATATTTACACAAAGAGTGGGGCTTGGGTGCACCATGTGCACAATAGTGTTATGATGCACCACTCATATAGTATTTTTTCATGCACTTAAGGTATGGTTGATTTACTCATAGAGTATGATTGATTTACTCATCAGTATATCACTATCAATATGGTTGATTTACTCATAGAGAAAATTGCGGTTTTGGTCCCACATGACACAAGGCAGTTGCATTTTGGTCCCAAAGTTTTCACATTTGATCCCACAAATACAAAACCGAGCACATTTAGTCCCACCGTCACGTTTTCTGTTAACTTTGCTAGCACTTTTAGTCCCAAAGTTTTTGTGCAGTTTTGGTCCTAACCAGACAAGCACTTTTAGTCCCAAGATTTTTTGCATTTTCCGTCCCAAACCAAACAACCATTTTTCCCCTCCATAAATTAATTTTTCGATTGATAGCTGATTGAATCTCTTTTCCTCTCCTTCCACGCTCCTCTTTACATCAACCTGCATTTTCATCTCCAGACTTGGCTGTTAATATCTGAAATATTTGGAGTTTTTGATTAATATATGGCACATTTAGGAATATGATCAAATATATAAATCATTAATATAAAGTAACTGAATCTCGCCTCTCATTTTGTGCTTGCAATTCGATTTTGCTACACCAATTCATCCGAGTCACTTAACCAAAAAATCGTATAAATATAAATTGATTCTCTGTGATTAAGCTATGAAGATGTAATAGGAAAACAAGAATCTTTCTACTATTTTGCTTCCATCTCTTACAACCAACATTTCAATAATTTAAACACACATATCATGAAAATTATGTGAAGCTGAATAATGGTACAATACTCCACAACCCTTTTTGTGAAAATTATGAATGCAAAATAATGGATCATGAACCTTAATTGAACATATATCCTATATAAATGCGAAATGTCAGCAAGCAAAGTTCTTTTTCGGTCCTAGCTAAATAGAACATTGGAACGTAGTTAAAAAAATTAATCGTTTTCAAATCCATGAATATCGAAACAACAAGAGATTTGCGACTCTATGGATTACATTTAAATGAAAACATTCTAATTAGCTTTTAAAAAACTAGAAAAACTAATTATAAGTTAGTGGATCACAAAAGATCTTCATTATTAGTAATTTGTACTTGTATAATTGCGTGAAAAATGGTCTGTAACATCTCATGTCTCCACATTCTCAAATCCAAATTTATTTGAATTCCAACCAAAAAAATACCTCGTACATCGGATCATCAACGGTCTCCTCTATTTTAATCTACTATACTTTCAAAAAATAATTTGTATAGATCATAAGGGGCCCACAAATGATCCACGGGGCAAGACCGCCCTTCATCAAGCCTCACCCATGACTTCCTCTTCTTGCTCCAATGCATCAAACTGACCCAACCCGCATGCAAACCGCTCTACATTATACCCACCTAGACCATGTTGATTCCTCCTATGATCAATCTCTTCTACCTCCCCCCCAAAAACCAACATGAAGGGGGTAAAGACCCCAACTCATATATCCTCATCTCCTTCTATATCTCCAACCATTTCCCAATTTGTTCTGAGTAATCTTTCCTTCTCCATCTCTCCAGATCCATCACCATCACCCTTGTGTTGAAGTTGAAATATCAGAGTTTGTGCGCGTGTGTAATGTGTTTGATAAGAATCAAAAGTAATAATTTAATTTATAAAAATTAAATTAGAGTTCTTTTAAAGTACTAACTTTGTAAGAACTACTAGAGTATAAGACTTAGTAAACAGATTGAGGAAGAATCCCTTCTTCCACTTAAGTTTCTTATTAAAGTAGAAATGGAATACAACACAGAAAAGACTTACAGGACTTCTTCCTAAACAATCTAAGTTGTAATTGCGCCCCCTAACAACAAACCCAGCCCTCTGGTCCACCAGATGGACTTTAGGTGTGCAAGGAATCCCTTCCAACTGCACTATATGAATTCTCCAGAAATTACACAAGTTCTCCCGAGCTGAAACAAACACTAATCTCCCGAATAGTGTTTTAGGTTACTGATGTTCTAACGAAGTATGAACAACAGTAATCCTATACAAGTGAATTGACGAAATGTACTGAATACAAACTCAAAAAACTTGATACATTGAAGTGTTATCTAGTCAATCTTTATACGGTTTTCTTCCAGCCCTTCTTGCTTCTTCAAATATGGAATTTGGATGTGATTGATATCCTTTGAGAGGATAGTTGACTTTCCTTGTTGGGGCAAGATCCTTAATTGATTCCTTGACTTGGGGGAATGGTTCTTCATCTTGATTTACTGAAGATTCCAATTTGTCTCATTTCCTGTTGTAGTCTTCCAATCATCAAGAACCTATTAAAAAATATTTTTCAACAAAAATGCCATTATTTAAAAAGTTAGTTTTTACAGAAGTAACATGCCTTCTTCCCTTTAAACACGCCCGAAAAAATCGGGTCGGACTAATATACGACAAAAAAGAAAAGATGGGACTGAAAATGAAAAAACTTGGGACTATAAATGCTTGTGAAATTTCTTATGGGATAAAAAGTGCTCAATTTTGAATTTGTGGGATCAAAAGTGAAACTTTGGGACCAAAATGCAACTGTCCCGTGTCCTGTGGGTCTAAAAGTGCAATTTTCTCGTATTTATTACGTCATTTAACGGACATGTGTTATGCACTGACCGAAATATTAATGATAAACGTTGTGGGACTGCAAATGCAAAAACTTGGGACTATAAATGCTTGTGAAATTTCTCATGGGACTAAAAGTGCTCAGTTTTGAATTTGTGGGATCAGAAGTGAAAACTTTGGGACCAAAATGCAATTGCCCCGTGTCCTGTGGGACTAAAACCGCAATTTCCTCATTACTCATACAGTATGGTTGATTTACTACTCATAAAGTATGGTTGATTTGCACTTGAGGTATGGTTGATTTACTCATACAGTATACCACTATCAGTATGGTTGATTTACTCATACAGTATGATTGATTTACTGGCTCATAAAATATGGTTGATTTGCTCATACAGTATTGTGGTGCATAATAAGCCTATTGTACACACAAATTTTTGTCTTAAACAAAATACAATTTATTTAAAAATGATGCATGTAGAATCAACTAACACAGAGTTATATTTTTGCAAGTAGATTTTTTTTAATTTTTATCCAATTAAACTAAATATATGTAAATCTCAAAAACATCCTACAAAAATTATTAAAGACGGGGCTCAATGACCCCCTGACCCTTGGCCCTCATATGCCTCGTCCATAGCAGGAGCATTAGTGAATTTTGTCGGACTTATTATGTCCAATGGTCTTTTAGGCTAAATCTTCAATGATCCAATCAATTTAAGATGTTTGGCGAATTGGATCGACCCACCGAATTGAACTGACTATAGCATGCTTCTGGCCAACTTTATTTTGGAAAATTCGTGAAATCGACATTTTAAATAGGATAAAATATCAACTACGTGTAATTTTTGCCAAGAGAACCATTTTAAAATGCAGTATTTTGTCAAGATATCTTCCATTCCTTTTTAATCATTGTTGATTCAGGGAGGAGCTAAGAATTTTAGTTAAGGGGTGATTAACTTTTTATTTTTTTCCAATAATACTAAATTTTAGTTTCTTTATAAAGGGACTAATTAATGTATTTAGAAGTTAAGGGAGATGAGGAGAGATTTCAGAATCTTTTGGAGAGAGAGGCAAAATTCAAATTTTTTTAAATATTACACTATACATATATATATATACTCTCTCAACTCTTTTTAAAATTGAGGGGGATGGCCACCACCACCCATATCCCCTTAGTCCCTGTCGCTGCTTGTCGACCCGACCTTAATTAATAGTGTAATAGTTTCACCTCATCGATTTATCTTAAAGATCGCGGATACAAACTCTCACCCTTTCTCTACTCTAAAAGAATAATTGATCTTGCAGATATTATCATTTTCATTTGATATACTTAGGTACAGTCTAGACAGGGAAAAGAGAAAGCTAATCAATTAGATAATACTATCCCCATCCAAAATGAATTTCGTTTTAGCACAATTGTTTTTTTCCAAATTCAATTCTCATTTTAGGAATTAAATAAATAATTCTCTTAATCTTTTTAAATTTTCCGGTATATTGGTCCATTTATGGTAATAAAGTTTAATTTATTGAATTTGAGTATATGGCATTCTTAAAATAATATAGTATATCAATTTTTATAATATATATTTTGGAGATTTGCAATCAATGAATGAATCGAAATCCATATATATATAGGGAGCCAAATTGAAGGTGCGTAAACTTGGGGTGCACCCCACGGGCCACAATTAATTTCTTTTGGCACGACCTTAATCTTAAAGTCAAGACTGAAAACGAAATAAATTATTTAATATTGATGTGATTTAACCATACCAAATGTGTAGTAATTAAAATCAAAACGGGGTAATCATTTCCTTACGTTCATTCTCATTGACCATATATTAGGCCATATAAGGTTTTTAACTGAATTTTATGTTTTTACCTCTTGTATTTAATAGGTATATTTTCCGATATGTTTTTAGACAAATTTGGTCTGTGGTCTTTTAAAGCAACTACACGATAAGTGTATCACACCCCTACTTCATAATTTAGCTTAAAACAGAGTCTTCTCTAAGATCCACAATACTATCATCTAATATGAAAAATGTAACATTATACTTCAGTTTTAGATAAAAAAGGGTCTAAGCCCCGTTCTATGTGTGACGGAGCCAGGGGGACTGACGGCGGCGGCCGCCCCCACCTCTCCCCCCCCCCCAAATTTTTTTTTCCGACCAAAGTACTATATATATATACATATACAGTGTAATTATAGTTAAAAAAATAATTTCGTCACCCTCAAATTCTCGAAAACGTTTATATATATTTAAAAAAATGTATTTCGTCCCCCCATTATAGAATCTGGCTCCATCCTTGTATGTGTTAAACATGACAAACAAATCTAGGTCCAATGTAGGCCAGGTCGCACAGAATTTTCGATTCCTTGAGTCCCATACCCAATCCCATATCTATTCCTCCAACCAAGCACCCATAGAGATTTTTCTACTAATGGTAATGTATAGTAAATCTTTATAGTTGTGTTGGTATTTTTTTTATCTTGCACCCCAACAATTTATAGTTGTGTTGGTATCTTTTCTATCTTGTACCCCAACAATATTCCCACACTGTTTACTTTTTCAGGGATATAAAGTTTTACTTTTTTTTTTTTTTTTTTACAAAAATTTATATACAATATATGCATAGATTTTTTATATATATAACGGGTTGATTTGATTCAACCACATTAAGTTTTGCTTAAGATAACAAGAGAAAGCTCAAGTAATACTTTTTGCCAGAAAAATATGATACTTTATGTATTTATTAAACCAACTCACAAATTTTATTCAAAAAAATTAGTTTTTTTCTTGAAAAAGTATCTTTTTTCGCGAAAAAAGTATCAATCGCTGGAAATAGATGGACTCCAAAAAAATTAATGTTTTTTTTTTTATTTACCGTCTTATGGGATACTTAATAAGGTGGTGGAAAGTATAATTTAATTGGCAAAAAGTATCACTTTTATATATATACATATAAAATATTGATACTCTTTTGACAATTCTATCTGAAAAAAAATAATACTCTTGGTTAGGGATGACAATGGGGTAGGTATGGCTAAACCTATAACCCTCCCCGTAAAGAATTCCTAAACCCATAACCCGCTTCGCCCAATGGGTTTACCTGCCAGATTGCCCGTCCGCCCCGAAGTGCAATGAAAGTAAATTAAATATTAAATATCTTAAAGATGACTCTTAGATTAAATATCAAATAAATACTTCAATTTATAAACGAAGATATAGGAGAGCCAAATAACTCAAAATAGTTACATGCATTGTTGATAAAAAAAAAATAAGCACACATAAGGCGTACATAAACCCATAAATATCTCATAAATCATACAGAGTATCCTAAAACTAGTTAATATTAAAACAAATTAAGTATTATAAGATAGCTTGTTTGATTTTATATATCTATAAAATTATAAAATATTTATATATTTGGTCGGTTAGGGGCAGGTTTAGCAAAACACTTTATCCGCCCTGTTGACCTGGTTTGACCGATGCGGGTTTCATGCGGATTCGAGTTTGAACCCACCCTGTTATCATCCCTACTCTTGGTCATCTAAGTGATACTAATAGAATTAGTTGACCCGTTTTACATAAATATGTACATACATATGATGTGTGTAAGGATTCGATCCAATGTTTGTTGAAATTATTTGTTAAAAGGGTGATATATTTGAGAACTCAAACTCAAAACATGAATCAGAAATATCTACAAGATGTACCTTTATTTTTGAACCTATTAATTCCTCCATCTCGTAAAAGGAATCGTGTATCAATAAAAAATGATTTTTAAATAAGAGTCATATTTTAAAAATCATTACTAGTTCAATTGTTCAAGCAAAAATTTTTCTTTTTTTATTTCTCATGTTGGATAGATATGATTAAATAAATCAACAAAAAATTTAAAATAAGTCGTGTGAGTGTATATTGATGGTCTTTATAGAATTGTAATTTCATCAAATTGGCCAAATATAAATATACATATATATATATATTCAAATAGCACTCTTATTATGAAATAATGGGAGTACAACTTAAAAGAGAACCATTAGCTATGTCAAGTGACGTTGGATTCACATACCTTTAAACCTGCTTTTCTTTTTTATCATTTAATAATAATAACTAGTATAATTCCCGTGAGTATATTTTACGTGTATTTTAAATTTTTATTATCTTAATAGAAAAGTAGTAAGTTATTAAATAAAAAAATATATCATCAAATTAGAGTATCTAAAAATTATATTCTATACTAGAAGATGTATAGATACTTGCAAAAAGATGATTTGCAAATATTAAAAAGTGATTTAAAATGCAGATTATACGCAAGTTTGCAAATATTCAAAAGTGATTGAAAGAATTCAGATTATACATAAAAAATCTTGAAAAGTAGTGTAAATATTGAATTTGTTTTGGATAATATACAAAATATACTTGCGTGATTGAAGTGGTTGAGAAGTAAATCTTACTCCGAAATTGCCGAATGAGCGGATTAATTATTTTCGCTTGTCAACGAATTCTTTTATTTGTAACATATACTCTAATAAACAGTGCTTAGAAGATGAAGTTTCTTGCAGCAGTAATGTGTTTTCACTTTTCAAAAATAGAGATTGGTAGAGGAGAAATAATAACTGTATAATAGTAAGAGAGTACATTAGTTTTAGGGAATAATTCGAGTATATCAGAGACATGTTATGACAAATCTCTTATACTCGAACGAATAAATCACTACAACAAAAGAAATCTTTTGTATACCACTTTTTGACATCACAATTGTGATCACTAAGGGCATCTCCAGCAGTTTGCACTACTTTTCAGCAGCTTTTGCTCTACTTTACAGCAAAAGCTGCACCCCTTCTCCAGCAGTATACACTACTTTTAGCACTAAAAAAGAATATTATTACATATAAAAGTGTGGCCAATTATAAAAGTGTTTGTGCAGTCTGAAGATTTAACTGGGGAAAATAATATCAACACTCCCTCTTTTTCAACTAATCCATCGTTATCTTCATTTTCTATAAATTTGAGTGATGACAATTGCAGTGGTGATGGTGGTGGTTCGTCATTGCAATGACCCGAAGGTGTGAAAAAATCTAAATTAAAGAGGAAACAAGATGAAAGTGACGATGAGTTTGTGCAAACACTTAAAGAAGAAAATGCTGCACTTAGAGAAATATTAATAGCAGGTTAAAACAAAAGGGCAGAAGCAGATAATATAAAAGAAGAAAACAAAACTTTGAGGATGAAGTTGGAGAACATTGATGATCTCGTGGTACGTGAGTACTTCCGATTGGAGCAACAACAAATTTTACAGAAGCGGAGAGCAGCACAAGCCGCAAAACAACATGACAATCAATTTAATATGTTTGGAGATTACTTCCCTGATATTGGAGGAGGGTCTGGGGGTGGAACCGGAAATTGCTAGAAAAAATAGTGTATTTCTTATTTTTGTAATTTGTATTTGTTTAAGTTTTGCATTTTGATTTACTTTTTCTTATCGTTGTAATTTTAGGGTGTTTAATTTTATTTGATGTGTTTCAATGCATATATTTTATTTATTGAAATTGTATATATATATATATATATATATATATATATATATATATATATTTATTTATATAATTAGAAACAATCTTAAATTAATTTTATTAGATATCTATATCTATATATATATAAAAACAAAATGAATTTATACCTCAATTGGAAAGAAGACGTTTTCCCGCCCATTTTCACATTCCATTTTTAGCAATAAAATTCGCGAAATCTGTATATATGATAACACGTTGAAAAATCCGAAGTTTAAGGAAATCTGTTAGTATTTTAAATGTTATTCTGAAAGATAATCTCATTTCTGTTATAGCAAATCTCATTGTTGAGATATTTACTATACTCTGAATATTTTACAAAATCAATTCAAAATCCGATTTACCGATTTGTCTACAAGAATAGTACATAGTATTCGGCAACTTATACATGATGTTAAAAACCGAATATATTTGATTTCCACGAAAATAGGGATATTGATAGCAAAGTTAACCCTAGAATTTTCCATTTAAATACTAGGACAAACACTTAGCAAATCAATCATTTCATCGATCAAAATCAAACTACTCTATCGTCTTTTCAGCATTGCGAATTAATTACAGAAAATGCTTGACTTCTTCACAAGGCTATGAGAACAGTGTTTCTTCACAAGGCGGCTATGAGAACAGTGTTTCTTCACAAGGCTATGAGAACAGTGTTGAACCTCAGATGAGAACGGTGTTGAAGGTGTTGAACCAACTTTATGGGATGAATCCTCAGAAAATGCTTGACTTCTTCACAAGGCTATGAGAACGGTGTTGAAGGTGTTGAACCAACTTTATGGGATGAATCCTCCGCAATATCGATGGTTTATGATTGAGTTTCTCTAATTTACAACTTTTGTCAATAAGAAGCATCATTGGACATATATCATCTCTATTTTCGTCGGGTGTGATTATTGTTATGTGGCGTGCAGTTATATTTCATTAAATGAGCTTGGATATGGAAAAAAGTTCATAGGCAGGTAATATCCGCAAACTACAATTTGTATTGAAATAGGTACTAAACTAGCTTTTTCATTTCATTGATGATTTCGATTGCGTTTTTCATCACACTTTGTACCTTTGGTCTTGATCAATTTCATCATATATGACAATTAGGCTTGCACATGGACTGCAACTTCATTAATATAATCCCTTAACGGTGAGATTTTTTTTGGCGGTAATTAATTGGTGAAAAAATTAGGGTTGTATTGACATTGTCTTCTTATTATAAAAAATGAATTCTTAATTTATTTATTTATTTATTTATTTTTTTTTTCTGGTAATTAGTTGCTACTATGTGCAGACAGAATCATGGACAAAATCCTTTTGCAGAACAGAGACCCTCTTAGCGGAACAGAGGGTTAGACAAATTCTACACCCTCTTAGCGGATCTTTGATAAAATATAAGATCATAAGGCTCCGGATATCTCCTTCGTCCGCCAGTCGTCTCAGACAAAGTGAAACCGATCGTGGTCAGGTTAAGGAGAAAAATATCTCCTTCGTCCGCCAGTCGTCTCAGACAAAGTGAAACCGATCGTGGTCAGGTTAAGGAGAAAAAAGCGAGAAAAGAATAACAAGACTTTTACCGAACAGCGCAGCTTCAAGAGCACTCAATCTTACTCAATCTTATTCAACGGACCGACTTTTACCGAACAACACAGCTTCAAGAGCACTCAATCTTACTCAATCTTATTCAATGGACCATAAAAAACGGGCTTCAACTTGAGACTGGTGTTACCTTCTTCAATGGCAGAATTTGCAACTGCCTCGGCCTTTGCATTTTTAATGAATATTATCATTTCCCTTTTTTTATGATGAATCAATTGGTTTCCGATTATAATTCTATTCTATTTAAATTATTTTATGAAAAACTTTGTGTGGAAGGGAAACGAAATTGAACAAGCTACCCAGTCACTTCGGATTTCAAATTCACAATTTGTTAGAGGTGCAAATATTTTCAAAAGAACATGAAATTACTTTGTATAATAAAAGCAATCATGTTTTGATTTTTTGTTATCAATATTGATGAGTTGGTATCCTGTCTTATTAATAAAAAAAACTATCAGATTATATATTGTGAAATTATTTGCAATCATGTTCTTTTTGTTATTCATTATTTTTATTTTATTTAATAACAATAAACAATCATATTCTAAATCATAATCCGTCTCAATAGGCTAATATATAATATATAATTGAATAATTGTTTAGAAAGTGCATACATCTATTGAATTTTACAAATAATAAATATAAAAATAAAAAATAAAATCAACTATACTCTTGAACTAATTTATTTATATATTTAAAGACCTTTTACGTTAACCTTTCAAATATATATATATATATACATATATATTTATATATGCATATGTATATACGTATATGTATTTCTGTATGTATGTGTCAGATTACAATATCAATACATGTTTAAGGTAACACAAATAATTTATTCTGAAGAATATAAATATTAATATGAATTTTTATTCTTTTTTATTTACATAATATAAAAAATCAATAAATATTTTTAATAAGTTTTTATATTAATGGCATCTGCAAAATAATTAGATATAATAAATGTTATATGATATATTTTCAGTTATTAATATCAATGTTATATATGATATTAATAATTAATATAAATTTATGGGAACTTATAACAAATATAATTCCAATCTTTACAAAATAAAGTATTGCGTGATATGGAAGAATAGATGAGACTTTCAGTGTTGTGGAATAATTGTTATGAGAAGTGTAAAAGAAATTAGTATATAAGGTGGCTATAATGGAAGAATAGATGAGACTTTTAGTGTTGTGAAATAATTGTTATGAGAAGTGTAAAAGAAATTAGTATATAAGGTGGCTATAAGTTGGAACAGAAGATTTGATTCTGATACTCATTCTGATCTTTTTAATATACTCCCTCCCTTTCATAAAGAATGTTATTTTAGACATTCTGAAAAATTTCATAATAATTGTCACTTTACCCAAAAAAAACTACAATTCTTCAAATATTATCTTAAACAACTTACTTAATTTAGTTGATTATTTTCTTATTTCATGAAACATACCAATTAAATATCAATCCTTAATTTCTCCAAAATTAACTAAAATAACATTCTTTATAAAACGGAGAGAGTATATAACATAATATAGTGTTTAATCCCATTAAATATTTATAAATTAATTTTTAATATAGATTATCTAAAAGTTGGTGATAAACGTGTACAATATTATTTGTTGGCGAACTATCATTTGTTTTAGTTGTAGATTTTTTTTTCGTTTTCTCTTTTAAAGAAGCTTTAATTTAATTTAGATCGATATGGAGAATTTAAAATAATTTTAGCAATAGCCCCAAATCTACATAGTTATTATACTCACTAAAAGTCGGAACTGTTTTGACATTCTAAAGTTAAGCGTAACATTCAATGTAGGAAATACTTTCTATTAAGTATCATAATTTAGTTATTTAGTACTATTAAAGTTAATTTGAAAAAGAAAAAAAGTTGCTTATATTGAGTTTTATTAATATTTTATAAATATAATTTATCATATTTATAATTAAAATGTTGTTATAAAATGTTCTATGAAATAGTAATTTATGAACTTGATAAACGTTAAGGCAAAAATTAACATATTAAAATTTATCACAAGCGAGAAAAACAAAAATAATCAAATAAAAACTTATTTTATTTTAAGAGTTGGCCATATATTTTAATTTATGGTTGGCCCACTGGCCTACCGTTTTTTACTTCGATAAATTAGGAAAAATTATTTCCTTGACTAATCAATATGGTAAATTGAATCAAATTTCAATTTTTTCGAAAGTTAGATATGTCTCCCTAAAAATATGAAATAACATAATCTATTTAATTAACTGATCAATTTGTTCCCTCTGTTTCGAAAAACTCCAGAATGGCTATCAGTTCAGTTCCTTCAACATATCTGGATCTATTCAGTCCAGTTTAGTTCCTTCGACAGATCGGATCTATTCGGTCTGAGCATTCTGTGCTTTTCGTAGTTTCAGTTTAATTTTAAATTTAAAGCAAATATTGATATCTGAAAAAATGCAAGAAATAATTATAGTATTGCAGTATCTAAAATAATACCATATTCTCTATAAAAGATAGTGCAATAGTATGAAGTAACTTATAAGTTATATCTTTCTCCTAAAAAAAACTTATAAGTTATAACTTAAAACAAGTCCTAAACCTAAGCTTATAAAAATAAATTTTATAAGTTAGTATAGTAGATGCCTCATCTAAAAGGGAATAACATTAATTTATAAAGTTGTTAACTTTCGTTAATAAACCTCTTCTTCATATACCTTTAAGTAAAATTTGCCTCATACACGGATTTTTGTTCTCTTAAGTTCTGAATAGCTACAAATAATATCACGAAGATGAGCTATGAAAGCGAATAAGTAAACTTACTGCTAATTCTGAGCGCAGTATGTGTTAGAATTCATGTTTATGAATTCTACCTTTATATATGTGAATAATTAAATACTCCCTCCGTCCCCGAATGAAATTGCACATTTTCTATTTTAGTCCGACCCAAGCAATTTGCACACTTTCTTAACAAGGAAACAAATTTCACAAATTATATCCCATAATACACCTTTATTAATCAAATAAAGCACAAAAATAGGTTTGAAAAGTCAACATAACTCAAAAAATAAATTTTCTTAATATGTGTATCCACTTACCAGTGCAAATTCATTCGGAACAAAGGGAGTATTAGATTATAATAAATTTTATTACTTCATATAAATTACAAACATGTTAACTAATCAATATCTATAAATATTTAATTAAAATATAACTGTACTTTATAGACTTTTTGTATAAAAAAGACATCGTATCTACATATAGCAAACGAAACCTCAATTATAATATCTCCCAATTTACAAAAAAAATATTGTTAAGTCTACTTTCCACCTTCCATTTTGCATCACATCAATAATCTAAGTATTCACAAAATGCTCTGTCAATATTTCGAACAATGAGTCAAACTTCAACTAAATATTACCGTAGTGATCAAAACGTCTATATCAAGATTTCAATCAAAATTAATATACTTGATCAATTGTTTTCTTTATAAAAATCATCATATCTATATATAGATAATGGACATCAAACAATTCAACAATAAACATTATTATTGGTATAAAAATTAAATATAAAGAACAAGACACTTTGTATCTTAAATATATACTACTATATAGAGTTATACTTTAATATTGAAAACAAACAAATCATATTCATAGTAACATAAACATCGCTAACTCGCAAAATATAAAATATTTATATTTTTTAATGAATATATGTTTTCAAAGAACAATTCCCAAGGTAGGATGTACTTGAGTTCGGAGACTCCGTGTAGATCAGATTCGAATGTAGATCTTTTGACTGACCTTCGCACTTCAGAATTTCTGAAGTCAATCAAGCTAAACCTAAACATCGGTATACCAATTATGTTGTTGCGAAACATAGATCATTCACTTGATTTATGCAGTGGTACTTGACTGGTGATTACAATACTTGGTGATAACGTGGTTGAGACAAATGTTATATTAGAGTATAATGATGGTGTAAAGATTCTCATCCCTCGACTTTAGGTGACTCCTTCAGATAAGAGAATGCATTTTTCGATTGCAATGAGACAATTTTCCTTTACCGTTTCTTATGCAATCACTATAAACAAAAGTAGGGGCAATCACTTAACCATGTTGGTTTATTCTTGAAGAAATGCATCTTTTGTCACGGTAAGTTGTATGATGTTGTTTCCCGCATCACGAATTGAAATTACTTGAAGATTTTAATATATGACGAAAATCCGGAAAGAAAGACTACCAAAAATGTTGTCTATATGGAAAATTTTCAAAATTTGTAAACCTTATGTTTATTTTTGTCTAACATTAAATGTTAATATAGATTGTTGATTTATTTATATTATCTTACTTTTTTCGGACCATCATAGTATATATTATGTGAATAAAGATAACTTTATATATTTTCGGGTCATCGGATATCATATTTTTCTTTTATGTATGTATCCAATATCGATGAAATTTTGTATTATAATTAGATTAAATATTAGTGTGTAAAAATACTTCCCGTGCATCGCACGGGCAAATACTAGTATTATTAATAGGAAAATAAAACAAAAATATACATCATTTTAAAATAACCATAAAAGATTAAAAAACAAAAAAAAAAACAAAAAAAAAAAAAAAAAAAAAAAAAGAAAAGAAAAGGGAAGAAGTGGCGCAGCGCAAGGCTTGCGCCACTAGTGCAGCAGAAAAATCAATCCCTCAAAGTACAGCAATATTTTCCAGCACTGCTAGATAACAAAATGTGTGCTCTATCTTTAAAATAAAGATGTGCTGGAGTTGCTCTAATAATAAGTTATTTGTGACCACTTGTCACAAATCTCTATACAAATTATTTGAGACCATTTTAAGACTACTTTTATTTGAGACGCATTTGAGATCACTTTTGTGGTCACAAATATATTATTTGCATCGGAGTTATTGAGACGACAATAAAGTTGTGATAAATACTTATAAGTTGTGACAAATACTTATTATTTGAGACCTTCATTTAAATTGTGACAAATACTCATTATTTGATACAACATTTTGTGGTCTCAAAAGACCATTTTTCTTGTAGTAATTAATTTGTCACCATAATAAACGCAGTAGTTTGACATTTTTGTTTATGAGATTCAAATTTTATGAATTGAATATAAACTATAAAAAAAATAATGTGTCAACATATATTTTTTATTAAGATAATGTAGAACTTGATTAACCATTCAAAATACACTAAACACGTGTTTAAAACCATAGAAATGTTATCAAATCTCTGAACAATTATTGTTGTTTTCATCAAGTCGGTCACATGTAAAAATACGAGATCACTTTAAACATATTAAGCCCAACCCCAAATGTGCTATCCTATACCCAAAAAAATGAAAAAAATAAAAAAACACTATACTAAAAACATGAAAATCAAGAAAGTTGGAGGCCACCTTAAAGTATATAGTTCCATCCAAAGCATCAAAATATTCAACTAATTTTTCCATTCTAATCTCATTCCATGGGTCCCTATATTGCTCCTTTAGTTTTTATGAAACCAACATAACAAAGAAAAAAAGTATTGAAGAAAAAAATTGTATACTCATTGAAAAAAAAACCATGGTACAAGGAAAAAATTAAGCAAAAAGAAAAAAAAATGATTCTAATATACAACTTAAAAATAAGAATGAGAAAATGTTAATTTTAAATCGATGTAGCTAGCCTTGAAGTAATGAGGTTTGAAGATTTTATATTTATAATAAGAGATTAAATCAAGTTTCCTTTAACGAAATAATTTTTAAAAGGACGAATAATTAAAACAGCCGAAATTATCACCACAAATTTCAAAATTTTAAATTTTTAATATTTAATAATTAAAAATTTATTCTCAAAATTCTGAAATAATGCACTTGTCGTAAATAGTAATGTTAACATTCACAATAAAGCCAAATATACCAACATCATAATATCAGAGTTGTTTTATTTCGTTTTCAACATTATTGCGTCTGTAATTACCAGATATGCATTACTCCCTTCGTCCCGCTTAAAGCTACCCACTTGTTTTTTCGGTTTGTCCCAACTAAATTTGTCACCTCAAAAAAGATATTAATCCTACAATCTTCATCCTGAAAGTCTCAACATTTAAAAAAATCAAAGAGCTATTTTTTTTAACATTCGTGCTCGATCAAAGTGGCAACTTTAACTTGGTACGGAGGGAGTATAATAAAATAGAATGGAATTGTATCCCTAACTTTGTTTGATGAAGTAGCTAGTCTAACTATATTTTTACACTTGGCCTTGAGTGAGACATCTAAAATATCTTCTTTTGGTATGTGAAGTTAATGTCACAGGTTTTTTTCGGCCGGAGAACTAAATAACTTGTTGTGCGCGGAACGGACGGAATGCACGTTGGAAGGGCGGTTTGTTACCGAGCTCTTATTAGAAATAACAAGAGCATCTCTTAATATTTAAAGTTTCATATGTGAAACAAGTTTTCAAGAAATTTCTCGATTAATAAGAGGAGGAAATGAAGTTATAAATTGCTAGACTATCTCCGGGGAAATTTCACTTTTTACTGAAAATGGACCTTGTCTATGAAGACCCTATATGATTTTATAATTTTGTACGAAATTTCCACGAAATTTATTAATTATTAGTTGCGACGGGACATTGTGTTCTTAATTTGGATAAAAGCACAAAACACTATCTCTTGCATTCCTACTGCAAGATCTTTCGATGGACTCATGATTATGAGAGGTGGCTGACCGGCTTGACCGACCCGACCGAGCCTGTTGGGCCGAATTTTATAGAATTAAAAAACTTTAATCTACGTTTCTCTCATCTTTCTAAAATACAAAATTTGTTTGGTATGTCCATGATTCGTTGAATTATTGGTTCATTAAGTGGATCTGTTACACTCAATTATATTTAGTCTAAAAAATTTATTGTTCGACATATCTAAAATGTCGGATAAATGGGAGATTTTATTGCAGAACTAAGTAAATCATAAATATATAGGAGTGAATAACTTGAGTTATTTATTGCATTTATAACAATCGTAACAAACTATTGTTTGGTTTTTATCACATTAAAATATTATTACATTATACTATACAGCTGAAATTCTGATTCAAAGAAACAAAAATCTAGAGGGAGAGAGAAACAGACACTCATAATCCCTCCTGCACTTTGCAATAAGTGATTCTCACTTTTGGCTTAAAAAAAGCAGTTGAGGTTTGCGCAGGATTGCGTCTGTTGATGATATATAGAAGCTAAATTACGGCAAAAGCGGAAAGTTGTTGGGAGTTGTTCATTTTAAGAATCTGGATGAGTAGTGTTTGGGTGAATTTTCTTGAACTTGAACAAGGAAAAGCAGCTTATCTTCACTTGATGATTATAGGTTTCAGCTGATATGGAAGCTTCCATTTTCTTGATGTTCTCCCTGTAGAGCTTTCTCGCCATATAAGCCTCTGCAAGGCCTGGAGTAGCTGACAACATGCTGTTTCAACTCAAATCAGCTTCTACCCAAAAAAGTGTTTTTTTTGTTGGAGTGGTAATAAGTTGGATGAGGTTGTTTTAAGCTAAAGGGGAAAGGAGTGTATATTTATAGAGTTTTGTGAGCTTGTGGAGCAAGCAAATTTGGCCATGATGCTGATGGCTTTGCAGCTTTTGTACATAGATATTGTGTGTTATGACTAGGATACTTCTACAATAAAGTCAAATTTAAGGTAGTATAATATGTTGAAGCTTGTGGAAGTTTGGGTGGAATCAAAACTTGAAAAGGCAAAACATTGTGTATAACTTGTACCCAACTACTTCCTATGTTTTAAGTTTAAAAAATGAAAGTTATCCTATGTCAATATCTCATTTTCATACACCAATTAAAAAGTTTTAATTTTTTATTTCACGAATTACTTACATATAAATAAATAAATAAAAGTAAACCGTGTAAGTAAAAATTGATAAGTTTTACAGAGTTGTACATATATTTTTGTGAGACGGGGATCAATTTTTCAGTTCTCTTATTATATTTTTAGGTATTTTTTTATTTTTTGCTTTTGTAAAGAAAAAGTTGTTGAGCCTTTTTTTAAGTTTTAATGTTTTCTGTTCTTTATTTTGTTTTTTCTATTCATTTTTTTTTTTTTATGTGGTTTTTCCCTTTAACTTTATAAGGATTTGGTTTCACGTAAGAAATTTGTAGTACAGTCCACTCACTAAGAAACGATCATAAAATACTCCATTGATCTCCTAAAGATAGTTTACTATTCATTTTCAAATTATAGTCATTTCTTCTTATTAAAAGGTACAATTCCTCTAAAATAGCTTTACTTAATGTTTCGGTGGGGCTAAAAATTAATTTCAAGCACTTCACAATTCTTTATCGCAAATTAATAATTTATGGAGATCTTAAAATTTACAAAGTATAGCACAAATCCAACTATTTATTATTTTATTATGTGGGGTGTGTTGTGTTGCAAAGCATGCACTAGCACAAATGTAACTATTTATGATGTGGGGTTTGTGTGTTCCACCTATATATCACTAAGTGGATAATTACACGAATATCATACATCAAGAATTAGTTATTTAGATCTCCATCTATCAGTCAGACATTGAAATTTAGAGGTGGTTATTTGGACAATCTGATCAAATTTAAAGGGTCAACATTATATGTTGAGTCGGGCGAATTTGGTCTAAAACTTTATTGGGAAAAAAATTATTGAGCCCATTCCAATTTGGTCTGATCAAATTTAAAGGGTCAACATTATATGTTGAGTCGGGCGAATTTGGTCTAAAACTTTATTGGGAAAAAAATTATTGAGCCCATTCCAATTCAGTCTATCTTTTCACTAATAGAATTAAATTTGATGCCACTACAAAATATAGTTAAAAAAAAGAGAGAAAGTGGTTACTATAGGGTAGCCACTTATAGTAAGATGCAAAAAAAAAATTTGCAACTATTTTGTACTCCCTCCGTCCCGGCTTAACCTGCCTAGATTGATGGGGCACGGAGATTAAGAAAAAGCAGATTTTGTGGAATCTTTGACTTTTTTAAAGGTGGAGATTGAGAATGGAGATTTTGAGGGTGGAGATTGTGAGAGAAATTTGCCATTTATGGGGCTGTCAGGTTAAGGTGGAACAAACCAAAATGGCAAGTAGACAGATTAAGCTGGGACGGAGGTAGTAGTTACTAATGTATTTGTAATTATTTTTTTGCAACTACAAATAGTTGCAAAAGAACTTGTCATATTGTAGAATTTTTGGTAAATTGTACTACTATAAAATATTTTATGTAACTACTAATAGTTACAAAAGGGGGATATTTTTAGTAACCACTCTTGTAATTGCAAAAAGAGTAGCGGCAAATACTCTTTTTTCGTGTAGCGTCCTTAGAGAAACAAACAAAGATCGGGTTGGTCCATGACTGTCGGCCTTTTTGCCCTTCGGATCAAACATATTGGATTGAATGATACTTTGAACTTAAATTTTTTATTTTATGACTCAGTCTATTTAAACATCGGGCGTGCTGGGCTAACTAGTCGAATGCCTAAAAAAATATTCGACTAGTGTAACTTACCACGATAAAAAATGTACAAACACCTTATTTAATTGTATTTAAGGGAAATGAGATAATAACCCCCTCAAATAAAATGGTTCACATAAACTAGGAGTGTGTTTCTTTATAAAAACTAGAAGCGTGGCTTTTATTTTTGTATGGAGAATGTACTTTTCGAATACGAACTTTCAAGGAAAACCCAAGAATCTCTCGTGACAATATTCAAAATAAGTTAGCATTCTTCTTCTTATTATTATTATTATTATTATTATTATTATTATTACTAGTAAATGCTCCCGTGCGATGCACGAACTATTTTTTTAAGAGTAAATCAATATTAATATGAACAATACCTTTTATTAAAAATGCATTTTTATTTAATAATATATAACAAAAAAAGAAATGGTTAAAATTTGTCACAAAGAAAACTTTTGTTCTTTTGCAGTGTTATTCATTCCTTGTCTCTTACTCCAGAAAATCAGATTTTTCCACTAATAAACATACATTTTAATTTTTTCACGAATTTCTTCCTCGTATCTTATTCCAGAAAATTAATTTTTTTTTTATTTCATCCGTTTATTTAGCTTCTCTTGTCTATGTCAAAACATTCATATTAAATTATAATAAATTTGAATAGATCACATTGATGGATAATAATAAATAAAGTGAACATACATAATCCAGAATCCCATATGATTGAACAGATTGAGAAATAAAAAGTTTCAAATCTAATATCAATTAATAGGATTGAGAAACAAATAATCTTAAGGATTATTCTTACATAAAATATTTTATTAGTTTACGTACAAAATATCTTCTATTAGAAACAACAACAAAAAAAGAATTAAGGATTATTCTTATATAAAATGTTTTATTAGTTTACCTACAAAATATCATCTATTATAAATAAATTTTAAGAAAAACATAGAAAATCCAATTTTATTTTAGGATGAATTGAATCTTCATAGTCCATATGATGAGCTTATTCATATAAATAGAGTTGAATTTGTATTTAGAATTTTTGAAGACATAGATGACCTCAAATCTTTCAATTAGCTCATTAATACAAATACAATTGGATTTTGATTTAGATAAACATAAAGAAAAATTAATGAACTAAACTAATAAAATCCTTTATATAGGAATAATCATTAAGAAAATATATTCTTTTCTCAATCTTATTAAATTATATTGCAATTCTGGATTGTATATTTTCTTTGTTTGTTTATTATTGTTAATCAGTATAATCTATTCCAAAATTTATTATAATTTAATATTAAGATTTTGGTAGAGAGATGAGAGAAGTAAAAAAACCAAAAGAAATTAAGTATTTTCGGATTGTAAATTACCAATTTAAATTTATTTTTAAAAAAAATGAATATTCTAAATTTCTATTAATTTAAAAATATTCCACCATTTGAAATAAATTTGTAAATTTATTCTAAGATAAATTATTTTGTATTTTTCTGATCATAATTTAGAATTATTTTTCTGTAGTTGTAAGGTTCACCTTCTAAGATAAATTATTTTGTATTTTTCTGATCGTAATTTAGAATTATTTTTTTCTAAGGTTCACCTAGTGGTCCCCACATAGGAGCTATGTACGCTCTGACTAAACGAACCCTTACTACCACAATATTTTTTCTGGAGTAAGTTAATCAACCATGTTGAATGATGGAATAAGTTCATCAACCATGTTGAATACCGGAACCATTGTTTCTGTATCAATTGAAACTAAAATCTTGCGTGTGACAGATATCGATGAAGGGGTCCAGATATTTATAGCTTATATAAAACCCTAGTATACACGCTTCTGTAACTACGTTCTAATAAAAAAATATTTTATTAGAATCAAACGATCTCATATGTAAATATTAGATTAGATTATATTTAGTTTTAAATCATTACTTTTTAAATAAACTTCCGTGCATCGCACGGGAACGTCACTAGTATATATAAAAGTAAAATGGAGGGCTTTTTTGCCTTTTTACTTTTTCCGCCTAAAACTTTAACATTAATTTAGTAAGGTTTTGTCAGTTTTGGTAAGTAATAATTTTCTTTTTTATTTTGTAAAATGCAAATAACTTTTTTATTTTTAATCCGTTTTTTATACAATATTCATCTTTTCACGATCTTCAATTTGACATTAATGTCAAATATATTAGATTTAAAAATAAATTATTTATTGTTAATTATTTTGGCTAGATTTTGGTTAGTTGAGTTCTTTTAAACTACAAGAAATTTATTTATTTTATAAGACGTGAATTTCTAACATATTTTATTTACCTAAGTTACGTCCAAGAAAAAAAAATTATTGTTAAATAATGAAACTTTTACTTTATTAAGATAAAGGTAATAAATTAATATTTTACAAAAAAATTATCGAAAAGTTACTTACATATACTAATATACTCCCTTCGTTTCTTTTTAATTGATTTTTTAGAAAGAAAAAAAAGTGGAAGAATTAAGAATTCAATTTTTTTTTTCCCAATTATATCTCCAGTAGTCTCCTTTCTCTCTCACATCTATCTCAAATCTAGACTGAAAATTAAGAAATATTTTAGGATTGTCATAGGGCAAAATTGAGAGAAATTGTAAAAAATAGCTAAAAGATCAATTAATTCGAAAAATCATTAAGAAGCTAAAAGATCAAATAAAAAAGGAACCAAAGGAGTATATTTTTTATAATAACAATGTTTATTTGATTAGTCACGGAAGTATGGGAACTTAGAGCAAATGTACATTTATATATCATAAATATTATTCAGGTTATTCTTTTATTACTAAGTTTTTTTTCATAATATGTATTTTCTTAAAATTATTTTGTTAAGTAAATTATAATTTGCAACCTAATTTATGATATTTATTACATCTTTCAATTTTTTTTAGTTTTTTTTTTTAAGTGACTAACCTCAACTATATTTTTTTTACACTTTTTAATCTATAAAATTCTTTGTAAACTAATTAAATTCAACTCTATTTTTTTTTTAACTTTTTGCAACCTAAGCAATAGCTTTTTCATTAACCAATTTCATATTTAGATAGATATAACATTTGCATTATAAATATAAAATTAATTTGAATAATTTACAATACCAAATAAAATATAAACGTATTTAAGTACTTTTTAGAATTCACACACTTTAAATTATTATTCGAATTAATAACTTTTGAACTTTATTTTGTTAATGTTAGGATTTATTTAGAAATATTTTGGGGATATTTGATATCATCAAGTAAAATATTATAAGCTGCAAATGAGAATCTAATTCTAGAAAGGAACAAGTAAATATTTAATTATTATCTTTTCATGATCTTTAATTTAATATACATACCATATATATAAAAGAGTGATATTTAATAAAATAAAAGACAATTTTATATTGATTGGTTATTTGATTAGATCTGATTACGTATTGTGCATGTTTATTGGTGTCAAATTTAGGTTGTAAGAATTAGTTAAATATTTTTTATAAAAAAAATTATTTTTTATAAATACTTTAATTTATTTATTTATTGTATCTATCTTTCTATCTTAGTTTTATTCGGTAAATTAATCTATATTTATACTTATATACATATGAATATGCGTTTTTGTCTAATTAAATAAAATGGAGCCAAATATGTAATAAAGAAAATTATTTTCCCCTCCAATTGGACATTTTCAAGTGTATTATTCATGTATTTGTCCCTAAAGAGTTGTTGTTGTACTATCACCATTCTATGAGTTTGTTTCTTCTTCAACATTTTTTTTTTTTAAATAATAACAAATTTTTTTTTTTCTAATCTATTTTTATATATAGTATATGAAATTAATAATTTTTTCACCTACTTTAAGTTGAAGTAAGTTTTGACTTTTTATTGTGGATTAGACTATTTATAATGAGAATTAAATTATAAAAAAATGAATCAATTGACTATTTTTAACAATAATAAATATCATATTATTTAAAAGAAAAATATAATTTTCTTATAAATTATTCAATTTATTTTTTATCATCTTATAATTATTATTTTAATAAGTTGGTTTGTTATTATATTTATGTTCATTTTAATATATGTAATTAATGAGATTATTTGTGGTTATTCGCATAAGTTAAGAAGGATACAGACTGCCTACAGTAACATTTGAGTTAAAAAATAATTTTAAAATATGTATTTTAATTGTTATACTTAATATTTATTTAAATTTTATTTCGTAATAATATTTTTTTATAAATAATAAGTATATACTCAATCCATAAATTTCATGGGAGAAACGGATATTTACACTATTTAAAATTTTACTACATGATAATTCAAGATTTTAAATTATTTATTTTATCGAGTGTACATGGTTCACATTTTAAAAAATAACATCATCCAGTATTTAATTTTGTTAAAATATACTAGAATATTAACATATTTCTGTGCATCGCACGGGAGTAATACTAGTTTCATCCAGAGAAAAATAAATTTTAAAATAAATAGTAATAACTTTCATAAAAATATGTGATACTTTTGAATATAAATAGTGATATTTTTCACCAATTATAGAAATAACCTAACAATATATAACCTTTCATTGCAAACAGTAATACATTTCGAAAAAGGGAATATCTTTATGTATAGGTGTTAAATATTGATACATTTTGGTTGACTATTTTTTGTCATTTTGTTTATTATTTTTAATTACGTTGGACCTTTTATTTATATTTAGTTTTTCTTATCAATTATTTGAGGGGTCTTTGACCCACAAAAGATACAATAATTGAATTTTATGAAGAAGAGCATTGAATTTATGAAGGGTACGATCTACATACTACAGTTATGTTGCATTTATTTTGTATTCACATCACAATATCACATGTTTTGTGCTTTCTACATTTTTGCAGCATTTTGTGCAAATTGTGTGTTGAGATATTACTTATTTTAAATAAATATATTAGTGTTTTCATAATAAACTATAATACATTTCACCAAAGAGAAAAATACATTTCAACTAAATAGTACTCCCTCCGTTTTAAAATAGATGATGTTTTAGAAAAAAATAGAATAATTAAGAAACAAATATATTACCAAATATAACCCCTAAAATTTATGCAGATAACATCTAATGAAATCAAATGTGAGTGGGAGGTTGAAAAATCAAAGATATTTTTGGATTTACATAGGGGCAAAATAGGGAGAAATGGTAAAAAAAACCTAAAACATCAATTATTTTGGAATTTGATTAAGAAGCTAAAACATCATCTATTTTGGAACGGAGGGAGTAATAACTTTCAGAAATAGTAATAATTTTCATAAAAATATGTGATACCTCTAACTATAAGTAGTGATACTTTTCACCAAATCTAGGATTAACTTAACAACATATAATCTTTCATTGCAAACAGTAATACATGTCAAAATAGGCAATATCTTTCTGTATATGTATTAAATCTTACTACATTTTGGTTGGCTATTTTTTGTCATTTTATTTGTTTTTTTTTTTTTTTTTTGGACTTTTTAATATATTTTGTTTTTCATTGCTATCATTTGAAGAGTCTTTGGCCCACAAGAGGTACCATAATTTGGCTATATGAAGAAGAGCATTGAATTTACAAATGGTACAATCAATGTACATACTACAGTTATGTCGCATTTATTGGTCTCTCTCACCATTTAATATAAATAGGGTCAGGTGTCAACTATTGTATTATTTTGTATTCACATCACATGTTTTGTGCTTCCTATATTTTTCTGCATTTTTGTGTGATATCATGTAATTTCTGGGTATTTCTATGGTACCAATGGGGTATAGGTACCAATGGGGATAAAAATGTAATTCATTTTTTTTTGGTGGATCCCTCCATTATTTAACCTGATTTCTACTTAATGGTCTTTAATAAGTTTCTGAAATTATAGCCTTAACTTTATTGACTAAATTATTATTGGAAAAGACACCTCATAATGTCCACCAACTCACAATACAGCAAAAGGAATATGGAAAGACACTCCATTCACAAACTTGAAAATTAGATAGCAATTTCTTCTCTCTTTCCCCTTCTGGTCGCCGCCGTATGGTTTCTAGGGCACAATTCCCCTTTTTCTTCATCGGCATCTAATCTTTAGGTTTAGGGTACCTCATCTTCTTCGTGGGCTTTAGAGGCTATATGGTTTTGGGTGTAGATTGATAGGATCCCCATTTCTGGGACCTAAAATACCAGATCCAGTGGTGATTGGCCAATTTATTCGTCTTGGAGATGTTCTAGTGGAAGCACCGGCGACGGCCACTCCCGAATCTAAGGCAAAGATAAGTTTGAAATCTAGTTCTTTTTTTTTAATTATTTTTATTTATTTTCATACAATGGTGATTTTTTTAAGTTGCTTTCAATTCATGAAGAAAAAAATGACAATAATTTCATTTGAATGTGTTTTGTTGAGACAAATTGTTAAAATCTAGAAGTTTATTTGAACATGCATTTTTTAGTTCATGTGAAATTCACCGATCATCGTTCATCTAAGATTTTTTAATTTTTTTTTTTTGGACTAAGTCTTTTGATCTAGTTGTTAATGTTTTTTATTTTTTTAAAATTTACAGTGTAGACTTGCAAATTTTTGTTTATGTTTTAGTTACTACTGTCTGTGTATAGCATATTACAGTCAGTTATTTTTAGAAGTTAATCAATATAATAGTTTTTTATGTTCGAGTGAATATGTTTCCTGTTTGCATGTATGCGATGCTTTTCTTCTATGTGTTCAGAGTTTGTTTAGTTATTATTAATTGTTCTCTTATGTCTTTGAATAGGTACATATTTGATCCCAAGCGTATGGGTTCGTATTGGCTGTTTGTATTTAGGAGGCGTACCTGGTAAGATAAGGCTATTCTTATAAGCCTTTTTTTATTAGTCTTTAATACTAGTTGGCTTGGCACTGGAATCTTGATTTGGGATTTAAATTTTTAATTGATTAATCTTATTGCATATATTAGTGCTTATAGTTGATTTGTACTTCTTGAATCATGATTTAGCAATATGACTTTTTCATTGTACTCAGTATTTCACCATTTCTTAAATTAGGGTGTTACTGTCTGGAGTGTGAAATATTTTTGGTTGCTATCCCACACAATTTGTTTTCTGCTAGTTCATCCAGTTTTTTATTGCAAACTAATTGTTTTGAAAAAGATTTATTATCAAAGATGATGCTCCTAATAATTATTTAAAATTCTATCAACTTTCGATCTTACGGTCCCGTCTAGTCTAGTTCAGATATAAAAAAGTTCAATCTCTGGTAAGTTTGACCAATTCGGCCAACCTTAGCCCGATTCTTAGAGTTCTACCAAATTTCGGTCTTGTGGTCCCGCCTAATCTAGTTCAGATATAAAAAAATACAATTTTGGGTAAGTTTGACAAATTCGATCAACCTTAGCCCTATTCTTGAAATTATACCTCTTCCGGTTTAAGTGCCCATTCTATTCTAGAATTACTAAACGGGTCGGTTCGGGTAAGTGTGATTGATTTGGATAAAACTTATCTCAATTCGTAAAATTCGGCCAACTTTCAGTCTTATCGTCCCGTTTAGACGTCTAGTCCAGTTAGAATATAAAAAAGTTCAATTTCGGGTAAGTTTGACCAATTCGGTTTAACTTAGCCCGATTTCTAGAATTCTACCAACTTTCGGTCTTATGATCCCGTCTAGTCTAGTTTGGATATATAAAAGTTCAATTTTGGGTAAGTTTGACCAATTCGATCAACCTTAGCCCCATTCTTAGAATTCTACCAACTTGCAGTTTTGCGGTCCCGTCTAGTCCTTTTTAGATATAAAAAAATTCAATTTCGGTTAAGTTTCACCAATTCGGGCAACCCTAGCCCGATTCTTGAAATTATACATCTTCCAGTCTAAGTGCTCATTCTATTCTAACTAGAATTACTAAACAGGTCGGTTCAGGTAAGTTTGATCGATTTGGGTAAAGCTTATCTCGGTTCGTAAAATTCGACCAAGTTTCGATTTTACAGTCCCGTTTAGACGTCTAGTCTAGTTTGGATATAAAAAAGTTCAATTTCGGGTAAGTTTGATAAATTCGGTCAGCCTTAGCCCGATTCTTAGAATTCTACCAATATTTAGTCTTTCGGTCCCATCTAGTCTAGTTTAGATATTAAAAAGTTCAATTTCGGGTAAGTTTGACCAATTCGGTCAACCTTAGCCCGATTCTTGAAATCATACTACTTTTTGAATCGTGATTTGTTGGAAAGTTAGTTCATCTAATTTGTTTTCTGCTAGTTCGTCCAAATTGTTTTCTGCTAGTTCAACCATTTTTCTATTGCAAACTAATTGTTTTGAAAAAGATTTATTATCAAAGATAATTCTCCTAATAATTGTCTAATCATGGTTATGTTAATTTCCAGAGTACATAATAGATAACAAACTCATTTGAAGTTTAAAAAATAGAACATCAGCAATGCAAAGCTACAAAAAATGTCTCCATTTCCAATACTTCTTGTTCTTCTTGCTAACTTAAATTGCAAGAAATAAAACTTAACTAGAGGATTACATTATCTTGTGGTCCTCTTGTTGCTCCTAAATAATGGGGGAGAGTAGGACTCTTTTCCTTTATTAAGCTGTTGTTTCCCTTCAGAAACCACCTTCCCCACCCGTTTGGTTGAATCAAACCAAATTTTTGCATCGTCCATCATCCTTTTCATCAATACGTTGTAATTTATCTCTATCTATTAGGTACGCGAAGAGATATAAAAGGAATCAAGGTACAGCTGTAGCAGAATGACACTAAATGATGGTTATAGAGTGTTTGTGTTGAAAAAATTTGGAGACAAATTAGAAACAGAGATTGTTGTATCAGTATGTAATTCAAACAACAGTTTCTCATGTTCGTGTGGGAGGTTCGAGTCGGTATGGTGGCCGTGCAGGCACATGTTTTGCGTGATGAAGGCTGCCAACTTAGAAGAAATACCGATGGTAATGTTTAGGTCAAGATGGTCAAAAACAGCAATATTCGAGAATCCGAAAACCAATTCGACGAAGCTTGCCAACACGAATGATCTTAGGTACGGCTCGTTGCTTTCTAAGGCACATCAGTTATGCCACGTTGCATCAACGAGTCAGGAAAGCTACAACCGCATCATGGCATTGTTTGAATCTGCGATCCCGACCCTCTTAGAAAACAGAAACAATACAACAGTTCCGGAAGTAAACGACCGAAAACGTTCTCGTATGGATGAAAATTACCCTAACATTATAAGAGATCCGGAAATTGTAAGGACAAAGGGGTCTCAAGCAGAAAAAAAGGCTGAAAAGGGAAAGAAAAGGAGATGTGGACGATGCAAGGAAACTGGTCACTATAAATCGAATTGTCCAACGCTGAAGCAAGAACATGGAGGAAAAAAAATCGGCTCAAAAGCAAATAGAGACGATGACTACAGCGAGAATGAATCTGACGATGATGACATATTCGTGTAAGATTTTATGTAATTTATTTTGATAATTTATTTTACATCCACCCATATGTAATCCTGGTCATCTAATATAATTTTTCCATCTAGCCAGCATTTCTATTTTAACTTTAGTTCAATTTAGTGTGGACAAGGCTCTTTTACATTTGTAATTCTTTTAGTTAACTTGTTCTCAGATTGGACATCTAATTTGTGCTTTGTAATGTTGTACTGTTTGAGATTTTATCAATTCTTCGAAAATTATTAGTACTTTAAGATTCAGTGCAAAATGATATCCATATTTTGGGCACGTCTATGCCGAGAATGTTTACTATTAATTCTTTAAGATGCAATCTTGTGAGTGTTAAATAGCTAAAGCATGTTTATAAAAAAATATATAAGTGCATCATTTTGGGATGCATTGTTTGGTATGATCTTTCTCGTCGAAACATACAACATAAACAATGTGAAGTAAAGCACAATCATGCCATATCCAAATGCAGAAAGTTTTTGTCATTAGCAAAGTCTACAAAACAAACAGTTCACAGGGAAAAAGAACTTAAGGAGTTCGACAAAAAAAGAAAAGTTTTACATCACGAAATCAAGTTACATAAATCAGCGAATCAAACATTGTCTAGCACAAGGATCTATGTAATGGGTACCTACCGGAAACAAGCCACAGATAAAGGAAGAAAACAACCCAAGAAGCAATCAAACAAAACCTGAACTGTGAACACGTCTTCTTAAGACGTGAAATCGCAACATTTTTTTCATCAACCTCAAGATGTAGCTGAGTTACTGTGGCTTGCAGCCTCATTGTTCGTGTTCTGCAGTAATCGCACCCGTAAGCAACGTACCTTCGTAGTTCATTTCTAAAAAAATCTCTTTCTTTCTTCATCCCATTAATAATATCAGCAGCCCGAGAACAAAGAGGGTCATCCAACCAGTCAAAGAATTTGCACCGTTAGGACTATTACAACAAAGAAAGTAAAAGATTAACATAACGAATGACTAAAAACTAGTAATATTTGTAATTGGTGACATTGAACAACCTACCAATCTTGCAACATATTCAATGGAATCAAGTTCAAACAATAAAATCTTTTTGGGAACTCCTAGCTTATTAAATATGTGTATTTTGATAACATTCAACTGTGGGAGTGTTGCTAAGTAATTTAAGGAAAATTAGACAGTGTAAATACAGTTACAGTGCACATAACAAGGTAAAAGTTATAGTAGTGCAGTCGTATTGATAAAATTCATAGAAGCTAACTGCTATAGTTTAATTAGGACAAAATGTAAATTCCATATTCTTTTCGCAATTTTTTCTTGTCTAAAAAATAAATATGGTATTTTTCACCCAACCTAGTAACCACCCATACGCCTAGCAAAACTATAATTACATAAGAACATATTTTAGAACCTCCAATATTTGAATTCACAGTTCTGACATTTTACTTCTAATATCGTTGCCATGTAAACAAAGGTTCTAACACTTACAGTCCTCTGTTTGTAGTACTAACAGCGTACAAACCCCTATATGTAGTCAGATTTTAGGGCTTCTTTGTATTTTCCTTTTCCTTACCGCAAGTAATTCGAAAATATGAACTTTGACAACTAACAGGAATCGTTTTTAATAAATTTTCATTTACAGAGACAAACAACACAATCGAATAATATAGACATATTTTGAAAATTAACCATTAATAATATATGAGGGTTTCGTCACGCATCGAACAATAAAATAATTCAAAAATAAAAATCTCCCTTCAATAGAGGTAGTCAAATATACTAAAGAATTACAGAAAATATCTACATTATGAGGTGTAGAACAAAATTAGGGGAATCCAAAATATTATTCAAAAATTCAAAAAAATACTATGTGGAACAATAAACAGTTTGAATGCTTTTCACAAAATCGTTTTGCCAAATCTTAAAGCTGAATTGGGGGAGAACAATTTTAACATACATGCAAAGAATAAGGCTGACCTCATCTTTCTGACACCTGAAGAAACGCCGGCCTGGGTTACCGACCGTCCAGGAGTACCACATCGGAGCTCGGAGAGGGGGGCGGCAGTAGCAGAGGCGCTCCTCCTCCTCGTAGTCAAGTTTTGGGCCTCTAAACCATGGTACCTCAGGTCGCTGGTTATTTACCCAGGCCAAGTTGAATCCGGTGTTGTTTGAGGAATTCGTAGCAGCGCACATCTTGAATAGAGACACTGAAAATCGAAATCGGCGACGTTTTTTTTTTTTTTTTTTTGGAAAGGGAATAGTATAAGAGAAGAAAGGATGCACTTGATCTCTTATTAGACGGGAGACGTTAGAATTGAGGTGAAGAGTTAATAGCTTCTGCAAAAAGGGAGTGACATTAATTGTTCTCAAAAGCAACTATACTAGTGTAATTGTGTAGGTTGAGGACTATTTAGGAATACCAAATCTAACCTTCTGCTTTATTGTTAAATAGAGTATAAATCAATGGTCGAGATTAAATGAAAGTGGATCCAAAGGCTAAGATTTGTATATATCTGAAGTATATGTATGTGTCTATGTATATTTATCTGGAATACAGCTGAACAAATAACACATATTAGTGGATATAACATATGCTACGCATTAAACATCTATTTCAATTTATATTCCGTCTAGTATTCTATTGTATGAACTATGAACTACTAATAATTAAGTAAGGAAACATAAGTTATTTTAAATTACTTCAGTACCTTTGAATTTAATACCCAATAAGGATATTAGAGGCATTATAAGAAAAGACGAAACAGTAAATACTTTTATATTAGTAACCATACTTTTATATTAGTAATAATAGATAATAAATATATAGATATACATACATATATTTATAATAGAATAAATAAACACTTACAATTTATAAATTACTTAGTTACCTCTAAATTTTAATTCTACTAATTAAGGATATGTTAGGCATAATATAATTGAATGAAACAAAATATTCATACTTTTATAATACAATATAAAGAAGAAAGTCTTTATAATTCATTCAACCTTATTGGCAAAGACTAACATAGATGTATATGAAAATAAGTATCAAATTGACAATCTGAAAAAATGATTAATTTGTGAAATTTAGTGGCGCTCTTTTACAACCAAAAGTTGATACATATACATACATACATACATATATATATACATGTGGTAATTCTAAGGTACAATTCTTGTATTGATACAACATATTTTTTACTTATTATAGTAGGTAACACCTAATATTTTATTTGCTTATTTAGTAAAGTAGGTCCCATTATTACCCTATTTCTTTTCCTTTGTCAAAATCTGACAAAGTTTTACCTTCATTTTAATTTTAATTTATATTTTTCTTTTTTATTAATATTTTTTTCAGGTTAAAAAAAAAATAATCTAACCTTTGTTTATATGTTTCTTTCCAAACGTTTTTAGAGAATAATTCATCTTACAATTTAAATTGAGCTCAATTTAAAATGAATGATTTTTTTCGGAAGTGTTACGAAATCTCTAAATAATTTTAGAAATTGAGTTTATACAATTCACATTGTTATTTTTTCTTAAACTAAAACTTCCCCAAAATGGGAAAACTATAGTCGAAATGAACGGGTTATGAACTTGAAAATTAGAATATGATGACCGATTTAACAGCATATTATATAAAATAATAATATTACAACGATTTAACTCAAACATAGAGCAATCTCTATCACATTTTTTTCTAGTTATTAGTTATAATATACAATGAAATAAAGCAAAATCAACCCAAAATAGTTTAATTAATTTGTCACCGTCGTAAACACAATATATAGTTTGCCATTTTGTTTGCGAGATTCCAAAATTTTATGAAATGAATACAAACTTTCGAAAGAATAATGTATAAAAATATAGTTTTATGAAAATAATCTATTACTCGAATAAATCATTCAAAATGCACTAAACACATTGTTTAAAATCATAGAACTGTTATTAAGAGGGTGTTTGATTGAGCTTATAAGCTCTCCAAAAAATCTTATAAGATGTTTAAGAGTTTATAAGTTTATTTAAAGTGTTTGGTAACATTTTATATATAAGATCTTATTTAATTTCAAAATAAGGTTCTCTTAAAAAATTAAGGAGGGTCCAACTTATTTATCAAATAAGATCTTATTTTAATTTTTTACTTCAATTTTCATTGTTTAATTACAAAAATGTCATTACTAACATCTTATAAGCTTTATCATCTTATTACGATCAAACACTTCAACAACTTATTTTTAAATAAGATTTAACATCTTATAAGATGTTAGAGCTTATAAGATGAATTAAATAAGTTTAGTCAAACACCCTCTAAATCTTGAAACAACAAATGTTATTTTCACCGAGCCAGCCAGATGAAAAAAAATATGAGATAACTTAAAACAAATTAAGTCCAACATCAGATATGCTATCTTAAATAAAAGAAAATAATACTATACTAAAAAAATTAAAATTAAGAAAGATGAAAGCTGCCTTGAACTATATACTATGTAGTTCTATCCAAAGCATCAAAATATCCCAGCAATTTTCGGGCTAAAATCATTTTTATTCCCGTAATTCTTCACTTGTATAATTTTGGTCCCAAAAAAAGTTAAAAATTTAATTTAGTCCTGTAACATTGGAATTGGTTCAGATTTAGTCCCTTTTCTTCCGAAAGTGACTAATTTGACTGGAGAATTGCATGTATCATTCACATGACTCATTTTTCCAACAGAATTTTTAATATGTGACACCAACGAGGTAATGAGAAACGAGAAAAAATAAAAAAATAAAAAAAACCTCTTTCTTTTAATTTTTTTAATTTTTAATGTTATTTTTACTTCAAAATCACTTACCGATGCCAGGTATTTAAAAATTGGATGAAAAAATGAGTCTGGTGGCCAGTTCATGTAATTTTCCGGCCAAATTGATCACCGACGGCGAAAAAATGGACTAAATTTGGACTAATTCCAAAGTTACGAGACTAAATTGAATTTTTAACTTTTTTTGGAACCAAAATTGTACAAGTAAAAAATTACGGGACCAAAAATATTTACGCCCGCAATTTTCCCATCCTAATCTCGTTCCATGAATTTCTAAATTGTCCTTTTTTTGTTTTCTTTTATTATGAAACCAACATAACAAAGGAAAAAATAAAAAATTACTGAGATACTCATGTGTGCATTCATAATAAAATGTATATAATGGAATTGTATCCCTAACTTTGTTTGATAAAGTAGCTAGTCTAATTATATTTTAACACTGCAAAAAAATGTTCTTTTAAACAATAAAAAATAAGGTTAATTTTCAAAAAGAACCTGAATTTTGCGGGTTTTTACACTTTGCAATCTAAAGAATTTTTATTTTTTCCGATTGGAACCTGTATTACGCGATTTGAGACGAATTGCAATTCCGACCATATTTTCATGCTATATAGGCCATGTGATTGGCACATGACCTGTAATAGTGTATTTTCATTTTTTTTAAAAAAAATTAACATATGTATTCCTTAATTTTATTTAGGTCTAGGACTTTTATAGTCACAACCTGTTTAAAATGTCTGGCTAGTCTCACACAACAAATTAAGTCATACATATTTAGGGGTAAATAACTTCAGCAATCAATTGTTTATATGCATCTATAACAATTGTAACAAACTATTGGTAATCAACCTTTGGTTTAAATTACATTAAAATTGTTACATTGATGTTATACACATGAAATTCTGATACAGGAAAAAAAACTAGAGAGAGAGAAGCACACATTCAATTAAAGAGTTCTTTTATAATACACCTACTTATATGACCTCCTATAATAAGTAATATCAGGTAATTTTTGTTTATTTATTTAACAAAGTAAGCTTTACCACAAAGTGATACTAGGTAAAGTTGTAATCATAAACGCCTGAACTTCTAATGCATTACATAATCCCAATTCTCATTTCTAAATCACGTATATGTTTGTCATTGACCTGTGTTAATGCGTTCATTGTTAATATGTAAAAATCTTGTTCCTAAATATTATATAGGATCATTTACTTCTTTATAGGAGATTTTGACAAATCGACTCGTGAACACATTAATATATATTCACGGTAGATAGGAGAATGGGAGTATTCTAAATCAACAAATTGCACCTGGAATCTTAAAAATACTTTTTCAATTCAACTCCCATAATTTGAAAATTAGATTTACAAAATTAGAAGAAAAAAATGAAAAGTAATAAATTTCATGAATGTTTTGCCTTGGTTTTCTGATTTAAATTTTTCTTTTTAAAGAAGAATACAAAAGCAAAATTGTTTTCACCCAACTGACGAACCCTCGGAGACGAACACACAATTTCATGGTTTTTAATACACCATCTGGGACCAACATGAATTCTCCTTGTCTTTGGAAAGTTGTGTCTGAGTTAAACCTGAGAATTTGTTATAGGGTTCTCTCTCTATTCATGTACTCTTGAAAGGATCTATAAAGGTTGGTTTCCATTTTAGGAAAAAAAAAATCTTTTTGTATGGCAAATGGCTAAACAGGTAACAAGTTACACATTAACAATTGATTTGACAGCTAAGATTAAAAAGAGTTGGATCGAATGTTTTAAAATTTAGATGGTTTAAAATTTGTGAGTGTAATATATTATTACACTCGCTACTTCTCATAAGAAAAGTTTAGTTAAAAAGAAATATTTTAAAATAATAGTCATGTTACAAATGTCAATATCTTATTTTCTTAGTTCAAGTAAAAAACTTATTTTTTTTTTTTTATTTCACAAATTACTTACATATGATCGAATATATCAAATCAAAAAATAAAGTAAATTGTGTAAGTAAGAATTGATAACTTTTGAAGAGTTTGTACATTCATCAAATTAATCAAATGTAAAAAGTTGTATCCATTTTAGTAGAACTCCTATTATGGGACGTAGGGCGTGTATTTTTATGAGAGAGGACTCAATTTTTCAGTTTTCTTATTATATTTTTTTTTTTCATTTCAAAGGAAGAAGAGATTCCCTCATGCATAGCATATAGGCGAGCAGCTATTTCTAATTTGATTTATTCATCTTACTATAGACCCCACAACTATTAGATATCTATTATTTGGTATATATCTATTTTTTATAAAATGATGAGGTGAGTCCTTCTCCATTAGATTCTGTTTTCAAGCAATAGATCGATAAGCATTCTGATTCACCATTACTTATTATAAAAGTTCCCTCTTAACTTTTTGGTTGATCTTCTCTTATTCTACGCAGAGAGGGCGCTCTACCTTTAGTCCTTATTCTTACTGACTGATAGAAATGTCTTATATAGGTATAGTTCTCCAGTTCAGTAGCTATACCAGTGAGAAGACTCCAGGTCGCCACTTTAGAGCTAGAAGAGCAAGCTCTTTTAATTCCATTCCCCGAGGGATAACGAAAGAAGAAAGAGAGGAGTAACTAAGTCACAAGCTAAGCAGGCAAGACCGAGGTTCGACTGAAGACTGGAATCCACGTCGATAGCCCTTAAGGAGCTAACACAGAGTATTAGAATTGTAGAAAGGAGGAAGGAATTATGCAGAGAAAGGCAGTTACTTCATATCATTTTCAGCTACTTTACATTGTGATTACATCTCCTTTAAATACATGATTACCATCTGCTAGATGAACTGCTAGAGAGAGAAAGGGAGTAGTTACAGGAGAGGGAAAGGAGTTATAACCGTATGCTATCTAACTGCATATTCTTGCTAACAACTATTCCTAACTACTTTCGCATGCACACATGTACACGTGCATGCTCTGTTTTCTCATGCTGTGTATTAGTGCTGATACCCCCCCCCCCCCCCCCCCCCCGCAAACTCAAGGTACTGATGCAGAGGACTTTGAGTTTGTCTCGAAGACGTCCAAAATTGCTGCTGGAGTTGGCTTTAGTGAACACATCTGCAATTTGTTCGTGGGTAGGCACATGTCGAATGTCGATCAAATGTTTTTGGACTCTTTCTCGGACAAAATATAAATCTAACTCGATGTGTTTTGTTCTGGCATGTAGGACGGGGTTGGCGGCCAAATGGATAGTGCTAAGATTATCACACCAGATAATGGGTTTGGTTTGCGGACACATGTTGATTTCTTGTAAGAGGCCTTGAACCCAGGTGACTTCAGCTACAATTGCGGCTAGGCTCCGATATTCGGCTTCAGTGGAGCTGCGGGAGACCGTATGCTGCTTGCGAGACTGCCATGAAACAAGGTTACCACCGAAGAAAAGGCAAAACCCAGTTGTGGAGCGTCTATCATCGATGTCGGATGCCCAATCTGCGTCTGAGAAACCTTCAAGTTTAAAGTGACCGGTTTTGTTCAGGAGCAGACCATGTTTGATTGTCCCAGTTAAATACCGCAGGATGCGCTTCATTGCCTTCCAGTGTACCTCTTGTGGTTGCTGCATGAATTGACATACACGATTAACAGAATAGGAGATCTCGGGCCTGGTGATCGTGACATACTGAAGCGCGCCTGCAATACTTCGATATAGATGAACATCTGCTACAGGATCACTGCCATAAGCTGTTAACCTTGTTCCGGAATGGGGGCACTTACTGGTTTGGCAAACTGCATGTTAGTCTTGCAAAGCAGATCTTTAATGTACTTTTCCTGTGACAAATGTAACCCAGCAGCTGTTCTAGTGACTTGAATGCCTAGGAAATAGTCTAGCTCTCCCATGTCTTTGAGAGCAAAGTGGACGTGTAACTGTTGTATGAGATTTTGAATCTCGGAACTATGTGTGCCTGTAACTAAGATGTCATCTACGTAAACAATAATAAATGTGGTACTACCATGAGCAATCTTTATAAACAGGGAATTGTCTGATTTTGTGCAGTAAAAACCAAGAGTGATAAGCGTATGTTTAAGTTTCTCAAACCAAGCTCTAGAAGCTTGTTTGAGACCATAAAGGGATCTTTCCAATTTACAAACATGTTTCGGACAAGTAGGATCTTCAAAACCGAATGGTTGTGTCATGTAAACTTCTTCCATTAGAGTACCATTTAAAAAGGCATTGTTGACATCGATTTGGCGTATTTTCCAGTTATTGTTGATGGCCAAAGTAAGGATAATCCTGATGGTAGTGGGTTTAACCACTGGACTAAACGTTTCTGTAAAATCAAAGCCCGGTCTTTGATTGAAACCTTTAGCCACCAGTCGCGCTTTATACTTGTTAATACTACCATCGGGATTCTCCTTGACTTTGAACACCCATTTGCAACCAATTGGAATTTTCCCGTCAGGCAAAGGAACTAATCTCCACGTTTTATTTCGGAGCAATGCGAGGTATTCATCTGTCATAGCCTGTTTCCAATTAGTGTCTAGTAGGGCAGCAGCAGGGTTGGTAGGCTCACAAGAAGCAGCATAAGCCTTTGGTTTGTAAATCCCATGCTTACTTCTTGTGATCATGTGGTGTTTGTTGGTATGATTATTGTCCTCACCCACTCTATTTGAGGTGCTCTCACTGATGTTATTGCTGATTCTGATAGAATCACTGTCTGTACCTGCACAAGGAAGAGAAGAAGACACAAGAGGAGACACGGGGGAAGTAGACAAAGGAGGTGTAGAGTATAAGGGATATGTAGTAGGTAGGATGAGCTGCTGACTAGTAGATTGAGAGGATGAAGTAGAGGTGATACTGCTGGAAGCATAAGGAAAATGTGATTCGTCAAAGACGACATCCCTACATATGTACATTCTGCCAGATGAATCTAAACATTTATAACCTTTGTGATTTAGGCTATATCCTAAAAAGGTGCAAGGTTGAGATCTGAGATTGAACTTGTGAGAATTGTATGGCCGTAGATAGGGATAACATAAGCATCCAAACACCTTGAGCTGACTGTAGGCAGGCTTTATTTTGAACAAAACTTCCAGGGGTGATATATGAGACGTGACTGGTGAAGGTATCCTGTTGATGAGGTAAACTGCTGTTCGGAAGGCTTCATCCCAAAATTTGAGAGGCATGGATGCTTGGGCTAGCAGGCTTAAACCAACATCAACTATATGTCTATGTTTCCGCTCAGCCAAACCATTTTGTTGATGAATGTATGGACATGAAACTTTATGTGTGATACCTTCAGATTCAAGTAGTTGAGTGAATGCTCTAAATTCCCCGCCCCAATCGGATTGTAGAGATTTAATAGAACAATGAATTTGTTTCTCGGCTTGGGCTTTAAAGATGGTGAATGCCTGAAGAGCTTCAGATTTCTGTCTTAACAGATATATCCAAGTAAATCTGGAGTAAGCATCGATAAAACTGATGTAATATCTATAACCATTGGATGAAATGATGGGGGCTGGTCCCCAAAGATCAGAATGAATTAATTGAAGAGGTTGAGTGTAAACAGAATTGGAATTGGGAAATGGAGTTTGATGGAGCTTGCCTAAACAGCAAGCATTGCAAACATCAGTAGGTTTATTATTAAGGACTTTCACATTACATTGTTGTAAGATGGTCCTAAGTACAACATCACTAGGATGACCAAGTCTTGAATGCCAAATTTTACAAGAGACACTAGAAGACGAAAGATTACATGAAATAGGACCGCTATTTGGTAATGTCTTGCGCTGGACAGGGTTGAAGACATAGAGACCGTTATCAAGATGTCCTTGGAGCAATACTTCCTGTGTTGATATATCCTTCACAAAACAAGCAGACGGATAAAATTCAAACAACACATTGTTATCCTTAGAAAATTTTGACACGCTGAGCAAGTTTTTTGTGATTTGAGGAACATGGAGGACCTGTTTAAGAGAAAGGGATCTAGAGGGCATATAAGGGGAAGAAATGAATGAAGAACCAGTATGAAGGATAGAGAGGCCCTTACCATCACCCACATGAACTTGATCATTGCCATGGAATTGAGATTTCTGAGATATAGAGTTAACATCAGCAGTGATGTGGTGAGTGGCCCCGGAGTCTGGATACCAGCTAGATGAAGAAGTTTCAGGGGTATGAAGAGGACCAGCCGTAGGATGAGAACCATGGAAAGGAGTTACAGATTGTGGAGGGGGGACGGAATGGAACTGAGGAAAGTGAGCAATATGAGCCTGAGGCTGTTGTGATGTGGGAGGATTATAAGCCGGATCATCTTTGTACCAGCAGTACGGGGCAGTATGATTGGGTTTGCCACAGAATTGGCACCAAACTTTGGCATTGTTCGACTTCCAATTATTTCCTTTGCCAGCAGGTTTCTTATTCTGAACGTGATTACCCCTGTAGTTGCTGTTAGAAGCATTGTAGCCTGGATTGGGTGGGTTGAAATTCTGTTGAGGCCGGTTATTGAATTGAGGGGCAGATTTCTTGCCTTGGCTATTGACAACAACGTTTGCCATGGCATTTTCAAGATTTTTGAACTGCTTTTCAACCCGAGCTTCTTGGGACAAAAGCAAACCTTCAATATCCACCACTGTGTAGGGATCAAGTCTAGTATTAATCGACAAAATGAACGTATCATATTCAGGGGGTAGTCCGTCAAATATTGCATCAATGTGTGCTTTATCATCAAGCTTGTGGCCCACAAGTGCTAGCAAATCCACACATTCTCTAATTTTCAAAAGATATTCATTCATGGAAGACGAACCTTTCTTCTGATGCTGCAGTTGAAGCTTGTACTGACTGACCTTAGCACGGATTTGAAGAGAAAAATATGACTCCACCGTGGACCAAATTTGAGCAGCAGTTTCGCAATTAACAAGACGAGGCAGAACTGATTCAGAAACTGAGGCAAGGATCCATGATAGGATGAGCTGATCTTGCTGCTCCCAGTCCAGAAAAACAGAATTGACGACTCCAGCTTCTTTATCATTATCGGTAGCAAATTTTGGAGGAGATTTGATAGAACTGTCAAGAAAATGGCTCAATCTGTGGCCACGAATTGTTGAATGAATCTGTTTCCTCCATATGAGGAAGTTGTCGGCTGAAAGTTTGGTGGAAAGCGGATGATTGAAAGCAACCGGAACGAATTTAGGCGTAGAAGATTGATTGGCTTCAGAATGAGAATGGGCAGAGAAAGAAGACATGATGAACGAAGAACCCTAAGGGATAGACCTAGCTAAACTGATACCATATTAGAATTGTAGAAAGGAGGAAGGAATTATGCAGAGAAAGGCAGTTACTTCATATCATTTTCAGCTACTTTACATTGTGATTACATCTCCTTTAAATACATGATTACCATCTGCTAGATGAACTGCTAGAGAGAGAAAGGGAGTAGTTACAGGAGAGGGAAAGGAGTTATAACCGTATGCTATCTAACTGCATATTCTTGCTAACAACTATTCCTAACTACTTTCGCATGCACACATGTACACGTGCATGCTCTTGTCTGTTTTCTCATGCTGTGTATTAGTGCTGATACAGAGTAACTGATTAATCTGGACCTACGTACCGACCTTTTCTTTTCTTATTATGTCAAAGATCCTCATGCTTGATCGAACCTTTGTCATTGACTAAGGAGCAGTTTCTGGTAGTATTCCCTTCTCTTCTCTAACCCATGAAGCCAACTGAAAGCCTGAGTTGAATACCGAGTCCCCAACTCCAGCTCTGCAGGAAGAGGCTACACAGCCAACAGTTGAACAGGATACCAAACCACTTAAGAAGGAAATTATGCCCTTATTCATAGGCTTAAGGCTCATGGAAAGTAAGGAGGTAGTTAGTTAAAGACAGGAAGATAGCTCGAGCTAAGGCATTCCCCTCTCACACGGGAATTAATTTTTGTGGTTGAGTACCGAATCTGGCATTGGTTTTTTGTCTATATCCTAAGGGTTCAGTACTACTTGGTTGTCTATGGCCTCAAGGTAAAATACAAGGCTTGAGTACGCGTGTTTAGCGTGCTCTATAGTTAAGGTCCTCTTCTCTTCTTGTTTAGTACGTATCTTGGGTGAAGAGTGGAATATTCTCTTCTTTCTTGAAATTACGTATATATATAAGGGATGAGATCCTAGCTCACCTGCTCCTTAGCACCAGCAAACTACTGCAAAAGCGGCAAAGCCAAAGGCAGATCTCGAAATCACTCGTCGATCGCATAGCCATTGCCCGTAAAGGTTCCGATAGCGCGTAGCAGGCGGAACTCATGCAATTATTATTTTCTTTATTGGAAGGTAGAAGGGAAAAAGTGAATCATTCATTGAAGGGTCTAAGAATATAAAGCTGTGAACCCTATCAAACAAGTGACTACTTTCGAACAGAGTCTACTGCCACAAGTGCACCAGCTGATCCGATGAATGAAACCGTTCCTGTGAGTGCTTCTGCTTCTGCTTCCACACCATTCCTAGCAAATATTCGCTACTGGGCAGCAAGTTTACTCGCTCATTATGCATGTATGGTCTCGTCTCTTCTTCCTTATTCTTATTCATATCACGCAAGGATTCAAGTCTCTCTTTGGGCAATAGCATTTCCGACTACTTCCCTTGCCGATTAGGCTAATAGGGTAAGCCCGTTAGCTTAGCTTTAGATGTAGGCTCCAGAGGTTCCAGTTTGAAAAGTAGAGGAAGCTTGTTTAATCGGGGCATCATCTTCTTTATTGATATGAGTCTGGGCACGCAACATTTTCTTATTAGAAAGAATTGTCCAATGTAGATAAATTGGTTTCACCTGGATCTGTCGGTCCGGTAGTTTGCCTTTCCTATGCCCGCGCTTGCATTTTTTCTTATTGACATTATTGCAGATCCTGCCCCCACCTTATCACCACTCTCAAATAGAGAATAAAGCCGAGAAGTCGTACTAAAACATGCTGCATGAAAGCCTTGTGTTTCAGCTTGCGGATGTAGATAATCGACTGGTACACGCGTTTATTTATGCACTTTAAGTCTGTTAGAGTGATGAATTGTGATGTTTGTGTGTATAATGGAAAGTATTTAGCTTATTTTGATGTCTTTGGACTAGTTGACGTTTGTGCTTTTTGTTTTGAGCTAAATAGGCGATTTAAGGCTAAGTATTCGTACTCGGCCGGATGCACAACGATCGAGGGAGTAAAGTCCGGATGTCAAAAGGATGGAAAAACCGCCGGAAAATGAGAACAGAGTACCGCGACCGCGGCACAAGGGTGCGGCCGCGGTCAAACTAAAGGAATCGGGGAAAAGTTCTGGACAAGTTGCGCGGCCGAGGCATACTTGCGCGGCCGCGGCGTGCTGCTCGACCAAGAGCGGGCGCGGGCGCAACCCATGAGCGCGGTCGCAGCCCGTTAAGGCGGCTAATTAATCCTTGGGCCACAAGAATTCCATTTTAAAGCCCAAAATCAACCCAAATTGACTTCCTCTATAAAAAGGGACCCTTATGCTCGGAAATAGGGGACTTGGACATTACAAGAGAGGAAGATTGGGAGATTTCGAAGGGGACGAGCAATCAAGATCGGCAGTACTCAGGTTTTCTAGTCCTTAATTCTTTTAATTATGTATTTTCAGTTTAATTTATCTTTTGTCACCGCCATGAGTGGCTAGTAGGTTATTTCAGTCCTTAGTCGAGTCGAACCCTAGTTTTACTATCTTGTGATATTTACAGTGGTTATTAATCAGTTGATTCCTTGAAACGTTGTTATACTATTTGTTTATCCTTCAATGCTTTTGTGGTTATATGCTAAATTGATCACCTAGGATTATAATTGCATAAGTAACGCTAGGTTATAATCGTAATCCGTAATTGTTACGAACCTATAGCCACTTAGTAGCGAATAGCAAGTGATATTGCTAGGGTAGTATATAGCTCGGTCTGAATGGGTCCGAGCTTACGAGGTCCACACCGTGTCTATCCCGTTATCCTAGTACTCTAGGCGTCCGGTTAATGAGATCCAGAGAGCTTATTCTGAGGTCACTCAACTGGATAGACTAACCAAAGAGCTTGTTTTGGTTAGTTAAAAATAAGGGGTAACGAGGTTAGCAGAGCTTGTTGCAAATCTCGGGGTAGGAGTTTTTAAGGTTAAAATTGGTTAATAATTGCATCTATCATAGGGTAGTAATAACTAGGGGGAGATAAGATTAAGGGCTGGGATTCGTTATTTTATAAGTAGAACAGTTCATAACTAATTTGCTTAATTTCTGTTTTAATTCCTTAGTTAATATACATCAATTCATAAACCCCCATTATTTATATATTTATATATGTTGCTAGTAGTAGGACTTACTTAAACACTAAGAGTCTTCCTGCTCCCTGTGGGATCGACCCTACTTACCACTTCTACGAGCTAGAAGGGTAGCTAGGTTTAATTAATTTTACCGCATCGCGACAGTGCGGTCAAATTTTGGCGCCGTTGCCGGGGAGCGGTGCAAGATTTTAAGTGTTTAGTTTTATTAGTTCTATATTGAGTCTCGTAATTTTATTTTTTTAATATCTGCGATACACTTGAATTCACCTAAGTTTCTTGTTGTTTTAGCAGTGAATGATCACTGGTTCACGCCAAAATAAAGAACTGTTTTTCGACCCTGAAATAACTCGTAGAGATCGTATTCTGAGAAGACAAGCAATAGAAAATCTAGAAGAATTTGAAGCCTTACCTTTTGCCACCGAGAATTCTTCCGAGTCTGAACCTGAGCCAGAAGCAATGGCAGCCGAAAGGACTATGCGGGAATTGGCCACCACTGGCACTACTCACCAGCCTCTATGCATCACCTTCCCTGACTTGGGGAGGACACCACTTTCGAACTCCGGTCAGGGTTAATTCACATGTTACCCTCATTCCATGGGTTAGCAGGAGAAGACCCGCACAAACATCTGAAGGAGTTTCACATCGTCTGTTCGAGTATGAAGCCGATGAAAGTCACAGAAGAACAGATAAAACTGCGAGCATTTCCTTTTTCTCTGAAGGATATGTCCAAGGATTGGCTCTACTACCTGCCCTCATCATCTATAAAAACTTGGGAGGAAATGGAGGCCCAGTTCTTGGAGAAGTACTTTCCGGCATCTAAGGCCACGAACATCCGGAAGGAAATCAGTGGAGCGATACAACTGCCCGGAGAAACTTTGTACGAGTATTGGGAACGCTTTGAAAAGCTGGTGGCCAGATGTCCCCAACATCAGATCACAGAACAGTTGCTCATCCAGTACTTTTATGAAGGGCTGACGCAGTCAAACCGGAACATGCTAGACTCTGCCAGTGGGGGAGACCTATGTGACAAAACCCCGATAGCTGCTAGAGCACTCATTTCGAAAATGGCGGCTAAGACTCAACAATTCGGGACAAGGGATGCTTCAACACGGGCAGTAAGGGAGGTGAACGATTCTCAAATGGATGCGAAGATTGATCAGCTTACCAAAATGGTCCAGAAGGCTGTTTTGGGGGGGAGCTCAAATACCCGACCCTGCCGAATATGTGATACCACAGATCACACAACCGATAATTGCGAAGTTCTGGGTAATGAGCTAGAAGCACACGCCAATGCTGTCGAAACTGGAAACTTCCAAGGCAGGAAGTACGACCCATATTCCCAGTCGTACAACCTAGGATGGAGGGATCATCCGAATTTCAGCTATGGTAATCAGCAAGGCCAGTCAAGTGGGCAAAACAGACCTCCACCACCTAGAGGTATGTATTACACGAAGCAGCCAGCCGAACAAGCACCTGACTCATCCTTGGCGGATATTGTGAAGACTTTAGTAACAAACACTGTGCAGTTTCAAAAGGATGCAACATCAAGCATCAAGAATCTCGAGACACAGATGAGCCAGATGGCAACTGCTATAAGTCGACTAGAGAATATGCAAAGTGGCAAACTGCCATCACAACTCGAAATGAACCCTAGAAATGTCAGTGCCATCACATTGAGGAGTGGTAACCAGCTTGGAGAGCTTAAGAAGCCCGGGCAACCATTGGAAGATGATATAAACGATATTTCGGACAAGACAGCAGAAGACAGAGCCGCGGCCGCGGCAGACTTGCGCGGCCGCGCCGAACCTGACGATCCTGAAGGTGGAAGTTCTGGAGACATAGCGCGACCGCGGCAACCCAGCGCGGCCGCGGCCCCTGTTCAACCAAAATCAGCGGATTCTACATCCGTTCCGTTCCAACCACTCCCTTTTCCCAGTCGTATGATCAGACCAACACGACCTGACAAAGAGTTGGAGATATTGGAGGTGTTTCGCAAGGTTGACATCAACATCCCCTTGATCGATGCTATCAAGCAAATCCCCAGATACGCCAAGTTCTTAAAGGAGCTATGTACCAACAAGCGTAAACTAAAGGGGGACGAAAAGGTCCTGATGGGAGAAAACGTCTCAGCAATCTTCCAAAAGAAGATGCCACCTAAATGTAAGGATCCAGGTATGTTCGTCATCCCATGTAGAATAGAAGGCGAACACATTGAACGTGCCATGCTAGACCTAGGAGCGTCCATTAATGTAATGCCAAGAGCGATATTTCATGCATTAAAACTAGGACCACTGAAAGACACTAGGATAGTAATTCAGTTAGCAGATCGTAGTAATACATATCCCGATGGTCTAATTGAAGATGTCTTAGTAGAAGTAGGTGAACTAGTATTTCCTGCTGATTTTTATGTTCTAGACATGCAAGGAGATTCTCCTACACCTCCTCCGGTCTTGTTAGGGCGGCCGTTCTTAAACACCGCTCAAACAAAAATCGATGTCAGTGAGGGAACTTTAACGATGGAATTTGATGGCCATATTGTTAAGTTGAATATTTATGATGCTATCGGATATCCTGAAGATGCCAAATCTGTTTTCTTACCTGATGCGACTAACCCTGTTATTGAGAAAGATTGTGAGAATAGGTGCAGGAGTAAGCTGAATTGGTCCGCATTGGTGCGGCATCGTAAAAAGGAAAATGAGAGGCGAAATGGGGTAAAGTGTCTGAATTGGTCGGGGCCCATGTGGAAACCACCTTGGCACAAACGATAAGGGAATGTGCAGCTGTCGAGCCAACGACGTAAAACAACAGCGCTTGTCGGGAGGCAACCCGATGTTTACGGTCCTTTATTTATTTCGTTATTTTATTCAGCATTAGATTAGTTCTCTTTCATGTTTTTGCATTTTTACATAATAAGGATTACCATAAAACACAAGACGGAGGATGATCGTCGGGCACAGATGCAGACATGGTCAGAGCAACAGCAGGAATGGCAGAGGCAGCAAGAAGCTCAGTGGAAATACATGCAGTCCTTTTGGGGACAAGGGGGTCATCCACCCCCGCTGCCGCCTCAGTAAAGCACTGTAAGTACGTACCAAGCCGCATCACTTTTTCTTCCCTCAAACTCTGGTTTTCAACCAAGTTTGGGGGAGGGGGGTGTAACGTGGGGCGACTTGGCAGCGTTTCTAATATGCTGTCCGTTTCTATTTTGTTGTTGGGCCTGTGAGCCATTAGTTGAGGATTGGGCCTGTGTGCCATTGATAGTGTGTGGGCCTGTGAGCCGTAGTTATCTGTTTCGTTATTTTATTTTGTGGAGTCTTTATGATTTATTGTGTTTATTTTGATAGAGTCTAGATCGAGTCTAGAAAGGGAAAAGAAAACTGAATCATGTTGTTAAAGATAAAATGAACACATTAAGGTGATGATAAGTTGGCAATGAGTTCATGATGATTTTTTTTAAAACTTGTTTACAATAGCACATGATAGAGCATGACAGGTAATGGATATGAAATTGAGCTGTAATTTGCAACATTGATCAGTAAAATTGCCCTGTGAGGACTTTGAGCCTATTTTGTATCTCTAGTCTTGGAGTAATTTGTATAAATTCTTTCGGTGTGATTTTCATTGATTATGTGTATATAGACCCTAGAACTTGCCTTGCATGTCTGTCGTGAATAAGTCAATGTGTGTTGTGGCTTAGAAAGTGATCTTAGGCATTCCTTGATTTTAGCCTACTTCAGACACTCAACACAATTATCCCTTTTGACCGCAAATTTTGAAAAAGAAATTTCCCTTAGTTAGCCCATTTGAGTCGTGAGCCTGTCATTTGTTAGCCGAATATTACAAGCCAAATATCTTTCAAATTAGCCTTTGACCTTATTGGACTAATCTAGTTAAGAGGGAGGCGAAAGGAGAGGTAGTCGGGGATGTTATTTGGGATTCCTATGGGCTGAAAAAAAAAAGGGGGGGAATAAAATGAGAAAGGAAAAGGGAATTGGTGATAGCGATTTCAAGAAGGTTTACCCCCCTATGTGCTAAAAAGTTTAGACTTGTTGATTTGTATAATGCAAAAGTAAGAAAATAAATGAGTTGGGTACATATGAAGCATGATTTGAGGAGGGGAGTAAGAAAAGTGCTTATTGGAAAAAAAAAAAAAAAAAAGAGAGAGGAATTCGGGTAGTCCCAGAAAATGTGGTACCCACGTGAAAAAAAAAAAAAAAAAAAAAGAGAAAAAAAAAAAAAGAAAAAAACATAGTAAGAAAAAAAAGAGAAGCACTTGGTTGTAAAAGATTCGGTCGTGGGGAGAAGAAGTCATTCCTTGGGGTGATTTACTGAGATTTGGAAAGTGAGATGTGAGTGATTGTTTTGAGGGGTGGTTGAGTAGGAATAACTCGGTTAGTCCACGTTTTAGTCACTTTCATCCAAATTTTATCCTACCCTACCTAAGCCGTTATTACAACCGAATTAAAGGCCTTTTTGATTATTTGCCACACATGCTGAGCACTAGGTCCGACTTAAATAATTGGCAAACATATGGTGGTCGTTGCATATAAGTCAGTGTGAGTGTAGTAATTTGCATACCTTAAACACTTGAGAGAAGAGTGATACACAATTCCGGTGAGGATCAATTGTTGAAAATCATAAGTAATGAAAGTAGTTGAAGTTGCCCTGTCAAATGTGCTCGTTTACATCATGTTGCTGTGTTTTTATTGGAAAACCTTTCTGAAACTCGTAATTGCCACTTAAAGTGCCTTAAAACCCGTGTCTTGATTGTTGTTTGATTTAGATTTGTTCGGGACGAACAAAGGGTTAAGTTTGGGGGATTTTGGTACACGCGTTTATTTATGCACTTTAAGTTTGTTAGAGTGATGAATTGTGATGTTTGCGTGTATAATGGAAAGTATTTAGCTTATTTTGATGTCTTTGGACGAGTTGACGTTTGTGCTTTTTGTTTTGAGCTAAATAGGCGATTTAAGGCTAAGTATTCGTACTCGGCCGGATGCACAACGAGGGAGTGAAGTCCGGATGTCAAAAGGACGGAAAAATCGTCGGAAAATGAGAACAGAATACCGCGACCGCGGCACAAGGGCGCGGCCGCGGTCAAACTAAAGGAATCGGGGAAAAGTTCTGGACAAGTAAGCCGCGGCCGCGGCGTGCTGCTGGACCAAGAACGGGCGTGGGCGCGGCCCATGAGCACGGTCTAAGGCGGCTAATTAATCCTTGGGCCACAAGAATTCCGTTTTAAAGCCCAAAATCAACCCAAATTGACTTCCTCTATAAAAAGGGACCCTTATGCTCGGAAATAGGGGACTTGGACATTACGAAAGAGGAAGATTGGGAGATTCCGAAGGGGACGAGCAATCAAGATCGGCAGTACTCGGATTTTCTAGTCCTTAATTCTTTTAATTATGTATTTTCAGTTTAATTTGTCTTTTGTCACCGCCATGAGCGGCTAGTAGGTTATTTCAGTCCTTAGTCGAGTCGAACCCTAGTTTTACTATCTTGTGATATTTACAGTGGTTATTAATTAGTTGATTCCTTGAAACGTTGTTATACTATTTGTTTATCCTTCAATGCTTGTGTGGTTATATGCTAGATTGATCACCTAGGATTATAATTGCATAAGTAACGCTAGGTTATAATCGTAATCCGTAATTGTTACGAACCTATAGCCACTTAGTAGCGAATAACAAGTGATATTGCTAGGGTAGTATATAGCTCGGTCTGAATGGGTCCGAGCTTACGAGGTCCACACCGTGTCTATCCCGTTATCCTAGTACTCTAGGCGTCCGGTTAATGAGATCCAGAGAGCTTATTCTGAGGTCACTCAACTGGATAGACTAACCAAAGAGCTTGTTTTGGTTAGTTAAAAATAAGGGGTAACGAGGTTAGCAGAGCTTGTTGCAAATCTCGGGGTAGGAGTTTTTAAGGTTAAAATTGGTTAATAATTGCATCTATCACAGGGTAGTAATAACTAGGGGGAGATAAGATTAAGGGCTGGGATTCGTTATTTTATAAGTAGAACAGTTCATAACTAATTTGCTTAATTTCTGTTTTAATTCCTTAGTTAATATACATCAATTCATAAACCCCCATTATTTATATATTTATATATGTTGCTAGTAGTAGGACTTACTTAAACACTAAGAGTCTTCCTGCTCCCTGTGGGATCGACCCTACTTACCACTTCTACGAGCTAGAAGGGTAGCTAGGTTTAATTAATTTTACCGCATCGTGACAGTGCGGTCATCGACCGATGCTGAACCCGAAGATCTAAGCAAATAAGGAGGTAAACCAATGCTCATTCAATATTGGATGGGAATAGGATTGGGCTCTACACTCTACATATGAGATTCTGGGGGTGGAACCAGATCTAGCACGAACCAAGCAAAGAAGCTCCCCTTGAGTCTCGATCAAGCCCTCCCGCACTTAGTGCTTCTGGGTGGCGTAGTGTAATTATCCTTCCTTCTCACAATACCTAATTTGTTGAGGCAATTCTTAAACAAATAGAAAAGGAATTGGAGAGCTAAACCAAACAGGGTAAGATTCATTCGATAGTGTTACAAGGAGCGAACCCATTCCAACTCCACTAGACGAGTAAGCAAAATGCATTCCCTATCCGAGCAAGATCCCTAAAACGGAGGAAATTAGATAGGACAGGCAAGGAAACTCCCGAAAAGAAAGGAATAGCGGACTTCCTTGCCAAGGAGATTGACTGGTCCCGGTAACCAAAGAACAAGAGACTTCCCTGGTTGAGATCACTCTCATAATGTCTCAAAATCCGATCCAGTGAACGAGCACGAAGCAGCTAACCAAGCAACCAAGAGCTTGCTCATTGAGTGGATAGGTTCTTTAAACTCTTAGCTCCTGGCATTCCACCCAGCGGATTTCTTTATCAAGAGAAGGTCAGCAGCCACTCGTCTCGACCCGTTGGGTCTTTCGCCTTGACCTGACTTCGAAGGTGCCATGCCATCTCTTTAGTACATGAGAGGGCTCCTGTCGCTCGGTTGTTGAGGATTTACCTGAGGCAGGGGCAATTTTCAACGTTAGCTAGGCAGGCCTTTTTTCTTTTGTTTGTGTTATTGGAGGCGCTAAGGGGTCTGAGGGACTCACTGCTTTTAGACCTGAGGTCGGGGCTATGCATCTAGTGGAACCTCTTAATCAGTTGTAGTTTCAGATCTTTTGTAGCAATCAAGAGGCTGACTTAGATCTTCTTTTTTACGTCTATCTGCCGCGCTTCTCGCCTTGTTTTCGATCATTGTTAGCGGCTGACACCGGCCCGGCAGAGCTTCTAGGCGGGGCTTTCGCTTACTTTTCTCATGGAGATCGAGGACCCAATACAACCTCTCGGCCAGGTCTTCTTGATCAATTTTGTACGTCAGCGTGTCATGTCGTGACGACTCTTTCTAGACGGGATCTAAAGCTTCCAGATCGTCCATCAACTAGATCTGAAAATCTTACAACAAGAAAGGTAGTAAGAGAAGCAAGAACACGAATCGATCAGGTAAAACACACCTAAGGTGGAATCGAAAGAAAGATCCCCGAATGAATATCCCGCGGAAGTAGTCCGAGATAAGGACCAAAAAGAAGTAGTAAGAGCTGGGAATACAAGCAGTTAGGGGGCCAGGTCTAGCTTTAGCCTACCCATTAAAGGCACTGCAGCGAGTTGGGTGGGCAAACGGCAAGGAACGGAATCCCACCTGGGAAGAGGTAATGTTGGCAAAAAGGCGAAGAAGCACGGGATGGAGAAGCAACAACCAGGAAAGCCTAAGTAGGTCCGTGTAGGGGTTGGAGCGATTCTTTTATTTTGGATTGAATCCCAACATGCTCTTGAATTTATGGTTTTGTGGCGATGTTCTACCGATGCATCGACTTTTTGGTTGCGATAAATAACGTCTACTTTTATGGATGGGGTTGGCTGAAGCATTCCAGTTCTTCATCTCCTCGTCTACCACGAAGCCTTCCTCCTCTCAAAGATGTCCTATCATTCGATTTTGTACAAGCTTTGTTCTAAGATTAAGATAAGGCCCATTGTTACAGTCGGTAGAAGAACATGCGAATAGAGAACCGAAAGACAGCATAGGATAAGGAGGACTTTGCCAGTCAGAGAGAGGGTGAGTCTTTCCATTTGTAAATGGAGTGTAGTCTGTTAGTGCAAAAACCGACCTCATAGGGTCCTCAACTTGGGAGGGGCAGGGGCAAGGGCAAGAATAAGTGCTACTGCTCCCACATAGATGGGAAAGCCCTGAGAAGAATGTCCCTTTGTAGCTCCTTTCTAGGCGGGTTAAAGGATGTATCTTTGTTTATCCACAAAGGCATCCTTAAATGTACAAGGAAAGGATCGAAGGAATTAATCCCAAGAAAAGAAAAGACTTTGATTAGTCCTTTTCAATGGATTTCAAAACCTATCTTTCAGAAATAGAGTATTAAGAATCTCATATATAGTGATCAAAGTAGAAGCAGGAATGGGGGATACTCAAACTCGTTCTATCCCAATCCATGCGGGAATTATGCAGGGAATATTTGATTATTGAACCTTTCTTTCTTGCAGATATTTGGAGAGGAGAAAGAAGATACGAGATCTTTGGCACAGTAGAAATTTGTTTCGGTTGTTGCTGTTTCGAGGGAACCTTTCCTAGTATGGACTGAAGAAACTGTGTATAGAAAGGATTCTCTGAAAGGAGAAGACTTACTGGATGTATGGTCAAACGAAGTGAAAGACTATGCTGCTGATAACAAGGAACCTTGCATAGTATGTTTGTAGCTGCTGTTGTTGTTGTTCGAAGCGAAGCTGAGAAACTTCCCAAGGATTCTCTGAAAGAGAAGAATGGATTTGTTTTCAATTGACTCTTCCCAACAAGTCTTCCTTGTGGTATTAACAGGTAAGCCCCGATCGATTCATTCGTTTATTCCATCACTGACCTTCCTTTTATGACTTCCTTAGTTGTGGTCTTAGTCAGCAGCCCTCTTTTAGGGGGGGGAGAAGTTTTGGGTTCCAAACCTTAGATAATATAAATGTTATCTTCCATGCTGAACCGAAGGAACTCCTCTTTGCTATTTATTTGATAATGCATCCACTCATGTTCCATTCCACTCCTGGTATGGTTTGAGAAGGAAAGTTCTCACTTAAAACCCAAGCCTATTAGTATTGCTTTCACTGGATGACTTTGGCACAGCCCATAGCCGATCGCAGACTAGGAAAGAAGATCGGGCGTTCTCTCTTTATGAAATGGGGTGGGTGGAGGAAGTGGACAAAGAAATGCATCTCTACGAGTAGGAGGGAAAGACGTCCACGTTCTATTTTTTTTCCATCTCGTGCAAGTAAGAAATTGATTCATTTTTTAGCATTATCGAGTCGCCCCAGACTTGGGCTTTTTTGGATCCGCCATTCTATTGACGGGCGTTTTCAGACCGGCTTGGAATGTAATTCTGTAAGTAAACATCTTTTTATCGAGGAGCTACTTTTCATATCATAAAGCCATATTTTCAGCTCATTTAGACGATTTTCCAACAAGCCTAGCAATTTGCTTAACATGTGTAATTAGTAATTATTCGACAGACAGCCTTTCCCACGGATTCTCTAGTAGGGGCGAAGCACCCATCTGTATCTGGCTGTTCAGCCTTCCAATCAGCATCATCTGCAGTCTCCAGCCGAGGAGCTGAACCTAGTTCTTTCCCTTCCCGCTCATCTTCTAATGCTCGTCTGCCTACCTAATCTATATTGATCCCGCACTTGCTCACGTTGCGCCTGAGCTGGCTTTGCAAGACCTAGTGGTTTGCTCTCCCCATCTGCAAGATCGTCTGATGTTCTTGATTGAATGGTTTGCACATCTTGAGTCTGATCCTGCGGAACTGGAGCACTTGGGTCTTCTTCATCTTTCAAAGAGTAAGGGTTCTTTTTCTCCTGATCATGATGGAGAGGTTACTGGCGAATTTCTTTCTGAGAAACGAGATGATCTCAGCTGCGCCAAGACAGACAGGGGTGGTGACGTGAGCCAAATGCTCCGCTTGGTTCTGGTTTGGCGGGCTCTAGCATTGGGATAGTCTATCTAAAGGTCGGTGCCTGAGCACTGGGTACCTTGACTTCATCATTCGAGGACGGCAGTTTGCTCGTCTATGTGTATGCCCAGCCTGTAGTTGACTCAGCCAATCCCTTGATGCACCCCCGGTTTAGCTGACGAATTGAGTAGGTCCTACAGAGGCATACCGAAAGAGCCGATCGTGAACATGAATATGATGTACCGGATGATCCCCGATCTCAATGTGAACATGGAAGTGAAACCCCGCCCCAATCTAAGCGGATTGTGGTGAAAGACCCAATGCATCTTTTCAATTTGAATATTCCAATTGAGTTCGTGTTCTGCGTGCGATATTCCGATTCATAAAGATAAAAAGAAAAAAAAAGAAGTTTCTACTTAAGTACCCGCACGTGTGTAGAGATCAACGGAAGACTCCGCGACAAAACGACCCGACGAAATGAAAGCATTGGCCCACAGATTTCAAAGTCTGGCTCATCACTGGACTGGGTCAGCGGCTCAGACAGGGGCCTCTCTAACATTAGCAAAAGTCCGCTAAATCGGACAAGCCCGAGCCGTTTAATAAAGTCAAGATAAAGGTGGCAGGTGTACGCCATCGGTCTATATCTTTCAAATATATATGCTCTTATTGGGCTCTTCTATCTACTTTATTTGATCACTTATTGAAATCACTTGTTGATGAGAGCAAACTCTGACCTCTAGGTCCCAGAGGAGTTCCAAGGATCAACTGCAGGGAGTACAGTCTCTCGCGTACCTGAAGAAAAAGACTCCACCTCGGGTGGAACAAACTAAGCCCTCCAGGCTAGGCGTCTCTATACCGAAGAAACTTTTGATGATTCAAATAGGTAGCTCGAAAAGGAAGGCCAGACACGGCCCACTTCAGAGACTTGTGAGAGGCCCCTATCCTAGTTCCTAGTTGATTATATTTCTCCTTTCGATGTTGGATGCCATATTTATTGACTCCCAAGCAAAGCTTTCCTAAATTGGTACTACCCGACTCCTTCCCTAACAACGGGGCTTTCTTTTTGGGAGCTAAAGACAGGATGGATTTTTCCCCTGTTCGGCCGAAACTCCCTAAAAAAACGAATACTCTATAGGGATCAGAAAGAGAGAATGCTAGTTGGAATAACCTAGTAATGCCACAATACCCCAAGCTTTCGTCAATTGGTACTACACCGGCTTGAAACGACCCCTTCTATTTTATAGCGGTGCGCGTAAAAGGTATGTGTGATCTTGTCCAGTGATGGTTCTCCTCTTTCATAAAAAACCTCCCATATCTCAACTGAGCGTTAAGTATCTGAAAGAGCCCCCCCCCCCCCCTACTTATAGTATTCAATGAGCCCTTCTCTAGTAGAGATAATAAAGTTCTAGATCTCCTCGGGTTCCTTCGTACAAAGAACATAGCCAGAATGAATTGATTCCCTTTCTTCTTTCCAAGGGGTGTATTCTGTTGATGAGTAGCGAGATTTGAACATCACTGTAAGCAAAAAGTGAGATGAATGATTCCTTTTCGGATCACTCAACGCGGTTAGGCCCGTAGACAACTCCCACTTACAACCAGAAAAAACCAATGCACATTGTGACTCGATCTCTCAGGGTTTTAGAGGGTCTTTCCAGGTTTCGTTCGTACAGAGAGCATGCCGAGAAATTAAATTTCAGTGTGTAAAGTCAAGGAATACTCTCCCAGACGGCACGTTTACAAGTTCGCGCCCGTCTAATTTCTTTCGTAAGTGATGAGAGACTAGATCTCCTCTAGATGAGAATTCCATTTTTCCCTTAGGATTCGCGTGCTTGAAGCGTTGTTAATTCGTTGGTTGATTTGTTGACCAACTTCATGGGCGCCTTGTGTCATTAGGTTCCTGTTCCGTGTATGTTTGAAAGAGAGCTTGAGAAGGATCTTTCTTCGACTCCCATGCCTTTCTTCCTTGGAAAGCCCTTTCCTAAATGAGCAAGTCTCCCCCCTCAAGGGGAGCAAGAGTCGTATGTTCACGACCCTAGCCCATGATTACTGGACCAGAGAAATTCCACTCTATTCGAAATTCCTTTGTAGACGCGTATTATGGCTTCATTTTTCTTGGGGTTGCTGTAATCGCGATTCTCTTCTTAGGCATCACTACATATCGAAATTTTAGGGCTTTTCAGCAGACATAAGAAGATAACCGGAAGCAGGGAGTGGTGCATTCTATCAGGATCGGGTAGACTAGGATCGACCGAAGTCCAAGCTATCCTAATGCCCATGCCAATGATGCCAATATACATCGTGTTCATGTGCGTATTTCTCATTTCGCTTTTAAGTGCCCCCGTATTAGGATGCGGCGAAGACTGTGATCTATACGTGGATGACTGTGACCCCATGCCTTTCCGCGGTTTGCTTTTCTATCCGAAGATCGTTCGTTGTACAACAACCTTAACCGCGCAAGTCTGGGCTGGGCCTACCTCCACCCCTAGAGGAGCCATATGAGGTGGAAGCTCCACGTATGGTTTTGAAGCCAAGCCTTTCCAGCAATGGGGCCTAGGGACCGATATGATGATTGGTTTAGGTAGGGCGGTCGGCCTACTACGGGCACCTGTAGGGATTAGTGTGTGAGACCACGATCCACAAAGCATGGGACCCACCCCTTACTTGGGAATAGAGAGGGGAAACATAGCATGTCACAAGAGCGAGGCGAGGTTTGGAATTGTAGGGACGCCTCGCGAGCCGAGCTTTTAGAGATGAGGCCTTTTGGCAAAGCCAAGTCCATTTCTGGCCACCAAACCCTGCAACTGATGAAAAGGCCCTATGGACTAAAGGGAAGCGTGTACATTGCCACACTCCCTGCCTTCCAAAGGTGCCTAGAGGACGGGCCAAACGCAGCAGAGCGATGACCTGGGAGTGCCTACTGGCAGGGGGATAGGAGACGGCCATCTCAAGGCGCATCACAACCTACAGGCAACACCGGCGAGACTTGGGAAGGCAACTTGACTGGGAGTCAGAGGATCCATAGTACCCGCAGCCTCCCGGACTTCATATTCATCATTAAAGTGGGGGGAAAGGATCTCTTTTTTCTGCAACGGAAAGAAAATGGAGCAGATTTGACTCGGCACAACCTAACAATACATTCAAGACCAATGATCTGTGTCTAGAATGCGTTGCTAGATCTCTGCTCTAGAAATCTATACAGGCAACAACGAATGCGGCCCCGGCTTCCCTTTCATTACTTCGATCACGACGAGAGAACCACGTCTGCATCATTCGAATTGGTGGAAGGCCCCCCTGAGTCAAGTCAAAAGGAGAGCTTCTGTGTACCTCTCTCTTGGAGAGAGGATTCGGGATCTGAATCGGCTGAAGGAGAGTGAAGAGGCGGCTACTTGACCAGCCCACGGGAAAGCCTCTTCTTTCTGGTCTACATTATGAAATGAAAGAAAAGGTTTCACCTTCGGTCCTATGCACTTCGTAAGAAACGAATTCGGACTTACCTTAAGAGTAGGTTTTTTTTCCCAATTTTTTTTAATTAATCCATTTAGGTGGTCCCCACTGCCCACCATTTTTTTAGCTAATATAAAAATCGAATATTGCTTCTCTATCTTATATATAGAAAATTTGTTGCTAAAATATTTCTGCAATTTTTTGCATGCCATAAATTAAGGAATATTTGTTACAAGAAGATAAATCTATATTCTATATATATCTAATAACAAAATGAGTTTTTGCTCGAATTGGAAAGAAGTGATTTTTCCCGCCCATTTGCACATACCATTATGGGTAAAATTTTATCCCCAAATCTGATTTTCTTTTTTTTTTATATAAAAAATAGTGGGCCCGGACGCCTACCTTTTTTTAGGACCTTACAACTAAAAGTCAACGTTAATTTCCACACATTTTGGAAGTTAATGTTGATGATGCTGCAGAATTGGATATTTTGGAATGTTGTTAGCTTGATATATTTTAAAGCTGGTAATATCTCTAAAGATAAGATTTATTGACTTGGTAAAATATCTATACATTCAAATAGAATAAATATATTGATACTAATTGATCTATATAGCTTTGTTTTATGCTACATTTCACATGTAGAAAACAAATATTACACGACAAAACATTGAATAAAGAGATCTTCTAGATTGATATATCCTAGATTTTAGGGATTACAATAAACAACCCAAACCCCCAAATTCTAACTATATAAATGCTTTGCAGGTTCCTCTTTGATGCAGAATCACACTATCTCTCAAAATTACTTGCGGCAAACATAATGGCAACTGGAGAAAATTAGTGACGTTCATGCTAAGAAGCATGACTGGGCTTTAAAGCTAAGGCTTGTGAGGACGTATACTATATTTGTGTATCGAAACCCTTGATCAGATTCAGAGTTTCAAATGCGTCTTCCGGGATATTGAGGTAATCATTTGATACCCTGATATGATATTTAGTTGCTTTAGTTGCTTATTTTCATCATTTGTTGTTTCAAAAGGCGCCCACTAAGCAGGGCGTATACATCAACCATTTATACTACTTTATAAAGAATCAATTTTGCAGAACTATATGCCATTCGTCTGCAATACACGTACACTCAAATTTAATGCAAGCATATATATGATTATGATGTAATACACATTCATATAGACACTGATAAATTAAAATGATAAATATCAAAACTATATGACATTCTTCTGCATTATACATACATTCAAATTTAGTGAAAGTTTATATATGATTTTGTTGTAATACACATGCATATAGATACTGATAAATCCAAATGATAAGTATCAAAACTATATGTCATTCTTCTGCAATGCACATCCATTCAAATTGAAGTGATAAATATCAAAATATGTTCTTCAGAATATGGAATGTTTTTCAGTTAGTGCTTGAGTGTTACATGCAATAACATTTATATAAACATTGTTCATGAACAAGTTCAAGCAGGTAGATTGTATATAATCAGTAACTTTATGGTCTCTGAGGATTAGCTTCGATACAAAACTGCTACACACCCACTCAAGTTTTCATTTTATGGAAAAACCAAGATCAAGGCTATTCGTGATCTATCATTCCCAAACAACCTGTTCATCTTCAAATCATCCGATTGGATTGCTAAAGTCAAGCAATCGGATGAGACTCTACTGTTTGGTAAGATTTAATTTTTATTCAAACATCTATCTATTTTAGTATTAAATAGACATGATTCAACTTATTTCAGTATTTTTTGTGTTTGATCTTTGTGTTGGAATCCCAATTTTCTTTCTATTTTCTATGTTTTGATGGAAAATGATGGTAAAGTAGGCAAGTAAAGTCTACTAGAGAAACTGAAAAAGTGGTAAACTATTGGTGAATTAATCCTTTTTCCTATTATGAGTTTCTAAATTTTTCATATTAAAATCTCAACAACGAAAATTTGTTGTATGGTGAGAGGCCATGAATTTTGTTAACATTATCTTCATTTTACAATATTTTTTATAAAATGTTTGTTAAGAAGATGACTAAAAGCTCTCAGATATTCATCTGGTGAGTAAAGTCCTTCAATTTACGATCTATTCCATAATTTCTATAACAAATTTGTTTATTTTCCATACATTTAAGTTATATTCTCCATTGATTTTACCAATATGTTGCAAACATATGTTTTTTGGATATGCCTTTTTTTCCTTTTTTAACTAAATTCATTCATTGCATTACAAGGGTCTATTGATTAAATCCAATTAACGAATTTGCAATGAATGAATATTTTCATGCATAATTGAATCAATTGAAGAATTTGCAACGAATGAATATATTCGTGCATAATTGAATCCAATTAAAGAATTTAAACTGAATTGATTGAACATCACTATAAAAACTATGTGAATTTCGTACATTAAAAATTTTCAGTTTAAAGAAAAGCAGTTATAGTTTGTAAAAGTATGTTCGAGAACAATGTTTTGGGGAACAAATACAAATTTGCAATCTGATAATATAAAATAATGCAATGTCGATCCCGTGCATCGAAATTTTGATTTTGTATCAATTTGGCTTTGGTCTAATATAAGTGTCCACCATCTGTCTCATGAACTCAACACATTAAAGCCAACCTACTTTCGGAATTTTAATTTGGAAATCTAGAATGAATCGTAAGTAATGGTCGCCATGTGACAAAAAGTCGACACTTGAACTAATCCAAAGCCAAAGTGATAGCTAAAATACAACTACAGTGCATGATATTGACTGCATTTTGTGGCTAACTTATAATGTTGCATTTTGGATTTGAGGTAGTAAGATCATAATTTTGTAGAAATCTTTCTTTATCAACAGGTAAATATTAGATCTCAGACTTTGAGTCCTATTGATTGTAAAAATTGGTTCATAATGATATCAAAAGAAATATTGTATAGTATCTAGATGAGTTTATCAATCATAATGGAATAATTGCTGACCAAAATTGATTTTATATCAAAAGTGTTCTATATCCAATTTTGTGAGCATATACAGTCAATCTAAAAATATGTCAATAAATTGTAATTTTTGTTGATTTTGCCTAAGAAATTCTGTAGGGAAACCACAGTAATAATTTACTTTTGTTTAAACAAGTAATTTAGATTGTTAAAATAAAAGAATCTTGGATATCTTAAATGATACTATGTTATTCCCTCCGTCCCAGTTAACTTTGCACACTTTCCTTTTCGGTCCATCCCACTTAACTTTACACACCCTTAAAATGAAAATTTCTCTCACAATCTCCACCTTTGATAAAAGTCAACTCAAAAGCAAAAGCAGTTTTTTCTTAATATCCGTGCCCGGTCAACCCTGCAAATTTAACCGGGACGGAGGTAGTATATTTTAAATTTTTAAAAAGATACCAATGCATCAGTGATTATATTTAGAAGATATTTATATTTTTTATATTGATTATGAAATGTTGTAGTTGTATAAAAATATTAAAAATTAAAGATAAATTAATCATATCAAATCTTGATGAAAGATATAATTATATATTGCCAAATATTGGATAACATTTTCTAGTTTAAATCGCTAAAAACTCTGTAGAAGCATATATGTGATCCTATAGCCCTTATAATCTATCATTCTAACAGATCTGCATTTTTCTACCAATCTTATTCAACAGCACATTCACAATCTTAAACCCTGATGCGTATATGTTCAGATTAAACCTAAGGTCAGACATCGTACCAATGGATTCATAACATCGCCATTCAGTATAAAAAGGACACATGCACGCATTTCATAAATTTGATGGTATGTCCATTGTTATCTTTCATCAAGCATTGTAATATTCCCAAGTTTATGTGGTAATGCATAAACATGTAACTTCGCTTAATTGTTTATAATATGATCTAAGATGATTTGAGTACTTATCTGATTTGCTCCTGATATAGTGATTCTATGTTTTTTTTCCCTACTATAGCACTTCATGTAACCACTTTTTTCGTGAAAAATTGTTGATAATTTGTTTGTACCTACAAGTATTGACATGGAAATGTTAGAGCGTTCAAGAACTTATTGGTAGTTTATCATGGTGTTTGTAAGCTATAAGTGTAATTATACTGTACAAAAAATAGATATGTGTATATTACCTATTAGACAAATCACTTTTCTTTTATATATTAGATATAATATAAAATGTATGGGTATGCTATAAATCATGAACATATAATATATTAAAACATTGGTCATATAAGCATCTAATGCAATCATGTAATTTATAATATTATACTCAGTGATTAAATCAGTCCATGCATGTATGGCCATGGTAAACATAGGTAAAGAACCCAAAATAGTTATGAATATGTTCATATGCAAAAGTTCAAATTTTAATTTGTGTTGAGGAGTCCAGAAGTAAAGACATAAAGGAAATGTCTATATTTTTAATGTGTTGATATTCTCTCAAACACAATTAGTTCAGAAGTAGTTGATAATTCCTTATAGTTCAGTATCTAAAGAATTTTTAATTTCAGTGTCATGAAAAATCATCATGTGGAGTGTTTACATGTATTATTATTTGGGTTCTTATGTATTCTACTGACACTTTGTTATGAACAGGTTCATACTATGTTTTACAGCAGCAATGGGTGGTTAAACAATAATTCAAATTCATCATACAAAGTTGTAATCTGCCTAAATGGTGAAGCTTAGAGGCTCCATTACAATAGGACAGAAACATGCAAGGATGGTATGTTGATTTCTTACTTATTCCTCTATGAGTGTTTTCATGTTTGCATAGTTGAATACTTTTTTTTAATTTCGATATTTTGTATTAATTATTATATTTTTTGAAACTCTAAATAATGTAATTGTGCAACACAATATGTGAAACATGCAATTACAGAAAGAAAAATGTATTTGTATGATTATTTGGTGTGTACTGTTTGATCATATATTACAATTGCAATAAGAAATCTGAAATTCTTAGTTGTGCCACTAATATATTGCTCAATATAGTAGTTGTGTACCTGTAACTTCGTCGCACCGCTTCACTTTAAGTATGTATCTGACTTCTAACATCAGCTTCATTGTCGTATTTTTATTACCATGTTGCCCGTAAAACTCGGTCGATGTATTATTAAAAAAACATGAAAAAGAAAAAAGAAAACATTAGGTAATCACAATACATACCCCCAAGAAATCCTTTCTTATACAAATTTAAGCATGTTTGTACACATGAAGACAATTAATCACTTATATGTATGCATCACATTTGGAACTGTTATGAAATTAACCCCAAAACTTCCTTGAATTAGCCTCAATTATTCCTTGACAATTTATCAAACAGATGGTGTTTGTAATCTTGAAGAAACTGATTTGAATGAACATAAATGGAAATCAACACACAAGTATTTACGTGGTTCAGATCATGAATTGATCTTACATCCACGGAGCTCAAAACACATCCAATCTCATTAATCACCAAGATCTGCAGTACAAGAAGCCACATACAACAATGACAAGAGTTGATCAATCTATCTACTCCAAGATCATACAATTAATCACTCACTCTCACCATCAATGTGTATTCTCTAGCTACACAATGCTACAAAGTATATTCAAGAATAAGCATTCTCTCTCTACTATGTTCAGTATGTGAAGAAGGAGAGCTAAACAAGAAGATATATCACTTCCTAAGCTAACAGACTGGAAAAACGGTTACAACTGCTGCAATGCTTGTTCGGTTATGAACAACTGCTCCCGGTTCGAATCCGAACGGCATAGCTTAGTGCATTCCCTCCAATTCTCAGGTTTTAACTTCATGTGATAAGTCTAAGTCACCCTTACTAATTAATACTGATTTCCAAGTATACTTATATGCATTTTGAGCTAATAACACTACAAAATCTCCACCTTTAGCCAAAATACAGATTTACAAGACTGAATGCAAGCTCTTTCATTCCATGCTTCTCAACTAAGCAAATTATTCACCTCCACCTTTACTAAATCAAGACACAAGTCAAACTTAGTTGTTGGCAAAGCTTTGGTGAAACAATCGGCAGGGTTGAAATCTGTAGAAATCTTCTCCACCTTCACTATCCCCTTTGACACTACATCTCTTACAAAATGCAATTTGACATCAATATGCTTGGTCTTCTCACAGAATCCTTGATGTTTTGACAAGTGTATTGCACTTTGATTATCACAAAACACTGTCACTCTTTTCTGCTCCAAACCAAACTCTTTTATTATCCCTTTGAGCCACTGAGCTTCCTTGATAGCTTCTGTTAAAGCTACATACTCAGACTCAGTTGTTGAGAGAGCAACCACTGATTGATGTGTTGACCTCCAACTAATTGTTGTCCCAACGAGAGTAAAAACATATCCAGTAAGAGACTTCCTAGTGTCCAAGTTAGCAGCATAATCTGCATCCACAAAACCCATCAACATGGTGTTTAATTCTGTCTGCCTTTTGAAACATAAACCAGTAGAAATCGTTCCCCTGATATATCTATGTATCCACTTCACTTCTTCCCATTGAACTTTCCCAGGATTTCCCATAAATCTAGATACAACACTTATGGCATGAGCTAAGTCTGGTCTGCAGCAAACCACAGAGTACATGACACTTCCAACATCACTTGCATATGGAATTTTTTTCATATCAATCCTGTCTTGAGTTGACTTAGGACACTGCTCCAAAGATAGTCTAAAATGTTGAGCTAATGGTGTTGAAACACTCTTTGATTGATGCATGAAGAATCTCTGCAAAACTTTCTCAAGAGAAGACCTTTGTGATAGAAAGAGTATCTCATTTTCTCTGTTTCTGTCTATGTCTATACCTAGTATCCTCTTTGCTTCTCCCAAGTCCTTCATATCAAATTCTTGTTTCAACGGCTTCTTTATCTTTTCAATACCTCCAATAGTCTGACTTATTAACAACATGTTATCTACATATAACATCAAATATATGTAAGACTGATCTTCTTCCTTACTGAAATAAACACAACTATCATATTTGCTTCTTGTAAAACCAACCTTCAGCATATATTCATCAAACCTGAGATACCACTGCCTTGGACTTTGTTCCATACAGTGATTTCTTAAGTAAACAAGCTTTTCCTTTTGATTCTACACTTTCCAAACCTTCAGCAATTTTCATATATATAACTTCTTTCAATCTTCCATGTAAAAAAGTTGTAGTGACATCTATTTGATGAAGTTTCAGATCATATTGTGCTACAAGAGCAAGCATTATCCTAATTGAACAATGCTTGACCACAGGTGAAAAAAACTTACTGTAATCCACACCCTATTTCTGTGTGAACCCTCTTGCAACCAGTCTGGCTTTAAATCTGACTTTAGATTTACTACCAGCCTCTAACTTTTGTGTTTCTGGTTTGTCTACAATGTCCCAGGTATCATTCTTGTCAAGTGATATCAGTTCTTCCTGCATAGCAACAAGCCACTGGTCCCTTTCTTTACAGCTTATTGCCTCAGCATATGTCCCTGGTTCATTACTTTCCATCTCTTCAGCAGTTAATAGTGCATAGGACACCATATCTACATGTCCATATCTCTGTGGTGGATGAATTTGCCTCCTCTGTCTGTCTCTTACTAGTTGATAGCCACTCGTGTCCACTGACTCCTTAGTAACTTCTTCATTTTGAGAATCATCTTGATCTTGATCCACTTGAGGCATTATCCTCTCAATAGTCTCCACCTCAAGCTGAGTATTTTCATCTCTTGTGCTTGAGCTTGTTGAGATTCCATCCTTCTGGTATGGCATGACATATTGATCAAATGTAACATTTCTACTTATGATACATTTGTTGTTACCTGGTTCAATACACCAAAGTTTATATCCCTTTACCCCCTTTGGATATCCCAGGAAGATGCACTTCAATGCTCTTGGCTCTAATTTGTCTTGCCTTATATGTGCATATGCAAGACTCCCAAACACTCTGAGCTCCGAATAGTTTGCTGGTTTACCATTCTAAATTTCTTCTGGTGTTTTAAAATCAAGAGCTGTTGAGGGTGATCTATTGATTAAATGAACTGATGTTGATACAATTTCTCCCCAAAAACTCGTGCTTACCCCTGAACTAGACAACATACACCTCACACGTTCTAGTATTGTTCTGTTCATTCTCTCAGCAAGTCCATTTCACTGAGGTGTTCCAGTAATAGTTCTATGGCTCACAATTCCTTTATCCTTACAGAATTGATTAAATTCTTCTAACACAAATTCTAGACCATTATATGTTCTCAAATGTTTTACACTTCTCCCATTCTGGTTTTCAGTTTCTGTAAGTCACTCTTTGAATCTAGAAAATGCTTCATTCTTGGCCTTCAGTATGAATACCCAAAGCTTCCTTGAGAAATCATCAATAATGGATAGAAAATATTTGCCACCACTTAGTGTTGGGACTTTGGATGGCCCACACAGATCAGAATGTATATAGTCCAGTTTATCCTTTGTTGTGTGCACTGATTTGGTAAATTTTGACCTCTTGTGTTTCCCATAAACACAATATTCACATAGCTTCATAGGTAGAATTCTATCTCCACACAACAGACCCTGTTTGCTTAATTCCATAAACCCTCTTTCACTAATATGAGCCATTCTTTGTGCCACAATTGAGTTTTGTCAATATCAACTGTATTAGAAACTTCTCCTATCACTATGCTACCAATTAGGAAATATAGTTCATTCCTTTTAACTGCTCTGATAATCTCTTGTGATCCCTTTGAAACTATCAGATTTCCATCTTCAGAATGAAAGAAATACCCCATAGAATCTAGCATACCCAATGATATCAAATTCCTTCTTATCTGAGGAACATATCTAACATTTTCTAGGATTCTAATCTTGCCATCAAACATCTTCATTCTAACAGATCCTATTCTTTTGACCTTACATTCAAGATCATTACCAAATAACACCAGTCCTCCATTCTGATGTTTAAAAGTGTGAAACTAGTTCTTATTTGGACAGATATGGAAACAACACCCAGAGTCTAATACCCAATCAGAAGTAACAATAGAGAAAGAGATAGTAAGTACCTCACCAGAATCATAACCATTTGTTGCCTCAACCAAATCAGTTGTATTTTTTCCATGTGCAGCTTTCTAGGGTTGATGGTTACCTTGTGTTTTCTGGTTTTGTTTGGATTTCTTGGTGGGACAATCTTTGGCCAAATGTCCCACTTGATGGCACTTGAAACACTTCCTGGTTTCAGAATCAGAAGTTTTGGCTTGATCAAATTTCTTCTACTGTTGCTTGTTTTTTCTGATTCTGAAATTTCTTGGCAGTGAATTTCTTCACAATCAGTCCTTCTCCAGGTGGATCTTGCTTTACAGATTCAGCCCCCTTTCAGTAAATCTTTTGATCTCAGGGCTGACTCCACTTCACTCAAGGTCAGTTTCCCTTCTCTTCCAAACAAAATGGCATCTCTGAAATTTTCAAGTGTCTTAGGTAATGAACTCAGGAGGATGAGTGCCTTGTCCTCATCTTCCATTTTGACTTCAATGTTTTCCAGGTCATCAATGATCTTGTGATAGTCATCTAGTTGATCTGTGAGATTCTTTTCTTCAAAGATCTTGAAAGCAAATAGCCTTTGCTTCATAAATAATCGATTTGCAACTGTCTTGACCATGTAATTCTTTTCAAGCTTGAGCCAGACTCCTTTAGCAGTGGTTTCTTTGGCCACCTCTCTAAGAACCTTATCCCCCAAACTCAGAATTATAGTACTATGAGCCTTTTACAACATTGCTTGCTTTTCTTCTGCCTTCAATAACGCTGGAAGTTTATCCTCACCATCAAGAGCTAATGCTAATCCCTGCTGCACAAGAAGGGCTCTCATTTTGATCCTCCACAGATCAAAGTCGCCCTTTCCAGTGAATTTCTCTACATCAAAGTGTGTTGATCCCATGGCGTTTCCCACAGACGGCGCCAATTTGTTATGAAATTAACCCCAAAACTTCCTTGAATCAGCCTCAATTATTCCTTGACAATTTATCAAACAGATGGTGTCTGTAATCTTGAAGAAACTGATTTGAATGAACATAAATGGAAATCAACACACAAGTATTTACGTGGTTCAGATCATGAATTGATCTTACATCCACGGAGCTCAAAACACATCCAATCTCATTAATCACCAAGATCTACAGTACAAGAAGCCACATACAACAATGACAAGAGCTGATCAATCTATCTACTCCAAGATCATACAATTAATTAGTCACTGTCACCATCAATGTGTATTCTCTAGCTACACAATGCTGCAAAGTATATTCAAGAATATGTATTCTCTCTCTACTATGTTCAGTATGTGAAGAATGAGAGCTAAACAAGAAGATATATCACTTCCTAAGCTAACAAACTGGAAAAACAGTTACAACTGCTGCAATGCTTGTTCGGTTATGAACAACTGCTCCCGGATCGAATCCGAACGGCATAGCTTAGTGCATTCCCTCCAATTCTCAGCTTTTAACTTCATGTGATAAGTCTAAGTCGCCCTTACTAATTAATACTGATTTTGAAGTATACTTATATGCATTTTGAGCTAATAACACTACAAGAACTGTCACATAGAGCTTATAGGTTAAACATTTCTTGGGGGGTATTATTCAAAATAATATCTAAACAATCTTTAGTGGTTGGACCTCATTTCATAACCAGTTTATACACAGAATTTATTATCTTATCTCCAAATGTGAGAAATTCAATATGTTTTAACGAAGCATAAACTTCATGTTATGTCTATCAGATGAAGTTGCAGTAATAAGTTCAACAAATGATATTTATACAAAAGGACGATTTTAACAGTTCATTTAGGCATGTTAAAATTGATCCGCCCCGACATGCTCCGATCCGAGACCTTTGGGATAGGGAAAAATTCGACCCGATGGAGAACCCGCCCCGTCCCGTCCACGGGTCGAGTCGGGTCGGGTCATGTCCCCCGCCCCGCCCCTATGTATATATATTTTTTTTTAAAAATTATTGTTATGTATTATTATATAGATATATATATATACACAAAAAAATAAATATATATATATGTATTTATAATATAAAATTTTATGTCATCCTAATATATTAAATTATGACTAGATCGAGTAAATTTAAATAATTAAATTTTATTTTTTAGTAATTAAATTTAAAATGTTAAAACAAGGCTAATGTAAACCTAAAAATTAAAACCCTATTGACTTCAACAAAAAGAATGAAGCTTTTTAACAAAAAAAAAAATAAAAAATAGTTCTTTTAAAAATAAATAAAAAAGATAGGGGCGGGTCGGGGAGGGGCAGACCCACCCTGTGCGGGGCAGATCATGGGGCGCTCATTTTTGCCCCGTGGCGGGGCGGGTCAGAAATTCCAGAAACCCGACCTTACCCGCGACATGCCTAAGTTCATTTGAGTAACCAAACAAATTCCTCTATGACACACTTTGCGGAAGCACATAAAAATGTATACGATAGGACACTGTAGCACTTAGTTCAAAATTATATTTAAAAAACTGGTATTTAATAATGTCATTTGAATAGCAATTGGTTCATAAAAGACACACATTAATTGAAGACACTGCAAGAATAGGAGCCTTCAAATCAGTTTTTTCAGTTTAAATTTAAATAATATATTCTGAACATAGAATTATGTGTTGTGGTTCTACTGCATGACATTATATAGGTCACTGAAAGTACAGATCTAAAATTCGGATACATGGGATGGAAAATCACTTTTTAAGAGATAATAGTTAATCAGTATCAAAGCCTAGCATAAACAAATCAAAGTCATGAAATTAGGGTTTTTCAGTCCACAATTCATAATATATTTTAATAGTATAGTATTTATTCAAAAAATTAACTGCATGTCATCATCAAAGTCACGGATCTAGATTTACAAAGCAAATGATGAGAAAACGAGCAATAGTTTAGAAACTAGTGCACCAAAACATAATTTTTTATCTGCATGCCTATCTTCTAAGTCATAGATTTACATTTACAAGCTATATAATCAGATAATGGGGCTATTTTTCAAAATCGATAAAAGTAAAATTAAACAGAACCTAAAATAGATTGTACCTTCGATTCGCATGATTGTAGGATAAATTCTACTCAAACACCTCAGATTTGGTGTATTTTCAGAAAAGAAGCTTTAACCTTCTGAAAACCCCATTTCATCAACGGTGATCCAATTCCCCGTCGTGTTTCAACCTCGAATATAAACAAATCAACAATGCATGTTCCATGTTTTGAGCAAAAAACGTTAAACGATTAGTGATGTTCGGGAATTGAAAAGAAATTTTACAGATCTGAAAAATTTCAGCAACTTAATTTTCATCATTTCAAAATAGAAAGCATCCAGGTCAAAAATTGATATATCTAAACGCTTAAAACAAACGGATCGGGTCAAGGTATGGGTGGGTAGAGTTTTGTTGATCGGAGTGAGTTGTGAGGAAGAAGAAACTCCAGTTTGTAGAGAGAGAAGCTCCAGTTTCTAGGGAGAGAAACGGCGAGTCGAAGAAAGTGGGTGAAGCTAGTGACTGTTGGAGTTAGCAATAGTCTGAAATGTTCCACTAATAAAAATGGATCATCAAATGTGAGTTTCTTCTGAATAAAAGTGGGTGGGCTGGTTCTGTTTAAGCAACCGAATGGGACACCTTATTGAAAATGTTGGCCCATCGTCAATGGATGGGCATGTTTTTATTGGATAATTTGATGGGTTGGCATTTTTAAGTGGTCTGATGGGCCACGGAAATTGTAAATATTGGGCCATAACTAATTGGCCCAAAATTTATGGAATTGGGTGAGTTATTTTGAGTTAGCTGTTAGTTTTGGCCTTAGGAATTTAAAGATAATTGGTTATTTTGAATTACATTGGGCTTGATTAATATATTTTAGGATATTACTTATTTTTCATTTGATAAAAGTTGGCCTTTTTTTTTGTGTGTGTTTGTCTTTTATAGTAAATTATTTTGTGTATACAAAGATGATAATGTGAATGTTCGTGCTCTTTTTTCTCTTCTTTTTTTAGTTGCGATATGAATAAGTAATGATATTTTTACAAATTTCTTATGTAGCCAAATGACCTTTTTTTAAATATTGATAATGTTTGCCTATAAATTCTTCTACTTATGGTATATTTCAAGATGTGGCTCATTTTATGAAATGCCCAATAATAGTATAATAGTCTTTATTGAGCTATTCCGCCCATTTCCATATAAAAATTATTGGGCCATAATTACATATTTTTCGTGGTTTGTCTAAGTTTCTTATATAGACAAGTGAACTTTTCTTTTCTTTCTTTATGTCTTGAGAATTTCTTTGCTTATAGATACTTCTACTTATGGGATGTTTCAAGATGTGGCACATTTTATTAATGTGTGCAATAATAGTATATTAATCTCTAACAAGAGTCAATGACAATCACTTAACTATGTTGCTTTGTTTTGAAGTAACCTGTTTCCAGTCATGGTCAGTTGTATATTGTTGTCTCTCGAGTCACAAATCGAAAGGGTTTGAAAATTTTAATATGCAATGACGAAGATCCAGACAGAAAGATTACCACGAATGTTGTGTATAAAGAAGTTTTCAGAATTTGTAAACGTTATGCTTATTCGATATTTTGTATTGCATGTTAATGTGTATATATTTGTCGGAGCATCGTAGCATATATTACATCAATAAGAATATCATCTTTTGTTTGGTGATCGGAATGTTAATTTTAACGCGTAAGTTGCACTTCACAACGATCAAGAGGATTCGTATCACTTGAGTGAAAAATACAAACATGTGAAAGATCTTTCCATGCATCGCACAGGTACGATGCTAGTAGCACTAATCCAATAATTTATTATTATGTGGGGTTTGTGTTGTGTTACAAAGTATTCACACAAATGCATTTATTTATTATGTGGGGTGTGTCACCTATCACTAACCATAATGGATAATTGCACGAATATCATACATCAAGAATTAATAATTTAGCTCCCCATCTATCAGTCGATAGTGCAATTAAGAGGTGTAGTTCCCTATCTATCAGTGGATAGTGAAATTAATTAGAGGGGGTAATTCGAGTTATCCGATGAAATTTATAAGATCAATATAACATTGGACTAAGTTGGTCTACTTTTTTTTCAGGTCAAAAGTTCTTGAGCCTAGTCCAATCCCGTTTATCTACATTAAACAAATAAAAAAATATCGGGTTAATCCATGATTCGTCTTAATTTTTGTCCTTAGGTCAGACTTGTTAGATTCTATAATACTTTGATCTTTTGATGGCCATGCCTACCTATCTAAAATACCGGACATACGGGTTCAGTCTACCAAGTCAGGTTGGTATTTTGCCATCTTGATTTGTTATTGTGGGTATAAAATAATGGGTGACGAACATCCCAGTTCATCTAAATATACTTCAAGAAAAGAGTTAGTCTTTTAACTTTTCAATGTTTAGCTAATTCTGATCGATCACTTTTAAAATACGAAAGTGAAATATTTAATTATACTAGCTGAACATATTTTGAGATGTTTGTCTGGTGTAACATAACAGGAGACGAAGTTACCAAATGCTTATTTCTAGATGTATTTAAAGAGACTGAGTTTAATAACCCTACCGTCAAATAAAATAGTTCTCATAAAGTAGGAGTTAGTGTGTTTCTTTAATAGAAGTAACTAGAGGCATGGGTTTTACTTTTGTATGGATAAAGTACTTTTTGAATACGAACTCCCCGGAAAACCCCCAAGTATATCTCGTGACAACATTCAAACTCTTTAAAACATTAAACTAACCATTTTCATTATTATTATTTTAGAATAAGTTAGGAACTTTCCATATTGTACACTAGAATATCTATACTATATACATAAAAAAAGCATATCCAAAAACAAATACATGCATATCTCAGAAAAATAGATGCATTAAGCCATTTATATTTACACACTTGAGCTTGGATCCAAAGAAACAAAATACAATAAATAATTGCAAAAAAACAACAAAGAATAAAATAAGGGGGGTGTGCTGCAGAGATTCAAAATTCCTTCTGCCTACAGCCATCATAGATGATAGATTAATGACTAATAAGCCATGAGGCTCAAACTGGCTTAAGTACTGTTTGGATGGATTTTCTTGAACTTCAATAAGGAAAAGCAGCCACCATCAGAATCAATACCACTCCTGCTTTTCTTCCCATTAGAGCTATCACCTGTTTCTTCAGCTTCTTTCAGCTTATTAGAAACTTCCATTTTCTTCATCTTCTCTATGTATAGCTTTTTCATCATATAAACTTCTGCAAGGCCGGTCGACATGGCTCGGATAAAGCAGATTATCAACTTAAAAAGAGCTGGCTGCTTTATACCAGAAGAAGTGCAAATAAGTTGAGATGAACTTATTGAGAAGCTGAAGTGGGATGGATATATATAGAGTTTTGTGAACTTGGGGAGCAAGCAAAAATTGGCTTATCAGATTTTTCTGCTTAGCAGTTGTGTTTTGACTTGAATTCTTAAAAAAAAAGTCAAATAAGAGCACTGCATATTTCGTTTGGATACTTGCTTATTTAGTTCACTTTACAAAAACGTGAGGTCAACACTTACGTCATGGTGATATTGAACAATCCTTTGAAATGGGGACATAACATTAGCTTGCAATTCAAGGTAACTTGAAATCTACAATTTATAAGAAACTGCAATTATATATGGCAAGAAATACACTCAGGAAATCTTATCGTCCTAGTTGGGCCAATCCACCATTAATTTGATGGATGAAGAAAGATAAATTGAGCTCCACTACTAAATGATTGGCAGATTTCCCAGTTGGGTATTTACCCCGCTGGGTAGGCAAGAATTACCCCTCCTAATATACCTTTCGTTATTTGCGTAAAATATCAACAGAAGACCGTCATTTGTGTGAAACCCCCTCATGTACAAATTAAAATCCTACGGATTTCGAGTCAAGTCTCGAATCGGAAACTATTAGAATTGAAACTAAATCTATATATCAGAAAGAAACATTTATTGATTCAGTTCAGATTTGAGTTTTCTGCTTCCGTTAAACTTAGTAATAAGCATCACATATTTCACTGCCCACTCCCTAATGAAAGGTATCAGAAGCATGCATGTATGTTCAAGAAAATCAAATATTTCATATTACGCCTCGTGCCCTCCACCGGGTACAAGATCCACCACAAAAAAGAAAACACACGCGCGGACGTTATTGTGCCCAAAATTGTGGTTTATTTACACAAGGTGGAGTGCACAAGGTATATTGTTACATCATCTTTTCTCTTAGACAATTCTACAGCTGATATGGACAATCACTAACTTTACAAAGTTCTTTCTTACAGAAGTGATATCTGTATATAAATATTTCACCAAGGCCAGATGTAGAAGAAGTGATGAACTAACCTTAACAATCTCTAAGGTCAAAAGACTGAGAAGTCCTCATATCTCTGTGTTCAGACGAATATCCTGCGTTTGTGCATGCACTTCTTTCATCAAGTGCCGTGAAATCCATGATCAAAAAATTCATATATTGGATTTTTAAGACTGCAAACAATGCTCTGATGAGGACACTTTGTCCCACTTAAACTCTCCACAGGCAGTAAGAATAGTCGAGAGGATATAATCGTCAACCTCAATGCCCTCAGCTTGCATTCTGTACATGAGCTTCAATGCCTCCCCACAAAGCCCATTTCTCGCGTAAGCTACAATCATTGATTTCCAAGAAACCAAGTTCCTCTCAGGCATACTATCAAACACTTGAATCGCCTCTGAAAGATGTCCACATTTCGAATACATATGAACCAAAGCACTCCCCACAAACACATTGGACAATGCCGGTGTCTTATTTATCGAGGAATGAATGAGCTTTCCTTGCTTTATATTCTCCAACCTTGCACATGCCTTCAGAGCCGATGAATACGTAAAAGGGTTGGGTTCCACACCTTCACCGAGCATTTCCTTTAAGTACTCGAGGGCTTCGTACTCATGACCTAGGTGAGCACAGCCAGAAATCATTGCAGTCCACGAAACGACATCTTTATCCGGAAGGTTCTCAAGAACCTTAGAAGCAGAAGCATACTCCCGACATTTACAATAAAGCCACACAAGTGCACTTCCAACGAAAATATTGCATGGTTCAAAATTCTTGAAAATTTGTGCATGCACTTCTTTACCTGTCGAAAGTGCCCTGAGTAGGCCACAAGCTCTAAGGATGCTAACCATGGTTGAATTATTAGCATATACCTTCAACCTTGTCATCATACGGAATAGCCGTATAGCCTCCTCTCCAAGATTATTCCCAGCATATCCCGCTATAATAGAATTCCACGTGATTGCATTTCTTCTGTTCATTCCATCGAAAATTGCTCTGGAGTCCTCAATTTCCCCACATTTTGCATACAAGTCCACTAACGCAGTCCCAACATAAACATCCATGTTGTACCCCTTCTTTACAACAGTACCATGTAATTGCTTACCGAATCTTAGCTCTTTCTCTTCAGCGCAAGCATTCAGTACACTGCAGAGAGTAAACTCATTCGGGTCAAGCCCCTTGGATAACATTTGTGATAACATGACAAAAGCCTCCTGTCCACGTCTATGTTGTGAACATGCTGTAATCATTGTTGTCCAAGAAATCAAATCCCGTTTTTGCATCCGATCAAAGACTTCAAAAGCACTACTCAGATCACCAAACTGAGCATAAAAATGCAATACAGTACAATCCAATATAGAATTACTCACTTGCTTCTTTATTATACAAGCATGTAGTTGCCTCCCAAGCTCATAATCAAATGTCCTGCTACACAAATTTAACATACAAACGTACGTCTGTGCATTCCCATGGATTCCACAGTTAACAAACTCAATAAACAACCTCAAAGCTTCTCTACCTAAACCATGCCTTTGATAGCCATTGAGCATTGCGGTCCAAGAAACAACGTTTCTCTCTGACATATTATCAAACACCCGACGAGCAGCCACCAGATCTCCAAAATTTACATACACACTGACCAAGTTGTTATTAACATAAGCTACTGGATCCTTCATACTCTTAATAATGACAGCATGAAGTTTTTTAATCTCATGAACATTAGAACAAGACTGAAGCCAATTGCCTACCCTACTGGAGCTTATAAGCTGATAGATAGGATCAATCTCATGTAAAAGCAGATTTTCGGTATCATCCCTATTAGCAAATAGAGAGTCAGACTTAGTTGAAACAGACAACTCCGTCGAGATTGAAAAGTTTATGGTGTGACTGATGCTGGTACTGCTGCAGCTTTGTGTTTTACCGGATTGCGTTTTGCATTTAGGGACCCTAGGTGGTTGAGCATCAATGATGTGAGGTGGTTGCCTTTGATATAAGAAGATATAGGGAGTGATATATGATAGTGATAACATTGAAAAATATTGCTAATAGTGTGATTTCCCCAAAAGTTGTTAGCTATATACTCATCTGCAGCTTCCTGTACAAGTATGTAGAACATCCATCAAAATCTATCAAATGTTCGACTAAAGATATCAAACAAGCTTGAACATACTTTTATGTTTGATAAAAGCTAAAGTTCAACTAAACTTCGAGCTCGATAAGTGGAAATGTTAAAACAAGTATAAAAATAACCAATTACTCAAGATCGACTCGTGTTCGATTCCATTAAAGCTAATGCTTGATTCAGTTAATAATCAAACAAGCTCAAACATAATATTAGAAGCTTAACGAAGCTTGACCACTAATCATAACTCTACAAACTAGTTTGACCAAAGACAAGATTTTCCGTCACCTTCAGGCGAAATCGTAACCTTTAACCACACTATCACAGGCAATTCAAGCACAATTAGCGATATATGCAAACATTTACGTCATAAAAATAAGAACTCAGCATATACAAATAAAACTTTTCCCAGGTGATAAAAGCAAACACAAAAGCTCTACAGAAACAGAATAGGCATGCGGAATAATTAAATAACACCATGCGAGAAGCTATACACAAAAATTGAAGAGATAATGGAGATTTTTAAAAAATTCATGGCTCGATTTACTCAACCTTGAAGCTCTCCTCGAATTACTCTTACAAGACATCACAAACCAGAATTACAGACACACACACATACATAGAGAACCTGTTAGTGCTTGAGCTGGAGAGAGAAGCAGCGGCAATGGAGGGAGTGAGACAGCGCGAGCAAAATTGATGCTCAATTTTTGTGTCAGATATTTTTTCAAGTTTAATCATCTTCCGGTCAGATGCCCGTTATTTTCACAAGATGGGCTTGACAATTGCATGGCCCAAATTTCAGTGGGCCGGTGAATTGATTCGTAGTTCACTGTATTCAAAATAAATTCGGCTCTTCCTTTTCTTTTTTTCGTTTTCTTTTTTTTGGTTCTGCCTTCTTCTTTTAGAAAGAAAAAAAGTAGGACTATATTTACTTAGATTAGTGGAACAAAATGAGCTTAAAGAAAGGTTCTTATCTTTCTTAGAAAAAGAAGGATTTATCTACAAATTAATATATGAGCTCATTAAAATTAGAGAATCCATAGAAGTATATACGAGAATTGAATAAAAATACTAAGGCAAAAATTTATGTGCATCCAACACACAATAGATTTATTATGCACTTCCCTATATAAGATCGTGTTTGGATAGATTTGCAACAGCACCAAGTGGTGCAATAGTACGATCGTGTCTAGAAGCTCTCACGCACGCGAAGGTCAGGGTAGATTTGCAACAGCACCAAGTGGTGCAATAGTATCGGGTCGTGTCTAGAAGCTCTGACGCGTGCAGAAGTAGGGGTTTGATCCCTGCCTTTGCACTGTTTTACCTATTTTTATATTGTATAATAGTATATGTTATATTGCGTAAAATTATATGTTATATTGCGTGATAGTATACATTATATTGCATAATAGTATATATTGGTCAGGAGTTTGAGCCCTGCCTTTGCACTGGCTTTACCTCTTTTTATATTATTTAATAGTATATGTTATATTGCGTAAAAGTATATGTTATATTGTGTGATAATATACGTTATATTCCATAATAGTATATATTATAGTTATATGTTTTTACCTTTTTTTATGTTATTTAATAGTATATGTTATATTGCGTAATAGCATATGTTTTATTACGTAATAGTATATGTTATGCTATAGGTACACATATTTTTTTTGAATAATATATATATTTTTTTAATAATATATAATTTTTTTAAATAATATATTATATTGTCTTGTTGAAGGAAAAACACAATTAGTGTGTCTTCATCAAAAGTAACTGATGAAGGGCAATTTAGGTATTCACTAAATATTATGTATCTGTGAAACCCTTGTATTTGACACCATATATAAAGGAGATCTAATGAATAAGAGAACCCTAATTATTCCGTGTCTATCTTTCTGTGTCTATCTTTCTTCTTTACTTTTCTGCTTCCCCTTCAACACGTTATCAGCACGAGCTCTACCACAAAAATCGAAACTCTATGAAACTTAGAAAAGAACTATTGAGCCCACAGTATACTCAAAATTTAATTGGCGGTGGAACCTATTTCTCACAGTCGTAATCGAATAAGGAACTCCAGAAATTCACATAACCACGCCAACATCTTCAATTCTTGAAAAAGGCCCACACAAATCTGTCACGTCTTCAAGAAACTCAAGTTCTTGGCTTCCACGTCAATTCCGATTGCGGAGCCGTTGTACAGGTATTTTATTTATCCAAATATCATTAAAAAAAAAAGGTTATTGGATCTTAAGAAACTTAGGCGAGTAAATTAAGCAGTAATGATTGCTTTACTCCCTAATGAATTCACCTTATTATATATTACATATTACTATTTATTGAATATGTGGATAATGTGGCTTTACTGTGCATACTAGTTTTTTCTTGGTTGTACAAGGAATGTAAATCTATTTGATTAGCCTACATGCTGAAAAATTATAATGAAGGTCCTTTGTATGCTATATTGCTATGTACTGTTGCACATGATCAATTGATTTTTTGTGAAATATTTTATGATATATACTTGGTTGGTCACATATAAACGATAATTTCTCCTGCCATAGAAGTTAATTGAGATTATGAGTATATTACTGAATAATGTGCATTTGATTTTGCTATATGGTTATTGATCTGCGGTATTGGCTAAGATTTTTTACTGTCAAATATGTCGTCCTGATATTATGAAACAAAGTTTGATTCTGCTAATGTTTGTGGGATCATTTGTGTTTAATATGCTTCTACTTTCTCATGTAATTGAAAGTTGCGCATTCAATTATTTTTTGCCTATTGCGAATTTTATAATTAGAAATCACAAATTAGCTTATCTGTGTGATAGATTATGAACTTGATCATTATTTTGCCCATGTATTTTTTTATGATAAATTATGCATGTCCATGATAAAGGAAATTCGTGGACAAATCAACTACGTGATAAACTAATTTTACAAAGTATCGAAAAACTTGTGATCTATGGTTCCGAAATCTAATTCAAAATAAAATGATTAAACCAACTCAATCCAAATTTGAATAATAGACTCAAAAGAAATTGAGTTACCACAATTGATATTCCTAATAGGAAAATATTTTCATGAAAAGTAACTACATTGTGTAAGAACTCTCTTACGATCATATCATCAACCGACCCCAATGACAAAGCGATGTCTGACATAGTAGAAGTCACAGTTAATGCTCTAATGAATTTGAGATGACACATTAATCCTAGCTTACACTAGGAGTATTATTTAGTTCAAAAATACCCGATGAGCTGCGGAATGCAATAAAAGAAATATTAAAAATGTAGATGAATCTCTACTTCGGATATTAACTATCTAGTGGAAAGAAACTCACACACTAGACTACAAAAGGGTCAATAGCCTCAATAAGGACACGTTGTGTAAAGAAATCACAGAAACTTATATGATACATAAAATCTCTTTATTTTCCTACTCTAATGCTTATACTAGCGAACCTGTATAGGTTAGAGTATGAAATAAAAGAATTACAATATTCAATTAGCTAATCAATCAGTGCAAGTAGTTGAGAGGCATGATTAGTTTCTTCTAAAAAGTAACACCAAATGCGCTGAGATAAAGAAAATTCTCTAGTCTACCTATGATAAACTAAATAGTGAAAATAACCCTAAAGTAAAGGGAACAAATGTGTCTGTCTCTACAGTTGTGGTAATGATACACCACAAAGTAAGGGACATAGAAGCCTTGGAGGCCTTCCGATGTGCCTACCCCAAATGGACATGATGGTTATAGAAACAATGTGCAAAAGACACATAGGAACCCTCTAAACAAAAGGGATAAAGTTGATAATAAACTTTTAAATAAGTGTGGAAATATTATACTTTTGTATAAAAAACTGGTAGAGCAGTTAACGATAAGAGATACAAGAAGTCCAAAGAACAGAGATTCACTGCATCACTACATAATGACCATCATTGAATTACAAGTACTAAAACGGCGAAGAATCGTCAAATTCTCTAGATGCCTAATGACATAACAATTATAGTCACAAAACGCTCTATATGCACCAAGAGCTATTACAATATTATTAAGTAAAGATATTTGTGTCAAAGACTATCATTTCAAAACTACATGTGAGAATGGAATTAAATAATTTATGATACCTCTAATGAATGTGAAAGGAATACACATCTTAGAAAAATAAATGAGTCAATCTAGTGACATGTACTCCATTACAACTCTGATCGTTTCACCAAAACGAACTTTGGAAGACAGAATCATATGTTACCCAAAATGAACTTTGGGACATTAATTCATATAGGTTTTGGTACGACTTTCTTAGACATCCAAGTCATAACATGATGATCCATATTTAAGAAATTATATGGACATTCTTCTTTCGGGTGAAATACAAAAAGGGATAAAAATCTTATACGATGTACAGTGTCAGTACTAATTTTGTTATAACAGAGTTAATGCTTTCTAAAGTACTAGAAGCACGACCAACATCCACTCTACATTATTAACTATTTTAAGGCACATCACTCGTTCTGCCAAGCCTACTATTTAGCAATAAGTAGGATCGAGATCTTCCTATGCCTGATATATAAGTAAGGCATTCCATTCTTACAAAAGAACATAATATAATATATGTGGACCTATCAAACCAGAAAAGCGGGCCATTAAAGTATCTATGGTTCTGGTAAATGCTTTGGCACACTAACTGATCATCACATTATTGTCCACAAGAAATGTTGCATTTGAAAAACTCCTAGAAAATATTATATAAGGATTCACCACCCTCACTTCATAATGTCTATAAGACTTATTAACTCTAGAGAGTTCTCATCATAAGGATTTGATGATTATTGCATATTTGTTAGGATCAATGTATAGTATCCTTTAACCCATGTGGATGCACAAAAATGGTCTCACATATGCCACCATCAAAAGGATATAGATGGAGGATTAGGCATTGCAATGCGTACTAACATGCCTATCAGATATGGGGTTATGCAATATCGTTGCAACTTTACTTTATTTGTCTCAGACCCACTGCTAACCAAAAATTATGTGTACCAGTTGGTAACTGGATTTAGCCTGATATTTTTATATTTACGCAAATTTGTTAGCAGTATATGTGCCTATGTGCATCCCCACAACGCATCAAAATGGGTCTTTAAAGACAATTAAATATTTATGTTGGTTATGGATTTCCAACTATTACCTGCTATTTGGAACCTTTAACAGGCAAGATCTATTTACTGTAAGATTGACGGATTGTCACTTTAATGAGACAGTCTTCCCGTCGTTAGGGGAGATAAGAAAAAAAAATTTCTAAGGGAACGACAGGAAGTGTTTCCCAGTATGTCTCATTAGGATTCTCATACTTCATAATGTAAATTGAAGTAAAACGAATTATCAATCTTCAAAGTATGGAAGATTTGATTGTTGATGCATTTGCTAAAATCGCTAAAGTGACAAGATCATACATACCAGCTGCAAATGTGCCTGTAAGGTTAAAAGTCCCCAGTAAAGGGAACAACACCGCAGATAAAGGTGTTGCAACCACACTTAGTGGAGGTGTGGTTGAGGCCGTGGCTCCCAAAAGGAAATGGGGGTAGCCACGTGATTCGATGAACACCTGCTCAAGGAAGGAGGCAGGTACGGCACAATTTAAATCATCAATGAAAAGAAATACTCTCAAATTATCTCTAATTAATTATGTCCATGAATCACCACTGGAGGACGCTCCGAAGTTTAATATGATTCTAGAGATAATGAGAGTGCATGTGAGTTAATGGAAAAATCTTTCACGTGCATTGATGATGTATATGTTGTTGCTCAATGAATTATAGAGCACAATAATATCGAACCACGCTCTATTGTAAGATATCAACAAAGAGCATATTGGCCTATATGGAATCAATTCAGGTAGAAATCAATTCTATGACAGAGCAACAGGTATTTGGTTTGGTAGTGCTAGCCTTACCAAGTGTAAAGCCTGTAGGACATAAAATATGTTTTGTCAGTAAGCGTAGTGAGAATAATAAGTCCTGAGATGCAAAACTTACCTTAAAGCACAAGGTTTTCTCACAAAGCCCTGGAATTGACTACGAGGAGATATTCTCCCACAGCGGACGTTATAACGTCTTATCGATAAGTTTCCGAAGGATTGGAAATGCAGCATACTAATGCGGTTTTAACATATCTCTTTGGGGATCTTGTTATTGAGATATGTGTAAGTGTCAGATGGACTTGCGTTGCCCAACTCAAGTAACTCTAGACCACGGAGTGCATTTACAATATTAGATTGAAATGCTCACTTTGATTTAAATAAATCTGGACGGAAATGGCATACCCGTCTGAGTGACTACTTGATTGGGAAGGGAAAGAACAAGTAGTACTACTCCTATGCATTAATAAAGAAAACGATTTCTATGTTTGCAACTATAGCAGCTTATGTCGATGTTAAGGACATAATGAGTACTCTTAAAGAAATAAGAGATTATGTGATGTATTTGAAACCTAAATTGAGATAAAGGATCATGGGAAACCTCACCGAGTTTGTGGAATATTAATTCCTCAGTTTGCATATATCCAAAAGATTATCAGGCGATTTCATATGAATAAAGTGTAATCTGTTAGCACTCCTATGATTGGTTGAAGTGTGGACATAAGGAAAGATCCATTTGAGCCAAAAGGAAATGACGAAAGAGCTATTGGGAGATGAAATTCCCTACTTAATTGAAATGTGCGCATTATTGTACAAAAAGCTCAATACACTCAACCATGTATTACTTTCTCAAAGAACATGTTAATTATATTTTACTCAGGACAACGCAATATCAATTGAATGATAAAGGTGTTGCAACCACACTTAGTGGAGGTGTGGTTGAGGCCGTGGCTCCCAAAAGGAAATGGGGGTAGCCACGTGGTTCGATGAACACCTGCTCAAGAAAGGAGGCAGGTATGGCACAATTTAAATTATCAATGAAAAGAAATACTCTCAAATTATCTCTAATTAATTATGTCCATGAATCACCACTGGAGGACGCTCCGAAGTTTAATATGATTCTAGAGATAATGAGAGTGCATGTGAGTTAATGAAAAAATCTTTCACGTGCATTGATGATGTATATATTGTTGCTCAATGAATTATAGAGCACAATAATATCGAACCACGCTCTATTGTAAGATACCACAAAGAGCATATTGGCCTATATGGAATCAATTCAGGTAGAACTCGATTCTATGACAGAGCAACAGGTATTTGGTTTGGTAGTGCTAGCCTTACCAAGTGTAAAGCCTGTAGGACATAAAATATGTTTTGTCAGTAAGCGTAGTGAGAATAATAAGTCCTGAGATGCAAAACTTACCTTAAAGCACAAGGTTTTCTCACAAAGCCCTGGAATTGACTACGAGGAGATATTCTCCCACAGCGGACGTCATAACGTCTTATCGATAAGTTTCCAAAGGATTGGAAATGCAGCATACTAATGCGGTTACAACATATCTCTTTGGGGATCTTGTTATTGAGATATGTGTAAGTGTCAGATGGACTTGCGTTGCCCAACTCAAGTAACTCTAGACCACGGAGTGCATTTACAATATTAGATTGAAATGCTCACTTTGATTTAAATAAATCTGGACGGAAATGGCATACCCGTCTGAGTGACTACTTGATTGAGAAGGGAAAGAACAAGTAGTACTACCCCTATGCATTAATAAAGAAAACGATTTCTATGTTTGCAACTATAGCATCTTATGTCGATGTTAAGGACATAATGAGTACTCTTAAAGAAATAAGAGATTCTGTGATGTATTTGAAACCTAAATTGAGATAAAGGATCATGGGAAACCTCACCGAGTTTGTGGAATATTAATTCCTCAGTTTGCATATATCCAAAAGATTATCAGGCGATTTCATATGAATAAAGTGTAATCTGTTAGCACTCCTATGATTGGTTGAAGTGTGGACATAAGGAAAGATCCATTTGAGTCAAAAGAAAATGACGAAAGAGCTATTGGGAGATGAAAAAAATTCCCTACTTAATTGAAATATGCGCATTATTGTACAAAAAGCTCAATACACTCAACCATGTATTACTTTCTCAAAGAACATGTTAATTATATTTTACTCAGGACAACGCAATATCAATTGAATGATATCAAATAGTATTTTGACATATGAAAGAAACCATTGGCTCATATTTGTTCTTCCCATATTAGAGACAGGAGAGATTACAAATGAAATTGTAAAACTCTAAAGAAAATGTCAAATGCTCTCATATGTAGAGACAAAAGGATTACAAAAGAATATGTAACTCCTAAATAAATGTTGAAGCTACCCCCACTACGAAATATCGAATACTACCTTGGTTAGTTTAAATGTTGGTTATCTTGTTAGCTAATGTAAAGGTCATTACCAAACTGGTTACGTATTACCACGAGGAGTACAATGAAATCTTGAAGATCCACCAAGCACAACTCATTTATCAACCCCACCGAATCAAACAAAGTTGGTTGTCCTACATGAAGGAGTTCTTAAGTACTATGGTTGAAGACCTACCACAGAAGACCGACCTGAATTTATGAAGATAATGCAGTTTGCAACAAGAAGATAGAACTACGCTACATAGGAGATGATTATACGAAGCATATGCCACAAAGTTTGTCTATCACCAGCCACCATAAACCTTCCTCATGATTTATATAAATCGAGGATGCGGAGATTTTCAAAACTCTCCTAATAGATGTACATATTAGGGGAGGTGTGTAGACTTCAGGGGGAATCTCAACATAGGTGCGTTGCACTCTTTTTCCCTTCGACCAAGGTTTATTTTTTCCCACTGGGTTTTGTTACTTGGCAAGGTTTTTAACGAGGCAACGAGTTATGCACCAATTCTCCTTTGACTTGGCACAAGGGGGAGTGTTGAAGGAAAAACACAATTAGTGTGCCTTCGTCAAAAGTAACTGATGAAGGGTAATTTAGGTATTCACTAAATATTATGTATCTGTGAAACCTTTGTATTTGACACCCTATATAAAGGAGATCTAATAAATAAGAGAACCCTAATTATTCCGTGTCTATCTTTCTTCTTTACTTTTCTGCTTCCCCTTCAACATGTCTAAAATAATATAAAAAATGTTTAACAGGGCTCGAACCAAGCTACTACAAGTGCAAGCAAGTATTTATCCACCAAGCCACCACCCCATATTGTAGTATAAAATGCGGCGCAATGTATTAATACTAATAATAATACATGCACATATATAGGAAAAAATTGGAGAATATGGGATTCAAACTCGTGCCCTAATAAGGAGCAATTCGGGATTTTACCACCTAGGCTACTGCCTCTTATATGCTAACAAACATGTCTTTATATATATATATATATATATATATATATATATATATATATATATATATATATATATATTTTTTTTTTTTTTTTTTAATTTGAATCAAAAGGAAAAAAAAATTAAAGTTGCGCGCTGCCTGAGGCTCAAACTCAAGACCTCAGCGCGCACAAGCAACACTCCGACCGCTGGGCCCCAGCAATTTCATGTTATCCAAACACAGCCCTTAATATATATCTAATTTCCAAATTAAATTGGAGAGTGCACAATAAGCTTATTGTGTGTTGGGTGCACCCAAGACCTACTCAAATATTAAATATTCAGAATACAGATATTTTATCTCATAAATGTTATTTTTCAAAGAGTGAGTCTTGTGTGTGAAGCACTCACGTGTAACAGAATACACTTTTACCGAAAAATTGATACTTTACAGATAAAAGTAATATTTTTATTATAGTGATACTTTTACAGATAAAAGTAATATTTTTATTACAAAATGTGATATCTTTTTTTGTTCAAAAAAAGTAATACTTTTACAGATAAACGTGATACTTTTACTACAAAAAGTAATACTCCCTCCGTCTCACTCTAACTTTCCTACTTTCCTTTTCGGTACATCCCAACTTAATCTTTCAGCCCATAAATGGCAAAAAAAAAAACAAACATAAAAATCCCTACCTTTTTTTCATATTACAAAAATGCCATTAAAAATCTGATTTTAATTTTCCTAAACCTAACTAAATTCCCTGATCTAAATTAAGAAACCTAAACTAATAATGCCCCACCCCACCCCAATTTCAGTAGCCCAGCCCAAATTTTATTACCCAACCCAACCCTCCCCATTCCATTTCTAGAACTTTCTCTCATCCTCACGAACACTCGATCTCACTCTACAAACCCTAATTACGAACTGCGTTGTTTCTTTCTTTCGCACTCCTTCATCTCGTCGTTTCTACCAGATATCATCCAGATCTGGGTTCTTCTTGCATGCCCTAGTCCCTATTTCATCCCTCTTATTGGTGAATCGGGAGATTTGTCCTTTGGGATGGAAATCGTATTCTCTGAATCTGAGGAGGGTTTTGTGTTTGACTTAGGCATGTCAACGGGGCGGGTCAGGGCGAATTTCTGGATTTTCTGACCCGCCCTGCTCCTGCCCCGCCCTGCCCCGCCCCGACCTGTGACCCGTCACGGGGCAACAAAATTCGCCCCGTGATCTGCCCCGCACGAGGCGGGTCTGCCCCGCCCCGCCCTTATCTTTTTTTTTTTTTTTAATAAAAAAATTAGTTTTTTCTATTAAAAAAACTTGATTTTTTTTGTTGAAGTCAATAGGATTTTAATTTTTAGTTTTACATTAGCTTTGTTTCAATATTTTTAATTTTTTTTTTTAAATTTAATTATTAGAAAATAGAATTTAATTATTTAAATTTATTAAATCTAGTCATAATCTAATATATTAGTTAGACATATATATAACATATTATATATAAAATTTTATATTATATTTTATATTTCTTTGTACATATATACATATCTATATAATAATACATAATATATATTTAAAAAAAATTATACATACATAGGGACGGGGCGGGGCGGGGCGGGGCAAGGCGGGGCGGGATTCCTGACCCGTATCCGACCCGCCCCATCCACGGGGCGGGGCGGGGCATGCCCCATTCTTCATCGGAGCGGATCGGGACGAGGCGGATCAATTTTGACATGCCTAGTTTGACTCGAGGAGTTCTTTGTTGCGGAATTTAATCTGGATGATGTGGAAGAGGGTGTTCTCCCAACTGAGATCGAGGTTTCCTCCGGCACTTCCGATTTGTTGTACAGCCCAGAAATGCTTCTTCGATTGTCTGGCCGTTTGGGTTCCTTTGATTAAAATGTTATGTGCTTCTGCATCCTTATTCGATTTATATGTTGTGGGTATTTTTTAGATCTGTGGATTTTATGTTTGTTGATTAGGTTTAGATTTTTGTGTGTCGTTGCTCGTTGACTGTTGATTGTCGTATGATATGTTTCTGGAAACCCTTATTTGGGGATTATTCTTCGATTTTTTTTGAAAGCCCTAATTTATGCAAGTTTGTCATATGCTGTGGTTGTTCAATATTCTGATCTGGATGTGGACCCCCTAATTTGGGCATGATTATTCAAAAATTCTTGAAAGCCCTAATTTCTAGATGTTTGGCATATGTTTTGGCATTTCCGTAGTCTGATCTGTTTCTGGACCACCTAATTTGGACATGACTGTTCGAAATTTTTTGAAAGCCCTAATTTCTGGCTATTTAGCATATGTTCTGGTGTGAATTTGTTTACAAGCCCTAATTCTTGGGTCAGTAATTTGATTGATGTGGAATTTGATTAACTGCAGGTGGTTTGTTCAAAGTGATATTTTTTTGCTTTTTACTTGTCCCTCGTTGAATATTGCTACCTAGTTTGAATTATGTGGTTGTCCAATGTGATCATATTGTTTAAATGAATGAACTGTGCTATGTGAATGGTGATTTTGTTGAATTGGTAGTCTTTCAAAATGATGTGGTATATGTGCTGATTGAACTTGTAGCTGCCCAACATAATCATTGTTATCAACTCTATACTTAAATTGGGTTGATAAGGTTAAGCTTGAAGCAGCTTAAACTAGTCCATTAGGGCTAGTTTAATGCTGCTAGCTTAACCTGGTTGGTAGAAGCTTAATCTCAGTGATGATAGTTTTCTGAGGGATGAAAATAAATCAAACACAAAATGATGAATTTTCTAAAATGTCATGTTTTCATACTTTTTGCAGGTTAAGCAAAATGAACACTTCACATATGTTTACACGGCAAACAATAAAACAAAAAGTATGTCTTGCTAAAACAGTTTCAAATGTACCCTAAATCTATGTCATAGTATTCTATTGCTTCTTCATCTGCAATCAAAAACTCAATAGTCTCCCTTACAAGTTGCTTTTCAACTTCAATAACTGTTAGTAGTGTGTTTGTCCTTGCTAGCGATGTCTTCCCTATGAGAGGCAACTCATAATTATTCTCACCCTTCACTTTCATAATTTCAACCATGCATGTTTGTAAACTAAGAAAAAATTTATTTAACTTTGCATGTTCAAGTTCTTCAAATGACTGGAGAACATTTGAAATCAAATCATCAACATTGTAGCTTCTTGTTTCCACTTGCAATGATTGAATGGCTCTTAAGTAGCCTAAATCCAAAACATTTGTGTCGGATAAATTAGGTGGTTTGCACATTAGCATAATATCAAACCCATCTGATGTGGCAACCCTTCTGAAATCTGCATCTAAGTTGTTTAAATGTGGTCGTGCATTGTCTTGCTGAATAATGTTCTGTTTACTTACATTTGATGGTCACTTTGTCTTGATTGCTGGAATAATCTAGTTTTTGGTGCCATGTGATGAAACAAACAGTAAAAAATGAACTAAAAATGGTGTTAGAAATGTCACCAAATCAGCCCGATTATTTTTTAAAACATTCGGCCTACTTCAGGAGCCTTACTAACACCATTAACATTTGATGGCCTCTGAAATCTATTTTTTTGCAGCTTGCCATATGGACTGAATTGTCCGAGACGAAACTCCAAATGATGTTGCGGTCTCCTTACTAACGCTGTTTTTCAGAACACTATTATTGTTGTTTAGGAGAAGGCGTTGAGCTATGTAGAGTCGTTATGGTGGAGACAAATTCTTCCCTTGTTTAGTTCCTTTCATGTTGTAACTTTAATTTCTGATTAACAAATGTTGTTGAAAATGCATTCAATGCATTTTTTGTCATATTTATAGGATTAGTATGCTGTAAATTCAGGTTTAAGTGTGAAAAAATTTGAATGTAACCCTCCAAAATTTTGGAGAGGGAAATCTGATGTTTTGGCATTTTGGTGGGAAGCTTCCCCCTTGTTTTGTAAGGTTTTTGAACATTTTTTGACTTGTATTCTTTTGGAATTTAACTGTTCAGGTTACCAGTTTAGGGTGTAAAATTCCAATTCTATTTGATTTTTTATTTTTTTTTTACTGTTTTTGTACATATCATATTAGGAAAATAGAGGGGAAGTTGATCACACTAATCTCTCTCCTAATTAAAAGGCTGAAAAAGCAAAAAGTCAACCAAAAGTACTAGTCAACTGCTTTTTCGTAACCTACGTGCCCGATCAACGTAGGAAAGTTAGACCGAAACGAAGGGAGTATTTTTTTCCCGTCACACAGTATGATGACCGTGTGACAATCTCATATATATTTTTACTTTTTTCAAATGTCAATATCTTATTTTAATAATTAAATTAATATTAAAATATTTACAAACAAGTTACCCATGATAAAATAGGTCAAATCAACGACGAAACAAAATCATATGAGTAAGCATTTATGATTCTTCAGAAGGTTCTACTTGAACGAAAAATAACAACAGTTATACTTTGAAAAATATGACTTATTTTTGGAACGAGGATATTTCTGATCTCAGATTAAATTATTTGGCTACTATTATTTTCATTTAGACTAGTAATGCTTACACGCATTGCGTGTTATTAATATTTATATATATAAAGAAATATTATGAAGAGTGACTAACTAATATTGATAATTATTTTATTTAAGACTATACTCTAACAAAATGGATAATCTAATTGTCTTATTTGTTGCAAATGATTTTTTAATCTCATATTCCAATGTTGAGCTGAGGTTAGTAGTGATGGAGAAATTAGTAACAGAGATGGTTGGAACTGGGGTAATACAGCCAAGTCCATTATTCATCTCCAGTCTTGTTGAGAGAAGATGGCCCATTGATGTTTTGTATATAAGTCAGTCAAAACACATCACGTTATTGAATACTACCTCCGTCCTAGCTTAACCTGCCTACTTGCCATTTTGCTTTGTCCTACTTTAACCTGCCAGTCCCATAAATGACAAATTTCTCTCACAATCTTCACCCTCAAAATCTCCATTCTCAATCTCCTAAAAAAGTCAAAGATTCCACAAAATCTACTTTTTCTTAACCTCCGTGCCCGGTCAACCTAGGCAGGTTAAACCGGGACGGAGGGAGTATTTGTAAAAGGATCGCAAAATCTATTTAAAAAATGCCCAACTATTTGGACAGAATAAACATCACCTAATCCGACACTAGATGAAAGCACATGAACATGCACGATCTCATCTCAATACCTTATTCACTGTATTATAATTAGTAATTTGATTTGATATATAGTATGTTTCCAATATCGTGATGCCTCAAATTGATCAATCGTCCCAACTGGGCCCAATGCATACGCCTTTCTATATACAAGTTCAGGTGCTATGATTTAAAGAACAAAAAAAGTGTACTAAAAGGGGAAGCCAGGAATCAGGGCTAGTTGTTCAATCCCCAATCGTAAGACTGATATATCACTTTCAACTGAGTGTTTGAAAGCGAGTCGAGCAACGCTTGACAGTCTGCAGGCTCCAGGTAGTTTGCAGCGTGTTTCAGTACCTCCACCTCATTCTTGCCGAAATCTACACTATACCTACGATATAGCAGATTGGTGAAGCATGAGAGAGGAGAGAGGGAGAGAGATGATATTATGAGTGTATACTTACCATTTCAGTATTTTACTGGCATATGCGATGTTGGCAGTCAAATCAACATATAGTCCCCCATTTCTAAGAAAATCACAAGCAGCATCTGTCAACTCTTTGTCAATATTCCGTGGTGAGTAGCACCGAAGAGCAGGCCCAGATCGAGTGCCACAAACCAGTGTGAAATGAACAAGAGGCTCCGGATAAGGAAGAGCCACCTGATAAGAAAGAGAGAGCAGAGAGAGAAAGAGAGTCATAATCTAAAATATCTGTTGTAGAATCAATGTCTAAACATATACTGAATCACTGATTGTCCACACGTATAACTCAATCAAATTTCTAGGACCTAAATTTCATCCTCAATTTCAGAAGTGAACGAAAAGATGATCAGGAAAAATGTTCACAAAATGGCATCAGTCACTGTTTGAAGAAATAGATAGCATTCGCTCCCTTACATTAGTAAAAAGAAATGTTATATATTACCAAGTGGGAGTGCTACTCTCAGTATGTGATTTAAAAAAAAAAAAGGAGTGAAGTGAAATGAAAGCTTAATAATCAGGGACAACCTTGGTCTTCTTCAACAACAAAAACAGTTTGGTCAACAGACAGAGGATCATATACCATTAAAATGAAATTTTAGTAAGACAAAGGTGAAACTTATTGTAGATCAGTTATAAGCTAAGTGCATGAAACCACTTCAATATGACAACTTGACAAGTAAGCAAAAGAAATTATCAGAACCATTGCCAATTAGAAAGTTCGCTGACCTTCAACCGCCTATCTTTTGCTCCAAATGGCTTGGTTAGATTGTATGGTGGTCTCTGGTTACCCCTCAAAATGCCATTGTAAATAGCTGAAAGAGAGTATGCTGATCCGCCAATAACATATTTGAAGTCTCCAAAAAACTTCCTTCTCTCAAGAGCTCCAGAAGGATGGCCGAAGACCAGTATTGCATGAATAGCCATCATATTGTAAAGATTGATAAAGAAAGAAAGTTTCTCCTCCCTAGCCATTTCATTTAACTGCACACGCTGAAGGTCCTCAGCAATCCTCAAGTACCTAGAAATGCATTAGCGGCCAGAAAAGTTAACAGCTAATACAGAATGGATATTGCAGATATGAGATCTCCCTCCCCCCTTCGCTCTACAAGGACTCTTTCTCTATCTATAATCTATCTTAAGATGTATCATCCATGAATTATCAACATACTGTATACCATCTTATTGAATTGCTCTACATCATATAGCGTATCTTTCAATTCAATCTAAGATGCATATGCCATATTCTGTGATTTCAGCAGCAAGTTCCCAGCAACATTAAGGAGATAACATTAATACAGACAGCACATGCAAACTGTCCCCCACCCCAGCCCAGTTCCACATCTTTACAAACTACCTAGTTATATGTATCTAAGTAACAACATAAACACATGCGCACACACAGACACAGAGGGAGAGAGAGTCATACAAACAATAACAAATGTCTGTAAAGGGCTCCATAAAATTTGCAGTACATCTTTGGACCATTACAAACCTGGCAAACTCTTCGCTCCCGTGGATGCTCCCGTAATCAACGAACTTTCCATCTTCAGAAGTATAAGCTTCTAAAATTGCAGAAAACAGAAACCTAAGCCTTGTTGAAATTTCTGTGATGGGCTTTGGTTTCACTTCACTAATGCCTCTTGGGATATTTTTGCATTGACAGATCAAAGGATCATCATCCAAGAAACGATACAGGTGATTCCCATCCTCAAATATGTTCTCACTGAGTATATCACAGGAAACATCTCATGAGGAAGAAACTAACAGTGTACTATTGTCAGCAATAACAAGAGCAATATATCAGAAAAAGAAAACAGATGGTTGACTCCTTCAGATCTTCTTAGAAAGGTATTGTATTCTGCACAACGAAGTAGGGAAGTATCTGACAAGAAAATAAACTCAAGAATGTTTTAAGAAAACTCACTGAGCAACATGCCGGAAGAAGAGCTCGTTTGCAAGCTTTCTGCCAAATTCAACAGCCTATTTCAAGCAATCACAAACATCCATATAAGAAAAGTATGCGTTGCATAAAGGCACGACTAACACAGAAAGGTAAATTAGTAGCAGTGTCTAGCATTTGCTATTCTTACAAGCAGGAGATAGTTTCATGCCAAATGGCCTTAAGCATTTCTGTGATCTAAGTACGTCTTCATGATCGAACTGTTCTGTTAACTTACTTTCAATTTAAAACTTGAGAAAAGATGTGAAACAGAGAATAATCTATATATCATAATTTAATATTAAAAAGAAGTATTGGGGGTGAGGGAATCTAGACAATCTTTTTGGGAAGTATTCATAGCATACCAAAATTAATTGAGAGTTACGCAACTTCTAGTAATATAAAAATACCAACCTGAATGTGAAATAAAAATGTTTACATGATAGAGCTATAATTCCAGACAGATGTTATGTCATGAGCAAATAGACCAATATGCTGTTAACATTAAAAAAAAAAAAAAAAAGACGGGAAAAACAAGGAGGCAGAAATGCCTACCCATCTAGGATAAACACTCAAAATTGCTGAGTGAAAATATATATTTGTATATATGTTGCACTTTAAGGTAAAAGAGATGCAACTTACATCGTCCCTCTCCAAGTACTGATCTTCTGACAAGAAATCCACAGCTTCTGAACCCAGAAAACAGTCGGTGAACCTGCGCATTTTATGAAACCGATCTTTTAAGGACATAGACTCTTTCATTTTCCGAACGATAAGAGCAAGCTCATCAATAGCTCCACTATCTGATGGGTCATCTTCACCAGAAAGAGGTGGTAATGGAGCTTCATATGGCGGTGCTTCAGTGAAAACATACTCAATCTTCTCTTCAATTTTACCAGAATCCTCTAAGGTTTTCAGCTCATTTAACCCACCAATTAGGACTTCATTGAAAAACACTCTAGGAACAGCAGAAGATCCAGCAATCTTTTCTAGTTCTAGCGCTCTGGATGGGAAAACATCGATATTGATCTCAACATATTTGAGCCTTTTACTCCGCAGATACCGTCTGGCCTCTTTGCACTCCTGGCATCCTAACTTTGTATACAAGATAATTCGTCCTTTCATGGCAATAGGCTGCATTAAGTCTTCTACATTGAGTTTTTGTTCAGATTTGTTTTCTCCACCAGCGTCATGTGAAATGCCAAGAAAGCTAAGAGGTTTCCATCCGAATATCTCTGCAGCTTTCTGGGACACTTTTTCGCCTGCACTTTCTGGCACTGAATCTTTATCTCCCTTAATGTCATTTTTATCTTCATCAGCAACATCTTGTCCATCATCACTTTTCCCAGAAAGCCGACGCAACACAGTAGACATTGCACCCAAACTCTTTTGCCTTACGTAGTGTGATAGAGCCACTGCTTTCTCTGGCCAAGCAGGCCCACCCGTATCGGAGTCACTATTCAACGACTGTGGAGACACACACCTGATTCTTTCCATTCCAGGGGCCTCGGTCCCATCAAAGATAGGTTCCTCTTCCTCCTCATAAAAACCTTCTCCCAGGTTTTTGCCAGTTACTCCAGAGTCAGCATCATCAACTCCTCCTTCCTTCAAGTCATGTGATGTTTCCCCTCTCTTTCTTTCACCATCACTTTCTATGATATCCATTGAATAAGTTGTACTTTGTGATGTAACTTGCTCCATTTCTTTAGCATCAACTGTCTCTTTGTCCAGCTTTTTATCACGTGTAGCATTCAATTTGCTTTCCTCATTTTTCTGCTCATCTTTCTGAGCCGCAGAATTATCTCCCTCAAGTATGTCAGATGGTGATTTGAGAACTTCCTCAGAAATACTTACTTTTCCCAGGTGCTGTACTTGAATATCAGATTCATCTTGCTCCAGAAACTGAGCATCTGGAATATTCAATTCCACCGCTTGTCCCACCTCAACTGAGTTTTCTTTCTCCATGATTATAGAAATCCTGCTGCAACGTTATTTTGGATCAGACTTCAATATCACATTTGATGACAAAATGCACTGGATAGGAGCTACTTCCTGCACTAATTTTGAGCTCAACAACGAAGATGAATAGTTATAACAGCCCAAACATCTTACAGCTATTGAACAAGTTTCAGATGATCTAAAACTAATAGAGCAGTTGAAATGCAGCCTCATTTATATCCATGGGAAAGCTCATGGGGCCAAAACCCAAAGGTAGTCAGAAATAGTTTAACATTTATTGGTTACCAAAGAAACACACATATCCAGAGCGGTAAATGTTGCCCTGTTGGGCATACAACATGGGTATGGGTAAAGGAGCCTCCCAAATTCTTCAACCTCTTCACCTTAAAAGTGGATAGGCCTTCTGAGTTTCTAGATTGAAATATTACGTGAAATGAAGTAGAGTTGTTTTTTTCCTTTCATGCAATTTAAATGTTGTATTTGATAAATCTTTTAAATTATAAATGTAAAATTAAATTTTAGAAACATGAAGTTGGGATCTACCTAATTAACCCGTGTGAGATACCCATACCTGAACTGAAGCAATATATTTATAGTGTATAAGACATACCCCAGACCATGTAACAGTTTTTCAAGAGGTTTAACGAAATCTTGATCAGCGTACTAATCTTCAAGCCCTAGATCTGTTATCATGGATGTGCAGAAGTAGTGTTACATAAGAATTCAGATACAGGGTTGAACTTACGTGGCTCAGGCCTAAAGAGGCAAGAGCCAGAGGCACGAAAAAAGAACCAACAATTACAAATCGACCTGGTGCTTCAACATATTTTATACCATATGTAATCATGAACAGGCAAAGATAAACCCACACCCTGGGTTAGCATCAAATAAGACTGTAAGAAGCACAGGACATATGTCATCACCTCCCCCACCCCCAAGTTGATAGACCACCCAAGTCCATAATATACGGTGGACTACCCCATAACTTCATCTTATGAACATCTACCTCATTTCTGAAGGAATATAAACAGAAGGTTACAGGAGTCCTTCTATAAGCTGTTGCTGTAGGCTCTAACTCAATTCCTAACGTTATCGAACATTCGCAAAAAATGCAGAAGATAAACAATCAATTATCGAAACAGGAAAGAAGCATAGACCAGCCGTACTGTTTTGAGCATCAAAATCAAAGGAAAAAAATCAACAAAAATAACACATATTACACAACATATCACATAAATCTAAGAACTAAGCCAAAACATAAGAGAATAAACACAGAACCAGAAAATACCTACCAACTTTTCTAGTGTTAGACAAACATTATCTTAGAAATTTCACCCCAAAGGATTATCTTCTGGTAAATAATTAAGGAAAAATGTAACTTACAGATCTCAGGAAGGTAAATTAAGAAGAAATGAACCGATTAATTAATCACTTGATATGGAAGTTATACTGCAAAAACGTGAAATCTTGACGGGGAAAAAGGGGAAGAAATCAACGTATATTTAAGTGAGTTTGAAGAAACAGATGAAGACTTTGAACTTGAAACCGTCGTTTGCGAGACCCCTTTTGACGAGAGTAAAATCAGACTGCTCACGAGAGGAGCGGGAAGTCCTGCTTTTCTTTTTATTTTACTTTTCTTTACAACCCAGTCCTCCGAGTTACTACTATTATCAGATAACAACCATAATTTATGCTTTTATTACTTTTTACATTTTCTTTTTCTTTTTATTCATTTTAAATGATATTCAAACTTGCAATTTATGCACACCAAGTTTTTAAACATTTTATGTTGGTTAATATGATATTAAATACTCCCTCCGTCCCACCTTATCTTACACACTATTCGTTTTCGTCTGTCTCATACGAACTTGCACACCCCTTAAAAAGACAAGATTTCTTACAATTTCTACCCCGAAATATTACACTATTCATAAAAATGCCTTTACTAAATCCCATTTCTACACTAATTAAAATCCCTAATTTTGTAAACCCAAATCCAAATCCTAATCTAAGTATAAACCCAAAACCCCAGCCCATCCCATAAGCTAGAACTCAAAAACCACTACCTAGCCCAACCAATACCCCTTACCATTTCTCATTCTGTTTTGGATCATTCTCGATCCAAAGCAGCTCTCTTTCTCTTAAACCCTACTTCTCTCTCTTATCTTCTTCAACCTGCTCTCTCACAAACCCTAGCCGAATCCTTCTTCCTACTGCAAACCCTAGCCAAACCATCACTATATCCCCCTCCAACCCAACCTTCTTCGATCTTCACACAGATCTGTTCCATGGCAGATTCTGCCGATTTTGTACAATTTTTCTCTGATTTTGAGGAAACTATCCTCCTCGAAACTCAATTTTCGCCTGATGTTCTCGACTTGGACCTGAGTTTTCCGTTCGATGTTTAAGAGGGCTTTTGGCTTCCTAATGAAAAAATGATGGATCTAATTTCTGAGATGGGTTCATGGTTGGATTCGAAAGAAAAAAGACAGCATTTCAAGCAACAGTTGACCCTTTGGTTCTCGATTTTCGCCAAGGTTATTCTGTTTTTGCCAGATCTATTATCCGCGTTTATTTATTCTGGGATTTCTGAAAATAATGCAATTTGTGCTGCTAGATCCGTATTTGAGCCCAACATTTGAAAATTTGGTAAACGTGTTTATGCATGCATAATAGGTCGAGTTAAGTGTTCATTTAATGATATTTGCATGTGTAATTGACCGTGTATTGCTCGTATTTACATTATTGGATAATTTGATGTTTTGTGGCTTGTTTTGAAGTTATTTGGATGAAGTTAGACCAAAAAAGTCGAACTCGGCTAAAAATGGATGTTGAGAACAAGTCCCACAAGTCAAAAACCAAGAAAAATGGCCCCAAAAGCTGCAGGAAACTGAGCTCGGCCGAGCTAGAAGGTCATAGAATTCGGATTTCTGGCTGTAGAAGAGTCTCGGCTGAGACAGTCATTCTCGGCTGAGACAGATTGACACACCTCTAGTATTTTGGTCATATCTTGAGATCTACAACTCCGATTGAGGTGCAATTGGTGGCGTTGGAAAACTTTTATATTGATTCAAGAGCTTGGATTTGGGAATTCTGAAGAACACGAAGACTCAAGATTCGACGATTCGGGTTTTTTTAGTTTTATGTTTTCTTTTATTAGTTTGTTCTTAGCGATCGCTATGATCGGCTAAGCTTTTACTTTTCCGTCTTTAACTATGTTGAACCCTAGACTGTTATTTATGTAATTAATTCGGTAATTGTTTGACTTAATTATGTTCTGAGATTACTTGTGTTATTGGATTACTCTATCTTTTATATGTTTGTTATGTGGACTGGTCACCTTAATAATGGGCATATAGCTGTCGCCAGGTCATGAATTCATAATCCGTAATTGTTATGCGTTTGTGCTCAAAAGTAGCAAAAAGTGGTTACTCGTTAGGATAACATAAAGTCGTGGTCACTTGTAACGAGTTTGTGAGTACAACACCGTACCTACTTCGTTACCTTAGTTCCCTATGCGTTTGATTAATATTGTTCTAGCGAGCGTATCCTAGGACTACTTAATTGGATAGGATTAATTACTAAGCGTTCTTATAATTAATTATACTTAAGGGGTAACAAGGGTTAGCTAAGCATACCTGTTAATTCTTGGAGTAGGGGTCTCAGAACTAATTAGTTAGGTAGTTGCGTTAGTTACATGAATATTCAGGCTAGGGGGATACTGGGTTAAAGGCGGGAATACCGTTTATTCATATTTAAATTCAGCTTAATTTGTTAGTTTAATTATTAAGTGTTTAGTCAATTTGCATCAAAACACCTCCCCCCTCATTATAGTTATATTATTATAAGTACTTATATAAAATTGGTTAATACGATTATTTGATTAATTCCTGTTCTCTGTGGGATCAACCCTGACTTGCTCTAGCTACTGTTAGGAATAGTTAGGTAAATAAATATCTTATTTGACTGCACCCGACAGATCGGTCAAGCTTTGTGTGCATATGTGCTATAATATGTCGAAATCGTTTTCTGTGTGAAATGTATGGGGGATAAGGTGATTTCTTGCATTATTATGCCATCAATGTGTTCTCAGAACACATTCTGTTGGCTAATTTGATTGGCTAGGGTTCCAGCTTGGGGTGATTTTGTGTGGATTTTCAGATTTACGCTGCATGTGCTTATTTGCTGATAGTTTAGACTCTGGTGTCCCTGTGTTTGTTGAGTTGGTAAATTGTGTGATGCTAGTCTAAACTACATGATGCTTTAACTGTTGATTGTTAAGACTTTGTTGTCCCTGTGTTTGTTGAGTTGGTAAATTGTGTGATGTTGGTCTAAACTACATGATGCTTATTTGCTGATAGTTTAGACTTTGTTGTCCCTATTTTTTCTACGGTTGGCAAATTGTGTCATGCTAGTCTAAACTACATAATGCTTATTTGCTGATATCTTAGACTTTGTTGTCCCTGTTTTTTCTACAGTTGGTAAATTGTGTGATGTTAGTCTAAACTACATGATGCTTATTTGCTGATAGTTTAGACTTTATTGTCCATGTGTTTGATGAGTTGGTAAATTGTGTGATGCTAGACTAAACTACATGATGCTTATTTGTTGACACTCAACCACTTTGTTGTCCCTGTGTTTGATGAGTTGGTAATTTGTGTGATGTTAGTCTAAACTACATGATGCTATTATAGTTTGATAGTTTAGACTCTGGTTTCCACATTCTGTTGTGTGTGGAATTGATAGTTGCACTTGCTGATTTGAAATGTTGAATGCATCTTCAGTGTTTTAGTTTGAGTGGAATTGCATAGCTTTGTGGCATCAGTGACAGTTGCTAGTTTACATCTTTGTTGCCTAAAATATTGAAGAGCTTTAATTGTTGGAAAACCCAATGATGAATTTTTTTTTTTAGGGTTGGTTAACCTTACTGAAATACATTACCATTTGACAGTGTTTATAGCCTAAACAAAATGTACATTATATCGTGTTTATGCTTTAAACAGTGTCTCAAAATATATTTCATCTACTAGCCCCTTACCTTCCCTATTTATACCCTAAATTTGCCTTCAAACCACTGATATCATATGTCTCAGCAACCTCTTCACATGCAATAAGATGTTCAATGCCTTCTCTTACTACCTCCCCATCTACTTCTAATGAATTTGGCAGATTCCCATTTCTTTCTAAAGTTGCCTCCCATGTGAGCTAGCCTGTAGCTGTTGTGACCCTTTGTTTTCATCATCTCAATCATGCAGCCTTGTAAACATAGGAAAACATGGTTTAGCTTTTTTACCTCTAAGTCTTCAAAAGACTTCAAAACATTGGTGACTATTGTTCAACTGTCACTACAAAAAAAATGTTGTTTAGAGACGAAAAAATCCGTCGCTAACTAACAAGATTCCGTCAGTAAAATTAAATAGCGACGGATTACCGACTGAACAAATTCCATCGGTAAATTGTTGGTCGCTAAATTTTACCGACGGAATTTGCATCCGTCGCCAAATAGCGACGGAATTTTCCGTCGCTAATTTTTTTTTCCGTCGCTAAAGCATGACAAGAGGTGGTCGACTTATGAAAGATCCCCCGACGGTTTTTACCATTTAGTGACGTCATTTTTGGTCGGTAATTACCAACCGATTTTCCGTCACAAATTGGCGACGATTTTTCTGTCAATAAATCCCGACAATTTTTCCATTACTAATTAACTACAGTTTTTCCATCACTAATTATAGATGGGCCATCACTAATTATAGATGGAACTTCTGTCAGTTAAATGCTATAGATTGCTAAATTTATTTGTGACTGTATTCCCATCTCTAATTCATAAAAATATATCTATATTATTTATTAATAATTTTATAACCTTGCTCAACTATATAATATAAAACATATATTATAACAATAAAAATAATTATCCATCAATTCTGAAATAAGATACATCATCTAAATTCTATTGAAATTCAAACATTAATTCTAGGTTCCAGATTCTAGAAAAATAATCCTAAAAATATCTTCCAAGAAGGGAGGACACAATGCAAATAGCAACAAGTGTTGCTTGCTTCTTTTGTTGAATCAACCGAGCCATATTTGTGAAGCGATTCACGCAGCACCCTACCAGGCTCTTCTTCAGATAGATCCAAGTTAAAGCTGCATTCCGAAGACCAGCAACAATTCCAGAAATCTGATACACAACATATAAGGTAAATTGTGTCATGCTTTCCCATATTCAATGAAAACACACACACAAAGAAGAAGCAGAAGGAACGAAGACACATATACTTTTAAGTCAGAAGCAATTGTTTCGAGGAAATTTTGTAGCAACAGAATAAAGAAAAAACGTAACACACACTCAACCAAAGGAAATACACTAATTCAAATAATCAGAAAAACTATCTAGACAATATTTATCCTCTCATTGAGGTCTTGATTCATCACCTTTGCAGACAGCATCACCGGGATATTACCATGAATTTAGCTGAGACTCTGCTCCAATAAATTCCTCGACTTTTTACATCTGGACATTATATCATCTCCAGTAAGCGCCTAAAGATTACATTAAGATCATACCACAATTAGCCAATCCATTCATCAAACATGATTTTTTAATCATTTAATGGAAGTAAATGAAAAAAAAAGAAGCAAAAATACCCACCAAATAGAGTAGTACATTGGACTCAGAGCAGTGGTATAGCATTTTTTTGGCATTGTCAATGCCATGGCTTAACAAAGTGCCTCTATAACCGAGGAACACCGAGGGCGAGCTGCTTCTATTTTTTGGATAGATTAAAGTTTCTGAACAAGTTTGAACATGCACCTACAAACCATTTGAAATCTCAATCTAAGATTCAATAAAATTATAACAATTTCAAAACAATATATGAAGCTGTCACAATAAGATGGAGCAAAAATATGGACCGTCCTTTGCGGATCAAGACCAACAGTAGATAAATAAATAAGTAGATTCACAAACTAGTATAATTATCTGGATGTTATTGAAAATTGTTGGGTTTTTATTTATTTATCTATTTTTATTATTTTTACATATTATACTTGAGAGATGAAAGCTAATGAAACAATAACAGCAGCATGAACAGATATAGAGATAAAAACAGTGCGTTCTCAACAAAAAAACTAGAGCAAACCCTAACTCCCCTTTCCTTGTAATCTGCGGATCTAACAAATCACCCCAAACCTGAATCCCCCAATCCGTTTTCTTCGCCTCACACGTTTCCAAATCCAGAATTTCAACCAAAGCCCTATCCGAGCCATGAGCCCAACCTGGAACCAGCATTCAGGTGTTCTACACTCCAGCAGGAACTGTAGAGTCACCGTACCCGCCCACCACCCTACCTTAGATCCAAAATGCCAACTTATATTCGATTATATAGGAGCAAGCTATTAAGTAGAAGAGCATACCCTTTAAAGACTAGTTCATGGCGGCGAGCAACTGGCCTACGTCGATGAGCGACTGAGGATAGCGGCACTGAGGGTTTTCTCAATTTAGGGAATGAGAAGGGGGAAGACGCGATATGAAGGGGGGGCCGACAGTTTCTGATCTTATTATTTTTCTTCTTTATCTCTATTTAATATATATCCTTTCTTGTGTCAATTTTAGTATAATAATTTTAACGGTCCTAGTAATTTTTCACAAGGTTTAGATTGAGAGTATTAGGGATCGAACCTAGCATCTTATATATTTCTTTTCTTATTTTATATTAACTTAGTATAATTTTGTTATTGTTTCTTAATAAAATATATTTTGGTACCCCTCGAATAAAAAATACAAGAAGAATTTTTTTTTTCCAAAATAAATTATATACTCCCTCCGTCCCAGTTAACTTGTCCTACTTTCCATTTCGATCCGTCCCACTTAACTTGTCACACCCATAAATGACAATTAAAGGCAACAATCTGCACCCTCAAAATATCCACATTCAATCTCCACCTTTAAAAAATCAAAGATTCCACAAAACCTGTTTTTTTAACATCCGTGCCCGGTCAACTGTGACAAGTTAACCGGGACGGAGAGAGTATCATTTTGTTAATTTTCCAAAATAAATTAAACATGTTTCAATATAATTTTGATTTTTTCTAAAATAAATTATATATATCAAGATAATATATTAATATTATATATATATATATATATATAATATATTTTTGATTCAATTCGTGATCATCTGGAGTTCACATTATAAAGCTTTTACTCTAATTCAGAGATTTACTTTTATTAAAATTTCAACTAAATATTTCATATTTGTAAGTCTTTCATTTTTTTTTTCTTTTGAAAAACTATTAATTCTATGCCAAAAGTGTTGATGGTGTATCAATAATTTATTGAGTACTATATTGTAAAAGTAAATATAATTTGCAATATAACAAGATCCCTTAACCATGCCAGTTTTAAGAAAATTTGTAATTTGTCTTATGGTGAGTAAGTAATCTTCACCAATACATATTTTGTTAAAATTAAATGTAGATTTTTTTTGTATAATATTTTGTATTGTAGATATTTCGAACTGATAAGAGTATATAAAAGGTGAACGCACACATAAAATGCATAAAAAATATACATATACATTTAGTGATGGGAAATTTCGTCACTAAATCTGTCAGTCCTACAATATTCTTGACGGATTTTCCGTCGCTAATTAACGACGTAATATTTCGTCGCTAACAAATGTTAATATTTGGATGGTCTAATGAGCGGGAAAATTCCCACCGACAATAGTGACGGATTTTCCGTCGTTAATTAACGACAGAACATTCCGTCGTCGAAAATCGTTAAAACGACAACGTTTTGGTTGTCGAATGATTAGTGACGGAAAACATTCGTCGTTGTTTACCGACGAAACAAATTCTGTCGCTAAAGTAACGAACATATTTGCCACAAAAAATAGTGACGGATTTTTCGTCGTTGATTAACTGCGAATTATTTTTTGTCGCCAAAGTCTGTCGCTAAATTGAAATAGCGACAAATTCCTGACCGAAATAAATTTGTCAGTAAATTCTGTCGCTAATTTCGTCGGTAATTAATTTTCTTTATTTTTATTTTTTATGTTTCATTTTCCGTCGCTAATCGGTCGCTGGTCACCGTCAGAATATTTTCCGTCGGTAAATCCGTCGCTAAACAACATTTTTTTTGTAGTGTGTAGATGATGGTTTCTTAATTTGTAGTGATTGTATGGCCCTGAAATAGTCCATGTCGAACACATTAGTGTCTGGGGAGTTAGGTGGCTGGCACACAAAAGTTGAATCTGAAATCCATCTGCAGAAGCAGCAACTCTAAATTCTGCATCTAAGTTGCTGATATGTGGCTTTGCATTATCTTGTTGTATGATGATGTTCTTGCTTGCATTTTGTGGCCACTTTGATTTTATAGCCGGTATAATCTCCTAGAAATGAAAAAACAAGTTATAGTAATGTCATCAATGGGGAGTTGCATAAGCTGTTATACACCATTATGGAGAAAAAAAAATTCTCATAATCTAAGAACAAAGAAAAAACCCCTCTCTTCCCCCCCAAGATGACTCGAACCCAGGACCAAAGGCCTAGGTAGTAGATGCTCTACCACTTGAGCTATCCAACTTCGTCATTGTGAGTGTCAAACCACTAGGCCATAATAACTCTAAAAAATTGCAAGCACTCTAGCATATCAATATGATATTTGAGCTACATCCCCAATTTGTTATACACCATTATGGAGACTTACTAGAGTAAGTAGCTAGATAATGAAATTAAAATCTGATAGCTAATTTACACGTGTTGCAAAATGCATTGCTTGATAACCTCTTTGGTGATAGACTCTATTGGTTTAGTCCCAAGAGTACCTCTAGCTCTGTTCCGGCTGTTTCTCCTAGCCGGTTCTTGTGTTGTGTTTGGGAAAATCTCAATTTTCCCATCAAACTCAACCGAGCCTTGGCTTGAGAATACTGGCGTTGCAACTGCACACATGAACATTACTTTTGGTATGTATCGTTTGCTTTTATATGACCAGTATGACTCCGGTTCTTCTTACGACTTGTATGTTCTCTCGCTGGTCCTTTGCATATAAAACCATTTTTCATCAATGTGAACCACATTATGCATAGCGTCGTACCTGATCTTGTTTGTTTGAGTGTCAAAATGCAGCCTTTTGAACTTGTTGGGCTCGGTTAAGGCAGGTTTAATAGCATTCGTGGGGGGGTTTATCTTTCCAGATTTAATATATCTCCCTACCACACTCTTGTTGACTTCTAATTCTGTTGCAAGCCTCCTTATGATTCCTCTGTTACAGAATGGTATGCTTTTTAGCTTGCTTATGTCTAACTAAGTGCTACCAACACCTAAATTCTGCCTTTTATTTTGAAAACTAATTGGAACATTTGCTTGCATTTGCTATCTTGTAGCCGCCCATGTGTAGTGAATGGTTCGACGACTAGCTCAAAATAATGTAGCCGCTTCGCTGACCTTGTCGTGATGTACAACTCTATACATGTTGTTTTCAATCAGAAATTGAGCGATCAACGAGCGGTCTGATGGAGTCATATTCTTCCAACCCTTTTTGTTGCAAACCATGATGATATTTTTATTTTATTTTATTTTTTTTTTTTTTTTTTTGCTAAGTGAGCATTGAATGTGGTCTAACCACATTCAATGCTCATTAAATAGGAGTCATAGTTATAGTTTAAATTTAGGTGGAAAACCAAAATTTATAAATTTTGTTTGTTGCTGTTGTAAAAAACTTGAAATGGTGAAATGAAATGGAGGGAATTATTGGTCCCTTTTCTGCAAATCTGAAATTTCGAATTCTTTTTTATGTCTTGGACTATGTTTGGTCCTTTAAATTCTGCACAGTTTTGGTTTAGGTTACAACAGGTGGTTTTGATTTTCCTATTTTGGCTGAAAAATAAGAGAATATTATAACACTAATTACACTCTTAATTTTCAGCTAATGAAACAAAAAACAAGTTTGACAAGTTAACAAAAACTCAAAAATCAATTTTTTTTTAATACTTGTGTTAACCTTCCCTATACAAGATAAGCCAGGACGGGGGGAGTATTATTCTACTTTTATAAGAAAAAATTGGATTTTATTCTCTTAACAACAAGCTCATATGCATTTTAGAAAAAAAAAAAAGTTACATAAATAATTTACAAATATTAGTTTATTTTATTATACGAGCCCACCGAATATGTTCATCAGCCATTAATGAAGGAGTTTTTTTTTATGTTCAAGCTATATTCGTATACTATGAGCTTGAATGAACTCTAACCGAACTCGAAACTCAAATTTTTTCAATGAACAATTTATCCATCAACAATTATAAGAGTAATGTTCGAATCTGTAACTTTCACTATAAACTGATGAGGGATCAGGCGCCACTAAGGTTATAGGGTTCATTTAATAACCTTAACCATTTCAATGATATTCAAACTTGAACTTTATGCACATTCAAAGTAAACCCTAAACTCTTTTAATGTGATACTTAAAACTCGGAAATATGCACATTCAAAGTAAGCATTTGCAGATTTCCACAAAACGAGTAGCTTGACTTGTGTGTGTCTTCCAAAACCATGAGTCTCTATTTAATTAGTAATCACGATTTTTCCAATATTAACCTACGCATGTTGTATTTGAAATTTAAACAAATTGTTTATTATATTCAGTGGAATTAGGGTAGTTGATAAATCGAATCCAGTAAGTTGTTCGATTACCGACCCGTTAAATTTGAAATGAATTGGGTTCAAACCGAGCAAGCTAATTTTGTGTTTGTTAGTGTTCGTTTTCGGAACATTAAATTTGTAAATATTTTATTTTTGTGAACACAATATTATAGATTTTAAAACGAACCAATCTTGAATTTTATTCTTTCAACATTTTTTTGGACATTTTAAGATAAATATAGTTACATAAATATTAATACAAAAAAACATTGGCATTATTACTTTGTAATATTATTATTGTTATATGAGTCTAACTAACATGTTCATGAGTCGTTAACGAACTAGTCCTTTAATGAACAAGTTATGTTCGTCTATTAAACGAACATAAATAAATAAGCTTAACAAATACCTCCTCCATTCCGAATGAACTTGCACTGGCAAATGGTCACACATATTAAGAAAAAGTTGTTTTTTGGGTTATGTTAGTTTTTCAAATCTATTTTTTTTGCTTTATTTGGTAAATAAAGGTGTATTGTGGAATGTGGGGTAGAATTTGTGAGATTTGTTTTTTTTTTTTAAAGAAAGTGTGCAAATTGATTGGGGCGGACCCAAATAGAAAGTATGCAAGTTCATTCATAACAGAAAAAATATTAATTAAGCTCAAACACGGACTTTTTACTAAACGTTCCGTTTGTCAACGAGCTGAGTTTGTATACATATTGATTCACACTAAACATGGTTATTAATTGTCTCCAAAAATAAAAATAATAAAAATAAAAATAAAATAATAATAATAATAATAATAAATTGTCAGTACAATTTGGTTTTATTTCATTTTTTTCTTGTTATTCTCTGCATTTAATTTATTCGGTAAAGTTTGGCAACTTGACTTGTCTGAGGCTTGACATCTCATGTGAAATTTATGGTTACTTTATTGTTAAGAAGCGTTGTTTTGTCATGAACAGAATTCCAAAAGTGAAAATATCGAATGTTGTATTCAGATGAAGGCAGCTGTGAATGAATTTGAAATTCATAATCTAGGATCCGTTGGATTGGGGAGTTTTAAGGATGGTACATAATAGAATAAATTAATCAATACCTTATTTTATTAATAATTTCTTTCACATTATTCCATAGTATGATTGATCTCTCATTCATACTCATTATCATTGTCATTGACGATTTACAATCAAGCGGACTCTCAAATTTATTAAATTGTGTTTGGGTGCAGGATTTAGCATCAATGAATTTCAAATTCACTCGAGATAGAGTAGATTTCAAATACATTTAAAAAAAAAACAAAAAAACCTCAAGATGAAATCATGAATTTTCAAATCAATAGTAATTCAAACTTGAGCAATTATTTTACGGGATTAAATTAAAAAAGTTATAAATTATGGGATCAAATCCGTAAAGGTAAAAAGTAATGGCATTGTGATTTTTCCCCAAATACTACTACTATTATTTTTTGTTTTTCATTTATTAAAACTAGTATTTTAACCTGTGCGTTGAACGACTTGTATTAGTTTTAATAATATTATTAAATTAAGAATAAGTAATTAGATGCTTATTAGTTTGGGAAAAATCCATTTTCTATCCTGTGTTGTTAAGACTTGTTCAGAAAAACTTCTGTATGTTTCAAAATTTCAATTTTAGTCCACTATATTTCGAAAAAATTACAATTTAAGGATATCAGATGCCAACAACCACTAGATGTGTCGCGTGTGACCTAATAAATTGGGAGTTTTAGGTCAAATGACTAACGTGGCAGTTATGAATACAATAGACTAATAAATTGGAGATTTTCGATCAAATGACTAATGCAGCAGTTATGAATACAATAGTGGATCCTCTACTGGTCCTTAAAACCCAGCATATGGTGTTGGTTTTCTTCGGATGTCGTTTAGCCTTCCTACTGCTATGTTTAATTCATTTCTTTGTGTTGGATATTCTCGATTCCATCTAATGTGCGCAGTGGAATAATACATCGAGAATAATGATCATGATTTATAATTGAATTAAACGTTGAGCAATAATCACGCAATAGTTAGAAATTACTTACTTGTTGCGTAATTTATTCGGAAGGAATAGCGTGACTGAATTCACCACTTCAGGTATCCACGCGTATGTCGTCCGCTGCAGTAACTATCCTCGGTATAATTGTTCGATAAGTGATTGCTAGGAAATCACTTATTGATTCTATAGTGCCTCTAATTTTTATCTGATAAAAACATCTTCATTCTCTACTATAGAGAATATGTATATATAGTACCATATAACCCTAGGTTTATGGGCCTAATATCCATGTCTGCTTAATTAATTAATTAGTCTGACTTATTAATTAATAAAGCCCACATATCTTAATCTAGTCCATATTTTTCAATCTCCCACTTGGACTAGCATTAGATATAATTCGAAGCACTAACCTTGTACCCTTCAACGGAATAACAATACACATAAAGTGTGACCCTTTAGGCCCCCATTATAGACGATAATGTAATTAAAGTCTGCACAAAACTCCTAGACTGCGTTGTGCAGCGAACTCGATATATGAAGGACGTTTACGTGAATCCAGTACACAAACTTTTATATGAAGTTTATGTAATATCCCTTCATTCACGAACCACCCGATTGAGCCTAGGATCTGCCATGTGTCTATCCAAATAGCTCAATCACTTTTCTTATCTTTATTATATGACACATTCGATCATATTCAATTACTTTAATTGAATATATCTTTTGCATTGGCCAATGACTTTATTTTCAAATAATATAGAGAAATATGAGTGTTCTCTCGAAATCAATCGAGGAATGAATCTCAATCTTACTTAACTACCATTTCCATTTGCCTCATTATGAACCCAACACAAGACGTGTCTTATCCTCCTTTGGGGGGCAAGCGTTGAACTTGGTCAAAGTTCATCACTTGACAAACAAAATGAGTATTGACCTTAGGTCAAAGGATCATTACATACTCCACACACTAATAAATCGCATATACTAAAATAAACGGTTTAATAGTAGGGCATACCAATACTCTCCGAAGTACCCATGCGTCCATCACGGATATCTTAATATCTCGTAGTTGTGAGACCTACTACATTCTTGGAGAATGTGATGCAGACCACATGCTAACCTATTGCGAGTCATCAATATCTCATTCTTGATGATTATCGATTATGGGAATTTTAGAATCATATTATATCATTTATGTCTCACGTCATAAATGACAGTCATGATTCAAGAGAACGATTATAAGAATAATAACAAACCATCAAAATAATTATTCTAATAAATGCATAAACCCAAAAGACAATCAAAATGTCATAGAATGCGTTCAAGAATGAATGTCTCGAACGAAAAGGTTTCTAAGACATACAAACTATAAACTCCCACTGAATCAAGGCCAACTACCAACGTGTCAAACACCCAAGCTCTCAAAGTGCTTGTTGTGTCCTATTATACACAACTGTTTGATTGAAGGCTTAGCCAAGTTATCATCAGTGGATACTCTATCTAACTTCACATCTCCCTATCTATTATTTCTCCAATCAGATTATATCTCCAAGGAATTTGCTTGTTCCTTTTCGTGGCTCTCGGTTCCTTTTGCTAGCGCAACCGTACTTACCGTTGTCACAATACAATGGTATTGCACTGCTAGCACTTGACGACACCTATTTCTTTTACGAACTTTAACAAAACAACAACCCCTTTTGGCAGCGTCAGATGTAGCAATATACTCGGTTTCAGTTGTGGAATCAGCAGTTCTACTCTGTTTGGAACTATTCCGATTCATTGTACCACCATTGAGAACGAAAACATATTAAGACAAAGACTTGAATCATCACGGTCCGTTTGAAAGCTAGCATCAGTATACCCAGTAACTGATGACTCTAGTTGACCACCATAGACTTTAAGAAATATTTTTTAGTCCTTCTAAGGTACTTAAGAATAGTTTTGACAGTTCTCCAGTGTTCCTCACCGAGATTTTGTTGAAATCTGATCTTTCACAGATTGCAACATGGAACGATTGCTCCTCATTATCAGTATATCATCGACATATATGATAAGGAAGACAACATTTTCATTCTTACATTTACTATAAACGCATGGATCCTCTTTGCTTCTGACAAAATCAAACAATTTGATAGCTTGTCAAAACAAATATTCCAACTACTAGATGCTTGCTTGAGTCCACAAATGAACTTCTTTAACTTGCATACGCCATTCGACTTTTCTTTGGATACAAAACCTTCAGACTGTGACATATACATAGTGCCTTCGATTTCTCCATTGAGAAACACAGTTTTGACATCCATTTGCTAAATGTCAAAGTCATAATATGCATATATTGCAAGTAATATCCTAATGGACTTGATGTTAGCGACTGACGAAAAGGTTTCATCATAGTCAATGCTCTTGCGCTGACTATAACCCTTTGTCACTAACCTGGCCTTGTAGGTTTGTACCTTGCCACCTGCATCTCTCTTCTTCTTGAAGATCCATATGCAGCCTATGGGACGAGCCTCATCTGACAAATCAACTAGTTCCTAGACTAGATTGAGGTACATTGAGTCTATTTCAGATTTTAAGGCAGCCAGCCAGCCACATCTTCGAATCGTGCCCGACACCGCTTCAATATAGGTCTTAGGTTCGTCGTCTTCTGAATTAACTTCATCATCTTGGTTCTCAACCAATAGATTTAGTCTCTTTGGTGCACGATGATTCCTTTGAGGCCGATTGAGTTGGTTCATGCAGTTTATTCTGATCGTGAGTTGGTTTTCAACATTTTGGGATATTCTAAAAAATTTCACTATGATTCTCTTGAAGTGAATCTGATACAATATCTTATCTTTGATGCATTTTATTGTCTTGAGGTGACCCTCTAAGGTTGTTTCCCCTCCCAATAGATCATCAAAACTCCCACTGAGTTCTTGTCCACTTCTTTGGACAATACCTCATCCTCTATGTTATCTTGCGGGTTTAATACAATATCTTGTTTTGATGCATCTCATTGTCTTGAGGTGACCTTCTAAGAGTTGTTTCCCCTCCCAATAGATCATCAAAACTCCCACTGAGTTCTTGTCCACTCCATTGGACATGACCTCATCCTCTATGTTATTTTTTGGTTCTTGAATCTTTTCAAGATCTACCTTGTTGTGACCTTGTTCCTCAGAGATATAAATATCTTCAAGAAATGAGAAAAAAAAAAAAAAACAGATTTTGTGGAATCTTTGACTTTTTTAAAGTAAGATTGAATGTGGAGATTTTGAGGGTGAAAATTGTTGACTTTAATTGCCATTTATGGGTGTGAAAAGTGAAGTGGGATGTACCGAAATGATAAGTGTGACAAGTTAAGTGGGTCGGAGGGAGTATTTTTTTAGTTTAATATTAATTGTTTTAGAAATATATTTCGCTTCGAAAATGATTTTATGAAATAAATTTTTTAATTTTTTAAACTTTAAATGAGATTTAAATTTGTTTAAATAACTTAAAAAATTACCTTTTTTAGTTTCTTTAATTTTAAATGAATATTAGAATTTTAAAAACATATTATTTTAATTTTTTGAAGTTTTTAAATAATTTAAATTTTTTAAAAATAATTTTCAGAAATAAATTTTAATTTTTTGAATTTATATTTATTTTTTGAAGTTTTTCTCAATTTTTAAAATAATTTTCTGATTTTTTTTAATTTTCTGAATTTTGAATGAATTTAGAAGTTTTCAAAATAATTTTTAGAAATAAATTTTTTAATTTTCCAAATTTATATTTATTTTCTGATTTTTTTCGAATTTTTAAAATAATTTCCTGATTTTTAATTGAATTTTAAAATTTTCAAAATAATTTTAGATTTTTTTTTTTAATTTTCAGATTCTTTTGGTTTTCTGAATTTTTTAATATTTCTTATATTCTATATAAAATTATTTAGAATTTATTTTTTTTATATTATTTAATAAATTATTTTATTTTTTTAATTAAGTTGGCCACGTGCTGTATTCTTATTGGATCTTTATTGGCATGTGTTGAGCACATGGCCTATACATGCCGGAATATATAGTCGGAGGTTGTAAAAGTAAAATTATGCATTATACAGGTTGCGATAGAAAAAAGATAATTACTTTGAGTTGTAAAATGAAAAATCGTAAAAAGTATAGGCTGCATTCTTTAATTAACCATATATATATATAGATATATATGCATCCACGGAAAAACTAGTCCCCCACGAGCTATGCAATATTATCTGTTGTCGAACTAAAATATGCTTAAGCATAGCTTTTTGACATTGCGAATCTAGTAAATAATACTTCATCCGTCATATTTAATTTTGTGAGGTTGATTGAATATGAATATTAAGAAAAAATTATTTTTATTTTTAAATTAACTTTATCAAAAGTGTAGATTGGAGACGGACGAAAAAACAAGTCTGCAAATTTAAGTGGGACGAAGGGATTTATGATGCTCCATTCGTCCCACCTTATTTTGCACACTTTTCATTCGTTCCAAGCGAACTAGCACATCCTTTAAAAAAAAAGTTATAACTCAATCTCTATCCTCAATGAATTTTTGAAAAATCAACAAAATTAAAAACAGTTTTTTTTAATACTTATGTCAAACTTTCTTTGTGCATGATAATATGAGATGGAAGGAATATAAGAATAATTAGCATGACCTCAGACCTACTTACCTAAATATTCCTTTTTACATGACTCGGAGATCCCTTCTAACTTCTAAACATTTCATATAATTGTCCCATTTCAAAACACCTTTTTTTATAATAATTATTTTGAGATTGTATTTGCTTAAGATTGAAGAGTTATAAGTTAAATTTGACTGATAAAGTTAATACATGTGCTTTAGCAAGATTCGATCCATTAAATTCATTGAGATCAACCATAAAAAACACACTCTCAGTGAAAATGGATGATTAAAATTTTAGAAATATTTATTTAGGTTCCTAATTTTTTTTTTTTAAGGAATAGTTTTAATTAATTAATTAATTTATTATTTATTCATTTCTATCTAAATTTCAATGCAAAATTCCAAGTTCGAAAACCCAATTGTAAGCCCTAAATTACATTTCAATTAATATTTCAAACAGCCCCCAATTTTGTTGCTCATACGGGAAAAAATGGTCGCCTTTGCTTCTGCAGCCAAATCGTTGAAGAATTTGAACTTTCAGCGTACTACCCCACACCTGTTCAGATTCCACAATATTCGAACCCTCTTGCTCCAGTCATCTTCCGAGTCTGTGAAATTGCAGAAACTCACTGATTCTGATTCTGGTAAGTGATTTTATTTTCTGCTGTATTGTCATTATTTCTCGTTTAATTTCGTTATCTAGAATCCTGATTGTTTTGTCATATATGTGTTTTGAGTTTTTTGTATATGTGTTTGAGTTTTAATCTCCTGATTATTTTATCGTACGTGAGCTTGATTTCGATGGTTCCATGGATTCAGTATAATGTATGGAGGTACTTTGAAGTTTAAATTTTCGTTCTGAACCACGTTTAACAAAGAGCATTTAGTTTAGCTGGAGTAGTCTATGTAGTTACTAAAATGTGCGTATATACACGTATTTACTACATTGTGTGTGTGTTTGTGCATATACATATGTGTGTGTTTGTGCATCTTTGATGTTGGAGCAGGGACCTGGTAAACATATTTGGATAAATTGACCTGTATTATTATGTTTAGTGTTGTTTCAGAGTGTTTTGGGGAAATGTGTTGAGGAACTTTTGAATTATGTGTAGACAAAGATAGGATCTATGTTTGTTTGTTCATTTTGGGGGTACATATTTTCTACCATAGAATTCTTTGTGTGTGGTTTTTGTTAATTTAGTAGCTGTCACATTAAGTTTACTATTAGTATGTACTATTGTTATACCAAGAAGATGCAAAGATATATGTTGTTGCATTAATGTAATGATTGGAGAATGTTAACATTCTACTAATGCAATGAAGCGAGTTATTCGAATGTCTAGAGCATCACATCCAACAGTAGTAATGAGAGTGTTCTTAAAGAATTTGCGGGCAGGGAAGAATGCTATTTAGGTTTCACATGTTCAGCTTCGTTTTAGATATGGCATTTTAACTCCGTCAAAATAACACAAAGCTTGTGATGAAGGAGTTTTGGTTCTTTGGTTATGGATAATTTGAGCTCAGGCTTTGCGTTTAGCGAATTCTTTTTATACCAATTGAATTATGTATAATGACAGGGATTTTGGAGGTTAATTTGGATCGACCTGGAACAAAAAACGCTATTGGAAAAGACATGTTGAGGGGGCTGCAGTATACATTTGAAACTGTTAATAACGATCATGCAGCAAAAGTCTTGATGATCTGCAGTTCGGTTCCAAAAGTGTTTTGTGCAGGTGCTGATTTGAAGGTAGAATATGAATTTGAATATAGACCATACCCATATGTTATGATTCCATCATCTGCAAGGTAACAGTAGTAATAAAAAGGAAGACCTGTAGAATCAAATCGAAAAACTAAGCAGTAAATGTGTCTTCTAATAATTAAAAGAAACAGGAAATAAGATTATTTATTAGAGCTATTGCTTGGTGAATAAAATGATATTGTAAGCTCATCTTGTCATGTTATTCTGTTACTTCTTACAATAATTTTACTTCTCTTCTCTAATTTATGTTATTAGTTAGTTCTTATAAAATTGAAGTTGACACAAGGGTGAGTATGATTTTTCTAGCCTGATTGAACTTAGAAATAGAAGTTGTGGTTTTAGAAACATTGACTTGCTGTTCTTTTCTGCGAATCTGGTTTACTCGTTTGATGTTACAATTAAAATATGAATTTATAGGAAAGGAAGACAATGACTCCATCTGAAGTTCAGGACTTTGTGCATATGCTACGCTCCACGTTCTCCTATTTGGAGGTTTATGCTCAACCTTTTTTTACTTGTGGCAAGTTATGCTAATATGATGCATAAATTAGTTGTCATTTAAGAATCCGCAATGGATAGGTTGATACCTCTGAGGACCCTATGCTTATATATTTCAACGTCTATTCATCTTCATTTTTTGTCCTTTAGTGCCACTTGAACTTGAAAGAGATTACAATATTCAGGCACTTCGCATTCCTACAATAGCCGTTATTGACGGTGCTGCATTGGGGGGTGGGCTTGAAATGGCATTATCTTGTGATCTTCGAATATGTGGTCAGTTAATTTTATTTCTCTCCTAAAAATAAACGGGTATTTTGCTGCTATATTCTATTCTGAACTTGAAACTTACTCGTTAAATGACATAGGGGAAGATGCAGTGCTGGGATTGCCAGAAACAGGACTAGCAATTATACCTGGGTAACCGCTCTGTTAGTCTATAATACCTTCTAGAAGTGTCCAATTTAAGAAGAACCTCTTTCAGGGCTGGGGGGACACAACGGCTTCCTAGATTGGTTGGAAAATCAACAGCAAAGGAACTTATATTTACTGGTCGAAAGATTGGTGGCAAAGATGCTCTGTCAATGGGTAATGTTCCAATCGGAGCTTCCGCGTTCTCATTGCAGTTTGTAATGTTAAAATCTGAGATGAGCTTTTAGCATGCCGCTCGTAACATGAGGCATGCTAAAGATATATTTCTTTTCAGGTCTTGTTAATCACTGTGTCCCTGTTGGTGGGGCCCGAACAAAAGCTCTTGAAATTGCTCGTGATATAAATCAGAAGGTAAACAGCTAACTGCATAGATTCTATTGCATAAATAATGTGCAACTTTGCAATCTTTTACTGCTCTATCTGCTGCATTTATCATAGTAGACGTCCTCGATCTTTTCATTTTTTCCTACTTTCTTGTGCTTTAATTTGAGACGACTGAATGTCTCGTAAGCTGTTGAGATGGACATCTTCACTCTGGTGGACCAACGCCGGGGCTGACTCAAAAATCCATCGGGCTGGAAATTAGTGAGCCCAGCCCACTAAAGTATATTAAGATTTTTAGGTTGGCCCACGGCGTGTTGGGCCTATTGGACGCGGTGGTACTTCGGGAGAAGGTTTTTATGGCTCAACCCGTCTAAAATTTCGGGCGGATTGGGCCGAGCTGATTTTGCCGCCTCTAGTCTTCACAATTTATATACACCTCAGTTTATGATACCAAACCTCCATTATTCTCGAGGGGAATTCTTCGTTGCTTCTAAAACGGTTAGAGGTGTCAAATTGGGCCGCCAACTATTCTGGGCCAGCAAAATGAAGGTCCAACTTGATCATTGCTGCGTCGGGCTCAAAATGTTGATTTCTTGGTACAGGGGCCGTTGGCAATACGAATGGCAAAACGAGCAATTGACGGGGGATTGGAGGTAGATATGACATCAGGTTTGGCATTGGAGGAAGACTGCTACGAACAACTTCTGCACACCAAGGATCGGTTAGAAGGCCTAGCTGCGTTTGCTGAGAGAAGAAAGCCCAATTATACGGGCCAATGAAGGCGCCCCCGTTTATCAAGTATGGAAAGGTTAGCCCAATTTATCTTTGGAATGAAGATTTAACCTCGAAAATGCATAAAGCGTTTTCCTATGAATCCAGCTACTTTATTATTTCTGGCTAACTAGAAAAGCTCAACTCGTCAAGTAGTGATGTTCAGTGGAGTTGCCTCTTATAGTAAAAATGATCGCGACCACATATGTAACCACTTATGTAGTGCCCACAGGTAGCTACTATTGACTTTGTCAATTTTATTTTCTGATTGCATGTGGTTGATAATAGCTAGTTATTTACAAGGGTTATTACAGGAAAATTCACCATTTTTAGGTCAATAATCAATTACAACATGACTTTTAAAACATAACGTAAAAATGCACAACCTAACGAATTTTTTCAATTCAATATATCTGGGCCAATTTTGGGCTCTAATTACTAATATGGAGCCCGAAACTTGAATTCGAAACCAGACGCACGCACCTATATGGAAAAAGGTTGTTTTTAAATTTAAACCCTAAAGCCTAGATCAGCCTAGCTCGAAGCCCGTTAACATCTTCTTCTCCATTCTCCTTTGACGATGCAACGACAAACAAAGAAAAGGAGAAAAGTGAACCTGCATTTTTGTTGTACAGAATCCCTCAGCAATTGACAACAATGGCATATTTCTGGGGATGGTGATGTCATATTTCCTGTGAATTTTGCGGAAGATAAATTATCTTCTGAACAAGTCCTTTGTTAAGTGTGTTAATTTTTTTCCGTGGACTCATGTGAATGTGACTACTTTTTTGCGGGATGGGAAATGTAGTTGCTTTGCTTTTTCAGGATCTGTGCAGGAGTATAGTGGGAAAATAAAATACTGATTTTCTCTGGTTCTACTTGCTGTGAATTTTATTTCCCAGAAACGGTATCTTTGCAATCAACCTTTTGGGCCCGAATTCAAGTTTCGGGATCCACATAAGTAATTGGAGTCCGAAACTGGCCCAAATGTATCAAATTGAAATTTGTTGTTAGGTGATGCACTTTTACGTTAAGTTTCAAAGGTCATGTTGTAATTGATAACTGACTTAAAGGTGATGAATTTTCCTGTAATTAACCCTATTTACAATGCATGTAGATACTACTTGTAGTTGTAGAAAATGTATTTTGCAACGATTAGCAAATAAATAACCTTTCGTCTTATAGTAATTGTTGTCTTAAACCTTTATTGTAAAAATCCCCGACTAGCTCTAGCTAATTCCCTCCTAGGCGCTAGGCTCTCATCGACGGCTTTTGTTTATTTTCCGATTTCTCCTCGCCTATACACCGATCATCCCCGCGTAGGCCTCTATTAGTTGCTAAAGTTCAGTCTACCGCCTGACGCGACCTAGTGACACATCCCATTGCACTGATCGGGGGCGTTCGTAGTTCATGGGGCTTGAAATTGTATCCTGAGTTGTCCCAATACTTCCTCCTTACTACTAGAGTAATATTTAATTTATCGAACGATGTTTTATTTTGTATGGGGGTAAATAGCGCCACATTCCCTCGTGTTTTGGAAATTATGCACAAATTTTCTTGTGTTTTTAAAATTATACCAAATTCCTCCATGTTTCAATAAGAATAGCATACTTTTCCCTTCTGTCAAAATAGAGTTTAACGTCGTTAATATTTCCATTGATCTCTATTATCTCATGATAAAAACTTGTGTGTGGCGGTTACGCGAATCTCATTCCGTGTAACGGGTCTAATTTAAGATTAAATTAATGGCCTAACACCAATATCCAAATCAACCCTATTCAAAAATAAAATCACTCTTGGTCACATGGAATAAGTTATGTATGACGGTCACACACAAGATTCACTCTTATCTCATTAAAATACTAACATTGGACTTTATTTAGCGTGAATCAACAGTCCAGATTTTTCTTGGATTTTCTTTTTTATTTCACTCCTTGTTTTCTCATTTTATTTATGAGATCTCTTATGCACCAATTAGATCCATGCAATTTGGGTTATGAGTCAAAAAATATTACTATTTGTGCTTAAAGGTATTGCATGTGATGAGTAAATGTATCACGATTAATGTTTAAAGGCATTTATTGTTCTGGTTTAATACCATTACCCAGAACATATAATACATTTAAGCATGAATCGTGATACTCAATCCGAATTACATTGTGCAAATGGTGCATATGAGACTTTGCCTTTATTTATATACAAAAAATCTAAAAAATATTATTTAAGAAGATTTAATAATAATTTGAACTTCTAAAATCTAGCAAGTAAAATAAAAATACTAAAGAAAAAAAAAAATTAGAAAGCAAATTTGAAGTTCTTTGAAAATATTGATCTACCGTCGTGATAGAGTAATAAATAAATTTGTTTTGCTTTAATCGAGTTGACGTCAAGGAGGTTGATGAATCTACTAATTGGGGGAGAAAATGGATTCCTTTTATTTGATATAAATAATGTTTTTATATTTTAGTATTTGACACATTGTATATTTCATGATAATTTCCAGATTTCTTCTTTTTAATAAATAATTCCCAATAATATATACATATATTAATATAAAAAATTTTATTGTTGAAGATTTGGTTTATTTCATTTTTTTATTAGTTTATTTAAATTATTTACTGTCTTTTATAAAGACTTATTTATATGTTGGCATTTCTCTAGACACAAATAGTTTGATTCACATTTATATATAGAAGTAGGGTTATATGAATCATTTCAAATTTCATAAATAAAATACAAACGAAATAAATAAATCATCTCTAAATTTAGAGCTCCTGAAATACTCTTATTTAAATTAGACTGAATTGGCAATACGCATGTGCGTTGTACGTGATCATTATATTTTTTACTATTATATAGTCAAACAAATTAATGTGAACATAAAATTATGGTTAATTGCAGCAACTCCATCAAACTATCATCGTTTTTACACATAAACCACTATTTTTTTTTTTTTTTTTTTTGCATAGATACATATAAACTATATGAGTTTTGTAGATAAACCACCAAACTTATTTTTCGATAATTTTTTGTCGGAAATTCCACATAAACCTAAACCTAAACCTAAACCTAAACCTAACTAAACTAAACTAAACTAAACTAAACTAAACCCTACCCTAAACCCTAAACCCTAAAGTGCGTGATAAACTTTTAATGACCTTTTTTGTACAAATAACCTTTTTAGTACGCTAAAAGTATAAAATTCTTTCACACGTTTATTTTCCATAACAGTTTCTTTGATCATCAATAATTTTCTCTCCTAATATTTAGAACCTCCATTGTTGAAGATGAGCTACCCCTCTACCTATTAAAAAACGTGTTTGGACAAAAAAATCCGTAAAAATTTATAGCGGCCAAGTTACATGTGGAATTCCGGCGAAAAATGATTGAAAAATAAGTTTGGTGTTGTATATGCCAAAACCCTTATAGTTTATATGTATGAGTGCCACAAAAAAAAGTTTAGTGGTTTATGTGCAAAAACGCTGATAGTTTGGTGTGGTTGTTGCTAACCCTAAAATTATTGTACTTTTGTGTGGTGATGTTGGTTGATCACTCTAATAAAACTAAATATAGTTATTAATCACGAAAATAGATATACACAACTTCTTAGATTATTCGGTGTCAGAAAAAAATATGAAAGATTTAATCAATTGAGCAAACACAATCTAAAATAAAATACAAATAAAAAATAACCATAAAAGAGGGAAATAAAAGGTTAAACAATCTTAGTTTAGCAAAACACGTTATAATAATGTTAATTTTTTTCATAAAAACGACATACCATGATATAATGTATTATTTTTACAAAATTTTCTACTATATATATAAAGTTTGATATATTCTAATTATTGTTTACTTCTCAATATAGACAGACTTCTGCATCATTAATATATGAGAAACAAAGTTATACGATAACTGAAAATTGTATAATAATGAAGATCAATGTGTTTAAACCCAAACATACCATCAATCCGGAAGATGAATTGGGTCACTAGATCATTGGTTCGACCAGTAGAACCGTTGTGGAAAAATCGGATGATATATATGTATATATAATATATAATATATGTATGCACATCAAATATATAATCAAAATCTATATAATTATGGGGTTTGAAGAACTAATAAATATTATAAATTATTGTAACTTTGTGTACATGATTGACAAAGTTGGATAGCTCAAGTGGCAGAGCATCCACTACTTAGGCCTTTGGTCCTGAGTTCGAGGGAGAGTTTTTTCTTTGTTTCTTAGATTAGGGGAAATTTTTTTGTAACTTTGTGTACATGATTTTTAAAGTTTAATTTGATAAACTTGTTTACTACATTATTACAGTTGTTCGTGTATTGCTAGTCACTTGTCACGTGTGTATGTTGGTCTTCATATCTCTATCTTCTTTTTTTTTTTTTTTTTCGGGGGGGGGGGGGTGGGGGTTAAATTTTAAAAATCATAAAAAATCGGGTTAAATGGGTCACTGAGTACCGTTTTTATCCGATTTTTTACCGTATCATGTTGGGCCACTTCAAACCCGTTACATACTAAGAACCGGATCGGTACCATGTCCGATCCCCGGTTAAAACGATCAGACTGGCCTGTCCAGTCTGGGTTTAAAAACATTGATGAATATATAGATTTTCATTGAACAAAAGACACAAAGTCATTCTTATTACATCATCAACTGACACCATAAGTTCAGCATTTGTTAGATATACACGAATATTAGGCCTAACATACTTTCTCTAATTTCTTTAATTAATAATTTTGACCTAAACATACATTTGCAAATAAAATCATTTTTCATATTTTAATGTGAGGAAAAACTTCCAACCACTTGTATCAGAGTCCAACATCCAGCTTCTGTTATGAAAACGTTTTTTTAATTTTTTTATTTTATTGGTAAGTATAACTTCTTTTAGTATAATTTACTTATTGATTTATTCTTCAATTCTACATTGAAGTTTGAAAACTATGTGTAATTTAAAATGAAAATCCTACTATAGTATATTTATAAGATAAATAATGTTTTCATATGGAGGGTTGACTATATATATCGTGTCTCATAAACTTCAATCAAGATATATGCTCCAATATGTATGCTAATATAATATATTTTTTTTCAACGTTTCAACTATTTTTATGAATCGACTTCCCTATTTAGTTTTAGTGAAATACTCTCAATTTTTCCCACACTGCACGTTCAGTTAAAAATCTTATATATACATGTACTTAAATCATTCTGATTTTGTTTCTCCCATTTTATTTTTTATTTGGACAATACTATACTTTATTCAAGTGCAGTTATTATTTATTTTTATATAATCTATGCTCGCAAGCTAATATTATTATCCACATTTTACTATCTTTATTTTTCTGTATGTTTTAATTTAATCATCTGATACTGATTCACATAGTACATTTTTTTAACCATTCATATAGTACAACTTAGTTTATTATTTCTTTATAGTTCTTTTTTATTTCTTTATTGTACCTTATAATATTATATAGCGTAATAAATATATTTCCTTAGTTATTATATATGATTAAAATATATTTATGATATTTCTATCGATTTAATAATTTTCTTGGATGTTAGATTTTAAAGTTTAAAATAATTAGGTGTCATTATTCATGTTCACTAATTTCACGTTTGCCCTTTAACTACTTCTATTATTATTATATTAACTTAACATAAAACAAATTTCACCGTAGAAGTTTAAGAAAATTGTTGAAGTCTATGTAACATTCTTGACTTTCAGTGTAAATTTTGGAGGGTGACCCCCTCTCTCTATTTGTGCTGAAGTTTTTCTTGCATTTTACAATATTTACAGATTTGTCGGCGCATTCATGGGATTAAAATCTCCTGAATTGCACCTGTTATCTCTCTTCTCTTTATGTACAGATGACACAGTTCTATTTTGGTGCTGCAACTATATATAGAGAAGACCCAACATCTTAAGTCCGCTATCAATATGTACAAGTGTGTTTTAGGGTAATGTATTAATTTTGAGAAATCAGGATTCTTTCTAGGCCTAATAAACATGCTCAGATTCCTCATTCAATCTGCGAATTGTTTCAAATTGTTGAGGTGGCTTCGCATCGTAAATATCTCGATCTCCTTTCTATTGTTGGTCGGAATAAACAAGAGATTTTTTAAGCATTAAAGAACGAGTTAGTAAGCACATCAATGGTTGGAAAGAAAAGCATTAAGCAAAGCAGGTAAATAAGTGCTCATTAAATCTATTATATAAGCAATAATCGACATACACAATGTCTTGTTTCCAGTTGTCAGACCATGTTCTTATTAATCTGGAGAATTGAAAAAATCTTATTGGTCGAGGTGTGGGGGGGGGGGGGGGGGGGGGGAGGGGGGGATAGCTCGTCCGCGAGGAAAATTCGCTGGAAGTCTTGGGATGTCCTCAAGCAATGAAATCTCAAGATGGCCTGGACTTTTGCAATTTGAAAGTATTTAACCTTGCCATGTTGTCTAAGCAAGCATAAGACCCTTTAGTTTCTTCATCCAGCCTCTTTGTCCGAATCATGCAGTGCAAGTACTACCCTTGCACGTTTGTGTTACATGCTGCTCTTGGTTCTCGTCCCAGGTTTCAATGGCACCGTATTATGGATGGTCATCAACTTACTCTTCTTGGTTGTCGAAGCCTCATGGGCAATGGCGAGACAAAAGCCCTCTTCCATGACAGATCGGTTCCTTTGCCTTCCTATTTTCCTATCATTAGGCCTGCCGCAAAATGCTCGAGTCAGCTCCATTATTGATTTGGATCTTGGACTTTGCAATGAGCTGTTAATTCGGGTCAATTTTGACCTATTTAATGCTAATGTGATTATCGCTATTCCTCTGAAAAATCATGATCATTCTTTAGACCGTTGGATGTGACATTATTTCTATTCTAGTGAATTTTCGGTCTGATCGCATATCATTTTATTATGGGTTCAACCGAAGATTTTATTAGCACCTACTTCTTCCCGGTTAGTAGATATGGACCAAACCTCATTTGGAGGAGAATTTGAAAGTTTAAATTATCAGCATGTATCTTGCATTTTCTTTGGAGATGCTTCTCTAATTCTTGTCTTCGTCCAACGACTTAGGTCGCCGTCATCTTCATCATGTGGAACCCGTTGTTCTTTATGCTCACCACCTGATCCCTCTTTAGTGCATCTCTTCTTCACGTGCCCCGTTTCATCATCAATTCAGGAAGCGGCTATATCATCTGCTCGTAATTCAATGAAAGATGTTATGAACCTTGTATGTTTAAAATAAAAATTAGCATATTATTGGCAAAGATGTTATTAATTTTATTTTACACATGCTTACTCATAATTCTTTGAGTCCTTCTGTTAGTAACACTTACAGTGTCCATATTTCAAAAATTAGAAAACCAGAGCTTATTTCCCAATTCTGATTTTTTTTTGTTTGTGGAATATCATTCATAAGTTAGCTCTAAAGTGCTCTATAATTGGGTCCGGCCCTGCATCCCTAATATAATCTTTGAATCTCAGTCAGCCTTCATCTCGGATCGGTTAATTACGGATAATATTCTTATCACTTATGAATTACACCTTTGTATGAAGCTTAGGAAATACGAGAAAGAGAGTGACTCATGTCTATTAAGTTGGATATGAGTAAAATCTTTCACTGGGTTGAGTGTCTTTCGTCTATCGTATGTTTCTTGCTTGAGGCTTTCCTAAGAGTTTTTATGACATTGTTTTGCCTTGCTTTCCTAAGAGTTTTTATCACAATATTTTTATGACAATTGTGCCCTTTTGCTTCATTCATGGTATTAATTTTGGCTTACTCACGGTGTAGCGTGGAATTCTTTATGGGGATCCTCTCTCCCCTATTCATGCTGAAACTTTTTCTTGCATTTTACTAAGTTCGCAATCAATCTCTATAAAAGTGTTTCAGGACAATGTATTAATTTTGAGAAATCAGGGATCCTTTTTAGACCTAATACACAAGCTCAAATTCGTTACTCAATCTGCTAATTGTTTGGAATTGTTGAAGTGGCTTCGCATGGTAGATATCTTGGCTCCTTTCTATTGTTGGTCGGAATAAACATGAGATTTTCGTAGACATTAAAGAACAGATTAGTAAGCAAATTAATAGTTGGTAAGAGAAGCAATTAAGCAAAGCGAGTAAAGAAGTGTGCATTATATCTATTATATAAGTAATGTTCATGTACACAATGTATTGTTTCCAGTTTTCAAACCATGTTCTTAGTAATTTGGAGAATTCGGAAAAATCTTATTAGTGGGGTGGGGGGATATCTCGTCCACGAGAAAAATTCGGTGAAAGTCATGGGATGTCCTCAAGCAACGAAAATCTCAACGTGGCCTAAGCTTTTGCAATTTAAAAATATTTAACCTTGCGATGTTGCCTAAGCTAGCATGACCTTTTAGTTTTTCCATCCAGCCTCTTTGCCCGAATCATGCAGTCCTAGTACAACGTCTGTGGTTCATGATGCTCTTGGTTCTCGACCCAACTTTATATGGCACAATATTATGGCGATCATCGTGTTATTCTTCTTGGTTGTCGCAAGCTCATGGGCAATGGCGAGACAACAACCCTCTTCCATGACAGATGAGTTCCTTTGCCTCCTCATTTTATCATCAGATCAGCTACATCAGGCCTCCCGCAAGACGCCCGAGTCAACTCCATCACTGAATTAGATCTTGGACTCTAGAATGAGCAGTTAATTCGGGCTAATTTTGATCTATTAAAGCCTGATGTAATTCTCGCTATTCCTCTGAAAAATCACCATTCTCCGGACTGTTGGATGTTATATTATTTCCATTGTAGTAACTTTTCAGTACGATCCACAAATCATTTTATTATTAAACATCACAGCCGCGCTCTTGATTCCTTGCTTGTTCTTTCCCCAAATACCATTGTTCATATATACTTTGAGGGGGTACATCATCTACCCATAACTCCTCATTTGTTGGTATTTATGATTGCTTCAAGGATGACCAATTTATAAATATCGACGATTTGTAGTATGCTAAAGTTCTTGCTCTTCGTGAGGCGGTTTGATTTACCACTGATGTTAGAGTGCCCAAATTTGTATTCTTGGAGATTCTAGCACTACTATATTCACATGGATAGGTGATGATGACTACATGTATGCCTTTGCTATCTAATCTTAGACATTTACCCTCTTCCATGGATGGAAATTGTATTTTTTTTTTTAATTTTTTTTCTCCTAATCTAAGAAAGAAAGAAAAACCCTCCCCTCCCCCCACGGTGACTCGAACCCAGGACCAAAGGCTTAGGTAGTAGATGCTCTGCCACTTGAGCTATCCTACTTTGTCGGATGGAAATTGTATTGGATAGGATGTAAGGTAAAATTTATAACGCCAACAGGATTGCTTGGCTCACCATCCTTTTTATGTCAAGTCAGTGTTGGCCAATTCAAACAACCATTAATGAAATTACTTTATGTTTAAAAAAACTATAATGACATGATATTTACAAATTATAGTGAAGTAGCATGAGTATTCGAATATAAATTTTTCATTATATTTAATGTTTATGCATGATAAGATTTATCACAACATATTTGCTCACTATTTCCTTTTTTTTATTCAAATATATTTTTGACGTTGCATTCTTCTACTATGACCTTATAACTTAAATTAATAGTATTAAGAAAAGACAATATTTTTATTTGTCTATCCATATAACTATTTTCTCTACTTATTCTATTAAAAATAATTTTAATATAAAATCACATTATATATATATGCAAGCATAAGAGCTTAAAGTATGTTAGTTGTTAAACTCAATTACATGAATTTGACATGTAAAAAAATCATAATATAAATTAAATATGAATAATAAAATTATAAGTATGTATTATAAAAGTTTTAAGATTATTTCATAAAATTTATTATTGTAAAAAATAGTAAAAATATGATAATTATAGATAAGATTGAAAAAAATCAATAAATTCAATTTTTTTCTTTATTCTATACCTTAAATAATTATATTATTTAGTACAATTGTTTTAAATATATGCAAATAACATATCATTGGAAAGCTCTTTAAATCTACTTTAATACGAAATTGATTTCATTTCAAAATTTAAAGTATTGAAAGTGTAGAAGAAGGAAAATTTAAGCATGTAGTTTTTTAGGAGGAGTTTTTAATATAAAATGACTCTTACTTTTTATAATCAAGTAAGGAAAATATAAATTATTTTAAAATTACTTAACTGCCCTTAAATTTAATTCTTAATAAGGATATTTTACTATTAATAATCAAGTAAGGAAAATATAAATTATTTTAAATTACTTAACTACCCTTAAATTTAATACTTAGTAAGGATATTATAGGGTTCACAAGAAAAGACGAAACCAAAAACAAGACGAAACAATTCATACTTGAGTGAGTCTTGTGTGTGAACGGTCACACGTGACGGAATGCACTTTTACAGAAAACATTGATACTTTTACAGGAAAAGTGATAATTTTACAGATAAATGTGATACTTTTGCTACAAAAAGTGATATTTTTTTTGTTTAAAAAATGTGATACTTTTACAGATAAATGTGACACTTTTACCACAAAAAAATAATATTTTTTTTCCCGTCACACCGTGTGACGACGTGTGACGGTCACATACAAGTTTTTGCCTTCATACTTTTATATTAGTAATAGATATGTAGGGATTTGGTACAATTTTCAAAACACGAGAGGATTTGGTGCATAATTCCCAGAACACGAGGGGGACGTGGCGCAATTTACCCTTGTGTAGTTAAGATTCTAACATAAGTCATGTTTGAACTTATCATCAAATTTAATACATGTAGCATGTTGTGGTTGATGGAACTTTGAAGTAGCGGATAAATTATAATTTAGAGGAATTTTAGGGTGCATCGGGGGTATCGGTGCACCGGAAACTTTACCTAGTATAGCAGGTCAATAACCTGTAAAAATTATTTTAATAATCCATTTTTTATATTTTTGGTTATGGACTCTTAAAATATGTTTTGAATGGATATGTAAGTATATATATAAATATATATATATATATATATAATATAAATGTATACTTGTTGGAACCTTATGATTTAGTTTGAAATATAGTTTTGATAATTCATTATATTACTCTTAAACAATTGAAAATTTGAAGCAATCTGAACATAGAAAATTACCTAAAAACAATAAAATCAGACCTCAATTATAGACGTTCCTTTTTTTTTTTTTTCGGTCTTAAGAAACTCATCTTCCATAATGACACAACATTTTATTTTTATGAAGAACATTTTATTTTTTATTATTAACTTCCCACAAATTGAACCATTTTAAGAATGATTTTATTGTTCCATTTTCATATCAGTCAACACTTCCCCCACCTCTATCCCCGTGGCGGCGCGGGTTACTCCCGGAACGACCCGATATCCTTTGTCTTCGGCGGTGATGGCGGGTTTCAGGATTTACAGCGGAGATTCGCCGGAATACGTTACGTGGGATGGTTCGATGGTGACTATTGGTGATGGGTTAGTGCGATTCGGGTAGATTGAAGACTGATTTGCGTTTGTCAAACTGTCAATAGCACAGAGGTGAGAGGTGTGATGTCCCCTCCGTGTGTAGTGTGTATGCCGCCGCGTTCCGACGAACATTGTTCTACGGAGGTGGTAAGGGGTCTTGAAGTTTGGCAGAAGCTTTTCTTTTCTCCTACAGCTTGCTACTGCTCTTTGTCAATTGAAATCAGGGAAAATGTTGTGGGTGTTTGAGAGGAAGGTGAAGATGGTACAAGGGTAAAAAAAAAAAATCCTAAATTAATAAGTAACCTGCTCTTTAGGTCGTACTAGTAGTATCCCCGTGCGATGCACGGTTTGTAAGTGCAAATGAATAAATTAATATTTTTTATATTTTTATATAATTTTAATATAATAAAAAATTACAATCAATAAATAATAAGATATAAAAAATTATATGTTAATAGAAAAAGAGTGCAGTAAAAAGTATTAAAGACTAAAATATATATTAGAATGAATATTTATTTTTCTTAATGTATGAATATCTCTAGCATCCTTTTATAGAAGTCATGTTGATGATTGGGGCTGGAATTGCAATATGCGATTGACAGAGGATATATTTGTAATGTTAAAAATTAGTTACCGTCTTCATAAATAATTTTTCATTAATAATAGTCAATAATTTATAAAAAGAAAATAATTTTAAGAAAAAATATTTTTTTCGGCCCAGACAAAATCAGCCTAAATAGCTTTATCATATTTATTTAGGCTAATATATGGTAAGTTATTGCCAATAATTGTGTTTTATATTGGGTTGAATTTTATGTACCAAAAATTGTGATTTACAGAATTGGTAATAGATTTTGAGCGGGAAAACTTCAAAATTACTGATTTCAGTGGATTTTGTTATTATATTAAGTATAGATAGTTGTTTCCAAATTCTAACCATAAGACCTTCAAATATGACGACATTGAAGTTGGAAAAGAATGCAGCTTTGGGTCACCCAGCCCATTACACGCCCATGCAATATGAGTCGAGTCTTACATGCGTTTTTTCCTATTTTTTTCAGGATTTTCACCCTTCAACTCATATCTTAATTCTCCAACTATAAAGGGGGACCTAACGATAAAATTTTATACATCTTCTGTCATAATTTGGAGTGTCAAGCAAGGGATTCAAGGAAGAGTTCAAGAATTCAAGAGTAAGAAACATTCAGTTATATATTTTTAATTGTTTTGTTCTTAGCTACTTATGATATTTTTGAGGATTCATTTTTTTACTACCGAGACGTTTATTATTAAACTCTGACACTCAAAACTACACAGACTGAAATACAATGGTTTCTGGAGAAAAACACCTTCCTGGAGAAAAATCAATTGAGCTTCATTACCGAGCCCAGAACATGAATATTTATCAATCACAATATTTGGAAATTATAATATGATATACTGTCTTGAGTTTGAGTTGAAAAGGTTATGTTGCAGATTTGTGTAAATCAATTGTAACTTATTACCAACTTTAATGCAATTCCGAAATTAAATGATTTGAAGTTTTAACATATATAAGGTAATATCAATTAATGCAGCAAATTATATCATACATAAGACTTAATTAATTAATGCAGCTAATATTGAAGTTTTCCAAAATTAGCAGTGTTATTTTAGGCGGGAAAATGTTGATATTACTATTCTTGGCGGATTTTGTTATATTATATAGTATAGATGTTGTAAAATTTGATGACTATTATTAAATTTTAAGAATCTAATAATTTAGATTTATTGGGATATTAGTACCTCAAGCGCACCCTAAAAGTCCTCAATAATTTAAAATTTAGGATCTTCTGTATTTATTTATGTGAATGATAACTTTAGGAGTGAAAGTTAAAAAAGTATTGAGGGGTTTTTGTTTTCTTTTATGAAGTTGAACTTGACTTAAAGTTTGAGTCCATTCATAAATCTTGGGATTAGGACCATGTACCTAATTTAGGTAAGGAGTTTTGTCTTTGTCGGAACGATATGCAAAAGTGTTTCCTTTTGTGATATTTAGTATTCTTAATCTTCTAAAACGTCTATTAAATCTTTGCCCAAAAGGGGAAAAATCGACTAATCCTAAACTAGTTTACATAGGAAAGTTAATGGTTACCTCTCTAATCTAATGTCCTGAAGTAAGATTTATGTTCTAGATAAAGGTAGGGTAAATTTTACTTTTCATCTGATAATTTTTGGTCTTTTTTCGTGCTAAAATAAATTACTTTTTTAATTTTGTCCTATAATTAAAAAATTTGCTGAATTTTGGATCATTGTTGCCGGTAATTGTAAAATTGGCGGGGATGGCGAATATGACTCTGGGGATTTTTGGCTGATTATATTTCAGTTAATTAAAATCGGCTGAAAATTCCAAAATATTAGTCATGTAACTGTCATGTGGGCATTTCCTGTTGACTTTGCAATTACCACGAACAGTTGATTCAAAATTGAGTAAACTTTATAATTACGAAACATAATTGTAAAAGTAGACTATTTTGAGACTAAAAAAATAAGAAGTAGAAAAATTATGGGACAAAAAGTGATGTCCGACTCCATAATTTATTACTTATACGATACTATTTATTTGTTTATTTAACTTATTCAATAACATAGAACTTATTTTTTGAAAGTTTCAAGATTTTACATTAATTGAACTCTAAGCAAAATGCTTATTTTGAGATAAGAAAAATAAATAAGACCCTTATTCTAAAACGAAAAGAGTATTATACTAGTCACAACAAATAAAAAATTAGACCATCTTTATCCATGTCCTTGGAGGGCAAGGGCATGGGAAAAAGACAAAACTTGGAATTAAAAATAAAAGGAAAATTGTATAATCATTGATGACCTTAGATTATGGATGGGGTTGGTCAACCACCTATTCCACAACCTGTCACATGTCGGTACCTCATTTGTTGTATCAAATTATTTATTGGATATAGTTTTAATAATAAATAAATAATATAATTTTTATTTTATAAAAATTAAAAAAATTATCAAAATTCTTATTTTTTTTTTCTCTACAAGTAGAATCTAATGTTGACACATTTTGAATAAAAAATTGAAGCTCTTTATTTTATTCTTTTTATAAATAGTTGGCTCGTCTGGACCGGTCCGATGGGCCAAATCTCCCGCGGAACTCGGGCCGATCCGATAATCTTAGTATATTATAGGGAAATAACACGGGCCGGACCGAATATATCTAGGACTAATTAAATTTTGGCCCGACCTAAACCGATCCAAAATATGACGTTAGCCCGACAGATCCCACCTGACCGGGTCGGGCTGGCCAAATTTAACCACCTCTATAAATAGAGCCTAATGTATTCTATTTCCTCACATAATTTCTATCATTCCATATCATGGATCCAAACCATCCAAATTATTTTTCCTACTCTCAAAATTATCCAAACTCTCAAGATTATCCAAATTTTGAATCTTTTATAAATTCTAAAGATTACCAAAACTCTCAATATCATCAAACCTCTCAATTTTTCGATTTCGTAATTCAACTTTTGCAATTTTAATTTGGTTATTATTTTAGCATGTTATTTTAAATGTGCCGGAAAAACAAAATCGACTTATTGTAATTACGAAATTGAAATATTTTTTTATTCTTAAAATATATTAGAAAAAGCGCGAAAAATAATATGCAATTATTAAACCGTATAAAAAATATTGATTTTATTGGGAAATAAGATCTGTATTTGAATAAAAGAAATTAATATATATTAAAATGTTGGGTTGGGTTGGGTTGTTGATAAAGTGTGAAAATGTATTTTTTAGGTTGTGCAGTAGATTGTGTATGTAAAAAAGAGAAAAATGAATATTTTATTGATAGATTGAGTTGTGGAAGGTTGTGGAAGGTTGTTGAAGATGATCTAAATACATAGTCATAAGAAACAGGTACACAATTCAATTCAAACCTGCCAACTTATATAAACCTAATCGGTCACGGTAGACGACAATATAGACAATCAGAAATGCTTCCTTGTTCATTATGGCACATCTTAATAAAATTATACTCCCTTCGTTCAGTCCTATTTGCACTGTCTTTCGGTCGTCCCACTTTATTTTATATACTCTCAAAATAAAAAAAGTCTTACAATTTTTACCTTTGAAAAAGTTAACTAAATCACAAAAAATAATTTTTTCTTAATATACGTACCGGAACAAGTGTTCAAATTAGACCGGGACGAAGAGAGTATATAAAGATCTTATGCATAATATTTGGATAAAATAATTAACTTTATATGATATTTAGTATTTCGACATAACACCGAGTGTCCTCATTAACATGTTCTCACGATGAATGCGCTCGTTAAATAAGAGAACAAGACTGGATCGACAATACACCCAATTTATCTCATCAAAGGAATATTTGGGCTGGCTTGTGCCCGACCGAGTGTGGCTGATCCATCTCCACAAATATTTGATTTGGGCTGTAAAAAACGATCACCCACCACATTCAACTAATCATATCTTTTATCCCAATTAATATATTAATTGAATTTTTATAATACCCTACACATTTACAATAAATCTATTGATTTGACATATACAACTACTTCATCCCATTACAAACAACAATTTTTGCTATTTAAAATGTACTTACACATCCTGAATATGTTCACCAAATGTGTTTCAAACATTTACGACCCAATTCAGATATCCACTAACTGTCGCCTCTGACCATCTAGAAACATGGAATATATGTACATACACACAGACTTATCTACAAACACACATACACACACGTCCGAAAATCATGGGAGCTCTAACAAAATTCGTCTCTTATCCTAACAAAGTTTTTGCTGCTTTTTTCCTCAAAGTCCTCCCAGAATTACTCAGATTAACAATTCTACTAATTTGCATTATATGGAAATCATACAAACAAATCACCACAAACTACAACTACGCATCGGCGATCAACAAGAAAAGCTCCAAATTTCATTACAGGAAGAAAACAAGGCCGGATATAGACGAATGCAGTGTATGTTTAACAAGTTTTGCAGATGGAGAAGAGGTAAGAGAGCTAGTAGAGTGCAAGCACGCGTTTCATAGGAACTGTTTGGAAAAATGGCTGAAAGGATACAAGGCCACGTGTCCGTTGTGCCGGAATCTGGTAGTGCCGGAGGTGGTGGTGGCGGCGTATAGGAAGATGCAGGTTGAGGAAGAAGATAAGTGGATTCAGGAGGAGCTGGCTTTGATCTTGTTGAATGCTTTGGATGGTAGAGGTTGTAATGGATTCTTTTAGTCCTGGATTGGTTTGATGGATTAATTAATCCAAGATTTATGATTTGTATAGATTGCGTCTGAGTTATGACTTATGATATACAGTTTTAGTTAACGCCTTGTTTGGTTTAGGGTTGGGATAGGTAGAATAGGTAACATCCGTTGGGATGACACTGTTCAAAGTGTGTTTTATTTAAAGTATAGGTACTTATTGATATTTTATAACAATGTTTAATTTTTGGGTTAGATAGGATTAATATTTTTGAATTTCTATAAATGCCAACTCTTATGGTGTGTTTCCTTATGATTTTCTTCGATGAAGGGATCAAATTTCAATAAAACATGCTCATTAAGCAAATACACTCTTAATTTAACTAAAATTCTGGTTAGAGTCCACAAGATTTTTTCTCCCACCGGAAAGATCAAGAAGCCCATTGCTGAAACTCACGGTCATTAATAGACAATAATACTTCAACCATCACTTACAGTATCTCCATCTCTCTCTCACACTCAACCATCACTTACCGCCATTAAGAATTATCTGTCAGAGCAAGAGTTTATGTACTATTATGTTACGTAATGGCCAACAGTGAAGCAAGACGAAACACGAATTCAGTAGAGAAAAGGAGCGTTGAAACTTCATGATTAAAAAAGAAAGCGTTACATTTCACGCCCTTTTCCTCTTCTGCAGTCGCTGGAGATTCAAACAATAAACTAGGTTTTGCCCCGATTTATATACCGGGCTGAAATGTGAATAAATGATGTTATGAGGACAAAATAGTCCATTCGTTAGCAGTTTCTGTAGCGAAAATCTGGCCACAACAAAGAAGATGCTAGTGACCAATTGGCATGCTCAACCAAGGAAATAGTGGTATTTTGATCGGGCCTCTTATCTAACTAGGGCCTTAACTGGCCGACCAAACAAAGGTTCTTGTTGGGATTATTAACCTAATTCGAGTTTATTACCCAAATAAAAAAGGCCGAAACAGATTTTTTTTATGGAGGTTAAATGTGTAATTTGGTCACAACAACTTTTTATTACCTTTTAAGATCACAAGTAATATTTTTCATGTTGGCTAATGACATTGTACGCTTCAGGGAAATAGTAGCATCCTGATTCACTTTCTTAGACCCGAGTCGCTACTTACTAAATAAATTTGAACGGTAGATAGTATGTTTTATTTTTTTAAACTACAACAGAAGAAATCACGAGTTACAATTTTTCTGTTTTGAAAACATTTACTCTATCGAAAATGACTCATTTTCAACCCACACTTCGAAATCAAGACCTATAATACAATTAGACCATAAAATATTTAACAAAATTTAAGATAACTAAGACTTGCACATCAGATTCTAGTTTATTATGTGAATTACGTACAAGATCACATAAACATATACTCCCTCCGTTCTAAAATAGATGATGTTTTAGCTTCTTAAACAAATTCCAAAATAATTGATGTTCTAGGTTTTTTTTACCATTTCTCTCTATTTTACCCCTATGTAAATCCAAAATATCTTTGACTTTTCAACCTCCCACTTACATTTGATATCATTAAATCTTATCTGCACAAATTTTAGGAGGTTATATTTGGTAATATATTTGTTTCTTAATTATTCTGTTTTTTTCTAAAACATCATCTATTTTGAAACGGAGGGAGTATATATCAATGGAAAAACTAGTGTGCCGACTAGCCATGCATTTGGAAGCCAAATGTTTAAACATAGCTTTATGAAAAACAGATATTGTAGAATTTTTGACTTTTTCAAAGGTGGAGATTGTGTGAGAAATTTATCATTTATAAGCTGACAAGTTAAGCTGGGACATACCGAAATGATAAGTAGGCAAGTTAAGTTGGGATGGAGGGAGTATGTATCTAGGGTCCGCTCGGTTGCAAATCATTATTGGTAATGGTAATAGGTATGAATGAGACGCCAATTATATTATGGAATAATGTGAGAAGAGTTGTTAATAAATGAAATATTGATTAACTTATTCATTATGTACCAAACACCACAATAAAAAATGAGCCTTTATTTATTCTCATTTCGTATCCCTAAACCCTCGAATCAAGCGGCGCTAATATTATGTAAGACTCCAACCAAAGGCCCTTTCACATGACCGAAGATCCCTTCTAACTTATATACATTTCATATATATTGTCTCCTTCCAAAATATGACAACTTTTTTTCTTTATTACAATTAGTGAAAACGGATCACTAAAAATATTTATCGAGGTTCGGATTTTTTTTTATTTTTTTATTTTTTATTTGTATCTAAAATTCAATAAAAAATTCGAAGTTCCAATTCAATAAAAAGCCCTCATTACATTTTAACTTATATTGCAAACAGCCCCCAATTTATTTAAAAGCCCTGATTGTTTTTTCTTATATGTGTTTTTTCAACCTTCTAATGCTGTATCTGCCGCATGATGCGGTCGATCTTCGCCTTCTGTCCTACTCTTTTTATGCTGTAGTGGAGACGGACTAATGGAGTGTTCTCCTTTGCTTAACTTTTAAAGAAGTGATTGAAAGTAAAAATTATGATAAAATTGTTTATTATTAAAAATAGATATATGTGAGAATAAAAGTAATTTTGATCAAATATAAAAGATGGAGTGTTTGATACTTAAATAATTTATAATTGTGAAAAGCCTTCTATTTATTTACCAAAATACCAAAAAGTTGGAAAAAAAATTATTTTCTACTTTTAACTTTTGGTCTAAAATTACTTTTATTAAAGTTGAAGTTGTTTTTTCCAAACACATCAAAACAACTTTTCCAAAGCTACAAGCTAACAAGCACTTGGGAAAAATAATTGCAACCACCCCCTAAATGTCTTATAAGCTATTGAGAAGGACGTCTTCACTAGAGATGACAATTCAGACAGTTCTACCTGGTGCAGTCCATCGGACCAACACTATATGTAGTGTTGGGCCGCCTTAAATTCATCCCCCTATATTCATCCCTGGACTCTCTTACTACTGGAGTAATATCTAATTGACCGGACGATAGTTTATTTTGTATAGCTATGATTTTAACACAAATCATGTCTAGACTTATCATAGAATTAATACATGTAGCATGTTGTGGTTAATGAAACATTAAAATAGAAAAAATATAATTTAAAATTCAGGTCCTTGTATATGATCATAACTTTGAGTGAAATTTATAAATTATTGAGGATTTTTTTTTTCCCTGTGAAGTTGACTGGACTTAGAGTTTGAGTCAAATTAGAGTTTGGACTGCGCTTTATCAATCTTCTCCTCTTTCAGCCAATGGTGCTCGGAGTAGGACCATGTACTTAATCTTCTCCTCTTTCTTCAATTATTTTTTATTTTTTATTTTATTTTTAGATTTTTCTACCGATAATTTCCGCATGTTAAACATGACCAATTCTTTTTTTCTTTTTTTTTTTTTATTTTTATTTTTATTTTTTTTCTACAGATAATTTCCGCATGTTGAACATGACCATTGGATTTGACGCATAGGTGCAAAATTAAAGGTCAACATTATATTAATTTACATCTATACACCAATCCAATCACTACAACAAAAATCACCTATTGAGACATACAAATGTGTCTCAAGAAAGACATTTTGAGACACTTAGAGTTTTAGGGACACTAAATTTAAGCGTCCCCGCAGGGGTGTGTCCCAAAAGATTTTTGGCTTCTTGCGACGCTTCTTACGGACACTTAAAAGTGTCTCTATATAATATTATGTTGGGACACTTACATGTGTCTTATTAATGAATCTATGAGACAGGTATATGTGTCCCTAAATGATGCCATATTATTAAAAACACCATCTAATGACACATCAAAGTGTCCCTATAAATAATTTATAGGACACCTACAAATGACTGAAATGAAATCATACATACATACACCTGTTTTAACAAGCTAAAACATTCACAGTTTAAAAGGATTGTTAAATAAAAAATACAAAACATTCAAAGACAATGAATTACTATACAAGGAACCAAATCCACAATTATTCGATTATCAACAACTCTAGAGAAGGAAACAGAAAACAATTCTGAAATTTTGAATTATTGTTGCAGCAAGTACACAACAATACAACATTTTCAGTGGCTTACAATACACCCCCATCAACAACACAGTAATGAGAATACAGGAACTTACAAAGCATCAAAGATTAGAGGACTTGTACTTATTGAAAGCCTTAACTGTGTATACTCCTTTTTCTGAAGTTATCGAACTTCTTTTTTTTTTGAAGTTATTGAACTTACACAATATAAGAAACAATGACCCTAATGTATGATATACCTTCTGAAAATCAATCCCAGGGTAGACGATGTGACAGTTCGAGAGCTGCCTAATATTTTCATCAATCGCCTAGCAATAAAAAATTATACAAGTTAATTGCAAGTTATTGTGTGAAGTACTGAAAGTGGGACTGGATGCACCAAGCAAGAACATATAAGAAACTTGTTCAAACTATGAGCAACAATATTGAAGGGGAAAGAGCCTTACAAACAAAACCATTGAATCAACTCCCAAATTTAAAGCCTAAGAGATGATCAATTGATAGAGCAACCAATAGTCTTACCTCTCCGTGGCTGCATATATTTGTTTTTCTACATCAATCATCATTTACATCCAAAGCAACCTGCATGACAATAATACATATCAACGAATTTTTGAGAGAAAAGAGAACTACAAAGAATCTAATATTAATATTCAACATTCATCTACTCAGGAGAAACATCAAAAGTATTATCCTCCAACTACTTTTTTTAAATCTTCCAAGATATCCTATCATCAATACAATAATAATCAGTAGTAACATATACCTCTTGAAATAACAACTCTTAGAGTATCGATAGGCCTTCTAGCACATAGATCATGATATTGCTACTCAATACTAAATATTTTCATCATATACAAGGCCAAGCATTTATTTGGACAATAGCGAAGAGGCAAAATAATTGATAAAAAGATTAGGACACTGTTTACTAATACATACCAAGGACAATGGCCAAGCAACGGGTGCCCCAAGAGAATCACCAATTGTTTGTATGTGGTCATAAGGCTGGAGTAATCTCACATCTTTTTTAACCAAAGATTGTATGATTATCTCACACCACCCATGCCCTAATTCCTTACCATTAACTCTAACATTATCCATCTCACTGACATAGCCACTTGCAATAATCTCATCTATATCCACAAGACTTCTCAAAACAACATAAGAATGAACCTACAAATATCATGAATTTATAAATTTATTAATCAAATATATATGGTATTGAAATGATATTAAAAGAAGTACATCTTTCTTTACCCGAATATGCCTTGGTTGTGAAACTAATGCAAATGGTACTTCAGCATTAGAAGATGGTGGTGGACAACCTAAAGCATCATTACATGCAACAACCAACGGTCTCCCTTTGTTTAAGGTTGATGAACTTTTAACTTTCTCATTTAATTCATCATACTTGTCTTTATACTCCATGGCCATTCTATAACATGCATAACGGCTTGGTATAATTCCATAGACATCGGCGTGTGTCACCCCCAAACCAAACATACGAACATGTCCATTCTTGTCTGGGCCCATTACCTTTGCAAACGCGTCAAATTTCAGAAAGTGATCACCAGTATTTGGGCTATGAGAATGTTCTTCTAGTTGTTCCATTTCATCCTATTATAATTTTGTAGCATTTATAAATAAAGAAAAATCAGATTATTGTTTATATTTATTCCCTAAATGAACTAAAAAAAAGAAGATAAAATAGATATTAAAATCCCAAGCTAGAACTAACAATTGAAGCTTTTGCTATTGAATTTATGTCTGAACTTTCTTTAAAATAACATTCGGCAAATAATTCAGCTCTTGTAGGATACCTGCCAAGTTTGTCCTTCTGCGTGCACATTAAAATATATATTACGTGATATTATGCAAACTGAAAAACAGGAAAAGAAGAATTAAATGATTTATAAGATAGATAAAGAAGTTACCATTATTTCTCTTAAAAATGTGAAGCTTTTCTTGCCCATAAGATGAAACAATTTCAATTTTGCACGAGCTTGTCTATTCTTTTCACACATTTCCTAGGTAAATTAGAAATTAAAAAAGATAATTTTATTCTATCAAGTAATGTACCAGAATATAATTAAAAGACAATGTTCATACAAGTAAGATTATATCTATCAAGTAATGCACGTTTAATACCTTAGATTTATTCGACATCCAATGCTTCATTAAAGTACCAAGTTGATCTTCATCAACTCTATCCATTTCATTTTTCAATCGCTCCAGTGGTGCATCAGGATCAAGAATCACCGTTTTCACAAGACTTTTCCAATTCTTCCACTTCTTATTAATTGACTTCAAAATATACGATTCTTGTCCTGGTTGCAAATCAAATTTGGTCTACAAGAATAAAGTGTCAGTGGAATGATATAACAATTCTGCTAAGAAAAAGTATGGAGGAGTATAAGGGGTATTCCAACAAAATGTTAATTAACTAATACCTTAACAGTCTTTAGCTAATCATCCTTGTAACACTGAGGCATCAATCTCCAATCGTTATAGTGAAGTGGGCAATATCTTCCGTTTCTTGCTATTGTACCCAAGAAATGAGCTAAACTGCTTGTCTTGCTTTTATCATTTGGTTGACCAAATGCATTGTAGGAAACAATTATAAGCTCTTCAGGAGGCTGCCCCCAAATTTTTGGCATAGATGTAGGCCCTTGTACTCTCTTTCTTTTATTAACAACTGACGAATAGCAATCATGTCACAAGCTCCAACTTTCTCTAAGTTAAAAAAAATGTATATATATATATATATATATATATATATATATATATATAAAGACATGCAACGCACCTGCATCTTTAGTAGAAGGAATATCATATTCATTCATAATAGGTTGTCCCTTAGCAGTATGGTGTGGGTTGAAATCCATTCTAGGCTGATCTAATCCTTCACAAACACATAAATTAGTCTTTGCATGAAATGAAACTGAATTAACTTTGTAAAAATATTTAACTAAATACAAACCTGATTCTGTATCAAACGCATCATCCACAGCAGAGGCAAAAAGTGTTTGAGGTGGTTGTTGAACTGCTTGAGGTCTAACACGCTTGCTACGTGGTCTTGTGATAGGATGCATCATCTAGAAATTGAGTAGATAAAGAATAAAATCACTCATTCACAAAAAAATTGTAAATGTGGAGACAATAATACATAACCTTGAGTTATATATAAAAGTATGATGTGGCATCAATTAGGATTGCTCCATACTAACTACCTAATGCACAAAATGAAAGCTAAGAAAGATGCTATCTTCAAGGAATAGTGTTAGGTCCCTGTTCTTTCATAAAGTGATACTCCAAATTGAATAATGTTTTCACCTACGTTCCTATTAAACGATAGTTTTCTGGAAATAAATATTCTACACCACTTAGTTTTTGCAGTGGCCTGGTGTGGTAGTAGAAACGACATGGCCATATTTGAGTTTTAATTCAGCATTTACAATAACAATATTAAACCTAAAATGATGTTTTTATAACAAAAAATAAAATGAAGTAAGTTCAAAGCCAGTTTACTCCAGAAAACTGAAAAACTACTTACCGATCTTAGTGGAATATCAGTAGAAGGTAAATTTTCAACAGCCTCCCCTACAAATTAACAACAAAAATAGGTTTAAGAAAAAGACAAATAAAATTATCTATAGAAAAACTATAGAAAAGTATTGAAAAATACATGACTGTGGGAAACTTGTCCTATGTGTGGTAGAATCAATCACTTGAGGAGCCTGCCCCGTGTTTTTGTTCTGCTTGTTATGCGGTCTAGTTCGAGTATCCTCTCTTGATACTTTGCAAGAGAAATATACATATAATATAAGGTATTTAAACAAAATTAAAATTGTGCATAAATATAAAAGAAAAAATGTGATAAATACAACCTGGTTGTTGTGGTTGACTTGCACCATGTGTGGTAAAATAATGTACTTGAGTTGGCCGTTGAACTACTGTTACCCTGTTCTGCTTGCTAGGAGGTCTCCTTCGAAGAGCCTCTCTTGATTCTTGGCAACAAAAAGAATATATATTGAGTATTTGGACATGATATAAGTTATGTATACATAATTAGAAGTAAAACAGTGAAAAATACAACCTGATTGTGGCTGACTTGTGTCATTTTTGGTAGAATCAAACACAAAAGGAGGCTGGTGGTTTTCTTCTGCTTGCTATGAGGTGTTGTTGTAGGAGGCATAATCTACAAACAAAGCAACGAAATAAACTCACACAGTAAATGTAACATATTACTTCTCATTATACAACAAAAAATGAAGTAATAGTTCTTGGGCAAGCAAGACCACTAGTATCAAATGATTTAATAGAAGACCTGCCTATTTGATGTGTGATATCTTGAGAAAAGACTTGGTACTTGGATTACTTCAAGAAATTAACTACAAAGAAGAAGTCACACTAGCATTCATGAACTAAAAATAGTAGCATTCATGAACATACACATCTGTATCCAACTAGGTCAATAATAATAGAAAAATAGTTAATTAAAATAGAAGTTGCTCAACATAAAATTTTGCATTACAGTTGCATCAACTAAGGAGCTACTGTAATTGATATTATATATGGACAACAAATTGTTAAATCACCTTTACATTCAGCACGTTTTTAGAAAATAAATAACTTTTGGTTATTTGTATTAATAATATACTGCACAAATATACAAAACCTGTTGTGATTTATGTACATTGACATACCCTCCACTCATCAAAGTTGAATTTGAAGATGAATTGGTGGGTTTTAGCTGATCCATTCTTAATTTCTTCTCCACTATGTACCTCTTTGTTTTAAGGCGACTTTTTTCAAAGGAAGGATTCTTTGTTAAAACAAATAGTTTTCATCTCTACACAAATCATCCTATTTATCATGAACACAATACACACTTATCTCAAGTCTGACATCAGAAGAATAAATCAACAAAGGTAAAAGATTCAGTGATAACTTCAACATATGATCGAATTTCGTCAAATAAAATTATAAATCCTAAAATTAAATTTCCTTACATTCAATACACTTAAGGCAAGACTTCTAATCACTATGCTTAAAGCCGGGAGGGTAGCTGAAAGGAGTACTTTTATCCCAAGAATTCAACAACAATAGTTTAAATTATCTATGGATTTCAAGCTTCCAGGACAAGAGATTGGACCTTGTTGGAAATATGCAATACCAAAAATAAAAATGCCAAAAAGTGAAAAGTGTAAACAAGAATAGAGGATCTTATTCGGGGAAGTAGGAAATGAATTACTTTTAGAAATGTGCAATATCTGGTTATATAACATAAAATATTAACAACTCCTCATATCTTTGTGGATCAACATCAGATCATTTTAAAGCATTTTCCTATTACAATATCTCTCCTCTCCCTTTAATTTCCAATCATGACAAGTGGTATGCCTCAAATGCTATAAATTGCAAAGTTCCAATGTGTTCCAATCAAGAAACAATATTAAGTAATTTAATTTATAAATTGTTATAAGCATAAAATGGATAATACTAATTAGATGAGCTATTAAGCTGGTCATGCCAAGGGCCAAGCTCAGGTTACCTTCAAAAACACACATATGTACACATATGATATAGTTGTAGGCCTATATATGGTATCTGGGTGTTGTTGATTGCAAGAATTTAACTATGGACGAATTTAACTAGGACAGATGATGGAGAAGGCTTCACCATCGCTGCATAGTCTGCCAAAGAGCCAATGCAGGAGGTATACAAAGAAATTATCGTCATTTAAAAGTTCATCATCCTTAAATAACTTTTGTGCAATAATAAGGAATAAACACTAGAGATCTTTTCTCAACATATTCAAAATAATTTCATTCACTAAAACCCTAAGACAGTCAAGTTTTTTTCTATAACAATATAAACAAGCATCAATGAATTGGCTACCACTTATCCAAAACCATCACCAAATCAATTGTGGAGACACCACCATTTCAATATTTTAATCATTTATTTAGCATACATAAAACTAGCATAATAATCCTGATAAACTGTAACTAGCTACAATATTTACCTCATCCGTCGCACCAATAATTGCTAGATAATTGATGTATTGCCTTAATCGTCTTTGCTTCAGCTTGACCTCGGAGCTCTCTCATTTATCTTGTTCGATCATCTTCAAATTAGTGAAAATCTAGATGATTCTGGAAATTTTCTTCAGCGTGTGCGCGAGAGAGATTTTGTGGGGAGACGAGATGAGATTTGAATAATTGAGAGAGAATACTAATAAAAAAAAAAATGAGATCGAAGAAAATCTCGATGAGATCGAAGAAGATCTCGAAAAACTCGAAGATCTGATGTTATGTGTGCTTGCATAGAGAGAGAGAGAGAAGGGGGAAGAGGGTTGCGTGTTTTCACCAAATGGGAAGAGAAATTGGTATGTAAAAATTATGTAATATATGTTAACATAATTATGATTGTCCGTAGAAGCCTAGAAGGCCATATTTCCAATAAATTAATTATTAAAAGTGTCTCAATATTTATTTGTTGAGACACTTAAAAAATATGTTCCAAAAACAAGTGTCTCAATATCTATGTTTTGTTGTAGTGAATAATATATAACCTATATGCTATTATCTACGAAGTATGGTTAAAGTATTCGTTACTTTATGTAAGAAATTTTGTTCTTGTCGGAACGATATGCAAAAGTTTTTCGTTTTGTTATTTTTAGTATTCTTAATTTCTAGAACTTTTCCTAAATCTTGCCCGGAAAAGGGAAAAAATCAAATCTTTGCAAACTAGTTTACTCAAGAAAGTTAATGGCTACCTTTCTACCCTAACAAGTACTCCATTTCTTCCAAACTAAGACTTATGTTTTCAAACACACCTAGGTAATTCTTGTTGATTTTGCAATTCCCGGCAACAATTGATCCAAAATGGAGTAAACTCTATAATAAGTAAATTATTTTAGGCGAAAATAAAAGTAAAAAATTATGGGACAAAAGTAGATTTCACCCGACTTCATAAATTTCTTGCTTATACGATATCATTTATTTGACTTATTCAATCATGTAGACCTTATTTTTTACATTGGAAGTTTCAAAAAGTTTTGTGTTAATTCAACTTGTAGAAGATATTAATTTTACGCTTATTGTTAAAAATATAATGTTAGTTATTTTTTATTTTTGAGTGCAGAAAATATGGAGATTTGATTGTTGGACAATATCAAGAAGATATGGAAAGAAGATATGTTGTTACATGGAGAAGGAGTTGATCTCATCCATATTGAAGATTATATATACGGATTCTCCTCATATCAGTAAAGTACTGAATACGCGAGAACATTTTGGAAAGAAATCTGTATTTCAGTATTCGTGTGTTCTTATTTATTGAGTCACTATCAGCTATGAAGTAGTGTTATAACATAGGTAGTTAGTCGAAGTATATTCGGGAGAAGCTGCTTCAAGGCGGGCTCGGGAGAGTTTGTCCGACTAATGTCAAAGAAATCAACGGGAGTCGCCGGACGTTGTTGGTGATACAATAGGTTAGGTATAGAAGAGTGAGGTATTCTGTAAAACATAGCCTATTTGACAATATTATCAATAACATAAAGTCTGAGGGATCTGAGGGATTCAACCCCACGTTTACGCCGTGTTGTTTCTTATCCTATTTTATTGTTCTGTTTTGAGTGTTTTAACACTAGAGTGCAGTTCGTAGGAATTTCAATTGGTACTAGAGTGAGTTCGTATTCTTATACGACTGATACTGGAGAACTGCACCACTATGATCTTCGAGGGCATATGATGAAAAAGTTTCAATTAGGTAAAAATAATAATGCTGCAAATACTAATTTTTCTTCAAGTTCTGCAGGTACAAAGACAGATAAAATACGTTGTTGAGAATGCAATGGATGGGGATATATTCAGAAAGAATGTGCTATGTTTCTAAAGATGCAAAATAAGTCTTTTACAACAATGTGGAGTGATGAGTTAGAAGAAGAAGAAGAGATATCTAAATGTGAAAATGATCACTCAAGCAATCTTGCAGCCTTTACCACCTCATATGTCTCTCTTTTAGGCGATGTTCATATGGAAGATCCAAATCCAGATCAAGTGTCAGGTATGATACAACATGCATTACCAAGTTATTGTGAAACTGATACGTCTGATAAAGAAGCAGGTCCAACCATAGAAGAAATGTAGAGGATATACAAAAAACTGTCAATTGAGTGCATTCGCAGGAGCAGGGCGATAAAAAAACTCGAAGGGCAACTCCGAGAGTCTCAAGTAGAGATGGGAAAAATGAAAATCGCCTTAGAAGAGAAAGACACCATGATTGCCAGTCTAACCAAGGAAGTTGAAACATGTTAGAAACATGAAGAAGTTGTTGTTGCTGAAAAGATTCAAGAAGCAGAGACAATGTTACAACACACACTAGCAGATAAACAAAGAGAAATAATATCTTTGCAGACGGAACTTCAGAAGATTCAGAATGATCTGAATATGTGCAGAGATTGTTTGATGATAAAAAATCAAACTATCGAAAGACTAAACTCAGAGTTAGAACAATCGGAGCAGGTTTTTAAACATTTAAACTCTGGTAAGGATTCTCTAACTGAACTTAAAAGAATCATAGGGATATAATGGGTCTTGGATATGCAGGGGATTCATCTAATGCTGATCAGTTTGTTTTTAGCAGTTGGATAAAAATGTTATAACACAGGTTGAGCATGAAAAATATGCAGAACAATCTGAAAATAATCCCAGATACCCACATCCTACATGACATAATAAAAGTGTCTAGCAAACTGTAAGGAGAAAAGATCGTCGACCAAACAGAATGTTACAACATTCTGGACAAGGGTTTGGAAATAATATTTATTCCAATTTGTCACTACTGTGGTATCATAGGGCATCTTCGACCTAACAGTTATAGAATGAAGTCTGACAATCTCTTCTCGTGTGCAGGTTGGAATTATGGAAATAATCAACGAAGGACACCTCGAAAAAAGGTGGATCTCAGGCCGTCACAACCATAAAAGAAACGACAAGTTTGGGTACCTAAAATTCATGGTTGTTTTGACAACATGTTATCTTTGGAGCTGTTGTTATGGGGGCTTGGTACTTTGATAGTGGGTGCTCTAGGCACATGACTGGGGTCAGTTCATATTTAGTTAACATAGAACTAGTAGTAATGAGTTTATGACTTTTGGTGATGGAGTGAGAAGTAAGGTCTTAGGAAAATGAACTTTTAAACTTGAAGGTTTTCCTAGGTTAAATAATGTGCTTTTGGTTGAAAACTTGAAAGTTAATCTGACTAGCATTAGCTACTTGTGTGATCAAAACTTGCATGTTAAATTTACCAGAGATCAATGTGTTGTTTATGATAAAAAAAAATGTGTGTTAACTGGTAATCGATCTGCTAATTTGCTTTATATGCTAGAAAACAAACAAAATTTCATCACACGTTTCTATAGTGGAGGCTAAATACATAGCCGCCGAGAGTTGCTACACTCAACCTGAAAGGATGAAACAGTGGTTGACAGACTATGGTGTTGAGGTAGGTTCCATTACTCTTAATAGTACCAAAAAATCAGTCCCACACTTTCGAACACCGCACATAGACTTACGACATTACTATATCCATACACTAGTTGAGGACGGAACCAATTCTATGACTCATGTTTCAACTGATGATCAATTAGCTGATGTTTGTACAGAAGTCTTAGAGTTGCAGAGATTTGATACACTTAGAAAATCTATAGGTCACTGCACTCTATAAAAAAACAAAATAAGGTAAATAAAAAAGAATCAATAAAGAAATGAATAACATACTGATTCTGGCATTATGCATTATTGTTGCATTCACTTGTTACTATATCACATATGACCGAGTAAGTTTAAAGAGTCGTTCGGCTTAAAACATAACATTCCTTTTCGGTAGACTGACACTTATATATTCCCCAATTGTTGGAAAGGGCTACGATCATGAAATGATGTTGAGAGCAGCTACTAGTCAATTGACTGGAAAGAGCTACTGGCACAAAAAATGACTGGTCTGTGAAAGCCGCCGACATCGCAAAAAATTTACTTAAAAATACAAATGTTTTCTTTATTAATTGTTGTTATTAATGGTTCAAGTGGTTATAAGGAGAAATCAAGAGCTCGACGCACCGGATTTTCCTAGTGCGATTTTGGCTCATGGGGTTTGCGAGCTACTACATGAGAGGGTAAAAGAAATTGGAGGAATAAGGAACCTTTTACTTTATCATTTAATTAGCCTAGTCTTTTGTGCCAGTTATGCCTTGATGTGGAATTTTGTCTAGTACTTTGCTAAACCCTCTGCTTACCTGGGATTTGTGGGGCGTGCAATTAAGTGTGTTTCAAAATTTATTTGGCATAATTTTTTTTATTTTATTTTTTGAGTGGACTTCAAATAGTCTCATTTGTCTTCTCTAAAGGCACATTTTTTTTTTGCCGAAACTAACTTGATCAAGAAACTGAGTATTTCTTTTAAGGTTCTGTCTTTGAATTTGTTTTGGATATACAATTGTTTTCTTTGCTAGCCTATATAATTCCTCTATTTTGGGGAAACCTTCTCATCTCTCCATCTCAATTAATTATTTCTCTTCAACATCTTTTTGCTTCTCTTTTACTCTTAAAACCTCTGTCGTCGAATCTCTTCACCATGGTCACAACTACCGATACTCCTTCCAAGCGTCGACTCTATTTGTAACACCACTGTCATTGTTTCAGCTCTATTTGGGCTGCTGGCAGCGCATTTTCTATCAAAAAGGGGAGAACGGTAATGGTGCAAGTGACAAGGCTTTGGTTAAGAGGGAGTTTTACATTTTATGCCAAAAAAAAGGGAGAAGTGTTTGGAGTTGATTATTTCTGAATTCTGGAAGTGGGATTCTGCCTAGATGACTCGTCCGAAAATGTTATAACATTTACTTCCAAGATATCATTATGAAAATGTTATAACATTTACTTCTGAGATATCATTATGATGTTCTTCCTTTTATCCTTCAGGGTATTTGTTAGTTTTGTTGTTTCGAGTTTTTATACTTCTGTGCAGGGGGAGATTTGAGTTAGACAAGCATTTGTGTAGGGGGTGTCTATCTTCTTGATTGATTTAATATGGTTATTCAGTGTAGATTTTACTTATTTCCCTTGGATATATTGTTTATTGGCTCTTGTGTTTGACTTTTGCAGTTGAGGAGGAGAATATACAGCTGAGGTGGAGTACTATCTTTAAGGGAAGTTCTTCTTGGTTATTTTTGCATTATTTCTGTTTTGATCTTTTTTAAAGTTATTTTTGACAAAAATGCCCAAAAAGGTGAAGATTGTAAAATATATCAATGTTGGGCTTATAGTCAGAAATATATTGTTAGTTATTTTTTTTTTTTTAGTACATAAAATATGGAGATTAGGTTGTTGGACAATATCAAGAAGATATGAAAAAAGATGTGCAGTTACTAGGAAAAGGAGTTGATCTCATCCATATTGAATATTATATATATGGATTCTCCTCATATCAGTAAAGCACTGAATACACGAGAATATATTGGAGAGAAATCTGTATTTTTTAGTATTCGTGTGTCTTATCTTATAGAGTCAGTATCAACTAAGTGATAGTGTTATAACATAGGTAGTCAGCCAAAGTATCTTCAGGAGAAGCTGCTTCAATGCGGGCTTGGCGGAGTTTGTCCGACCTTTGGTGGTGTGCCGTGTCAATGTCGAAGAAGTCGACGGGAGTTGTCTGACGTTTTTTGTGACACAATAGGTTAGGTATAGAAGAGTGGAGTCTTATTGTAAAACATAACCTATTTGACATAACTATCAATAACATAAAATTCGAAGCGTCTGAGGGATTCAGCCCCATGTTTATATCTTGTTGTTTCTTAGCCTTTTACTGTTTTATAAACAATAAAACTGGAGTACAGTTTGTAGAAATTTAACAACTTTTGAGGCAAGAGGCTTAATTTGAGACAAAAGAAAAAATAAAATAAAGATCCCATTCAGAAAGAAAGAAATATTGTACAAGTCATAATAAATTAGGAGTGATAGTTCCTGACTTGATCGAACCCAACATGAATTTATTGAGAAAAAAATTTGCAAAAATATGATGCGAACTGATCCATTCGATCTTAACCCGAAATTACTCGAAATTAATAATTTATATTAAAATGTAATAATTATATATTTCATTTTTTTAATATATTAATATAAATCGACCCAAAATTAAACAAACCCTCCCCCCCAAATAATTCGAACTGTGACCGCTACAATAAATCTTAATTATTTTAAAGAATTATTGCTGCATATCAGCATTTTTATACGCCATGGACTCTTGTGTTAGATGTTCCTCCCTCTGTCCCGCTCAGTTTTGCACACTTTCTGTTTCGGCCCGTCTCATTTAGTTTTTCACATCCTTAAAAAAGAAAATTCTCTTACAATCTCAACCTCTAAAATTTCCACCCTCAATCTTTAAATTTGAAAAAGTCAACAAAAAAGCAAAAATAATTTTTTCTTAATATATGTGCTGGTCCCTATGTGCAAAATTGAGTGAGACCACTAAAAGAAAAAAGGGTCTTTTGAGACCAACAAAAAGTGGTCTCAAATAATGAGTATTTGTCACAACTTAAGTGAAGTGGTCTCAAATATTGAGAATTTGTCACAACTTATGAGTATTTGTCACAACTTTATTGTTGTCTCAATAACTCGGATGCAAATGATATATTTGTGACCACAAAAGTGGTCTCAAATGCGTCTCAAATACTTTTTGCAACAACTCGTTTTCTCTAAAAGTAGTATTAAGATTGTCTCAAATAATTTGTAGAGAGATTTGTGAAAATAAGTGGTCACAAATAACTTATTATTAGTGATCATAATTGTGATGTCAAAAAATATTATACAAAAGACTTCTTTTGTTGTAGTGGACAGCGGGAGTAGTATTTATTACCAAGGCGGGAATAGAAAACTATTACTTCAACTCATGTACCTAATGAGAAGTGCAAAGACCCTAAAATGGGAAAAGCACAAAGGCGTCAAGAAAGATGTGCAAGATTAGAGCTTTTGCTCCTTTATATTTTCTGTAACTGATTTTACTCCCGTGCGATGCACGGTATGTTATTTATTAATATAAATAATATTTTAAAATTATACCATTTTTGTATAATGATTTTTATAAAGATAATTGATAATATATACTTGTCGATTTATATGTTTAAATCATCATTACATGATACTTATAATTTAAGTTTCTTAAAATTACTAAAATTTTAAAAATATCCATCATCTTCGATCAAAGAATATTCATCATCAACTTAAATATAAAATGTATCTATTAAAAAATAAATAAAAATAAAAATATTTTCAGCTATATAGTCAAGGACGAAACTATCGATTTTTACAGAAATATTGATGTCTCAATTTTACGGGAATATCTGTATCAGTGCATTTTTTAAAAATACTGAAAAATGTACTAAAAATCTAAAATTTAACATGATATTTTACAAATTGTTATAAATAACTTAAATACAAATATTTTTCTTTAAATTTTATACAAATTAAACATGTTTACAACTATTTTATAAATGTTAAATCATATAAATGTTCTATGATAATACGGATAAAACACATTTTTTTATTTAATATACAAATTAGAAAAATATAGTAATATATATATATATATATATATATATGTATATGTATAAATAAATGTACGACATTTAATTGTAATGAAAAAAATTCAAACAGTAGTTAGTTCAGTTAGATTTTGTTCTTCATTTTAAGAAGACCCCTCCCTATGGGTTTCTCTATTTAATTTCATATCAATTTTAAAGGCCCATTACTTGACCCTACTTATTCAATTGAATCAAGAAAGAGTTGCTCCTCCTTTGTTTGTTCACCATCTCCAACGTCTAACTCTGCAAAAAGGGGCACACAATCACCTATAATACATCTGCATCAACTATCTTTCCAACTCAATCAACACAACAGACTTCGAAAAACAGCAGAGGCAGTAGTTTTTCGTTTCTTTTGTTAAATTCAAGGGGAAAAAAATGAAAGTGGAGCACACCAATAATTCCGGCGAAACACCAATATTTTTGGAGATATTCAGAAAAAATTAGAACAACTACACCGACATCGATACAGAAATCAAAATTTTAGAAATAACTTCAAAATTTGTTCGATATCTTTACAAAAAAGAACAACACCTACCTTTCCATTTCGGTTATCTGAAAATTCCAAAATTTCGGCGAAATATCTCAATAATTTGCACCCCTGGTAATAGTTGAAATAAATTAAATTTTCTACAAACTTTGTAACACTTCCCTATAAATAAATCAAGCTTTGCAATCCTCTGCAATTCGTCGTCATAGAAATTGCTCATATAACTACTAATGGCTTGATATTTTTTCGTAATACTTCACATAAAAAACACCATTTGGTATATCAATAAAAAAGACATTGAGAGAATATAAATATTGTTGAATAAGCTTATCATTTTTAATGGCATGAAAACTTAAGAAATCTACTAAGGTTATAATACTGTTAAACATTAAGTTGTTGACCTCTCCGTGATTCCTTTTTCTCTTTAGAAAAAAGTAGTAACTTTGTAACCTAACACGCACACACATATACACACGCACACACACAATTATATATATATACACCATATCATGATCCCTAGAAATTCTTTAATTTTCTAACCTATCATATTAAATACCATAAATTAATGAAAACAAAGACAATATAAATGAGATGTGGGGAGAAATTGTAAAAATGTAATTAAAAGTTTATTTGTTCGTTCCTCTACCTCTTAATTCTCTTACCTAAATTTTAAAGTGCATTTAAAAAATGAAGGTAGTGTTAGATTAGATATAGGAGTAAAGAGACGATAAGTAGCGTAGCTGATAGTAGAAAGAGAAAAAGAAAAAATGAGAGTGTAAGCGTAAATTTTCGACTGTACATAACCGGGTATTTGTATGCCCAAATATTAAATTAGTACGGTAGGATGTTTTACTTGGAATATATAATGCATAAGTCAATAGTTACTAATGTTAAGTATAAGAATGTTACATTACCTCAAAAAAAGTATAAAGATGTTACAATATAGACGTAGTGCTAAACTATGTGAGTCCATATGCATTATTAAGAAAAAAACCAAATTGATTGATATGAAAATTAAATTAAGAAAAATAGGGCTTAACATGACAGATTTATTAAGATTTCTCAAAAAAAAAAAAAAGAATTTGTTAAGGAAGGTAATACGTAATATTGAATTAATTTGCAGAAAAAAATATAGTTAATGCTTTAGGAGAAATTAATAATATATTAATGACAAATTTTAGATGGAAAATAGTAAATTACATAAAAACTCCTCATTTAACATATATATATATATATATATATATATATATATATATATGTCAAATAGATGGTTACATAAATACACATAAAACAATGAGTACTTAAATTGCACTAGTCAGTTACTTTAAACAATGACAAAAACTTATATGAGATCGTCACACGGTGTGAGGGAAAAAAATATTATTTTTTTGCAGTAAAAGTATCACGTTTATTTGTAAAAGTATCATTTTTGTAAACAAAAAAAGTATTACTTTTTGTAGCATAAATATCACTTTTATCTGTAAAAGTATCACTGTAATAAAAATATCATTTTTTCCTGTAAAAGTATCAATGTTTCATGTAAAAGTGTATTCCGTCACACGTGAGACCGTCACACACAAGACTCATTCATTATTATTTAGGACATATCTTTTAATTGTAACTTAGAAATTCACTCCATTTATAAAATTTTCAATTAATTGAAATGCTTACATGGAGCCCCGTATGTTTAATTGTATAATTTTTTTAACCCTTGATTAAATAAAAATAATATTATTTTATCAAACCTAATCTTTGAATGCTATTTATTAGTTAGGAGTTTATAAATATTTTATGACTACACGTCTGTAGTTAGGATAGCCGACATTCCGATTTCGGGCTCAACGTCAGTAATTGGAGCTAAAATTTTGCTTGGGTTTTTTGAACTGAAAAAATCATAAAGATACTGTTATTCTTGAAAAGTTATATTGTAAATGATAACTGATTAAAAGATCGTGAATTTTCACCTAATTAACCATTTAAGTGAAGACACTGGCACACTACGCTCCCTTATCTTCTTTGGCTCCGTTTATTTTCGTAGATAACATAGAATAATGACATTTTATCTAGCGTCATCTAATGTTTACTTGGTGAAAATAAAAAGTCGGGTTATCCTTCTTACCCAGGGTAAAATGCCAAAATTCAGATAATACATAATAATCTACGCCACTCCCTATTATAGTTAACCAATACTTGGGATAATATTAAATAATATTACATTTCTATCCTTGAATCGAATGCACTACCTCCTTTTTTTTCTTTCCAAACTTAATGATTAAAAGGGAGCTTTAGATAATATCACTTTTATCCAAACCTCCATGTACCATATAGTAAAAGGTGGATGAGGATAATTAATATCCTTATCCAGATGTTATATGTTAGGGTAAATATTAAGAGTGGATGATAATTTATATTCTATTCTGTGAAGTTATCTCACTAACTTAAGTAATTAATCTATCTCTATTTGACAAGGTAAATGGAATTATGCTAATAACGGGTGCCTAACAAAAATAATTATGTCAACTGAAAAGCTATTAAGTCACGCATTACTTTGCACAAATAGTACAAGAGAAATATCTATCTCACTTATCTAAAAAAAAAAAATCCAACTTCGGTGCAATGGTTGCACCGGTACCACCCTTAATTTTTAGTCGTTAGATCTTATGTAATGCAATCACGATCATTAATTTATTTAAAAGAATAAAAAAGTTAAAATGTCGTAACACTTAATTAACTTCCCCATAAATAATTACAAGTTCCCATACAGCTTTTTCATACTCTCATTTATTAACTTCTCTCTCTTTTTTCGATTGACTAAGAGTGGAGGTCTAATAACATATCATTCACTTGTATCATCATAGTTTTTCCTGATTGGCCGAGAGGAGAGGTCAAAAAACATATCATCTACTTGCATCATCATAGGGAGACAAACATTAATTGCATATTTTTTTTTACCAGGTTTGCTTTTTAGGGCATCTCCAATGGGGAGATGTACAATTGTTGTCACATCACTATCATAATAATCCACTACATTTCTATATATTCCTCTCCAATAATGTAAGTTACAAATTATCCTTTTGGGGGGTCCCTCATTCAAACCACCAATTTTATTTTCACATCTTCAATTTGTTAAAATCTTCACGGTTTTCTTTCATATAATTAAATAAATATTCATGACAATTTTAAAATTAATATATTAGTTTATTTATTAAATTTGATAATAAACATTATATTTTTCCGAATTAAAAATTAAAATTTTACATAATATTATTAAAATGGAAATTTTATAAAATTCGTTTGGGTACATTACTTTTTCAAATTTTAAACAGTTGGTAAATGAAGAAATCAAAGTATGAAATAAATGCTATTGCTTTCAAATTTCAATATAATTAATGAGAAATAAAAAAAGGAAAAAAATGAAAAAGTAACGATGAATAAAGGAAGGAACAAAAAAAAGCAAAAAGAAAAGTGCCGCATCCTTAAATAGGAGCGGGCCCACGCCGTAGCAAATCCACGTGCACATGGGAGCCACATGCCTCATATTTCGCCTGTTTTCATCCGTTTGCGCAACACCGCCCTTCCCTCCCCACTCTTTCATTTTTCATTATACCCAAATTTTTCTTTCTCCTCATTGCACCTATTCCCATATGGTATTGTACCTAGTGGGTGGGTACACATTTTTAATTGTATCCCCCATATGAGATGCCCTTAGCCTATGCCTATATTCTCTCCATCCATCATTGTTAAAATTTTGAAGTAAAAATGGGTGAGAGCCTGGCACCCCAATTTAATTTTTTTATTTCATGAATACTTGTTCTTTTAGTTCTTTTTAATGGAACTATTAATTTTTTTTTTTCAGAAAAAAATTACGTGGCCCCAACAGAAAATCTGACTACTACATGCATAATGACATCTATTTCGCAGTAGAAGTTGTAAAAGCTACAAAAAAAATATCAAGTGATTACTATATCTGAAAAAAATAGTAAAGCTAGTTGTTGTTGGATATTATAAAAAAATAATCACATTTTCTACTTACCTTTTGAGACATTTAATTTTCATAGTATGAAAATAAATACTAATTTCTCAGACATTAATTACTATGGTGATAATTAGTTAACTACTAAAACCCACAAATAGACAAAACAAAAATAAAATTGCGGACTAGTGATTTATTATTGCTACCTACTTTTTTAGTTGATTTCAACAATTAAAGACTGGAGGCACTGATTTTCTTTCAATATTTTCCTACTCGCTTTGGATATTATTTTCTTGCTTGATTTCAAATACTGCAACTAAAATTACTAAAATTAGGGGAAGTAGTTTTTTTGTATTGATTTCAACAATTAATACTTCCATTTTAGGATATGGAAGAAGATAGAAACTGACACCTTGTAACTATTATAGGCATTGGAGGTCAAATGACATTATAATATTAAACTTATTATATCGATTTTCTAGTCAATATACGGATATCATATGAGGACACTTTCGCTAAGTAATTTACCTATAAGTTTTTTTCTCTTATATTTTAATAAAAAGTATAACTTCACGTTCTCTGATGTCGAAAAAGATAGTAATGAATAGTTTGCTTCTATTAGAGTATGCATGTGTCAGACGATACGACACTAATCCCAAGTAATTTACCGATGGTAATATTAAAAAAACTTTTGTTATTTATTTTGTTATGTTCTTATCAAAAAGTACGATTTTATCTTTTAGGATGTCGAAGAAGATAGTAACAACCACCTTGGAACTATTATAGGCATGGAGGGTCAAGTGACCCTAGTAATATTGAAACTATTATATCGATTTCCTAGTCAATATATGGATATAGCATCGGTACACCTTCTCTAAGTAATTTACCTATAATTTTTTTTGTTACATTTTTAATAAAAAATATAACTTCACCTTCTCTGATATCGAAAAAGATAGCAATTGACACATTGCTTCCATTAGAGTATGTATGTGTCAGACGATTATCGTACAAGGATACCTTTCTAAGTAATATACCTATAAAATATATTTATATAAAATGCCTTCTTTTTAATTATATTTTTACCAAGTATAAATTTATGAACTTGTCTCGAGAAGCCCTCTAAAACTATCAATTTAGGAAAGGTTTCCTTAGTCCCCAAATGTACAGATTAAGATAGAGGTAGTATAAGTCGAACCACAAGGAGGATATCCCATGGAGCACACAAAGGGTTTTTCGTAATATTAAAATCAGGCACGATGGAAGTTTGAAAGTTTTCTAGTCACTATGTACGCACAGAAGTAACAATTAAGCGATTAGAAGGGGTTTACTCTCTACTACAACGGATTTCTACGGTATGATTCACCTTAAACCTAGAACTCACTCCTAGTGATTACCAGATCTTAATTAAGGGTTGTGATAGAAGGTCGTGTTCCAAATTAACAATCCAAGTGGACACACAAGAGGGATTCAACAAATTAACCGATTAAACCTTAATTTACCCTAATTCCAATTACTAAAGACCGATACGGAATTACAATGCCAAAGACAAGCAAATCACGAATATAATCGAACTAATTCTAAAATCTCCACCTCAAGTGAATATTGCTTAGGGAGCGAGGCCCTAAGACATTAATCTAAATTAATATTATGATTTGGGTTCTCCCGTCGTCCCCCATGCGCCCTCGAGGAGAACCGATATACTCTAGGTTAGCTACGCCTAAGATATACACTACAAGAAAAATGGTTATTTGCGACGACAATGGTAGTCGCAAAAAAAAAAATTAGCTTTTGCGACGACAAGTCGACGCAAAATCGAATATAGCAATTCCCCGCCAATTATTGACGCAAAAACTATAAGCGACGAGTGGTCTTCGCATTTAATTTGATTATTTGCGATGACTTGTCGAAGATAAAAATTTTAAAGTTTTTCCGACGACTTGTAGACGCAAAAAAGATATCACTAAAATAAAAAAAAAAAACTGAAAGTTTTTAATTACTATTAGCGACGAATTGTCGTTGTATTTAAGCAAACTATTTTTGACGACTTGTCGTCGCAAAAAAATAGGAAAATACTTCCGACGACATGTTGACGCTAAAACATGTGCGATCAAATTATTTTTATAAATAAATGAAAAACTAATTAAAATTAGTTTAGAAAAATAAATTGCGACGACTTTTGGAGTCGCAAAAAATACCACATTTCATTTTTTTTTCTTCAGTTTGGCGGGATACAATTTTTACATTCCCTCCCTACCCTGCTCCCTCTTTCACGCCGCAGCCGCCCTCTTTTCACTTCCCTTCCGCAGTCGGCCCCTCTTTTCACTTTCCTCTGTTCAATAATTCCGACTTCCCTCATCGGCGCTGTGACTGCAGGCGCCGCCTATTTTCCCTTTCCTCACAGAGCAAGTCCATCTTCAATCATCGGCGTTCGCCACCGGGTTAAAATTTACAACTGTTAATCAGGTGTTTGTTTCCTCCTACCTCATGTCTTCTTTTAGATTATCATTTTTTCTAGTTTTGTTTATTCAATTTATATGGTGTTCTTAGTATGTGGTTCTTATACTTCTAATCCATATTATGTTTTGGTTATTTGAGCTAAATTACAAGATTAAGGAACAGAAGACTATGGGTTCGTCGATTAGATTGAATTTAGGGATTTAATTAGTTATTCTTTTAATCACGTTATTCGTATGAAATGATGGGTTAATTATCTGTTTGATATTTTTAAGGGTTTAATCTATTATATTTATGTAATTGTGAATTTCTTTGAATATGTTATACCCTGTTGTTGTATGTATGTATGTATGTATTAATTGATTAATCTGATTTGAGAGGAGATGGCTTTTGAAAATTGCATATGAATCCATCTTAATTTATTCTTAGTTGCTGCTCTGTTTCTGTTTTTCACGTCCCAGTTAGATTATATGTAGTTAACAATGATAGAGCAAAGGAAAAAAGAAACAAAGACCATGATAGTTGTTGTGTTGCAGAATAATTTGTGCAATCACCAACATTTTGGATCCACCTTCAGCAAATCCATGTTCAAAAGAAAAAAAATGATTAATCATTGTATATGTATGTATGTCACCAAAACAATCTTAATAAGTTAATTGTAGATTCAAAGGGTGTATGACTGAGGTATAAGCTCTTCAAAATATCTTATAAGATGTTTAAGAGCTTACAAGCTCATTAGAAATGTTTGGCAATATTATTTAAATAAGATCTTATTGTATTTTAAAATAAGTCAGCTTATAAGTTGTTTTTAAAGAAGTAAGGAGAGTCCAACTTATTTCTCATAAAATATCTTATTGTTATTATCTTGATAAAGCGCAATCCGGTAACCACACAATTTGAACAATAACCTACGCAAACAGAATGTAAAAACACAGGAATTACATGGTTCGATCCGGAGATCTACGTCCACGGGCAGAAAATCACTCTTGCCGAGGTGTTTCTTTTACTAGAATGTTGAGTTTACACGGAGTAATTCAGTACACAGAGTGCGAACCCTAATTCAGAGTTCTTTTCACCTATTTATACTACTAAATCACAACCCTAACTAAATTCCTATAATCTTGCCCACCAAATCTGCATGGCAGTTGGGAAAAGATCATGGGCCTTGATTCACGGAACAAACCACTCACTGGGCTGGCGCGCGTTCCTGGGCCTGCTGGGCCTACGCATAGTGGGCCTTTACGCGCTTGCTGGGCTGATCAGCGGGCTCAGGCATTAACCCGACCCGGAGTAACCGGGTTATCCCTATCAGATGCCCCCCCCCTAGCCGAAGCGAGGAGGGAGCTTCGGTTGTCTCCGGAGTGGTACGGTAAGCAGGAAGGGCCGTGGTCACTGACCGACCGAGGTGTTTACGGTCGAAAAAAGTCGGTCCGAGTCTTCGGAGGACTTGGTGGAGCAGTTTGTGAACACGAAGTCGAGCTAGGCCGGAGTGTCGAAGACCTCTATCGGGATGCCAAACTTCCCAGAAGCAAGAAACGCGGTGTAAATATGTAACAACCTGGCTGAGGTGGGAGGTTCACTGGAGTGAGTTGCCTGGCCAACATGAAGGGAACACCGGAGTGTGGTAGCATGACCGAGGTGGAAGATACACCGGAGTGTAAATTGAATCTTCCTGAAGAAGGGTGAGGCTGATGTGATTGGCGGCGCCATCATGAGAGAGAGGGATGTGAAGTGACACGCTCTGCAACTTCCAAGAAACCTGTTCCCCACGCGCCTTGGGAACTGTAAAGCGCGTGTATCGCACGTTTAAATCCCCACTATTGAATTTGAATTGTTTGCATCAATGCCGTTGATTTTTGCGTATATAATTGGAGTAATTGCCAGTAACCTTTCATCTTCTTCATTGCGATTCATCAGTTAGAAAGCGGGAAAAAAAGGAAATCTGCATTCGTGATTCATCTCCGATCAAAAAACTTCTTGAATCAACCCTTTCAAATTCAAACCAAGTAAGTATGTCTTCCTCTTCATCTTCTTCATCTTCTGCCTCATCTTCGGGCTCGATTGAAGAATTAGGGACTTCGAGTACCCCGTTAGACGTCCCCCCCCTATCATATCTCATTCCGGAGAGGAATGAGGTTAGAACTGTAGACAGAGTTGATGGCTTAGAGTGTAATGTCATGTTGGTTTCATTTTATGAATGCACGGTGGAGGATCTTGAGGTGTCCTCTGTAGCGCTAAGGATGTCGCGAGAAAAAATTTTGAGGGAGCTCCCATCTTTTTACCTTCCCTTCGACCTCGAGTACATAATCCCTACCCCCGAGGATAGGGCCTGTTGCCCACCGCAGGGGTTTATTACCATGTATATAGATCCCCTTAGAGTAGGATTAAGATTGCCGCTGTGGGACGTTGTCGTCCAACTTCTGAAATACTACGGTATTGCCCTCTGTCAATTAGCGCCGAACGCGGTGAGGCAGGTGGTTGGATTCACCGTAGTATGTAAACAGGCCGGATTAGAGCCGTCTGTAGATCTTTTTAGGTTCTTCTTCCAACTTAAAAACTTCGGGAAGTCCAAGGGGTGGTATTCCTTTAGTGCCCGAGCCCGAGGGGGGTTCAAGGTTCAGAACCCGAGCAAAGTAGAGGGGTGGAAGGAGAAGTTCATTTTCGTTAGGAATAAAATAGCTCTCCCGAAGTGGAGGATTGACGAGGTGCTTGATACCGCCCCCGTGGAAAGCCCGGGGGCCGAAGTGGAGCATACGTTCCGGACAGTAGGGACTTTCCAAACCCTCTGCTCCGAGGAGGAGTTGGAGAAGGCAGGATTGAGCCTGTACTATTCGGGCAATGGGAGCGCCGAAGAGGGTAGGAGTTTTTACTTCCTTGATATTTGAAACTTGTCATTATGTGCAGAACTAACCATAGACCTTATATGCAGTGGGACGCTTCGGAAAGCAACCAGCAGCAGGAAGCCCCGCTAAGACTGCAGCGGCCAAGAAGAAGGGGAAAGCCGCTGAGGTGTCTCCCCGGGGGGAGATGCCACCCAGTGCGCGACCAGCGGCGGGGTCTGACGAGCGGGTGATGTCGGCGGAGCCATCTCCCGTGATGAAAAGGAGGCCAGAGCCTACCGGCACTCCGTTGGCACCGTCTAAAAGACCCCGAGTAGGGGAGAGTTCGGAGGTAATACTCAAAACACTAACCATAACTATACATACGCGAGGTGTATAGTGTGAGGTCTGAGCTCGGTGTCGTTTTATATTCAACTTATCCAGGTAGGACAGGCGACCCTCAGTAGGCTGGGGTTTGACGGCGCGGACGCCGAGAAGATTCTGCGACTGGCCAGAGGAATAATAGATGTTGGCCTGAAGAGCGAGGTGGAGGCCAGGGAAGAGCTAGCTGCGGCAGCGCGGGATCTTCGTGCGCGAAACGACAAGCTGGCGCATGACTTGGTCGAGGCGCGGAAGAGGGCGTCTATGGTCGAAAGCGAGGCCGCGCGTCTGCGCGGAGTGGAGGCGGAGAACCATGCTCTCCGAGGTGAGCTGTTTCAGCAACGGGCAGAGATGGAGCTTAAGGAGGCTGCCGTAGTCAAGGGTCAGGGAACATTGCTGAAAGTGTTCGCCGAGAAACTATTACACTCCAGCACGTTCCTTGACTTCCAGACGAAGTTTGTAGCAATAGGGGATAAAGCCACTCGAGCCCTGGTGTTGGAAGAGGTGAAGGAGGCGTACCCGAACGTGGACATCAATCGTCCAGAATTCGGGTATGACCCTGAAGCGGCGGCCGAGGTGGAAAAGGCTTATTACGCTGCCCTAGTGAAGCTGCCGGAGTGGCCTCTGGTGAAGGCGCTCGGGGAGAAGAAGCAGCTTCTGTCCGCCGCGGAAGTTGCAACCTGCGAAGCTGACCAAGACGAAGAATTTCTGGCGTTCTGCCGAGGTGAGCTGGTCACCGCTTCCCGAAGCCCCGAGGCCCCCCCACAGATGGAGGTTGAAGCCCCAGCTGCGATCGAGGCCGTCGCAGCAGCTGAAGGAGAAGAAGCCGAAGTGTCCGAGGGCCGGCGAGAGGAGTTGCCCGAAGAAACTGAGGCAATTGAGCGGGAGGTCAGTCGATCCCCGCAGATTTAAAGTTGTACTTTTTTAGAATTGTTAGGAATCATGTACTGTGTTGAACAATTGTAATCCGCCTTGTGAAATATAATCATGCTTCCCTGTCTCTTGAACTTCTTATTTTACTTGCCTGAGCAATTTTATGTCCGTTGTCGAACTGAATGTAACTCTTTACATACTTGAGAGTAATCGATCTGGTTGTCTTCGTTGTCTGTTTAGAACACCGCGGAGCTACACGAAACAATAAAGAAGCTCATGCGATCACTTGAGTGGTTCCGCGGAGAGAAGAATCATCTGCAGACGCACGTAGTGCCAAAGCTGGAAAAGCAGATTGCCGCGGCAGAGAAGAAGGTGGTTGAGGCCAATGAAAGAGCCAAAGACTTCGAGATGAAGTATCGAACCACAGCTGCCGAGATGAGCCGCGTCCGTGTTCATCAGAAGGAGTATGAACGAATTCTTTCAGAGTTCGGTCTACTAACTTTTGAAGAAGTAGAGGAGCGGGTTGTTGAAATCCAGGGTGACATCGCGGCATTGATGTCGAGAAGCTCTGTCGAGTCCGCGGAGCTCGTGAGGAAACGAGAAGTCCTGGAGCTGCTACTCAGTATGTATGAAGGGCTGAAAAGCCGAGGCAGGTGGAGGCCTACTGCGGAAGAATTCATTGCGAGCTCCAGTCGGGACCGAAGTACGCAGAGAGCTCCCCGGAAGGATAAGAAAAAACCATCCGGAAAGGCCAAGGGCATAGTTATCCAAGAGCCAGCTCCAGTGGTCACAGTCGAAGAAGAACCCGCGGCAGTTGCCGAAGAGGTAGTCGAGGAGCTGGCCAGGGAGATCGAGGTGATGGTTCCGGAGGAATGGGACCCTGAGCAATGGGCCCAAACTCCAAGGTCCGTGCCACAACAAAGTAGCCAGGCGCGGACCAGAAATGAAGCCCCCAGGCAAGTGCCTAGAGCAAGTCCTCGGCGTAGGGAAGCTCGGAGGGATGACCGAGCCGGAGCCCGAGAGGGTAACAGAGCCGGAGCCGAGGTCGAGGATCTACAAGATCCCGGAGGACCCAACGTAGACCGAGAAGCGGGTCCCAACGCCGGAGCGCTGAATATTGGCTCGGGGGCCGTAGATAGTTATTTTATGTTTTTTGTGTTTTTTTTTTTTTTTTTTTTTGCGAAGTCCTATGTAAAAAACTGTTTGATGTATAATTTTCAGAAGATAATAAAACTGTTGTAATGTGTACAAACTGGTGTAATGAATGTAGCTTGTTACGAATCATTTTAATTAGGTGTTCGGGAACACGGTATGTATTAGTCAATCTCCCCGGACGGATCAGGCGGGAGTAATATACCTCCCCGGACGGATCAGGCGGGAGTAGACACTTCTCCGGTTAAACAGACGAGAAAGTGATATGAGTCCGGGGACTAATATGCAAACCTCCTCGGACGGACCGAGAGAGAGAGGTTTGATTGTCCGGAGACTAATAATGATAATATGAATGTGTTAGGGCGTCCCCGTAACGTAAAGAATAACACAACAGGTTATATAAGCAAAGAATTTTTATTCAATAATAAGTGCCGGAGCAAATTCAAAAGTACAAAGATGGTAAACAACTATAAAAGAAATGAAAGATAAGATAGTACTTGAGATGTGGCTATCACAGATAGAAACGCCTCAAATTGGTGACGTGCCAGCTTCGGGGAATCGGGGTCCCGTTGAGATGTTCAAGTTGATAAGATCCGGAGTCATGCGCAGCAACAACCCGGTAGGGACCTTCCCAAGAAGCGTGTAATTTTCCCTCGGGAGCAGCTTTGCTGGCTGAGTTGAGCCGAAGAACTAAGTCCCCAATACTGAACTGGGTGCCTCGGACCCGGAGGTTATGATACCGGGCTGCCCGTTGTTTGCATCTAGCCTGCTGAATGAACGATTGTTCACGACGACTTTCAAGCTCATCCAAATTTGCCCGGATAGCCTCGTCATTATCCTCGGGCACTAAGGTAAGGAGGCGAGGACTCGGCACACTGATTTCAGCGGGTATAACGGCTTCAGAACCGTAAGTAAGACTGTAAGGAGTCTCCCCGGTAGATGTGTGCGGTGTTGTGCGATAAGCCCATAGGACTTGTGGAAGGTTTTCAGCCCAGAGACCTTTGGCGTTATCCAGGCGCTTCTTTATTCCTGTGATAAGTGTCCGATTGGTGACCTCAACCTGCCCGTTGGCTTGAGGGTGAGCCACCGAAGTGAAAATTTGTTTGATGTGCAGTTCTTCACACCATGATCGGAATGGATCGTTGGCAAACTGTTTACCGTTGTCTGAGATGATAGTGCTCGGGATGCCGAAGCGACAAACAATATTGCGCCACACGAATTTCAAGATATTCTGTCCAGTAATGGCTGTAAGTGGTTCGGCTTCGACCCACTTGGTGAAATAGTCCACGGCAACAACCAGGAACTTCAACCCTCCCGGAGCAACGGGGAATGGGCCAACAATGTCGATGCCCCATTGAATAAACGGCCAAGCACCTTGGATTCCGGTGAGCTCGGTCTGTGGCAAATGCTTTACCCGGGAGTGTAGCTGACACTTGCTACATCTAGTCACTAGGTCGTGAGCATCGTTGAACAGGGTTGGCCAATAGTATCCCCAGCGGAGAACTTTCTTGGCTAATGTCCGGGAACCGATATGACTAGCACAGGCCCCCTCATGAACCTCCCGCAGAACTTGGGTAGCTTCGGCAGGAGCAAGACACCGGAGGTTCGGTTGTAGGTACGACCGTCGATATAAAATTCCACGCTGAAAGGAATACTTGGGAGCTTTGAGGACAACTCGCCGAGCTTGTAGCTTATCAGTAGGCAGAACTCCATCTCGGAGATACTGGATGATAGGTGTCATCCAGTTCGGATCGCTGTCGCTCAGTACCGAAACTGTGGCCTCATGAATTGCTGGATGGAACAAATCTTCAACCATAATATCCGGAGATATATTAATTTGGACCGCGGAGGCCAATTTGCTGAGCGCATCTGCTCTTGTGTTCTGAGCTCGGGGTATTTTCTGTATTACAACTGCATCAAAGGTGGAGATAAGCTTTAGTGTTAAAGCACGATACCTGACCATTGTTTCATCCTTGGCGACATAAGTCCCCTGGATCTGTCTAGACACGACCTCGGAGTCAGTGAAGAGCTCAAGATGACGAACGTCCAAGGATTGGGCGAGCCTGAGCCCGGCGAGAACTGCCTCGTACTCCGCTTCATTGTTAGTTACCTTGAACTTGAACCGGATGACATATTTAACTTCCACCCCCTCGGGGTCGATGAGAAGCAGTCCGGCACCACTTCCTCGGACCGCGGATGCTCCATCCACGAAAAGTTGCCACTTCCGGGGTGAAGGGGCGAGGTTAGCATGGTGATGTGTAATATCGTCCCCGGGGGACTCGGAATTGTCTCCCGGGGCTTCGGCCAGGAAGTCGGCGAGTGCTTGACCCTTAATTGCTCGGCGGGGGAGGAACTGGATGTCATATTCGCCCAACTCAATGGCCCATTTGGCGAGGCGCCCAGACACCTCGGGTTTTGCAAGGATCTGGCGTATAGGGTGATTAGTCAAGACGCGTATTTCACGTCCTTGGAAGTATGGCCGAAGACGCCGAGCTGCCATAACAAGGGCCAAGGCGGTTTTTTCTAGTACGGAATATCGCGTCTCAGCTCCATGAAGCACCCGGCTTGCAAAATACACGGGATGTTGAACCCCCTCCACTTCTCGCACAAGGGCGGCGCTAACAGCCTCCTCGGCGGACGCCAGATATAAGTACAGCGGCTCTCCGGGGAGAGGAACTGACAAAGTAGGCAGCTGCTGTATATGACGTTTCAAGGCCTCGAAGGCCTCGGTGCACTCCGGAGTCCACTCAAAGGACTTCGCTTGTCTCAAGATTCTAAAAAATGGGAGCTAGCGCTCTGCTGCTTTCGATAAGAATCTGTTTAAGGCCGCCAAACCACCTGTGAGGCGTTGAACATCCCTGAACGTTTTTGGTGGCTGCAGATCTAATACATCACGGAGTTTAGCCGGATTGGCCTGCAGGCCGTTTTGTGAAACCATGTGCCCGAGAAACTTCCCGGAGCCAACACCGAAGGTGCATTTTGCTGGATTGAGTCGCAAGTTATAGCGCCGCAGGGTGCGCAATGTTTCGGTAATGTCCTGCACACATGAAGGATGGGAGGAGCTTTTGATGACCAAGTCATCGACGTAAACCTCAACATTACGACCTATCTGGTCGTGGAAGACGAAGTCCATTAGACGCTGATAGGTGGCTCCAGCATTCTTAAGCCCGAAGGGCAGTTTCTTAAAAGTGAAGCACCCAAAGGCAGTGATAAACGCCGTTTTGAGGGCATCCTGTGGATCCATAAAAATCTGATGGTAGCCCTTGTACAGATCTAAAAAACAAAGTGCCACGTACCCCGTAATGGCTTCGGCCTTTTGGTCGATGGAGGGCAGAGGATAGCAGTCTTTCGGACAGTGCTTATTGAGATCGGAAAAATCAACACACATCCGCCATGCCCCACTGGTTTTTGTTACCATTACCGGATTGGATAACCAAGAGGGGTAGAATACCTCGAACAAGATGTCCGCATCCAGGAGTTGTTTCACCTCAACTCGAATGGCTTCATTTCGCTCCGGAGCGAATTTCCTCTGCTTCTGTTGGATTGGCTTTACGCTAGGATCTATGTTCAGTTTATGAGTAATCACCTCGGGAGAGACCCCGGGCATATCCAGAGGAGACCATGCAAAAACATCGGAATATTCTCGCAGGATCTGAATAATGGCCTGATGTAGCCATGGCACATCCACGGCCCCTACTGTTACTGTCTGCTCCGGCTTAGACGGATCTAGCGGGATTTGTGCAGTGGCATCTCCTAACGAAGTACATTCCTGAGGTTCCAGAACCGATGATGCCACTTGAAGCTGCTGTTTAGGCGGAACCTTGGCAGTCTTTTTGAGTGCCACATACATGCACTCTTTTGAAACCCGCTAACTCCCGCGGATGGCCACTTCACCATGCGAGGTGGGAAACTTTAGCGCGAGGTGATATGTGGAGCATACGGCTTTGGCAGGGGTAAGCCAGTCCCGGCCCAATATCATGTTATATGGTGACGGGGAGTTCACCACATAGAAATCCACAAAGATAGTTTTTATCTTCGGATAAGTCCCCAAAGACGCTGGGAGAGTGATGATACCTTCTGGCCGGACCTCACCCTGAGTGAAAGTCTGTAGTGGCCCGGGGGCCGGTCGAAGTTGGTCTCGGGAAATCCCCATCCTTTCGAAACAGTCTGCAAATATAACACTCACCGCGGCCCCATTATCCACGAAGACCCGCCTTACCGTTATGTTAGCTACAGTCATGTCGATGACAATAGCGTCCGTGTGAGGTGTTATCTCCGGAACGGGGTCCCTATCTGTGAAGCTGACGGCCTCGGACTGATGGAGGCGTTTATGACGTGGCTCCTCGGGAGGAGGACGTCGAGCTTCTGCCTTTAAGGCATGTCGTGAAGCCCCGGTGGGTAGGGCTCCGTATATCACGTTTATCACGTGAGGAGGTGCGTTGTCTTCGGGTCCTCCCGGAGGAGGAGGTGGTGGTGGGAGACGTGGTTGCTGGCGATTGCCAGAGTCTTGCCGCGCGTAGTTATTTGGCCCTGGCCGATTATTCTGCCACGGCGGCCGATTTTGTTGAGCGCCTCGGTCGTGATAACCTCCGCGGTTGTAAGACGAACCCCCAGTGTGGTTCGCCCGAGGTTGGTCATTAGTTCGAACAACGTATTGCCGCAAGAGGCCTTTCTTGAGGCATTCCTCAATCTCTTTGCTAAGTTCCCGGCACTCCTCTGTCTCATGCCCATGATCTCGGTGGTACGCACACCACTTACCACGATTTCTCTTTTCAGGAGGCGCGGTCATCCGCGGACAAGGTCGCAGATCATTCTTGTGGATTGAAAGGATTTCAGCTCGTGACTTCGTCAACGGAGTCAATTGTGGAATTTCACTTCGGGATTCTGAACGCCCCGGTGTCAGGCGGGAAAATGCACTAGGTCGAGTACTAGGTCCAGCTTGAGCTTTGTCAGATTGCCGCTTGCTAGCGTGTTTCTCTCGCTTCTGGCGAGTCTGCTCCTCGGCCTTGGCAAATTTGCACACTGTTTTGAACAGTGCTCGAGTTGTGACCGGAGTGTTCCGAGCTAACTCGGTGTGGAGTGCTCCGGGGCGGAGTCCATTCATAAAAGCGTTGATGGCCACATCGTCGGGGCAATTTCCCACCTTGAGGCTTACCGCTGTGAAACGGTCCAGAAATTGGGTAACGGTTTCACCGTCCCGCTGTTCCATATTCATGACGTCGGCCAGGGTGGCCATGGGCTTCGCCCGTGCTTCGAACCGTGCCCAAAAGTGTTCGGCGAGTTCTCTGAAGGAGGATACGCTGTCACGTGGGAGGGAATCAAACCAAACCCGAGCTTCGTCCTGTAAGTACTCGGGGAAAATCTTGCAATACTGGAGGGAAGTGATGCTATCATGGCTAAGCATGCTGTGCCTAAAAGCTCCAAGAAAATTGGCCGGATCTCCTGTGCCATTGTAAGGTGGTATGGCTGGCCGTTTAAACCCTTCAGGAAGGGAAGTGGCAATGATTTCCTGGGAGAACGGTGTGATGATCTCTCCATTGGCATCAAGGCCCAGGATTCTATCCAGTTCAACGTTGCATTGAAATCGCTCATACTCTTGAAGATCCAGAGCATGAGGATTTGCGTAGCGAACTCTCTTAGCCGCATTAAGTGGACGGCGACGATCCGCATCAGTAGGTTCCTCATTGCGAGGTCGCGATTCATTAGAACTCCCATGGTCTTCGGAAGAACCAAGTCGTTCCCGTCGTCGATCATGACGCCCGCGGTGCCCCGGACCCTGTTGATCACGCGAGCGTGGTGGAGGCACCACGGGATTAGCATTATGGCTAGCAGGCCCCGCGGGACGTAGGCGATTAACTGCCCAATCTTGAAGGACATGTGCATGCTCTTGTAAGAAATCTTGGAGCAGTTCTGGGGTAATTTGAATGTTTACCGGTGGTTGAGCAGCAGCAATATTAGGGTTTTGCAGGTTTTGAGGGGGTGGAGGGATTTGATTACCCTGATGATTGGATGTACTCTCTGCCAGCAATTGCCTCGGCGGCAAGATTTGATCCACGGGTGGATCCTAGTTAGATTGAGCACCGTGGCGGGATTGATTCTGACGTGTTGTCACCATGACTTCCGAAGGCACTGGTATTGCAAAAAACTACCTTGTCGTTCCCACAGACGGCGCCAATTGATAAAGCGCAATCCGGTAACCACACAATTTGAACAATAACCTACGCAAACAGAATGTAAAAACACAGGAATTACGTGGTTCGATCCGGAGATCTACGTCCACGGGCAGAAAATCACTCTTGCCGAGGTGTTTCTTTTACTAGAATGTTGAGTTTACACGGAGTAATTCAGTACACAGAGTGCGAACCCTAATTCAGAGTTCTTTTCACCTATTTATACTACTAAATCACAACCCTAACTAAATTCCTATAATCTTGCCCACCAAATCTGCATGGCAGTTGGGAAAAGATCATGGGCCTTGATTCACGGAACAAACCACTCACTGGGCTGGCGCGCGTTCCTGGGCCTGCTGGGCCTACACATAGTGGGCCTTTACGCGTTTGCTGGGCTGATCAGCGGGCTCAGGCATTAACCCGACCCGGAGTAACCGGGTTATCCCTATCATATCTTAATTACATAAATGTCATTACTAACATCTTATAAGCTCTATTGTTTTATTTTAACCAAACATTTCAACAACTTATTTTTTAAAGAAAAATTTAACATCTTATAAGCTCTAAAAACATCTTATAAGATGTTAGAGCTTATAATATGTCTAGAATAAGTTTGGCCAAACACCCTCTCAATCACATAAAAATGGTATTGAAGCTTACCACTTTGTTTGTTCAATCTGTCGAAATTAACAACCATTACATCATAATATTCTTTTGTGTGTAATGTGATGATATGTTGCTATGTACAAAATTTAAGTTTGTCATTAGCATATAAAGTCTTCAGAGTTAGCATGAAGTAAAAATATTATATTGAAAAAGTAAATTTCTTCTGATTCAGTAGAATAATTTGTGCTATTGTAAGAGTCTCATTTCTAGCCAATGAAAGTAAAGTTTTTGTTTTTGGTTTGGAGAAGATAGTGATCTTTTAATTTCTGAATCCGGTAACATAAAGTTGTGCTCTTTTTTATATTGTCCTTTTTATGTATGCTTTAGTCAACCTTAATTAACATAAAAATTGATCAATCATCCTTATGTCTGTTTTTTTATGTTTGTAATACATCTAGTAGTCTTGAGTTGTATTAATGATGATGAGTATGTTGTGGGGTGACTAGGCTGTGTGTGTGTACATGTTTGTTGTGTGAAAACAAAGAAAAAAAAATAGGGAGCAAGGTAATTGAGGGGAGGAGTGTACATATCATGTTTTGGGATAAGGGTGGAAAAGATTCATTTGTCCAGAAGTCATCATAACATATATAAACACTAGCTCCCAATTCCAAGCTTTTTAACAAGTCTGTTGTCTACATAAAGCCTAATCCCATAAATTTTAATTTTTTGTGGATTTACATACTTAGTTTGACAACAAAAGTATTCATAAGATCAGTATTTCTTGTTGTGTGTGATAGGCGGATCTGGAGACAAATAAGATGTATTCAGCTATTGAGAATTGGAAAGACATGCGAACACCTGGGGGTGTATGGGTTAATGACCAAGCTAAAGAAAGATATGTATGTACTTCTTTCGCTGTTGATTTACATTGGCATGTTAATTATTTCTAGCAATATATGATTTTTTCCCAACAAATATTTTATTAGGATATAATGGCGGAGCGACATCGTATACAACCAACAAGTAAAGAGAAATTTGTTATGGAAGAAACCTTGGGGAAATCGAGGACGCCAATCCGGGATAGGCCCAAGATTATCACAGTCTCGTCGTTGTCATGCCGAAGCTCAGTCAGTGATAGGGACATCCACTTCACGGAGTTTGAGATTGGAGCATCGATATCGTAAAATAAAGAGTAAGATTTCACGCTTGGAGCGAGTGATAGAGCGCTTCTTCGTAAAATAAAGAGTAAGATTTCACGCTTGGAGCGAGTGATAGAGCGCTTCTTCTTCTTCTTCTTCTTCTTCTTCTTCTTCTTCTTCTTCCTCTTCCTCCTCTTCCTCCTCTTCTTCTTCCTCTTCTTCCTCCTCCTCCTCCCCCTCTTCTTCTTCTTCTTCTTCTTCTTCTTATTCTTCTTCTTCTTCTTCTTCTTCTTCTTCTTCTTCTTCTTCCTCCTCTTCCTCCTCCTTCTCCTCCTCCTGATGCCCAAAATCTCGATGACCTTGATGGAGGACGGATCATCATGATCGTGGTGAAGAAGTAGAGTATGATGCTGACGAGGAAGTAGATTTGCATTAGAAGACCAGTAATTGATCCTATATAATGTTTTGAACATCTTTTGTTGATTACGGATGCATGTTTTTATTACTATTTTGTTGACTATGGATACCTGTAATGGTATGAAAATAGTTTTTGATTACCTTGATATGTATATCATACATTTTGAGCATCGTATGATTCATATTGTCGATTTTAAAAATTGTCTACAATATTGAATTCTATGATATATACTAAACATGTATCTATATGTCCAGAAATATAAAATTTATAAAAAAACAATTATTTTTTTTGCGACGACATGTCGTCGCAAATAATAAACAATAAAAATGTGAGAAAAAAGTTTATAGCGACAACATGTCGACGCAAAAAAGAATAAGATTATTACCGTCGACATGTCGTCACAAAAACATTGAGTTTTTATTGGCCCACTTTTGCACCTTATTTGCGTCTATATTTTTTGCGACGAGGATATAGCGACGATTCTTTAGCGACAACATGTCGTCGCAAATACTGTATTTGCGACGACCAGAGTTTATTTGCCACGATTTTTTGTCGTCGCAAAAGCACCTATATCTTGGATAAGATTAGATTTGATTAGGAGTAGAAAAAGAGGGGATTAGCATGATTATATAAGGGAGGAGGCACATACAGTCCAGGATAAGAATTCCAATACGCGCTCTCTCTCTCCTCTCCCACCAATAATTCACGCCACCTTTTACCTTTCCTTATAGTTTTCCATCATTTATTCTGTACGTTGTAGAAGACCTTGGATTACATCAGTTTCATTAATTAAGGTTATTTTCTTAGGGTTGATTTCAATTATGTTATTGTGAGGTTGTGATTTAACCGTTCTTGTTAATTTAAATATTTGTAGATTCAAGCTTATTTATATAGGACTTGTTTATTTGATTGAATTGACGACTCAATTAATTATTCAATTTCTTACTGCTATTCATGAATTCATGATCCGTAATTGTCATGAAGGACTGAACCCTGATAGCAATTGAATAATCGTGCTATCATGATTAATTTAACCTAATTGAATCTACAAACTAATTATTGATAGCTGCAGCTATCTCGGCTATTGGTAATTAGGTTTAGCTATTTTAATAAATATTAATACTGTCATTGACTTGGTATGGAACGTTATCGTGCCCAACTCGTTAATGATAAGTATTGACCGGTTGCTGGGATTGGTCAATTAATTTAGGAAAATGCAAGATTTATTACCGCTATCCGAATAAATCTTTGGTTAAACTATTTAAATTGCAAGGAAATATATTTGTGAGCCTATGATCAATAATGTAATTGAATATCAATACCCTTGGATTAGAGTCAGGTAGTATTTGATTAATCTTTATATTTTAATTATTCTATTTATATGTTTTGGTTGATTATTAGGATCTTAGTTTAGTTAGATAACTCAAATCCAAAATCCTCGTTTATTTCTTATTTATCACTCAAAAGAAATTAATCCCCGTTCCCCGTGGATTCTACCATCTCACCTGTTTACTCGTAATTTGCTAGTAGGTAATTTAATTTAGCGGTTTGACACCCATCAAACACACTTCCTAAAGACCTCGTCTTCCCCTCTTTTGTAAAGAAAGGGTACACTCCAATAATAGTGCTTTACATCTGAGAGAAACTTATTTCTTCATTGATGCTCCATCTCCATGGGAAGGTACCCCCTACAAGGTAATTAGCGAAATCAGCATACCATGGTGCATGGGAGTATCCTACCGAACATAGTCTCTCATCTGGAAAGCACTCATTGATCTTGGCATTGCTTGATCCCTCTTCTTCATCTAAACGAATCCAGGAAAGGTGGTCGGCTACTCCATTTTCGGTCCCTTTTCTATCGATGATTTCAAAATCGAACTCTTGAAGTAGAAGCACCCATCGTATTAGTCTTAGCTCGGTTTACTCTTGGCCATTAAATATCGAATGGTCGAGTGGTCCGTGTGAACTCTCACCTTTAACCCAACGATAGATGCACGAAATTTGTCGGCGGCGAACACTATGGCCAAAAGTTCATTTCCGATTGTCGTATAATTCCTTTGAGCTTTGTCCATAGTCTTGCTTGCATAATAAGTTGTGTGCAACTTCTTATCCTTTTTCTGCCCTAAGACAACCTCGACTGCATAATCACTTGCATCACACATCAACTTAAACGGGAGTTCCCAATCGGGTGGTTAAATAATAGGAGCGGAAATAAGAGCTTCATTCAACCTGAAAAATGAATCAAGGCAAGATTGATCAAAGATAAAGTCAACATCCTTAGCTAATAAATTAGATAAGGGTTTAGCAATCTTTGAAAAATCTTTTATAAATCGCCGGTAGAAGCCGGCATGTCCAAGAAAGCTTCAAACATCCTTGACACATATTGGTGGTGAGAGTTCCTTGATCACCGAAACTTTTGCCTTGTCCACCTCAATTTCCCGCTCGGAGATTAAATGTCCTAATACGATGCCTTCTTGCACCATAAAATGACATTTCTCCCAGTTGAGCACCAAGTGCACCTTTGAACATCTCTGCAATACTTCTGTTAGATTTTCAAGACAAGAAGTAAAACCAGTGCCATAAACAGAAAAGTCATCCATGAATATGTCCATGATATTTTCATTAGATTGGAGAAAATGCCTATCATACACCTATGGAAGGTGGTCGGGGCATTACAAAGCTCGAAAGAAATTCTTCTCCATGCAAAAGTACCAAAATGACATGTGAAAGTGGTTAAATGTTGATCATCAGGGTGGATGGATATTTGGAAATAACCCGAATATCCATCTAAGAAACAAAAGTGAGAGTGCTTTGCAAGCCGCTCTAACATTTGGTCTATGAAGGGTAAAGGAAAATGATCATTTTTCGTGTATTTATTTAGTTCCCTAAAATCAATACACATTCTCCACCCGACTATCATTCTTGTAGAAATCATCTCATTGTGCTCATTAGGTACCACAGTGATACCCTCTTTCTTTGGTACCACTTGGGTAGGACTAACCCAAGTGCTATCTGAGATAGGGTAGGTGATTCCTACATAAAGAAGTTTAATCACTTCCTTTTTCACCACATCTTGCATGTTAGGGTTCAAACGGCGTTAAGATTGCCGTTTGGGCTTATGATGCGGTGTGTGCAATAAGAAGCGTGTATGCCCTTTAGGTCCTTTATAGAACACCCTAGGTGTGCCTATAGTTCCTTAAGACCCTAAGCAATTTATAAATTTCTTCACCTTCTAAATGAGCACTCACAATCACGGGATAAGTAGATTCGGGGCCAAGAAATTCATACCTTAAGTATGGAGGAAGAGGTTTTATTTCTACCTTTGGCGGTTCCGATTCCTCTCTCAAGGTCATCTCGCTTACTTCCAAAAGCTCTTCCTCCGTGCATTCAATCTTTTCACATTTTCTCTACATACTCTATGGGAGAATTGCTCGGTTCACACTCGAACTCTTCTTTCCACCCCATGTGCTCCACAAACTTCTCCCATGTTTCAATTTCAAGAGTTGAACTTACTTATTATTCGACCACTTTTTCAAGCAAATCAATCCTGAAACAATTCTCATTTTGGGAGGGTTGGTTAATGTAACCATTAAGGTTGAAATCAACCCGTTGGTCACCGAGTTCAAGAGAAACACTCCCGTCTTTCACATCAATTATGGCACTGGCGGTAGACATGAAAGGTCGACCAAGAATTATGGGAGTTTTGGAATCCTCTTCCATGTTAAGAACGACAAAATCAACTGGAATGTCAACTCCATTGATTCGGATGGGGATATCCTCAAGAACTCCCATAGGCTTCTTAATTGACCTATCGGCCAATTGGAGTGAAATGGTAGTGTTTTTGAGCTCATAATATTTGAGTTGCCTCGAGGAAGGTAATAAGCTAACACTAACACCTAAATCGAGTAAAGCCATATCTTTTTGAACATCATAAATAGAACACCCAATAGTGAAACTACCGGGGTCTTTTAGCTTAGCATAGGACTTGTTTTGGATTATGGCACTAGTATCCTCCGCTAGATAAACCTTCTCTAGTTGTCCCCATTCTTTCTTGTTATTTATGATATCTTTTAAGAATTTTCCAAATCAGGGGACCGTGACAACCGTTTCGGCGAAGGGTAACATTAGAGTCAATTGATTTATAGCATCACAAAAGTTCTTAAATTGACGATCGACTCTACGTGCCCTCTCCCATCTAGGTAAACGAGGTGAGGAGTTTATGGGGAGAGATTGACATCCCATGATAGGAGGGTCATCTCTCTCTCCTAAGAATGGTTCCTCATTTACTTTTTCCTTACCCTTGTCATTAATTAGAAACCCTTGCGGGAGTTCTTCGCTCAAACTCTCGAAGAGGTCTACCACTCCTTAGGGTGACGGCTTTACTGCTTTCTAAAGTGGTAAAGCGAGAGTTACCTTGAGGAAGAACCCCTTCCTCATCAACATTTCCAAACACATTACAAAGGTTCTCTAATGCAAGAGTATATCACCTCTCTTTGCCACCACTCTTTCGAGCTTAGTTATCCACTAAACTTAGAATTTGCTCCTTAGTGGAAACTACATCGGACTCATCCTCGCAAGAACTACTAGAAACTAACTCAACACGGGGTTCCAACACCCTAAAAGAGTTCTCATCACAAGAATGATCAATGACACTTTTACATCCTATGCAAAGAGGGTGAGCGGTACTTACCTTGAATCCTTGATGTGAATCTTTTAGTGGAATTCATTCACCTTGGGCAAAAGATTCAAGCGTTTCCTTTTTCAGTCTTTCTTCTTGACTTAGCCTCTTTTTTTCTTGTCTTCTTAATCCCATTGGTTTTGGTTGGAGGCCGTCTCTTTTAGCCAAGCAACGACTTCATCAACCTCCTTATTGAGGAAGGATCCTCCCGAAGCTACATTCAAGAAAACACGTTCATCAGGAGTTAATCCGGTATAGAAGACATTGATGATAAAGGCACAAAACTGTGGCACGGGCATGATCTACATAAATTCAAGAGTCTTTCCCAAGCTTCAAACCAATGCTCATCATTTTGTTGGATAAAGCTTGAGATTTCCCGTCTTATCCTCGCACTTTTTCCGGCCGGGAAGAATTTGTGAAGGAAAGAAGTAGAGACATCCTCCCATAAAGATAATGGGTCGAATGATTCTTCACAAAACCATTATTTCGCTGCTCCTTCAAGTGTGAATTGAAAGAGCTTAATCGAATATTCGTTAATGAGATCGTTGGGAATTTTTACACATTCACGAATTTGTAAAAAATCCTCAAGATGCACACAGGGATCCTCTTCTTCTTTACCACTAAATCATATTCCCCGGGCTAAATTCACCATGGTTGGGGTAACTTCTACTTCCACGCAAGTTTTTGCGGGCTCGGTGATCCGGGAGTAAGGAGTCGTGATCCTGGTGTAATGCAATGTACCCTTTCCACGATTCGTAATAGCGATTTTTTTTTCCTTTTTCGAGATTTTTGAAAGAAAATAAACAAACACACAAATTTACAATCATCGACAACTAACACATGAAAATTCAATAAATATATCTATAAGTAGAGGTGCACATATGGTTCTCGGTTCCGGTTCTCGGTTTGGAACCGGCGGTTCTGGAACCGCGGACTAGGGGAACCGTATTCGAACCGTGTGCTACACGGTTCCGGTTCCCGGTTCTCCGGTTTCGGTCTGGTCCCGGTTAGAACCGTCCCTTTTTTTTTTTTTTTTAATATATTATGCATAAATTTATTTCTCCAATTTTAAAAAAATAAAATGGAACTTTAAAAATATTGAACAATAATAGACAAGAAATTTTTATTAATAACAAACTCAAACAATACAAATTCGGATTCGGTAATAAAATACAATCACATTCAATTCAATGATTCAAATTACAATTTTTTTATTACAAGCTAAAATCTAAATCTTACAAGACTACAAGAGTACAAGTTACAAGGAATATTGAAAAAGGAAAAGGAAAAAAAAGTGGGCTGGAGTTTTATTTTAAGTAAAAAATTAGTAATTAATTTTTAACTTAAAATAAAATTGCCTACGTATCATTCACCGACCGGCATTTAGTGAATGAATCAAAGCCCACATAATTCTTCTTACCTTGCTTACCTTTCGAATATGATCTTGGTTGTGGTCGGTGGAAGCTCAAGCATTGCCTCCTTCCTCGGATGAACCGGTTGAAGTTTCCCACGGGACGTAATCTCCCTCTTCATCAAAGTCGAAGTCTTTCGCTTGTTGTCTTTTTTCGCCTTTGTCCAATCTTCTAGCAAACATTGATTTTCAAAATTTTGAACCGTCAATCTTGTTGTTCGATCATCCAAAATGTTGCCTCCGGTACTAAAAGCCGAGTCGATGGAGCGGTTGATGCCGGTGTGGCAAGATACTCCTTTGCAATGAGGGAAAGGACAGAAAATGCCTTGGATTTTCTATGCCACCGCTTCAAAAGAGAGTTGGTGTTACTGAAATTCATTTCAATCTCGCCAAATGGGTTGCTTGACGAAGATCCACTTGCCTTTTTAGGACCGCTCCTCGTACAAACATCGTAATCTTTCCTGGCTAGGGTTAACACAAACACTTGGGGAAGAAGCAGTTGGGTTAGAGGGAACAAAATCACTAGACTCACTAGTCGCCACCGTATTGAATTTTATAATCTCGAAATGTTGTATAAAAACCTCTTTCACCTTAGCGACAACAAGTGTGGCACTTGGAGGATCTTCATGGTCCGAGTACAAAGCTTCATAATACATTTTTAAAAGTTCAATTAAACCATCCTCTTTAATTCTAGGATCTAACGATTTAGCAATTAAAAATACGTCCGGGATTTCCATAAAATATTTGACCCATTTTCTTCTCATTTTGGAAATAGGTTCGTGCAAAATTGGGTCATTTTTGTAATAAAAGAATTCTAGTGCAATCGCGACACAATGATCAACTACAAGGGGCGAAGTGGGGTAATAGCAACCGGAAAGTTATTTTGTTGCCTCTTCAAATTTTTTTAAAAGAGTGATAAAGTTTGTGCAAGAATCCCAAGCTTTTGAAAACAATTGAATATCGTTCATTGGGTTTTGCAGAAAAAAATCACATAAAGCCTCTTTGTATTGATAAGAATCACTCAACATTTTGTAAGTAGAGTTCCAACGGTGGGGGCCATCGCAAACAATATTTTTCGGATGCATTCCTCGGTTTTTGCAAAATATGGACCATTTTTTTTTTTTTTTTTTTTTTTTGCTTGGTGCTTCACAATCATTTTTATGCCCATCCAAATATGGTTGATGTGATCACTAAAACATTCTAAACCATCTTGAACACAAAGATTTGGACAATGACATAGACATCGAACATGAAAAAATCTTCCTCCACAAGTTGGTTGACAATAGTTGATCAAAGTGGGCAAGGATGCCGTATTGGCACTAGCATTATCAAAAGAAATTGAGAATTTTTTTTGTTGCAAATTATAATCTTGAGGAATCGTCATAATTTTAAGTGCAATGCCATGTGCGGAATGTGATGGTGGGAAATCCCTATATGCAATCAAACGTTTTTGCATTGTCCACGTATCATCGATCCAATGCGAAGTAACACCCCTATAAGAATTGGTTTGGTAGTTATCGGTCCAAACGTCCGCACATATTGAAACTTTTTGTTATAGTGAAGCAAACGTGTTTATTAAAACAAGTTTATACTCACTAACAAATTTTGCAATATTACGTGTAAGTGTGGTTCGTGCAACTTTTCTAGTCGCCGGGTTAAAAGCTATTTTTTTTAAAATCCTCATAAAATTCATTATCGGCAAAGTTGAAGGGTTGGTGTGTTGCACAAACATATTTTGCCAAGTGGCGTCGGGCGTTTGCTTCACTATAACAAAAGAGGGGGGAAGAATTCATACCTTGCGAGCTACCGGTTGTAGCTCGAATTTGAGTTTGTGCCGGATCAATGCCGAGTTTTTCGGGATGGTAAGTTTCAACATGCTTGGTTTATGAACCGTATCCTCCACCTTTCTTCAGGATGTACTCTTTTGGGCAATATTTGCATCGCACCGAGAACAATTCGGGCATCCCCTCTTCTTGGGAAAGTGGGGTATTAGTCATATGATACTTGAAAAGAGCACTCTTTGACTCCTTAGTCTCCTTTGGCGGTTTCGGTCCTTTTGGAGCTCGACTTCCACTTGGATTTGCATTCAGTCCTCCACGTTCTTGAGTAGGAATGTTCGGAAATTCATCTTCAAAAGCGGCAAAGTGGGCGGCGACGTTATCTCTTTCAAATTCAAAATAGTAAATTGTAAGTAATCTTTTTCAAAGGTTAAATCGTATTAATGGAAAAAATAAAGAAAAAAAGTGGAAATAAAAACAAAGGAAAAAAATAAAAAAATAAATGGAGATAAACATTTACCTAGAGCATTGACAATGTCGATATCAATTCAGATGTTGTCCAAAATGATAGGATCCCCCTCATTAAAGTTGTGGATAAATTGAGGTGGTGGTGGTGGACATGAAGAAGATGATGACTCTCAATTGTTGGAGAAACGGCCGGATGATGTTGATGATCCTCGACCACTAGACATATTGATTTTTTTTTGTGGAGTTGAAGTAGAAGTTGAAATTTAAATATTGGTAGAGAAATAAAATGAACTAGAAATGTAATTTGAGAATACTCTTTTTTTTTTTTTTTTTTTTTTTTGAACTTGAATAGAAATACAAATATGATTGAATTGAACAATCAAACTAAAATTGAAATTTTGCAAGATAATGAGGCAAGAATAGACATTATAGAGAGATAAATGAGATTGAGAGGTGTAGGAAAAATGTGGAAGGTGAAGGGGTATTTATAGGTGATTTTGGGGGTAAAATATTAAAAAACAAAATAAAAAAAACAAAAAAAAAAAAAGCCAAAAATGGCCGCCACTTTTTGAATCCAACGGTCTTGAGATCGTGGTCATTGATTTCAAATGACCACTTGATCTCAACCGTCGAAATTTAAAAAAAAAATTACGTTGGAACCGGCGGTTCCGATTCCGGATCGGAGCATCTCCCAATGGACATTTAATTTGAGCCGTTGGATCATTCAACGATCAATTAATCTGGGTCGTTGATTTGAAATGTAAAAATAAAAAATAAAAAAAAAAATCGAGAACCGGCGGTTCAGAACCGTCGGTTCCCGGTTAGCAAATACCAAGAACCGTATTCAATTCGTCAAAATCAGTTCCGAACTGGGAACCGTGGTCAACGATTCCGGAACTGTTGATCGCCGGTTCTAACCGGTTCGATTCCCGATTCCCGGAACCGGATGGGCACCTCTATCTACAAGTCTTATCTTAACGCACGATTAACCCTACAATGGCTCTACGAGGAGGAAATCCTCCTTGGTAACAACGCCATGAACTTGTCTCGAAAATTCCTCTAAAACTATCAATTTAGGAAAGGTTTCCTTAGTCCACAAGTGTACGGATTAAGGCTAGTATAAGTCAAACCACAAGGAGGATATCCCGTGGAGCACACAAAGGGTCTTTCGTAATATTAAATCAGGCATGATGGAAGTTTGAAAGTTTTATAGTCACTATGTAAGCACAAAAGTAACAATTAAGCGATTAGAAGGGGTTTACTCTCTACTACAACAAATTTCTAAGGTGTGGTTTCACCTTAAACCTAAGATTCACTCCTAGTGATTACCGGATCTTAATTAAGGGTTGTGATGGAAGGTCGTGTTCTAAATTAACAATCCAAGTGGACAAACAAGAGGGATTCAACAAATTAACCTATTAAACCTTAAATTACCCTAATTCTAATTACTAAAGATCGATAATGGAATTACAAGGCCAAAGGCAAGCAAATCACGAATATAATCGAACTAATTCTAAAATCCCCACCCCAAGTGAATATTGCTTAGGGAACGGGGCCCTAAGACATTCATCTAACTCAATAATTTTAATTTGGGTTCTCCCGTCGTCCCCCATGGGCCCTCGAGGAGAACCAATATACCTTAGTTTATCTACACCTAAGATATAACCCCTACAAATCCACAATATCAATTCCAATCACAAACATCCCCTAAATTAATCATATAATCACCAAGAAATCAAACTGTAGGGTTGGATTACTCCCAACCCTAGAAACCACAATCTACTACTTACGAACCATCAATGTAATCATCAAAGTACCATAAATACATAAACCAAGCATTAAATGAAGTGGATGGTATAATAAATGCAAGATAATAAATGAAGAGAGATGAAGGAAAGTTTAGTCTTGTAAATAATGGCAAAAATAATCTTCGATTCTTGTTCATAGTCGAATTTCTCCAAAAAATTCCTTAAAAGCTCTAATATCCCCAAAGAATTCAAGAACCCTAGTGGATTCTTGTAGAACTATGAAGAACCCTAAGTTTTAGAGAGAAAATGAGAGAGAATGGTAGAGAGAGAGAGAGTAATTAGAACCCTAGAAGTTTTGCAAATGAAATTAAATAACTAATGGGAATAAGGGGAATGAAATATATAGATCTCTTCTCCCTCACTCCTCTAAAAACAGTTGAAAATCCCTCCTTCATTAAGGGTACAAGTGTAAAAACATAAATAGAAGTGGCTTAAAGTCTCTTAAGTTCAGTTTTGAGCCCCGTATGCGCTCGACTCGAAATTCTTGCAAATTCTGGGAATGATCGATGTGGAATCAACCTTTGGTCTAAAAATAATGTTGTATACCTTTGTCTCGTGCTCACATGACATCTTGAAACACTCAAATCAGAGTCCGTATGAGAAAATTACGGCGAAAAAACAAAGACATCGCAAGAAAACGAAACAAGAAGCTCGTGCGCCGACCGGTACCGAGTCCGGCTGAACCCCAAAAACTCTCTGGACTCGCTATCAGCTGAGTGCCAGAATAGCACCGGTTCGGACCGGTCCGACACTCCCCATTTCCCACACTTCAATTTCAGTTTGGTCCCATCTTTTTCCATCTTTGTTTTGGGCCTTTTCCTCTCGTCTTCTGTAATACCCGTGCCTCTCACAACTCACTGGCCAATATAATTTTTGCATTTCATGCATTCCATATTTTTATGTGCTATTTGCGTGATAGTTTTATAGTAATTAATTTGTTATATTTATTGCGTTATTTTATATTTTGCGACTAATTTGGAGATGTTTAACTTGGTAGTCAAGAACCCCCTAGTCTAAAATATTGGGATATGCTACAAAATTTAAGACTACAAGTGACAAGTTTAAAACATAAAATATTATGTAGTACGTGGAAGTGTTAGATGTGTAAAAGAATTTTATTGTCGGAACAACAACAACAACAACAATAATAATAATAATAATAATAACAACAAGTAAAATGACCGCCTTAAAAAAAATGGGAAGAAGGCGGTGGCCGACTTCTATAAAAAAAGAGAATCAATCAAGATGATAAAAGCATACATACATTCAAACATAAGTTACCTTTTGGAGGAAAAAAAAAAAAGAAAGATAAGCGAAGCAACAGAGGTATGTATTGTTTCTTAAATTGATTTAATATTGGAGTGTTTTCTCATCCTTTTATATAATCCAATTAGATTAGATGATAGAGATAATTAGGCACATTCATATATACATATTTAAGATTAAGATAATGAGTGAATTCTGATTTTGCCCAGATTTTTGCATTAGGTGATCATAATCAGCTTAGTTCGACATTTTTGCAAACTGAATTTGAAAAAGTACAAAACATGAAAGTTGTAGCCTTATGTGTTAGCTTTATAACCCAACTTGAATCATATAAATATCAATTTTGTAGAAATAGTTAGAGCCTTATTACTAAAATGCGACGAAACTGGAAATTTCGAATTAAAAGTACTTAATAACCTGGAATTTGATAAATTGTGTATTAATTCGATTTAAAATTGTCGTAGATTGATTACCATTGTGGAATAGGAAATTTCAAAAGCTACTCCGGAGGAGAGGTAAGTAGAAATCCATCTCCAACTACAATGCTTGAACATAGTATTTTGTTTGTTATTTGTGATAATTGATTGTTATATGTGTTGTTGCATACCTTTGTATAAAGTGTTTTATTCTGTTGCTAGAAACAAATTGATGTGCATCAATCATGAGCATTAGCATCTACAAGGATTACATGTGTACATATAAGAAGTCAAAATAACGTAATTTCATAAATTGATAATGTTTTGGGGTTGGTGACCACTGGCACATTGAGAGTTTTATATATTGTATATGGTGTCTCTCGGGATGCTTCCGGTGGCAGGCGTGCACGCGGAAGAGGTAGACTTTCCGGTGGACTGCAGGGGCAGGCAGGAGGCGGACCCCTGGTAGTCTCGGAAGGATAGCCACTTGGTCGTACCAACCATCACTAGTATCTCGGGCGGACTATAAGGGGGGAGGAGGGACCCTTGGTAGTCACGAGTGTGGCCAATGAGTGTTATTTTTGGGAGGTTTGTGACAGTGACGAGAGCCAATTCCCACCAAATATGATTTCTTTTGAGAAAGAATTGAAAGAAATGGTTATGTGGAATGCATCTCATCATTTACGCATTGGCATGCATGATTTCTGCTTACTGAGTTTTAGCTCACGTAGTTCTTGCATTGTAGGTGAGTTTGACTACGCATGAGCTCATGGACTGATCTGGCATGCTGTTGGAGCTGATGCAAGTTTTGAAGCCTCGTGTATATGAATGACGACCTGTGGGGCTAAACCTTGGACTCGCTATGTTTTTGCTAGTGTTTTAATAATCTTTTCGGACACGTTCAAACTAAGGAACTTTAATATGTATATTTCTGTAAATATGGTGTTGAATGGAGCGTGACACCTTTGTGCTCGATCTGTATCTATGTAAATATATGTAGGTGAGATTTTGGTCTTGAATGAGTATTCTAAATTGTTAATTCTGGAGGAAAAAAAAATATACAGGTTTTGTAAGGCTAAAAAAAAAATTAATATAAAATAAGTTTTTACGAGGGTGGGTGTGACAGAGTGGTATCAGAGCCCGGTTTGTGCCCTGTAGACAGTTCATATACATGAGCTCAGAACTTCTGAAGCGCAAACATGCCAGTAAGTTTTACTTATTCTTAATTTGCATTCATTATTTCATGAATCATATTGGCCTGTGACAGAGGGACGATAAAACTAGAAAGAAATCATGGAGGTCGTTAGAGGAGAAGGTGTTGAAGGAGATAATGAACAGGAACAAAGTGCACCAGCAGTAGGTGTTGGCCTGGAAGCGATTGTGGCTCGGTTGACAGGGTTAGTCGAACAACAGTCGCAACAGATTCAACAACTTATCCAACAAAGGGGTGTGGGTGAACAACCAGGAAATGGTGTAAATCAACAGCAACCTCGAGCTGAATACTTAGAGGTCATCGGAGAGAGGTTTAGAAAGCTTAACCCACCAACATTTGAGAGTGCAGTGGATCCCACTGATGCGGAGGATTGGCTTAGAACTATAGAGAACATGTTTTTGTATAGTAAAGTTCCTGAGGGGGAAAAGGTATTGTGCGCATCGTTCATGTTACGTGGAAGTGCGGGACACTGGTGGGACACAATGAAAACTATTGAGGATGTGGCGACAATGACCTGGGATAGGTTCAAAGAACTTTTTAGAAACAAGTATTTCACTGCCCCAGTTCGAGTAATGAAGATGAACGAGTTCATACAATTGAGACAAGGGGCAATGGATGTTGCAGACTACATCGCTAAGTTCGAGCAACTCTCTAGGTTTGCGGAGCACATGGTCAGTACGGATGCGCTGAAAGTAGAAAGGTTCCTAGAGGGTCTGAGACCAGAGCTATATAGGGATGTGTGTATGGCGGGTATACATGGGGTAACCTATTCACAAGTTGCTGAACGAGCGTTGATTGCTGAACAGGCAGAAATGAAAATTAAGCGTGCTCAGGAGGTTAGGCGCCAGTTTATACAGAGACAAGGACCTCGTTTTGTAGGAGATGGAAAGAAAAGGCCGCTACAAGTGCAAGGTCCAAGGCCGGGTTCTCAACCAAAACCAGGACAACAATCATGGGATCAGAACAAGCGCCAAAAGGGTGAACAAGGAAAATCACCAGTTACACAACCTACATGTCCCACATGTGGAGGTTCGCATAGTGGAAAGTGTTTTGCAGAGTATCGGACTTGTTTTAAATGTGGAAAAGCAGGACACATTTCCACGGTTTGTCCAGAGAACTCAAACCCTGCTACACAAAAGAAGACGCCAGCTAGAGTCTTTACCATGACCACGGAGGAAGCAGAAGCAAATACATCTGTAGTAACAGGTAAAGTTTCCATTTGTGATACGATTGCATTTGCATTATTTGATTCTGGAGCTACACATTCATTTGCATCCACTGAGTATGTGAAGAGGCTGGGTAGGAAACCTGATGTAGCAGACGTTAGTTACAATGTAGTGATCCCCTCCGGAGAGTCAAAACAAACTAACCAGATTCTGCAAGCATGTATTATCTCTATTGAAGGAAGAGAACTTTATGCCGATCTGATCATATTAGATATGAATGATTATGATGTGATTTTGGGAATGAACTGGCTATCGAAATATGGTGCTACAATAGATTGTCAGAATAAGATAATCACATTTCAGCCGCCTGGTGACACATCTTTTATCTTTATCGGAGTAAGGAAAAGGTTTAAATATCACACGATATCAGCGATAAAAGCGCAACGGTTATTGGAAAGCGGTTGTGAAGGTTACCTAGTAAGTGTTATGAGTATGGAAGAGAAACACTATCCGACTATTGAGGAAGTAGCAGTGGTGCAAGAATACCCTGAAGTATTTTCAGACGAACTCCCAGGATTACCCCCAGACAGAGAGATAGAGTTTGTAATTGACGTATATCCAGGGACTGCTCCTATATCGAAGTCACCATACAGAATGGCGCCAACAGAGTTGAAAGAATTGAAGATTCAATTGCAAGATTTACTGGACAGAGGCTTCATTAGACCTAGCTTTTCGCCATGGGGTGCACCAGTTTTGTTTGTCAAGAAGAAAGACGGTACTATGAGGATGTGTATAGATTATAGAGAACTAAACAAAGTTACGATCAAGAACAAATACCCCTTACCCAGGATTGATGACTTGTTTGATCAACTCCAGGGAGCTTCCATATTCTCCAAGATTGACTTGCGTTCAGGCTATCATCAACTGAAAATTAAAGAGGAAGATATCCCGAAAACGGCATTCAGTACAAGATACGGGCACTATGAGTTTTTGGTAACGCCATTCGGTTTGACAAATGCCCCAGCAGCTTTCATGGATATGATGAATCGGGTATTCAAAGACTTTTTGGATAAGTTCGTTATCGTGTTTATTGATGACATTCTGATCTACTCTAAGAATGAAGCAGAGCATGCTGTGCATTTGAGAAAAGTTTTAGACGTTCTAAAGGAGAAACGGTTGTACGCTAAGTTCAAGAAATGTGAGTTCTGGTTGGATCAAGTAATATTTCTAGGGCATGTTGTGTCAGGAGAAGGAATTTCAGTTGATCCAAGTAAAGTTGAAGCAATTAACAATTGGCCACAACCTACAAACCCTTCAGAGGTACGTAGTTTTCTCGGGTTAGCTGGGTACTATCGGAGATTTGTAGAAGGATTCTCGAAAATTGCATCTCCCTTAACACAGTTGACTAGAAAGAGTGTAACATTCAAGTGGACAGAGACTTGTGAGCAGAGCTTTCAAGAACTGAAGAAAAGGTTAACATCTGCGCCGATCCTTTCAATACCAACGGGGACAAGAGGCTTTGTGGTATACAGTGATGCTTCGAAAAATGGTTTAGGGTGTGTGTTAATGCAGAATGGCAAAGTAATAGCATATGCATCCAGACAATTGAAGGAGTATGAGAAGAACTACCCTACTCATGACTTGGAGCTTGCAGCAGTAGTATTTGCGCTAAAAATTTGGAGACACTATCTATATGGAGAACGATGTGAGATCTACACAGATCACAAAAGTCTGAAGTACTTTTTCACACAGAAAGAGCTGAATATGAGACAGAGAAGATGGTTAGAACTCGTGAAAGACTATGACTGTGTTATCAACTATCATCCTGGTAAAGCAAATGTCGTTGCTGATGCCTTAAGCAGAAAATCGTCCCAAGGTACTACATTGATGGCTTTGATTCAGAAACCAGAGTTACTAGACTTGCAAAGAATGAATGTTGAGATTGTTCAACTGGGGATAGTGGAGGCAAGACTAGCAGCTCTAACCCTTCAACCTACCCTACTTGATAGAATTAAACAGGGACAGAATGAAGATGAATATTTAGCTAAAGTAAAGAAGGATGCCGCTTCAGGGACGCCTTCAAACTTTCAGTTGTTAGGGAATGATGTCTTAATATTCAAAAATCGGTTATGTGTGCCAAATGTAGATAGCATTCGTAGAGATATTGTGTCAGAAGCACATTCGACACCATATTCAGTACATCCAGGAGCTACCAAAATGTATCGAGATTTAAAGGTGCAGTATTGGTGGCCAGGTATGAAGAAAGATATTGCTCAGTATGTAGAACAGTGTTTGACTTGTCAGCAGGTAAAAGCAGAACATCAAAGACCGGCAGGAACTTTACAGCCCTTACTGATTCCGGAATGGAAATGGGAGAACATCACAATGGATTTTGTGGTGGGATTACCGAAAACTGTAAAGAGTCACGACGCTATCTGGGTAATTGTAGACAGACTCACAAAATCTGCTCATTTTCTCTCAGTCTGTACTACTTACTCCATGGATCGTTATGCTCAGATATATATACAAGAGATAGTTAGACTTCATGGAGTACCGTTATCCATTGTTTCAGATAGAGACTCAAGATTTCTATCTACCTTCTGGAAGAGTTTACACAAGGCGCTGGGAACACAATTGTCTTTCAGTACTGCATATCATCCACAAACTGACGGACAATCGGAAAGGACGATACAGACTTTAGAGGATATGCTCAGAGCTTGCACATTAGATTTTCAGGGTCAATGGAGTAAATTTTTACCTTTGATAGAATTTTCCTACAACAACAGTTATCAGTCTACTATAGGAATGGCTCCTTATGAAGCACTATATGGTAGGAAGTGTCGATCACCGATACATTGGGATGAGGTTGGTGAAAGAAGACTTCTAGGTCCAAGTGTAATACAAGAAATGTCAGAAGCTGTGTCACAGATTCGGGAAAGAATGAAAACGGCTCAGAGTCGCCAGAAAAGCTATGCGGATAAGAGAAGGAGAGCACTTGAGTTTGCGGTGGGAGATCTAGTATTCTTGAAAGTTGCACCAATGAAGGGAATAATGCGGTTTGGTAAGAAAGGGAAACTTAGTCCGAGATATATTGGTCCATTTCTTATTATTGAGAGAGTTGGTGATGTTGCCTACAGACTCGATTTGCCAGCATCAATGTCTCAAATACACAATGTGTTCCATGTGTCGGTATTGAGGAAGTATATTGCAAATCCATCTCATGTCCTGAACAGTGAACCCGTAGAACTACAAGCAGATTTAGAGTATAAGGAAATACCAGTACAGATTTTATTAAGAGAAGTCAAACGGCTGAGAAACAAAGAAATCCCCTTAGTCAAAGTCCTATGGAGAAATCAATCAGTCGAAGAAGCCACCTGGGAAAGAGAGGATGAAATGAGAGCCAAATATCCTGAACTCTTCAAGTAAGTAAATTTCGGGGACGAAATTTTTTAAGGGGGGGAGGATGTAATACCCGTGCCTCTCACAACTCACTGGCCAATATAATTTTTGCATTTCATGCATTCCATATTTTTATGTGCTATTTGCGTGATAGTTTTATAGTAATTAATTTGTTATATTTATTGCGTTATTTTATATTTTGCGACTAATTTGGAGATGTTTAACTTGGTAGTCAAGAACCCCCTAGTCTAAAATATTGGGATATGCTACAAAATTTAAGACTACAAGTGACAAGTTTAAAACATAAAATATTATGTAGTACGTGGAAGTGTTAGATGTGTAAAAGAATTTTATTGTCGGAACAACAACAACAACAACAATAATAATAATAATAATAACAAGTAAAATGACCGCCTTAAAAAAAATGGGAAGAAGGCGGTGGCCGACTTCTATAAAAAAAGAGAATCAATCAAGATGATAAAAGCATACATACATTCAAACATAAGTTACCTTTTGGAGGAAAAAAAAATATACAGGTTTTGTAAGGCTAAAAAAAAAATTAATATAAAATAAGTTTTTACGAGGGTGGGTGTGACATCTTCTCGTCCCGACCTCTTCATGACTTTTGTCCGTGCCTCGATGAAATTCAATTTGGGCTTTTGTAGAGTCTGAATTGGGACCGTTCGGGCCTCGTTATATGGGCTGATACAGAGATACTCGTGCGCTTGACCTCTTCTTCGTTTCTTATCGTTTCGAAGACCTTCCACCCATTTTCTCGACTTTCTTCTTTCACGACTTTTGTTCCATGTCGAACTTTAATTCGGGCCTGACCCCGATCTAGGTTGAGCCCATTTGGGCCTTGGGGTGCAGACCGGAGTGAGAAAATGGGTGCAAACGATCTTCTTGATCTTCCGAACTTTTGTAACCTTTAAAACACGACTCAAAAACACCCAAAAAATGCATCAAATCATATTAAAAAGGAAAATTAATCCATAAATACGATAAAACACGAAATTGTACTTAAACATGATAATCGCACACAACTTTTGATTAGAAAATAGACGTGAAAAACATAAGAAAAACGGAAAATTTCACGTTTATCACTTTACTTTTTAGAATATCATAACAGATAGCCACTGACATTGTATGAACAGTAGAGTTCTTAGGGGGTCAAATAACCTTAAAATATTGTAAGTAATTTTTGGATTTAGCAGAAAATGGATATTGTATAAGTCACCATTTCTAAGTAATGTAATTGAAAAATATAAAAGAAAAAATAATTTTTGTTATGTTTTTTAATATACGTTTTTATATTTAAATTATTATTTCGATTACCTTATAAATATGAGTATATCGTATGAGATCATTGTTTCTTATTAGAGAAGATAGTAACTGACACCTTGTAACTATTATAGGCATTGACGGTCAAATGACATTATAATATTGAAACTATTATATCGATTTCCTAGTCAGTATACGGATATCGCATAAGGCACCTTCTCTAAGTAATTTACCTACGAAATATTGATTTTTTTTTTTAACTTTTGTTACAATTTTAGTAAAATATAGCTTCACCTACTCTGATCTTGAAAAACATAGTAATTGACACCTTGCTTCTATTAGAGTACGTTGGTATCAGGCGATTATCGTATAAGGACAATATTCCTAAGTAATTTATTAATGTTAATATAATTTTTTTTTTCTTTTTTGGTTATGTTATGATCAAAAGTACAACTTTACTTTTTAGGATATCGAAGAGGTTGGTAAGCGTCACTATTAAACTATAATTAGATTTAAATATTACTCTATTTTGGACGCCAAGAAATCCCTTAAAACATATTTTGAAATTTTGGAATAAAGTAACTATATGTTTTTAATATTAAGTTGATGCCTTAATCCTAAGTCACTGAATTATAATGAAATTACAACGTCCATCAGTAATTGGCTATACTATCACTTATATTAAAGTGAAACTTAAAAAACTAAGATTGTAGTGGAACTACAAAAATTAATGTTAGATTAACATATTACTCCACTTTAAAGGTAAGAGACCCCGTAAAGCATATTTTGAAATTCTAGCTATAGTAACGATATTTTTTAGTATGTAGTTGATCTTTTAGTCCCAATTCACCAAGCTATCGTGAGATCACTACATTTGTTATTGATTACTTAAAATATTACTTTTATATATAGTGAAATCTAAATAACTAAATTTAGATTTACAAATAACACTACTTCGTTCACCAAGAGATCCTGTAAAGCATATTTGGAATACTAACTATAGTAACTATATTTTTCTAAAATTTAAATTGATCTTTTATTTATAAATCACCAAATTATAATGAAATCACAACATAATTGATTAATTTCTTATAATATCACCGATATTATAGTGAAACTTATAAAAATAGATTTACATATTACTTTACTTCAGACGCCAAGAAATCCTTAAAGCATATTTTGAAATTCAGTAACTATATTTTTTAAATTTAGTTAATTATGTTAAAGTGAAACTTAAGAAACCTAAGATTCTAGTGAAACCACAAAAACTAGAATTAGATTTACATATTACTCTACTTCGGACGCCAAGAAATTCCTTGAAGCATATTTTGAAATTTCGGACTAAAGTAACTATATTTTTTTTATATTAAGTTGATGCTTAATCCCTAAGTCACCGAATTATAATGAAATTATAACATCTATCACTAATTGCGTATATATCACTTATATTAAAGTGAAACTTAAAAAACCTAAGATTATAGTGAAATTTAAAAAACTAAATTAAGATTTTGTTCTTACTGGATTTCGTACGCCAAGAAATCCCTAAAGTAAATTATGAAATATCGAATTAAAGTAACTATACTTTTTAATATTTAGTTGATGTCTTATTCCTAAGTCGCCAAATAATAATGAAATTACAACTTTATCACTAATTGCCTATAATACCACTTATATTAAAGTGAAACGTAAAAATCCTAAGATTACAATGAAACTACAAAACTAATATTAGATTAACGTGTTACTCTACTTCGGACGGTGATAAATCCCTTAGAGTTCTTTTTTTGAAATTTAGTAACTATAGTTATTTAATATTTAATTGATGTCTTATTTCTAATTTCTTCGAATTACAGTGAAATCACAACATCTATCACTAATTGCTTATATAATCACCGATATTATGGTGAAACTTAAAAATTCTATAATTATAGTGAAATTACAAAATCTAAGATTCAATATATGTTTTACTCTACTTGGGACGCCAAAAAACCCCGTAAAGCATATTTTTTAATTTTGACCTAAAGGAAATAGATTTTTAATATTAGATATTTTAGTGTCAATACACGTAATTATAATGTGATTACATCATAATTCATTAATTATTTCTAGTATCACCATTATATTAGTAGTACTTAAAAAATATAATAGTGTAATAGTATGATATATATCTTGAAATATAATGTAAAGTACAAAAATCAATTTCCATTTTACACTCCAATTACTCTTTGTACGTTATAGAATATTTTATTGCATTAAAAATAGATAATTAAATTTTAATATTTCTATAAAGGATTGCAAAGTATACATAAATCATAATTTTATATACATATATATATATATATATATATATATATATAATTTTATACACACTATATTTTATGTATTAAAACAAAGACAATATCATCATTTTTATGTAGGCAATATGTCTTAAATCTAATTTCACAAAAAAATGAATTAAATTATTTTTATTATGCATCAACTTTAAAACATATACTCTTATTTCTTAGTACTATAATTTTTTTGTGATTGGACATTAGTGTAAATTTAACAAATTGGTGTCATTTTACAAATTTTAATCAAAACTAAATTATTTTGAAAACCCATATATTAAAAAAATTACTAAATTGATAAAGTCAATTAAATATATATTTTTCTTGAATAATCTCACATTTTTTATATGAAAATATTTTAAATATCTCAATATATCCCTATTAACCTAACAAAAAATATTGTATAGTTAAAATTTATTATTTTGTTTATATATGCAATATGGGTGTCTATTTGAAGATCATGCAATAAGAATTAATTTGATACATTTTTCATCAAGAATACAATTGATACGGAAAAAGTTATAAATATTTAAATTTTATGTTGAAAAAAAAGAATGGGGCAATAAATTAATTTTGACTGATAGGAAAGAGTAACTTCTCACGAATCATACGTTCATAATTTTTTTCTTTTTATTTTCTTTTAGATGTACCACAAAATGATACCTATCAACACATGAATTATTGTCCTCTTTTAGTATTAAGTAGGGATATTATATATGTATATGATAGGGGAAATGTATACACTCACCTCTGTCTTGCAAGGGCCAGCCCTCCACTGGGCAGAGTAATGTGCGAATGAGCGCACACCTCTGAGAAGAGCTGCATGAATCAACTCACTAGTTAAGAGACGAAGAGAACAGTCCCAGCTCTGAGAGAAAAACCACCCTGCAGGGGTGGTCAGAGCTGAGTGACTCGAAACTAGCAAGGCATGCAGTCTCCATGCAGCTCTAAAGGAGCCCTAAAATAATAAGTCGTTGTATCATATTAGCTCTGACACCGTTGTCGGGTATAGATGGGCAGGTCGCAAGAGACAATTGGATGGTCGAAATGACCGATCTACCCTTTGTCCTATGAAATAGTAAGTATAAACAACTGGTACACGTGCTAGTGCACACACTTTTAGGTCAATTTAAGTGTCTTTTTACGGACTTTTGTGTGCATATTCACGTGTGTTTGTGCGTTTATTTCTCATTGGGCAATTTGACGTGTTTGGCTCATTTCCATGTCAAGACAGGTGAATTAAGGCCGAAAAACAGGTTCGAAGATCTCAAATTGACAAATCGAGCTCAAAGGAAGAAGAAAACAAGGAAAAATAGGGGACCATGCCCGAGGTGATGGTGCCATGCCCGTGGCTCAGGACACGGCCGAGACAGTCCAATTCCACGGCCGTGGTAAATCCTCTAGAGAAGGCCAAATTTCAGCCTTCAGAGCCACGGCCGTGGCCAATTATCCAGAAAATGGGTAAAATTCAGCCCAACCAGACCTCGGCTGTGGCCCCAAATTGTGTCCAAACCCTTATTTTCACCATGCCCACGGCGACACTCCCTGTTTTAATCCTGAAACATGTTTTTGCCCATTTTTGAGCCCAACACTTTCTCCTCTATATATATATGGTCATTTTCGATTTTGACCTAACCTAGAACCCATCCCCCACACATAATCAACCACTTTTCTCCATTGGAAGCAAAGGAATGGAAGGGGGTTGAAGATCTTGATCTTCAACACTAATTTTTGGTTCTTTCAGTCATATTTTTATGTTTTCTTTAATTTTCTGTTATTTTATCTTTGTATTAGGTAGAATGGGTGACTAGCACCCTTTTGTTCACTCTTGATTATTGTGGAACCTTGGGTTTAAGACGTTTATGTGATTATTACGGTTAATGTTACCGAAAATATTGTGTATTCAAGTGTTTTGTGTTATTTGCTCTTATTGACTCACATTTATGAATTAATTATTGGATTGATCACCCTTTAAGGGATTTGTGAATGTGTTGCTAGAATAGGAAATTACTATCCGTAATTGTAGGATTTCCGATTCTCGTGTAGCAAACAATAGATTTATTTATTGGTGATAACACAAAGTTCAACCACTAAAACCGAGCTTGCGAGTTTTATGTTGAATTTATCTCGCTGTCCTAGTGTTTAATGCATTTGGTTATTGAATCTAAGAGAGCTTGTTCGAGGATTCGATTAAATTGAATAGGGTTAGTCGAAGAGCTTGTTTTGATTAACTAAGATTAAGGGATAACAAGGCTATTAGAGCTTGTTAATAGCCTTGAGATAAGGGCTAGAATCACAATTGAATAGGGCATTAACAATAGTTGCATCAATGGTCTAAGACCAAGGGGAAGCATAATCAAGGGTGGCTTGTTTTACTATTTAAAAAACCAAAAACCAAAACAAATCTCTGTATTTGTCTTTGTTTATTTAGGTGTTAGTTGTTATTTCATTAAATTCCCCCCACTTCTTTATTGTTTTCTAGTTTATTTACATTATATTTCTTGATCATAATAGCTTAATACATAAAGTAAAATTGTTCGACCGTTCCTCGTGGGATCGACCCTTACTTGCCACTCTACTAGTTTGAGTAGTAGGATAAGGTTAAGTGTATATTTCTATACATTAATTTGGTAGTAAGAAACGACGCTACCAAATTTTAGCGCTGTTGCCGGGGAACGATTTAGAACGATTTTGTTTTATGTGTTAAGCGTTAGTATATATTTACATAGATAGTTGTTTGTTTTGTTTATTTAAAGAGCATCCGTCGAGCCAACGACGTTAAACAAAGGCGCTTGTCGGGAGGCAAGCCGATGTTTATTGCTTTTCATATATTCAATTTTGTAGTTTAGGTTGTTTACTTATATTTAGATATTGTCTTATTATCTTATTTTAGAGTGCAGAGACTATGATGATGAGGAACCGACCAATCCGTGAAATTCAAGGAGATAGCACCAAATGGGATTGAAGAAGCCCAAAAAAAACAACTGTGAGTTAGGACACTAATTCGTACCCTTTCTTCCTCACAAACTTTGGTTTTTAACCAAGTTTGGGGAAGTCTTGGTAGGTGTACGTATTGGCAGCCCAAGAGTTTAACTTTCCGTATGCTACTCTATTGTCTTTTGGATTTGTTTAGACTTGAAATGGTTTGGTATCTTTGTATGGATTAGTCTGTTGCATTTTTAATAAACGGTAAAGTGGTGAATAAATGGTTGAGTTCATTAAGCACCAATCCGTACCCTTTCTCTCCACAAACTTTGATTTTCAATCAAATTTGGGGAGGGGGTGGTATGTGTACGGATTTGGCCGCTTCGAAAATTTGATTGGACCAAATTGGAATGAAAATGTGGCAAACGGTTAATGATGACAAAATTTTTCATCAAAATTTAAAATTTGGCTCATGGTAGAGCATGATAGGCTATGGGACGAAATTGAGCTTACATTCAACTTTTGATCAAATTTTTGCCTAGTGAGTTTTTGAGCCTTAAAAGATACTCCCACAATTGGAGTGATTTAAACCTTCTTTCGGTGTAAAATTCATTGAGTGCATCTAGTTGTCTCTAGAACTTGCCTTGATTCTCTATTTTGAATGATTCGGTTTATGACATTGAAAATGATCTTAGGCAATTCTTGACTTAAGCCTATTTCAAACTTGAAAATACACCATTTTTCACCAAAAGATCGAAAATTTGCCTCTAGTTAACCCCTTGAGCTTTTAGCCTCTTGTTTGACAGCCCAACTCTACAAGCCAAGTACCCTTCGATTTAGCCTTTGACCTTAATTGGACTATTTGAGTATGAGGGAGGCGGTTGGAAGGTAGTCGGGCAAATTTGGGATTGAAAGGGGTAAACTATTGGGAATATTAAAGGGTGAAAGGAACTGAAACAATAGGCAAAGAATCGAGAATACTAGTCCTCTCCAATTTTTGTTTTTATGAGATAAAAAAAAAAAAAATCGAAAATCGAAAATCGAAAAAAGTAAAAAAAAAAAAAAAATCAGAAAAACAAAAGAAAAGTTAGTGTATATACTCAATTGTTGCTTTTGATTTGGAGAGGCTAGTAATGTAAAGGCCTTTTAATAGATGTTCTCAAAGTTGTAAAAATTCAAAAGAAATACACTCTAAGGGAGAATTGAGAAAGCATTTAGGTTGTAGACTTTGTGGTAAGGAGAAGAAATCAATTTTTTGGGATTGGTTTACTAAGGAAGTGAAGAGTGAGGTTGAGTGACCCTTTTTTGAGGGGTAGATGGGTAGTGCACGACTCATCTAGTCCGTTTTATAGTCACTTATACCAGAAATTTTCCCACATTACCCCAAGCCAACGTTACAACCCGTTAAAGACCTTTTTGATTCTTTGTCACACATGTCGGGTATACATCGAAGTTTAGATGATTGGCAAGCCTATGGTAGACATTATTTGCATTTCAATGTGAGCGTATATACTACCTATTCAATACACTCGAGAGATGAGAGATACACTCATCCGGTAAGGATTTCAAGTTGAGAGTGTCAAGTCTTGAAAGTAGTTGATATGGCTCTATCTCTTATGCTCAATGTTATCATGATTGCCTAACTTTTGAAAATTTCTTCTGAAATCGATTTTGCCACTTAAATCTGCCCTAACAAGTGTCCTTTCTTCTTTTTCTTTATTTGTTCGGGATGAACAAAGGTCTAAGTTTGGGGAGATTTGGTACACGTGCTAGTGCACACACTTTTAGGTCAATTTAAGTGTCTTTTTACGGACTTTTGTGTGCATATTCACGTGTGTTTGTGCGTTTATTTCTCATTGGGCAATTTGACGTGTTTGGCTCATTTCCATGTCAAGACAGGTGAATTAAGGCCAAAAAACAGGTTCAAAGATCTCAAATTGACAAATCGAGCTCAAAGGAAGAAGAAAACAAGAAAAAACAGAGGACCATGCCCGAGGTGATGGTGCCATGCCCGTGGCTCAGGCCATGGCCGAGGCAGTCCAATTCCACGACCGTGGTAAATCCTCCAGAGAAATTTCAGCCTTCAGCGCCACGGCCGTGGCGAATTATCCAAAAAATGGGTAAAATTCAGCCCAACCAGACCTCGGCCGTGGCCCCAAATTGGGTCCAAACCCTTATTTTCACAACGCCCGCGGCCAATTGTGCGCCACGGCCGCGGCGACACTCCCTGTTTTAATCCTGAAACACATTTTTGCCCATTTTTGAGCCCAACACTTTCTCCTCTATATATATATGGTCATTTTTTATTTTTACCTAACCTAGAACCCATCCCCCACACATAATCAGCCACTTTTCTCCATTGGAAGCAAAGGAATGGAAGGGGATCTTCAACCCTAACTTTTGGTTCTTTCTATCCTATTTTTATGTTTTCTTTAATTTTCTGTTATTTTATCTTTGTATTAGGTAGAATGGGTGACTAGCACCCTTTTGTTCACCCTTGATTATTGTGGAACCTTAAGTTTAAAACGTTTATGTGATTATTACGGTTAATGTTACCGAAAATATAGTGTATTCAAGTGTTTTGTGTTATTTGCTCTTATTGACTCACATTTATGAATTAATTATTGGATTGATCACCCTTTAAGGGATTTGTGAATGTGTTGCTAGAATAGGAAATTACTATCCGTAATTGTAGGATTTCCGTGTAGCAAACAATAGATTTATTTATTGGTGATAACACAAAGTTCAACCACTAAAACCGAGCTTGCGAGTTTTATGTTGAATTTATCTCGTTGTCCTAGTGTTTAATGCATTTGGTTATTGAATCTAAGAGAGCTTGTTTGAGGATTCGATTAAATTGAATAGGGTTAGTCGAAGAGCTTGTTTTGATTAACTAAGATTAAGGGATAACAAGGCTGTTAGAGCTTGTTAATAGCCTTGAGATAAGGGCTAGAATCACAATTGAATAGGGCATTAACAATAGTTGCATCAATGGTCTAAAACCAAGGAGAAGCATAATCAAGGGTGGCTTGTTTTACTATTTAAAAAACCAAAAACCAAAACAAATCTCTTTATTTGTCTTTGTTTATTTAGGTGTTAGTTGTTATTTTATTAAATTCCCCCCACTTCTTTATTGTTTTCTAGTTTATTTACATTATATTTCTTGATCATAATAGCTTAATACATAAAGTAAAATTGTTCGACCGTTCCTCGTGGGATCGACCCTTACTTGCCACTCTACTAGTTAGAGTAGTAGGATAAGGTTAAGTGTATATTTCTATACATTAATTTGGTAGTAAGAAACGACGCTACCAAATTGGATGGTCGAAATGACCGATCTACCCTTTGTCCTATGAAATAGTAAGTATAAACAAACCGCATTCAATTGCAAAAAGGTTACACTCTCTAACTCACTTACTATTCTATTGCTTTACAATCTCTTGGCCGAGATTCTGACTTGAGCGTTGGAAGTCCTTCGCCGGGGTAGCCCCAGACTCTGTTTTGTAGGAACGCATACACATGTGAAGAGGAATTTCGATCCAACCTATGACAAAATCCGGACTTTTTGATAGAATGGCTAATGATGCCACCCCTCGAGATTTAAGCACTGTCTTTGAAAAGGAGGCAGTAGAAGGAGATCTCCTTAGAGCAACTACGCTCACTCCTCTAAGGAACGTCCTAACCGAGGGAGCGGCCGGAACCACCCTGACCACTGAAGATGGAAGCGACACCACTCTGCCTCCCCCCCAGAGTGGTTCAATGGTGACGATGATTATCGATTAACGAAACTATCTCATAAGAATGGTTATGTATAATGCGCTAGCCAACAGGGGTGGACTGTCCGGACCACCCCCGAGTTTCGTCCCTGCTGAGAATCAGCAACCAAGGCAGGGAACTATGAGGCAACCTATCCTAGTGGAGGACGTCACGCACACATAGGTGAATTCTTTGAGGCTAGCAGCATCCCCTACCCGTGGTTGTTGGCCAGGAAATATAGAGCGGAATGCCCTGTGGATAGTAAGAACACCACTAGGGGGGTAGAGCTGCCCCTAACAGAGGTGAAGAGGCAGAGACCACGTAAAGCCGTTGACAAATGCAAGAACCCTGGCGGTCCACGGTTTGAGAACTATACCCCATTGACAGTGAGGTTGTCAGAACTGCTTGAGATAACAGTACAAATTTCGAACTTTAAATTCCACACTATTGTGTACAGAAGCACTAAACACCCCAAGTCTGACACGTATTGCCATTACGACAACAACATGGCCATGATACAGACACGTCATTTAAAGAATACGACTGAAAATTTGATTAAAGACGGGCATCTATTGGAGTATGTTAAGAAGGAAAGAGATAGAGAGAGGAGTAATAGGCGCGAGGACAAAGGAAAGGAAACCATGGAAGAGCTGGGCAAGGACGAATCTTGCCATAAGAAAGCCTATATCCATATGATTGCTGGAGGGCTAGAAGATGGTGACTCTTATAGGGCGAGAAATGCTTCGGTGCATTCCATTTGGAGCAGTTCCAAAGGAGAAATTTCAGAGGTAACTATCATGAGAGAGGTTTTTCCCCAGATTCAGTTCAGCCTTGAAGATGCAGGGATGGCCCAAAATCCACACAATGATGCGTTGGTGATCACAACGGATATTGGAGAGTCTATAGTGGTGCGAGTTTTTGTCGACACAAGGAGTTCTACATATATCATATTTTAGAGTTATTTTCTCAAAATGGATTTGAACGTTAAGATGACGTCCGTAAATATGATGCTGTATGGGTTCTCAGTAGGAGCGGTGCAACCTTTGGGACAAGTAACTCTGCAAGTCGAGCTAGGGAAGTCACAAGGGCAAAAGGTTGACATACTGAGTTTCTTAGTGGTGGATGCCCCTAGCTCTTATAATGTTATATTTGGAAAGCGATGCTGAATCAATTCAAGGAAATAGTCTCTACATTCCACATGAAATTGAAGGTTCTTGTTGGAACGAAGGTAGGTGAGGTCAACGGTGACCAGTTTACCTCAAGGAAATGCTATGTTGATACCGTGAGAAGGACCAGCCACATGGTCCAGGGAGTTTGACACAAGAAGGGGAGGGCCCCAAAGAAGAGGATGAGAATGACAGAGCTGGCCGAAATAGAGCCAGAGATGAAGATGAGCTCTGAAGAGGAGTTGATTTTTTTAGAGCTCTACCCAAACAAGAAGGGGTTTACCACCAGAATCGGGACTCAAATGAGTCACGATGTTTTGAAGGCAGTAGTACTTTGTCTTATAAGGAACGCAGATCTGTTTGTGCTTGAACCTGAAGACATGGTGGGAATTAATGCCGACGTAGCATTGCACCAGGTGAATGTGGACCCCGAAGTCAAACTGGTGAAGCAGAAGCTCAGGCAGGTTGGTCTAGAAAAAGACAAGGACGTCAGAGAGAAGGTGGCCAAGCTGCTGGAGGCTAGACATGTGGTGGAGATCCAGTTCTCCGAATAGCTCTCAAATACTGTGATGGTAGTTAAGGGGTCTGGGGCTTGGAGAATGTGCATGAAATTCAGGGACTTAAACAAAGCCTGGCCTAAAGATCATTACTCCCTGCCTCAAATCGATCATCTTGTAGGTTCCACGTCAGGGTGTGCGTTATCTCCATGATTGACGAATACCAGGGGTATCACCAGATCCACCTCTTCCCTGAGGACATCCTAAGAGTGTGTTTTGTGGTGTCATGTGGTACTTATGGGTATGTTAAGATGACTTTCGGGTTGAAGAACGCCGGGGCCACGTACCGGAGCATGGTAGATTTGGTATTTAGGGAGTAGATAGGATACACCATGGAGATCTATATGGACGACATATTGGTCAAGAACATGTCAGTTGTGGATTATCCCACTGACTTAGACAAGGTCTTCGGGGGTCATTCGGCAGTGCGACGTGAGACCGAACCCTGCAAAGTGTTCATTTGGGGTTCAAGCGGGGAAATTCTTGGGGTATATGGTCACTAGGAATATGATAGACATGAATTCGTCCAAGTTTAGAGCGGTGCAGGAGATGCAACCCCAAGAAGTATAAAAGAAATCCAGCGATTGAATGGACAAATCACAACCTTGAGCGGTTTATATCCATATCAGTAGAAAGAAGCCTATCTTTCTTTAAGATTTTAAGGAAGGGTCAAAGTTGGAAAGGACGGATGAATGCCGAAAAGGCCTTTCATGAGTTGAAGTATCACCTTACAACCCTGTCGTTGTTGACCAAGCCTGTACAGGGAGAGATTCTATACGTTTATTTCTCAGTAGGGAAACAAACCCTGAGTTCAATGTTCCCCAGAGAGAAAGGACCGGTGTAGTGATATATTATGTTAGTAAAATGATACAAGGACCAGAGCTGAGGTATTCTAAAATCGAAAAATAAGCTCAAGGGGTGATGGTTGCAGCACGGAGATGGAGGCCGAACTTCTTAGCCCACAAGGTGGTCGTAAGGATGAATAACCTGCTTAAGCAAACCCAGTGGTCCAGACTGTCAGGGAGGATGGTTAAGTGGGCAGTGGAGCTCGGAGAGTATGATGTGAAATTCGAGCCTAAAGTGGCTATTAAGGCCTAGGCCCCGGCATACTTCATACAAGAAACCTCCAAAGAATCAGAACTGGAGGTGTGACAGGTTTACATAGACAACTCTGTGTCTCAAATAGGCCGTGGGAGCAGGAGTGCTGATCATTTGTCCCAATGGGGATGAGTTCCAGTTTGAAATTATGTTCGAATTCCAAGTTTCCAATAATGAAGCTAAGTACGAAGCCCTGATCCCAGGGATGAAGATAGTGTTAGATTTGGATGCGCTCAAGGGAACTAGAAAATTAGAGGCCAACTAGGAAGACCCGTCGATTGTAACAAGGGATGTGGGAGGAGGAGCTTATGAGTTGCAGGGCGCAAATGAGAAGTCAGTGCTGAGGCCCCTGGAATGTGAGCAACTTTAAGAAATACTACGCTAGAAGACGACTAGGGAATTTACTAGTTCATCAAATCAAGGATAGGAACATCGAAATTTGTAATGCTTTTTTATTATGAACGCTAGTGGATCGTCCATGATATAAGGACTCCTCCGATTATAAGAGCAATTTTGAGAAAACTAATTAATGAATTATCTCGGAGGAGCATTGGTCTTAGAGATTAATGATTGATGCAAGCCAAGGGTTTGAGGGAAACCTTGCATTGGCCCCAAAATTGAGCATCGAGGGCATCTTGCCTTAGCTCACAATTGATGCAAGCCAAGGTTGTGAGGAAAACCTTGCTATGACCCCAGAACTGAGCGCCGAAGGCATCTTGCTTTAGCTCACTAGTGATGCAAGCTAAGGATTTGAAGGAAACCTCGCCCTGGCCCTAGAGCTGAGTGTCGCGGGCATCTTGCCTTAGCTCATGATTGACGCAAGCCAAAGGCTTGAAAAAAACCTCGTCTGGCCCCGAAGCTGAGCGCCAAGTGCATCTTGCCCTAGCTCACGATTGACGCAAGCTAAGGCTTTGAGGGAAACCTCGCCTTGTCCCCAGAGCTGAATGCTGAGAGAATCTTACCTTAGCTCACGAATGACGTAAGCTAAGGGTTTGAGGGAAACCTTGCCTTGGCCCCAGAGCTGAGCGCCGAGGGCATCTTGCCTTAACTCACGTTAGCGCAAGCTAAGAATTTGAGGGAAACCTTGCCCTGGCCTCAGAGTTGAGCACCACGGGCATCTAGTATTAGCTCATAACTGACGCAAATTGACAAGATAGTGAGGGTAAAAGGAGGAATTCCCTTCGGATACCCTGAAGAAAACTCAGGGGAGAGAACACTGGGTGTCCCAACACTCAGCAGTTCCATGAAGAATTCCCTTCAGATTCCCTGAAGAGATCTCAGGGGGGAGAACGATGCACGTCTCAGTGCTTAATAATTCCATGAAGAATTCCCTTCAGATGCCCTGAAGAGAACTCAGGGGAAGAACAATGCACGTCTCAGGGGTCAGCGGTCCTGAGAAGAATTCCCTTCAGATGCTTTGAAGAGAACTCAAAGGAGAGAACGATGCAGGTCTCAACGCTCAGCAATTCCAAGAAGAATTCCCTCTAGGTACCCTGAAGAGAAATCAAGGGGGAGAACGATGTGCGTCTTATCGCTCAATAGTCCTGAGAAGAATTTTCTTCAGATGCTCTAAAGAGAACTCAGGAGGGGAAACCAAAGGTAAAAAAAATAAAAAAATAAAAAGAAAACATAAGTAATGGAGACTAATGAAAGGGAAGGAGTTATAAAATGCAAGAGCCATAATCTATAAAAAAAACTACTAAACACATCGAGGGCTAGTTTTTAGAATCTGAATCCACCTGCACAAGGTTGGCATCACTGGGTGAGGATTAAGCTCTTGAGTAGCGGTGTCAGAGATGGGCGACAATTCAGGCAGAGCTCCAATGGTTCCACCCTCTTTAGCACTGATGAGGTCGTAGGGTGGCTCCTCCATGATAGGCAGCTCCTTGGTGAAGCCCTTCACTGCGGCATCAGCGTACACGACTCTGAACCCTGCGTGGCCAAACTTGCTGAGGAAATGAGCCATCTTTTTGACAAACTTGGTGGTATTCTGATACTCCTCAATAATCCCCTCCTATAGCTCTTTAAGGAAGGACTCCGTCAGAAGTTTCCGGCGGCAGTAGAAGTCCACCCCCTTAAGAATGCCTTCAGCTCTACCTTGTGCTAAGCATTCTGATTCTCTTGCCCGATGCCAACCTGGAGCCTCGCCACATCTCAAAGGCAGACAATCGCTCTTTTAGCTCCTCGTTCTACCCTTTTAGCCACTCATTCTAGGAAGTAAGAACAGAGTTGTGTTTCTTTAATCTTCATTCTCCAACTTGAGGCTAGAGAACTCCTCGGTCTGCTTGACTAGCTGCTCTTGGCACTTATCAAGGTCAGAGCACATATGCTTTAGAGCCGAAGTGCTGAAATGGATCTGATGATGGCCGAAGTAGGTGATGAATTGCACATGAAAAAGAGATGAGTAACTTGGTATAAACAGAAAAATGGAAAAATTGAGAACCCAAAATTCAGAAGTACCAACCTAGACCAAATACTGACTCATGATCTTTTCATTTACTCCTCCAGGAAGGTTGAGAATTGGGCCTTGTTCAGAGCTAAGAAGCCCTTGGGGAGGATGAGGGTGAACAGATCATTGGAAGCCTTGCGCAGCTTTTACTTTTGCTTTGGTGCCTGTCCGAACTCTTCTCAGAGATACTAGTCTTGCTCAGTTTCAAAGTTTTAGATGAAGGGGAAACTTTGTCATGGCTGTCGCTGCCCTTTTCCCCTTGTCCCTTAGGGGAAGCTCTGATGAAGCAGCGGAAGAAGGACCACGACTTTTCCTTGGCAGATGGAGCTATGTTGAACGAGAGTGGAGCTTGGAGGATCTGTAGTAATGAAGGGCAGAGTCAGATGGGGCTCGGTGATGGTCATCTTCTTTTCTCCTTCACCAGGACCAGCTCTGGGGGGTGAGCCTTGTCGCCCGGATTGTCCTTGGTTAGCGGGCACAAGCACCACGAGGAAGGAGAAATCCATTTCTGCAAGAGAACCATAAAAATAATTAATATCAAGGAAAAGTGAAGTGTGACATGGGTGTTATGCTCAGAGATGATCAAGTACTAGTGGTGGGGTTGTCTCATTCCCAAGTTGGCCATAGCCAGCTCAGATCTTGATTCCTTAAAAGGGTGTTAATTTATTAGAGCTTGCGGCTCGCGACATGGGTGTTCAGCCTATTCATTATTCCCTCGTCCTCCTCTGAAATGAAAATGGTGGAGGGACGAGCGATTCGTGGAGCAGAATATACCCACTCACAGGAGAGTCCAACTCTCCCTGGCGAGGGGTGACGTACTCACTTATTTTTCCAATTCTGATCACAACTGAAGGGGTTGCCTACGAAATGGACAGGGCCTGAAGGTCTAGAACTAAAGTAAAAGAAGTCGGTGCTCCCCTTTTTGAAGTCATGGCAGAAGCAAAAATACTTAGGGGTGCAGTTCCCACCACTAGCTTTCATAAGGATATAAAAAGCGAGTAAGATACGACATAGATGAGGGGTTGATTTGGCCCACTAAAATTCCAAAGTGCCTATACACCCTGCCACATAAAAATGTACTGGAAAATGTAGCCATGCACTTCAGGCATCTATGTAGGGTGGGAAGCCAGTTAGGACACTCATCTATTGAAGGGATGTCAAAAAGGAATTTGGAACTAAGGGATTCACGGGCTACGAGAAAGTCCATATCCACGTATGAAAACTGTGAAGCCCTGGTCACGTCATCCCACTGGTGTCTCTCTATAAGTGGGGTAATCCTAATTTGACGGTGGGATATAAGTGGGATGCTCTTGGGAAGTCTAGAGCTGGACGAGGAGCGGGGGGAGGGGGTTGGGTTCCTATCATATACCACTAAGGCTTGAGAGCTGCTTGCATGTTAGAGGAGGAAGTGAGAGCAATAGAGCTCTAAGCACGAGACTCAGAGGTTTCCGGCTCCCCCTCACCACCAATTGATAGTGTGGCTTCACTGTCAAAAGTTCTTGAAGATGAAACCGAGGACTGCTCAGTAGCCCTCGGCTCTGAATGGCTTCCTAAGAAAGAACCACAGCCGTGGAAGAAGATTTGGAAATAGCCATGTAATCCCTGAAAAAGGTCCAAAAAAGGACCTTATCACAACTAAAGTAGATCTCTACAGCGCAGAGGAGTTTCTACTCCTAATGGGTCTCCTGAGACCATTTAGAGTATGGGGGAAGTTGAAAAGGGAAATGTGTACACCCACCTTTGCCTTGCAAGTGCCAGCCTTCCACTGGGCAGAGTAATGTGGGAATGAGCGGAATCAACTCACTGGTGAAGAGGCGGAGAGAACAGTCCAGGCTCTAAGAGAAGTACGCCACTGGGGTGGTCAGAGTTGAGTGACTCGAAACTAGCAGGGCATGTGGTCTCCCTGCAGCTCTGAAGGAGCCCTAAATATAGGCCGCTTATCATATCAACTCTGACGGGGTTCCGATATTTGAAAACCAAGAGGTCAGCTCTGAAGTAACTGGTGATCTGCTGTGGATGGTCAACGGTGACCAGAGTTGATCATCCTGAGTGAGGAATGCACCTTTGAACAGGTATTCCTATCATCATTGAACATGTGCTCAGCCATGAACTCAATATGACCATTATGACTTGCGTATCATATCATGTGCTCCCAAGTCCTCCGATCAAAAGTAGAGAAAATTGCTTGTTCGTCTGATAAAACATACTGTACCCTCTGACACTGCCTCCGGGTGCAGAGGGACAAGTGGCAAGAGACAATTGTACGGTCGAAATGATCGATCTACCATGTGCCCTAGGAAACAGTAATTATAAATAACACCATTCAATTGCAAAAAAGGTTATACATCTCTAACTTACTATTCTATTATTTTACAATCTCTTGATCGCGATTCTGACTTGAGCGTCGGAAGTCCTTCGCGGGGCAGCCCCACCATTATTTTGCAGAAACGCAAGCACAAGTGTAGAGGAGGTCTGATCCAAGCTATGGTAAAATCTAGACTCTTTAATAGGTAATTTTTTAGACATTCTTTATATTCAAATACTGTTGAGTGATGTGTTCAAACAGCACCTATCAGTATATATTTTATTTGTATAGAAGAAACAATACAATCACAATAACACACTCACACGCAAAAAAAGAGGAACTCCAAAACCACCAGCCTCTTCACAAAATATTGCAAATGAAAAGAAACTTTACAGGGGCAGTTATTCCTACTTTATCTGCCTTTTCATTTCAATTTTTATTTTTACTTTTTCAATTTATATGAGATGGGTGGAATAGTTCTGTTCTGTTGGATATGAAACATTTATATCACTGATTTGACCAAAATAACCTTCTTGAATTGACCCAAACAGAATCTCTTGAGTAGGGGTGACAATCTCTATTACGACTCGAACAACCCGACACAACTGAATTTGAAGATTGAGAGTTAGGGTTGAATCGAATCCGTTGTGAGTCAGAAATGGATCAAACTCGAATAACGCGAAACAAAAATAGGCTAGGTTCTGCCAACCTGCAGGTCAAACCCGCAACCTTTTTTCTTAAAATAAAAAAATAAAAAAATTAGGAATTGTTTAATTATCGTTTTCCTTTTGTAGGTCTTTTAAAGATTGTCATTGAATTGTGTTATTATGGGAGCTATAATTTTTTATTTATAAAGTTAGAAATATTAGTAATACGTTTTGTGAATTATTCTTAAATTTTTTACTTGTTTTGTGAAAAGGTGTGTAATCATTACATTGTGTTATTAACTTGTAGATGCTGTTGTGTACTTAATTTATTTTAATCAGGGTATGGATATATATTTTCAATGCATTAAATGCAATTTGAATTTGTAAAAATGTATATTTTGTGATGTTTCATGTTTAAGAGATAGAACAATCATTTCAGGTTTTTATGGAACAGTAGAATAATTTAGAGATTAATGCATTTTTTTTTAATTTCTAATTTTTCAGGTTAGAAACAGATTGGTGGGTCGACCCGCAACCCGATCAGGTGGGGATAGGATTGTAGATTTCAACCCGTTTTGAGATGCAAGTCGGCTTCGAGCTTAAAAAAAGTTCACAATAATTAAGTCTTAACCCGACTCGCAAACATGCTGTCTGACCCGTCTGACACCGCTACTTGCAAGGTCAAATTATTACAACTGTTTATGATACACCTTCCAATTGACTTATTCAATATAAATCACTCATGGTATGCATGCATAGTCATAAGAATCAGGTTGACAAATCAATTCAAACCTGCCAACTTATATAAACCCAAACAGTCACACTAGATGACAATATTGAACACCATAAATACTTCCATATCCATTATAGGTACGTGTTAATATATCTATTGCTAATAATTTTTTTTATCTATAATTTGAATAAGATAATTAATCTCTTTTTATAATATTTTGACACATCATAACATGTGTCCACGATAATGCACACTTTGAATGGGTGACAATACACCCGATCTATCTCACGGAAGTAATATTTGGGCTGCCTTGTGCCAACGGAATGTGGATGGTTCATTCCCGCAAATATTTAGTTTGGGGTATAAAAGCGGCATTCTAGCTATCTAATTAATTATTTCTTTTATTCTAATTAATATATTAATTTAATTTTTACAGTATTCTACACACTCATAATTCACGTGTTAATTTGATATTTACGATTTCAATCTTATGCTACTTCATTTCATTACAAATATCAACTTTTGCTATTTAAATGATTGTACGCGTGGTGAATATGTCCACCAAATGTGTTTCACCAATCAAATATCCAACAAGTGTCACATCTGGCCATCGAGATGTTCTAAACATGAGAGAAAACATTAAATATATATACATACACACACATCTGCAATCACACACATGTATATACCCTCTCCCAAGATTCGTTTCTTTGTCTGAAAATCATGGGAGCTCTAGCAAAACTTATCTCTTACCCAGACAAAATCCTTGCTGCTTTTTTCCTCAAAATCCTCCCAGAATTGCTCAGATTAACAATACTCCTAATTTGCATTATATGGAAATCATACAAACAAGTTACCACAAACTACAACTACACATCGGCGATCAACATGAAAAGCTCCAAATTTCATTACAGGAAGAAAACACGGCCCGATTTAGGAGAATGCAGCGTATGTTTAACGAATTTTGCAGAGGGAGAAGAGGTAAGAGAGCTAGTAGAGTGCAAGCATGCTTTTCATAGGAACTGTTTGGAGAAATGGCTGAAAGGGTATAAGGCCACGTGTCCGTTGTGCCGGAATTCGGTTGTGCCGGATGTGGTGGTGGCGGCGTATCGGAAGATGCAGGTTGAGGAAGAAGATAAGTGGATTCAGGAGGAGTTGGCCTTAATCTTGTTGAATGCCTTGGGGATTGGATGGTAGGGGTTGTAATGGATTCTTTTAGTCCTTGTCTGATTTGACGGATTAATTAATCCAAGCTTGTTATTCGCTCTGTTAGAAAAAATCTCCAATTAACTTGAGCCTCCGACTAGTTACCTATATATGTACGTGTGATATTATGCCTCTCATCTCAGCCATTCATCTTAGCAGTTAATCAGCAAGTGTAACAACTGAAGTCACATGCATTCTTAGACAAGGCACATGCGAGGGACAGGTTGTTAAAAAGCGGTTAAGAAATGCTATTGAAGCAGAGCTGTTGGAGAAGCTGGATATGTATATTTTCCTTCCTGTATTCTCATATAAGCTCTGAGATTGAGAGAGTCATCAATGTAGGAGTTGAGAGAGCTAGAGAAACATATAAGAAAGGCAGATCAAAGAGCTTGAATTTAGAGCATCTCAAGTGGTTGTTTCAGTTTTCTTGTAGCTTGTAACACACAGATTCATAGTGAATGTTTTTGGATGTTCTTCCCGTGGATGTTAGTTTATATAAACTGAACCATGTATATTTTGTGTCATTTTCTTTCTTGCTTGTTATTGGAATTGCTTGGATTGGTGTTTTAGGATTAGTTGTTGGGATTTGGTTCTTGTTAAATCACTTGCAAAAGTTAACAAGTGGCGCCGTCTGTGGGAAGGAGTGTTTCAAGACACATTGCAAGTGTTTGTGTAATTGCATGATCAAGTTTCTCCTACCATATTGCACCTGTTGTCCAAGAATGTCACCTGCTAAGATGATGTGGAGAAATTCTCCTGGAAAAATGATTTTGTGACACGTCGGTTTCTAACCTAGTGTTCCGCAAGTGTACGGATGTAGGTGTAGTAACGATTATCAAGGTCGATCCCACAAGGAATAGTTTTAGGTAGTTTGATACCCTAATACTCTAGGAATGTCCTAACTAGATACTAAGTTTTAAAGGTTGATTTTACTAATTAAACTACTCAATTAAATATAACTTCAAACTTAGGAAACACGAAAACTAACAATCAAAGAGAAAAGGTATCCTAGGGCTTCGATTTCAGGATATTATTTCAATGTGGAATATGATTAACCTATTAATTTACCAATTCTAATGTTTATTAGGCGGCACGAAAATAATCTAATCCTTCTCTCGAAGCGATTAAACCGTTGATTAATTAAGCTAATTACCCTCTCGAGTCAATTAAACCTAATAACTCCCAAACGATCCTAAGCCACGGTCTACACAGTCATAGACAACTGCGCTCTATGTTCTAAGTCTGATAACAATTCCCTCCTCTCGAAGCGGAATTGTTAAACTAAATTACTAAATCCAGGTGATCAAGCTAAATTCAGTTTTAAGCACAAACATAGAGATAAAACACATACAGAACGGAATTAATAGATGAAATCATAAATCAAAACATTGTCATAAAAATCCCTACTTTCTAACCCTAGGACACGAATAGCTTAGCTACTCATGCCTAGCAATAATCCAATACAAAATCTTAATAAAAACATTGTAAAGAATTAAACTAGAAAAGAATAAATAAACCCGGATGACTCCGTCTCGATGATCTTCGTCTTCTTTGTCTTCCAAGATGATGTAATTTATGTTCTTGATGATTCATCCCCCCCTACTTTCTAGAGCTTGGGGTCCTTTTTATAGAGTTGAGGACGAATCTTGGGGAAGATAGGCTCAAAATCCTATTAAAAATAGGAAATCTTCGCAGAAAAACACTTCTGACACGGCCGTGTTGCTTAAGTGACACGGCCGTGTTGCATTGCACAATCCACTTTTCCAGCAACAATTTGACACGGCCGTGTTGCAGCTGTGACACGGCCGTGTTCCATTCCAGAACCCATAATGCGTTGCAAGACACTTTTGACACGGCCGTGTTGCTTTGTGACGCGGCTATGTCGGTTCTTGCCCGGTTTTGCTCCTGGACCGGTTCAGGCCGGTTCGGACCGGTTTGAACCGGTTTTCACTCCTTTGGGCCGGTTTTCACTCTATTTGACTTGTTTCTCCTTCGTACTTCATCCAAATGGCATAAAAATACCTAATTATCTTCAAAACAAGTCGAAACACGTCAAATGGCCCAAATATTATAAATATCAATAAGTGTTGGTCAAATATACACGTATATGCCATAAAATATGATCCTAAATCGACCTAAATACATGCATAAATAACGTGTTATCATTTTGCCCTTTGAAAGATTAAAATAAAAGCCTTGCTGGTGCAGCAGGGGCTTGAGGGAGCCTTGAAGGGTGTTAAAGGGTTACCGGAAAATTTAACACAAGCATAGAAAGAGGAATTTCTTGAAAAGGCACATTGTCCATCAACTTTGCTTGATAGATAAGGTCTTAAGAGAGGTTGGCAAGGAGAAGACAGCAGAGGATGTCTGGGCAAAACTTGACAACTTGTATATGTTAAAATCTTTGGCAAACATATTTTACATTAAGCAGAAGATTTACTCTTGTCGTTTTTCTGATGACAAGGGGATTGATGACTAACTAGATGACTTCAATAAGTCACTTGATGATCTAGAAAACATAGGAGTGAAAATGGAAGATGAGGATAAGGCCATTATCCTCTTGAATGCATTGCCTAAATCCTATGGACATGTCACGGATGCCATGTTATATTGCAGGGATAATTCAATAACCTTGAGTGAAGTTCAGAATGCTCTAAAAGCTAAAGAACTACAGAAGGTGGTGGAGGGAAAACAAGCCCCATCAGGAGAAGGATTGAACATAAGAAAAGGCAAATTCAAGAATTTCAAGAAGGCAAATTCACAAGATAATATACAAAAAGAATCAATCATCTAAGCTAAAGAAGGATTGTTTTGACTAGAAAAGGAAACGAGCAACCAAAGAACATAAGACTAATACTCTGGATTTGGCAGAAGATTAGATTGAAGCAGAGGTGTTATATATTACTGATAAGGGTGTTGAGAGTTCTTGGATCTTAGACTCAGATTGTAGTTTCCACATGAGTCCACAACGAAACTGGTTTGAGAATTATCAAGAAAAAACATGGGATCAGTAATGTTAGGAAATGATCAAATAGTTGCTGTTAAAGGAGTTGGAAATATCAGATTGAGAATGCATGATGGTCAGGTGAGGGTCTCAGATGTAAGATACATTCTAGAGCTGAAAAGAAATCTGGTTAGCTTGGGAACTCTTGAAAGAAGAGGATACAGTTTTAAGTCTCAAGATGGACAGTTACATGTGATAAAGAACAAACCATTGTTATGAAAGGCATGAGGAAATCCAGCCTGTATTATCTCATTGCAGACACACTTGTGGGTGAATCTGCAGCAGTTGAAGAGGAACACTCTATGATATTGCATAGAAGGCTAGGTTCCATTAGTGAGAATGATTTAACATCACTTCAGAAATAAGATTTGATCACATGTGGACAGAAAGTAAAAATTGGAACATGTGAAGAGTGTATATAACTTGGAAAAGCAAAAGAAATCCATTTCCTGTAGGAAAACACTCATCACAAAAGCCTCTTGAATATGCTCATTCTTATCTATGGGGTCCAACAAGGGAAAATTCTCTTGGGGAGGAAGATATTTTCTCAGCATCATTGATGATTTCTCTATAAAACTATGGGTTTATATTTCGAAGAACAAATCAGATGCTTTTGCTAAGTCCAAAGATTGGTGCAAAGAGATTGAAGCTGAGAAAGGTACTTCTCTCAGATGTTTGAGAATAGAAAATGGTTTAGAGCTCTTGTCTGATGAATTTCGACTGTTCTGCAAAGAAAAAGGAATTAAGAGGTATAGGACTGTTCCTGCAATTCCACAACAAAATGGAGTTGCTGAGAGGATGAACATAACTATACTTGAGAGAGTTAGGTGTATGTTGCTTGACTCTGGTATGCCAAAGAGGTTTTTGGGAGAAGCTATCACTACAACATCTTATTTGATAAATAAGAGTCCATCTGCAACAACAAACTTTGTAACCCCAGATGAAAGGTGGTCAGGACACCCTCCACACTACAATGATTTGAAGATTTTTGGATGTCAAGCCTATGCACACATCAAACAGGACAAGTTGGAAGCTAGAGCATTGAAGTGTATCATGCTTGGGTACCAAAGAAGTGTAAAAGGCTATAAGCTGTGGTGTTATGGGCCAGGGTATGATAAAGTTATCATAAGCAGGGATGTTAAATTCTGTGAGGATATAATGCCTTTCCTTGATAAGGAAAGAAATAAACAGAGATTCCACACTGTCTCAGACATATCCAAGTCACAGATCAAGGTGGAGCAGATTGATGGTGATTTAGATACCAGGTCAGAAGGTATGAGTGAAGAATACCTCATGGCATATTCCTTAAATATAGCTGAGGAAACTGATTGTCAAGAGCCAAAAGATTTTGCTGAAGCAATGAAGAGCAAAGACAAAGATCATTGGATGTTAGCTATGAGAGAGGAGTTATGTTCTTTAGAAAGGAATAACACATGGGTGTTAGTTGACAAACCAGTGAAGCAAAAACCTATCAGTTGTAAGTGGATTTTTAAGAGAAAGATTGAGATGTCAAGTGAGCTGGAAAAGGTGAGGTTTAAGGCAAGAATTGTTGCTAGGGGTTTTACACAGAAGAAGGGGATAGATTATAATGAGGCGTTCTCCCCAGTTGTGAAACACTCATCAATAAGGATTTGTTGGCTCTAGTTACTCAATTGGACTTAAATCTTGAACAGTTAGATGTCAAAACAACATTTCTTCATAGGGAGTTGAAGGAAACTATCTACATGACACAACCCGAGGGACATGTATTGCCTAGAGATGAACATAAGGTGTGTTTGCCAAAGTAGTCTCTTTATGGGCTCAAGCAAAGTTCAAGGCAATGGTACATTTAATTTGATGATAATCTCAAGATCATTGATTTTGAAAAATGCAAATATGACAGTTGTTTCTATGTTAAGAAGACCAAAAAAGAAGCTTCTATTTATCTACTATTGTATGTTGATGACATGCTAATAGCAAGTAGTAGTTCTGAAGAAATAAAGAAAGTGAAGGGCGAGCTGCAAGCTGTTTTTGACATGAAGTCTTGGGGAATGCAAGAAGAATCCTGGAATGGACATCATCATAATTAAGAAAGATGGTGTTTTGTGGTTGCTGCAAGAGGATTATATCTTGAAAGTGTTGAAGAGGTTCAACATGCATGAGTCAAGGTAACAATTCCACTGTCACAACATTTTAAACTTTCAGAAACTCAAAAGCAAGAAGAAGAAGAAGAAGAAGAAGAAGAAGAAGAAGAAGAAGAAGAAGAAGAAGAAGAAGAAGAAGAAGAAGAAGAATTCAGAGATATGCTTAAAGTGGGTTATGCAAGTGCTGTGGGTAATGTAATGTACACTATGGTTTGCATTATGCCAGACATTGTTCATTCAGTTAGTGTGGTGAGCAGATATATAGCTGATCCTCATTGGGAAGCCTTAAAGTGGATTTTAAGATACTTAAGAGGTGCATCAAATTATGGTTTGTTGTTTAGGAGGAAGTCTTACTCAAGTCATGATTTTGTTGTGGGATATGTTGACTCGGACTATGCAGCCAACATTGATACAAGACAATCTCAAACTGGGTATGTGTTTACTTTGTTCAATACAACAATTAGTTGGAGATCATCACTTTAGTCAGTAGTAGCTTTATCCACTACTGAGGCTGAGTATATGACACTCACAGATGTTGTTAAAGAAGCTATTTGGCTGAAAGGAATTTTATCAGATTTTGGTTTATATCAGAGTTCAACGAAGGTGTTTTGTGATTATCAAAGTGCTTTCCACTTGGCAAAGCATCAAGTCTTCCATGAGAGGTCAAAACATTGTAGATGTAAAGCATCATTTTGTAAGAGATGTTGTTGAGAAGGGATCAGTGGAGATTATAAAGATTGGAACTGAGGAGAATGCAACTGAACGTTGACTAAAGCTCTATCTGTATAGAAGTTTAAGCATTGCTTGCAGATAATCAATGTTGCTGCATACCAGGATGACGTTTCAAGTTAAGTTTTGAAAGTATTTGAAGAAGTAATAAACATATTTGAATCATAGTTTTGTGTTTGACTTCGATTACAGTCAAGGTGGTGATTTGTGATATTATACCTCTCATCTCAACCATTCATCTTAGCAGTTAATCAACAAGTATAACAACTGAAGTCACGTGCATTCTTAGATAAGGCACATTCGAGGAAAAAGTAGTTAAGAAGTGTTGTTGAAGAAGCTGGATATATGCATTTTTCTTCTTCTATTCTCATATATTTCATATTGTAAACTCTGGTAACATGTATAGCTCTGAGATTGAGAGAAAGTGATCAACATAGGAGTTGAGAGAGCTAGAGAAACGAATAAGAAAGGTGGATCAAAGAGCTTTGACTTAGAGCATCTTATGTGATTGTTTCAGTTATCTTGTAGCTTGTGACACACATATTCACAGTGAATGTTTTTGGCTGTTCTTCCCGTGGATGTAGGTTTATATAAATTGAACCACGTATATTTTAGATTGGTGTTTTAGGATTAGTCGTTGGGATTTGGTTCTTGTTAAATCACTTGCAAAGTTAACAGTAAGCTAAACTCTCATTAATCATCAATATATATATATTTTTTTTAATTCTTTATGTCTAACCATATCTATGACCTGCTTAGCCTTGATAAATATTAGACCCTGATTTATTGCCCGTCAGTGTACTGCTCCACTAACATCTAATAACTTTTAAAAGATTGATTATATGTATAGATTGATCTGACTTAAGACTTACGTTATAATTTTAGTTAACTGGATTTGTTTAGGAAGGAAAATGTGTAATTTGGTCGTGGCGACCTTTTTTTCCTTTCTTTTTTAAACTTTGTTTTTAGATCAAACTAGTAGTATTCCCGTACGATGCACCGTTTGTAAATGTAAATTAATAAATAGTAAGAATTTATATGTTTATATAATTTTAATATAATAAAATATTACAATCAATCTAATAAGAGATGAAAAGTTATATGTTAACGAAAGAAGAGTCAATGAAAATATTAAAAATAAAAAATATATAAATTTGAGTGAGTTATATAATATTCATATTTGTTTTTCTTAATGTATGATTGATCATCTTGTACAAAGGATGAGTGTATATATGTATATTTATAATTTTATGATAAACGTTTATATTTATCCAAAGTATCTAAAAATTCACCACAACATAAATGACTTTAAGTAACACATTGTTTTAACACTTTAAATTTTTTTACTTTTATGTAACACTTATGAATATGTAATACTTCAATGTAACACTTTTGTAAAATACGCTAATATGTAGCACATTCATGTAACACTTTTAAAATATGTACACCGTGGATGTAACACTTTTTAAATAGTAACACTTTTTACGTAACACTTTTGAATAAATAACACTTTCATGTAACACTTGTAAATAAGTAACACTTTCGAGGTAACACTTTTCATTGATAAAAATATATATTTCTTTTATTCTAAACTAATAAAATATCTTTGGATTTTTTTCTCATGTGACTTTTGAAGAATTTAAATATTTCAATCACTTATATTTTACAACTGACTTTTTGAGGCAAAGTTTTATAGACGTGTTAAATCTTAACTATCACAATAGAACATTTATAACAATGAGATGATGAAAACAAACAACTAAAATAACAATTTATTAGAGCACCTAATGATTTATTTATTAGTTATATAACATAATTTTTATTAGTGATTTTTTTTTTTTTTTTGTGCGTATAGATACACACGCATCATATTTTACTAACAAAGAGAAAGTAGTTCTGTAGCTTAAAAATTTGAATACATTTTTTAAGTATAAAACATTGGACTTGAAATATTTTGTCATGTCTTTCATGTTCATAAGTTTATTTATTTTTATTTAAGTTTATATTCTATAAAAAAAAAAAAAAAAGTAATCAATTACTTAATATTTTAAGGTGTCTTAAACTTATTGCAATTGAAATTAATGATAATGTCTTAATATTTATATAAAATAATTTGATGTAACAAATTGTTATGATCTTGAATAAGTTACAAATACGTGTGTGCATGTGGGTGAACGAAATTGAAAAAAATAACCAATTAATGAAAATTTTGTATCAAATTAGATACAAAAATATGCTAAATAAAATTAAGTTAGGTTGTAGTTTGGTAAGAATTATATCATGAGAACAGTTTATTCATGTAACAACAAACAATCGTGTATATATAGCTTTTCGTATAAAATAAAACAATGGAGTTATTATAGCTTAGTGATTTGACATTTACAGTTAAATATCTTGTAGGCTTGCAACCGGAGTTCGAATCCCAACAATAACAAATGTTCAACATTTTTTTATTTTTAAAAAAAGTGTTAAAGGGTAATATACAATATTTTTTGGTGTTACCATGAAGTGCTACAATTTGAAATCTAATGTAACACTCATGAAAAGTGGTACTAAAGATCATCCAAAGTGTTACCTTAGATTTTAGGTAGCACTGAAAAATTTAATACCAAGAAAGTTTTACCAAAAGTCTATTATAACACTTTTGATATATATGTAATACTTTTTAGGTGTTACATAAGCCCATTTATGTGGTAGTGATTTTTTATTTTTTCAAATAAAATTTTTAAGAAATTTTCAAAAGCTTTTAGTGAGTACCAATAACACTACATTCTAATTTTATTAATTTTTATTTATAGCACAAACACACTAATAATTAACCCACATAATCAACCAACAAACAATTTTTTTTATTTTAATTTAAATTATTCATACAATATGATGTCAAACTATAGATCGATAATAGATGACTAATTTGATCTATTATACATGAAAATCACATTAGAAGTGAAAAAAAAAAAATCATTTCTTATTTCAAAAAGTTAGATGATATTTTTGAAAAAAAATAAAATGTTGAAATTATAAGTTGGAATTATAAAATATTTACTAAATAATTCATTTTACAAATGATTAAAATATTCATAATAAAAATATTTAATAAAAAAATGAAACAAAATTCAAATTGACATTAAATAAAAAAAGACCATTAGGTGTTTATTTGATAAAGTCGTACTAAATCTATTTTTTGGTTATAATTTTTTCTTTAATTATTTATTTTTCCTTTCTAGGTAGGAATATATATATATATATATACACACACACACACACACACACATATACATACACACTTGACCATACATGTTTCATACACATAATTGATACTGCACAAATTAAGATACAATAAGTGAAATAAAATTAAATAGAAGAATAACGGGTACAGTAAACATAATACGTAGGATTATAGAAACAGAAGAACTGTAATTTTGCTTTTGTCAATAAACTTACTCCCACCCACTCCCTTCCCCATATTTTTCCCCCCTCTTCCATTTTAGATTCTAGATAATTCTATTGATTTCTCTCGTACAATTTTGGTCACACTCTCTCCCTCACACTCTCACAATGTCAATTTCTCTCTCTTACTCTAGTGGGTGGTGATGTCGTCTCCCTTCTTCCTGAGTTACTTTGAATCTCTTAATCTTCTTATCAAATAAAACTATTTAAAGAAGAATAAAATTGAGAAGTGTTAAAACAACTCAAGAATCCAGAAAAAACCACCTCACACACTTGAATACAACAAACAAACTCACACAAACTTGAATTTGAAAGAATAGAATAAGCAAAACTCAATGCAATTGAATTTTACGTGGTTCGATCCTTATGATCTACATCCACGGAAGAATGAGAATCCTTCAATCCACTAAAACATCAAGGATTTACAGATTACACTCGGATTTGCAAAAAAAACCCCAAATGTTATCCAATTCAAGAACAAACCCTAACTCAAGTGTATATCCTCCCAAAATCTCTCTATGTTACAAGCTAAAAATGTGTTTATATTGATCTCTCGCTTATTCCGCACACACTCAAGCAGTTATAACAGAAAATGGATCTAAAACGTATTCAGGAAATGAGTTTCAGTGCATGGCTCTATTTTTCATCTTTCAAAATTCTGTTTTAATAACATAATTTCATAACTGCCGGTTCTTGTAAGTTTGGATCCGTTTTTCTTCATCCAGCCGGTTCTTCTCTTCTTGAACCCGGTTCCTTGACCCCCTCGACCAGTATAACATGTGTGTGTGCTTCTTTGATGAAATTAATTGATCACCATATAACAAATCTCCACCTCAATGAATGCAAAGAACTCATCACATTCTTCAAACCAAAACTGCTGTCAATTATTCAATTTGTACAAGCTTTAATAAGCTTGTACATAACCTGAGCTTCCCACCTGGTAACACCTTAGTGAAAATATCTGCAGCATTATTAAAGAGAATGGTGATAGAAACATAGAGCAGAAGACATGCTAATATTCATTGGATAATTGTAACTTCATTGACTGCATATTCTGGTTCTACAAGCTATCACTATTTATAGCAATCTATAACCCTAGTTGAGGAAAGCTAATAACAGAAACCCTAGCTACGTGTCTCTTCACCATTTGCCAACGGATGGACTACAGAATTCTTTGCTACTGTTTTATCAAACCCATGAGATCCAATCAGCTGCGACGCGCTCACATTTGCATGGACCACATGCACGTCCTTTTCATTTTCCTTTTCATGCCCCCTCAATTCGAGCCCGGATTTCGAAATTATAGTCAACATGTTCCTAATTCGGCTGAAGAATTGCCCGCTCAACGGCTTTGTCATCCCGTCTGCTATCTGATCCATGAAGGGAATATGATGTACACTAACTTGCTTTCCGGCGACTTTGTCTTGGACGAAATGTAAATCCAGCTCAAAATGTTTTGTTCTTGAATGAAGTACTGGGTTTGACGAAAGGGATATTGCTCCGGAATTATCCACCCAAATAGGAGTAGCAACAGATTGGGTCAACTTCAGCTCCGACAATAAGTTTCTGATCCAAACAAACTCACACACTGCATTTGCCAAACTCCTATATTCAGCTTCCGTGGAGGATCTTGACACAACTTGCTGCTTCTTCGAACTCCAAGAAACCAAGCATTTTCCCAAGTAAACACAGTAGCCGGAGACGGATTTCCGGTCGTCAAGATCCGTGGCCCAGTCCGAATCACAATAAGCTGTGACAAGGAGCTTATCCGAGGCTCTGAAATGTAACCCATAATCCATGGTCCCGTTGAGATACCTTAAGATTCGCTTAACTGCCTTCCAATGTGTATCCAACGGTGATTGCATGTATTGACTAACTTTGTTGACGCTGAATGCGATGTCGGGCCTGGTTAGTGTGGCATATTGAAGAGCTCCAACTATTGATCTATATCCCTTCGCGTCCATAATGGGATTGCCTTGGAACTTCGATAAACCTGGTTTGGTTATCATGGGAGTGCCAATAGCTTTGGCTTCAATCATCTTGGCTCTCATCAGAATCTCTTGAACATATTTTCTTTGGGAAAGGTGGAGCCCCTGATTCGTGTAATTTACTTCCATACCCAGGAAGTAGCTCAAGTTACCAAGATCCTTCAGCGAAAAATTTCTTCTCAATTGATCAACGAACCATCGGATGTCTTCACTATTGTCTCCAGTGACAATGATGTCATCCACATAGGCAAGAACGAAAATCGTGGAACCTGGTTTATGTCTGAAAAATAGAGAAGAATCTGCTTTCGATTGTGAAAAACCAAGGTCAACAAGAGTATTTCCAAACTTCATGCTCCAAGATCTAGAAGCTTGCTTTAAGCCATAAATTGATTTTTCAAGCTTGCAAACAAGATTCTTACCCTTTTCAAATCCGGGTGGTTGTTGCATGTATATGACCGCGTCGATGTCACCGTTAAGGAAAGCGTTATCGACATCTAGCTGCTTGATGACCCAATGACGTGAAACAGCTATGGAGAGGATGCATCTGATCGTAGCAGGTTTAACTACGGAACTGAAAGTGTCAAAGTAGTCAAATCCGGGTATTTGACTATACCCTTTTGCTACGAGTCTAGCCTTGTATCTTGCTATCGTTCCATCTGAATGTTTCTTTAATTTGTAGACCCACTTGCATCCTATTGTTTCTCTCCCGGTCGGCAATGTGGTAAGGCTCCAAGTTTTGTTTCTCATAAGAGCATTGTACTCATCCTCCATAGCATTTTTCCAATGGTCATCTTTCAAGGCTTGGAGATAGCATTTTGGTTCTTCCTCCTCATTCTTGAGCTCAGTCCAATATGTCTTCGGCTTAAAAATCCCTGCCTTGGATCTTGTTAGCATATGATGCCCCCTTGGATTGAGCTCGGGACCTGCATCATCAAGAGATTGATCAAGTGCAACATTGGATATTTGCTCAGAAGTGGTCCTATCCTCATTTGGCGTACCCATAGTAACATCATCATTGTGGATAGGTGGATGATGTGGGGATGTAAGAGGAGGGCTAGGTGATGATGTGGGGGAGTGTGAAATTTCATGCGGCAAAGAGTGTAGAGGGAGGGGAATCAGGTTGTGTGGGGGGATAGGAGGTGGTATGATGGGATTAGAGTGATTCTGAGGAGGGTTGGATTCGGCAGTGGTTGGACAATGATATGGGAAATGGGTTTCATTGAACAATACATGCCTTGTTATTATGACCTTTCTTCTTTTGGGCAAGAAAATTTTGTAACCCTTATGATGATGAGAGTATCCGAGAAATACTCCAGCTTCACTACGATATTGTAACTTATGTTTATTATATGGACGTAATAATGGAAAGGCTTAACAGCCAAAAATTTTAAAATCGGAATAAGAAGGCATATGACCTGTGAGCTGTATGAAGGGAATCTGGTACTTGAGAGCTTTGGACGGAAGCCTATTGATAAGGTGTACAGCAGTGAGGAAAGCACTATCCCAATGAATCGTGGGAACATGGGAATGAGCTAAAAGGGACAAACCAACCTCGACGATATGTCGATGCTTTCTTTCGGCTAGTCCATTTTGTTCGGGAGTGTAAGGGCAAGATAATCGATGAACGATACCGGATGTTTGGAAAAGATTTAGAAGCGGTTTATATTCTGTGCCACCATCACTTTGGACTTGCCTTATTTTTCTGTTGTATTGGGTTTCCACCGGATTTTTAAAGTGAGTGAAAGCAATAACAGTATCAGATTTTTGCTTAAGGAGGTAGAGCCATGTGAAGCGGGTAGAGTGGTCGATGAAGCTAACGTAGTAGCTAAAACCATTGAAGGACTTAATAGGTGAAGGTCCCCACAAGTCAGTATGTATGAGTTCCAAAATATCATAATCATGAGTGTATGAAGTGGGAAAAGGCAACTTATGCATTTTTGATAGAGGACAAGTGGGACAAAAGACTTCTTCTTCATTAGACTGAAAAAAAATATTACATAGCTGAAGTGCTTTTCTTACAATATCAAAAGACGGATGACCTAATCTAGAGTGTCAAAGGCCTAGGCTATCCTTATTCTTCAAGGCTGCAGTATAAGCTGTTGGATGCTTCTTGGAATCGAAGGACTGAAGAGATTTGCGTGGATGATTTTGCTTGGTTAAGGCAAAAGAGTAGAGACCGTTTTTAACATTCCCCTTGAGTAGTACTTCCCTGGTTGACTGATCCTTCACCAAACAGAACAAGGGATGAAATTCAAAAAAGACAGAATTGTCTTTTGCAAATTGTGACACACTCAGAAGATTTTTTGTAATTTGAGGAACATGTAAGAGATTTTTTAAGAGAAAAGAATGAGAAGGATTAGGCAATGATGATTTAACTACGGATGTACCAAAATGAGAAATAGGCAAACCTGATCCATTTCCAACTTGCACTTTTTCATTCCCCTGATACTCGGAAGGCATCCCCAGATTGTTGAAGTCATATGTGAGATGATTAGTAGCTCCAGAATCCGGGTACCAATCATGTTCATTGAAGTAGTCGTTACTGCCCATAGATGCAACATTTGCTGCAGGATTCCTTCCTCCATTTCCGTGCCCTCTAGATTGCTGTTGTGCCTGCATACAAGGATGGTCGGGGTTGTCTTTGTAGAAGCACTGTGCTGTGTTATGGTTGTCACGATTACAGTAGGTACACCATTTTTTATAGTTGGTGTACCTTCCTCCTCTTCCTCTATAGTTGGTCCTTCCACCATTTCTTCCAGCAGGCGACCTACCACCTCTGTTGGATGGTGCCTTTCCTTTCCAAGGCTGTGAGTTTCCTCCCTTGCCTTGTGTGGCTACATTGGCTGTGGGCAAAGATCCATCAGAGTTAATCTGCAATCCCTCTAAACTTTCGATTCGACTTTCGAAACTGAGCAACAGCGAATACACCTCTCTCAGCGTGCATCCTCCCACCTTGGCCGAGACGGACACCATTATAGGATTGTAATCAGCACCGAGTCCACTCAAAATATATAACACATGGTCTGTATCCGAGACCTTGTGACCAGCAGCAGTTAAGGCATCGCAACACGCCTTGATTTTGTTTAAATATTCCCGCATGCCCATGGTTCCTTTCTTAATATTCTGAAGCTGCAGCTTATATTGCATAATTTTAGCAACAGATTGGCTGGTGAAGCTGGACGTAAGAGCTTCCCAGATCTCCTTCGCCGTTTCCAATCCCACGGTCGTGACCAGGAGCTCTTCAGATAGGGACGACAGCAGCCAAGACACCAGCAGTTGGTCCTGTCTGACCCAAGCAGCAGCAATTTGTTCTTGATTTGGTTCGGAGGTGGCCGTTCCTTCTGTAGTCGGCTCTGGAGGCGTCGTTTCACCGGTAAGATAACCTTCGAGTCCATATCCTCTTGCTGCAGCCAATATTTGTTGCTTCCAAATCAGAAAATTTGACTCTCCAAGTTTTGTTGTTATCAGCTGGGCTTGTGGGTGAATAACTTGAACGGGGTTTGGTTGTGTTATGGTTTGCTGAGTAGTGGACTCAGCGTCTCCCATTTTAAAGAGGTGAAAGGGACGAGGTGAAAGGAATGGATCAGGCACAGCTCACGAGCTGGCTCTGATACCGTAAAGAGAATGGTGATAGAAACATAGAGCAGAAGACATGCTAATATTCATTGGATAATTGTAACTTCATTGACTGCATATTCTGGTTCTACAAGCTATCACTATTTATAGCAATCTATAACCCTAGTTGAGGAAAGCTAATAACAGAAACCCTAGCTACGTGTCTCTTCACCATTTGCCAACGGATGGACTGCAGAATTCTTTGCTACTGTTTTATCAAACCCATGAGATCCAATCAGCTGCGACGCGCTCACATTTGCATGGACCACATGCACGTCCTTTTCATTTTCCTTTTCAATTATCTTCAGATGCTATCTTCTTCACCACAATCACCCCTTTTTCCACAATATCTCTTACAAAATGTAAATTAACATCTATATGTTTTGAACGTTCATGGAAAAGCTGGTGTTTTGCTAGATGTAAACCACTCTGATTGTCACAGAATATCTCCACACTTTTATGTTGTATGCCAAGATCCCTAAGAATACCCTTCAACCATATTGCTTCTTTGACAGCTTCTGACAAGGCAATGTATTCTGCCTCAGTAGCAGAGAGTGCAACCATGGACTGTTGAACTGCTTTCCAGCCTATTGCAGTTCCATATAAGGGGAAGACATATCCAGTTATTGACTTTCTTGTATCAATGTTACCTGCAAAATTTGCATCAACAAACCCTTTCAAAGGATTTAATTTATCTTCTGTATGCTCAAAAACAAAAAATAAGCTCACTGATCCTTTGACATATCTTAACACATATTTCAAAGCTTCCCAATGAACTCTTCCTGGATTTGCCATGAACCTACTGGCCATAGAAATATTATGAGCTAAGTCAGGCCTGCTGCAAATCATTGCATACATAAGATTGCCCACACCACTTGCATATGGTACTTTCAGCATATAACTTCTATCTTCTGCAGTTTTGGGCTCTTGATCCTTTAAAAGCTTAAATTGTTGTCCAATTGGCACAACAATAGACTTTGCCTCGTTCATATTGTATTTTCTGAGCACCTTCATCAAATAATCTCTTTGAGACAGTACTAACTTCTTAGTTGTTCTGTCTCTTAGAATATCCATCCCAATAATTTTCTATGCATTCCTAGATCCTTCATTTCAAATTCAGAGCTCAGTTTTCCTTTTACAAACTCAATCCTTGTCCTACTTTTTCTTGCAATTAACGTATCATCTACATAAAGTAGAAGATATGTCAGTATCACAGTTCCTTCCCTTTCCAGATACACACAATGACCATACTTGCATCTCTCAAAACCAATATCCAGCATGAATTTGTTAAATCTTTGATTCCATTATCTTGGACTCTGTTTGAGCCCAGATAGTGATTTCTTGAGATGACACACTTTGTTTTCATCTCCAGGAGCAATAAAACCTTCAGGCTGTTGCATGTATATTTTCTCCACCAAATCTCCATTCCAAAATGTTGTTTTAACATCAAGTTGTTGTAACTCTAGATCTTCTTGAGCCACTTTTACTAGCAGTAACCTGATAGAACAGTGCTTCACAACTGGTGAGAAAACCTCATTGAAATCAATCCCTTCTCTTTGTATGAATCCTCTAGCTACTAATCTGGCTTTATATTTGAGTTTATGAGTTCCAGCAACTTCCAGTTTCCTTTTGAATATCCATTTGGAACTTACTATCTTATGATTTTTGGTCTATCAACCAACACCCAGGTTTTATTCTTATATAATGACTGTAATTCCTCAGTCATTGCAAGAATCCATCCATCTGCATCCTTGCTAGAGACAACCTCTTTATATGACTGAGGCTCTTGGCATTCAAGATTCTCTGCAATGCTCAAAGCATAAGAGATTACATCTGCATGGCCAAATCTGTTAGGAGGGTGTATGTTTTTTCTTCTTGTTCTGTCTCTTGCAAGGTGATAATCACTTAGCTCATGCTAGTATGTTTGAGTCTTAGTTTCTTGCTGATTTGTATGTTCTTCATTCAAATCCACTTCCTGGTCTTGTTCTTCTTGTGGGATCTCCACCTCAACTGATGTACTGGGTAAAGTAATATCACCATCTAGGTATTGCTGATTTCCAGTGTATTTATATCATATAACTTCTTCATTAAAGGTGACATCTCTGCTGATTATGACCCTTTGTGATTTGGTTCTAAACACCATAGTTTATAACCCTTTACTCCTTTGGGATAACCAATAAACACACACTTGACAGCTCTTGAATCCAGTTTGTCTTGTTTCTTATGAACAAATGCCAGACACCTAAACACTTTCAGCTCATAATAATCTGACTCATCAGGAGTATTGGACTTGATTGCAGATGATGGAGTTTTATTTATGAAATAACTTGTTGTGTTCACAGCTTCTCCCCAAAACACCTTTGGAAGCTTGGCATCAACTAGCATGCTTCTTACTCTTTCCAACAAGGTTCTATTCATCCTTTACACCAGTCCATTTTGTTTAGGATTCATTGGCACTATCTTGTGTCTTGTTATCCCTTTTGCTCTGCAAAAAACATTGAACTCCTCATTTAAGAATTCCATCCCATTCTCAGTTCTTAAATGCTTCAATTTCTTTCCTCTTTTGTTTTCTGTTTCCAGTAGCTAATCCTTGAACTTTGTAAATGCTTCATTCTTCTGTTTAAGAATGAAAATCTAGAGCTTCCTGCAATAGTCATCAATTAGAGACAAGAAATATTTACCACCACCATGAGTTTCTACTCTTGATGGGCCCCATACATCAGCATGTATATAATCTAGTGGCTCCTTAGTGTTATGAATTCCTGTTGCATAAGAATGTTTCTTTGACTTTCCAAGCACACAGTGTTCACAGAATTCAAGTTTTAACAGTGCAGAGTTTCCAAATGCTCGTTTCTTTGATAATTCTTCTAATCCTTTATGTCCACAATGTCCAAGCCTCTTATGCCACAGTAAGACATCATGACTGCTCATTACATTACTTACTGAACCAGTCACAAAAGTGCCACATAATATGTACAGGCCATTGGATTTCTTTCCCTTCATGACAGTTTTCCCATCCTTTGTAACATATATGAATCCCTCTTTTGTGTTGAATTCATAGCCTGTTGCATTTAATGTCCCAAGGGAGATGAGATTTCTCTTTAACTCAGGAACATATCTCACCTTGGATATGATCCTTTCAACACCATCAAACATCAGAATTTTGAGGGAGCCCACACCTTTACCTTACAGCTTTGGTCATTTCCCAGAAGCACTGAACCACCATTTGTTTCCTCAAGAGTTATGAACCAAGACTTATTTGGACATATATGGAATGAACATCTAGAATCAAGTGCCCATTCTTCTTTGATCTTTCCATCAGATATGGTCAATACTTCAGCTGATTCATATTCCTCTTCAGCAACAACAACATCAGCACCCTTGTTTGCTTTCTTGGCCTTTTTCTCAAGGCAATCTTTCTTTAAATGCTCAACTTGCTTTCAGGTGTAGCACTTCCTTCTCTCCACCCATTCAGATCCTTGTTTCTTAGAGTTCTCCTTCTGTTGATTTCCATCCTTGGGCTTATTTGACTGTCCCTTCTTGAATTGATTTCCCTTCTTGAACTTAACATTTAAACCTTCTCCAGATGGTTGTGATTTCTTATCACCTTGTGATTGCGGTAGCTTAGTTTTGATTGCAACTTCAATTTCATCAAAACTAAATTTATCCTTTCTACCAAACAACAAAGCATCTTTAAAATTTTCAAAAGATTTTGGTAGAGCATTTAGGAGCAGTAGAGCTTTATCATCATCCTCTAGTTTTACTTCCAAATTCTCAAGGTCATCAACTAATCTCATAAACTCATCTAACTGCTCATTTAGACTCTTATCATCAATCATTCTAAAACCAAGAAGTTTTTGTTTCATATATAGCTTGTTAGAAACAGATTTTACCTGATAGAGATTCTCCAGTTTCTTCCAGGCCTCAATAGCTGTCTTTGTCTTTGAGATTTCTCTCAATGGTTTGTCATCAAGGCAAAGTATGATTGCAGAATGAGCCTTCTCCAGGATTTCAACCTTCTTGATGGCATCAACCTTTAGAGTAGCAGGCCATTCCTCTTCTGGTTTCAGGGCAAGCTATAGTCCATGTTGAGTGAGAATTGCTTGCATCTTTACTTTCCACAGCCCAAAGTCATTCTTCCCGATGAATTTGTTTAAATCAAGTTTCATGGACGCCATTCTGGATTCTTCTCTTCCCACAAACGGCGCCAATTGTTAAATTAACTCAAGAATCCAGAAAAAACCACCTCACACACTTGAATACAACAAACAAACTCACACAAACTTGAATCTGAAAGAATAGAATAAGCAAAACTCAATGCAATCGAATTTTATGTGGTTCGATCCTTATGATCTACATCCACGGAAGAATCAGAATCCTTCAATCCACTAAAACATCAAGGATTTACAGATTACTCTCGGATTTGCAAAAAAACCCCAAATATTATCTAATTCAGGAACAAACCCTAACTCAACTGTATATCCTCCTAAAATCTCTCTATGTTACAAGCTGAAAATGTGTTTATATTGATCTCTCACCTACTCCGCACACACTCAAGCAGTTATAATAGAAAATGGATAAAAAACGTATTCAGGAAATGAGTTTCAGTGCATGGCTCTATTTTTCATCTTTCAAAATTCTGTTTTAATAACAGAATTTCATAACTGCTGGTTCTTGTAAGTTTGGATCCGGTTTTTTTTCATCCAGCCGGTTCTTGGCTTCTTGAACCCGGTTCCTTGACCCCCTCGACCAGTATAACATGTGTGTGTGCTTGTTTGATGAAATTGATCACCATATAACAAGAAGTAGACATAAAATTTGGTTGAATCAACTACTTGAATAATGTCGATTTCAATTACAAAATAAATTGATTGTGCAGAACAGATTCTGCGAGCTATGGGTTTGGATTTTTTTTTGGAAGGTTGCGTCAGTGTCTCCTTTTATAGACTTGGACAATTAATCTGATTGTGGGAGACTTACTATTGATTTGAAATAATGCTGCCTAAATATATTTTAGGCAAATATATGTAGATTTATCTCCAAATAAAATATTTTATACCAGAAACAATATTTTCTAGAAATGGAAAAGGAATTTGGACGAGAAAATTTCTAGGTTACTATTTTGGGTGAATTTTGTTATTACTACCTTCGTTTTCTTTTAGTTGACATTCAAACTTTGGATAAGAAAATTAAGGGACTTAAGGAGTTGACAAACCAACCCTCAACTAATTTCTTTAAATTCATTGATTTTTTAATCATTTCTATATATTGTTAACACTTTCCATAACTATAGGGTTAGTATTGTAAAAAAAATGGTAAAAAGTTAGAATGACAACTATTTACAAACAAAACAAATAAGCTAGAATGACAACTAAAAAAAACGGAGGTAGTATATATATAAATATATATATATATATATATATATATATATATATATATATATATATATATATATATTGAGAAATGATGGTGTATTCTATCTATTGTAAGTAAAAAATAAGTTAACAATAAAAAAATTTAGTCATGCCGTTAGGATGTGGGAGATATACTGTAAAAAAATTCAAGAGATCAAAGAAAGAGAAACTTTAAAAGAAGAAAAATAAATCTCTAAACGTTTTCATACCTTGCATGCGGCATGCTGCATCTATTTTTTTTCTTTATGTTCTTCATAAAAAAATATTATCTCTAATTTTGAAAACTATTACATTAGCAACGATATATTATATGGATTTGTTTATACAATAAAATTAAGATTTTCAACAATTTTCTAAATAAATATGTAATAAGCATTAATGTAATATATATATATATATATATATATATATATATATATACATATATATTGTTTTAAAAAATTAATTAATTTTTGTCTTGTCCCAAACTCAATATACATAATCAAACTCATATTAACACAAATCTAACATAAACATTCGACAAACAATTGTAACTTTTTTTTTAATGCAACTTATATTAAAATATGTGTTGTAGGTGCCAAATTAAAGACCTTGATCAATTATACATAAACATGAAAATGTAATAGAAAATTATTTTTGTATTAATTTTTTAAATTTATATATATATATATATATATATATATAATAAATAAATCATAAGCTATCTGCAATAACTTTTTATATGTGACAATTTGCCAAAATACTATCCAAATTTGGAACTAATATTTTGCATGGTTTTACTATATACATACATATATCTTATTATATTAGCAAATAATTAAACTTCTATTTTTAATAGGTAAAATGATCGAAAAAATGTCTATAATTTCTTTTTATAGATGGTTCTCCTTTATTACTTTTAACCATAAAGATAGTATTGGAATTAAGTAGGATGTAATGAGAAAGTTGGAAAATGAAATGCATTAAAAATTGGAATGTATTAAAAAAAATTAGTGAGCTGCAAATAACTTGTATAACAATAAACTAGACTAATATTTCATGTACATATAAGCCTCGATTACTTTGAGTATAAGATAATGAGGGGATAGGAATAAGGAGTGATTAAAGGGGGCAAAAGGATAATTTTAGTCTTTCACAATCCATTGACTACTTCATGTATACATTCTTGAACTGAATTCATCATTTAATAACTTTACTAGAAATTACAAATTTACCCTTAATTTTGTATTGAAAATTGGTGGGCTAATTGGTGAACACCATAAATTCTTCCATTGTTGGTCTGCGAACAAGAATTGCTAACTCGGTTTGCTATAGATACACTAACACTCCTTCCCATGTATCTTTTCCTTAGCCAATCTAACATCAAACTTGACTAATGTTGAAGATATTCATCCCTAAACAATGGAACATATTTAAGTCAACTTTTCTCATATAGGCGGGGACAGGGGAAGCCATGATGGTTGTGCCCATCTTCCATAGTTAGCAGTGAATGACATACCTCTATTCGAGCCGGACATTGAGTAGGGGAAGAGGATACTCTAGAGAAATTTTCGATCTAACCAAGCTACACCAAGAACGTCGAGCGAGAGCCATAGTTAGGATTTTTTTTTATCTTGAATAAAAATATAGGGGAAGGAGTTGCCGAGGTTGTTAAAGGAATGTGAAGTTTTTCTGCTAAATCACCCTTGAAAAATGGAGATATTTTTGGAATGATTCTGCTACAATGAAGGTGATAGAGTGTGTCCCTCCTATGGAGAAGGGATAAGAATCACTCTTTTAGTTCCTCCTTTTGAAAATAGACTCGGGCCAAGGTACAACCCGGTAAATTTTTCCTTGAAAGTACTCAATGAATTAGGAGTGACTATTTTATCCTATCACCTCTAATCACTTAAAGTAACCGAGGCCATAGGTTCTGAGAGCCAGATCTCATGTTATAACTTGGTACTTACATTATCTTTTACACACATTGGATGGTGGGCGCGTGTCATATAAGAGAGAGGTGTAGCTCCAAGAGAATCGGTCATTATGTAATGTAATACAAGCTTAAAATTGAATACTTTTTAGGCCTAACAACTGAAATATGTAAAATTTACCCCATAATTTTAAATAAGATCATCTGTTACATTTTGGCGTTTCATCTTGTATTTCGCCATACTTATCAATCGATATGTGTATTGGATGATGTTACAAATTAATATGCACCATGTATTAAATTAGTTGTAACAGACGATGAAACACCTAACATAACAAAGGATCTAAATTTCCACAATTTTGTCAAAATTTTCCCCAATTATGCATTTTCTTGGCTGTTTCAAACACGCGTACTTCAATAACTACTTTTTTAGCCATCTCCTCACTAGAGGTGGCAAAACGGTCTGACTCGATGTGCGGGCTGACTCGATATTTGTGATGCATTGAGCGATATAATTCGAGCCCGATAGGTCCAAACCGATGGGCCAAATTTCGACGGGCCGCGACCGGCCTGATAATTTTAATATATTATAAGGGGATACGTTGGAGCTTGCCGACTAATTGTAAATTTGATCAAATTTTGGCTCAACCTAAAATATGACGTTGGCCCAGTAAACTAAATTCGATCGGACCGCACCGACCGAATTGCCACCTCTACTCCCTACAGCCCCTTTCGCTTTAGATTTGGGGAGTACTTTAATCAGCATCGTTGACACTCTGTCCCCCCACTTTCCCTGCAGCAAGCTTACAGTGTAGGAAATGGATCGCTTTGCAGGATGGCCAGCCCAGCTTACGGTGTAGGAACTTAATAGGACATCGATATGATCTGGACCTAAAACGACATTATTTTGAAAAGAACGATATCGTTTTGGTTGGACGAATTATGGAGGATCTAATCCCATGGAATGAGTGCATGCCAATTAGGTTTTGTATTCTATTGAAGTAGGCAAAATGGAGCAACTCTCCATATCAGAAATCCACCGGCCATTATCAGAGCCCATAGTAAAATATCTGCAATCTCCCCTGCGTCCTACTTCTGCAGAATACACCCAATTACAACGTTGTTCCATGAACAGTAAAAATATCCACTTAAGTTTCACAAAACAAAGACGAAAAGCCTCGATTTTGTCCACGATTTCAAATGATTTATGATGAATAAAAAAAACTAAAAATATTTCTCCGTTCAGTTCGATTAAATATTCCTTGAAACCTCGATTTTTCAAATGGAACAGACCTGCTCGTGCTTATGTCCGTAATCGTAAGGCGCGAATCGATGTTTTCAAGAACTGCAAGAGCTCCCTGCTCAGTGCGTAACATTTGCCTTGACATCCGATGATAATAGTGAATTCAGTGCACTTTTTATTCGGATCAAATGGATCCATTGTGGTGCAGTTGTATTCCATACATCTGCTTTCTTCAGTATAGTAGATCGTGATCTGGTGAGAATCCGTTGCAGCATTCTGAAACATGTAATTAGCACAAAAGTACTCTTGGCGAGTAGACGCAAGAGTGGTGTTTGATGAATTGCCTAGAAGGTAAATTCCAGCATTCTGGTACAGTGACTGGCTCAGCTCTTGAGGCTATGGTAACCATAACAAAATCATATTTTGTTTGTAAACCTCCAAGGTTAGCCAGTCTCTTGAGACTATGGTAACCATAACAGAATCATATTTTGTTCATAAAGCTCCAAGGATGTAAAGTATCTAATCTGGCTCAGATATAGGTTGACCTGCTAATGCAAGGATGTCAAAGCAGCTCTTCATCTTGCTTAGGAATTCCCTCAATGTAATTCCAGCTTTCTTGAGGTTATGCAACTGAAGTTGTGATGGATCACCTTAGCCTTGTTTTGGCTTGAGAAATTCACCTGTAGAGTCTCCCAAATCTCCTTTGATGAATCAAGACCAACCATAAGACTTAGAATAATGTCTGAGAGAGAAGACAAAATCCAAGAAGCCATTGGCCTTGTTTGTTCCAAAGAATATATTCTGAGGTGAATTTTGGTGGTTGAACTTCTTCTCCTGTGATATAAACTTCAAGTCCATACCCTCGGATAGTAGTCAGGACTTGCTGCTTCCATATTAGGTAGCTAGATTCATCCAGCTTCAAGGAAATAAGTTGGCTTTGCAACTGAACAATAGAGTTTGCAATGCTGGTGGAGGCAAGGGCTGCAGGCAATGTGAAAATGGGTGGAGTTTCAGTAGTGATTGGTGGTTGTGTTTCTCTAGCCATGATGATTTAAAGAGTAAGAAGAATAGAGAATGAAAGGATAGGAAATGAAATCAGAAACAGGCCCTAAGATCTACTTTGATACCATATCAGAAAAATAGCAAAAATTATAAACAAAGGCATGATAGCAAAGAAGTTTGAGCTCAATGTTTTCTATGTTTCAGTGTGTTCACTTGAGTACAAGAGTCTTGTATTTATACACACACATGTGCTAACATCTAGGTTAAAATAGGTGGCTAATTTACATCTAACAAACACTATCATTGCATCTTAGCCGTAGGATTTCTATATACATAACCGAAAGCTGCTTTTCAATTTATCGTCTTCCTTTGATCTTGGAGACATTCCTTTCTTTCATTAATGGCAGCAGCAGCAACTTTGACTAGTCGTGACTCATCTTTTCTTGGGCAGCAAGTGTTGTGAGCTGGTTGTCCATATATGCTTGAAATATGATGTGTCAATTTAAATGATGCCACATCAGTTTTTACATCCTTCCGATCCATGCAGGCCATGCAAGCCTGAAACAACATTACAGCTCGAGGTTGATCTCTAACACGGTCGGATGTGGTAATCCGCACACATGGTGAGTCAGAGCGGGCACACTGAGTCAGTGTATGCGGGTTTGGTCGGCGAATCAACGCCTCGTTGGCGAGCGGGCACGGATTTGTGACTCGGGTGTCGGGCTGGTCAGCGACTGGGGTACGAGTCTGTTCAACGGAAGGGTCCTGCCAGGTGGCTCGACGAGCTCGTTCGAGTGTGGTGATCCGCACACATGGTGAGTAGGAGCGGGTGCACCGATGACACGTCGGTTTTCTACCCTAATGTACCGCAAGTGTACAGTTGTAGGTGTAGTAGCGACAGTCAAGGTCTATCCCACAAGGAATAGATTTTAGGTAGTTCGATACCTCGATATTCTAGGATTGTCCTAACTAGATACTAGTTGCAAAGATTGATTTTAGTAAAAACTAAAGAATTTAACTAATTAACTAAATTACTTAATGAATTATGACTCAACACTTGGCAAACAACAGGAATAATAATCAAGAAGAAAATGTGTCCTAGGGTTTCGATTTCAGGATATTACTTCAATGACAATTATGTTTAACTTATTGATTTTTAAACCGATCTAGTGTTTATTAAGCGGTGCTTTAATAATCTAACTCTCCTCTCGAAGTGATTAAATTGTTGATTAACTAGAACACTTATCCTCTCGAGTTAATTATTCCTAGTAACTCTCAAAAGCTCACGAACCTATGCTTACACACTCATAGACAACTGCGCTCTATGTCGTACGTCTGATAACAAACTTCTTCTCTTGAAATGAGTGTGTTAAACGGGATTACTAAACATAGATGGGCAGTTTAAATTCAGTTATAATAACAAACATAAAGATAAATGCTTTTAAGAACGGAATCAATAAATCAGACATAAATCAAAACATTGTTATAAAAATCCCTACGTTCTAACCCTAGGACACGAATAGCTTAGCTACTCATGCCTAGCAACAATCCAATACAAAATTCTGAGAAAAACATTGCAAGAATTGAAAACTAGAAAATTAAACTAAACCCGGATGAATCGTCTCGATGATTTTCGTCTTCTTTGTCCTTCAAGATTTCTTAACTCTTTCTCTAGGTATCTCTGGGAATATGGTGTGTCACCTTTTTACTGGCGAGCCCAAGGACTTATTTATAAGTATGGGTTTGAATTTTTAAGAGATTAGGATAAAAATCCCATTTAAAACACGATTTTTCAATCCGGAACACTTTCGACGCGGCCTCGTCAAGCCTGATGCAACCGCATCAATATGTCTTCAGAACTTCAAAAACGACGCGGCCGCGTCGAGCCTTGACACGGCCTCGTCACCCTTCTCAGTGTTGAACTACGAGGACAGTTTTGACGCGGCCGCGTTGCCTTGTGACGCGGCCTCGTCACTTCTTGCCCCGAAGTGTGGTTTTCCAGTTTTTTGGGCCCCTTGCGGCCCATCTTTCCTCCACTTGGTCCGTTTCGCCTCTAGTTCACCATAAACTCACTATTTTGGCCTAAAATTGATAAAACTCCACAAAACATGTCAACTGGTCCAAGATATGAAATATAAGCAATTATTGACCATATACACATGCAAATGCTATAAATATACACTTAAAATCGACCTTAAATACATGTATACACAATGTGTATCAAAATTTCGCAAACTTAAACTGTTATTCGTCCCGAACAACATAAAAGAGAACAAAAGACTCATGTAGTTAGGGCGATTAAATGACGAATTATTTTCAGACAGATTTTTCCAAAATCTAGACATCATAGTGTAAATGAGCATATATGATAGAGCAAAAATTAACTACTTTCAAGACTTAAGCTTTTGAAGTATTTGATCCTCACCAGGTATGTGTTTCTGTCATCTCTCAAGTGTTTAGGCTAAAAATATCGTTCCACTCAAATTGGACTACATGCTCAGTTTTACCATAAGCTTGCCAATTGTCTAAGCTGGACACAGTGCTCTGGCATAAGTGACAAAGAATCAAGTAGGTCTTTTATTTGGTTGTAACGTGGGCTTAAGATAAGGCGGGATAAATTTGGACAAAAGTGACCATCTATTGGACTAATCAAGTTATTCCTAACCCGAAAACCCCTCAATACAATCACTCGATCTCACTCTCCCAATCTCGGTAAATCACCCCTCAAAGTGACTTCGTCACCTTCCTAAAAGTGTTTTTCAACCAAGTATTTTTCACACTAAATATTCGGGTACCACATCATGGGACTACCCTATTCTTTCAAATCAACTCAGCACTTATTTCTTCTAACCTCTCCTTTGCAATACTAAAACAGTAAAACACATATCTACAGCTGGCTCTTTCTTTTGCTTTTTCGATTTTTTTTGTTTTTTTTAAGGTGCGGAAATTACACAAAAAATCTGAACATAACACTAGGAGAGGCTATACTTGCTTGCTTTACTTCAAATTCACTTTACCCTTCAATCTATCCATACTTGCACCCACTTCGTTCCCAATTTTTTTAATCCAACTACCTTCCAATCCACCTCCCCTCTTAACTCAATTAGTCCAATTTAAGGTCAAGATACTTGACTTGCAATGTAAGGTTATGAACAAAAAGCTGAAAGCTCAAAACGGCTAACTAAAGATAATTTTCACAACTTTCTTGGTAAAAAGGATAATTTTAAAAGGCTCAAAAATAGGTTGCAAACCAAAGACTGCGTATATCACTTTCTAAGTCACTTTACACCTTTTACCCATTTATAGCAGAGTCTCAAGGCAAGTTCTAGAAATCAAGACACATATCCAATCAAAATCACACCAAAAGAAAACATATTGCTACAAAAATAGGAGTCACATTAGGCTCAATTCCTCACACGGGTAATTTTGATCAAAGTTATAGGCTTAACTCAATTTCATCTCAAATTAGCTATCATGCTATACTATGTCTCAATTTTTCAAATTTAAGCATAAAATCTTCCATCATTAACACATCATCATCAATCAAATCCATAACTTTTTCAATGATTACAACTCGGGTGTTTCCTAGACTCCAACTAAACAAAAATAAACTTAAAAAAATGCAGGAAAATAAAACTACTATGACCAACAAAAATTGGGTTCACAGACCTGACACCTTCACAAATACCACATCACAACCCGCAACACAATCTTGACTTCACATGAAACAAAAGGAAAACATATAGAGCCACCTAAAATAATACATAAAAGTAAATAAGCGACCCAAGTTGTCCCACTATCATCCCCTCCCCCAAACTTGGTCGAAGGCCAAGTGTGTGGGAAAAGAGTGAGACGACGGGGTGCTATTACTTACAAATGGCTACTGAGGTGGCGGGGGTGGTGGTGGAAACCCATGCTGAGTTCACACATTACCCCAGTGTGTTTTCCATTCTCGGTCAGCACATGCGTGAGTTAAGAGTGCATCAAGCTTGTCATTGATGTTTTTAGAGCTGCCTCGAGTCTCGGCTCGATGACGGACGAATTCAGTTGAAAGGTTGGCCCGTTCTGCCTGCAGAGCAGCCATCTTGGCATGTATATCGCATTCCTCTTCGTCAATAGGGGCCGATGAAGATTCACCGGCTGTAGTTGCCCTCCTTTTCTTCACCGGACGAGGTATTCGAGGCTGCTCCTCCGCATGCTCTTCAGATTGGGCAAGGTGGTCCAATGGTGACAAAGCGATGTTGTCATTCTCATCGAGGTGGAACACCATAGTCAACTCCGGGTTGGGCAACCGGAGGTAAGGTCCCACATTTTGAAATACGAAGGGAACCGTACCCTCGTTCCCCATTTTCACTACATCCATCTTCTCCAATAGTGGTCAAGTGAATAGATATTCACCCTTAACAGGTGTCAGCTCATCGAACCACGTATCATCAATGTCCAAGTAAGAGGCAATGGGAGTGATTAGGCCTCCGTTGAAAATGTTGTCCGACTGCTTCGTGGCGACATTCTCTAGATGGTTTATTAAGAGGACCGCATTGTCCGGTGTTCGCTCATGCATGACAGACCAAATGTAGCGCATGTCGGACTGTCTAAGAGCCCCTGTCTCACTTCTCGCGAATAGTGTATGCGCGAGCATCTTTTGGAAGTATCTAATCACTGGGTTTCGGATCCAGGAGGCCCGAGCAGTCTTGGAAACATAGTGCTGAGGAATTAACAGTGGTGGGGCGGCCGTCAACTGCCCAAAGAGTGCTGTGGCATCAAATTCCCCGTCTTTAGGATGGTCTCCAGAGGGTGGTTTGAAGTTGTACAAGTCATCCAGCTCATCAAATGTCAATGTGTGTGAAGAGCCCATAAGCTGGAATGTGATACTGTCGGGTCTCCACTGATATAGCTGACTAGCTACATTGATGACAAGAGTGCTTAAGAACTCCATAGTGAGACGGGCATAAGTGCGGGTCGGCCTCATGAGTTCTTTTAATCCTGCAATGACCAGGAATGCTTTGATATTTTCAGCAATACCCATCGCCTTAGTGATCTCGGTAGTGGCGTATTGCGTGGGCACAATAAGACTTGTCTGCAGCTGCTGAAACCGTGCACAATGCTCAGGGTTCCTTAGGGCGAACCTATACACTAGACAGCTGTCCTGAGGGTCGACGATCACCCTCTCCGAAGGAGCCTGCTCCACCTGTTGTTTAACTTTTCCTTTTCTCTTACTTGTACTTGCTCTAGGCATCTTAGTGAACCTGTAAAAAAAATCATACAATCTCGTCTTGAAACCCACCAAAATTCACCACTTTCAAACAACAATTCAAGCTAACAATTCAAGTTAACCCACAGGTGACCCCCTAAACTATGCTTAAGATCAAACCAGTGAAACCGAAACATATAAATGCACGAATGAACTCATTTAAATCATTAATCACGTAATATGATAACAAGTTATCGTCCCATCCGGCATTCAAGGACTAGAAGCATCAAAATTACAAATAAAACTAGATATCATGAACGCACATAACATGCTCGACAAAATGCTTCAATGAAAATAACATGCTAACATCAAATTTGTTGTTTCCCACCTATTCCCAACAATCTAATACACACAATTTCACAAAACTTATGCACCAATTGACTCTAATACAAACATATGTGGCACAAAGTTCATCAATATTACAGACGAGAGGTGAATAAACTAGAACTTGGAACCAAACTCATAATCTCCCATATTCAACAAAGTTTTACCAGTAATGTGCATAACAATCAAAGATATAAGCGTAAAAGATCGAGTTAGCCACTCTTACCAGAAGAATTTAGTCGAGGAAGAAAGGATGAGCTTGTCCCGTTTTAGTGTCAATTTGGTCGAAAAATCCCAACTTTAATTGGTGGAAGTGTGTGAATTTGATGGATGATGGTGTTTATGGGTGAGAGTGTGTTAAGAATTTGTGGTTTGAAGGACGAAATTGAGTGAGTATGTGTGAAGAAGAGAAGAAATCGCGCTTGGAGATGAAGAATGGTGGAATGAGCCCTAAATTTGGAGTTAAAAGGGTTGAGAAACGTATCTGGGCCTGGACTGACTCGGCCTCGTTGGCGCGCGACGCGGCTGCGTTGACTTGTGACGCGGCCGAGGTGACTTGCGACGCGGCCTTGTCAAAACCCATTCCTGGGGCCATTACGGACGCGGCCTCGACGAGGCCAACAGTGCTGAAACACTATAGAGCACACTTTAGATGGCCCTCGTTTGCTAGTGACGCGGCCTCGTAAAAAATGGCCAAAAAGTCCATTTTTAACCTGTTCCACCCGTTTTGTCTCCGTCTCGCGTTTTCCTCTGCATATTTGTTAGTCCCTATGACTTAAAACATGAAAACTATCAAATAATCTCAATATTAATACAACTCAAAAGAAAATTAACCCTAAAAAAATAAATACAAATTCGGGTTGCCTCCCGATAAGCGCTTCGTTTAACGTCCCAAGCTGGACGACCTGGTTCGGGATTTAAGTGGGTTTTTTCAACCGCACTTCGTGTATGATTACAATTTGATCCGGTTTGTAGTGCTTCTTGATTCTTTGCCTGTTAACGAGAAAAGTGCTCCCGTCTTGATTTAACAACTCAACTACTCCGGATGCTCTAACGGTTTTGATTGTGAATGGACCCGACCATCTGGATTTCAACTTGCCCGGAAAAAGCCTTAGACGCGAATTGAACAAGAGAACTTGTTCACCAGCTTCAAATGTGCGATCCTTGATCATTCGGTCATGAAACCTCTTGACCCGCTCCTTGTACAAACTGGAGTTCTCGAATGCTTGATTTCTAAATTCCTCCAATTCATTGAGCTTTAAGAGTCGCTCTTTTCCAGCAGCCGCGAAGTCGAAATTCAACTTTTTAACTGCCCAGTATGCTCTATGCTCCAACTCAATCGGTAAATGACACGCCTTTCCAAAAATCAATTGATACGGCGAAAGCCCCAAAGAAGTTTTGTATGCCGTCCTATAAGCCCAAAGTGCGTCATCCAACTTCACCGCCCAGTCTTTCCGGTTCCCATTCACCAACTACTCCAATATTTGCTTAATTTCTCGGTTTGCAAGTTGCACTTGTCCATTGGCTTGAGGATGGTACGGAGTAGTCACACGATGTTTTACCCCATACTTAGCCAATAACGCTGCCATCCACCTATTGCAAAAATGTGAGCCGCCATCACTAATCAAGGCTCTCGGAGTGCCATACCTTGTCAAGATATTCTTTTGGAGGAATTTGAGCACCACCTTGGCATCATTCGTTTGGGTTAGGATAGCTTCCACCCATCTCGAAACATACTCCACTGCCACCAAGATGTATTGGAACCCAATCGAAGATGGAAAGGGTCCCATGAAATCGATGCCCCACACGTCGAACAACTCAACCTCAAGAATTGTAGTAAGAGGCATCTCGTGCTTCCTTGTTATTCCCCCTATTCTTTGGCACTTGTCACATTGCAGAATGAATGCGTGGCAGTCTTTGTGAATTGTTGGCCAATAGAAGCCACTTTGGAGCACCTTCGCTGCTGTTCTTGCTAATGCAAAATCTCCCCCAGTTGGGGACGAATGGCAATGAGCTATGATGTCCTTCACTTAAGCTTGAGGGACACATCTTCGGATGATAGTATCTGCACATCTCCTTTGAGATAGGGATCATCCCATATGTAAAACTTCATTCACATCATGGAAGAATTTCTTCTTCTTCTTATGATGAGGGAAGTCCGGAACAATCCCACTCGCTATAAAATTTGCGATGTCACTATACCATGGGCCATTCTCCACAACCATCACGTGCTCGTCTGGAAAGATATCGCTGATGGCCGTCTGTTGGCCCTTTTCATCTGCCTCATTCACAATTTGAGACAAGTGGTCAGCTACCACGTTTTTACAGCCCTTTCTGTCTTTGATTTACAAGTTGAATTCTTGAAGAAACAATATCCATCTGATCAATCTGGGCTTGGAATCCTCTTTAGCAAACAAATACTTGAGAGCAGCATGGTCAGTATAAACTATTGTTTTAGCCTGTTGGTACACGTGTTTCGTGCACGCACTTTAGGGCACTTTTAGTGTCATTTTAGTGTCAATAATGTGCATAATCACGTGTATTTAGTGCTTTTATATTCTCATGGGCAAAATAATGCGTTTGTGCTGTTTTTGTGTTAAGACAGGTGAAAAAGGGTCGAAATCGAAGATTAAACGACCGAGGAGTCAAGGGATCGATCGAGGCAAGGAAGGAAGAGCCACATGAAGATCTCGGCCGAGACAGGATGTCAATCTCGGCCGAGATGGGCTTCCAGGGAATTTCTAGAGTTTTGCAAGATTGAAGATCTCGGCCGAGATTCAATCCAATCTCGGCCGAGATAAGTCTCCAGGGAATTCTTGAAGAGTATCAAAGATGAAGATCTCGGCCGAGATACAATCCAATCTCGGTCGAGATGAGTCATAACCCTAATAACCTAGAACCCATCCCCCACACATAATCAACCACTTTTCTCCATTGGAAGCAAGGAAATGGAAGGGGGTTGAAGATCTTGATCTTCAACCCCTAACCTTTGGTTCTTTCTATCCTATTTTCATGTTTTCTTTAATTTTCTGTTATTTTATCTTTGTATTAGGTAAAATGGGTGGCTAACACCCTTAGTTCACTCTTGATTATTGTGGAACCTTGAGTCCAAGACATTTATGTGATTATTACGGTTAATGTTACCGAAAATATTGTGTATTCAAGTGTTTTGTGTTATTTGCTGTTATTGACTCACATTTATGAATTTATTATTGGATTGATCACCCTTTAAGGGATTTGTGAATGTGTTGCTAGAATAGGAGGTCACTATCCGTAATTGTAGGATTTCCGATTCCCGAGTAGCAAACAATAATTATTTATTGGTGATAACACAAAGTTTAACCTCTAAAACCGAGCTTGCGAGTTTTATGTTGAATTTATCTCGTTGTCCTAGTGTTTAATGCATTTGGTGATTGAATCTAAGAGAGCTTTTTTGAGGATTCGGTTAAACTGAATAGGGTTAGTCGAAGAGCTTGTTTTGATTAACTAAGATTAAGGGATAACAAGGCTATTAGAGCTTGTTAATAGTCTTGAGATAGGGGCTAGAATCACAATTGAATAGGGCATTGACAATAGTTGCATAAATCGTCCAAGACCTCGGTGAAACATGATCAAGGGTGAATCGTTTTGTTATTTAAAAAAAACCAAAAACCAAAACAAATCTCTTTAATTGTCTTTGTTTATTTAGATGTTAGTTGTTATTTCATTAAAAACCCCCCACTTCTTTATTGTTTTCTAGCTTATTTACTTTATGTTTCTTCATAATAATAGCTTAACACATAAAAGCAAAATTTGTTCGACCGTTCCTCGTGGGATCGACCCTTGCTTGCCACTCTACTAGTTAGAGTAGTCGGTAAGGTTTAAGTGTATCTTCATACACGATTTAATTTGGTAGTCGGAAACGACGCTACCAAGTTTTGGGTCGATCCCACGAGGAACGGTCGAACAAATTTTGCTTTTATGTGTTAAGCTATTATTATGAAGAAACATAAAGTAAATAAGCTAGAAAACAATAAAGAAGTGGGGGGTTTTTAATGAAATAACAACTAACATCTAAATAAACAAAGACAATTAAAGAGATTTGTTTTGGATTTTGGTTTTTTTTAAATAACAAAACGATTCACCCTTGATCATGTTTCACCGAGGTCTTGGACGATTTATGCAACTATTGTCAATGCCCTATTCAATTGTGATTCTAGCCCCTATCTCAAGACTATTAACAAGCTCTAATAGCCTTGTTATCCCTTAATCTTAGTTAATCAAAACAAGCTCTTCGACTAACCCTATTCAGTTTAACCGAATCCTCAAAAAAGCTCTCTTAGATTCAATCACCAAATGCATTAAACACTAGGACAACGAGATAAATTCAACATAAAACTCGCAAGCTCGGTTTTAGAGGTTAAACTTTGTGTTATCACCAATAAATAATTATTGTTTGCTACTCGGGAATCGGAAATCCTACAATTACGGATAGTGACCTCCTATTCTAGCAACACATTCACAAATCCCTTAAAGGGTGATCAATCCAATAATAAATTCATAAATGTGAGTCAATAACAGTAAATAACACAAAACACTTGAATACACAATATTTTCGGTAACATTAACCGTAGTAATCACATAAATGTCTTGGACTCAAGGTTCCACAATAATCAAGAGTGAACTAAGGGTGTTAGCCACCCATTTTACCTAATACAAAGATAAAATAACAGAAAATTAAAGAAAACATGAAAATAGGATAGAAAGAACCAAAGGTTAGGGGTTGAAGATCAAGATCTTCAACCCCCTTCCATTTCCTTGCTTCCAATGGAGAAAAGTGACTGATTATGTGTGGGGGATGGGTTCTAGGTTATTAGGGTTTTGACTCATCTCGGCCGAGATTGGATTGTATCTCGGCCGAGATCTTCATCTTTGATACTCTTCAAGAATTCCCTGGAGACTTATCTCGGCCGAGATTGGATTGAATCTCGGCCGAGATCTTCAATCTTGCAAAACTCTAGAAATTCCCTGGAAGCCCATCTCGGCCGAGATTGACATCCTGTCTCGGCCGAGATCTTCATGTGGCTCTTCCTTCCTTGCCTCGATCGATCCCTTGACTCCTCGGTCGTTTAATCTTCGATTTCGACCCTTTTTCACCTGTCTTAACACAAAAACAGCACAAACGCATTATTTTGCCCATGAGAATATAAAAGCACTAAATACACGTGATTATGCACATTATTGACACTAAAATGACACTAAAAGTGCCCTAAAGTGCGTGCACGAAACACGTGTACCACCTGTACAAGATAAGAACGAAATTTATCACAAGCATAAACAACAGCTAAAAGTTCCTTCTCTGTGGTAGTATTATTTGCTTGAGCCGAATCGAGAGTCTTGCTCGCATAATAGATGACTCTAAAAGATCTTTTCCCTGTTCTGGCCCAATGCAGCTCCCACCGCCATGTCGCTCGCATCGCAAATTACCTCGAACGGTTTAGACCAGTCAGGAGTAATCAGTATTGGAGTGGTGATCAATGCCTTCTTTAATGTCTCAAAAGCCTGCGTACATGCATCATCAAAAACAAAAGGAGTGTCCTTTTCTAACAAGCGAGATAAAGGTTTAGCAATTTTAGAAAAAATCCTTTATGAACCTTCTGTAAAACCCCGCATGTCCTAAAAAGCTCCTAACCCCTTTTTCATTCCTAGGAGGTGGTAACTTCTCTATTGCCACTACCTTAGCTCTATCAACTTCTAATCCTTTTGATGAAATCCTATGCCCTAAGACTATCCCATCTTTTACCATGAAATGACATTTCATCTAGTTAAGAACTAGATTGGTGTCTTCACACCTTTTAAGCACCTGAGCTAAGTTATCTAGACAATTATCAAATGAAGAACCAAATACAGAGAAATCATCCATAAATACTTCCATGACATTCTCTATCAAAGCCCCAAAAATTGCCATCATACAACGCTGAAAGGTAGCAGGCGCATTACACACCCCAAATGGCATTCTACGAAAATCAAAAACACCATATGGGCATACAAATGCGGTTTTCTCTTGATCCTCTGGGGTAATCATAATCTGATTGTATCTTGAATAACCATTGAGAAAACAATAATACGCATAACCTGTTAATCTGTCAAGCATCTGATCTGGAAAGGGAAGGGAAAAATGGTCTTTACGAGTAACTACATTAAGTTTCCTATAATCTATACATACACGCCAACCCGTAATCACCTTAGTGGCTATGACCTCATCAAGATCACCCTTTACTACTGTCATCCCCTCTTTCTTTGGCACTACCTGAGTTGGACTCACCCACCTACTATCAGAAATAGGAAAGACTATCCCAGCATCTAACCACTTAAGCACTTCTTTCCTAACGACTTCTTGCATCATTGGGTTAAGCCTACGTTGGTTTTGGACAGAGGGTTTATACTCATCTTCCATCAGAATTTATGCATGCATATAGTGGGACTAATTCCCTTCAAATCAGCAATTGACCACCCTATAGCATATTTATAAGTTCTCAATACACGCAACAGCTTACCAGTTTCACACTCAGTCAGGGATGAAGAGATTATTACCGGATATCTGTTTTTATTATCTAAGAACGCATACCGCAGATGATCAGGTAACGGCTTCAACTCTGGGCATCCATCGCCCCCTTTCGGCACTTCCTCTATCGCCTTCTTGTTGATGTTTTCTTGAGTCGAACTTCCATTAGGAGCTTCCTGCAACGAATTTAATGCACTAGCACTTTCCACCAGATCAAGGTCAGTATGGTCATGGAAATTTGCATTATATACAGAATTAACAAGACGCGTTTCAAGGGAATCATAATCACTAGGTGAGGTTAAATTCCTACAATATACAGCATCTACAGAATGAATAGAACTACATGTTTCCAATTGAGCTACACCCTCACTATCATGATGTTGAAGAGCCTTATAGATGGAAAAAGTTACTTGCTCTTTATCTACCTTTAACGTCAACTCCCCCTTTTGAACATCTATCAATGTCTTGCTCGTTGCTAGAAACGGGCGACCTAAGATTAAAGGGACATCTTTGTCTTCTAACATATCTAAGACCACAAAATCAGTAGGTATTATGAACTTTCCAACTTTCAACAAAACATCCTCTACAATTCCCCTTGGCCAAGTCATAGACCGGTCGGTCATTTGTAGGGCAATTGTAGTGGGTTTCATTGTGCCTATATCTAATTTCTCATAAATAGACAATGGCATCAAATTAATACTAGCCCCTAAATCACACAGTGCTTTATCAAATGTAACATTACCTATCTCACATGTAAGAGTAAAACTACCTGGATCTTTGCGCTTGAGTGGTAGCTTCCTCTGGATTACAGCACTACACTCTTCAGTCAAGTTGACTATCTCGTAATCTTCCCACTTTCTCTTCTTTGAGATCACCTCCTTCAAAAACTTTGCGTAGTTTGGCATCTATTGTAGTGCTTCAACAAAGGGAATATTAATTTAGATCCTCTTCAGCACATCCAAAAACTTCACGAACTGCTCATCAATCTTCTTCTTTCTCAAGGCACGTGGGAACGGGACAGCCGCGACATAAGGTGGAATGTCTGCTTTGATTTCCTTTCCTTCGTCTTGTTTCACTATCTTCTTTCTACCCGACTGAGCTTGCTTCTCTTCACTTGCTCTTCCAATTGCTCATTTTCCACTATTTTTTCTTTGTCAACTTGAAATTGGGGTCCCAAAAACTTGACACGTTGGTTTTCTAACATAATGTAATCAAGTGTATGGTTGTAGCTGTAGTAGCGGCAGTCAAGGTCGATCCCACAAGGAATAGATTTTAGCTAGTTCGATACCTTGATATTCTTGGATTGTCCTAACTAGATACTAAATTGCAAAGATTGATTTTAGTAAAAACAAAAGAACTTAATTAATTAACTAAATTACTTAATGAATTATGACTCAACACTTGGCAAACAACATGAATAATAATCAAGAAGAAAAGGTATCCTAGGGTTTCGATTTCAGGGTATTACTTCAATGGCGATTATGTTTAACTTATTGATTTTTAAATCGATCTAGTGTTTATTAAGTGGTGCTTTAATAACCTAACCCTCCTCTCGAAGTGATTAAATTGTTGATTAACTAGAACAATTACCCTCTCGAGTTAATTAATCCTAGTAACTCGCAAAAGCTCACGAACCTATGCCTACACAGTCATAGACAACTGCGCTCTATGTCGTACGTCTGATAACAAACCCTTTCCTCGAAGCGAGTTTGTTAAACGGGATTACTAAACCTAGATGGCCAGTCTACGAAACTTTATTTGATGCGCATTTGGGTCTTCTAAAGCACTTCCCCCATACTAGTTTTGCTGCACTATGTTGATTAGTGCAGGCTTCAGCTCGAAGCTGTTGGCATTGAGGGGTGGGGGTTGTACTCCACCAGCTTGCTGATTCGGATTAGGCTTCAGACAGTCACTGATGGGAGTATCATCTTCATCTCCTTCATCTGGTTCTATCTTAATTGGTCCGTGCTGTTGTGGCTGCTGTGGAGGTAGCTGCTGCTGTATATTAGTGACTCGATCATCCAAACGTGCCAGAGCTGTCAGTACTCTATTAAGAGCTTCATCCGGATTCGGATGTTGTGGTATGTTCTCCATCTCAACTATGGGGTTTATTCTAGTTCGGTGTCTACGAGTTGTCGCTTCAATTTCTGGATCGAAAGGAAGAAGAGTTTCTTTCCCTTTTGATCTGGTGTGCATGCGAAGCCTGAAAACACCAAAAACAACGAATACCGCGTAACATTAAAATTAAAACTGAAAATTAAATTAAAATTACGAAAATAAAATCTAGTATAGTTTCCTCCTAATTTTCAAGATAAAAACTAATCGCTAAATCCTATTCCCCGGCAACGGCGCCAAAAACTTGACACGTCGGTTTTCTAACCTAATGTATCGCAAGTGTACGGTTGTAGGTGTAGTAGCGGCAGTCAAGGTCGATCCCACAAGGAATAGATTTTAGGTAGTTCGATACCTCGATATTCTAGGATTGTCCTAACTAGATACTAAGTTGCAAAGATTAATTTTAGTAAAAACTAAAGAATTTAACTAATTAACTAAATTACTTAATGAATTATGACTCAACACTTGGCAAATAATAGGAATAATAATCAAGAAGAAAAGGTATCCTAGGGTTTCGATTTCAGGATATTACTTCAATGACGATTATGTTTAACTTATTGATTTTTAAACAGAACTAGTGTTTATTAAGCGGTGCTTTAATAACCTAACCCTCCTCTCGAAGTGATTAAATTATTGATTAACTAGAACACTTACACTACAAAAAAAATCACCCATTGCGACGGAAATTTCCGTCACTAAACTGAGAAATTCCGTCACAATGAAGAAGTAGTGACAAATTTCTAACGGAAATGTTCTGTTACAAAAACCTTTGTCACTAAACCGATAATGACGGATTTTTTATTCCGTCACTAGTTTAGTGACGAAAATTCTATCACAATTCAAAAAAAAATCCGTCATAAAGTTGTGACAGAATATTTCCGTTACTATATAGCAACGGCTAAAATTCCGTCACTAGTCCGTCATTACATGATTAATGACGGAATATTTCCGTCACAAATTAATGACGGAATTTACCGTCACTATCTTGCCTATATTAGTAACGGAATTATTCCGTCACAAAATAAATCTGTCACTATTCCGTCACTATATTAATTTTTTTTAATATATGAAGCTTAGCAACTGAAATTTCCATCACTATTGTCTCAATTTTTTTATTCTTTATTATATTTATATTTCATTGAAAACCCTGTAATATTAAACTGGTTCAGTCTAAAATGTTCCATTATGATAGAAAGAATAGGAAAAAAAAAAATTGGAAACAAACAAACCATTATATAATATATCATAATTTTAACAAGGTACGTATTACAAATGTATAATTACATAGAGATAATATTATAGAGCTCTAATTACAAAGTGCATACCTAACTATGTACAAAATTATAAACTTTTTTTACTAACTGAAATCAATAAACTACCAAAAGTAAGGCCACTCTCGATCATGAGCATTAGTCACCTGCATTTATAACAAAATAATTAACTTTTGAGTCCCAATATAGACGACGAGGATAAAACACATTCATCAAGGGATAAATAAAAAAAAAAAAATTAAAGTACATAACACAAATAATTTAAGCAATTAATACGCTAAAACACAATTATGAGAATTTTAAGTTATAATTAATTATAAACTACAAATTAACATGCACTTGCTCTTTATGTAGAACAAAGTCATATTTTCTTAAAAGTAATGCACACACTTGCTCTCTATAAAATTTGTTGTTTTGCATTGTACCGGAATCATGATCATGTCATCTCTCTCTCTTTCTTGAAGGTGGAAACCTGTAGAGAGAGGTAACCATAATACAATTTAATTGCCACATAGTTCCAAGGAAACACACCCAACATAATCTCATGGTAGCAGTCCTACTTATATATGGTGGGTCACTCCCACACTAACTCTTTACTTATTTGATCTTCACACTTTTCGTTCAATAGTACTACACCTTATTACTAATCTCTTTCCACACCTTATTACTAATCTCTTTCTATTCAATTAATGAATCTTTCAGAAAAATATTGTGTTCCCAAAGCGCCCTTTGTTGTTATTGGTTTTCTTAAATCCGCCACGACTGTTTCTAGGATGTATGCTGGAGGTACCGCTTTAGTGATTGACTGTTCAAGAATGACCATTTATATGTATACACATATCTTCTTTCGATGTTACAATAAGCAATTTATATTATAAGCATCAGGTTTTATAATTTATCAACTCTTGTATTGTCCGTCTCCGTGGTTATGTGTATATATCTAAGTGTTTCTTTCTCTGTATGTGTTATTATATGCTTATATGTTTGCATCTCTATTCCAAAACTTGAAGAAACCTAATCTTACATTGAGGATTGGATAATCTAGTTTGCTAAAATGGATGGTTGAGTAATTTGAAGGATCTAAGTTCAGACTGCTTCTTGGTGAGGTTGCTTTTTGATGATTATTATTAATTTTATTTTTTTCCCCAAGTTTTCACGTTAATCTATTTATTGAATTATCTCAAATGGGCAGATCATCATTAAGATGGCTGCTGCAAATGGAGTAAGGCGTCTATGGATTGGTCAGAATGGTGCTATCTACTCCTTCTGTATCAGTTGTTATACGTGAACGAGTAGCTGCTGATGTGAGTAATCTACTCTATTACTCCATAAGTAACTTCTTATTTCATTAAAATAGCTGCTGCTGCTGCAAATTTCTCTTTGAATAATGTTATTCTGATGCTCAAATTGTTGGTGGACAAGGTGGTTTTTTTTTTTCTTGTTTTCTTTTGAATCAGTTGCCACTCCAACATGATATATTACACAAAGCATTGAAAGAAAACTGACACAAACCTGTCTAATCATGAAAGCAAACCTGTTGTAAGACTCCAAAACTAATTCCTTCAATAATGTCAATATTTATAGAATTTAGTAGGATCAGCTACTGCACCAGCTGGCCAAAAGAAAAGCAGAAGTAATCAGAAATTAAAAAAAAAAAATTAGGCACCATGCTTTTCAATTTCTAACAAGCTGCTTCTTAGATACAATAAGACATGAAGGTGACTCAAGTTGTTCATATATAATCTTCAAATTGATACTTGCAGATTTGTATCATTAATAATGAAAAAAGTATGCAAAGAAAATATATGATTGAGCACCTTCTACTGTGCTAAAGGTTGTATTTGACAATAGAGCAACTTAAACTTCTATACCACAAAACGATATGAATTCTTAATAGTGGCAGCTATAAGGTGAACTCATTGCGACGTAGACAAGCAATCCCTTTTAACAATTGCCATGATGGTGATTTTTGGTAAACAACACAAATAATATAGCTAAGAACATGAAACAACCTCATATCTTCGGCTCAAAAGGAATAACTTATTTCACCGGAGCAACCCAAATGTAAATCCAACGTCGTATAAAGCTCCAATGCAGACACACAAACCAACACAAAAATGAAGAACACAAGAGAACTATAGATCAGGTATTTGGTCCATTTTTAGAAACAAAAGGTCTGACCTATATTTTTTTATTACTAAAAGGCACAGCGAAAATTCATTTGGACACAATCTTAGAAAAAATTGTTATAAATTAATCAAGTCACACTCACTCACTAACAAACACAACAAACTGAAAATCAAGTAATTCATAAAATGAAAAATCCTTTGAAAACATACACAAAACTGTTGAGCTGAGCCAGAAAGAATGGATAGTCCTTCGTGGGGATAAGAGCAAGTTTCTTAAGCACCCGACTGCTAACAGCTAGCACAAGAGTAATGGCAGACCAAGCAACAACTTCTATTAACTCTTGTATTGTCCGTCTCCGTGGTTACGTGTATACATCTAAGTGTTCCTTTTCTCTGTATGTGTCTCATGTCTGCATCTTTAGATTACAACTATTAGTAAAAGCACATTTCAATCTTTGAAATTCCACAAATCGACGGCCAATATCACAATTGAAACGCTCAAAACTATAATTTAAGCACAAATTAAACAAATCTGAAACTTAACGGCAGCAAATAGAGAACCTGCGAAGGACGACAGCAAGGCGGCGAATGGTCGTTGGCCCATAGGAAGAAGGCGGCGGTGGAGCAAGGCACGGGGGAGAACATCTGTTCGAGAAAATCGTCATGCGACGAGGACGGATCGAATTGCGAAGTAAGCGACAACTGACGATGGTAGATTCCCTGGAGGGATGTAAAGGAAGGAGATTTTGAGATTTCAGTGGGTGATCGAAGAAGGTATGGTTTGAAACAGATTCAAATCAAGAAGAACCCTAGGAAGAAACACTAGAATGAAATTACGAGGGAATAATTTTTTTTAATGAAAACCTAAAATGGGAGAAAATATGAAACTTAAACTATTAAAGAAGAAAGAAAATGATAAACAGATGTCACGTTGATACTAAGAGGAATTCTTTTATTTTTTTATTTTTTGAGAGGCAATGACGGAACATTTCCGTCACTATTTAGGGACGGATCAATTCAGTTACTAATCGACTTCTTTTATTTTTTAAGTTTCTTTTTATTTTATTAAAAGGTAATGACGGAATATTTCCGTCACTACATAGTAACGGTTAAAATTCCGTCTCTAATCCGTCAATACAAGATTAATGACGGAATATTTTCCGTCACTACATAGCAACGGAAAAATGTTTGTCATTAATCCGTCAATACAAGACTAATGACGGAATGTTTTCCGTCACTACATAGCAACGGTTAAAATTCCGTCACTAATCCGTCAATACAAGATTAATGACGGAATAATTTCCGTCACTAAATAGCAACGGTTAAAATACCGTCACTAATCCGTCGATACATGATTAATGACGGAATATTTTCGTCACAGCCTTAAAATATTTTATTCTCATATTTTTAGCGCCTTTTGTTTCTACGGTTTAATGACGGATTTTTTTTCCGTCTCTAAATTCCGTCATGATTCCGTCACTAAGTCGTTGCTAATACTCAAACACTCTTGTAGTCTTTATCCGTGACTATTCCGTCACTAGTTCGTAATTAGACTGTGACGAAAATTGTCCGTCACTAAAATCAGTCACTATTAATAATATTTCTTGTAGTGTTACTCTCTCGAGTTAATTAATCCTAGTAACTCCCAAAAGCTCACGAACCTATGCCTACACAGTCATAGAGAACTACACTCTATGTCGTACGTCTGATAACAAACCCCTTCTCTCGAAACGAGTTTGTTAAACGGGATTACTAAACCAAGATGGCCAGTCTAAATTCAGTTATAATAACAAACATAAAGATAAACACTTTTAAGAACGGAATCAATAAATCAGACATAAATCAGAACATTGTTATAAAAATCCCTACTTTCTAATCCTAGGACACGAATAGCTTAGCTACTCCTGCCTAGCAACAATCCAATACAAAATTCTGAGAAAAACATCACAAGAATTGAAAACTAGAAAAATAAACTAAACCCGGATGAATCGTCTCGATGATCTTCGTCTTCTTTGTCCTCCAAAGTTTCTTAACTCTTTCTCTAGGTATCTCAGGGAATATGGAGTGTCTCCCTTTTACTGGCGAGTCCAAGGACCTATTTATAAGTATGGGTTTGAATTCTTAAGAGATTAGGATAAAAATCCCAATTAAAACACGATTTTTCAATCCGGAACACTTTCGACGCGGCCTCGTCAGTATGTCTTAAGAACATCAAAACGACGCGGCCTCGTCACCCTTCTCAGTGTTGAACGCTTAACGAGGACAGTTTTGACGCGGCCGTGTTGCCTTGTGACGCGGCCTCGTCACTTCTTGCCCCAAAGTGTGGTTTTCCAGTTTTTTGGGGGCCTTGCGGCCCATGTTTCCTCTACTTGGTCCGTTTCGCCTCTAGTTCGCAATAAACTCACTATTTTGGCCTAAAATTGATAGAACTTCACAAAACACGTCAATTGGTCCAAGATATGAAATATAAGCAATTATCGACCATATACACATGCAAATGCTATAAATATACACTTAAAATCGACCTAAATGCATGTATACACAACGTGTATTAACCGAGTCAGCGTATGCTGGTTTGGTCAGTGAAGCAATGCCCGGTTGGCGAGCATGCACGGATTTGCAACTCGGGTGCCGGGGGAGTCAGCGACCAGGTGCTAGTCTGCTCGACGGAAAGGTGCAACCCAGCGAATGGAAGTGTCCAGAACTGACAATTCTAAATGCACTACAACTCTTCAGAAATAATAAATACACCTTCAGAAACTATAAATAGACCTCCCCCCTGTAATAGACCTCCCATTCTGCAAATAGACCTCCCATTCTGCATTTCCAGCCACTTAAACATAAAAATCTGCATTAGCATTCTTAGCATTTATAGCCCACCCCAATTCAAGTCTAAAAAAGTGCAGCCCTCCTAAATTCGAGCATATAGAAAGTCCATCAATATCGTCTTACGTACAACAAATCAAACCCGTGGCTCGACTTACGTACAACGAGTCAAACTCGTGCCTCAACTTTACCAATTGTGTTTATTAAGTCGTTTTTTCAAGTATACTTTCCAGTTTCCAACATACAGAAATAGTAGGTACAGTTGCATGCTATTAAAAAAACAAACCATAAAACTTCTATTAACAGTAACTAGTATTTTTTTGGCAAAGTTAGTTGCATCTACAGAACCTCATGCTTATCTCATGAGAATTGCGTTCCTCTCACAGGTGCTGACCTCTATAGAGAATTTGTGGGGCGCCTCTTTTATCTGAATCCTGATAGACCTAATGTTACATGTGTTGTGCAACAACTCAGTCGCGTTGTCACAACAGATCATTTGGATGCTGCAATTTTTTACTTCGTTACCTATGTGGCTCTCCAACAAAAGAATTACTATCCAGTTTATGTGTTTCTCACAATCAAGGTCTCAATGATGCAAATTGGGGGGGTCATGTGTTGACACTAGGAAGTCCTTAACAAGCTATTATTTCCTTAGGTCGTTGCTCGTTTTATGGAAAGCCTAGAAGCAATCCACCAATTTTTGTAGCTCAGCCGAGACTGAATACAAAGCAGCACTACTAGTGAGCTCACTTGGTTGGATTACATTGTAAGAGATTTGGGTCTAGCGCCTCATCCTATATCACTTTGATGTGATAATAAGGTAGTCTTGCATATTGATGATAACCCGGTGTTCCATGAATAAACCAAGTATATCGAGACTGATCGTCACTTGGTCTAAAATAGACTTACAGAAGGCGATGTTTTACGAAGCAACTATGGGGTTAGTTTGCTATTTTACTTTTCAACACTTCCAAAGCAGAGCTTCTAAAACTTTCTATTTTCGATTATTTCTTTTTCGGTTGTACTCCTTTTATAAATAAATGAGCTTGCAGCTCATATGATTTTACAGAAGATGTTTTGAGTAAACAAAACAGTTACCAAGTTCATCTTTGAACTTAACTTAACATTTAGCAAAACAATTGTTTTAAAAAAGTAATGTTTTTTCTGCCTAAGAAAAATTAACTTTGAGTCTTACATACACAATCATACATAAATGTTACAAGTGGCAAGAACATCAATAAAAGTTTTGGATTGACTCAACTTGATGAAAAGAAAAATTTCTCACAGCACATATTTTTACGGTCATTCAATATGGATTGCATTCCAATCTAACTCCAATCCTATACTGAATAATCCTGTTATGTCCGCTATTGGATCACTCGATTGTTGCCACATGAAAATATTGGCCGAGTCAGATATGAAAAGTGTGAATCACATTCTCAGTTTTAGGAAAAATTGAGAATGGGCAAATCATACATATAATTATTTTCACACAATAACAATCTAGTGATGTAGTAAAAGTGTAGGAGGATTATTCAAGAGAGACCCACTCCGATTCCAATCAGGTTTTGCTTATTATTGAAGTAGGCAAAATGCAGCAAGTTTCCATATCATAAATCCACCAGCCATTATCAGAGCCCATAGTAAAGTATATACAATCTCCTCTGCAACCAATTTCTGCAGAATTCACCCAACTACAACGCCGATCCAGAAACAATGTCTTCCCTTGAAACCTCTCCACCTTAATCCACTTAAATTTCACAAAACATAGATGAAAAACCTCGATTTTGTCCACGATTTCAAGTGATTTCTGATGAATAAAGTAAAGTAAAAAAATTTCTCCATTCAATTCAATTAAATACTCTTTGAAAAACCTCGATTTTTCAGATGGAACACACCTGCTCGTGCTTATGTCCGTAACCGTAAGGCGCGAATCGACGCTTTCGATAACTGCAAGAGTCCCCTGCAAACTCAGTGCGTAGAATTTACCATGAAGTCCGATTACACTAGTGAATTCAATGCGCTTTTTCTTTGGATCAAATGGATCGATAATGGTGCATTCGTATCTGAACCTCATCCACGGGGGTTCGTCAGCACGGTAGGTCATGATCTGGCGAGGAGACGCAGATGATGTGTTTGATGAATTGCCTACAAGATAAATTCCAGCGCCAACACTTTTGCTGCACCGGATTGTTGCTGGTAGCCATGATTTTGAGGTGAAACAAGCGGTGTTCATGTGATGCAGTGGGCTTCTTTTTGTTCTTCTTCTTCTACTGCGAAGCAATTGGATTATTTCTGGGGGAAGGTTAAGGTATTGCCATATGTCTACACCTCTGTTTGTTGACGATCTTTTTGCCGTGTTTTTCTTTGCTGCCATTGGAAGTAATGAAAAGCAAAATCAAATTTGTAGGTCTGAATGATGTGAGGAAGATAATCGCGGTTGTATAGGTGGTGGCATCCTTGGTCCTCAAGTTTTATCAAATTTAAAATATCCAAAGTCTACGCTTAGATGATAATGGCGCTTGAGGGATACGTGAAAGTTTAGTGATATTATATTTCTGGCCTTTAAATATTCACGTTGTTTTGCTTTGTTATCTATTTTGACTTTTTTCTTGCCTCTATTCATACAGTTTTTGAGATGCTAACCGTAAATTTACATGAATACATGTAATGTGTGAATGTGTATTTTAAATATGGTGTTAACTCTAAGACCGGCTAACAGGAGATCACTAAGTGTGGGAAGAATCATAGATGCTAGAATCGGCGAACTACTTCAAGTGCATTATCCACTTTCTATTTTCACATACTTACATGTTGGTGCGTATAAATTATGGTGGACACTGCAAGTGACATCCAGGCAACAAATAAATATGGAATTATGTTCATATTCATTAATTGTAAGGAAAATAAAAGCACCCCAATATGATATTTTTACAAGAATATATGTGTATCTATTACTTATATAAAAAGAGTGATGCACATGAGTGTTAATGTATACTTTGTGGGTCCCACTTATGATTTTCGCGCGCGTGATATATATATATATATATATATATATATATTAAGGTGTGTTTAGAATCACAAACTAGGCATTAGCTTACTTGGTAAAGGCGGTACATTGTACCCTTCAGTGCACAGGTTCGAATCTTAACATCACCTTTTTATTTTTCACCAAAGTATATTTAATATTTCAGTATATTCAAATTCCGAGAATTCCGAGCATAGTATATGTTATAAAGCCTGACAGTATATTTAATATTTCGATGTAGTATACTTATTTTTCACCAACAGTATATTCAAATTCCGAGCATAGTATATGTTATAAAGCCTGATAGTATATTTAATATTTTAATGTAGTATACGTTATGTTGCATGACAGTATACGTTGTTCCTTTTTATTTTTCATCAGCAGTATATTCAAATTTCGAGCATAATATATGTTATGATGCCTAACAGTATATTTAATATTTCGATGTAGTATACGTTATGTTGCATGAGAGTATACGTTGTTTTAGTTAAGTTTTGTTTTATACTGCGAAATATTTATTTTTTCCAACTTACAATACTCACAGTATATTTAATATTTCGATACAGTATACGTTGTGATGCCTGACAATATATGTTGTTTTAGTTAATTTTTGTTACATACTGCGAAATATTTATTTTTTTCAACTTACAATACTCACAGTATATTTAATATTTCGATACGGTGTATATTATGATGTATGACAGTATAAGTTCGGTTAGATTAATTTTTCTTGTATATTGTACAATATTTATGTTACGAACTTATAATACAATTATTGTTGCGCTATAAAAAAACTTAATAATAAAATTTATAATTTTTTCCATACTCACAGGCTAAAAGAAAAAAAAATTAAAGGGCAAAAAAAAAAAGAAAGAAGAAGGAAAAAAGATGCAAACAGAATTGAACACTTGACCTCAAGGTTGAGATATTTAAGACTGCATTAAATACCACCAGACCACTTGCTTTTAATGTTCAACAAACAGGCCATTAAGTATATAACATGCGCGTGCGAAAAAATATTAATATAATAATAATTGCCTAGTTCAGACCGATCTGAACCGCGCGAATTTCTTGGGCTGAACCGATGAGCCCCACAAGGTGTACAATAACACTATGGTGCATCTTATGCACCTAAGTTTTTGCCATATAAAAATACGAATTGATTTGTCTTTTTTGTGAGATCTAAAATACCATTGCAAAGTATTAAATTTAAAGGATAAATAAATAATTTTACAAGAAACACTATTATTAAAAGTTAAAAAAAAATTAAATAATAACATATCCAAATTACTATTTAACTCTTAATTCCAAATCCTATTTAATCCTCAATTCCAAAACACACGAAAACACGAGCATATGTGAACCAGGCAACGCCGACCATATCTAATTTGTGATAGTAACTCTGGAAAGTGGATCGAGAAGCAGAAGATAATGAGAAAACACCCCCCCCCCCCCCGGTTCTAAATGTAACTCAGAATTCCTTTTTCTATCTTTTTTTCCCTTTTTCAGTTTCGTGTCTACGGTTACCTGGAGCCTGGACAGCGTCTATCCAAGTCACATAACACAGTGAATTATCAATCCAAAAGAAATTATCATAAATTAAAAATATTAACCAATAATACACATGTCATTCTTATCCTATTTACTCCTTAATCCGTAATCCTATAACCTACGAGGGGACACAACCAATTTTATTTCATACTCGCACGTAATTAGGGATGTGTGAGTTCAAATTCGAACTCGCATAAAATCCGCTTCGATCAAACTCACTAGATCAAAAGGGTTTTAGCAGATTTGAAGCAAGTAGAGGGTGTTGCGAAATCCACCCCTAATTTATCCAGGTATTACATAACACAAAACAAGTTATTCTAAAATAGTCCACACTCGCTCCCACCTCGATGATGATCCTTTGTTTTAATATTATTTTTATAGAATATTTTGTATTATTTATATGATATTAACGTTTTTGTATATGCTTTTCATACTGTTGAATGATTAATTAATGTAACTTCTTTGAGTTATTCTGCAGTCTGTGTCTTCATTTATATATTATGTTTAGGTGATATTTGATTGAAGAGTTATCTTTAAAATATTTAATATTTTATTTAATTTCATTGCAATTCAGCCTGTTGGGATTTATGTCTTGAATCTTATTGGGGTTAAATTGACATTCGTATCGAGGTGGAGGAATTGGAAATTGAAGCTAGAAGAACGACGCGGTCGCGTCAGGAATCGACGCGGTTGCATCATTGTTGGTACGCGGGCGCGCCAGAATGGGACGACACGGTCGCGTCGTCTTGTAATGCGGTCGCGTACTGGTTGAACACGGGCGCGACAGAATGAAGTGACGCGGTCGCATCAGGAGAGCGGACGCGGCCGTGGCGAGTTGGCCGCGGCCGAGGCAAGCCCAGCAGAGCAGTTTCATGGGCCTACGCGAATTAGGCCCAAGTTGATTCCTTTCTTGTTAGGATTAGGTTTTGGGGGCTTATATATAGGTCCTATTGGAGTCATTTGATAGAGAGAGTCTTAGAGAGATTAGAGAGTCTTAGAATTATTTTTGGCTTTGAATTTGGCTTGATTGTTCAAGCGTTGATAGTTTGTTTGGGTCGAGTATCAATTGATAGATACTCGACTATTGGTCTTTGTTTGAACTCTCGTTTGAATTGATTTGGGATCCTTCCCTTTTGGTCGTGGACGTAGCTAACAAGTTGTTAGTGAACCACGTTAATTCTTGGTGTCGGTTTTATTTGTTTGCTTGCACGGTTATTATTCGTTTGCTTTGTTCGATTAGTTTGCTTATTTCCCAACAGTCGGGTGGGTTATCCGATGGGGTGAAGTGGGTTATGAGTTTAGGGTTTCTTTTTACGGTCTGGGTACGAATTTAGTCAAACTCGCCACATACCCGACCCATTGCCATACCTAATCGTAATCGAGTAGTTCATACTCGAATAATCCGAAGTTGGAAATAGCGGAGACCCGAAGTTGAAGAAATTAACAAATAATGTAGAGAAGCATAACTCAAAGTTGAAAAAATTAACAAAGAATGTAGAGAAGCATAATTCGAAGTCGGAGAAATTAGCGCAAGGACGAAATTGGAGAAATTAGCCGAGAATATAATATATATTTTTTTTTCTTTTGATCATTAATTTTCTATTTCAATTCCTGCATCTCTCAAGCTTCTAATTAGAAAGCTTCATCTTTTTAACAGATGCTCCAAAATTAAAAGAGAATTTTGAGCATTTTTTCATTTAGGTCATTCATGTTATAAATATTTGATTTCATATATGATTGTATATTTCTTCAGATTATTGATATTACTTTTAAGGGAATTCATAGTGTATTGTTTAATGTGACCACATTGTAGAATATCTTTGAAGCTAAAATCTGGGAAAAAAAGTTGAGTTGGTCCCATAATTTTTTAATTTTTTTTTTATTTAGTCTCATAAATAATTGTTTTTTCGATTTAGTCACGTAATTCTAGTAATTCCTCAATTTAAGAAAAAAATTGACCATGTCGCCGGAAAAAAAAACACGTGACACCCACGTGCCGGCGTCGAGTATCCATGTGTATCTGATTATGTGATCTGGAATTTTTTTTCTTAATTGACAACTCAGCTTTTTTAAATAGAATAAATCTTTAATAAAGCCATTATATTTCATCTCCTTCTTCTTCACATTCGCGTTCATCGAGTCCAAAATTGCAGAAGAGGAACCCTAATTCAACTCATTCCCAAACTCTTCCCGAATTCGCACCTCTCGACATTTATTCGCCCTACCCATTTAGAGGCTGAAGAACCCTAACCGTTCCCCTTAAAATCCACGACCTAAAATATGTCCCAAGGTAGTAGCAGCTCGCAAACGCCATCGTATGCAATTATGGTTTGATTGTTGCCATCAAAACTTCTTGAAAAAAAGATAATATTAGTCGCAGGGAAAATTAAAAGATTAACGAGTTACCGTAGTTGGGAGGGTGCCAATCCATCGCGCCCTTCTTTCTAATGAAAACCATCTCACCTCAGTTTCTTGACGGCGTACCTCCACCTCAGTCTCGGTTCGTTGACGTCCCTGCTCTAATCACAACAGAGTTGCAGAGATTTATGGGTTTATGGACGGATCCAATTTTTCGACGGAGTAGGTTTTCCATATGTGACTCCTTCAGTGAAATGGGGAAAATGGGGGATCGATTAGGGTTTTTCTCTTTGATTCTAATTTAGCTTTTGTTTCTCAAATATTGTGTTCTTTCTATTTTAATTCAACAGATTTAGTTAATGAAAATCTTAGGTGGAAATTAGTTTAGTAAGGTGTAAACTGATGAATAAAGGAGAAAAAAAAGTAAAAAACAAAGCCACGTCACATATGGAGTGACACATGGCATTAGTCACTGGAATGCAATAATCGATGCCGGTATGTGGGTGACGCATGCTTTTTCCGGCTACTTGGTCAAAGTTGGATCAAAATTGCCCTTAAATTGAGCAACTACTATAGTTACATGACTAAATCGAAAAAGCAATTAATTATAAGATTAACTCAGAAAAGTTAAAAAGTTATGGGACCAAATATTTTTTTCCCCTTAAATCTAAATCAAATACTCCAAACTGAGATGCAATTGGACCAACTCTACGCACGTTAGGTAAATTGTGAAGAATTAATATTATTTGACATCTCTAATCAATCATGGAATTAGAGGAGGTGGGGGTGGCTGCTGCCAGTCTTGGTTAATTGGATTTCAAAAAAATATATATTGAGTGGGACTTTGGTGCATTAAGTGCACAATAATGTTATTGTGCACTCTTAGGGCGCAAACCTCCTCATTCCCCCAGCTTTTGCGACTTCTCCCAGCTTCTTCGGAACGTCTTCTCCTAGCTTTTTCGCACAGCTTCTTCACGAAGCTTTTCCGCACAGCTTCTACTCCATAGCTTCTTCTCCCACAATCTAAGCGCAAGTTGGCAGATTCTTCACGCAGGTTCGCGCGATTTTTGTCAAGTGCTTGATCTTGTTTATCCTCTCAAACTCAGCGAAAATCAGAAAGAAAAAGAGAATCGAAGAAAAATTTGAGAAATAGGCGAAAATCAAAGAAAAGAACATGGACAAATCTTCTCAAATGCCCTACGAATTAGGAGAGTAAGGTTTCAATTTTTATGTTTACATTCTTTTTCATTGAATAAAATATGATAGTGTTTATTGTTTTTTTATGTTTACATTCTTTTTCATTGAATAAAATATGATAGTGTTTATTGTTAAAAAAATTGTGAATTCAAATATGTAGTTTTATTTGCATCACAATATACTTTTCTCGTGACTTTTTTCTGATTTATTCACAGATATGAATATTGAAATGGGGCAAGAAAAAAATTAAGGTAAGATTTTAAAAAACTAGAATTTGGCACGTGCGTTGCACATGTCACAACATCTAGTTTATTTATCTTAAAAATTATATTTTGGTATTTATCTTTTATATTAATTAGTATATTTGGTTTTTAAATTTTCAGTAGGAAGTGTTCAAAGAATAATTCATTTTCTTCAAAAATATTTATGAAAGTGAATCATAATGTTACACAAGTTCACCTATTTCCCGTATAATGAAGTGAAATTGTTCATATCTTAATAGTAACCTATTTTAACAAAATTATTCTATAAATTTTATTGTAAAAATAGTGCAATTGTTAAAATTGTCAGTTTAAGTAAAAGTTGAAACATAGTATTTAGAATAAAATCTATAACCTTTTTACTAAATTAGCTAATAATAAATAATATAAGTAAGCCAAGAAAAATTGTAACATCATAAATTTGTTCTAGTACGTATAAATGATTAATTGCTTCAAATTTGTTTATATGAAATTATTCATCTATCTTAATTAAAAATAAATATAAAAACATATTTATCTTCGAAATTATTTTGAAATGGCGTAATTCCTTCTTTCTACAGATGTACTCCCTCCGTCCCCGCTCTAATTTGCCTACTTTCCTTTTTGGTTTGTCCCAATCTAATTTGCCAACCCATAAAAGGCAAATTTCTCTCACAATCTCCACCCTCAAAATCTCCACATTCAATCTCCACCTTTAAAAAAGTCAAAGATTCCACAAAATCTGTTTTTTCTTAACCTCCGTGCCTTGCCAAGGTAGGCAAATTGGGCCGGGACGGAGGGAGTACTTGTTTTCATATTTTTTCCTTCTTGATCTTCCTTGTTATCGAGGTCTTTTTTTGTTGTGATTTTTTTAAAAAAAAAATTTGAGTATTTGCTTAATATCGCTCTCTATTTAAATGTTGTCTTCTATTTTTCTCTTTTTGTTTCTTCCATTCTTCTTCTCTTTCGTTGTCGCAATTTGTTCATGTTATTTTTTCTTCGATATTGTTCTTGTTTTCTTCCCTTCAATAGTTTTATATCAAAAGCTGAAGTTGTATTTTTGTCCCCTCTATTTTTTCTTTTGTGATCTCTATGACCTCATAAGAGGTATTATGTTGAGAGGTACATGATATTTTTAATAATTTTCCCTTATAGAAAATATTTCAATAATAGATATGTTGTTATTCTTATTTCACTATTTAATTCTCTTAACAATAATGCATAAATTGTTATTCTGTTGATATTTAATCACCAATTTTGATAAAATTTAATGTTTGTAAAATTTAAAATTGTTGAAATAATTACCAAAATAAACATCAAAACTTTTAAAGAATATTTTGAACACAAAAAGTATTTTCTTTCTTGATGCTGCAAATCGGTATTACTTTAATACTCTTGCAGAACCTCTACTTTCTTCAAATGTTCCTAATTACTTCAAAGTATATCCTCTTCCAAGAAGCCTCCAACAATACTCAACTATAAAAGAGATTAATGTCTTATTACTGAATTTTGGCTTATTTTTATGTGTTTTTAGCAATAAAATATCTTTAATGTCAAATTGTTGCACTTCCTTAGAAAAGACTAAACTGAAACAATAAGTAACCAGATAGAAATTAAAAATTCATGCAGGAGAAAATCTCCACAAAAAACTAAATAGGTGTCCGCAAAACTAACGTAAAGTCTAAAAGATAACTTGAAAGACTTAATAGTTCCTATTGAGGATTTATCATGACAACCAGTATCACTATTTAATAGATGAACAATTCTTACCCTTTTCTTACTAATTCTAAGAATTATTTTGGACAAGTAAATGATGTCATGTGTACATTATCAATTTAATGCAAAATTTGTCTTTTACAATTCTAACATTATCAATCAAAGGTCGCGTGCATAATATTTTGAGTGTCTTTTTTTTTTCTTTTTTTTTTTTTTTTTTTTTGTCTTTTCTCCATATCATATCGGAAATTATATTAAAAGAAAAAAAAATCCTTAATTGTGCAACAAAAACACTGTCATTTAAGTCCAAAATGATCTATGTTGTGCTTTAAGTATAATAGAGGACCTAATTCGAAGATGAACTATTGTTTGCAATAGAGAAATTCAAAGTGAAAAAATAGCTTTGTAAAGACAGATATACAAGTTGATATTCTTGCATTCCATCTCCGGTTTCAATCACACAATATGGGAGAATATTTACACTAACTGAAGAACTTGGAGGGCCTTTGGCTAAGTCTGTAAGGTCCTCAAAACATCTTATAAGATGTTTGAGAGCTTATAAGCTCTTGAAATATGTTTGACAAAATAAGATATTAGACAACTTATAAGATGTAAAAATAAGCTCTTAGAGCTTAAAAACTCCAAAAAAAAAAATAAGTCCCTTTAATCCATCTTATTTATTTAAAGATCTTATAAGTTACATTAAATTTCACATACTACACATACTTCAAATACATGTTTCACACGTTCACACACTTCACACACTTCACGCACTTCACGCATTTCACACATGTCAAACACTACACACTTTCACGTATTTTACATACTACACACACTTCACACACTACACACATTTCACACACTTCACATGTTTTACATACTACACACACTACGCACAGTTCACACGTTTCACACTTCACACATTTCACATACTACACACACTTCACACACATCACACATTTCTTCACAAACTACACACACTTCACACACTACACACATTCACATACTACACACGTTTCACAGACTTCACATACTACACACGCTTCACACACATCACACACTCCACACACTTCACACTTTCACATATTACACACACTTTATACATTTCATATACTACACATACAACACACATTTAAAACGTTTCACACATTTCACATACTACACATACTTCACACACTAATCAAAATGTGTGTTTGATATTAATTTTCAAATTAGACCCCAAATTCAAAGCTAAATCATTTCATTCAAATTGCAAGCTTATAAGTTTTTCTTATTCAAACATTTTAACTTATAAGCTCTTAAGAAATTACATCTTATAAGCTTTTTGAACAACTTATAAGATATTGGAGCTTATACGATGTTTTAGAATGAGCTTAGCCAAATACCATCTTAGACAAAAAATACGACCATCTTAGTACATCTGATTCCGTCCACTAAGAAATTGATTTTTTTAATGAAGAAAATAGTAGAGATGAACTATGTAATTTAAAATTTATCTTTATTTTAAAGTTACCAAGTTTGCTCAAGTATTTCGCTCAATGGTTAATTTAATCATATGAAAATATTTCATTAATTTACAGGCGGACATGATGAAAAATTCTTAGAAGAAATTATTAAGATTCAAATATATAAATGTATAATTTGTCATATACTTATACTATAAAATAGTTATAAATATATTAATTATTAACTTTATTCTTTTACATTAATAATAAATCAACATCTTAAGACATGTATCCAACGAATTCTGAAAGGTGCATGACCTGCACAAAATTAATATATTAACTATTCGTATAGATTTTTATTAGAATAATTTACTCATACTATTTTCTTTTCAAAGTTATACATATAATTTAGATTGCATTTGGATGGAAGAATTTAAGAATAAATTTGAAATTCATAGTCTCATTGAGTCACAATCTTCAATAACTAATTAGAAGGATAAGTTCAGCATGACCAAAATCAGTAGACAGAAATCATTACCTCATTTTCCAACATAGGCTTCACTTTCTTAAGATAAATCATTAGAGAGATCAACTGCATCCATTAACATTTCCATTTAGGCTCCTGAATTTTTTATATCAGAGAAAAACTGACCAGATCATATATCTATGTAGATATAATTAGAATAAGAATTAGGATGTGAATATGATAATTAGGATATGTATACTTTTGTGTTGAACCACTCTTTGAAAATCTCGATTCACTATTTTTTGGTAGAATATGTGATTAGAATACAAAATTAGGATTAGAATTAGGATCGAAATATAATAATTAGGATATGTTAGGATATCAGAATATAATAATTAAGATTTAATAGGATATTACAATTTCGCCCTCAGAATATTTAAACTTAAAAGGGGTAAAATAGGTTAAACCTAAATTGGCTGAACCTTAAGGCACTTTTATATTAGTGTATAGATAATGTTCAATATATAACTATAAGTTATGTTAATGTCTTCATTTTGGCATGCAATTCTTATAGAAAATGAGCATACAAATGATATGTTGAATTCAGAAAAAATATGCAGCAGATTGAGATCAAATGATGGGTTGAAGAACAACAATAAAGGTAAAAACAATAGTACACATTATTATCTATAACGATACACTGTTAGATGATATGGCAATATAATTTATGTGTTGCATTTTTCTGATTATTGATAGAAATTCTAAATAAATCAATACTTATTGGACTGAAGCAAGAAAATCATCAAGGTAAAATTTAAAAAAAAAAAATGTTCAATGTATAGTTATAAGTTACAAATATATATATAACTATAAGTTGTTTTAATATTTTCAATTTCTGGTGCAATCATAATTCAAAATGAGCATGAAACTGAAGGGTTGAACAAAAAAAAATGAAGGTAAAAAAAGCTACGTATGATTTATTGTTTAGCAGATATAGTATACTATAATCTCTATAACAGTGCACCCTAAGCTGCATGATAATATTACTTTTTCTGCTGCCTTTTTATGATTTTTGACAGAACTTTTAGATGAATAACTATATATAAATTATAAATACTCCCACGATTCCATATTAATTGTTGTTCTAGCTACTTCTTCATGTTTCCAATTAATTGACATTTTAGATTTTTTTCACCAATTCTACCAATTTTCTCCATTGGCTCAATCCTATAATATCTCTACTTTTTAATCTATCAAAAATATTTTATTTGGTCAAATTTTTATCCCCTAATATTAGCTGAGGGTTTATCTGTCAAAATATTTCATCCTTAATTCTTTCATTTTTTTCTTTCTAAAACGACATTTTATATGGAATAGAGGAGTATATATCTATAGATTTTTTAAGGCTTAATTGCGAAAACAAACACGAACTTTCATTAAATTGCAAATTTGACATAACTTTTCAAATTTTGTAAAATAAATCACGAACTTAACATAATTTTGCAATTTCAATCATTAGTCATTCTTCAAAGATAAATTGTCAATGTGTATAGCTATTTACGCCATGTAATGCGATATAGGATGTAATACTGAGCTACAAAATAAAACTAAAAAATAATTAATGAAATTACGGATCAAGTTGTTCTTGATTAGACCGAAAATAGCGACGAACTTGTATTCTCAACTTGATACCTAATTTCCCATACCTTATTGATTAGTTGATACTAAAAATCACTTATCTTAGAGAAAAGAATCACAAATATAAAATTATACCATGTTTGTGATAAAGCGAAAAATAATTTTATGACTCACGTATACAACAATTTTTAGTTCATATAATCGGATAATGCTCATTGCATTACTAAAGAGAAAAAATAATTTGAGTTGACAAGAAAAGTCTATTACGACTTGTTCCATTATGTGCCACTTGATCCGGGTTCTTCTTCTTATTATTATTATTATTATTATTATTATTATTATTATTATTATTATTATTATTATTATTATTATTATTATTATTATTATTATTATTATTATTATTATTATTATTATTAATTGTTATACCAACATGACATCCTACATGGCGTAAATAATCAACATGTAGAGAATTTATCACTAAAAATTGGTTGATGATCAAAATTGCAAAAGTTTGCTAAGTTCATGATTTATTTTACAAAATATGAAATGTTATGTTTAATTTGCAATCTGATGAAAGTTCGTATTTTATTTTGCAATTAAGCCTTATTTCAATATGTTCAGTTTATGATGCAATTCTTAAAGAAAATGAGCATGCAACTGGAACATCAAATTCAAGAACATATATGCAATAGAATGAGCTCAGATGATGTGCTGAACAACAACAGTAAAGGTAATGACAACAATACACTTTATTATCTATAACAGTATACTTTTAATTGCCTGAGAGTATAATTTATCTACTGGATTTTTCAAATTTTTTTCACAAAACTTCCAAATGAATCAATGGCTATTGAAGCATATATTGATAAAGAGGGACAAGAAATTCATCAAGGTAAGATTTCAAAATTAATGTTATATATATAGATATAAGTTATCAAATATATAACTACACGTTGTTTTAATATTTCCAATTTATGATGCAATCATCAATCAAGATGGCCATGAAAATGAAGGGTTGGACAACAACAATGAAGGTAAAACCTAAAAGCTAAATGTGATTTAAAATTTAACAGATATAGTAAACTATATTTTCTATAACAATGCACTATTAATCGCATGATAGTATACTTTATCCAATGTTCTAAAAATCGCTAGGCGCTAGTAGGTCGATTCTGCGGCCTAGTGCCTAGGCGCCGGCTAAGCGGCACCATCTTAGACGAATAATTTAATTGTTTGATAAATAAATAATACATACAAAAAATATTCAAAACAATAAAATAAATACCACCAACTTCAAATTTTAAAAGAGTTAATAGTGGGTGGAGGGGAAATTACTAAATTAGGGTGTGAAAAGAAATTAAAATTTTAAAAGGGCTCGCCTAAAGTTAAACACATTGACAAGAAAAAAAGTAAAAAAATAAAAAAATAATGAAAAAATAGAAAAAAAATTGTGCAGATAGGCGTCACCTAGGCGGATTAGGCGCCGCCTAATCGGGTTAGGCGGCGTCCAACTCGGTGACCGCCTAAAATGACCATTTTTAGGAAATTCAGATCGGCCTAGGGCCGCCTAGGCCGATTTTTAGAACAATGACTTTATCTACTGCCTTTTTTAATATTTGATAGAACTTGCGAATGAATCAGATGATGAGCTAAACAACAACAATGAAGGTAATCAAAATAGTACTCCCTCCGTTTCATATTAATTGACGTTTTAGGATAAAAGGGAATAATTAATAATTGAATATTTTGACAAATATACCCTCAGCTAAAAATTTGACAAAATCAAAATATCTCTTATAGAGTGAAAAGTAGAGATATTTTAGGATTGAGTCAATGGAGAAAATTGGTAGAATTGGTGAAAAATATGTAAAATGTTCATTAATTGAAAAATGGAAGAACATCCTAAAACGTCGATTAATATGGAATGGAGGGAGTACATTTTATTATCTATCATAATACACTTTTAATTGTCTAACAGTATAATTTTTGTGCTTCAAATTTTCTAATTTTTGACAGAACCCTCGAATGAATCAATAAATATCAGGTTCACTACTTAGGTTTAGAAGAAGCGCACTTTCTTATACTGCGAGCATGCTCGTAGATACGTTTTCAGTGTTCGAAATAATTTGTTTAATTTTGTTTAAGTACATACTTTATTTATCTTTTCTAAATAATTTAATATGTAGACACTTAGAGGGTGTTTGACTAAGCTTATAAGCTCCTTAAAACATCCTATAAGATGTTTGAGAGTTTATAAGCTCTTCAAATGTGTGGCAAAATAAAATGTTATACAACTTATAAGATGTAAAAATAAGCTCCTAGAGCTTATAAACTCCAAAAAAATAAGTTGCTCCAGTCCATCTTATTTTTTAAGATCTTATAAGTTACACTCAAATTTCACCTACTACACACACATATACACGCTACACATTCTATACACATTCCACACTACACACATTTCTCACACTACACACATTTACACACACTTCATACACTACACACACTTCACACACTACACGCACTTCACACACTATACACACTTTATAGCTAAATTACTCCATTCAATTGCTAGCTTATAAGATCTTTTGTCTTAACACTTTATTAACTTATAAGCTCTAAACAAATTGCATCTTATAAATTCTTTGAACCACCTACAAGATATTGAAACTTATAATATGTTTGAAATAAGTTTAGCCAAACATCCTCTTAATTTCGAATAAGAAACAAATAAACTCGCATGAACTTCCTGTGAAAGCATCATCAGCTCATTTGTTCATCTTACTGTTCATCTTACTGTTATATGTATTTCTTTCCATGTTCGTGTGAGTTCCTCCCCTGTCTCAGGATCATACTGTCATTTAAATAAATTATAATCATAAAACATACGAAACTAAAGCTGAAAAATATATAAATTGACTCACATCTTCATATATATATGGGGGCCATTTTCAGCTCCTTCATTGTTTTCTTATTAATCCAGCCATTAGCTTTCTGCATATTTTAGCGAATAAGACGATCATTCCACATATGTTTTGATAATAAAGCCAAAAATAGTCCTAGTACTTTTGATTTAAATTTAAAAAAACTAATAAACAATGAAATACAAATTAAGAGCACGACTAAGATAAAGCCTTCTATATTGCATCTCTATCCTATCGGATTATAAGTGAATAGTTAACTTAAGATTATTAACAAATATAGCTTTATAAAGAGAAGCAATGAGCTCTCTCAGATTGAAGGGGTCTCTTTGTGCACCGTTGGACGGATCTTAAATTCAGGCAATTCGAGTCATGGATAAAAAGAAATTATTATTTATGCTTAATATTACATGTGACGGGTAAATGTATCATGGTGAAAAAGTATCACGATTTTGCTTATAAGTGTTACATACATTTAAGCATAAATGACGATCCAACCCGAATTACACTGTGCAACTAATGCAGATGAAACTTTGCTTACTCAGATTAGCATATACATTTTCATATTGATCCCTACTATATCTAGTAAGTCTAAGTCCTCAAAACTTCAAATTAGTGAAATTGTATGGTTTGCATTTATTTTGCTTTGTCAGTTAAGATGTGGTGAACATTGATAATTCCTTATAAAATGAACTACCTAACTTCTATCAGTTTAGGCGTAGATTTAGAGGGTATTTGGCTAAGTTTATAAGCTCCTTAAAACATCTTATAAGATGTTTGAGGCCTTATGAGTTCTTGAAATGTATTTGGCAAAATAAAATGTTAGACAACTTATAAAATGTAAAAATAAGTTCTTAATGCTTATAAGTTCTAAGGGCTTATATGCTCAAAAAAAAAAAAAAAAAAAAAAAAAGTTCCTCAAGTTCAGTGTATTTTTTAAGATCTTATAAGTTACACTGAAATTTTACATACTACACACACATACACACTTCACACACACTACACACATTTCACATACGTTACATACTACACACAGTTAACATACGCTTTACACACTACACACACTTAACACACAGTTCACATACTACACACACATTTCATACACTATACAAATTTCACACACCACATATACTTCACTCACTAATCAAAATGTGTGTTTGATATTAACTTTCAAATTAGACCCCAAATTCATAGCTGAATCACTTCATTCAATTGCGCTTATTAACTCAAAAGTTGTGATGTATATAAAGCACACACGTAAACATACTCACAAAATGGGGGTAGACATCTGTTGGTTGGATCCATATCTGATGGATCCCAATATAATTGGGATATATATCTGACAAGATATTTAATATCTTATTAGATATATTCCCGATAGGAATGGAGATCCTATCCATAATAGGAGATAGATCTCTCCCATACTAATATATATACGAATATACTGGTATTCGTACACGACGGAGAAAAATAATACCACAGAATACATATTTTCTCCCTTTTCTCTCTAATTCTCTATCTTGGAGAATCATCGGAGTCCTCCAAGAGTTTAGGGTGTGAAGACGACGGCGGATGCTCTAGTAGTATTCGTCCAGACGGGCTAGTAGACGAATCAGTGTACGATCCATCAATTTGGGAATCAACCGAATACGTTCCGCTGCAACTCACTTGAGGTATATCGATTCCCATATACGTGAATATGTGATTTACGTGCTTTAATCGCTAACAGTGGTATTAAAGCGAGTATAGATTCGTTCTCGCCTGTTTTTTTTAATTTTGTCTCTTTCGTGTTTTTTCTTTAGGACAAAAAATTTCATTTTGGAAAAGCTGGGAATTTTTCTTGAATAACAAACAAAAACCCTTCTCCATCCCTACCCTGTCCGCGGGCCACGAAGGCGGCGCTTGCAACACGGCTGCCCTGCTGCGCTGCGACGGCGCCGACGACGGCGGCGGCGGCGGCTGCTGCGCCTCCCTGCGCACGGCCGCCCTGTGTTGCTCCGCTGCTGCTGCCTCGCTACTTCGATACTGCTGCTCGCTGCGGCGCTGCTGTGTCGCCGCCTTGCGCGCGGCGCCGGCGCTCCGCAGCGCCACTGCTTCACCTCCGGTGACTCGGGTGCGGCTGCGCGGCTGTGCGGCTCTGTCTGCTGCTGCCCGCGCTGCGTCGCTACTCCACTGTCGCTGCCATGCTCCGCTGCTCTGCTTTGCTGCTCCTGCTCCTGCTGCCGCGCCGGCGGCGGCGGTGGTGGGTGCGGCGGCGGCGGACGGCTGCGGGGGGTGGCGGCGGCAAGCGGGCTAGGGTTTCAGAATTTCTGGGCCATAACCAGTTTTGGGCTAATATGAATTTTTGGGCCATAATCAGTTTTGGGCTAATATGAATTTTTGGGCCATAATCACTGTTCTTCTATTGAAATATCAATTAATAAATGGATGCGTCATTATTAATTGTCAACCTCGGTTTTTCCAAGATCATTATATATACATAATGGGCTACATTGCTTTCTTATAGTTTTTACAACATGCATTATATTCTGTAATTTAATTTAATTGTTTACGTATTTTTTATTACGTAATATAATGATTGATGTATGTGTGAGATGGTTGATGACAGCGGTGGTAATACGATGTTACAATGTAATTTTTATAGAATCATGTAGTAGGAACGAAAATTGTAATTATTTATTTATTTATTTTCGTTTTTCACTAGGGCACATGTATTAGAGGGGCCAATTTTTGAGGCCATGTAATTTTTTTATTGTTTCGTATTTACCGCCATAGGTCATTAACATCTCACTTTATTATTATTATTATTTTTATGAATGTTATTGAGAGGGACAATTTTTATTCGCGATCATTTAATTTTTTATTATCGTCTTCAATTGAGTGGGAGATGATTATAAGCCTATGCGGCGAATTTTCGATCCCATTCACTTGCGAGAAATAATAAAACTGTATTTGGACCCAAATAAAAATATTAAATAGACAACCTTCTAACATATTTTGCTCATAATATTAACAGAAATGGATGCCCAAATAGCTTTTTCTGATCTTTACGGTTCTGGCAAACTAGATGGCCAGAACTATGCCATGTGGCACCGTAAGATCCAGTTTCTGCTACATAATATGAAGGTCCTTGACCATCTCACTGAGACTATGGCCGCGCCGGTTGAGCCAGAGAACGGTCAAAATGCCCAATATCGTCGCGATTTAGACGCGTACAATAAGTGGGCGAATCAAGATCGGTATGCGCGCTATACTATGCTTAGCTGCATGCAAGATCATCTGATTCGTGAGTTCGAGACGTTTGCTACAGCTAAAGAGCTGTGGGACGGCTTAAAGGTCACGTACGACACTACCTCGGCAACGAGACTAAGGGCTTTAACCCTTAAATTCAATCAGTACGTACTTGACCCTAAGCACACTATGGGCCAGCATCTTGATGTCATGAAAGACATGATTCGAGAGCTTCAAAATGCTGGAAATGAACTCACCAACGAACTACAAGTTTTGGCAGTCCTAAGGTCGCTACCTGAGCAGACTTGGGGACAAGTTAAATTTGTGCTCACACACAACGAGCAAATCCAAACCTTTGACAGCGTCGCCAGTCATCTTAGACTCGAGGCTGACCGTCGAGAGGTGGAAAGAGCACAAGCGGCTGCTTTCATCGCACATGCTGGGCAACGCAAGCCTAACACAGGCAACCGTTGGAAAAAGCAAAAGAATGCAGGACAAAGCAATGCCAAAAACCAAAACTTGGGCCCGCAAGGTGAAAAGGCTAAAAAGCGTCACCGTGGAAAAAGGGGCGGAAAGAAGAAAGACACCTGCTATAACTGTGGAAAGACGGGTCACTTTGCTCGTAGTTGTACTGAGCCAAAGAAGGTAAGACCCGCTCCTAGCTCTACTGATTCATTTGTCTGTTCACATGTGTTAGTTGCTAATTCTCTCCATGGTTGGATTGTAGACTTAGGAGCAACCAAACACGTGACAAGAGATAGAGCAGGATTTGTAGATTATCATCGAGTACCAGCGGGCAGCCACTACATTGCTATGTGAAATGGCGCGCAAGAAGAGGTGGTGGGAGTTGGTGCATACCAGCTCAAACTTAGCACTGGGCGCGAGCTGCTCCTTAGTGATGTGCTTTATGCGCCTAGTATTCGATGTAATTTACTTTCAGTTTCAGCACTTTTGAGTCAAGATTTTTCTTTCTTGTTTAAAAAGACCATGTTATCTATTTTTCTCGGCAACAACCTTTATGGCGTAGGACATATGAACAATGGATTTTTCATGTTGGATTTATCTATTGAAAGCACTACTTTTATTTCTTCGTCTGTTGATATTTTGAATGATTCAAATAAATGGCATGCAAGGTTAGGACACATAGGGCGTGAAAGGATGACTAGGTTAGCTCGAGAAGGCTTTTTCGGCAATCTCGCTAAAGTCAACCTTCCTGTGAAGGCACTACTTTTGGCAGGAAAAGCCTGCCGGCATATGTCTGGCAGGAAAAGCCTGCCGGAAGCCTTTTGGAAGGCAAAAAGAGCTACTCAACCTCAAGATTTAGTTCACTCGGGCATATGCGGACCCCAAATGTGAAGGCACGACACGGTGCATCCTATTTCCTCACGTTTATTGATGATTATTCGCGCTATGGTTCAGTGTATCTCCTGTCTCACCGCTCAGAAGCGCTTGATTGTTTTAAGCGATTCTTAGCGGAGGTTGAGAACCAAAGAGATAGGAAACTTAAAACGTTACGCACTGATAGAGGGCGAGAATACTTGTCTGACCAGTTCAGGCAATACTGTGAGGAAAAAGGGATCATAAGACAACTGTCAATTCCATACACTCCGCAACAAAATGGTGTTGCAGAGAGCAGGAATATGACACTTCTGGACATGGCCAGATCAATGATGACGCAAGCAAATCTACCAATATCCTTTTGGGGAGATGCAATCTTAACTGCTGCCTACATATTGAACCGTGTGCCATCTAAATCAGTTCCTTCGACTCCGTATGAGTTGTGGCATGAGAGAAAGCCCAACTTACAAGGTTTGCACCCTTGGGGGTCAGCAGGGTTTGCTCATAATACTTCCCATAAGCATGGGAAACTAGGTCTTAGAGCAGTCAAACATATCTTTATAAGATACTGTGACCACTCGAAAGGCTATGTGATGTATGGTGAACATCCTGACGGAGGAATGACAGAATTTGAGTCGCGCGATGTCAATTTCCTCGAGGAGGAATTTCCAACAATTGGAGAAGTTAAAGGAGATCTTAAACTTTATGAGTTACAAGATCCCGAAGACAACGCTGGAATTCCTGGCGAGGATGCGGTTTTACAACCAAATCCAGCAATCGACGGGAATAATGAGAGCGATCTTAGAGTCAGTGGGAGAATTCCATTGCATGAAGACTCTCAAGATCTAGAGCTGCGCAGGAGCAAGCGTGGAACGGTTCCCCGAAGAGGTTTTGAACTCGAAGGGGAATCTTTCGTGTGCGCAACGATGGATGTTGATGAGCCAGCCACTTATGAAGAGGCTGTAACTTCTCCAAATGCTACAGAGTGGATAAGTGCTATGGAGGAAGAGATGAGTTCGATGGCTAAGAACCAAGTTTGGGAGCTAGTCGATCTACCGTCTGGACGCAAGACAATTGGGAACAAATGGGTTCTCAAAGTCAAGCGAAAAGCAGATGGCTCGATAGACAAGTATAAGGCTCGCCTGGTGGCGAAAGGCTTTACCCAAAAAGAAGGTGTGGACTATGAAGAGACATTCTCCCCGGTGGTGAGGTTTGCCTCTATCCGTCTCATTTTAGCAATTGTCGCCCATCTTGATTTGGAACTGTTCCAAATGAATGTGAAGACAGCATTTCTCTATGGAGAACTGGGTGATAAGATCTATATGGATCAACCTAAGGGTTTTCAGGTAAAGGGACAAGAGCGCAAAGTGTGCCGCTTAAAACATTCCATTTATGGACTGAAACAATCATCCAGACAGTGGTACCTTCGATTTCATCGAGCTATCACTTCGATAGGCTTCACGATGGTTGAGGAAGATCACTGTGTGTATGTCAAAAGGGATGAGAAGAATTTCACAATTCTCTCATTATATGTAGATGACATTTTGCTGGCTGGAAATGAGACGGAGATGATTTTCGCCACTCAACAGTGGTTATCATCTACTTTTGAGATGAACGACATGGGAGAAGCAGAATACATACTTGGTGTTAAGATACACCGAGATCGCTCAAAGAGACTCTTAACTTTGTCTCAAAAGACTTATATTAAGAGGGTTCTGGAGCGGTTTCGTATGCATAATGCTAAACCCGTTGACACGCCTATGGAAAAACATTGTGTTCTTAACAAAGATCTATACCCAAAAACAGATGATGACAAAGAAAGCATGGCTAAGGTCCCTTATGCAAGCGCGGTAGGGAGTTTGATGTACGCAATGATGTGTACTCGACCAGACTTGTGCTTTGCAGTAGGGATGGTGAGTAGGTATCAAAGTAATCCCGGACGCGCTCACTGGGCTGCAGTCAAAAGGATACTTAGATATCTAAAAGGGACAAGTGATTTATCTTTGTGCCATCACGGTGGCAGTTTGAAGCTACTTGGTAACAGCTTTGCTGATGGATCAGCAGATAGAGATGAACGCAAATCCACATCGGGATATGCATTCTTGTTAGGTGGCGCTGCTATCACTTGGTGTAGCAAGAAGCAGCCTTGTATATCTCTATCCACTATGGAGGCAGAGTACATCGCTTGTACATCTGCAGTTCAGGAGGCTATCTGGTTGAGAAGATTTCTTCAGACTTTGCGCATCACGGCGCATGTAGATGATGCAGTAGTTGTCCTTTGCGATAACACAGCTGCACTAGCATATGCTAAGGACCCCAAGTATCATGGGAGGACCAAGCATATCGACACCAGATACCACTTTATCCGAGATAATATTGCGCAAGGGCAAGTAGTTCTCAGGCACGTTCCCACTGGTGAAATGATAGCTGATCCTTTCACCAAGCCTTTGAGTCGGGATGTATTTCAAAGGCATGTTAGGAGTATGGGACTTCGTAGAATTTAAAATTCTTTTAGCCTGTATGAACAATTTTATTTATCAATAAAATGTGCCCTTATTATATGTTAGAAGTAATGTGTCTATTATGTGTGATATGTCACAAGGCTTGGATTGTCCCACTCACACGGGAAATCGCCCTGGCGCTTTGGTGAGCGAGCGGGATGAGACTGGCGGATCAAACACTTGAGTGATCACCTTCGTGAAAGGAACAACACGAAAAGGTTGTTGCTCATATTCGCCTTGGCAGGAGGCCAAGATGAGATCATACTTGATCGATTATGAAGAATGTCCTAACTTCATAAAAGCTTCTTAATAGCCGAGTGTGCGAATCATTAGAAGTTGTGTTGGAGACAAATTCCTAAGTGGACCGTAGGTCAGACGCTAGAAGAGCGACTGGACTAAGACTCGTATGATGTTCAGAGCGTGACATGCCTAAATTTGAGTGGGAGCTCCATCATAGCATGTATTCATACTACATGTGCTTAATGTCGACCTTAGTAAGAGGAGTGACCGAATAGATCCCTGCTTCGTCACTGTGTGAGCTCTTATATTGTTTTTTGTGCCTTTGGGACTTTGGACTTTGTCATGAAGTGTAAGCTTGATGATGCTACTTTAGCATGCGATCAATGGCCATGATTGATACGGTCTGTCGGAGCATGACTAAGAAAGTTGTTAAGTCCAAGTAGATTGACATAAGAGGCCAAGGAAAAACTAAGCTGGTAATGTGCTTGTGTACTATGGCTCATAGGCCGGCCGACTAAGTCGAATTAGTTTTGACATAGTCATGAGCATAGATACAAATTAAGGGGTCAAACATGCTCTATATGAATACGAGGGGTCAGAGATGTTTGGTCTAGTGCAACCAGGTAGTTTGGGGTACACAGCGAGTCTCCTGAGTTGATGAGTTATGTTAGTTGGGTGATAACTTAATATAACTCTCCTCACTTTGTTCCATCCTGTTCTCGCTCGGTCGCACGCCTTAGTCTCTGTATGAAAGAAGAGATATGATGATGAGAATTGTGGAGTCTTTCGGATTCGAATAAGTCGGATCAGATTTGTATGAGTGGGAGATGTTGGTTGCATCCATATCTGATGGATCCCAATATAGTTGAGATATATATCTGACGAGATATTTAATATCTTATTAGATATATATTCCCGATAGGGATGGAGATCCTATCCATAATAGGAGATAGATCTCTCCCATACTAATATATATATACGAATATACTGGTATTCGTACACGACGGAAAAAAAACAATACCACAGAATACATATTTTCTCCCTTTTCTCTCTAATTCTCTATCTTGGAGAATCACCGGGAGTCCTCCAAGAGTCTAGGGTGTGAAGACGACGGCGGATGCTCTAGTAGTATTCGTCCAGACGGGCTAGTAGACGAATCAGTGTACGATCCATCAATTTGGGAATTAACCGAATACGTTCCGCTGCAACTCACTCGAGGTATATCGATTCTCGTATACGTGAATATGTGATTTACGTGCTTTAATCGCTAACAGCATCAATCATAGAAATGCATTTGAACGGACACAATGTATTGATCGGACTGTAGATTCTAATAGCGCGACGGTTGATTAGAGTACGGAGTCGGGCAACACGATTGCCGATAGGAGTACAGTGTGACTTTCTTTTATTTGAGGGAAGAGTTCTTGACTTTTGAGTTCCTTTGAGAAATTTAAGGGGTAGTAGTTAATTCTACCCCCAATTTGTTGGAGTCCATCCCATGTGATTGTGAAAATCTAGACAAATAATTATGAGGTAGCAATACTACTCTACATGAAAGAAATACTTTCTTCATTTCATATTAATTGACGTTTTAAGACGTTCTTTCCTTTTTTTTAATTAATTGACGTTTTACATATTTTTCATCAATTCTACCAATTTTCTCTCTGGCTGAATCCTAAAATATCTCTACTTTTTAATCTATAAGAGATATTTTGATTTGGTCAAATCTTTAGTTGAAGGTATATCTGTCAAAATATTTGATCCTTAATTCTTCTATTTCATGTTAAAACGTCAATTAATATAGAACGGAGGGAGTAGATGATAGCAGGCATTCATTTATGATAGAGGAGAATCTAGTAAACCCATGTGCACAACTTTAACAAAATCTGCTGAAGGAAAAAGTTGCATGGATACATTTGTCATAAGTGCCCCTCATTCCTCTATAAATAAAGGAGTTCTTCATAGCAGAATATACAACACAGCAGTGCAAGAGTGCAGCTGTTTGTGAGACAAAACAGTGTTGTAAGTACATTTTGGGAGAAGAAATATGTGGTCGTTTAATTTGGGGCTTTCCAGCTAAATTTGTCCTCATACTGGACTCGGCCCTACGTTACTTGACTAAAATTGATAATATTTTAGTTAGTGGACCAATTTCAGACTCTCCCTAAGTTTGCGGACCAAAAACGAAATTCTCAGTCGTACTACAGCTCTTCTTGGTTTTGCGTGGTTTGATCTTCTTCCAAATCAGCTTCATCGAAATTGTTCATGGGACACTTCTTCGATTTTGCGTTGTGACCCACACCACCACAATTTGAGTCCATCTAAACATCTGGATCGGAAAGCCCCAAATTGAACGACTACGTGTCTTTTACATGAGTAAGTGTAGAAAATGTGGTGATGTGTGTCACAACGCAAAATCGAGGAAGTGTCCGATGAACAATTCAGATGAGGCTGATTTGGAAGAAGATCAAGCCACGCAAAACCAAGAAGAGGTGTGGTTCGACTGAATCTCCAACTTTATATTAAAGAATCGAACAGTGGATCCTCACTATTTTGTGTTGGAGTAACAAAAAAGATTGCCATTGTTGGGTATTGATATAAGTATCATAAAAAATCTCCAAGGATTTGAATCAAGACAAGAACCATTTGAATCTAGGTAAAATGAAAAATGATAAAGAACCAATGTATTATGTTAAATTTGGATTATGGGACCTAACAACTAAATTCTGTTTTTGGTCCGCTAACTTAGAGCTAATCCGAAACTGGTCAACTAACTATAATATTATCAATTTTAATCCAGTAACTTATGGCCAAGTCCAATATGAGGACAAATTTTGCCGGAAAGACCTTGCACGTGAGTAATTCCGATCAACTTAGTCAATTCCCGAAAAAATTTGTCCTCAAATTGGACTCGTCCCTAAGTTACTAGACTAAAATTGATAATATTGTAGTTAATGGATAAGTTTTGGACTCGCCCTAAATTAGCGGACAAAAAACGAATTTTTCCCAAGAACTCTATAATATGTATTAATAAATCGAAATCGTAAATGAAGATCATACCATATGAATGCAACATGATAAATTATAAATTTACAATATTAGTACACACAATCCACGAGATACGTCCTATATAAGAGAGAATCGCGCCTCAAACAGCTTTTCCCAAACTTTAACAAAGTTTCCAGCAACTTAAGTTAACCCTAACAAATTACTGGAATCTACACACAAAGAGCTATAGATTTTGGATTTTGAGGAGAGAGAGAACTGAAATAAAGACACATTCTAAAGTTTAGACCACAATCCACATTCAAGAATGAGGTAGACATTACTTTGGTCGATAGTCCTAAGGGCGTGTCTGTTTGTTGGTACCTTACCTCAAACTTTTATTCTCAACACATACTCAAATTCGGCGCCCCGGCGTCCACTGTGGCGTAGCTGGGCTAAAATGCACTGACAACACCCTAGCGTTTAGCAGCTCCACTATGGGCGTGTAACTCATGCACCTTGGAGCTTTATACGGGTTAATTGACGCACCTCTTGAGATTGCATAATCCATCAGCTCCTTAAACGTTCCGCCCCTAGCAAACCTAATCTCCAGCGGCCCATTGAGTTATCCACGACTCGGCACTGTCTATAAACCGTGTTCATTGACTCTTCCATCACCAGGTAGCATTTTCCCAAAACTTCGTCGCTCGGCGCGTTTGATGGATCTTTTACAAGCAATTCCCAGTAGATACCATAATGCCCTGGAACCGAACTCGTTTCAGCAAAGCTAGTGTACTCGACTACGGTGGTGTTAAATTCTCGCAGCAACACGGAGGCGCTCTCCACTGCCTTCTGCAACTCGGACTCGTCGGTCTTTTCCGCGTCAATGCTGAGTAGTACGTTCTTTCTGAAAAGAAACAAGACAAGCAAAACATTGCAATACTCAACGTATAAAGGAAAAGAGCAGCTCATCTTTACTGTTGTATTGCATTAATTGATGCTGAACCATTACAGCATTACACCATTTATAGAAACCTATATCTGATATCAACCCTAGAGCCAGCTATGCCCTAGGCACGTGTTAGCCACCCATAGGATTAGTTACGGATCTGTGCAGGTGCTCCTCTTGATCTCATTATTTGTTGTGGGATCCGGTTTACTGTGTCTCCTCCTCATGGTATTACTGTGCAGATGCATTCTGCTTTTATCATGCACATGCACCAAACACATAGTATCCTTAATATCGTCCCTCAATTCAAGGCTGGTTTTTGGAACAACATTCATCATATTCCGAATTCTGCCGAAGAATTGTCCACTCAATGGCTTCGTAAGTCCATCAGCTATCTGATCCAGAGAAGGGATATAGTGTACGCTGATAGTTCCTTCTTTAACTTTATCACGTATGAAATGTAAATCTATCTCAAAGTGTTTGGTTCTTGAATGAAAAACTGGATTGGACGAAAGCGATACTGCTCCTGTATTATCCACCCAGATTGGTGTTGTGATATTCTGGGTAAAACGCAATTCTGATAGTAAGTTCCTGATCCAGACAACTTCACAGACTGTATTTGATAAGCTTCTATATTCCGCCTCGGTCGAAGAACATGACACAATAGGTTGTTTCTTAGAGCTCCATGAAACTAGGCATTTGCCCAAGTAAACACAATAACCTGAAACAGATTTTCTGTCATCCACGTCAGCGGCCCAGTCCGAATCACAATAAGCCGCAAGCTGCAGCTTATCTGAGGCTTTAAGATGTATTCCATACTCGAGTGTCCCATTGAGATACCTGAGAATTCTCTTGACTGCCTTCCAATGAGTATCCAAAGGACTTTGCATAAACTGACTGATTTTGTTAACACAGAAAGCAATGTTTGGTCTTGTCAAAGTGGCATATTGCAGTGCACCAACAATCGACCTGTATTCTTTCCCATTTTCTACAGGATTCCCACGTACCTTAGACAAACTGGGACTAGTTATCATGGGGGCAGCAAGTGGCTTTGCATCTATCATCTTCACTCTCTCAAGAATCTCTTTGATATGCCTCTTCTGTGAGAGATGGAGTCCCTCCTTAGTATAAGTAACTTCCATTCCAAGGAAGTAACTCAGTCTCCCAAGGTCTTTAAGAGAAAAGAACCTCTTCAAATCATCAATGAACAGTTGCATTCCTTCTTTGCTATTGCCGGTGACAATGATATCATCCACATATGCTAGAACATAAATGATGGACCATCCTGAAAATTTTAAGAATAAGGAGGAATCTGCCTTGGACTGAGAGAAACCAAGTGTTAGAAGAGCATTTGCAAACTTCATGTTCCAGGATCTAGAGGCCTGCTTCAAACCATAAATCGATTTTTCCAGTTTACAAACAAGGTTCTTTCCCCTCTCAAAACCAGGAGGTTGTCGCATATAGATGTCCGCATCAATATCGCCATTCAACAAGGCATTATCAATATCAAGCTGTCTTATATCCCAATGTTTCGAAACAGCAATAGAGAGAACACGCCTTATAGTGGCCGGTTTTACCACTGAATTGAAGGTATCAAAATAGCAGCATCCAGGAATTTGACTATAACCTTTGGCCACCAATCTTGCCTTATATCGGGCAATTGAACCATCCGAATGTTTCTTCAGTTTATAAATCCACCTGCAACCAATTGCATCTCGTCCGAGTGGTAGTTCTGTCAACCTCCACGTTTTGTTCTTCAACAGGGCAGCATATTCTTCTGCCATTGCGCTCCTCCATTGGTAATTTTTGAAAGCTTGAATGTGATTTCCGGGTTCCTCCACTCCATTTCTAAGCTCAGTCCCAAAAGTCTTAGGCTTAAAGATGCCAGCCTTGGACCTTGTAGTCATATGATGTCCCTTTGGAATGCGCGCAGAACCTGCAGCATCAAGTAAAGGATCAAGTGCAATGTTGGAAGTTTCCTCAGGTTGAACATTAACCTCAGGCTGGGAAACAATAGTATTGTCATCATTAGGGACAAGCTGTGGTGCAGATGAAGAAGATGATGTAGAAGATGAAGTGGTAGGTGAAGCTTGAGGGAGTGGTGGTGTAGGTGTACCAGTGACTAAGGGCAGTGGTGAATTGGTGATGGAAGGAGCTGAGGTGAGAGTGGTAGGGATTTGAGGTGCATGAGATTGATATGGAAAGGATTTCTCATTGAAGAGAACATGTCTGGAAATTATTATCTTATGCCTCTTAGGAAGATAAACTTTGTAACCCTTATGTGGAAGAGAATAACCAAGAAAAACCCCAGGTTCACTTCTATATTGCAGTTTATGTTTATTGTAGGGTCTCAGAAGAGGAAATGCCTGACAACCAAACACTCTAAAATCAGAATATACAGGATGCTTACCAGTGAGTGTATGATAGGGTATTTTATGATGGAGTGCTTTAGATGGCAGTCTGTTGATTAAATGGACAGCAGTGAGAAAAGCACTGTCCCAGTGGATGGTAGGAACCGAAGAATGAGCTAGCAAAGATAATCCAACCTCTACAATATGCCTATGCTTTCTTTCTGCTAAGCCATTTTGTTCTGGTGTATAGGGACAAGATAACCTGTGAATAATACCAGATGTTTGAAAAAGATCAAGGAGTGGTTTGTACTCTGTCCCACCATCACTTTGGACTTGCTTAATGGTTTTACCAAACTGATTTTCTACCAGATTTTTGAAATGAGAAAAGGCAACCACGGTTTCAGACTTATGCTTGAGAAGATATAACCATGTGAATCTGGTAGATTGATCAATAAAACTTACATAATAACTAAAACCTTGATAAGATTTAATGGGAGATGTCGGTATGAACAAGATCTAAAAAATTATAATTATGACATGTGGAATCTCCAAAAGGTAATTTATGCATTTTGGACATAGGGCAAGTAGGGCAGAAATAATCACTTTCATTAGATGGAAGAGAAACATTACAAAGTTGCAAAACTTTTCATACTACATCAAAGGAAGGATGTCCTAATCTAGAGTGCCACAAGCTAAGAGTGGTGTTATTCTGTGACTCTGCAGTGTAAACTGCAGGTGACTTCTTGGGATTGAAAGACTGGAGGGATGATGATGAGTGAGAGCTACGATCTTGCTTGGTCAAAGCCAAAGAATAAAGGTCATGTTTAGCAGTCCCCTTGGGTAGAATTTCCCCTGTGGATTGATCCTTCACCAAACAGAAAGTAGGGTGAAATTCAAAGAATACGGAGTTATCTTTAGCGAATTGAGAAACACTGAGTAGATTTTTAGTAATCTCTGGAACATGAAGCAGATTTTTGAGAAGAAAAGAATGTGGAGAGTTTTGGAAAGATGACTTTACTATTGTATTACCAGAGTGAGAAATATACAGACCTGATCCATTTCCAACCTGTACTTTCTCATTTCCTTGATACTCAGCAGCCATGTTGAGGTTATTGAAATCATAAGTGAGGTGGTTTGTTGCTCCAGAATCAGGATACCACTCATTCTCATTGTAATATTCATGACCAGGTACTGATGCAACGTTTGCTGATGGACCTCGTCCTCCACTGTTATATCCTCTACCTTGTTGTTGGGCCAACATACAGGGATGATCTGGATTATCTTTATAGAAACACTGAGCGGTATTGTGATTATCCCTGGTACAGTAGATACACAATTTCTTGTTATTGGTATACCTACCTCCTCTTCCTCTAGAATTAGTTCTACCAGCATTTCTCCCTGGAGAACCTCTTCCTCCTCTGTTAGATGGTCCTCTACCTCTCCAAGACTGTGTACCACCACCTTTTCCTTGAGTTGCAACATTAGCAGTTGGTAATGACCCATCAGGATTGATCTGCACTCCTTCTAGGCTCTCAATTCTACTTTCAAAACTCAAAAGGAGAGAATATACCTCTCTTAAGGTACACCCTCGTATTTTGGCTGATACACTGACCATTATTGGGTTATAATCTGAACCCAGTCCACCAAGGATATAAAGGATGTGGTCTGTGTCTGATATAGTATGGCCAGCCGCAGTGAGAGCATCACAACAAGCCTTAATCTTATTCAGATACTCTCTCATCCCCATATTTGCCTTTTTCAGATTTTGCAGTTGAAGTTTATACTGCATTATTTTCGCAATCGACTGACTAGTGAAACTGGATGTCAAAGCTTCCCAAACATCATGAGATGTCTCCAGCCCAACCGTTGTAACCAGCAAGTCTTCTGAGAGAGACGAAAGCAACCAAGAGACGAGCAACTGATCTTGTCTGATCCATGCATCTCTTTGGAGAAGAGCTTCTGTTGTATTTTCTGGGCACTGTGTGGATCCAGTGAGATAGCCCTCGAGGCCATACCCTCTTGTTGCTGCCAAAACTTGTTGCTTCCAGATTAGGAAGTTCGATTCTCCTAGCTTAATAGTGATGAGTTGAGCTTGCGGCTGGATGACAGGAGGTGGATGAGAGATGTTTTGAGATGGTGTTTGTGGAGTATTTGGTTCGTTCTCAGCCATTTGAAGGAATAGTAAAAAGGGAAGGAAGGTAGTCTGGATCAGGCACCAGCTTTAACAGCTGTGCTCTGATACCATGAAAAGAAACAAGACAAGCAAAACATTGCAATACTCAACGTATAAAGGAAAAGAGCAGCTCATCTTTACTGTTGTATTGCATTAATTGATGCTGAACCATTACAGCATTACACCATTTATAGAAACCTATATCTGATATCAACCCTAGAGCCAGCTATGCCCTAGACACGTGTTAGCCACCCATAGGATTAGTTACGGATCTGTGCAGGTGCTCCTCTTGATCTCATTATTTACTGTGGGATCCGGTTTACTGTGTCTCTTCCTCATGGTATTACTGTGCAGATGCATTTTGCTTTTATCATGCACATGCACCAAACACATAGTATCCTTAATACTTTCGCCTCACGAACTTGAACTCAGGTGCGGAGTTGTGGAACCCGGTGACTCGGAGGATGTCACCGACTCTGTAGCGGCACAACCCGGAGTATGTGCTCACCACCAGTTCATACTCTTTTCCGACCTCCACGTCAGCCAGCTCTACCAGTCGCGGCGGCGAGTCCTGGGAAAACTTGACCGGGTTAGCCGGGTCGTGGGGGATGAACTCAAAGTAGCCCATGTTGGGCATGATAGTGTACGAGACATCTGAGGGCTTGGCCATGGGTTTGAGATTGAGCCCGAAATAACACTCCGAAGAAGCGTACATGGTGCAAGCTTGAGGCAGGCCTCCACTGTAGAAATCAAGAAGAGGTATGTATTGGGCCATGGCGCCGGTGACAATGACGTCAAGGTACTTGGTGTTGGGCCAAATCCTTGGGATTATCCTCTCCCAATTCTCGCCCTCACATTCTCCGCTAACAAAATCAGCAAGATCAGGATTTGGTTTAAGAATCTTAGCCATGCCCTCTTCCCCTTGTCCAACCCCGGCACATATCTGTTTCAACACCAAGAAAATGCATTTACAGAATTGAATAAGAAAATTAATTCTCCATAGAAAAAACGAGGGGTTCTTACAGATCCATGACGGGCACGAGAAGGCTGTACAAGAGCTGCCGGCGGTCCATCTCTGCCCGAATTGTCGGCATCAGCTTCCTTTCACCAGCCGATGTCCCGGAACTGCACATCAGGTTTGCATGTTAGGTTTTCAAAATAAAAACATTATGTTAAGCAGTCTTTGAATTATGTAAATTCATTACATGCATGGAATAACTAATTACATGTTCTCTCTGAGAAAATGGTATGGGATAACTAATTATAGGTATATACCCTTTTTTTTTAAAGCAAAAGCAGTTACGTGAATGCAAATCATACTTGAAGTTCGGGTATTATTTCATCATCACGATGATGTATCTAACTAGAGGGATGCTTTTATGATAAGATAAAGCATAACAGAAAATGCATGAATCTTGTTTCTAAACATGGATAATGAACCAAACAAATTAAATGGACAGTTAAAAGCTTTCCAAGTCTGGACGTCGCCTTTTTCTTTCCATCTTGTTGTCTCAATCCAAATATATGAAGACGAAAGTATTGTTTTATGGAGTAATTGTTAATTAATGAGATGTCTAGAGAAGATGTGATTATGGATTTACCTAGTGAGAAATTCAGAAATGGGGTGAGAAGAAAGAATAGGGGAGCGATCGCTTTTGCAATACGTTGAATCTCCGGTTGAAGATCCTCGTAGATGACGACCGGAACCCTAGACTTGAAGGAGTTGCGGTCAGTAGCACCGCCGAGACTGAACCTCTGTAGGTAGTCAGTGTCGGCATTTTGGGCAAGTATTTCCCCCAACACCTTCTCTTGCACCTTGTCAGGTAAATTGAAGAGCTTTCGCGAATTTTTCATTTGAAGGAGGGCTCAGCTGGGAAGAGAGAGAAGAGTCGACAGCCATGATATTATTGATGTGAATTCTGAGCGTTGAGGGCGAGGGTGTTATATAGGAGAGGAGGGATGACGTGGCAGCCGGACTTAGTATCTTTTTTCATCTTCTAGCCTTTGGATGGGCATTGCTGTTTTTGAGCATTTGAAATATATGTGACCTAAGATATGTAGAGCAGATAGGTGACATGTGGGACCATGTGACCTCATAATGGATCCTGTGTAGGGGACACGTGGGCCCGAAAGCGCTGCCATGTTACAGCTACAGATATGTTGATCACGCTGGAGGGATTACAGTGTTTGGTAATTACCATTCCATTAATTCCAAATTTCAAGTAGTGCCACCTTATTTACAAAATTGTTTTGCATAGTCAAGGTCTTATTTCTTATTAAAAATTATTATTCAATTTCAATTGTTAGATAGATAATTAAGAGGTTTCGTATTTTACTAATATATAGGGTTTTTCTGATTAAGAATACGGTGGTTAATTATTTACGCAAGGTTTTCAAGGTTTTATCAGAATTGCTTTTCTAAGGTGGAGGTTTCTGGTTTCCTACTTTGACCGGGCACGGAGGTTAAGAGAAAACAGATTTTGTGGAATCTTTGACTTTTTTAAAGGTGGAGATTGATGGTGGAGATTTTGAGGGTGGAGATTGTGGGAGAAATTTGCCATTTATAGGTTGGAAAGTTAAGTTGGGACAAACCAAAAAGGAAAGTAGGAAAGTTAGAGCGGGACGGAGGTAGTATTAATTATGTATGTATGATATGTGTACATGTTTAACTTTTATTATATGATTTGTGCTTTGCACCCCTAAGTATGATTGATTAGTTCAATCCCTCAAGTTTTGCGTGCTACTTTGCTATATGCCCCTAAGTTATAAGTTATGTGGATACTCGTTACCCACCCTCAAGTAAGTTATAAGTTATGTGGATACTCGTTACCCACCCTCAAGTTATAAAGTCATGTAAGTATTTATTACCTACCCTCAAGTTTTATGTCATGTTTATAATTGTTATTACATGTTATACTATCAAGGGTGTAATTAGTTTTGACAAGCACGAGTTGGACGTAGCTCACCCCCACTACTTTTAATATTTCAGGTCAAAGGGCTGGACGTAAAGGAGATGGCAGTACGGTGAAAGCATATGCTCCAAATATAAATTGATTTTTTCCTATTTTTGGTATTTTATTTGCAAGTTTGTCTGAGACATTATTTTCTTAAAAGTTAGATTTTGCTAGTTGTTATGAGTTGGAAACAATATATATATATATATATATATATATATATATATATATTACTTAAATGATTCAAGTTCTTTCTTAGATTGTGGTACTTATGAAATTTAGTTAAAGTTTATGAAGTTATTTTGGTTGTAAATGTTATTAGAATCTGATTAAGTAGGAATTGATTTGCATTTTATATAGGCTTGTACATTAGTTATGCTTGTACATTCATACACACAAACACTTATACTTAATAGGATAAATTAAAGTATACTCTCTTTCCATACGGTCAATGTAAGTACACTCGTATAGGTCTCTTTCCATACGATCAATATTATATTATGTATTGTTAATTAATTATATTACAAGCATGTCAATGTATGATACTGAATAATCCCTTATTGAAGATAATTGTGTTCGCAAATAAATTTAGATGCGTTTTATTTGGTTCATCTAATGCCCTGATTAGAAATTGTTTTATTATTATATAAAATGTCTGGATATTGATTATTGCTATTTAAAACTACTTTAAATTATTTTATGAAAATCGGGATGTTACAATGGTATTTAAAAATAATTATTAAAGATTATATAAATTTCTAAATAATTTTATATAAAAAATTAAAATTATTTTTGAATAATTTAAAATTCAGGAAATTAATAAAAAAAAGTTTCCGAAATAAATATTAAAAATCAATGCCTTTAAAGATTAATCGTGATTCCCAATCCAGATTAGACCGTGCACTTGGTATACATAAGTCTTTGTCCAACAATATTTATAGAATTAAGCAAATCCACCCCATTAGACTATGAAACTTTGTAATGAACCGTCTCAAATTTTGATTTCCTTCCATACAGAGGTTACTTGTTAAGCTCGGTTTTTTATGATTCTGTTTGCACATTTCTAGATATCGGTTTTAACTCCGGAGATTTTAAGATCTTTGTACAGCTGCAGACCGTCTAATGTGAATAACTACACATATACATATATAGATTCAACTAATACACATAAATCTTTCATGACATTTTGCTAAAGAACTATTCTGTTTTTCTTATAAGAAATATGATATAGTTGGGCAATTCGTGACATGTTTTTTTGTCACATCTTCACCTTTAATTTTAAATAAAAATAATCGACATTCATGTTAAATAAAAATTGTGGTGGTGTGGGTCACAACGCAAAATCGAAGAAGTGTCCCATGAACAATTCCGATGAAACTGATTTGGAAGAAGATCAAACCACGCAAAACCAAGAAGAGCTGTAGTACGACTGAGAATTTCGTTTTTGGTCCGCAAACTTAGGGAGAGTCTGAAATTGGTCCACTAACTAAGATATTATCAATTTTAGTCAAGTAACGTAGGGCCGAGTCCAGTATGATGACAAATTTAGCTGGAAAGCCCAAAATTAAACGATCACGTGCACTACAAGAAAAATTACTTCTTGTGACAAAAGTCCTACTGATAGCGGGAATATTGTCACTATAAATGTACCAATTGTGACGATGTATTCTATTGTCACTAATTATTTGAAAGCTATTGCATTTGTGACAAAAAAAATTAGTGTCACTATTTGTTGTCACTAAATATTTGGTGCCAGATTTTTATATTGGTGGCAAATAAAACTTGTCACTATTGCTATTTTAAACAGTGACAGCAACTAAATGTGTCACTAAATAACAAAAAATATAGTGACAACATCTAAAGTTATCACTAATTAACACAAGATTTAGTGACAAAATCCGCTTACGACTAATTGTTGGAAGAGTGACATCAACCAAAGTTGTCACTCGTTAAATAATAATTTAGTGACAGAAAATATCCAGTGTCACTAATTGTTGGAAGATACTCCCTCCGTCCCGGTTAAAGCTTCCTACTTGCCTTATCGGTCCGTCCCACTTAAAGTTGCCAGCCCAAAAAAGGAAACTAATCCCCCAATCCTCACCCTCAAAATCTCAACCACTCAATCTCCATCTTTAAAAAAGTCAAATAACTGCTTTTTCTTAACATCCGTGCCCGGTCAAAGTGGAAGCTTTAACCGGGACGGAGGGAGTATTATTTTTTGCTCAGTTACAATACAATAAGAACTTTATTGATATTTGCTATGTTCTAAATTATTGTGTTTATTATAAAGTTTGTTTTTAAAATTTATTTTGCATTCTTTTAAAGAAGTATATTTATATGCCTGTTTTTTATATTGGCCACTCCCGATGCAATTCCTGACTCCATCACTGTTTGTAGTTCATGTATGATTAATTTTTATACAAATATTCAACACATAGCCTTAATATATATTTTTGTATAATATGTGCAAAATAAAACTAATCACTATGTTAAATAAATAAAAGAATAATAAAAAGAAAAACATGTGTAAGTTGTTTGTTGGTAGGACAAAAATAGGTTGGGTTAGGCTCTACATTGGACGGTTTGCGCCTGATTTACAAGCACCAGGCCCAAGTTAAAAGATAGCAATTTAGGCGGCCCATTCAGTCGGGCCCACCCCGTAGGGTCAACGTCATATTTCGGGTAAGACTAGACCAATTAGTTAGCTGGCTCAGTCTATCCCCCTATAATATACGACAAAACTTGTATGAGACCGTGTTATGCTATTAGTTGATTAATAGTTTATAATGCTTGTTACATGATTTGGCCAATTGTTTAGCAATTTATTAGGGATTAAATTGGAATCGTGAGGGGAGATTTGATTCGAGATCTCATTAGTTGACATGATTAAACAATAGAATCGAGAGGTTTGAGCTAATTGTGGGAACTTTGGTCTTAGGATCGATTGAGAGTTGTATTTGATTAATCGACCGGAGACGGCGATTAATCTTATACAATCAACAAGTAATTCGCTCCGAGAGGGGGGTTTTGCATATAATTGTGATATTTTCCTAATACATAGCATTCGATTTAAAGGTTGAATTGATCGGGATAACAATTGTTAATTGCTCTTAATTGAAACCTAATCCTAGATTATCTTTATTAATTGGTTAATCCCTATAAGTTGTTCTATAGTCTATCTTATTAGTTTTATTTACTTGTTTTATTATAATTAGTTCTTAAAATAAAAAAAAAAACAAAAAAAAAAAAAACTCAACCACTCGATCGTCTAGTTAGCCATTAAAATGCTTATTCCGATTTGTCTATCCGATATCGAGCCAATTCCTCGTGGGATCGACCTTACACTCGCCTAGTACTACTATTGATGTTGTACACTTGCGGTTGCTCAATTTTAGTTGCAAAACTAAGTTTGTGTGTCAATTTTTTGGCGTCCTTGCGGGGGAGTCGGTAACGATGGCCGGATAGTGTTGTTATAAGCATTTTGTGATACTCTAGACATTTTTATTTTATTTAATATATATATATATATATAAATTTAAAAAAATCGTGTGTTTTTTTCTTTTGATCATTGATTCTCGTTGTTGGAGCTAAAACTTGTGTTATTTTGCTTGATCATTGGAGAAAGGCATAATGAGTTCAGGAAATGAAATATTGCAGCAGATGATGAAGATTATGGAACAACAACAACAACAACAAATTCATTCTCTTAAAAACTAGATGTATACTATTCATAATCAATCATTTCAGAAGGCTACAAGTTCGTCTTGTTATCAATGGTTTCCAAACATAACAATGGTAGAAAGAGTTGCAATTGAACCAGCAGTAGAGATGGATCTGGGAGCTCAAATACAATCTTTGAAAGATCAGTTGGATACTATTATTGTGAGCTAACAACATAAGAGCCAACTTGATAGTGAAACTAATCCAGATGAACAAGGGCTGGTTGTCGACAAATCCGAGAATGAAGGGTTCTTTAAGGAGAAGTTGTGAGAGGGGGTTGAAGATAGAAATCAAGAAGAAATTCACATGCAAAATCCTCAAGAACAAATGCCGACTATTCCACATGAGTTGATGGATGCCGTTGATGAAGACTTCTCTAATGAGTGCACGCTGGAGGACAACAACGAGGACGGGTGAAGATTCAAAAGAAAGGATACTTCATCATATTGACCCAAAAGAGTTTAATTTCTTTATATCTTTTCACCGAGTCAAATTATGATTATTTGTGTGATTAGCGTGCAAATTTTGAGTTTTCCATGTCTATAATTTTAGAAATCTTGCATCGCAATTGGGTGTGGAACAATTTTTTTTTAATAAATATAAAGCCCATAATGTTGTCATAGATCTTTCTTGCCATGGTTGCATTAAAGATTCACTAATCTTACTTGAGCAAACAAAAACATGGCAAGAAAAACATTTCTTTTTAAATCCTGGATAACATTCATGAAAGTCGGGCTGTCGACTTAAAAACAAGTGTTTGTCGGGAGGCAACCCGGCGGTTACTTTTAGTTTAATTTTTTGGTTTGTGAGTTTTATATTTTTAGTAGGTTATCTTTACATTTTTGTGTTAAATTTTGCAGGTGAATGCAAGGAATGAGAGGGGGGGGGGAAATGATGAGAAGGGGCTCAAGATTACAACAAAAAGGAGGGTCGTAATGCTCTTAAAAAAAAAAAAAAAAATCTAGAACAGGTTTGAGGATACAGAATGCGAACAATTTCAGTTATTTTCTTAATCTCCTCACCTTAGACATGCACTAAAACACACACACAAAACCCACACACACTTGGGAACTTGGATTCAAGGCGATTCCACCCTTCTAAACTCCTAAAATCTCCAAGGTATGTTCTTAATCCTATTTTATTTTCGAATTCTTGGAAGTATTTGGATGAATTAAGGTATTTGTGCTCATATGTGTTTAAATCCAAATTTCTCATACAATTATGGATGAATTGACTGAATTTCATATGTTGTTGAATTGTGAACATGAGGATTGCGTAGGAGGCAAATTTGTGCAATTTGGAGTTAAAATCTCTTTGAAATATTTCATCAAACACCTTGTGTGCCACTATTTTTGTGCTTATCTTGTTGCTTGAAGACCAATTGGTACCTATTTTTGTGTTTTTTCTTTTCCGATAATATGTTCAAATTGGTTATGTTGATGAATGAATTTATGGTCATTGTGGTTTAGAAGGCAAGTGGGTGCAAAAATCATATGCTCTTGTCAAATTTTGGAGTCTTTTGCCATTATGCTTGCTTACAATACTTGAATCCGTTCAATCATTGATGATGATTTTTTGCATTTGAGTCAAACTAATTGGTAGTATGATGTATTTTGCATTTTCTTATCTCAAACACATACTACCAATCTAGTTTGAGGGAAGCCTTATTGAAATTGAGCCTAATTACTTAAGAATGACAATCATTATTGCTGAAATGTTGTTGTATTGTGTATTGGTGATCAACCTAGATTGAGGGCATTGTGCTTATGATAAAATTTTCAAGCTTCTTAATACATGCCCCAATCTAGTTTGAGGGAGCTTATATGCATTCTTGGGATATTCTAGGATTTCTAATATTATGAAACCCATGAATTTGTTGGAGTTGTGTGTGTTAGATGTGTTAATTGTGCTTTCAAACTAGCATGAGGAAATGCGTAGGTGCATATTGCTCAATAAATTCAACACATGCCTCAAATCCGGGCAAGAAGCATTTTCTGGACAACGAGGGGAGGCCTAGGCCTCTCGACCGCGTGGAGATGCCATAGCCATTGTAAACCAAATAATGACATTGGAGGGATCATTTGCCAATGTCATCGCAGCCTCGACGGCCCATTCAAAAGAACATCGTAGGGTAATCCGACGTCGCCCTCCCCTTAGGGGGAGTTTGTAAGTAAATTCGCTCCAGTTTTCACCTTTTAAACTATTTTTGTGCTCTTGGAATATAGCTAAAAATAGTTTGAGGGGGGTTGTGGTTGTGAAAATGATTGAGTTTGCTTGGGTTTGTTTAATGCCTTCTCCTTGCATCTACCGAATGTTTGAACCTTGTTTGTGGTTCATTAGGTTGCTTAGATTAGTAGTTTATGTTTTGGATTTTATTCGTTAATGGTTGATTAATTCCTGTAATGTTGATCTTGATAAATTTTTGTGATGATTTTTGAAAAAAAAAAATTTCAAAACCTTACTTGAAAGAGGAAATATTAGGTTGATAAGGTATTGGAAGTGTTGTCAATGATGATAAACAAACTTGTGTTTTGATTGAAAATGTGAGTTATGCACATAATTGTTTTGGAACAAAGAGAGTAATCATAATATATAAGTCGGTGAGCTTTTGAGCCAAAATGAGGAACTCCTATTTTTGGAGTTCAATATTTCCTTGATTTGGATGATGTTGATCATATACATTGTAACGACCCGTTTCTAGATTTGACAGACTGTCCCTACAAACCACCACAAGTCTTTCCTAGCACGCTAGACTGTCTTCTCAAACCACCACACCTAACGCGCTTTGTCCTCAGTCACGCACCCTGAGGAACTTCCCAGGGGGTCACCCATCCTGAAATTTTCCCAGGCCAAGCACGCTTAACCTTAGAGTTCTTTCAGAATGGGCACCAGAAAAGGAGATGCACCTTGGTGGTATGAGTAGCACTAATCAATACTTTAAGCTCTCTTCAACTTATGCAGTCCCATACCTACATAGTCTCGAAATGGCCCACATAGCTGACTATACGGTCCCATACCCGCACAGTCTCACGATACCCTCTTTTTCGGGTGTGGTATCGGTTCGTTCATGTCTCCTTTCACTTAGAAGCCTGTCAGGAGCCGCTCATTGTCCGTGCCTTCTTCTTATTGCACCGGCGATCACTCCCCGTCCTCGTCGGTCCCGAGCGTCACATACATAGTACCTCCAGAACTTGCCTTGAGTCTGCTTAAAATCACGATGTATATTTATGAGCATTGAAAATGATTTTAGGTGATCTTTGATTATAACATGTTTTGAGCCTTTAAATCATCTCCCTACCCCCCTTTTTATATGAATTATCTCTAGTTAGCCAAGTTGAGCTTGTAGCCTTGTTCGTGATAGCTGAAAATTATAAACCATATTCGTCTTTTAAGCTTATTCCTACACTTGGATCGAATTAGTTGAGGGAGGAGGTTAAAAGGAAGATAGGAGTGAGGGTTACAAAAATGATGAGAGTGAGACGATGAATACAAAGTGGGAAAGAGAATAGAAAAACAAAATGAAAGTCGAGCATGGAATTGGAAAGAAAAAAACAACCTTAGATGGGTTCCTTTTGACCTTTATAAAAAAAAAAAAAAAAAAAAGGAAAAACTTGTTATCGTACATGTCGTATTGAACTCCTGGACAACCGAGAAAGTCTTTGAAACACCGTACATTGCCCGATCGATCATTACATGGTTTTTTGAGGAATCGAGCGGTCAATTTTGGGTCGTTGAAACGAATTTGCATGTCACGAGCACACTTCTCGAGAATTGTAGTATATGCTTTGCTATCACCAATGAGTAGCCAAAATATTCCTCGCATTATGAGGTCGTATAGGACATTTTCCTTTTTGCCGGTGAGATAGGTTGTAAATTTTTGTTTGACTGACACATTCCAAATCTCCATTTTTTCTACACAAGAAAAGCGGGAGGGCTTAATAACGAATTCTTTTGATCGTGAGGTGGCATTAAAATAGAAAATATACATGCCGTAGCTTGGCTAAAACTTAAACACCCATGAAAATGGGGGAGAATCCACAAAACATTCAAGGTTGCAAAAGTGTCTGGTCATACACTCTTGGAAAAAGGCTAGGAGATAACAAACTCTGAGGGAGTTTACAACATCAACAAGAAGGGGGTGTTTCGGTAAGGTATCACTATTGTACTAATGCCCTAAGAAGTATCATTTATTTGTAAGTTGTATGCAATCCAACATGGTTTGGACTTGATTGGAAATACGACATGCAGTAGAGCATGATGTAGCAAAAATATCACATAAACAAAATTTAAACAAAGAAGGAGGTAAGCAATGTCCATATATATGCTTTCGTAATAATTCCCATGAACACATCTTTGAATGTTCGTAACCACACAACCTCTCTAATAGAACCAAGGGATGCATGGCAACCCGGCGTCCAAAAAAACCAAAATAATATGAATACCCAAGACATATATGTAAACAAAGGTTTTACTGAAACAATATTAACACTGCATTATTTGTAGGGAAATTAGAAAGTCAGAGTTTATTCAGTTCATATCTATTTTTTTTTTTGTAAGCTAGATTCGGTTAACTAAGCATTCACTACAATAATACCTTATACCAGACTAAGAATTGATTTCAAACCGTGAATCTGCAAACCACATTACATTGTCAAGGAGTAGTAGGTGGGTGGGGGATAGGGGGGTTGATGGGAGATGCACGACAGTGGGGGCTGCAAGGAAGTTTGGCTACGCGATACAAATACCAGGCTTCAATTGCAGACCAAACCAACTAACACATTAAGACCCATGAAGATTGGAATTTTATCGGCCCAAACCAAACAACACAATACGTATCAACTTTCAGCCAACCCATCTGGTTCTTCCTAAACCCAACCCACCAACCAAACCCTCCCTTATAGTAATACAATTATCACCAATTCTTCCATACGGAGAATCAAATTCAAGCTCAATACAATGACAAATGTAGTTAAACATATACATATATCTACTTATTATTTGGTTCTATATCCATCCGTTGACTTCCCGGCATGTACCTGATTGAAACTAGTGAAAGGATTTTAACTCAAGCCAAAAAAAACTCCAAAAATTGAACTCACCGATACACTAATGTAGTGTTTTGCGTCTCAAATTGGGGGGTTTAGTCAAGGCTTTTAGTCTGTCTTTATACGGATAGTGCCTTATATGAAAATTCATTTTCAGTGACTGCTTTTCTTTTGGCCAAGCTGACCAAGATATCCGACCCGGCCTTTTCCGCTTCTTAGTATATTATATTTTTCTAGGGTTAATTACCCAAAAAATCACAACGATTGGTTCAATTTTCAATTGCAACATCACTTTTAAAACTTATTAATCGATCATTAAACGTAATTTTTTTTTCAATTACAATATCGACTAAATTTTTTTATGCCTGATTGTGTCGCCATCACCGCCGTTAGATGTGTCTGGACAAGATCTTTATTTACCCTCGTTCAATTTCACGATCCGTCATTTTTATTACCGTTAATCGGTGATTGAAGATATTATGTCACTTCTTCGACTCCCAATTAACAATAGTGAAATTGACGAATTGTAAAATGGTCGAGGGTAAATGAATATCTTGTCTAAGCGTAGTTAAAAATAGTGATGAAGATACAATCATATGTCAACAAATTTAGTCGATGTTGTAATTGAAAAAGAATTATAATTGGTGATCAATATTGATAAGTTTTAAAAGACGTGTTTGCAATTGAAAATTGGACCAAAGGTCATGATTTTTTTTTTGTAACTAACCTTTTTTTATACTTATTTTAGTGTATATTAATAAGGTGTATCTATTACACCCCAGATCCTCTAAATACATCTCTAAGAAAAAAAGGTTGACTCTTTTTAGTGTTCGTTTATAAAAAAAGTTGGATAGCTTAAGTGGCAGAGCATCTACTACCTAGGCCTTTGGTCTTGGGTTCGAGTCACCATAGGGGGAGGGGAGGGTTTTTCTTTATTTCTTAGATTAGGAGAAAAAAAATTTATACTGATTAAACACTTTTAATGTGTAATAATGAGGTGTTCGGTAATACCTGCCGAGCACCTTATCGGTTGGTATAACCGAATAATATTGTATTTGTTCGGCTAAAGTAATCAAAATCTTTTATGGGGCATATTTAGGTCCCACTATTAGCTCGTATTTACAAGATTTATTTTCCTAGATTGTGTAAACCGACCCTTGGGAATATCTCTCCATCGATTGGTTCCTTCCTTGCTTTGATTTATTGCTTTGTGTTTCTTAGTTTAATCATAACTTTTCAATTTTTATTTGACCTAACTTGTTCGAACGTGCTTATGTCTATTCTCACGGATAATCCTCCATGTGGATTCGATATCTTATATACTACCTCATTCACAAACCGTATGCTTACGATTGGAGAAGGTTGTTCCAATCCTAGCGATTTGGAGCGACTTTTGCGACAAGTTCAGTATCCTAAATACATTATACTCCAATTGCTTTTAATAATCATGACAAATTGGCCACATCTTAAAATTTATGATCTTGTAATTATTGATTTAGGTAGCTGTTAATGTTACTGTCTCTGTTTGATCATGAAAGTCATGTTTGAAATAACTAGCAATCTCTCACGTGCGTTGCACGTGATTCCTATATTTTATTGAAATGTTATAAATTTTTGTTAAATATTATTTTCAGTATGATATTTTATATAATTAATTATTATCATTGTTATTTAATTAAAATATTTAAAGTCATTTTCAATATTATAATTTCCATATAAATTGTTAAATGCGACATAATAATTAAATGTCAATAAAATCTTTTCAACTATAATTACAAGCACATAAGGTTTATGAAAATTGCTATTTATGTTTGTCATAATTTGATAATTTTTTTCATAACATATTCCTATTATCATATAATTAGAAAGTGAAAATCTCATAAAATAAAACTGTATTGTTTAAAAAGATATATATTAAAATAAAATATATCCTTATAAAAATAAATTTTGCTTCTCAATATATTGTATGTAATTCTATTTATATTTGAGGAATATATAAAAATCAAGACTGTGGTTTCATACTTCTCATGATCACTCTATTTTCTTTGTTTTTTTTCTCGATAAAGGGTACAAATAGATCCTTCAACTTTTATCTCAGGCTCAAATTAATGCCTGAACTATTTTTTGGTAAAATAAACACCTAAACTTTAAATTTGGATCAGCAAACACTTTAACTTCTTTATTCCAACAAATAGACACTTCCGCCAATTCATTTTAAGTTAACACCATTAGTTTTTGCTGATTCGGTGTGGGTCGGGTCCAATTCCCTTTGCACAGTTAGCCCGACAACCTATTAAGTTGGATTTCTTCGGCTTCTTCGGCTTGGTCCCGGCCGCCTTATCTCCTCCTTCCTCCTCCGCGCTCTTCCCCAGAGACCCATAAGTTACACACCATCTCTCTCACTTCTTCGTGACCTCTTTACCCCATTTTATCCTCTACAACTGGCTTCCCACGTTTGATCCAAATGAGAGTGGCGAGCTCCACTACTTTTCTTCTGATGATACTGCTGGCATCAATTTGAAAGACGAAGACCTTGCGACTGGTATTAGCGGCGGTAATGAGGCGGGAAGGTGGTGTCAGCAAGAAGGTGTACAATGTGTAAGGAGTTAAAATTTAAGAGATATATTTTGAGTGTTTTGCTCTGTGTGTGTGTGTATATGTATATATAAATGCATATATATAGTTATGTGAATAAGTGGTCTATGTTACGGGGTATTTCTGTAGTGTGAGTGGTAGTAACTTGTAAACCCGTTGTTGTAAATTTGATTTTGCAAAGTAATTGGGCCCCACGGTAAACTAACAACAACTGATGGTGTTAGCTAAAATTGACGGAGGTGTCTATTTACTGAAAATAAAAAGTTAAGGTAGTTATTTATCCGGATTCAAAAGTTCAGGTGTATTATTGGACAAAATTAATTTAGGTGTTGACTTCAGCGTGGGCCAAAAGCTTAAGTTGGAGGGGATATTTATACCCCTTTCCCTTTTTTCTATTCCTCCAACAATAGAGTCCAATCAAAAGCTAAGCTTAAATGACACATTATATTTGAATCTTTGTTGTCTACATTTTAATAATTGTAGTCACATAAAATATGTTATATTTTGATACTTGAGAACAACAACCTGTAGATTTAAAGAATGTTTCGATATCTTTACCTACTGGACAGTTATGTTAGAATGACACAAATATACAATACTAAAATCACTCATGATATAATCTTTTTAACCTATTGAATCCATAACCCACTTTTCCTTAATTTTGTACTTACTCATTCTAGTTCTATCTAATTTGTCTTCAAGCAACAAGATAAGCACAAAAATAGTGGCACACAAGGTGTTTGATGAAATATTTCAAAGAGATTTTAACTCCAAATTGCACAAATTTGCCTCCTACGCAATCCTCATGTTCACAATTCAACAACATATGAAATTCAGTCAATTCTATCCACAATTGTATGAGAAATTTGGATTTAAACACATATGAGCACAAATACCTTAATTCATCCAAAGACTTCCAAGAATTCGAAAATAAAATAGGATTAAGGACATACCTTGGAGATTTTAGGAGTTTAGAAGGGTGGAATCACCTTGAATCCAAGTTCCCAAGTGTGTGTGGGTTTTGTGTGTGTGTTTTAGTGCATGTCTAAGGTGAGGAGATTAAGAAAATAACTGAAATTGCTCGCATTCTGTATCCTCAAACCTGTTCTAGATTTTTTTTTTTTTTAAGAGCATTACAACCCTCCTTTTTGTTGTAATCTTGAGCCCCTTCTCATCATTTTCCCCCCCTCTCATTCCTTGCATTCACCTGCAAAATTTAACACAAAAATGTAAAGATAACCTACTAAAAATATAAAACTCACAAACCAAAAAATTAAACTAAAATTAACCGCCGGGTTGCCTCCCGACAAGCACTTGTTTTTAAGTCGACAGCCCGACTTTCATGAATGTTATCCAGGATTTAAAAAGAAATGTTTTTCTTGCCATGCTTTTGTTTGCTCAAGTAAGATTAGTGAATCTTTAATGCAACCATGGCAAGAAAGATCTATGAAAACATTATGGGCTTTATATTTATTAAAAAAAATTTGTTCCACACCCAATTGCGATGCAAGATTTCTAAAATTATAGACATGGAAACTCAAAATTTGCACGCTAATCACACAAATAATTATAATTTGACTCAGTGAAAGGATATAAAGAAATTAAACTCTTTTGGGTCAATATGATGAAGTATCCTTTCTTTTGAATCTTCACCCGTCCTCGTTGTTGTCCTCCAGCGTGCACTCATTAGAGAAGTATTCATCAACGGCATCCATCAACTCATGTGGAATAGTCGGCATTTGTTCTTGAGGATTTTGCATGTGAATTTCTTCTTGATTTCTATCTTCAACCCCCTCTCACAACTTTTCCTCAAAGAACCCTTCATTCTCGGATTTGTCGACAACCAACCCTTGTTCATCTGGATTAGCTTCACTATCAAGTTGGCTCTTATGTTGTTAGCTCACAATAATAGTATCCAACTGATCTTTCAAAGATTGTATTTGAGCTCCCAGATCCATCTCTACTGCTGGTTCAACTACAACTCTTTCTACCATTGTTATGTTTGGAAACCATTGATAACAAGACGAATTTGTAGCCTTCTGCAATGATTGATTATGAACAGTATACATCTAGTTTTTAAGAGAATGAATCTTCTGTTGTTGTTGTTCCATAATCTTCATCATCTGCTGCAATATTTCATTTCCTGAACTCATTATGTCTTTCTCCAATGATCAAGCAAAATAACACAAGTTTTAGCTCCAACAACGAGAATCAATGATCAAAAGAAAAAAACACACGATTTTTTTAAATTTATATATATATATATATATATATATATATATATATATATATATTTATTAAATAAAATAAAAATGTCTAGAGTATCACAAAATGTTTATAACAACACTATCCGGCTATCGTTACCGACTCCCCCGCAAGGACGCCAAAAAATTGACACACAAACTTAGTTTTGCAACTAAAATTGAGCAACCGCAAGTGTACAACGTCAATAGTAGTACTAGGCGAGTGCAAGGTCGATCCCACGAGGAATTGGCTCGATATCGGATAGACAAATCGGAATAAGCATTTTAATGGCTAACTACGATCGAGTGGTTGAGTTTTTTTTTTTTTTTTTAAGAACTAATTATAATAAAACAAGTAAATAAAACTAATAAGATAGACTATAGAACAACTTATAGGGATTAACCAATTAATAAAGATAATCTAGGATTAGGTTTCAATTAAGAGCAATTAACAATTGTTATCCCGATCAATTCAACCTTTAAATCGAATGCTATGTATTAGGAAAATATCACAATTATATGCAAAACCCCCCTCTCGGAGCGAATTATAACACTACAAAAATTTTGCAAATAGACAACATATTTTATCTGTTATTTAGTTATAAATAAGTCTATTATTAATAGTGTTGTTGTTAAAAGTATCATTTTGACAACAATTTAAAACTGTTGTCTGTTCAACAATAAACAACGATGTCCACAACAGTACAAAATCGTTGTCTATTCAATTACAATCAACAGTGGAAAACTGTTGACCTTCTTGTAAAACCGTTGTCTTTATTTGTAAAGACAACAATTAAAAACCGTTGTCTTTTCTTAGCAAAAATAACAAAAAAAAAATGTTGTCTTTCATCTAAAGACAACGATTCTATTGTTATAAACGGGTTTTTATATGCATGTTCTCGTATGAACACCAAATAGTGACTAAATAATAACATTTAAATATGGAACAATAAATGCAAAATATATGTCAATAAGCTCATCAACATCAAATTACTATAATACAATTCGAATTGTCTAACTAAATAAATAAACCAAAACCAAATCATAATCTATATATTAAGGTTTTGGGATTGCGTCATTGTGTTGAACAACTCTCTCCGTCCATAACCAATGTTGCACTAGATCTGTTCCAAAATATTTATATTGTTAAAAACTAGAAAAAATGCATGCAAGTTTATTAATAAAAGAATAAAGAACTTTAAAGAACAATTTTCTGCAATAAAATTCCACCAACATTCAATAAACGAGCTGAAAACATACATTCTTTGATTTTATTATCATTTCATATTGATCGAAGTTAGTATAAGATGTGTCCGATAATTTAGATTGTAGATCTATGAGTTAAATTATAACTTAACTGGAGCTTGATGTAAAAGAGCACTTAAGTTTATACACACACTTGAAAATTACTTCATCCAAGTTCATCCGTTTCATTTTTTTTTTTTTTGGCGTCCAAGCTCAAATTGAAATTTTATTATAATATGATAATGATATAATATTGTGATCAACTCAAGTGTGAAAATTTGATATTATGGAATGTGATGAGTAGCAAAAGACATGAAAACTTTGAAGCTGAAATTGACAATTGATTCTGGACCATACCACAATTAGCACATCTCAAATACAACAATTACATATTCACTGAAAATGTTATTAAATTTTCACTAACCTTCATAAAGATCCAATAAATTCCTCTCTGGACTGTCCGTCCATGTACATTAGCTCCTTCTGATATGTTGATAATAATGGAAGTGAAAGAAATATCAATCAGCATCTTAGATTCCTCATTTAGAAAGGAATGGAGATGCTCGTTCGATCCAAATGCAACATAAGTTATTCAGACAATTCATTTTCAACAATGAACATATAACCTGAAAGTTACGTATAGTGTCTGGACCCCAATACCTAAGTGCAGCCAAGTCATAAGCATGTGTAGTTGCTTGTTCATCATCATAGGTACCTATTCATCATCAGCAACTAGAACTATTATTTGATCGTTATAAGTAAATTTCTTCGAATAAAATTGAGGTTTTATAACAAATTCAGGAAGGAATAAGTCAATGCAATATACATACCAAGATAGACTTGCATTTCCCATCAAGAGTTCACCAATAGATCTCACCAAGGATTGAGAAAAAATGAAATAAAAGCCAACAAATAAAGTTAACAGATTCTGATTCAAGCAGCGAAGATTTGAAGGTATCATATGGACAGGTGTATAAAGCGATAAATTAATAGGAAAGAAACATCCCCAGGAGAAGAAAATCAGAATCAGTCAATTTTTCAAGGGCAAGAAGCACAACCAGGAAAATATATGGAAGTAATGCATGCTCAGGGCCTTGAAAATCATGTACAACTCAAAAATTATGAAAGGAGACCTTTAGGTTGGATTTGGATTGAGGGATTTGAAAGATAAGAATAGGGAACCAATGTGTCTCAAATCCACCCAGATTATAGTGAGTTTCAAATCCATTTGAATTCCTCAAGAATGAGATCAAATGGAAGTTATTGATTTCATACAAACAACTACTAATGGATTTGGTGACATGGGTTTCAACTCCATTCTCAACCGGAGTGCAACCTTAGTTTGAAACGAGAAGTACATTACCGAATTTAGTAGTTTGAAACTTGTTGAAATTTTTGCATATGTGTCCTCGATCACCATATCCAATTTCGATAAAGTCGCCAATTCTGGAGGAAAAATACTGTTAAGGGCTACACATGGACAATCAATCATCTAGAAACCTTCTTACCTATGAACAACTTTCTGCTAAAAGGAGTTATGTGCAGACACTATATTCCTCAGCCTATAGGCATTTTCATAATGAGCCGTTATAAGCATATATTCGGACATAAAGCATCTTTTATACAATTAAAGTATCCTATATCACAAGATAAGTTAAATTAAATGCAATCCTAGCAATTTTATGTGAATGGTTATCTTCTCGTTTTCGTTCAAACTAACATTTGCATAAAATCATGGTCACTCTTTAGGATAACGAACCTGGTAATCATTCTTAGAGTCCATTAAGTCAACTCCTTTCCTTAAATTCAGTGGACATGGATCCTTGAGAAGTTCAATCTTTGACAACTGGAAATCCCCTGCTCTAGCAACATGTACCTGATCTAGAAACATTAAAATCAATGTTGACCATATTCCATTCTAGAAAATCAATGACGAAGGATGAATATATCACCAGCTGAATTACCCATTTTTCTACTTCTGTTAAATTCAACCAACATGGATACTATTAACTCTTTTGGATCCTGCTCTTTCACTCACCTTGTTTCTTATTTATTTTAGATTTTACAATTCTACCATAATATCATTACTCTATAAAAATAACCTCTTATGATATGATAATACATAACACTAATTTCCCTAATATTAATTCCACACTTAGGGTATGTTTGTTTAAAGCTAGGGAGTGTTGGACCAAACTTGGTTGAGAAAATTAATGAGTATGTTTAATTAGAATTTGATCCCCTAAATTTACTGGATTAAACCATAAACAAACATACCATTAGAGTAAGCTGAAACTATGGTCCCCCAAGGAAACTTAAAGAGAGGTGTAACCTACTAAATCCAAATAAGTATTGGTGTACAAATTAGCAGAGGAAAAGCTAACTTTATATTCCATTTAAATGATTAATGGAATTGAGGCTGAATTCTTTCCAGCTGGAATGATGAACTTTGAATAAGCTGCTACATGTGTCTCTCACTTTTGGAGAGAAAGAGAGAGAGAATATGATTTGTATGGTCTTTCTCTCAAATCTAATGTTTTAATACTAATCCTAGTTCCAAATTCTATGGATATTTGAGTGCATTCAATGCATGGGGTAAGGATGGATCTCCATGTATATTCTGTCCCCTATATCTTTTTTCTTCTTTTTATTGTTGTTTCGTTAATAATAAACTAGGGGCTAAAAGTCACAAAATAATATTCATGACAAGGTGTCTAAGTAAAACATATTGTATATAGAGGTACAAGTATTGAATAAGCATACCTTCACTATTCTTTTACTGAACTTTTCAATATCTTCTTTGTTCCCAGCCTGAAATGACAAAGCAAATGGGTCATTGGAAAGAAGATAGATGAAAAAGTTTATTTGTTTTGGCATCTAAGCTATAAATCAACTTCCAGAGCATCATTTAAGTCCCATATGCCCTTTTTGAGAATATGCATTCAAGAAAACACATTTAATAGTAGCATTATGCAGGTGCATAATGATCAATGATGAGGAATTAAGCAATTATCCATTGCTTCTCACAGATTGTAAAGTGTTGCCACAACAGCGATCACCTAGGCCAACCACTTCAAACGGAGAAGAATTTTTAAGCAGGCAAGAAGTTCTATGCTCAATTTGCAATCACACCATATTTTTTTCTTTTTTTGCTGATAAAAATTGTGAATAGGTTGACTTGATATCAGTACCTTTTGCTGACATTTTATCTTTTCAAGATATCAGACTACAATAGAGGGCATTTTACCATCTGTGAGAAGCAATGGGTTATTTGACACCTAAATCAAGCATCGCTAGATACCTAAATCAAGAATGAGAAATCATTGGTTAGGCGACCTATCAGCATTTTCTAAATTTAGGAGCTTTACCAAGAAGAAGGATAGGAGAAATTTCACTAACTTGTGGTTTAAGGAGAAATGTGGTGGGAAGAAAGCATAAAGTGTGACATTTTATAATAATTATCCAAATATTCAGAAGCAGGACTAAATATCATGAACAATTTAAAGGGTCCCTCCAGTGAAGAATCGGTTTATTTGAAAGAATAACCAGAAGAGAAGACCCAAGAAAGAGTACAGTTAAAGGTGTGCTCGTTGGAATTACCAGCAGAAACAGGAAGTTGAGTTGATAGACAGAAATGATAAGAGAATAGAACGGCTTTTGTATGAAGAAACTTGAATAATTTCAAAAACTACGTCAATTAATATATGTTCCTAGTGTGTACAAGAATCCTTCTCCAACAACTCAATCATGGAACTTAATTGGCAACCTAAAGAACAAGATTAAAATCAGTTTGGACTTAACTTCTCTAATTGTTTCCATATTAAGGAGAAAAAAGAAGAGTGGTCTAGAGAAAAGTTAATACCTAAAAACTCACACCCCCATCGTCCACTAATGCTCACGCCAAAAGCACACACACCCTTGCATCTCTCCTATGATCCTATCACACACACAAAGTATGATATAGAAGATATCAGATAGAATTACAATCTATGCATGATTTTATAAGCAATCTGTAAAATTAAAGTTCTTGAATTCTTTCACATACTTGAGACTCCATAAATGCAAGTATATGAAACCAATGACTCATTATAGACAGTAGATTACAAGTATGTCAACATATTTCTATAGGGTTGTCGCGTTCAAGCATCTAATTGAGTTATCTATAATTAAAAGTATCATTTAGGCAATTAAGCACAAATCAAATAGTATAACATACAAGAAACAAGATAAATGTAAAATCTAGAAAAAAATATTAAATCAAAAGGAAAAGCACCTTCAGGAAGCCAACCAAAACCAAAGCGGGAGACTGTCAGCATCGACGTCATCAACGCAGAGGCAGTAGTTGTGTGGTACGGCTGCAATGACGCCAGGCACACACTCATCTCAATAGGATTCCTTCAGAAAATCGACCAACCCGTTCATTAAAATAAATAAATTTTAAAAAAGGGGAGGAATTTGAAGATAAATCTGATATGGATCTTAAATCCATAACTATTACTAGTTTCGATAGATATGAAATCCACTAATTATTCTTCCCCCAAATTCTCTCCACCAATCAAATCCGTCAACTCAAACGCGATCCAAATTGATTTGTTATTTTTCAATCGGATTAGATGTAATGTATAAACACATAGGAATAGATGAATACCGGGAGAGACATTGAGGAAGCGGAGTTCTAGAGGGGAGACGAAAGGGGGAGGGAGCAGCTTTGGGCTATGAGGTGAACCTCGCGGCGGTGTTACGGATGGTTGACGACCGGAAAACAGATCGGACGGTGCTACTATATGAAGCAATATATCATATAGTAGTAGTGATTCCTCTTCGAGTTTCCATTCGGATACCTCAACAATGCCGATTGTTGTCGATGCCTTCATCATACTCTCCTCCTCCCTGAACGAGCGAATCCTCGTCCACCGATTGCTGCCGATGCCTTCATCAGTCGCCGATGTCGCGTTAGTGATTGCTTAGATAGAAGAATCTTCCATGAAAAAATTTCAACGAAAAATCAAATAACTAATCAATTAGAGATTACACTTACGCTTGAATCTTACGATGATGATGGCAATGGTGATTCTACTGAAATCCTTCATTTCTTTTGTGTGGATAATTGAAATTCTACTGGAATTCTACTGAAATTGTAATTTGAGAGAGGAGCGAGAGAAGGGAAGAAAGGCGCGCTCGTGCGCGCTTTTCTTTTGTGTGGATGTGTGATTTGTTATCTATTTGGGCTTTGTTATCTGATTTGTGCTAAGTTAAATAGTGTTATTCGATTTGGGCTTTGTTATCTGATTTGTGCTAAGTTAAATAATATTATCTGACTTGGACTTTGTTATCTGATTTGGACTATTGAGATTTAAATCGTTCAATGGGCTAATTAGTTAAATAGTGAATCGTTCAATGGGCTTCGGTATCTGATTTGCTTAGTAAAATAGTGAATCGTTCATTGGGCTTTGGTATTTGTTATTCCTTTTGTGTGGATATTTGATTTGGATTTTTTTCTTTGGGATACGGAAAAATTCAAAAAGTTAATTCATGACAAATAAATTAATTCATTAGTTTTTTAGTTCTAACATATACATACAAATTAAATACAATAATTTTGCACAAAATTGATATCAAATTATAGATAAGAAAAAAAGTGTTTATATACGAAGAAAAGGAAAAGGTGATATATGATGGTTAACTTATGTAACAAAAATTAAAAGCACATTTTGCAATCGAATTATTTTACAACGATTGATGATGGAGCCTCAAAAATTTAATTGGATCAGGCCGAGCAAAAATTTAATCAGGCCTAAAATTAGTTGGCCCATCCCGGCTTATTACCCTATAATATATTAAGATTATCGGGCCGGTCCAATAATTCCAATGAAGACTTTATTAAAATAAAATGATATATAAAATAAAGTGCAATCTATAAAATAAAATCATAAATATTATTTTATTTCAAATATATTATTATTAAAATTACATTGAAGAGTTTATTAAAATAATAATTTTACAACATATAAAAGTATTATAAATTAAAATGTCTTTTTTACAACAGTTTTAAAAAAATGTTGACAATAATGTTCTCTATTGGAGCAGTGTATTGTTAATAGACAACAGATTTGGGCAACTGTCGCTAAAAGTGTTGTCTATCTGTGTAAAAAGGCGCTAATAGACGACAGATGTTGAAAACCGTTGTAAACCTGTTGTCTATTAGCGTGTCCTGTCGCTAATAGACAACAGATTGCGATAAAACTGTTGTTAATTCATAAATAAACAACACTGCTGGAAAAAACTGTTGTCTTTTGACTGTTGTCTATTTATGAAATTGTTGTAGTGATTACTTGTTGATTGTATAGGATTAATCGCCGTCTTCGGTCGATTAATCAAATACAATTCTCAATCGATCCTAAGACCAAAGTTCCCACAATTAGCTCAAACCTCTCGATTCTATTGTTTAATCATGTCAACTAATGAGATCTCGAATCAAATCTCCCCTCTCGATTCCAATTTAATCCATAATAAATTGCTAAACAATTGGTCAAATCATGTAACAAGCATTATAAACAATTAATCAACTAATAGTATAACACGGGATTAAATTAATCGGGTAAAAAACACTAATCACCCATAATCTACTTTCTAAACCTAGATTGAGGAAATTTAGTCAACCATGATCATAATAAAAGATAAGCCCAAATATATAGACATAATCATGTTCATACAAATATTTAATGAAAATGGAAAGATAAGACATATTTTAATGTTGATCTTGATCTTCAAGTTGAATTTTCCTTCTTTTGCTCTCTAATTTATCTCTCTAGAAACTATACAAATGATGAAGTATAGCTGAAAACCTGAAGTGGTAGGATTTCTATACACATTTGGGGGTTTTTTTAAGGTATTGGGCTCAAAAATCACACAAATGAGCTAAAGCCCATCCAATTCCGGAGGTCTTGCACGGTCCGTGTAAGGGTGCACGGTCATGACCGTGCAAGACCCCAAAATTAGTGGATTTTCTGTTTTATTGCACAGGTCGTGCAAGGCCAAAACTGCACCTGTAGTTCAACTTCAAAGCCATTTTTCGAGGTCTTCGGGTCTAAAATTTAGATTTTTGTCTCTTTGGAAAAGTTGTAGCCCTTTGAGTTGGCTTTCTAATGCCGCTAATTTCACCTCCATTGGATGTATATATCTCAAAATATGCCCAAAATACCAAAGGTGTATCAGTTTGGACTTTTGCACTTTGGCCTCTTTTCGCCTGACATTCTTGTCCCTTGCTCTTTCACCTTCATTTTTTTCACTCCTTTATGTTCATTGTACTTTTAACCTATTATACCTACAAAATACTCAAAAATTAATTTTTCCGACGAAAGAAAGAGAATACAAATTATATGACAAATGAGAGCTTAGAATACACAAATATACAATAAAATTTCTATTATAAGCGTGTTTGCATAACCAAAAACCCCGTTTGTCAGTCACAGTCGATGGAAAATACTCGGCCCATAGTAAAAAGGTATGTAACCAATATTGGGGGAAATCATACATTTCTAATACTGCTGGGTATAACAAGTAGCTGATTTTCGTTTCATTATATGTGTTGAAATTATTATTCTTCTGGTATTATATGTTCAGTTGCTTTGGCGTGAGGACGACTGCTTTCGTTATTTTTAGAGGTACGGATTCACCCCTGCCTACGAGTATCTGTATGACAGTCGGGGGCGGGTAAGATTAACTTGGACAACCTCAACCATTACGATGTACCACCTGAATTGATCGAACTCAGCGATTCCGATAAAGTAGGAGAGGTCGACGGTCCACCATTCTGGTAGATGCTGAAGAAGCTTCTGCAGGCTGACCCCAATGTACTTCTGCGTGTGAATGCTATCGGTTCGCACACGATGATGATGAATGAAATTATTTTTTACAATGTAATGCCTCCACTAAAAGACGCTCTTATGACAGTGAACTTTTCCTAGTCTGTCGTCTGCTATCCTATTCCAATGCTCGACCTCTTTTTTTGACAAAACACCGTCGCCTGGGATTTAAATTCGGGCATCTTATTCTGAGATTTACTACTAATCTTCATTCAACGGTTATGTGTAGCCAATTTCGTTCTCTATATAACATGAATCTTACGTAGGCGTTTGTGGGTAGCACTGACTTTTAACGCTGTATGCCTTCTTTTTTTTTGTAAGTAGCGATGAAATTATCTCATCTGTTTTCTCGTGCTATAAGCTTAATAATGCCTATAGAATATTTTCATACACAATGTTTTAGTGTCACATGCTTACATGGTGGATTTGACTGTAGATTTGGGTATTGGGTAGTTAGGGTCACATGTTGTTATTTCCTTCAGCACAACCTAGCTAAAATAACAACGCATTTATATTTAGGACTTAAAATGTTTGAGAGCTTATAAACTTTTGTAATGTAAAAATAAACTCTTAGAGCTTATAAGCTCCAAAAAAAGTAAGTTTCTCTAGTTCATCTTATTTTTTAAAATCTTATAAGTTACACTTAAAATTTCACATACTACACACATACACACATTTTACTCACTACTCACACACTACATACACTCCACACACTACACACACTTCACACACTCCACACACTACACATGGTTCACACACTTCACACACTACACACTCTTTACACAATACACATAGTTCACACACTACACACAGTTCACACACTACACATACTTGACACACTACACACACTTCACACACTACACACACTTCACACACTTCACCTACTACACACACTTCACACTTTTCATACACTACACACTTCACGCACTATACACATTTCACACAATTCACACACTTTTAGATCATATTTTTTAAAATCTTATAAGTTACACTCAAATTTCACAGACTACACACACTTCACACAATACACACTACACACATACTACACACACTTCAAACACTACAAACATTTTACACACTTCAAACACTACACAGACTACACACAGTTCACACACTACACACACTTCACACACTACACACTCCACACATTTCTCACACTACAGACATTACACACCTTTCACACACTACACACACTATACACACTACACACATTTCACATACTACACACACAACACACACTTCATACACCACACGTTTCAGACACTACACACATTTCACACACTACACATACTTCACACACTTTAAACACTTCACACACTTTACACACCTTTCACACACGTCACACACAACACACCTTTAACACACTTCACTCACTACACACCGTTCATATACTACACATAGTTCACACACTACACACGTTACACACACTTCACACTTTACACACACACTACACACTCCACAAATTTCGCACACTACACACAGTACACACCTTCCACACACGACACACAGTTCACACACTACACACACTAAACGCAGTTCACACACTTCACACACTAAATGCACTACACACACTTCACACACTACATACATTACACGCACTAGACACATTTCACACTCTACACACACTTCACATAGTTCACACACTTCACACACCACACATTTCACCCACTACACACATTTCACACACTACACACACTGCACACCCTTTACACTCTACACAGGCTTCACATACTACACACACCACACATTTAACAAACTTCACACAGTTCACACACTACACACCCTTCAAACACTTCACATACTACATAGATTTCACACACTACACACATTTCACACACTGCACACACTTTACACACAATACACACTCTACACACAATACACACCTTTCACACACTACACACATTTCACACTTCACATACTACACACACTATATACATTTCTTACCTTACACACATTTCACACTTCACACACTACACACACTATATACATTTCTTACCCTACACACACTACACATACTTCACACACTTTTCACACTTCACACACTACACACTACACACAGTGCACGCCTCACACAGTACACACAGTTCACACATTACACACACTACACAAACTTCACTACATACACTCTAGACACTACACACAGTTCACATACTACACACACTATACACACCATACATTTCACACATTTCACATGATACACACATTTCACACACTACACACTACACATACTTCACATAGTACACATAAATCACACACTACATACATTTCACACACTACACACATCTCATTAATTTCACACACTACACACCTTTCACACACTATACACATTTCACTCATTTCACACACTACACACATTTCACACAGTACACACATATGACTGGGTAAGTTGGAACCTAGAGCAATAAAGTGCATATTTTTTTCTTATCCAAAGGGTGTGAAAGGGTATAATTTTGGTGCATAGAACCATGAAATCAAAAGTGCATCATTAGTAGAGATGTAGTGTTCAATAAGAATACTATGCCATTGAAGAAATCTGAATTGGGAGAAGCTCAAATACAGATAGGTCAAGTACTCAGCTGGAGGTGGAACCAGAAAGGTTAACTACTAGTATCAATATTGAAAATCAAAAATGCTAAAGAAGAAATGAATGATACAGAAGATTACAGCAGCTATCAGTTGGTAAGAGACAGACAAAGGAGACAAATCCATCCTCCTCACAGATATGGTTTCTATTGCCTTGTATACAGTAGAACAAATGGAGTGTCATGAACCAGGAACTTATACAGATGCTATAAGCTGTGAATAGAAAAGAGAAATGGATTGTGGCAATGCAAGAGGAATTGTTATCAATGGAGAAGAATAAAACATGGGAAGTTGTAGATAAGCCAAACAAACAGAAGCTTGTTGGGTGTAAATGGATCTACAAGAGAATTCTACAAATGATGGAAACATCAGATTAAAGCCAGGCTTGTTGCCAGAGATTTCACTCAGAAAAAAAGAATAGACTATACTGAAATATTCTCTCCAATTGTTAAACATTGCTCTATCAGGATATTACTTGCCATTGTAGCTCAGTTTGATCAAGAACTTCATCAGATAGATGTCACAACTGCCTTCTTACATGGAAATTAAAAGAGAGAATATATAAGAACATTCTAGAGGGATTTCAGGTGGAGAATGCAGATGACAAAGCATGTTTTCTCAGAAAATCCTTGTATGGACTTAAGTAAAGTCCAAGGTAGTGGTGCCTTAGATTTGATGAGTTAATGATAAGAGTTGGATTCTCAAGGAGTAAATATGATAGTTGTGTTTTTTTAGACAAGAAGAAGACTCATCTCAGTTACATCTTCTACTGTATATAGATCATATGTTGTTGGCTTGTAACACTGTAGCTGGTACAGAGAAAATCAAGAAGCTATTGAAAGCATAATTTGAAATGAAGGATCTTGGTCAAGCCAAGAAGATTATGGGTATAGATATCAACAGAGATAGAAAAGTAGGAAAAGTGGTTATATCACAAAGGTCTTATCTAAACAGGGTGCTGAAGAGGTTCAATATGCATAGTTGTAAAACTGTGAATACTCCACTGCGTCAACACATGAAGCTTTCACTACAACAATATCCCGAATCACATCAGGATAAGGTTAAGATGCAGAAAGTGTCATATGTTAGTGTAGTAGGTAGCATAATGTAAGCTATGTTCTGCTGAAGACCAGATTTAGCATATTCCATGAGCATTGTCAGCAGGTATATGGGAAACCCTGGAAGCACTCATTGGGAGTTTGTCAAGTGGATTCTGAGGTACATCAAGGGATCAGATGCACAGGGCTTGTGCTTTAAGAAACAGGATGACTTTAATGCTTCACTTGTTGGGTTTGTAGATGCAAACTATGCAGTAAATCCTGATACAAGGAAGTCACTTACAGGTTATGTTTGTACATTGTTTGGTACTATTGTAAGCTGGAGAGCAACGCGTCAGTCTATAGTTGCATTATCTACTACAAAGTCTAAATATGTTGCATTAACTGATGCTATAAAAGAGGCCTTGTGGATGAAAGGCATAATCAGTGAGTTTGGTGTGGAACAAAAAAGTATGACAGTTTCTGTGATAACCAAAGTGCCATGCGTTCGGCAAAGCACCAGAGTTATCATGAGAAGAGAAACATATTGATGTAAAATTGCATTTGTAAGGGATGTGGTGGCTAAAGGCAAGGTGAAGGTTAGTAAAATCTCTACAAAATTAAATCTTGCAAACAGTTTCACAAAAGCACTACCTATAACGCAGTTTGAGTTGTGTATGGATTTGTTGAACTTGAAGACAGACGATCTGTCCTGAGGAAAGGCAGAGGGTGCAGGAAGTCAAGGTGTTGCAGCTGAATTGATGATTTGAGCTTAAGGTGGGGATTTATGAATTAATTAAGCTAAAATCATAAACGAAAGAACCTAGTTGTCTTCATTCTATAGTTTAGGGAGTGGTTTGCAATTACTGATAAGAGTGGCAGAAATGAAGAGCAACTAACACTCCAATAAGATCAATTATAGCTTCTATTATTGGAAAGGTAATAGATTTATTGGAAGGAGCTGTGAAAGACGGTAGGCATTGAATACTTCTTTATCAAAGGCTGTTACAAATTGATCTTCTTCTGAAGTTAATCGTTCAATTCAGTTGTTCATGAAAAATGGTTCACATATAGATGAAACAAGAGAGAGTTCAATGCTAGAAAGAGAAGTAAAGAAAGAGTGGAAGTACAAGATTGAACGCATTGTTGATGTAATCCTCTAGCTCTTGTCTTGTAATTCTTGTAACAATCTTTAATGAATCCAGAAGAAGTTGTGCTTGGTTTGTTGTCGTGGATGTAGATTCCAACACTTGGAATCGAACCACGTAAATTTATGTGCGACTACAAGGTGTTTGTATGGTTGTGTGGTTGAGTCTTAGATCATTAGATTAAGTTGTTGTGTGTTGGTGTTGAATCCTCTGAATAATATTTACAAATAAAATTATTTATATACTCGACATATCCTACATATAAGTAAAGTTTGAAAATTGTAGACAAAATATATATATATATATGTGTGTGTGTGTGTGTGTGTGTGTGTGTGTGTGTGTAACTTTTAGCTCTCCGTATATTTTGTCGTTATCTTACATCTTCAATCACATTATTTTCAAGTAGTATTTTTACTTAGCCATTTGTAGAGCAAAAATATTTTGAACATGAATTTTTGTGGAAGATAAAAGACGAAAAAATGGGCGCTATAATGATTTACGCTGGCTAGAAATTTGTAACAAATTGGACGGAATTTTGACTCTTTTTTAGAGTTAGCTGCTTTTAAGGGATAGATTTACGCTGATTGGATTTAAAGTTTAGGATGATTGCGTTGGACACATTTTATCACATAGGATCTGGCTTCTTTTAAGATTGCATATGTGTTTCCTTATATAATAATGATGGACAAATTATAGTAACATATATTTTAATTGTAGTTATTATGATTTGTGTATGCATGTCCATATATAATGTTGGACAAATTATGGTAATATATATTTTAATTGAGATTATATTGGGAGCTGATTTAGGGGTCTGAATAATTGTTATTAGATTGGGAGATTATTTTAAGCGACTGATTGTTAGTAATTATGGCCAATATTACGGTCAAAGTTGTCAAAAAAATGTTTTACAATCAAAGAAATGCTTAGAAAGACAAAAACATGTTTGCCAAAATTAGCAAGAGATAGACCAACGTCAAATGTTGGAGTGGACTGGGTCGGACCAGAATTTGATCGGGGCGAAAAATTAGTGAGTAACTGGTTTATCCCCAACCAAGTCAGAACTGTTGGACCCCATAATACTTTGTGACAAGATTTCTATGATCTAGACTGTCTAACACGTCAGCCGAGTGGAACCAATTTTTCCACCTCTAAATTGTAATTCATATCCTTGTTTACATATAAACTTGTCAGTTCCCTCAAATTCATTAACACCGATCAATCATTCAAATCCTTACATCAGGTTAATTTTTATGCATAATTTATAAATTTGTCAAAGTCATATATTTTTTTGAAAAGAAGCGACAACGATGTCAACATGTCAGGAATTGGTAGAAATTTGCTTCAAAAATAGACTTGGTATAAATGTTATTTCCTTTTTAAATTCACTTACTTCATGAATTGTAATTAAAATCCATCATTCATCATAATATGAATAAATTAAATAAGTCTCAAATATGTACTTGCGTGACTTTAATTTGCTGGCCTTGATTGGGCCCGTATCTCCATATTGATATGATATTGTCCACTTTAGGTCAAACCCGTAAGGTTTTGTTTTTGTGCTAACTTCCAAAATGCCTCATACCAATAGAAATATTTCAATCATATTAAACTCTATTATCTTCCCATGTATATCGAATGTGAGACTTTGTTGACATTAGCTGATACACCTCACTCATTTTACTAGAATATTGTTTTTTGTTTTCATATTTTTTATAACTTATTAGGATAATAAAAAACTTATTTTAATTTTAACTTGTTAGTTAACAATATCGTGCGATGCACTATCATGCGCTCCAATGGGAATTACAGTGACAAATCCTTCCGTACATTGACTGAATGTAAGTTCTCTTTATTTTGACTATATATTTGTAACAAACAAGACATATTATCTGTACCCGATATTTTCACTTATTGGAACTAAAGTTAGAAGATTGTGTAAAATTTTGTTATTTTGATTGATTGCGACAAAATTTGTAAGTATATTAACCGAAGGTAAAGAATCCGTTTATTTTTTGCAGTGTATTTGGGAAATTTTTGGAAATTCAGTATGGAATATAAATTTGAATATTTTCGCTTATCTATAGCGTATATTTGCATAATAATAGTGGAATGACAATTTGGAAACTTGGGACTTTTAGATGGCTGATTGACGATTCGGAAAATTGGATATTTTAATTCACTGATTGGAATGAATAAGATTCGGTCCTTATATAACTTGGACATATAATGTGATTCAAATTCCAAAGAATGAATATCTTTAATCTTGGCGGAAATCAAGAAAAACTAAGACCATAAAATCATTTTTATAAACAGGTCGTTGCTCAAAGAGAGTAAAACGAGTTTCCCAGAAATGGAAATCTGATTTGGGAGGGAAAACGCCAAGGTTTCCACTTATAGAAGATTTTGTTATTATATTAAGTAAGATTAAACCTTTTTATTAATAGCATGTGGAAATGGGCGGGAATTTTTCAATATTGTCTTGTATTATATAGTAAGATATGATTTTGACTTCTTTTATTGCCAATGAAAGCCTTTGAAAAGTCTATTCTTATGGTTTCTCTAGTGTCATACACTAGGAGTGTGTTGGGTTGCTCATCCCAATATGTGGGTTATTAAAACACAATGGATTTTTTAGGAGATAAGTACACAACATGGGTTGATGAATATTGTGTTTGCTTGGAATGATTTGGTAGGTTAGGTGGGTTTAGAAAGACGGGTTTCTAACAAAACTAGGGCTTCCAACCTATCAACCAAACATATTAATAGGTGGGTTAAGGCTTGCAATAAGGCTTTAACCCACCAACCAAACAGACCCTAGGCGTATGCATTCCGTTAAACTGAACGAAAGTTCGGTTAAACTGGCCAGTTTTGGGGAACCGAAAATCGAACCGAACTACACGGATTCGGTCCGGTTAAAACTGGAATTTTGATTTTTTATGTTCTGATTTCGGTCACCTGTCTTTTTGTATCGGTTATAAATTTAGAACCCGAAATATAATCTGCATTTGATTTTAACTTCACCATAAAATAAAATTTGAAGTTTAAATCAACAAATAAACCATAAAATAAAGTAAACGGAAAAATATAATATGTATCACGGCTGACGGGCAAGGGAAAATAAAGAGAAATCCCTTCCGTATCACAGGCTGACGGGTAAGGAAAAATAACGAGAAATCCCTTTCGTGTCACGGATAGGTAAGGAAAAATAAAAAGAAAACTGGAACTAATAACTATATGATAGGATTGCCATCGGCTGAACGAGAACATTACTATCGTCATGTGAGAAGCCGAATGGGATTGACATCGGTGCAACAAGAACGGTACTCCTCTAAAAAGAAGGATGAGATTGCTATTGGCGGAACAAGAACTGTGGTGTCGTCCTATGAGAAGCAAGATGGGATTGCCATCGATGGATGTGATTACCATCGATGGAAGTATGGCTAGCTAGCCAACGGGCTAGCAATGCGAAAATAAGGAATCTGTCCTCATCGTCTTCGATTTCAAGCTCTACATTTTCTGGGTTCCTCATCGTCTTGACTGTCGCTGCTCATATTGAAGACTAGTGCGCGAAGCTGCTCTTGGTTTTTTGGGTCGAAGACTTCATCCTCTTCGTCGCGAACAACCCAGACCTGATTGAAGATCCGACTTCCAAACCCCTGAAATTTCTGGTCCTCGAAGCTATTTCTGGGCAAGCATTGGTCGAAGGCTCTATCATCTTCTTCGCGACTACTCCAATCGTGCTTGAAGACTGAAGGTTTTGAGTTTCTGAATTTACTGCGTTCATCCTCGCGACTTTGAGTTTTTAAGATTGCAGATTTTCTGGGTCAAAATCTGTGTTGGGTTTTTTCGAAGGACTCCCCAGGACCGGATTTTGTTCAATTCCTTTTGAAGATTTGGGCAAAAACTCCCTGAAATTGGTCGTCTTTCGTCTTCAAGGTGCTTCTCGTCTGCGCCTGAGGAAGCCATTGAAGCTGAGTCGCTGGGCTGTTCTAATCGAGTTCCTTGATTGAACTCAGTGAGTCTATCCGAGTTACAAGCCTGGTGAACAGCCCTCCCAACGGATACCTGCTGCTGAGGTGTCTCCGGCTCAATCCGGGTTGCTAACCGGCTCGGCTGGTCTGTTTCGGAACCGGGCTCGCACCGAACCGGGCTCTTTTGAGTGATTCGATCCGGGTCGGCCCACCCGTAAGTGATCCAGCGTTTTAGTTGTGCCCAGCACGTTTTTAGAAGCCCAGCACTTCTTGAATTAAAGGACAACAGCAGTCCAGTAGCGGTCTTCTTCAAACTTGGAACAGGGGACGCACTCTGTAAGAAGCAAGGGAAGTATTCTGTCCTCCATGCAGCCGCACAAAACTGAAATCCCGATCACTTCTCCAGGCGGCTGATTGTTGATTATGGTTGACCATAGGGCTGTCATGGACATGGCACTAGTAGAATTCTTCAACCCCGCTCTTTGGCTCGGCAATCCCGGGTTTTGTTTGGAGGCAGTCCCTCCATTGTTTTTAGTAGGGTTGGCTACATACCATGATCATGTGTTGGTATTTGATGGATTTCTTGGAATTGACAACAATTCCAACTCTTTGCCTCGGCAATCCCGAGTTTTGTTTGGAGGCAGTCCCTCCATTGTGTTTAGTAGGTTTGCTTTGCGTATGCCGTGTTTTGGGATACGTCATTTGGTTGTGCTTACAGACTTGACAGCTACGAGCTAATGCATTGAAATCTTCCCAGGGATTTTGGACTCACACCGATGTGAGGAGTGTTGGATTTCCCCCATGCTTGGATTTCGTGACATAGGGTAAGGTGCTTCGCATATGTAGTACGTCAGATGATGGTTCTATTCATTGCATCATATTGGCTTGTTCTTGCCTTTGCTTATATCATTCTGTACACCTTTATCTGTCAACTTGTGGCATGAAAAGGTTTTTAGTTTGCCTTTTGTGAGTGACCGTCCTGTGGTCTCCACATTATTCGCACGTTTCTTTTCTTTTCTTTATTTATAATACTATCTATTTAAAAAATGAGAAAATAAATCTCTATGGCATCATTCGACATATATTCGATGGGAATATCAGAACGATAGAAAAGTGGCAGCACAGGTGCTTCCAAAGAAACAAACTTTGTGAAAAATCGATGGGACTGCCATCGTAAGCTAGAGAACGATGTGCTAAGTCATGGTATGAAGGGCTGAAAATTGTAGAAAACCATATCTGGCACCAAAATAAATGATGTAGTCGCTTGGAGGGATGAAATCTGTAGAAGAAACCTAGCGAAAGGGGTGTATTGCCAGCGACAAAAAACCGCCGAACATTGAAGAGAGAACAATCGGCTAGATCTAATGAAAATGAAAGGAAAGAAGTAAAAAGTGGAAGAGGATAAAAGAGAGAAAATGACAAATCTAACTTCAGTTCTGTAAAAGAGAAAAAAAAATTATATTCGATTCTCGGTTCGGATTGGTTAATCAAATTCAAAAAATGGAACCGAGAACTGAATTCACCAAAACTAATAAACAAAAATCGAATCGAGAATACTGTTCCATTTACTGTTCCAACCGAATCGTCTGTTTCGGTTCGGTTGGTTAACCTATCATTGCACAACCCTTTATACACTCTCTATCCAGTAATTTTAATTTGACGAATTAGTTACATATAATCAAACTGGTAAATTAAAGAAATAAAATAAGTAAAAAGTGTGGATAAATAATTAACGCAAAAACCTACAGACAATAGATGCACGGAATATACACGGGTCGGGTAGTCTGACCCGTTTCCTAATTAATTCAGATCCTTTAAATAGGGTTTTCTATTCCGGATCTTGCAACAAACTTCTTCTTCCTTCCCCTTCTTTGTCTCTCTAAAGCCCCAAACCCTAAACGCCAAAACTCCCTCCCCTTTATACTGTATTCTCTCAAAATACGAGCATCAAGCGACGGCGCATCAGGCGGCAGAAACCTCGACTTGCTGGGAAATTTCTGACCCTCCCCTTCAAACTGACTTCTTTCAAAATATGAGCATCAGACGGCGGGAACCTCGACTTGCTGGGCAATTTTCGACCCTCCCCTTCAGACCGATTTCTCTCAAAATACAAGCATTGGGCAGCGCCGTATTAGATGGTGGCAACCTCGACGTGTTGGGCGATTTCGAAGCTAGGGACCTATTTTCTGCCGAAATTAACAGTAATTTCTGAGCATAGTGAGTCAATATTAAATCTCTCAGTCTCTATTTCTTTTTTTTTTGTAATGCGAAGCTGGCGTCTTGTCTTAGTGAATATTGAGCTAAATTTGATGACCACTTGGTATTATTTATAATTTGGGTTTTTGTTGTTTAAATATTTGTTGTTGTCTTCATCTCATTCCTCCCAAAAATGAAATAATAATAAAAATAAAATAAAATAGGTGTATAGTAGTGTTGAAACGTCTCTTATGATTTCAGTGAGGAAATTTTTACTCATTGATTTGTGCTTTACTACTAAGGTGTATAATAGCTCTTCGAATGTTTAGTGTAAAGTCTGTTGAAATATATATATATACACTGGTCTTTATAATTTGGGTTTGAGTTCACCTGTCTACAGTATGACCATCTGGTGTTTAACAATAATCTTCACATGATATGTTAATTAATTGTGTTAGAACTTATGTGGGCCTTAGTGATTATTTTTAAATATTAGATGGAATATAATTTTTGTTTTATATATACACTGGTCTATATAATTTGGGCTTGAGTTCACCTGTCTAAAATATGACCATCTGGTGTTTAACGATAATCTTCACATGATGTGTTAATTAATTGTGTTAGAACTTATGTGGGCCTTAGTGATTATTTTTAAATATTAGATGGAATATAATTTCAAAACAGATGATCTCTTTTATGTTTATATGGAGATAATTTGATTAATGAAGTGGCTAGGCCAAGGGTTGAAGAATTGGTAATTTTTCTTTTTTCTTGAAATTAATCTTTTTTTATTATAAATGAAGGGATACAGTTGTTTGATTTGATGAAACAAGCCAGGATCTGGGATATGAAAAATCACATATTGTGTTACTTTTAAATTTGCAGAATTAGCTAATTCATTTCATTCTAGAACCTTAAGGTATTGAGGTTTGCTTATTTCATTTGCCACCCTCTTGTTAACCTGCAGTTTTATGTTTTTGGTGATCCTTTCTTGAGATTGTTGTCCTTCTTTGTTCATCCTAGGTATTTCCGTCCCTTAGATTCTTACTGCTGAGATTTGCATTCTCTGTTGCTGACGAGTTGTAGTTATCGATAATCGATATCAATTCTACATTTTTTTGTTTTGAAGGCATGTGTAAAGCCATTATCATCAAGTAAAAATTATAATTATTTTGTTCGGTGTTCTAAGTAGCAAAGACTTTCAACTTGAAAGCCATCATTTCTAGTTTCTGGTCTTGATTTACTCATTAAACAAAAAAAGCCATTTTCATTTTCAAAGCATGTGAGTCTTGTTTTGGCGAATTTTGAATCTCAAGCTTGTGCAATTATTCTGTTCAGTGTCCTCAACTACAAAGGTATATAGGCTGGAACCCTTGTGAGCCGACATGTCTTCTTTTGGAGAATTGGTTTGATAGGTGTAACAACGACACGTAGCCTTTGTCTATCTTTTATCTAAGTATTTTTTTAGGGACTTTTTGATCGAGAATGAATCTGGACCACCCAAGTCTAAGCCGTACTTAAAACAAAAGGCAAGAAAGCAGGTTTCTAAAAATACCAAGAAACGTCTTTCTATTGAACAAGAAGTGAAGGCTGAAAATCCTCGAAAAGATGAAGAAATCATTAAAAAAAGATTGGCCAGCCACCTTTTTCACTTCTTTTTTCATTTGTAATGATTAGTGATACTTTTGCATAAAAAAATGATACTTTCGACAAAAAAAAAAATGATACTTCTTGGATCAATATTTTGTTGGTTTATATGCTTTTGTATATTGGTGATGTGAGATAATTCATAATGATAATTTTATTTTGTTGAACTTGTGACAGAGATTTTAGAACACAATGCAGACCCAATGGATTGGTTGAATTTATTCAAAGCTCTTCTGAAGCACAAAGAGAAGCTATCCGAAGCATTGGGCTTGGTGGATTGCTGGAATTATCCTTGACATATATTCCTACTACAATGATGAATTGGTTAATGCAAAACTTCAACGGTAAGAGCCAAATGTTTATTGATAGTAAACGTAGTTTTGTTGTGACCACTTTGGATGTGGAAGATGTTTTGTTGTTGCCAAGGAAGGAGGGCTGCCATGTGTTGGAGTCAAATGAGAATTCAGATATATTGTAGAATATAAAGAATGAATTCCAAATTGATAAGGATTCAAAACTTAGCACTCTACAAGGTGTTCTTCGAGCTCTTCGAGATGGTGGTGATAATTTCAAGAGGTTGTTTTTTCTATACAGCTTGACATCTTTCCTAACTCCAACTGCTAACCTGAAGATCGACTTCAGTACATTGAAGTCATTGGTTGATGTAAATAATGATTCAAAGCATGAATATGTTTTGAATCGACTTTGCAAAGTTGTCTATGGTTACAACACATGCACAATAAGGAATCACGTTAGTAAGTGTGTATTGATCCTCCAGATTCTCTACTTACACAAGATTAAATAGAAAGGCATTGCCGAAGCTTGCACTCTTCCGTTAATCAAGCATTGGACGGATGCCAAGATGTTAAAGAGAATTAAGGAAGAGACATCAGCTAGAGTGTATGGTCAAGGGAAATGGGTTGATGGGTATCCTATTTGTTTGGAGGGGCAAAGGGAATCCACTGATAAAACAGAATAAAAGGAACACTCGGGCCAAAGAGAATCAACAGAAAAAGCCAAAGACTACTCTAGGGATTCCAAGGTTCAGTCTGAAGAATCATTATAAGAGAAATGAGATAGACTTATCAAGTTTGAACTACCCAAGGGTGAACTTGATGATATTCAGATTCATAACATTGCTAAAGATGTAAGTGAAATTTATTATAATTTTAGTTTAAACATTTCTTGATTATTTTTATTTTGGTTTTTATGTTATAATTTGTAGGATATTGATGAAGCATATTTACTGATGAAGAGGGACATGGTCGTTATTGTCAATCTTCGTACGAAAAGATGCGAGAAAATGAAGAAACGATTTCAAAGTAAAAAAGTTCAAGCATCACCACAGTCACCTGATGTTTCTAGCACTCAAGATTTTTTTCTGATGAAAAAGTCTTGAACTATATTGATGGTGTTGTTGCGAACGTCTTGAAGATGAAGAAATTGGCGGATGATATCCCTAGGTTTGATTTACTCTCACCAGAATTAACGGATGAAGACAAAAAAGTTAAAGAAGATGGTGAGGATGACAAGTGCGACGAGGTGCTAATAAATGAGGTTGTTTCATCTATTGGATCAAAGAGGAAAAGACATGCTGAAGAAGAGGGTGATTATTGGAAAATAGGTGCTGAGGCTGGATATGTATCCCGTTTCATGCAGCTCAATATTAAAGCTTTGTCCAACTTATCTGCAAAAGAAAAACAGATAGTGGACTACTGTTTTCACTTAATAAAAAGATAGATAAAATGTAAGTATCAATTTTATGTTCAAAAGTATAATTTTTATGTTGGAAAGTACTCCCTCCGTCCCGGTTAAAGCTTCCACTTTGACCGGGCACGGATGTTAAGAAAAAACAGTTATTTGACTTTTTTAAAGATGGAGATTGAGTGGTTGAGATTTTAAGGGTGAGGATTGTGGGATTAGTTTCCTTTTTTGGGGTGACAACTTTAGTTGAGACGGACCGAAAAGGCAAGTAGGCAGCTTTAAGCGGGACGGAGGGAGTATCAGTTTTATGTTCAAAAGTATCACCGTTTTTTTTAATTTCAGTAACCCCATGTTTTATATTCGACACGTATGTCATGTTGCAAAGGAGAACATCGAGTCATTGAACCCTTCCTAGTGGATTTTTTTAGATATCATTGATACATGGTCATACTTAGTTAATATCACAGAAGAAGAGAATCAATCTCATCGTTATTACTTTGGTCTTGGATATGCGGTGAGTTTCTAGTTACATTGTATATGTTTTTATTTGTTTGTGTTTCCTACCACATTGTTCCTTACTTCTATATTTTCTTCATGGAAAAGCACTATCTGGTACAAGTTATGGAAGGGGTTGAAATTGAGGATAATGGAAAAAACATGAGGAAATGCTGGAAATTTTGGATGGATAAAATGAAGAGGGATTTCAAAAAAAATGACATGGTAAGAATCAACCACCATTTTCTATATTAACTCTTTTTAAGTGATACTTACATGTACTTTCGTTTTGAATTTTGAATTGAAGATTTTTGTTCCTATTCTTATAGAAGGTCACTATGTTGCCATTGTCTTCAACCTTCGTGAAGAAAAATTTCAATACCTTGACAACAAGAATTATACGGATATTGGCAATTCCTATAAGGCATCTCAAATTGTGGTAAAGTAGCAGATTTACTTTATTATTTTGTCTTACATGTAACATACATTCATATGTCAACAGGATAGTATATTGATGATGATGTTTGTGATTTAGATATTTTTTATCATCAGCCCTTGAGTTACAAAATTCGTTCTTGGTTGTCTCATCTTATATATAGAATTGCTATAATACATCTGTGTGTGTATCATGCTTTTCTGTATGTGTTGTTTCAATTTTAGTGATTTAAGTTTTATGTTTAGAGTTCAAGTTGATACTTGGTCTGTTCAGATTACGACTAGTTCTTAGCTATGTAGAACAGACTGTGTATTTTTTACTGTTGACATGGTGTTATTTGCTGCAAGTTGATATTTGTTATATTTTAAGATTTCTTTTTCTTCATTTATAGAAAAAAAACAAATGAAGATTTTCTTTTAGGAATATAGCCATCCCAAAGCCTCAGACATTTTGGGATATAAGTTTGAAGTTATGTCTTTCCCTTGGAAAACGAACAAAGGGAATGTAGATTGCGGTGTGGACTTGATGAACCATATGGAAAACTTTTATGGTGCGATTTATTCATGTCCAGACTTGTCAAAAGTAAGTAGTTTGAAAAGAAAAAAATTATTAGTTATTCTATTATAGTTTATCATGAAATGTAAATAATTATTTTATTTTATTTATTAAAGCCAATTGTCAGACGAGTCTTAAGAGCCGAAATTTGTGCAACAATCATGTTGAGTGATCTGAATACGGTGCAGATTGATGTGCTGGAGAAGGTCAAAGCATTATGTATGAAGAAGGCAACTTTGAAAAACAAACAGGGAATGTGACTTTTTGGTGTAATGATTGAGTATTCTAATACTGTCATGTGTAATACTTGTACTTGTAATTGAACTTGACTAGGGCATAGATTAGTGTTCTTAGTGATACTTTTGTTCCTTTATTGACTTAAAGAAGGCAACTTTGAAAAACAAATAGGGAATGTGACTTTGTGGTGTAATGATTGAGTATTCCGATATTGTCATGTGTAATACTTTTGTTCCTTTATTGACTTAAGAAGTCTAATTTTGGTGATACTTTTGGCCAAATAAGTGATACTTTTGACCAAATAAGTAATACCTCTTGGTAGAAAACAATTACCACAATGTTGTGTTATTAGTGTCACTTTTATATATGTCAATTAGGTGATACTTTTGCCCAAATAAGTGATACTTTTTCTTAAAAAAAAGTGATACTCCTTGGTAGAGAATAGTTACCACGTTCTTGTTATTAGTATCACTTTTTAATATATGTTAATTAGGTGATACTATTGCACAAACAAGCGATACCCTTGGCCAAATAAGTGATACTTTTGCCCAAAAAAGTGATACCTCTTTGGTATAGAATTGTTACCACGATCTTGTTATTAGTATCACTTTTTAATATATGTCAATTAAGTGATACTTTTTCACAAACAAGCGATACTTTTGGCCTAATAAGTGATACCTCTTGGTATAAAACAATTACCACGATGTTGTGTTATTAGTATAACTTTTTAATATATGTCAATTTGGTGATACTTTTGGCCAAATAAGTGATACTTTTGCCCCAAAAAGTGATGCTCCTTGGTATAGAACAATTACCACGATCTTGCTATTAGTATCTTGGTATAGAATAGTTACCACGATGTTGTGTTATTAGTATCACTTTTTAATATATGTCAATTTGGTGATACTTTTGGCCAAGCAAGTGATACTTTTGCCCAAAAGAGTGACACCTCTTTGGTATAGAACAGTTACCACGATCTTGTTATTAGTATCACTTTTTAATATATATGTCAATTAGGTGATACTTTTGCAAAAACAAGCGATACTTTTGGCCAAATAAGTGATACATTTGCCCAATTAAATGATACCTCTTTGGTATAGAATAATTACCACGATCTTGTAATTAGTACACGTTTTAATATATGTCAATTAGGTGATATTTTTGCACAAACAAGCAATACTTTTGGCCAAATAAGTGATACCTCTTGGTATAAAATGATTACCACGATGTTGTGTTATTAGTATAACTCTTTAATATATGTCAATTTGGTGATACTTTTGGCCAAATAAGTGATACTTTTGCCCAAAAAGTGATACTCCTTGGTATAGAACAGTTACCACGTTCTTGTTATTACCACGATGTTGTGTTATTTAGTATCCCTTTTTAATTTTTAATATATGTCAATTTGGTGATACTTTTGGCCAAATAAGTGATATTTTTGCCCAAAAGAGCAATACATCGTTGGTATAGAACAGTTACCACGATCTTGTTATTAGTATCAATTTTTAATATGTCAATCAGATGATACTTTTGCACAAACAAGCGATACTTTTGGCCAAATAAGTGATACTTTTAAGATTCATAAAAAGTGATATGTATAAGCAGTTGAAACTCATCCATCATCAATGTTCCTTAAACAAAACCACTATTTCAGCTGTGGAATGGCTTTGAAACAAAAAGAATAACTTATATAATGAAACAACCAATAACCAATTGTACAACAAAATAAATTTCATTGCAGTAACTCCAAGCACACAAACACAAGATTGATCATCCCTTAAGACAGTACAATAAGATAAGTCTCATCATTTTTCAAACCTTGCACTTGTTTGTATTAAATGGAAACCAAAATCAACACCTGATAGTATCACAATGTAAAAATTAAAGTGGTAAAAACAGAACTAAAACAAATGAGGCTGAGTAATTGAACCAAATTTTGTTGTTACTTTTGAGTTGGATGTTTAATGACCCTTCTCCCCTTTGTCACTGAACGGTCAGGATCTAAGACAACATTGGATGATCTTGAGTGGATAGAGGTTTCAGAAACTATTGTACAATTCGACGAACTAATCAATTCATTAATAGCTAAACAATCTCTATCGAATCCATCTTCCAAAATTCTTCGTTGTCTTGGCATTTCAAAACCAGATTGTAATATTTCCACGTTATCTTATGACGCCAAAGAATGCAATCTCTAAGCTTATCTGCAGCCAAACTATCAGAACCAAATTTTCCACACACTTCACTTTTGGCCATTTTTGTCCATCTTTTTCGAATATAAGTATCCGATATGGTAAATATCGAATTTGTATTCAGAACCCTTAAAGAATGGTAACACAAGTATCCACACTCTTTGAATTTCTTGCATGAGCATGTTACCAAGTTTCTCACACAGTCAAGTATAACACAACAAGTTAGCTTATTTCCTTCAACTATAGACACCTCATAGACCATGATGCAATGTTCAATATCTACAATTGTAAAAGAAGCTGAAATTTTTCTTTATATATTCTGCCTCAAATTCTTTAAAAATAGTGAGAGTGTATACCTCATAGGCGTGATTCAACATTCCATTCAATGGTATGACAGATTCTAGTTTTGATCTTGAGCAATCAAACTCATCATTTTGTTCTCTGGTTCTCCAACGTTCAATTATTTCGTTGAAAATTCCAACGAATTTTGTTAGACTTGTATTCTTCCTTGCATTAAATCCAATTGCGTGATTGGTGCTTTCGCTTCTTTGCGATGACAATATACCAACATAAAAGAAATCCTTGCTTAGGGCAGTACACTATTTAGCTCGTAGAGTGTACAAATGTGTAAACCAAGAGTTATTTTCAACATTATAATCTGAAATCATGGACTTCCAAGACGTTTCAAACTCACTCTTCTTCATTAACACAACTTTGCAAACATTTCTTAAATGCTTCTTTGAAAGTATTAGCGTTTTAATTGTGTAAATCTGCTCACCGTATTTTGCTGAAGATGCCAAAGACACAATCGATGTTTTGTTTCTGGAAAAACCTGTAGAATTTATATTTAAAATAAATAAATAAAAAGCTAGATAGAAGTAAAAGTATCACATTTTCTATTGCATTTGCAATTGCAAAATCTTGGTCTGTAAATTTACTGGTTGGACTTTTTCCTCCCATTGATCTTAAAAACTTGAAAAACCCACTCATACGTCTCGGTCTTCTCACTAGCCACTAGTGCACACCCAATTATAACATTTTTCAGTGGTTGTTGATGCCTACAAAGGGTGCACAAATCAAATTGTATTTATTTGTGTGATATGTTGTCAAAAACAACCACATCACCAAATATTCCATAATCTTCTCTCATCATCAAATCTCTCCAAAAGAAATTTGCTAACTTTCCCTCAGCATTTGTTCTCACTCTAAAGTAAAAATCATCTTCTTTTTCATCCTGGTTTTGCAACATATCAATTATTGCTTGAGCATCTCCCCCGTTTATTGTCTTCATCTTCCACTGATTCACAAAGTTAAGATGATATTTTATAGTACGACCTATACTTTCTTCCCCTCCTACATCTTGTCCCGTATATCAAAAAGAATATGTTGCTTTCATTCCCGACAAAATCGTGCCCTCAATTACTTTTCCCTTCTCTTTTGTTATCTCTTTTTCTGAACGATGAAAACGTCCTCACTCTTTCCTAGTTAATTCATGATTATGTGTCATAACATGACTCACTACCTCATACAGACCCTCATCATTCATAGCTCTCCTCATAGCTGCTCAACATCCTGTTCGTGTAACATTTCTTCTTCTATCCGTTGATTCAACATTTGAAGCTTTTTTATTCTTCAATCCCTCACATGAACACACAGAATATTTCCCTATAACAACACGATCTTCATCATTTGAGAATCTAGTGGTCAACCTACATACACTAAACCCTGTAGCAGATGCATGTTTGCAATAGAGATCATCATCTCTTCGACTGTCTTTCTTGTCAAACTAATCAGTGAACCAGTTATGTCAACACATTTATAGTTGTCATCGGCAATGAAGGGTATATGATTTATTTCAACTTTGGATTTTTTTAAAAAGTGTCTGATACTTAAATAAGAAAATGTAATACTTTGTGGATCAATGTCTACCTTCATTGGCATGTACAATATTTTATTCTTCCACGTCCAAAGTGTCATTTTGTTCATTGATAGTATCTTCTTCACTAGAATCAATATCAATTATACATAATTCTTGACCTACACAAAACAAGTATTAATATGGGAGTATCTTCAAGAATATAGTATAGAAGAAATTTTTTACCTCCATGAATACTATCATCTGTTTCCACCTCCATTTTCTGCATAAAAAATATATAAAGCACTAATTGGACCAAAATTCATTTGCCTAATGTGTATTCAGTTATGTAGAAATATATATTCAACCTTCAAAAGCCTTTAATAGGATCATTCAGCACTCTTAATTGAGAATATTTTTGGAGTAAAGAGTTATCAGTGACCCATATAAAGCAATAACATATTTAAAAGTCGATTGAATTTACAACTTTTTCTTGATAGAAGCATCATATCTTTGAATACTAAGCCTAGTTTTTTTCTCTAGTCTGTTACCTATCTCTTCAGTTGAACCACATCACTTTTCATTACGAAAATCATGAATTACTTTACAGATCATTTCATTTCAAGAATCCACACTCAAACAAGAGAATGCAAATAAAGAAAACCCAATGGATTGCAGTTTGAATAGCTGAATCAATTAATATGTGAAAATAAGCTGAGCTCACCTATGATTGGAGAAACTTATGAGCTTCTACTTCACTCATGGAGACTGATGAAGATGAAACACAAAGAGGTAAGAAAATGCGAAGTAAAGTTATATAAAAAGAAATTCTATGCAGCCAATTCGTTGTCGTAATGCCTTACACAAAGCAGAAAAAATGCCTTGATCTTCATCTACATTTACAAACACTACTATCAAACAAAACAGTGATATTTTCTTGTTTATAATCAACATATTAATACACAACTGTGACACAATTTTTTTTTTTTCACCCAACACTTTGTGTAATCCGGGAAGAAGAGATTAAAAGAAACCCTAACCGTAATTGCAACTGATGGCGGAAGCTATGAATTGAAGCACATAACTGATCGCGTCGCTTCGTAATCCCATCGCCAAAGCTCCAAATCCTTAGTCCTCTCGGGTCGTTTTCTTCCGACTCTCAATTTCAGGTCGCTTCTCTTCGCAATTCTCTGATTTTGAGAGGCAATTCTCTGAAAATTTTGGGATTTTTCTATCGCAAGGGAGAAGGGTTGTTTCAGTAGATCATGATTTGGACCCTAATTGATTTGTGGGGGGCAATTGGGTTGTTATTCCTCATGGGCCACATTGTTGTCCAGACCACGCGACCTTGAGCAGGTAAGTAAATGGAGCGGGTTGCAACCTGTTGTACATAAAAATCCGTGCATTTGTTGCACGTAAGTCTTATTCAATCATTTTAAGAGACTTCTAAAGTTATCAAAGATTAAATAAATAAACTCTTATTACTTGTTTGAAGAAAAATATCATGTTGAAAGCTAATACATGTTTTCAAAAAAGTAATACTTTTCTATATAATTAGTGATACATTTCACACTTTAATTCGAATTAGATTAGTGCATCTAACGTGCACTTAATCCGATTTAGTTCTTTTTATATGTAAATTGATAATTTATCTATATAGGGAACATAAATAATGCCTTGTCCCCTTGAAAAAAAGGAACATTACATAAAAGAAAGTGCAGGCCCAAAAACTTCCAGCCGCGTGGCCTGGGCCCATTCCCAAAAAAGCCCATAGCATATCCTTTGCAAATTAGAGTGGAAAAAAAAGGAGGATCACGAGACACGACGTCGTAAATTCGACTCTAGCAAGAATTAGCAATCAGTCCAATTACAATTAGTTCTCGAGATTTTGGAACGAAACGTGCAGATTCATAGAACTTGAAAATGGAGCTGGCTTCTGCTCCTTTCTACTCATTCTACGCCGTTTCACCTGTACGAACCCCCGCCGCCGCTTCCAGAAGTTTCTCTCCGTCAATTCCCATTTTCGCGGCAACAGTTTCACGAATTTCTTCACCTTTCTTAGTTTCTAAATCCACAGGTATACGAATTCTGCTATTTAATTAACTCGTCGTCTTTGTGTATGTGCGTGTGTCAGATTGTGTGTGTGTGTGTGTGTGTTTTCTGGCTTTTTCCATGTAGTGGCATGAATTCGCTGTATGAGAGTGTTCGTTTAAAGAGAGAGTTATTAATTTTGTTATGTGTTGCAAAAATCTGCGGCTCCCGACTAGTCCTGCGCCTAATGGCTTTTACAACATTGATTTTGTTGATTATGTATTTTGAAAGTAGCATGTTTCGAAATAGAACATTTCTGTATCTGTTTAATGTTAAATGGAAGAGGCTAGTGGAGTTATTATTTTTCATGTTTCTACTCTAGTATATTTCAACATAAAGCACAATCAAATATATAGTTTAACGAGAATAGGTATATACGTTCATGTTCAATTATTCTATATTGAGGTTTCGTTTTTCCGGTGATAATCCATAGAATTGCTCCTTGTGGATGCAGACTCTCTCTTGGCATGTGAGAGAGCTTGGTTTTGTTCCTTTCATGCTGCCGCTGTTGGTAATACAACAGCTGCAACGAGCGAATCAGCACAAGAGCATACCTCGTCTGCTGAGAAACGTAATCCAGTCACCAAGGAAAATGACGAAAACCACAAAAATGGGGATATGGCTAGTGAAATGTTGGATGAGAATAAAATGATTCGTATCTGTGACAAACTAATTGGTGTCTTTATGGTCGACAAGCCCACACCTACTGATTGGAGAAGGTTATTAACTTTTAGCAAGGAATGGGACGATATTCGACCCCACTTTTATAACCGATGTCAAGAACGAGCAGATAGTGAGAGTGATCCTGGGATGATGCATAAGCTACATCGGCTTGCAAGGAAGCTGAAAGAGGTATAATCTTTCGTTTTCCTCATGTAATGTGTTGATAAGTGTTACAAGAAACATTTGATGAGGTTTTTTGGCTTTTCTTATTAACAATTCTCACTTGAGATTGATGTGTTGTGAAGATTTACTTGGACTTTTTGTTCTTTTTATGTTTTTAGTGGATTTTTGGAGTGATTTGCATATCTATAATTAACCTTAGTACCATTTCTATCACTTTGTGGTTTTTAATCCTTCTCCGATGTAATTGGATTGTGGATGGTTAATCATGTCTGGTTATCTCAATCTTTGATATAGAATTAACTTGAAAGACATTCATCCAGATTGACGAAGATATTCAAAGGCATAATGAGCTTCTCGATGCAATCAGAAAGTCACCGACTGAGGTTGGTGAAATTGTAGCCAGGCGTCGTAAGGACTTCACAAAAGAATTCTTTGTTCATCTTCATACTGTGGCAGAATCATACTACGACAATCCAACAGAACAAAATGGTGAGAGTTTATTAGTTATTAAATTATTTTCATCGTATTGTAATGATACTTCTATTTAAGCTATGTAATCATATTGAATTCGTGGAAACAAAAATTTGGAGATAATAATCATGTGTTGATGGTACCTTTTCTGTGTCTTTTCGATTCAATGACTAGCTGTGGCGAAGCTGGGGAACACATGCTTAGCTGCCGTAGAAGCATATGATACTGCAACTGAAAGTATAGAGGCACTAAACGCTGCAGAATTGAAATTTCAAGACATAATTAATTCTCCTTCTGTGGATGCTGCTTGCCGAAAGATAGATGATTTGGCCCAAAAAAATCAACTTGATTCTGCACTTGTTCTCATGATTACAAAAGCTTGGTCAGCTGCCAAAGAGTCAAACATGATGAAGGATGAGGTATCTCTATTTGATTAGATACATCAAGTTTTACAAATTTTACTAAACCCACATATTCGATAAAGCTGCGGTGGTTAAGTGACCAAATGAGATAAGGGTAATGTCATATAGCCCACCTTTTCCATGTAGATGTTTTTTAACTACTTTTAAGAGCAAAGCACCTAGATACCCTTAAAATAATATAAGTCTAAAAATGTGGCATCATTGTTTTATATTGAACCTCACTGTTTATATTGAAGGCCATGGCCTGCGATATATGTTTATATCGAAGGTTTCAGCTTCAAATAAACATATATCGAAGGTTAAACAGTGACTTTTGACATATCTTCGTATGTTCATGACTTTCGAACTATGTTTATATCGAAGGTCATGACTTTTTATAATAATATATCGCAGGAATTGACCTTCGAATTGACCTTCGATATAAAACAGTGACGCCACATTTTCAGACTTCTATTCATCAAGTGCAATTTTGTCTTTTTAGGAAAAAAAAGTGGCTGAAAAACATCCCACCCTTACAAAATTTGGCTAAAAACATCCAATAAAACTAGAATAAATCTATATAGAGATGCTACTAGAAAGACAAATAAATAGCGTTACACTGGTTTGATTTTTCTTCATCCTTGTAGGTGAAAGATGTATTGTTCCATTTGTACAAAACAGCCAGAGGTAATCTCCAGAGGCTTATGCCGAAAGAAATCAGGATTCTTAAGTATTTGCTCACAATCGAAGACCCTGAAGAGCGTACGAGTGCTTTAAAAGACGCTTTTACTCCAGGGGAAGAATTTCAAGGACTGGATGTAGACTGCCTTTACACGTATGTAATTCAACCGGGGTCATGCTTCTCTCTCTCTTTCTCCCCCTCTCTCTCTCTCTCTCTCTCTTACTCGTTGTTCTTGCAGGACGCCCGAGCAGCTACATACCTGGATCAGGACTATAGTGGATGCATATCATTTTAGCAGAGAGGGCACCCTTATTAAAGAAGCCAGAGACTTAATGAATCCAAAAGTTATCCAAAAACTGGAGGAGTTGAAAAAGACCATCCAAGATAATTTCATGTGAGCTTCTCCATTTATTTTTTCGGGTTTCTTCTGATTATCTCACTTAGCGGTCTCATGAAAATTAGTTTCTTGTTGTGCGTCGGTTTCTACTTTAGGGTGTGGGGAAGAATCAGTGGTGTCATGTAGCATGTAAATGGGAATACAATTGTAAACTGATAGGCGATTCTTTCATTTTTGTGCTATAGAAAATATTGTATGATAATGGAGAATCCCAGTTCTCTGTTTTTCTTGTATCACGTGAAGGCCAGAAATTTGAAGTAATTTATCTCCTCTTGTTAGTTTTTATAAATTTAACATCTGATTTTGCTAAACATATTTTCAGAGTTTATAAGCTTAGCAAAACATCCTTTAAGTTGATCGTGTCGACCATTAGACTTTTTAAAAATCATTGATATTGTGGCTTATATGGACCAATAGTATATCTCTTTGAACCTTACTTGATTAAAATAAAAGTGATAATAAAAACATCTATTTTTTTAGTACGAAAAAAACATCATCTTTTATGATTGAAATAATTTGATCCCCTAAATTATTGGGTGTTGCACACGGTGTTGCAACACTAAGTACAAACCCTTTCAGATTGAACAAGTAACCGTACAAAAACTTAAATAGAGTAGATCAAGTATCTAAAAATCAATCACAAATCAGATAAATAAAAGCCTAATCAATTTCTTTATACTAAGAGTGGAATTGGTGTTTTGAAACATTACAACTCAAAAGGATTGAAAGAACAAGATAATCTTTCAATCCTTTCCTCTCAAAGCAGTTCCTAACTGGAAGAACAATCTTTGGTAATCTTTCTTACAAGATACAAGTAAGACAGTATGTTAAGATCCTTCTCAATCTCTCGAATGATCGTCCCCCTAACTTGATTGCTTTTTCACTTTTTCTTTTCTCTCAATCTCTGTAACAATCTTCACTTTGATTTCTGTCTTTATACTTCTCCACAGTCCGTTTTCTGAGAACAAGGTTAAGAAAGAGAAAACACACACTGGCAGTTTTGTAACCGAAGAGAGTTAGTTCAGTTTGGATAAGGATTAAGAAAATAATCCTTATCCAAACTTAGTTTTTTTCCTGTATAAACAAAACTTAAGCATATGTATATCTAACACTTAGTAAATAAGAACATAGAAAAGTATTTGCAGCAAGGTGAAAATAATAAAAGAGATAAAACATCAAAGTGGTTCACAAAGTGCTACAACACTTTGTTCATCACTTAGGTGTTGAAACACTGTGTGATTACTAGTTTGTAAACAATTTCCCCATTTTTCACCATGCTGGCCAAAACCTAAAACAGACATCAACAATATAACTCCAAGAAAGAAACAATTGAACAAACATAGTCGCAGACATATCTACTACAGAATACGATATGTAAAGGGGAGAGAAATACCTATAGAAGAAGTGGTGGTTGATCACAAACAGCCCCACTCACTCCCCCTTAATGTTATACTCCCCTTGCATTCAATATTAATATTTGCCTAACACAGAATACCACAACTCTAACATATTCCAGAATAACACGATGTCTTCCCCTGAGTTCAATATGTCCTTAACACCGAATATCACAAAACTAACATATTTCGGATAGGGATAATTACAAAATGGTCGCCGAACTATTAACACTTTTTCACTTCGACATATAAACTATTAACCTTGACCAAACCGCCGCCAACCTATTTGAATATTACTACTCGAAAGCTGCCAGTCAAAATACCACCCAAATTTTATCCCGAAAGGTGGTTTTGCAAAACCGGGTGTGCAATGAATTTGGGCGGTATTATGATCGGCAGCTTTCGAGTAGTAATATTTAAATAGGGTGGCGGCGGTTTAGCCAATGTCAATAGTTTATATGCCGAAGTGAAAAAGTGCTAATAGTTCGGTGGCCATTTTGTAATTATCCCTTACGGATAATGCAATGTTCAATATATAGAGCATATAAACCTAATAGAAACTACTAAGAGTTACCCATCAGTAGCAGTACCACTTCCACCAGCACCAATGCCACTTGTTCCAGCATCATCACCTCCTTCACCAATATCTCCCCATTTTTAGTCAGGAAGAAGAGATTTAAGATCATGCTCGACTTGGGTCCAGTAAGTGACATCTATCTCAGCACCTCTACGTCTGGAATTGGCCATTTGAATCCATGAGAGAATCTTTGAGACTGGAATTGTGACAGAAGGAGCAGAAGATGTTGTAGCACTGTCTGGAACACTGGTAGTGTTGGCTTTTGGACTCTCGGGTATTTCCACCACATCACAAATATGTGGGCATCCAACAGCTTTTGATCAACCTTGATGAGGGTAGAATCTAGGGAAAAATGGGAAGTGGCAGGAACAAATAAATTTTGCGCTTTTACATACTCCAAATGAGACAAGGATAGTAAAGATCACCAAAGGTGGACTGACTTTCAGCAAAAGAAACCACAGTGTCAAAGATCAATTGACCCAAATTGAACTTCATCCCATTTCCAATTTTGTACAGCAATCTCATTGAATATGAGTGACAACAATTCTGTTTTTAGAAGAAACCCAATTGTAGCAAGTGATTTTGTGAAGAATGGCATATTTAGTAGTGAGTTTTGAGGCAGGAGTTTTCTTGTTTCTTTACCATTGAGTAATGACTCCCCCAGTAAGATGTGAAATGTCAGAATTTAAGTCAGTTTGAATAACTTCATCAGCAACATAAGGAAATTCCAGAAAGTCATTGATCAAAGAGGGTGTAAACATGAAAATCCGTTTTCTTAAAAACACTTGACCAAAACAAGGACTGAAAGAATTTTTCATGGAATTTGTAAGATTGCAGTAAAACTCACAGATAATGTCTTTCACAAAGCTACAATTTGTAGTGAGAGACTTTCCTAAATGAAGAGATTTTAGGAATGAAATCAGACCAAATTTTTCAAACTGTTGAGTATCAAGTTGTCTCTCAGAAATAGTGTCCCTATTCTTGTAGTATTCCCACCTATGAAAAGCATCAAGGGGGTAAAAAAGGTTGGAATACCGCTTAGTTACCTGAAGTGTTGTAGCACTTCGCACAACACGTTTGGGAGGTGGAGATGGTGAATCAGATTATGTGCTCTCAGTGTCACTGGTAACTTGTGTTTGATCAGGAGCATACCCAGGGATTTGATCTTCTTCTGGAGTGGAAACTGGAGGAACACCAGGTGTCGCAGAAGGAGTTTTAGCACCAGAGGAACCACTGTTCAAGGGTTGTCCATCTCCAGACCTCTTGGATTATGACTTTTCATCGCTCATTTTCTAGGTTTTGAGAGAAGAGACCAAAACTTGAAAATCAGGATCATCCTCACTGTATCATCATCATCAAAGGTCAGTTTATATTTTGGAGGTGGAGGCACAATCTTAGGACCCTTCTTTGTTGTCGGTGGACCATTTCACCAAGAGTGGGTGAAAGCCCTCTTTGGCGTTTAGAAACCCTAATTTCTGGTCTAGACTGTGCTCGAACTGTGGGATTAATCGGATCAAATGAGGGCGGATCATCAACATCCACAGAATTTCCAAAATTACCAGGCAATTGCATGTTTAGGTAGGCATCTTGAGGAACAAACTCCTCCAAAGCCATGGATGACTCTGAAGGAGGAGGTGTTTCAACACCATGCCCAACACCAAATGGATTTGAATGAGCATATTTAGAGCGTATGTTGAGTGGATTCTGCAAAGGTTTAGCCACAGTAGAAGCTGAAGAAGTTTCTATTGAGGAAGAAGAAACGTGGGTATTTGCAGTGAGAGATGTGGACAAAGAGGACAGGAGAGGAGTGCTCCTGTACGGAGTCTTTTAAACCAGCAATAATATTAACAATATCTTTATCTGATTCCATCATTTTGTCAAATAAAACAAAACAAAGAAAGAAATGGGCTAATAAAAATACTTATGAACAATAAAAAGGAGATGAACCTAACCCACTAAAAGAAACAACCCACTAACATAAAACTACCCACAAAACAAAAAAATAATAATAACTATCCACAAAAAAAGAAAAAGTAAGATACAGCTAAGAACAACTGAGAAAAATTAGGAATATGGGTAGCAGAAATTTTCACAAAAAGAACGAAATTTTATTTATTTATTTATTTTATTGAAATTAAATATAGTATTTAACAAAACAAAGACAGAAGAGTTCCTGTAAAAGAGATAAATCAAACCAAAATAAGTTTTGAGTCATAAAAGATATGATATTCTCCAAGGTACTCTAACACAAAAGAGATTACTGAATAATCAGAAATTTCCATGATGTCAGTTGGAGTATTAAAACTTACTGGATCATTTGAAGCCACTAATAAAATTATTATCAATATAAAATCTGAAACATTTAGGAAAATCAAACAAGATAATGACTACCATTAAATCAAATGATGAATAAGAAACTTGAAAATCTATATCACTCAAAACAACTTATTTTTGTTTTGATCATCGGAATACTCAGGGAAAAAAGAAATAAAAAGAAATTAATACGAAAGAATGTACAAGGTATTTAAGTACTATGAGAAACACTTTTTCACAAGGTACTTAAATCGAGAGACTTTTTAAGCCAAGCAAATCTCTCAAAATCCAATCCTTTTGTGAAAATATTTGCCAATTGTCTTTCAGTGGGATGTGTTCAATTTTGATTAATCTTTTCTCAACTTAATATTGTTAAACATGATACTTCTATAGTAGAATCTCTTTTAATAAATTAATAATATCTTTACGATAACAATTTCCTCCAGATTGAATTCGGGATTTGTAAACTTAATTATTATTTTGATAAGAAACTTCTAAAGGAAAACCTTTATATATATTATGATCTCAATAATAATATAAATTAAATTAATAATTAATACTCTAATAAAATTTCAATACAACATCTCTAAATTAATACTCGGTAAATAATTTCTTCAATATAATAATTTTCTAATAACTAAAATAACTACTACCTCCGTCCCAACTTAACCTGCCTACTTGCTATTTTAGTTTGTCTCATCTTAACCTGCCTACCTCATAAATAGCAAATTTCTCTCACAATCTCCACCCTCAAAATCTTCATTCTCAATCTCCACCTTTAAAAAAGTCAAAGATTCCACAAAATCTGTTTTTTCTTAATCCCCGTGCCCGGTCAACCTAGGCAGGTTAAGCCGGGACGGAGGGAGTAATAGATTTTGTAAGGTCCAAAATTACTAATTTAAAGATGTTTTATTGTACAATTAGAATTGACATACTAGGAAATTCTATCAAAATATGACGCAATTACAACTTATTTCTCCTTGAAATTAATTCTAATTGAACTCATCTCTAATTTTTTATATTGTATCTATAGATTTGGGTTAACTTCTCAAATATAACAATAACAATTACAAAGTTCACTGTTAATTACAATACTAAATTGTAAAGATATTGGGAAAGATTGACATTGCATTTAGAGAGAGAAAACGTATTCTGTTTGTTTACAAAATGGAATCAAAAGTATGAATGTGAAAAGTTGGTATTGTACATATATATATGTGGCCTAGACTTAGGGCCCAGACTTGGGCTTTATGTGTAATGGGCTTTTGGGCCATTCCAAGCTGCTGTATGGGCTTTATACCCCTCCTCAAAATGGGTGTGTATGTTGATGAGGCCCATTTTGGACTTGAGTTCTTGAAATGGTGCATTTGGTAGGGGCTTGGTGAGTATGTCGGCGAGATTCTTCTCTGTTGGTATTTGAATGATTTTCAGCAAGCCATCTTTGATCTTCTCGCGAGTATAGTGGTAGTCTATTTGTATGTGTTTTGTTTTCTCGTGAAGAACTGGATTATGTGCAATAGAGAAGGCTGCTTTGCTGTCCGTATATACTGGTATTGGTTTAGGAGTGTCGACTTGCAGGTCCTGTAGTATGTATATGATCCACTGAATTTCAGAAGCAGTAGCACCCATCGCTCTGTATTCGGCTTCTGCGGATGATTTGCTAACGGTTGTCTGTTTCTTGGATTTCCAAGAAATTAAAGAGTTGTCAAGGTAAACGGCGTATCCTGTAATGCTTCTTCTGGTTTGCTCACAACGTGCCCAGTCGGAATCTGTAAAAGCTTGGAGTTTGAAGTTAGTGGAAATAGTATAAAAAAGACCTTGTCCTATTGTTGTTTTTAAATATCTCAAGACCCTGTGTACGGCAGTGAGGTGTGATTTAGTGGGGTTACTCATGAATTGGGATAACGTTTGTATGGCGTAAGACAAATCCGGTCGAGTTACGGTCAAGTAAAGTAGTTTACCTACAAGTTTTCTATATTGGGATGCATCAATAGGTGTGCTATCAATGGTTTGTGTGAATCCCTATTTGGAATCCATAGGAGTGCTACAGGGTTTACTTGCTAGATAACCAGCTTGATCTAGGAGATCCAAAGCATATTTCCTTTGGCATAATTGAAGACCACATTTTGATCTTGCAACTTCAATGCCAAGGATATATTTTAGGATTTCTAGATCTTTTATAGTGAATTTTTCATGTAATAAATTTTTGACCTTGGTGATTTCTGCAATGCTATTACCGGACAAAATAATATCGTCAACATAGCATAGTAAGACAGTAAAAGAATCGCTAGTGGTTTTTGTGAAAAGAGAGTTATCGGCTTTAGATTGTGTATATCCAAAGGTGATAAGAGTGTGTGTGAGCTTATCAAACCATTGCTTTGAAGGCATTTAGAGAGAGAAAACGTATTCTGTTTGTTTACAAAATGGAATCAAAAGTATGAATGTGAAAAGTTGGTATTGTACATATATATATGTGGCCTAGACTTAGGGCCCAGACTTGGGCTTTATGTGTAATGGGCTTTTGGGCCATTCCAAGCTGCTATATGGGCTTTATATAAATTGATAATATTGATCTTAACTGATTAAAGAAAGGAAAATGCACTCAATATATAAACTAATAAATTATTATTTTTTCAAAAATTCACATCTTTGTTAATTTATTTATTTCGTACGGTCCCAAAGTTATTACTAGTAATTGATAAAGGTTTTACTCTATGACAAAAACTTGTATGTGACCGTCACACAGTCGTCACACGGTGTGACGGAAAAAAGTATCAATTTTTGTGGTAAAAGTATCACGTTTATCTGTAAAAGTATCACATTTTTTTAACAAAAAAAAAAAGTATCACTTTTTGTAGCAAAATTATCACATTTATCTGTAAAAGTATCAATGTAATAAAAGTATCACTTTTTCCTGTAAAAGTATCAATGTTTTCTGTAAAATGTATTTCGTCACACGTGTGACCGTTCACACACAAGACTCTCTCTTACTTTATACTATGAAGAAGTAAATTAATGTTGGTTTATATTGTTTAATTTATATGATCTCTCCGTTGGTGACCATTTCTTACTTCCAAGCAAATAACAATTTTCATAAGGAGATTCTATTCGCAACACTAAATTCTCTCTTCACACTACTTTTTTTTCTTGACAAAGATAGTCATTAGTAAATAGACTAAAATGTCCTTTTCTTTATCTCATTCTTTTTATTAAAAATAATTTATGTAGAAAAATAAATTAAATTTCTCCCCATACAATTTAAATCTTAAATAAATAATAAATAATGTTTATTGAAACCCTAATTCATCAATTAATTACACCAATTCACATACAAACTCATAATTCCAAGGAAATCAATCATGGATGAAGAGAAACCTAATGATACGACCAAGGTAAGTCTTAAGTATATTTTTATCATCTTTAGTTTACGATTGTTTGTAAAACGCAGTGTTTTTCGAGATGTAAATTCTGACTTGCGTGATCATGATATATAAATGTACACGGTGGGTTATGATCGAACGATTGTAAGAATTCTGGGTATTACTTGTCGAACCACATTATCTTGTTCGGTCAGTAATGACCGAACGGTTGTAAAAATTTAAGTTCACTTTGTAAAAAAATAGTTTTTTTAGAGATTCGAATTCTGAATTGCGTGATCATGATGTATAAATTTATACGGCGGGTTATGACCGAATGGTTGTAAGAATTCTGGCTGTTACTTGCCGATCTACATTATCTTGTTCGGTCATTACTGGCCGAACTATTGTAAAAATTTTAGTTAGTACCCATCGTGTAATAAACGAGAGTCAATAATGGTTAGAATTATCGTTAGGTTTCATACCTGCGTTACGCATTAATTCGGTGAATACACGTCGAACCGTCGTAACAATTTCGGTCAGTAGTGATCATAGTTTAAAAACTAACACGACAGCTTATGACCGAACGGTTGTAAGCAGTTTGGTCATTACTTGCCAAACTACATTAAGTTGTTCGGTCATTGCTGGCCGAACTGTTATAAAAAAAAAAAATGTTAGAATTATCGGCGATTTTCGTACATGAGTCACGTATTAATTCGTAGGATATTCGCCGAACCATTGTAACAATTTCAGTCAGTAATGATTATAGTGTATAACACTTATATGGTGACTTATAACCGAACGACTGTAAGAACTTTGGTCATTACCTGCCGAACTATATTATCTTGTTCGGCTATTGCTAGCCGAACTGTTATAAAAAAAATTGTTAGAATTGTATGCGGTTTTCGTATGTTAGTCACGTGTTAATTCGGTGGATATTCGTTGAACCATTGTAATAATACCAGTCATTAACGACCATAGTGTATAATAAACTTATACGACGGCTTATGACCGAACTATAGTAAGAAGTTTGATCATTACTTGCCGAACTATATTATCTTGTTCGGCCATTGCTGACCGAACTGTTATAAAAAAAATTAGAATTTTCGGTGGTTTTCGTACATGAGTCACGTGTTAATTTGGTGGATATCTATTGAACCATTGTAATAATTTCGGTCAGTAATGACAATAGTTTATAATAAACTCATACGACGACTTATAAGCGAATGACTGTAATTTTGGTCATTACTTGCCAAACTAAATTATCTTGTTTGATCATTGCTAACCGAACTGTTGTAAAAGTTTTGACCATTACATGTTGAAATATGTCAGTTTTTTCAATTGTTACTTATCGAACTATACTATATCTGATTTGGGTCGTGTTTTTTGTACGAGTTGATGGGATTTGCCTTTTCTATTAATTCCTATGGATTGTTTACCCCATAAACAATCAGTTAGTAGCAGATTATCAAGATGTGTTCAATACAACATCTATATTTGATTCACGTGAAACAATGATAACTTGGGTACATGATAGAGCGACCCCATTTGGCATGGTTGTGGTTGTCAGTAGATTAGAATGTGGAAATGAACGAAGGCGACCTCGTTTATGGTTAGGATGCGAACGAGGTGGTAAATACCGCCCATCCAAAATTAAATCTTTAATTGATCAAAGTGAAAATAAAGATGGAGAGGGAGACGAAGGAGAGGAACTAGGGTACATGACAAATTCAAGTGAGAGTCGTCGTATTGAAACGAAGAAATGTGATTGTCCTTTTAGTATTAAAGGAACGTATAATAGAGAGACTGGTCAATGATCATTGGAGGTTGTATGTGGCTCGCATAATCACGAATTAGCATGATATTTAGAGGGACATTCATATGCCTGTCGTTTAAAGCCTGGTGAGTTGAAGTTGGTATCTGACTTGTCAAAGTGCAATAGTCGTCCAAGAGACATATTACCCACATTGCAGCTGAATGATTCTAAGAACAAGTCAACGATCAAAATGATTTACAATATTAGGCATAAGAATAAACAACTCGACCATTGTGGTTGGTCACAAATGCAATATTTAATGAGTAAGCTTCAGCAGCATGAATTTTACTTCCACACTAGGCGGTGCGAGCAAACAGACATTGTTAAGGATATTTTCTGGGCACATCCAACAAGTGTGAAGTTGTTGCGTTCATTTTTGAGTATTTTGTTGATGGATTGTACGTACAAAACGAACCGTTACAAGCTCCCGTTACTAGAGATAGTGGGGGTGACTTCCACGAGCATGACATTTTCGGTTGCATGTGCGTATCTTGAGTATGAAAAGGAGGATAATTATATATGGGCTTGCACTATTATCAAAGGTTTGATGGATATATCTTCCTTACTGGTCATGTTTGTGACCAATCGAGAACTTGCATTGATTAATGCAATTGAGAGAACCTTTCCTGATTCTTGTTATTTGCTATGTCGATGGCATATCAATAGGAATGTAGCTACCAAATGCAAAAAAGTTCTTTCGCACTAAAGAACAATGGAATTCTTTCTTTGGTTCGTGGAATTTGTTGATGCTTGCTGATACCGAGCACAGGTTCGAAGAATTGTTGAAGCGATTCGAAGATGATTTTCCAAGAAAAAAGAGGCTGTAAAGTATGTGGCAGACAATTGGATTAAACCATACAAAGAACGCTTTGTTTCTTGCTAGGTTAACAACGTGATGCATTTTGGAAATACCACAACAAACAGGTATACCTCATTACTATTTATTTTTCATCTCATTTTATATTAATGCATATACCCATTAAAATTTGTATGTGTAGGGCGGAGGGTCACCATTCCAAATTAAAAATCAAACTTCGATCAAGTATGAGTGATTTTGAGACCTGTTGGAAGAAAATTTATACACTTCTAGAAACATCTCACAATGCAGTTAAGAGCTCATTTGAAAAGAGCATCAACATAGCCCAACACCAATATAGATAATCTGTGTTCAAATTTCTGCGGGGCATGGTTTCGATTGCTGCTTTAGATAAGATATTGGAAAAAATGATTGGTATTGGTGAAACTGCAATCGACCCACTGTTGTGCGGATGTCTTTTGCGAAAAACTTGTGGTCTTCCTTGTGCACATGAGTTAGATGAATATGTACAGGGCGACATTCCTATACCCCTGAATAAAATTGATAAATTTTGGAGAAAGCTAGACATGGAACCCGTGGAGGGAGTCAGGGTATATGTGGGAAGTGATGTTAGCAGTCGTTGGACTATGACGATTGACGAATTAAACAACACCTTTGAAGAATCAAATGAGTCAGAGAGATTGCTAATGTTGGAGAGATTAAGGGAGGTTCACCCACAACTACATCACTAATTGAACCGGAAGTATAACAGTGCACACGTGGGCAGCCTAAAAAATAGACAAGAAAAAAGGCTAACTCAACAAAAAGAAATCCTAGTGCATTTGAGTATGTCTAGTCCATTGATGATAGTTGCTCTCCATCGGATGAACTTTCTATTGTAAATAGAGCAAATGAATCAGGGGCTATGTTTAGTTCGACTCGTAGGGAAAAATAGAAAGTATGTATTTGTTATTTTTTTATTAATTCTTTATTTATTTTATGTTGTGTGAAATTGACCAATCAATTATATCCAAGCAGGTAGTCCGGCGTGCATCAAATATAGTACATACTAACAAGGAAAAAATCAAATTTATTGAAGAGATTCCATTTTTTTTCCGCCCATATGTTGTTGGTACGTGGAATGTTAGAGGTGATGGACATTGTGGATTTCGTGCAATTGATGCGTGGTTGAAAAAAACTGAAGATTCATGGACTGTGATTCGATCTGACCTCATTCTTGACTTATATTTGCACAAGAACCTATATGAGGCATTATTCATGGAGCAAGGACACTCCGGAAAGGTTGATGCTGCGCTACATTGCTTTGAGGATAAAGCCTACATGCGACATTGGTTTGAACTACCTTACATGGTAGCAAATGTGTACAATGTAGCTCTTGCTACGATCACCCCAGATGAGAACCTTACTTTCCTGCCGCCGAGAACTGCAGTCCCGAGTGACCCACGTTTTTTCTGTATTGCATTAGTGGATAAAAAGACTCATTTTTATCTGGTTCGTGCAATTATACTTCATTTTGTATATGTGCAATCAATTCTACAGATTTTAACCATACTGTAATTTTGTGTAGGTGGACTTTACTCCAGAATGCCCCCTTTCCACCTGTCGTTGCTAACTGGTACCAACACAGGAGTGGTAGCGTTGTAGGGTGGGAATCTAAACATAAAACACGGTTCGAGTTATACCAAAAATTATTTGTGCAAAAAAAGGATTCAAGGCGTGTTATCATAATTGATTAGGGACTTTTTATTGACTTATTTAATTCTTTAGTAGGATTGAAAAAATTTCATTTTGTTATTTTTTATTTGATTCAGAAATGGTAGTTATTTTTTTGGATGAGCTTTTCATCTTGTATTTTGTGTCAAGTAACATCTAAGTACAAATGTCTAACATAGATAGTACATGGAAATAGATGATGAGACAGAGATACGCAGGACAAGATCCGCATTGCTTCTTTCCCCTATACTTCTGTGAGCTGTATCACAAATCATACCCCATATATCTAATCAACTCGGCATCTCAGACATAAATTAAAAATAAGAATGTAATATTTCCTAAAAGCTTTCACATTTAGAGTCAGCACAGAGCAAGCACTAGGACGAGTAAATCTGAAGTGAAAGCAATTGAAATTTTGTTTGCAAGTTGAAAAGAAAATGGTTCATCTTATATTAATTTATTTAAGTGATTCTCTTTCTTTAAAAATAATAAAGATATGACTATCAGACATAATATAATGAAAAAAAAAAAAACACGAAAGCAGAAATCATGATATAAAGCTCTGTTTATTTGAGCCATTCCTATCTCAAGAGACATTTTTACTGCTTGATGAAATATTACATGTTTTAGTTAACTTTACAATAGCAGTTAGCAAGACACTAACTTGACAACAGTGTGAGAACATGAAGTGGAGAATTCAAAATTCCGTTACAGAATACAAGTGCAACTGTCCAAGACAAGTAAAAGGATTACTGAAAAACCTAGTTGATTTGAAAATCAGTTCATCTACGGAAAAATATCCCTAGTTAATGATTCAGAAGCAGAAAATATAAGAGATGATATCCTTGCTTTTGGCCATGTGGGATCTAAAGGCATGAAAGCCTCCCCACATCTTAATATAGAGAGGACAGCTACAATGTATTCAGCAGATGGTTCCATATATACTCCTACCACTTTCGGGGTGTGGCTTTTCCTAAACTTAGTGGATTTTTGTACACTTCGACTTGCATTTTGCAAAGATTCAGAAACATGTTCAAAATTTTCACCAAATTTGTCATCTGCAACATATTCAAATTAGAGTTTAGCTCCAATTGAAATTACAAGAGATCCTGATAACAAGAAATCTGTTCACCAATCCTGAAAGTGAGTGTGTGTGAATGTGTTTGTGCAAATATATGCTAACAAATAATAAAATCTACATTAACTGGTATGATGAAACTCCGCATGAGCTGATGCGGCATACGAGAAGACAAATTAAAGTTTCAAAATTTAATCATATAATTTGTAATAAATCCATTTTATTGACCTCATTTGTCAGATATTCAATCCAATCTGAAGATTGAATATCCTGTTGCTAAAAAGAATATAAAAAACAATGCAAACCTTATAAAATAGTAAAAAGCAGCAACAGACAGGGTTATCAATTTCATTGTAATAAAATTTGCTCCAAATTTCAGTTTAGAGAAACAAGTTACAAGTTTAGGTAGAGGCAAAACATTATCCCATACATCAGTTGATCTTCTATATAGGCAGTACGGTGCTTAAGATTTTCAGCCCACAAGGGGCTTCTGTTGAGATTGTCATGACAGCAATACCGCAAAAGCAATTTTTTGTACTGAACGACAATAGTTTACGATTACCGATTAGCTTACTAGACCCAATTCATCATCAACAATACCATATCCTCCATCTGCATAAATTAGCATTAGATTACTACAATGCTTGTCACAGCCAAAGAACTTTCACAAAAAACACTCTCACCTCAAAACCCCTCACCTTCTCATTCACACGAGTGGCTAGGATTAAGTATGAAACAAAAAGCATTTAAATTGCGTCTCTTTAACCTATCCTCCAAAATACCATAACAACATATAACGGAAGAGTCTAAAGCATTATATTGATAACCAGAAGAGTAAATAAAAAACCATAAAAGTAAATAAACAAAGTTCATGTCACACTACCTCCATCTATCTCTTTCTTCCCTCACCTTAACCTTGGCCTAGACCCCTGCTACAGTCTCTCCTAGTCCTCGAAGGCCCAGGAAGATCATCTTCAACAGCATGCACATCGCCAACACCACGCCCTTGCCCTCCTAGTAATATGTACACTTGCTCCTTTTGTGCCATGTCATACTCCAATGTAAGGGTCGCATCTTGATCTCTCCACTTTTGAACTGGTATGTGAAGCAAATCACGTAAAGTCTTACGCTCCTCCCAATGATTAGCTGCATTCGAATTGATTGATCGACGAACTGCATTAGTTCCACGAGCAGGATTTTGGATGAATGAGTGAGTCCTCGAATGGTACTTCAGGTTTTGGGAAGGCCTCATTGTGGGAAAATGCTCATATATCCAAGCCTACATTTAAAAGAAAACAATAATAAGAAAAATAAGCCCACGTTGCATCCTAATAACAAAAAATTAAGTATAATTCCAAAACTTATATATAACATTTTGTTTTTACCTCCAGTAAAGTCATGTATCCACCAATCTGTCTGTATTTAAACTTACTCGCAAGACCTAGTTGCCTGTACAAAAAGCTAAGGTAGCTGTGCCCCAAGCATATGTATGTGCCTCCCCAACATTCTCCAGCAACCTAAGGTATTGAGTCCCAACTCGATCTCCACTTTTTTCAGAAAGTATCGAGCATCCTAACATACACCAAATGTAGGCCCTCGCAAAACATTGCACTGTATCTTCATCATTTGAAGTCATACGATCAACCAGGGTGTTGTATAGCCACTCTAATCTCACTGAGCTACCCTTGGTGGCATTAATCTCAGTCATCAAATCCTTCAGACTCACTCCTAACAATTTGACACACAATTTTGGCACATCGACCAAATCATCATCTACTATTGGAAGCTGCACGAGATTACCTCTAACTGGCACCCCAATTAGACACTTTACATTATCTAATGTGATTGTCATTTCTCCAAATGGCATATGGAAAGTGTTTGTCTTTGGATGCCATCTCTCTACAAATGCACATATAAGTGGCTTGTTCGGAGCAAGATATGAGATAGTCCTCAATGTTCTCATCCATGGTCTAACAAATTTCCTAAAGAAAGTAGTCGTTTCATCATCTGGAATCTCCACTTTGCTCAAAATAGTGGTGTGAGAATGACATTTCAAAATGGCTCGCTCTTCCCCATTCCATATCTTAGCAGCTACGTGTGATTTATACCCTCTAAATAATGATGGATCCTCTGGACCGCCAGGGAATGGACCTCCCAATATCTCATCATTCGGTGGTGGTTCATCATGTGTCATTTGTTCATGTGTCCGGCCTGTGGATAGGATTCAAGTTGCAAATCTTCCTGTGGCGGGTCAATATGTGGCATATCTTTCTGTGGGAATACTTCATGTGGCCAGGCATCTGGGGGTGTGGCCTCCTCTTGTACTTATGCGTGTTGATGGGCTAATAGTTCTTTCGTTTCCTCTTTCGATTTGATATTGTTGGTCTTGTCTGGAAGACGTTACCTGCAAAAAAAAAAAAAAGGACAAAAATAAAACACATAAGCTTCAATAGACATTGAAATATGTTGACTAAACAAGATTCGTGATGTAATTACATGCTAATGAAATCAATTGCTTTTGATTGGTTATATGTGCATTATATTAAACTTACCACTCATTTCGAGTCCTTGGTAGTTGGAGAAAAGTCAACGACAACAAAGAAATTTAATTGATTTCAAACTTTTTATCTGATCATTGAATTGCTGCAAATTTCGACCGATACCTGACGAACCAATAGTTTTCTTTTGGCGATTAACAGCCGACTAGCTCCGTGAGAATTTTTCCAATCAATGCTTCAGTATGTATTGACTAAACAATGCTGTAGAAGAACAACCATAAAGTGCCAAAATATGCTATAAAGTTCGTTAGATATCAAGTGAACTATTGAACGTCTAAATTAAACAGAAAATTGCTCAACTTATGGTCACCAAAAGCAAAGTGACAATATTTGTAAAAGATATACCGCTATTCAGAGACATACCCAGAAAAAAAAAAAAAAAAAAAAAAAGGTTCAACTTTATTTAGATTGAAATCTCAGAAGCTAGAAAATCTGACATAATGACTCTAGTTCACGAAAAAAAATATAGTACACATTGTGATGGTAAAAGTGAATAACTAAGTAGCATCCGAATAACATCCTAAAATTTGCTACTCAACAACAACAACTAATCTCAGAAAGAGGACCAAAATTAATCATAAAATGCCCATAAAAATATGGACAAAGTTAGTATCAGACCATTGAATGTCACAAATGGATACAAATGTAAACCATTTAATCTCATCTGCTAGCAGTAAATAATCATATATACAAGCATGAATTTCAAAGAAAACAATCCACCATTTAGAAAATCCTTAAAGTCAAAAAATGAAGCCTGAATCGAATATTATCGAATTAGATGATAGTAACAATATTCTGAACATGAAAAAGAATTTATGATGAAGTGCTTTCGTCGCCACATTAACATTTATATAACAGTAGAAGAGAAAACTTTAGGTCCATTTTCTTTAGCTGATAATTTCAAGCTGTCCAGGGCAAACTAATGTTATATACTATGTGCTCACATTCCTCATGGTTAGATAAATGACTTTTTTGAAGACATGTTACTCTTTAAGAGTCCAGAATCTCAGTCTAAAGCTTTGGGAAGTCAAACTTTGGCATGCTCTGGAAATAGCCAAATACACATAACCTTGCATGCTAGAGAAGTAATTGCAACTCTGAAACAATAAATTGATTTGAAATCTTAGAATATGAACACAGTAGCTATTTCAAAGTCATATAAGAACACAATTTGAAAAATGGTTCTATTGTCCGTGATTTGAAAAATAGTAACAATCGTCACACAATAATAAATTGGTTATTGTCTATATATGCCAAAAATTGTTGCACACTGTCTCTTGCCATTGCAACAAATTACAAAATAATCACTTCTCAACATTCAAGAATGATAGCTAGGAATCACACAAGACAAAATTCAATAAGTGAATAATCTAACCACACCTATGTCCTACTAAACCCCGTTTATAAATGACGAACATAATTTGGTCGCAGAAACGGTAATTGAAAAATGACACCCTCATTAGACTCTCGCTAATTTCGTACAGAATTCTTGGACAAAAACAATGGTTTCAGTTTAATACCCCCAAAATATTACAACAAAATTAACCCTACAATAAAACAAAGTAATTCCATAGATGAAAAATGAAGTAATGCTCACCGAATCGTTTTGAATTTGGTCCAGATCCTATCATCTTTGGCGAAGCTATTTCTTCTGATTCTTTCTCTTGCTTTTGGTGGGTTTAATGGAAAACCCTACTTCTTCCAAAAAATGGTGTTTGGTGTTCACCAAAAAATGCTTCTTTCTTGTTCTTCCTCGATTCTTCTATTAGATTTTTTTCAAAGAAAGAAACTTTTGAAGACTGAAAATGGAGGAAGAAACGTTAGCTCACAAGAAGACTGAAAATGAGAGAAGAAACATTAGCTTTATAGCTTTTTATCTTCCAATATGTTTTTATTTTATTATATTTTATTTTTTAATTGCTAGGGGTACAAATGTCTAAAAATGTGGTATAAAAAGTAAAAAAATATAAAAAAATAAATATTTGATGTGGTGTAGAAAGAAATAGTGGGTGGAGAGAGGATTTAGTGGTATCAATAGAATTGACCTTTTCATAATTGGGAGAATAACTATAAGGGAAAATTGGTAAAAATGTCCCGTAAGTTTGCCATAATTAAGAAAATATCCATTAAGTTTGACACTTTTTAAAAATGCCTTCTAACTTACAAAAAATTGATAAAAATGCCCCGTGACCGGCTACAACAGGTTACCCATCAGGTCATCCATGAGTTGGTTGTTTTTTGCTTATATGACACTTAATTTTTTGACTTTTTTTGTGTTTTATCCTGCTTAGTCATTTATTAAGATGGTAAAGAAATTAAAAAATATATATATATAAATTAATATAATATTAAAAATTAGATATAAAAAATATCTAAATTTATATATTATTTAAAAGTTCATAGTTTAAATCCTAATATGAGAAATTATTTTAATAATTTTTTAATATATTATTTTGAATTAATCTAGATTGTAAAATATATAAAATATTCAAAATAAATTATTGAATGATTTTAAAACAAAAATATATATAGATATATGATTACTAAAATCTTTAATATTAAATTAATTTTTTTAAATTTATCTATAAAATAAGTAAAATTATTTTAGTAAATTTTAAAGTAACTTGAAATTTTGTAAAATTATTTTATAAAAATAAAATAAATTTTTAGAAGAGTCTTAAATCTTAAATTATTTTATATAAAAAAAATGTAGATATATAATTTTACTGATTTTATAAATCGTTCAATAATTTACTTTTAGATATATAAAATAATTTAAGATTTAAGACACTTCTTAAAATTAATTTTACATTTATAAATTAATTTCAAAAAATTTCAAGTTATTTTAAGATTTACTAAAATAATTTTACTGATTTTATAGATATAATAAAAAAAATTAATTTAACATTAAAGATTTTAGTAATCATATATCTATATATATTTTTATTTTTAAATCATTCTATAATTTATTTTAAATATTTTATATATTTTACAATCTAGATTAATTCAAAATAATAATATTAAAGATTTATTAAAATAATTTTTCAGATTAAGATTTAAAACTATGAAGTTTTTAAATATTATATAAATTTAATTATCATTTATATCTAAATTTTAATATTATATTAGTTTATATATATATATAATTTTATTTTTTTTAATTTTTTTACAATCCTAATAAGTGACTAAGCAGGAAAAACGCAAAAAAAAAAAAAAAAAAAAAAAAAAAAAAAAAAATTAAGTGTCACATAAGCAAAAAACAGTCAGCTCATGGATGACCTAATGGGTAACATGCAGTAGCTGGTCACGGGGTATTTTTATCAATTTTTTGTAAGTTAGAAGACATTTTTAAAAAGTGTCAAACTTAAAGGATATTTTCTTAATTAGGGCAAACTTACGGGACATTTTTACCAATTTTCCCTAACTATAATTATAATTAATTTTAGCGGAATATATGTTTATATTTTGAATTAGACCATATTTTTAGTTTTTTTTACATAACAAAAACTCCAAAATAATACTACGTCCGTTTTTTTAGATGTTCTTTTAGATTTCGATAAAAAAATTAAGAAGTATGAAAAATGGAAAAATAAATCCTCAATTACATTATATAGATATGGTAGGTTAGATAATTAGAGTTTTTGGTGTACTATTGGAAAAAATGTAGAAAAAAATTAAAAGAACAACTATTTATAAACAAAACACAAAAGTTAAAAAGACATCTAATAAAAACGGCGGTAGAATTATTTTGTTACTTGATCGGGATCATTAATCTATTTCTAGTAAAACCTAAATATTTGGATACGGATGAAAGTTGGGGAGCATGACATTAGGTTCATTTTTCAATTGCAACATGACTTCTAAAACTTATCAACGTTGGTCATCAATTTTTTTCTAATTACAACATCGATTAAATTTTTTGACATCTGATTGTGTCATCATTACCACCGTTAAATGCGTCTGAACAAGAACTTTATTTACCCGCGACCAATTTCACAATTTGTTATTTCTATTGCCGTTAATCAATGATTGAAGTTATTATGTCACTTATTCGACTCTCAATTAACGGTAGTGAAAATGATGGAATGTGAAATTGGTCAATGATAAATGAAGGTCTTGTCTAGCTACATTTATCTATATAATAAAAATTATCTACGTAATAATTTTTTAACTTAAAATGAAACTGTCTATATATCCTTGACCTTACGATTTAAAGTGGAAGAAAATAAAATTCGTAATTTACACAATCACTTAATTTTGGCCGCCAAATGCAAACGACCATTTAATCTGTACTATACACATGTTGTGTTTTAGAAAATGGTTTTAACCGACGGTTGAACCGTGGATTAATCGAGTTTCCGAATTCAATTGTGATTTGGAACCGAATTAGCGGGTTTCAAATCGTTGATTTCTGGTTTGAGCCGGGCCGATTCACGGTTGGCTGGGGAAGCCATTGCCCCACTCTATCCGTGAGTCTTACACAAACAAATTGTATACCATAATGTATGTATAGCTATATATAAGTTAATGCGAGAATATTATAACGTACAAGACTAGTATGAGCAGCTCTCCGGATCCTGGATTCCGGAATCCAAAACCTTTGGCATAAACATCTTCAGCAATCTATACAACCCTAATTCCTCTTCATCTTAAAGCAATTAAGTTTGTATCAAGAGTTTCCCCCCCAAAAAGTAGAGACTACAAATTCGCCGTCGTATTTATCCACTCTCCGATGATGACGACGGCGACCGCGAGGAAAACGAGCAGCTGCGCCATATGCGAGAACTCAAATCTCGCTTCAATTTGCCCCGTTTGCGCTAATTACCGGTAAATTTCCCAAACTTTTCCATAACGTTTAAGTAATTATAGAGCTAGCTTTGCACTATTTTGTTAATAATATTTAGAAGTGGAGTTTTTGATCTGCTAAATTTATGTGTTTTTGGCGCGGCTTATTTGCTCAGACTGAATGAGTACAGTTGCAAGTTGAGGTTATTGAAGACTAAGCGGGACACTCTGTACTCAAAATTGACTCACGTTCTGGTGGCAAAGGTATGCGTGATGTCTTTTGATTTTGCCTTTTGATTGTAGTTGGCTAATGCCAATAAGTTTATGATTAATTTTGTCTTAAGTTGATGTTGTAATGAAATATATATTCAGGTGAGCAAGGACAAATGAACAATTTTGTATATGAGATCACAGAACCTTTTCTATTAGCAGTTACGTTTTGCTCTTTATTACGTTATTATTTGTGCAGCTAAAGAGATCATCTGAAACTTTTTTTTGTTTCTTTTTATGAAGTAAACAAGACGCTGCTGATTGCCAAGATGCCATGCTAACATGCATCATTCGTTCTTTTCTGAATGGCCTATAGATGTACTCTTGTGCTTTTAACCAATCAAAGATTCTAAGTTATAGCAGATTCATGTGATTGTAAGATGACCATAAGTAGCTGAACTAAACTAAACTAAACTAAACTAAAGTTCACTTCCATTGTCGCTTTTTGATCCTTGTATTGCAACAATCAGTATTGGAATTCATGGTGATGAGGCGCAAAAACTACAAGGCAATTGGTTAATCGTCGCAAAACTTGTGATTGAGTATTACTTGAGATGCTAGTGAGAATGAACTGCAGTATATTGATATATGTTTTGGTTATCATAGTAGTATTACATCGCGGCGTCGGTTTCCTAGTTCTTTCCAATTTGAAATCTTTCTGATATGTGTTTCACACTGCTGATTTAAACTTTTTAATTGCTTACTGTATTAATTTCCGAAATCCTTTAGGGCAAGGCTGATGATCAAAACAGTTGGAGGGTAATCCAAAATGAGAAATTGGCGAGGTTGAGAGATAAGCTCAGACTTCGTAAAGAACAAGTTTCCCAAGGTTGCTGCTCTAGCTTTTGATAAGCATGCGATTTAGTTGTATATAATCTCCACTTTGATATAATTTACTGTTGAAATAATTTATTCTTCAGGGAAGGCCAAGATTGAGAAGCTGTCTCATGATCTGAAAGTCAAATATGAACTGCTTGAATCAGCAATGAGTTTGGTATTAGAGATTTCATTTTCTCTATTTAAACTAATAGCTGAGAGCTCAGTCTCGTGTCTTTTCTGTTACTAACCAATTAAGTTATTTATGTTTGATACATCATTGCAGTTGGAAAAAAATCGCACAGAACAAATTGAGAAATATTATCCAAATCTTATCTGCACTCAGAGTTTGGGACATGTGAGAAATTGGCTTAATTAGTTCACTTTCTATTTGATAATCCAATTATTCTGTTATCATACTTTGTATTCTTTGATAACCTTTTCTTTCTAAACAAAGATTAATGCTTCAGATATTTGCTTTCAGATGGCAATTACCTCTGAACGACTTCATAAACAATCTGTCATTATTAAGCAGATATGCAAGTTATTTCCACAGCGTCGGGTACTTCTCATAATTTTCATCTATTGCTATTTTAGTATCACACTGTTTATGTCTTCATATGGCCTTTATTATGATATGTGCGTACTAGGCATCCTTTTCAGTTATTCCATCATCAACATCTTAAATTCCAAGTTTTCCTAGGTAGGAGTCTCGCCGTACCCCTATAACTATGTTCAGTCTGTGATTTTGTCTATGATGAGCTCCTAAAATCTGTGTATAAATTCCTTGCTTCATTTAACTTGTTTTTTTTGGTTTCTGAAGTCTATCCAATCATTTCTTAAAGAGAGTTTGTCCACAAGTTAAACCCGTAGTTCTTTGTGAGCAGTGCTGTTTTCCCCTGTGTTGATATGTGAAGGTTGTAGATATGTTACTCTATAATTTGCTCTATGCTGCAAGTTTTTTTGGTAGATGGCTCCTATAACAATAACTCACAAATATTATTTGATTGCAGGTATGCATAGATGGGGAAAGAAAAGATGGGTATAGCGGCCTATATGATACAATTTGCAGTGCACGCTTGCCAAGAGGCTTAGATCCCCACTCAGTTCCATCGGAGGAGCTTGCCGCCTCATTGGGGTAAATTTACATTTATATCTGTCTACTAGTCTTTTCAAATGAAACTATAGATAGGATGTACAAGATCCTACTTATCCTTGCGCTGCTCTTATAGATCGCAACCTCTGAGCTTGGCTTCTTTGTCAACTCTGATGGATGGTTATATTTCCTTTGACACTAGTTATGATTACTCTACTTTCTTCTTTTCAGTCTATATGATCTTGCTTGTTAATAAATTGGATATAGTTCCAATCACGAATAGTTTATTTAGATTACAAATATTAAGATTGGGCGAGTCCAAATAGCTAAAAGAAAGTCCACAGTCTTAATATAAGAACAAGTGGTTTTAAATACTGTCGATGGGTGGTGGAAATGTTTGTTTTGATAGCTCGGAACGTCGCTTGGTGTATCCGTCATGAAATTTTTACTTGGTAATGGTGTTTGCTGTATGATTTGTCATTATGAAGTTTCCAGTAACGGAATAATAGCTATTTTTTATTCTGAATAATATAATCTTTTTATTGCTTGGCTTTCTATCTAATTATCCATATAACTGGAAGGTGCATATATAGTTTGCTATGCTAAATTTGAGTTTGGATTGTATTTGTGCTGTTATTGCACTCTTGGATTTGTTATTATCCATAATGTAACTGGAAGTGCATGCAACTATTCTATACTAAATTTGTGTTTGTGATTGTGATTGAGCTGTTTGTTGCACTCTGTTTTTAAAGTTGAGAAGTTAGTCTGCGGCATCACTCTTAAAGTATAGTCTACTGCAATTTGTTGGCATTTCTCAGTGCATCATGATTAACTCTCTTTTCATGCTCAATAACTGAAAGCAGCTACATGGTGCAACTCCTGAATCTTGTTGTTCATGCCGTATGTGCTCCTGCTCTGCATAACTCTGGATTTGCGGTATGTTCAGATTTACATCCCTTTTGCCCTTGTAATATCTGTAGAACTTTTTGTTGGACTATGGTTTAAACACTAATTTGCATTTAAGGAAGTCACACCTAATGCTTAATAATGTGCACATTTGATTATCACATATGATCTAAAGCCAGGTCGAGTGTGGTGGGGGAGAGATGTAAAATTGATCTGGTGTTCTGTAATTGCATTAAGATTGAGGAGACTGCACCAAATTTGAGATCAAGTGTTGATTCAGATGTAATCCTCAAGTTCTGGAGAAAATAGTAGCTATTCCATAGAAACTTTTCGAAGTTCCGTCTTTTCTTTTTTTTTTTCTTTTTTTTTTTTTTTGGTGTGAGGGCAGGGGTTTCTTTTGCTTTTCTTTGGAAGGTTGGATTGTTAAGTGCTTTTACTGAAAGAGTTATCTCATTTTTTCACATGTATCAGGGTTCCTGTTCTCGAATATGGCAGCGGGAGTCATATTGGGATGCTCGTCCATCATCCAGAAGGTATTCTTTTGGATTTATGGACTCAACAAGATAATTAGATGTCTGCAATCAACTAAACTTGATTTCTACTTCTTAACAGTGAATATCCACTTTTCATTCCTCGCCAAAACTTTTGCACAACTGGTGGTGAAACTTCGTGGTCTGAGAAAAGCTCGAGTAATTTTGGTGTTGCCTCAATGGAGTCTGAGAGGAAGCCACGGTTAGACTCCCCTGGTGGAAGTTTCAATTATTCTTCTGCTTCTCCACACTCAATTGAACTACACAAAGATTTGCAGAAAGGCATTTCACTCCTCAAGAAAAGTGTGGCATGCATAACGGCTTACTGCTATAACTCATTGTCATTAGAAGTCCCCTCAGAAGCCTCCACATTTGAGGCATTTGCTAGATTGTTGGCTACACTTTCTTCTTCCAAGGAAGTTCGGAGTGTGTTATCTTCGAGAATGGTATCATCGAGGTAAAAAGCATCCCCTTTTCCTCTTAATTTTTCATTTTCTGCACTATTACACACAAATTCAAGTAAAGTCCAGGTGAAAATCATTACTCTTTAGGATTTGATAAGAATAAGTGCTTAGTGAAGGATTTACTAAAATGCTTAGAGTAAAAAATACTCGCTTGAAATGGATAGCATCATAACAATTACAACTTCACTTTCTCACATGAGCATATTTCATTGTAATCAGCCCAGCTGGTGAGCTGCAGGCTTTTGTAAATTACCTTAAATGATATAGTTATTTGATTTGCAGGTCCAAGCCTGGCCCCCAACTGAATACTTCTATATGGAATGTGGAGTCAGCTATTTCATCAAGCACGTTGCTGGAGAGTGCACATACGCAGCCTATACTGGTATAGTATTAATTACTAATTGAATTTCTGTGAGATATTTTTCTTAATGGGCCTTCTTGACTGTTGGTTCATTCTGATCCTTTTCCTTGTTCAGAGTCTTTTGCCTTTATTGTTTTCTGTGGATCATATCTGTGTCTGCAACAAACTAAGTCAAAACAGCTATCTTTTAGGCCCTGTTTCTCTTCCCCTTATTGTTCGTAGGTTAAGAAACTAGTCCTGAATGTTACTGTATTCGAGATGATAAAAATATTTTAGGGTTATTACAACCCCACCAAACTATCAGCATTTTTACACATAAACCACTGCACTTTTTTATTGTGGCACTCAATACATATAAACTATACGAATTTTGGCAGATAAACCACCAAATTATTTTCCAATCATTTTTAGCCGGAATTCCACATGTGACTTGCGCGTTATAATCTTTTAAGAGATTTTCTTGTCCAAACATGCTTTTTAGTAGGTAGAGGAGCCACTCATCTTCAACAATGAAGGTTCTAGATATTGGGAGAGATAACTATTGATGATTCAAATAAATTGCTATGAAAAGAAATATGTGAAAGAATTTTACACTTTTGACATACTAAAAAGGTTATTTGTACAAAAACGTCATTAAAAGTTTATCACGCGCAAGTCACGTGCGGAATTCCGACAAAAAATGATCCGAAAATAAGTTTAGTGGTTTATCTGCCAATCGAAAAATAAGTTTGGTGGTTTATCTGTCAAACCCGTATAGTTTATTTGTATCGACGCCACAATAAAAAGTTTAGTGGTTTATGTGGAAAAATGCTGATAGTTTAGTGGAGTTGCTGTAATTAACCCAATATTTTCCTAGGGTCCCAGTGGGTACTGGATCAAATCCTGTTTCTTCTATCCTGAACTGGTGCAGATTCATTCGCTTGGCTACTTGCAGTTGTTCTTGCTCGATGAATGAGTCGAAAGACATAAGTACAAATCACATGTTTTTTTTCAACGAAATTATTAAGGGCATGATCTGCTTTTCTGTCTTGTTGAAAATCAATGTTGTCTTTCTGATCATTTTCAGCTGAGACAAAAATTTGTGTGATATAGGTCAGTCAGCTTTTTGCTTCCAAGTAGGTTACGGATTTAAATTTTATTGCTGGTAAAGGTGGAGAATGATGTTCTTCATGCAATCATTTCATTTATTTGATTGAGTCAGAAAAGATTATGTTGCTTTGTAGTTCCAGATTGTCTTCCGGATATGAAATTGCACATTCTACTGGATGTTTTATTTACTCACAGATGATTTTTGTTGTACAGAGAAATGCATTTGACAATTATCTTCCAAGCTTTGCTGGCAGTTATCTTTATGCCAATGAGTTTTCTGATTTGGGAAAGAATGAAAATTTGATTGATGAATGGGATTTAGTTGAGCACCCTACATTTCCTCCTCCGCCTTCACAAATCGAAGATGTCGAGCATTGGACTCGTGCAATGTTTATTGATGCGACGAAGAAGTGAGGTGAATTTCTGCCTCCTTAGTAAGAGTTGGATTTAATTCGATGGCTTTAAATGGTTGTGGATATTTTATATGCAATTTATGTCATACATCATCTTCTGTCTTGGTAATTAAGCGTGAATCTACTTTTATTTGTCATCTGAACTGTAAACCTGAAATTGGTTGGGACGGTAAAAAAATATTTCCATGCTCTGTCTGTCTAATAAATGATCAAGAACTAGTGGGTCAAGTGACCTGAAAATACAAAAATTTTGGGATAAGTTGGTTGCGATGGTATGAATAAATGCATATGCTGAGACAGGTTAAGTGACAAAATAACATTGTAAAGGTTAGATATTCTAAGAGTGTGTCTGTTTGGAGTTTCCCCCAGTCAATGAAGGAGACGCAACTCAAAAGACAGTAGTTTTTATTAACTCCCTCATCAACTACTCCACTATGATAGTAGTTTTTATTATAGTCACCGTACTCTGTCTTTGTTATCTGGATAAATGCTCTCGCTCAGTTATATAACAATATCTAGTAGAGCATGAATCACTAGGATATTAATTTCTTTTGTAGCAATTAGCTCGGCTGATTCTGTTTTTGTTATTCGAATAGAAATTTTCTTGCTCAATTATATAAGACCATATCTAGTATCACAAATTCCACTTCTCTTTCTCTTCAAGTCGGCTCGTGAAAGTATGGTGGAAAACTAAGAAATTCCTTTTTCAATTTTCTTGCTCAATTATCTGAAGTCGCATCTTTAATCTGCAATGGTTGTACCTTCTATCTAGAACTCATTAGTCACCATCAGGAGCGTTCTCCAATCTTTTGTTGTTTCTAGAGGAAGATTTAAAGATAATCCTCAGGGTTCATGTATGTTCTGTATTTTGTTTTATAAATATTTTCATTATCCCTTTGGAAAACACCAAAATGGTTTATTTAATTTACTTATCATGATAATTACATAAAAGCCATGTCAGCGCCCAGTTTATCCATTTATTTATTGTCCTTATTTTCATTGTTATTTAATTCAATCGTGACATTATGCAAGTCATGTTTCATGATTTTCAAGTAAAGAGGTAGCATAGTTTTGGAAGGTTAATCTAATAAGTTTAACCATAAAGGTTGCATAGGTCATATAAGCAATTTGTTTTCCGAGTGGTTATAAATTTTTGTATTGTAAATAACCTAACTTGCATGTTTGTTTTGTGTAGCATCTTCAAGTCAGCAGCTTTTCACTAGCAATGTCGTGGACTAAGAAGAGCTTGAAAAGCTTTTGAATTGATATAACATTCATTGAATGTAGATAGGCTGTTCCTAGTGGAAGTTAAGGTAAAATCTCCATCTCCAAATTTAAATGTGATCATTATGCACATATTATGTTAATATAGGTAACCTTTTTGTTTTTGTTTTGAGGGAATGTTATATAGGTGATTTGTATATTACCAGTTCTGTACAGAACCACTGGCTTTCGTAGATCAATAGGTTCTACAGGAGTTTCTCTATTATTTTGCTGAAAGAGAAACATATTTATTTATATGAATGTTAGAGTGAAGTATGAACTAGCTCTAAAATGTTGGAACTATTCCTTATTTGAAATTTAAATTTCTTAATTTCTTGTTGAAACATTTTCATGACCTGCATTCTTTCAATAATTCGAATAAGCACCACACTTGAAGAGTAACGTAGCATAATAACTATTTGTGTTGATATTACCTGTATAATTTTCGTTTGATCATCATACATTAGGTTGTGAGATAAATTGCACTAAAGGCCCAAATGGAATATAGAAGTTACGAAAGCGAATTCTGAGTGCACTTAAGAAAGTAAAATTGTTCCAAGAGATTCTCGCTCCAACATTGTCAATAATTCAAAACATGTAAAGATGATAATGATAGTAAAAAGACAGTTCTGCCTGGTAAGAAAAGGTAGAATCATCAGGTGGGGTTCGTAGACCTAATAAAGGTGATAGTTAAAAAAGGTACTAAGCCAAACTTGGGTGAGTATCAGATGCTTCACTTCTTTCTCTTCTTTGGAGGCTGAAGCTCTTCTTCTTCGTCTTCCTCATCCTCGTCATCATCAGGCTCCTCTTCTTCGGCTGCATCTGCCTCGTCTTGCTCTTCACCTTGTTCATCCTCATCGTCATTCTCATCATCGTCTTCATCATCATCCTCGTCATCATTGTTTCCATTAGCAGCATCATTTTCATTGTCATCATCTTCTTCGTTATCTCCACTTGCTCCACCAGTGGAGCCCTTCTTGGCATTGCCATTGCTGTTTGTGTTGTTGCCCTCCTCCTCAGAGAAGTCTCCTTCCCCATCGCCGTCTGTGTGACCATCTACCGCACCATCTTCATCACTGTCGTCTCCACCTCCTCCCTCGGCGTCAACTGCTTCCGTTTGGGTTTCAGTTGGGTTCACCATCACAAGCTTTGCAAAATTCTGCAACTGGTGTATTCGTTGTCATAATAGAAAAATGAGGGCAATTATACATGCAAATGCAGCAACTTTATTCCAAATTGTGTGTCAAGCAAATGATATGTTACTCCTAAACGAGTGTCAATATACTAGATTCTTTTAGTAGGTAAATAGTTGAGAATTTGTGTCGCATCATTTTTGTCAAGTGTTTTTGCAGATAATACTCGATTTTGGATAGCAGAAGTATTGAATAGATATTATTTTTTATGAAGATGGTAATTGTATCCACGTTTCGATTAGCTATGCACGAACACCAACCTAAAGTAGATTTAGCAATTTGGGCTACTGGGCCTAGTCAGTCGGCCGATGGCATATATTGGGTTTGGTTGATTTAAAATTTCATCGGATAAAAAATAAGTGAGCAAAATTTGATCTATTCCTTAAAACAAACCATGATTTTCAGATTGGTCTACACCTATCGGATTTGATCAATTGGGTCGGACTTGTTGGGTCTGAAGGCATCGGACTAGGCTTATAAACGAACCGAATACTAAGAAATTGAGCTGGGTTGTGTAAATGTTAATTTGAGTTCAATTTTCGAACTTATCCGAATTTTTCTTAATTTATATATTTTTAAATATTAAAATATTAATTTTTTAAATAATTTTTTCAATTAACTTTTTGATTATATGCATTATCTACATGAATTTATTTTAATTTTAAACATATAAACCTACCCGTATTCAAATTCGAATCCGAAATTTTTTTATCCAAATGTTTTTAACCAAATCACGAATTGAATTAAATTATTTAATTTATTTACAGCACTACTCCTACCAAGAAATATGTGGTACCACTTGTTTACGGCGTGGCTGAACCTGCTCTACCGCAAGTAGAAAACGAAAACTTAATAATACTAGTATAAAACAGGCAAACTATAATCCTAAAGTCCTATATATCTGATTCGACCCGCCGACCGGGTACATTAATTTGGCCCCGCCTCGGAAATATTCCGGGGGAATATTCCAAGTGTTACCATCACCATCGTCCATAGTAGTATCAATATCAATCATTGTCTCGTAAAATGTAAGAAGCCTCCCTCCATTAACTTAATAACTTAAGGTATTTTAAAAGTCTTCTTTTTTCCTTTACCCCAAAAAAAGTGTTTTTCTATTAGTTGGAATTCTGTCGAGGTTTGTAAATCATTGTTGGAAAGTGAATATTTGTGGATGATGAGTATTTCAACTATAAAAATACCTGCAATACTATATCGTAAATAACCTGAGATTCATCTCTTCATATATTTTATAGAGGTTGTTTATTTATTTGTTTGTATAACTAGACAAAGAAAAACGTTGGGAGTTAATGAAACAATTGTTTATTATAATTATAATATAATAAATAAAGAGATGTAAGCCCTATGCTAGATGTTTATTTATTACTCTCTCCGTTTCAAAATAAGTAACTTTTTAGTTTTTTTTTTGAAAAAATGAAGGATAGATATAAAAGACAAATATTTTCATATAGAATTCATTTTATTGGATATGTTTTGTAAAATAAGGAAATAATCAATAAATTAAGTAGATTGTTTATGATAAAATTGAAAAAAAATTATGATTTTTTTGTGCTAAAGCGAGATTCACTTTAAGAAAAAATATTTACTTTTAAAAAATACTTGGGATTAGTCTTATTCAATATAATAAGGGTGGAATGATAATAATTGTATTTACAAGTCGAAATCTCAAGTGTTGTGATAAATAATAATTAACGAGGTAAACCATATTGATGTATTATTGGGTATTGGTGTGTGGGACTGGGGAGTATAGTATAGGGTCCCACTCCTACCTAGCATCTACCAACCCGGAACTCATAAGATAATATAAGCCAAATCTATGTTCCTTTGGGTTCCGTATTCGTGCTTTTGAATAAATTATTTTATGGAAAATAAAAAGTGGATAATGTTTCACTTAATTATTATAAGCAGCTTCTCTGCAACTTCTAGAAACCAGATTATATGTGGTATGGAAGATTACTTTTGGACAAAAAAATGCAGTTTAAGTTGTTATTTTTTTGCAAATATCCTCATAGTAGCTGCAACCACTTATTTTATCCAACCCACGTAGATAATATTTAATTAGATTTCCAACATTTATTTAAATTTTAGAAAAGAATTATATTTGATGGAGCCCAAATTCCACCTAAATGAATAGTATCAATTGGAAGGAATAAGATTTACCCAAACATAGAATCTGCTTTTGGAATTCTGACGGCTATTACTATTCTACCCCTCGCGCACGTTAGCAAACACCAAGTAACACTATTCAAAAAGCATATTGGTTTTATATAAGCACAAAAACACGAATCTCTCTCACAAAAAAACAGGAAAATTTATCTATTTTCTATTTAAAAGTAAACGCCGTAGCATATATTTTGCTATAGTATAAAACTAGGGTCTCATCAAGCTAATATCAAGCAAATAGAGAGATAATCCATAATAAATATTTGAATGTTGCTCTACAGAAGTCAAGTTATTGATCTTGTTTAGATAGTGATGTAACAAATTAAGAATAACACTTGTATAGTTGTATACCATCGTTTTCTATAAGCACAAGAGTTGCAGTTATTTAAAGATAGCAGATTAGCAGTAAGGCAGGTTTAACAAATACCCACCCACCCAAAATATATTAGAAAGGATTTGGGTATCTGGTGCTTGATGTTTTATTGAGGGCTAAGATACCAATTTAGTACCCGTTTATATATTCGTGAAATATAATATTTTTCATAATTTAAATACAAATTGGTGGGTTAGGGTACCGATAATATTAGTAAACTAATTGTTTCGTGGATTTGGATATTGTAAGTACTTTTTAAATGAGTTTGGAATGGGTATGAATAATATTAATGTTAAATGGTTAAAATTTAGACAACCTTAATTTCACAAGTACTCATACGACTGTCATCCTTACATTTTTTATCCTAAAAGTAGTATCACTTCTGATATAATTTTTTTCTTTCATCACAAAAAAAGTTACTTTTTTTTTTTTAAATTTACTTTTATATAAAGATAAAGATTAACTTTTAAAGTAATAAATTTTATATTAAAAGTCAGATTTTTATGATAAAAAGTAATTTTCATCTTACAAAATAAATTTGTAAGACGACTTTATTTAAATGTTTAATGTAAATCAAATAGTAAATAAATACGTGGTAAATAAAGTAGGACATTTGGAGTGTAAAAATTGCAATATAGAACCTGTGCTGTGTAAAGCAGATGAGCTTTGACGAATAGGAGGAGGAAGGACAAAGTCCCCTCCGCGCACGTTAGCGCTGACCGGTTAACAATCGTCTCCATTCACAAAATTTTGTACCAGAACGTCTGTCACTTCCAATTTTGACCTAAGCAAAAGATAAAACGAATAGTCAGAAAGGGATATATTGTCTTGAGTTGCTCTTCATTTTTCCATTCTCTCTCTCTCTCTAAAAATTGCGTAGAATTGAATTATGATGAGCATAACATGTATTATCCAGATCCGAATGAGAAATTCATTTCAAAAGATATACAATTAAAATTGATCCTAGATTGATGCAGAAAAGGAAGTTACTGCAGAGAGCTGCACACACACACACACTACCTGAAAGAGGCAACTATGGTGAAGAAGATGGAAAGCTTTTGCGAAAAAATAGAAAGGAAAAAGCGCACTACAGAAGCTGAATTATGGATGGAAATGAAGAACAGTTCTGGATCCAAGAGCTGTTTAAGACAAGCATGAAAAGAGTTTCAAAGCTCCTTTTCATAATTAGTGTGTGTGAGAGAGAGAAAGCGAGCTGACCGTGAGTTAATCTTCGTGTGAAGTTCACGAAACGGGCAGGTACTCTTGGTTGTGCGTGGGCGCGTGAGGGGGAGAGAGTAGGTAAGGGTATAGAGTGTGTGTGTGGAGAATGGGGAGGAGTGGTTGAGGTGTTTGATAATTGTAGGTAGTATTGTAAAGAGGAAAACAATGGCGAATAGAATCTAATGCTTTGTCCGCAGGGTTTGCAACAAAGGCTACGGTGGACCCCTTCCAGAATCATCACTTTTTCTAAATTTCTTTTACCTCTTCCTTTTAACTATTTATCCTTTTCTTTTTACTTTCAAATATAGCGACCACTAAATTTATATAAGATGCTTAAATTGTCCTTAATTATCTGCTTTTCTTTCCCCCACTCTTTCCTCTTTAATCCTTTTTAGACTTGATCTAAATTTCAATTATGTGTTAGACCTTAATCTGTCATCTAATTAGCACTAGAAGTAGCAGTTCTAACGACATGGTCTAACACAGTTCATTGGGCTAAAACCATATATCAATTTGTATTTGGCCGACCCAAAATTTTATCGAATCAAGTCCATTCCCTTACGTTTATTAAGATCTTTTAGCTGAACTCACAGTACGAGTCATTAGCCCATCAATCGAGCATTTTGAGTGATGGTACCACACGCCAATATTTCAATGGTCTAATACGTTTAAAATGTTTGACGACTAGGTCGGATCGACCTACTAGACCACTTTTGCCACATCTAGCTAATCCATAATGTTTTTAAAACATTGATTAGAGTGCAACATACAAATTGCAAAGTCTCACGTGGATAGGGTTGAACATTTAGTTAGATTGATTTAACCAACAATAACCAAAAAAAAAAAAAATCAACAGTGAAATCAAACCGAAAAAATTTCGATTTGGTTTGAGCTCTATTAGCTGGGTTTGCATGTTTTTTGCTTTTAGAATGTCAATATATCTATATCTATATCTATATATGTGTATAATTTATACAATAAAATATTGAGAGATCTAGTGCCTAGGAGTGTTTGTTAGATGATTATTGTGTTCAATGAGTTGGAGATATTTTACACAATTACACTTCACAACACCTACTTTAATCTCTAACCAATCAATTTATAATTTTTACATATATATCATCATCTTTTTCAATCAATATTATTAACAAACCTCCAACATTTTCTACAAGTAATATAACCAAACATCCATTTTTATCCTCAACCTACTTCCCTCAATTACATTTACTTCAGCCAACAATGCCTAAGTTTTCCCAACCATAAACAAACATATCAAATATTTGGCCCTTTATTTTCTGTTAATAAATTATATTTACGTCCTTTAGTAAATATTTGGTTTTTTTCCTTCTTTTTTTCACTATAGCTTCATTTGTAAGTTTGAGTTCTTGTACTCCTATTTATGATTTACACAAATTGATTCTTGTATAGAAAATTAATTTTAGCTCAGTTGATTTTACATGTTGTAATCCACACATTTAATAATGGATTAATTTGTACCAACTTCACCTCCACTTAAGCTTGTAATGAAAAAATGATTATTGTAGACAACGGTTTACATAATAATCTTCTAATACAAATGAGGTCGCAAAAGCGAAAGTAGAGGTACCCAATTACAAAATTGACGGTTGATAAAGAAAAAATAAACTCAACGTAGATTTAAATTAAAATACCAATAAAATTTTAACATGAACCAAACACATATGTTTTAGTTGTAGTTTTAATTTTTTAATTTATTGTCTTCTAGTTTTTTTTTTTTTTTTTTCCTACTTCACTTTCAATGTTACACAATAATAATTGGAAAGAGTGGAATAATTTACAGAATTTGGAGGGGGGAGAAAAATAAATTAAGGACTTATTTGTCCTATTTTACCAACTTTTATTTTAAGATAATACCTAAATACACACAAGTGGCATGCAAAGCATTCAATACTTAAATCCTGTGAGAATGGTCATTCTATGTTTTCATATTTTTATTTAGAGGGTATAATGTTCCTACATATTATTAAAATGGAATATTATTCCAAGGAGAGGATATCCAATGCGAATACCGATTTTACCCTTCTTTGTAGGGTCTCAACACTAAAGGCTAAAAGCAGATGAATTGATTAGAGAATTATTATCTAATTATTTATTTTCTTTTTTTATTCCAAGCAAAAAGGTCTTCTAATATGTTTTAGGAATAACAAATCAAATTTTCTAGGTTCAGTGTTTATTTTATTTTTGTGTAAAAATCTTTTCCCCTAGATAGAGTTTAGAAAATCGAACTAACGCAATTACATCACCATCAAGATATGGACTTCTTTTGTTCTTTCTTTTTTATCTTTCCCTTTTTTTAGATGCACTCGGAACAACATCAAGTAGGGATATGCACAGTGTGGTCTGGATTGAAAATTTAAAAATATTCAGATCCATATCAAACTTCGATTATTTAAAAAATAAGTATTCATTATCAATCCAAAACATCGAGACGGTATGGTACAATTATATTTCTTTTTGGGAACGGTTCGGTTTTCGGGTCTAACATAACGGTTCAATTCGCTTCGGTTCAGTTCAGTTTGGATAACTGGAGATTTTTATTTTTATCTTTTAAATAACAAATTCAATTTGAACAAAAATTATTGACGTCTAACTAATATAAGTAATTTTATTACATCAAATGTGTTTCCAACTCACTAATTGTGTTTTTAAAATTATATAATAATGAAATATAGAGTTCTTTAATTATTTATGTTAAATATAACTAGATACAAAATTATGAATAATTTAATCTTTAGTACTTATTTAAATTAATATTTTATGGATAATATATTTTTAAATTTATAAATTGTTATTTTATTCGGTTATTCGATTCAAATACAGTTCGGTATGATTATGTATGGTTAAGTACAGTTTTCAGTTCGAAAAATTGAGAAATATCCAACTCCGTACCCAAAAAATAATCAGTTCAATTCGGTTCAGAAAAAGTAACAGCACTGTCGGATGCAGTCAAATTAGTTATTTATTTTCCTATCTTTCCTTTTCTAATAGTAGACAGGGTAAGTCAGGGTCGATCCCACAGAGAACAGGGAAACTAACTGTATTATCGTATTAACCAAATTATGCGACTACTTATAATACTATATATTATATATAATAAAGTATGGGGGGAGTCGATTAGAATTAATTAACTAATGCAAATAACAAAATAGACTAGTAAACTAAAGATTAATTTTTAATTATGATAAAGTATTACCGCCTTTAACCTAGTATCCCCTAGTATGGATTATCCTCGTAATTCATCTTTCATTTCTGAATTTCTTCTTTGACGGTAAGATACTTTAATTCCAAATATTTGACACCTTTGGAATTTTTGTTGTTTTTAGAGAAGATTACTGCTGCAGAATTTTTACAATAAATTCTATGCGGCTTGGCAATAATGTTGACATCATCCAAGTCCTGAAATAAAGTCCTGCAACTAATTACCTTGAATTGTAGCTTTACATCATGCCATGAGGTCTACTTTCATAGGGGATGCAACAATTACATACTGCTTCACACTCTTTCATGAGATTGCTCCTCTAACTAATAGGAACAAGTAGCCAAATGTTGACTTTCGAGTATCAATACATCCGGCATAATCTGAATCTGAATATCCAATCAGCTCTAGATGATTGGATTTTCGCTTGTGATCTTTCGTTCCTTACTACTTTCTTTACAACTTTCCGGTGGTTCATTCTTGGATTGTTTTAGTAACGCATACATCAAGCTACCAACTAATGCATAAGGAATATCTTTTATTTGCTCACGTTCCAATTCATTATTTGGGCATCACATAATGCTGAAATTATCTTCCTTCAGGATTGGAACAATGCTTGATGAGCACTTTTTCATCCTAAATCTCTCTATACATTGTGATTTATCTGAAATATTTATATTCCAATCACATAAGTTGCCTCACCCATAATTCCATTTTAAAATTTCCAGAGAGTAGTTTCTTAGTTTTAAATAATAAACCAAGAACATTCATTGCAAGTAGGATGGCATCAACAATATAGGATTCGAATAATAAGCTTACTCCGACTGACTTTCGGATATATACACCGATCAACAGTGTTTTCCTTAACTCCAAAAGAAGTAATTGTATCATTGAACTTAAGGTACCTATTGCAAGAAGCTTGTTTTAGTCTGTATACTGATTTCTTGAGTTTACACACCATATATTCATTTACTTTAATGGAGAAGCCCTCAAGTTGATTCATTTGGACTTCTTCCACTAAATTCTCATTTAGAAAAATAATTTTAACATCAATTTGGTGTAACTCTAAATCCTAATGAGCCACCAAAGCCATAATAATTCTTAAGGAGTCGTTCCGTGACAGTCACGAAAATATCTCTTTGTAGTCAATGCTAATTCTGAGTATAACATTTGGCAACTAGTCTACTTTATGTCTTTCAATATTGTCATTTGAGTCACATTTGGTTTTGAAGACCATTTACACTCAAGTCTTTTCATCATGTGACAATTCTACAAGATCGAACACAGACTTCATTATGAGCCATCAGTTTCTTTTCTTCCTTTATAGCATCCAACCTCTTAGTATTATTATTACTTTTTATGGCTTGTGAAGGAAAGTTGAATCATCATCAATTCTAATGTCAATTATGACTCATGTAGATAAATCACAAATCATCAAAAATAACAGGTTGTCTTGACTTTATAGACTTTCCTACTATTTGTCATTGTGGTTCATCTATTGCAGATTCAACAATAGAAGACTCATTATTGGAAATTTAAACATTTATATGTTTCTCTTGTAAGTTCTTTGACGATTCAACAATTGCGAAAACAACAACTTAAGATGAAGTTTAAGGTAGAGGAATCTCCACTTACTTCTTCATTATTCACCATTCGTGGCTCAACACTACCACTCATTTCATCACTTACAATGAACCTAGCATTTCCAGTTTCAATAACTCTCGTACTGTGATTAGGACAGTAAAACTACCCTTGCAACTTTTCTGGATAATCAATGAAGAATCCACTGGTTGTTCTTAAGTCCAGTTTCTTTTCTTGTTAATTATAAACTTTAATCTCTGTCAAGCAACCCTAAACATGCAGGTGTCTTAAACTAAGTTCCCTACTCGTCCACAGTTCAAAAGACATTTTAGGAACTGCTTTGCTGGGAACTTGTTTAACAAATACATGACAGTTTTTAGCGCCTACATCCACAATGAGGTGGATAAAGAGGAATTACTTAACATACTCCCAACCATATTCATAAGAGTACGAATATGTCTTTTTGCTGCACCCTTTCGTTATGGTGTACTAAACAAAGTGCATTGAGTACAATACGATGCTTTTCAAGGACTTTAGCAAATGGGCTTGGGCATTGCCCTAATTCAACTTTAATTTTCATAATATTCACTACCTCTATCATAACTAATTATTTTCACATTTCTATCTAATTGTCTTTCAACATCATTAATAAATACTTCTAATTCATTTATTGAATAAGAGTTTCTTTCAATAGATAGATATAACCATAACGTGAATAATCAAAATAAAGGTGATAAAATCGGTTTGTTTTCCTTTTATACAATTAACACAATTAACAAGTTCGGTAAAATCCAAATCATGAAGGATTTTGTTATTTATCGACCTACGTAATCTTTTCTTGGAGATGCGCTCCAAACGTTTATGCCACAAGTAAATCGAATTTTTGATAGACTAAACTAGGTTTAGCTCCAACATTATGATGCAGGATCAAACCATTAAGTATTATAAGGAACATCCACTAAGTATGATTGGAAACATACTTCAACATTCAGTATACCTTTCATTTCAAACCGTTCTTTACGTTTCTGACAATCCCTTTTGAAATGTTCAAGTTTCTTACAAAACCTACACTTAGCACAGTCATGTTCCTTTTTTTGGATTTCGACAGATGACTCATTCACTTTATAGAGTGCTTGCTTTCGATTTTCTTTCCTTCCGGCTTCCTTTCCAGCTCACTAATTCATTATGAGATGAGCAGAATGAGACCCCTAATTCTTAATCCTTATTTCCTCATGAACAAATATTATGTGAAGTTCACTCACATTCCATATATCTGTCATGACATTATAATTCATTTGGAATGGTCCATTATCAGGGGCGGTGAGTTTATAATAAACTACACACAAGTAAATTATCATATACTTTCATCCCCCAATGACTTAAGTCTTATTCCAATATTCGTCATCCCTATGACATGCCATGCATGCTACGAGAACCATCAAACTTCATGGTAGTTAAAGTAGGCGTTAATGTCCCAGTGGGAGATTTATCAGCACTTTCGAAATGTTCTTTCACAATTTTTATTGATGTTATAACACTTTTCGGTTTGAGGTATAGTAGACTTGATATTGTCTGCCGCACTCATTTGTATAAACATTAAGTTTAGTCTATTCGATCTTCCCCAGACATCATGGATAGATTTTCAGCATCACTGTTTTTGTCAATAATTGTAGGTTTATCGACTTTGAGTGAACAACAAGATCCAAAATATCAAGATGAATTTAAACTTGTTTACACTAATTAGAATAGTCTAGGCCATTAAATATTTGAACAGATGTAATACGTGAATGAAGAGCAACATGAATAGATACCAAGGTTGCAGAAGTCGGAAATCGCTAGTCGCGGTCTCCAAGCGACTAGCGACTAGGCCGAGTAGTCGCCGAGTACTCCCCTCGAGTTTTTTTTATTTTTTATTTTTTTTATATATTTTTTATATATTTTTTTGCCATGACCTATATATAATTATATGTCCAGAAAAATCAGAAAAAGTGGAGAATACTCATGATATAATTATACTAGTCCCATCAATTCAGGCGATTACAAACTAACGAAAAATCTAAAATACACATCAAAAGTTCAAAACTAATACATATTATTATTAACCAAGGAGTCACTAAAGCCACATAATAAGTAATAATTAATTTAACCACCAACTACCAAATAGAAAAATACTCAAATAGTCAAATAGTCATGATACATAACATAATAAACCAAATATTCAAATACCAAAGTCATAAAGACATTTTTTTTTATCCAAAATGACATCAAATTCATATTTCAAAAGTTACGAATTAAATTAGTAATGGTAGTTTTCAGGTTTTTTATCTCTCCCCCCCCCCCCCCCCCTTTTGTGTAGTTTAGCTATTTAGGATTGAATTCAGCCCTAATAATTCTAACTATAATTATAAAAAAAAGGGGGGGGGGGGGAACCCAACTAACCGAGTAGATCGTCTAGACCGAGTAGTCGCCGAGTAGACCGAGTAGGCGGCGATTTTTTCTACAGCGCCTAATTTGGGCGATTTTAAGAAAGTCGGGTCGGTCGACCACCGACTAGCAACTAGTCGCGGAGTACTCGGCCGACTAATCCGAGTTCTTCAACACTGATAGATACTACAAGGATATTTTTTTTTTTTTAGAACGAAAGGAATTTCATTAACTCTAGCTGGAAACAGCCAACGCTGATTGACATAAGAACGGAGGGATTGAATCCCAAGTATCGAAGTCTAAAGACATGGATTTTGCATACATGGCAATATTGTGAGCAACGAAATTAAGATCTCTACGAATCCAACAAAGCCTAGTCGACGGCATCCATGACAGAAGTTCTTTAATATCAAGCATGATAGGCAGAGATTGGGAGGAGCAGTCTGTCTCATCAAGTGCTCCAAGTATAACAGAAGAGGAGTCGCCCAGGACATTGACTCCCTCGATGTTTAGTCGTGACACTAACTGCAAGGCCTCAAGCAAGGCTAAACATTCCGCTTGTTCGGGTTGGTATAACCCAATGATCTTTCTAGCAATACCATAAAGAAACTCTCCAGAGGGAGAGATCATGTAAACCCCAATAGAGCAGAACCTTTTCACCACATTAACACCACCATCAAAAAATATGCATGGGAGTTCCGGGAGTGGCAGACGGCAAAGAGGGTGGAGGGAGGTATGTAATAAATTTTCAGAAAAATTCCTGGCAGCTTTGAACTCCCGAAGATGCCGAGTTGAGAGACCAATGATGATTGAGGGGTCAACTCGGGTGTGTGAGAAGATATATTGATTCCGAAAGAACCAAATGAAGCTTAAACACATATCCAGAATCACTAATTGATAAATGTACATTGATGTTCTCCTTTGGACGATACAACAATATACAATTACTCCCTCCGTCCCGGCCTAATTGTGCTACTTGCCTTATTTGTTTGTCCCAAGCTAATTGTCCTACCCCATAAATGGCAATTTCTCCCACAATCACCACCATCAAAATCTCCACATTCAAAAGTCAAAGATTCCACAAAATCTATTTTTTCTTAGTCTCCGTGCCAGGTTAATGTAGGACAATTAGCTTGGGACGAAGGGAGTATAATCATAATGTTGCTTGTAAAATTTACAATAATTTGATAAAATGAAACCACTTACTAAACCATTTTTCATCTTTGGATGTACAAAATAGTCAACATAATATATCAATTATCATGTTATATTCATAATTTATAAGAACTAGTGATCTACCTTTGGGTGATAGCTAATGTCTTATAATTATGAATTTTGATTAGCCATAAATTTAAAGATTAGTAAAATCTTAAACATCACATTCTTATGGATAATCAAATATTTATTATATGATTTGGAATTTATTAAATTTTACGGTCAGACCACTTTGGTGATTAACATACCAACATCAGATAAATTCAAATCATATAATACTTGAGTTGTAGCCACATACATAAATAATTTATAATATTTGTTATATGATTTAAAATTTATTTAACTTTCTGGTAAGACCATATTGGCGATTAACTAACCAACATCAGATAAATTTAAATCATATAGTAGTATCATTAATAAAGATACGAAACCTTCAATCATAATTTAGATTTGGGATCAAATCATAATACTATAGTTGAACATTAATAATTGTCCACATACATCACAGGACGAATAAACATGAAACTAGGGACAACAGTAATGTCATGCATGAGCAACAAATAACCTCAGATGACAATGATAAATCATAATTCATATGCAGACGATTAGCGTCATTGTAATTGTCATAAAGTAATATGACATTCAACATTATTGTTTAATCAACCAAGTCAAACTTGATGCATGCTCAACAAAATAATTTATAGAATTATCAAGTGGTGTAGAAATTACCATCAGATTATCATCATTGAAAACTGTACAAATTAGAAAGATGCTACAGTAAGCGACTAATCATAATTCAGAATATTGTCATGTAATAATAATAATAATAATAATAATAATAATAATAATAATAATAATAATAATAATAATAATAATAATAATAATAATAATAATAATAATAATAATAATAATAATAATAATAATAATAATAATAATAATAATAATAATAATTCAATTCTCAATACATTAAAGAATGAAAAATTATGAATTTGATAACCTTGCTCTGATACCACATGTACGTTGAATTATGTATATATAATCGCGATTACAAGATTAACATGAATCTTAGAACTTCAAGATTTTTACATTCTAATAAGATATAAAATGAGGGCACTAAACTTAAGGTGTCATTGATTGACTTCTTAATACCCCATGGAGATTGATAAATTCTTGAGGCAAGAAACTGGTTGATTGAAAGGAATTGATTTCCCATGGAGATTGATAAATGGGTATTTTTATTTGCACTACTTTTTTTTTCTCTGCACACCACATATTTTTATTTTTATATTTTATTTTACTTAATATACCACACAATCGACCTATTATGTCCTTCCCCTTAAATTGAATCAATCATCTCCTACAAAACCTATAGCAAAATATAGACTCTTGAATTGAGCAAATTAAAACTGGAGATCTAAAGCAGAAAAAGAAAAAAGATGTAAGAATATAAAATTCGACAGTAAGCAATTTTGGAGTCAGAGATTGCCAAAAAAATCAAACACTTATGTTTGAATTGGATGGATTTACATCTTATATTCAAATTGATACATTAATGTCCAACATAACTTTTAAACGATCTGCATCGATTTGGTATTTGTTGTCCGAACAACAATACTTATGTTTGAATTGGATTTATATTTGTTCGGTCTGTGATTTTCAAACATCCAATCTTTTGGTCAGATTAGACTCCTAATAAATACAGTCGATTCGGATGACCTAGATTTGTGTTACCCTAACGAGTTTATCGTTATTACTACTTACGGTTATAAAATTATAACAATTACGGATAACAATTTTATAATCTATCATTGATAAATTAACAATCTAACAGGCTCTATCAAATCAAGAAATCAACATATCATGAGTCATATGATCAAGCAACACAAATAAATTATTGGATAGAAATCAAAATCTAATTACAGATCAATTAATCATAAAATACGAAAATGGTTCAACATCCCTTGAAGTAGTATAAAATAACTTAGCTACACAAAATCATACTATTATCTAAAATCTGATAAAACAAAGATTTATAACTAAAACAAGTTAAATAAAAGAAGCCGAATGAAGTCGATGACGTCGAAACTGGTCTTCTTCCCCTTTAGTAAAAGATAAAATCTTGATTACGCTGAATTTCTCCTTTTATAAGCCTCCCTGGGCTTCTTCACAACTAACATATAATGGGCTTAAGTCAACGCCTCTTACTTCAATCCACGGCCCATTCTTCAATTCACAAGGACCAATGGCCTTAATTAAATCAAAGGCATGTGGCCCATTAAGGCCTATTTCGGCCTCCAGATGGCTACGTGATTTATCAGCTTCCTTTTCTGCACAAGACTCCTTCAACTCACCTCAGTTCTCCATTTACTTGTCGATCAATTCAATTGATTCAAACATTACTCCAAATTCATTACAATTTAACACAAAACATAACTTTGGAGTATTTGACTTAAACGTTCATATAAGTAGAAAAATAACGGTGCATAATAAATAAAATGCAAAAAATTACATTTATATCAATCTAAATAATGCACATTTGAAATGTCGAGTGGGTGTATGGTGCTTAATTTACAAGTTAATTTGTGCAATGATATTTTGGGATTAAATATAGTATTTATTTTACTTGCACGATAACTTATTTGAACTTGCATATGTCCTTGGAATATAAGAATATTATAAGTCGAGTGTTTAAGTTGCTAAACACGGAAATAATCGTTGTATAATTCAATCATATGTATTATATCCGCGATCAGTAAATAAATTTGGGCAATTTATTTTGATAAGATCATCTCAGTTTCATTGAAGTTTGTCTTTGACTTGACAACGAAATTGTGGATACCACATAAAATTTAGATTGTGATTTGACCATACAATTTAAATTCATTGATTGACGTACATGTTACCTTAATCCTGAGTGAATATTGTACCTTTATTACTAATTGGACATTCTTTGGGACGCTAGTGAATGAGATTAATATATTAATCAATATTTCGGTATTTTGGGAATCAAAGTGAAGTGATAAAGAACATATATTTACAATATTGGAACCCTTCACCTATTTAATAGGCATGATCATGATTGTTGATACGCAAATTTCGTATCCAATTAAATTGCGTCATGTTATAAAATATATGTTGAATATCAATTTTATATTGATTGTTTTTAATATTAGAAATTGGATAAATAAAATTCCTAAGTTAAATAGTCAATTTAATTGGTGATTTACTATATAATTTATTGACTAATGGGAAGCCGCCACGTGTCAAGATGATGCAAATATTACTAAATTAAATTCAATTAATTTAGTAATTATCCAAGAAGATGATGATAAACATCAAGTCATGGTTATCCAATCAGAATGCTCCATGTGTCAAGTTGTTGCAGTAATTGTTAAATTAAATACAATTAATTTAATAATTATCTTATGAATAATGATATTGTGAAGAACCAATCATATCGCTCCATTTGGACTCAAGCGCATTAGGTTTTTCTCATCCTACAACTATAAATAGGGCATCATTCTCAACCAAAAATCACAAGAACACAAGCTCAAGAAAGGTGGTACAAAATCAATCTTGAGATTAAGGCGGTACAAAGCCAAAATTCGGGGTTACAAAGCCAATCCGGTATTACAATCCTGTGTTACGAAGTCAATCTTGAGATTTTCAAGGCGTATCAAAATCAATCTCAAGATTTTCAACGTTTGATCCGAAATCAAGGTGCTAAGCCCCTCCGATCGGCGTTTTCAAATCAAAACTTCGAAGGTGCTCCTCGTCGTTCGTCAAGATCTTCGAAGACATTCTTTGCATATTGAATCAAAAGTATCATTTAATTCAAAATCAAGCTCACAAGCCTTTGAATTAACGTTACTCAAGTCAAAGTCCAAAACCGCGGAAAATCAAAGTCAATTCCGACATTAATCATTCGAAGAGAAGAATCAGAGGAGAACTAGAGATAGAAACTCACAAGTTGTAAACATTATCCATTTGATCCGAGAAATTAAATCTTGTAATTCTTTCTTGTGTTTATTTATTTATACACGAAATTTGTTGTTACAATGATCTCACGGGTTATTCTATAAACAGTAAATCTGAGTTCAGTATTCGACATTAGTTGTCAAATCATATTGTGTGATGTAGTTACACAAGACTGTCGGATAGAAGATGAGTCTTGAGATTGACAAGTATTTGAATAAAGACTTATTGGTCATGGTAGCCTATTGCAAATACTTTAGTTGATCGAGGGGAGGGGGGATGAGTTAATATGTTGGATCGATCAATCAGAGGATAATATTATTGATTATATTACTTCTTTAATGCCGATTAAATTAAGAGAGCAATTATATTCTTTTAGTGGAATATAATATGATTAATAAATTAATATGATAAATCAAGAGTTGACCGGGTCATATTTAATTTATTGGAGCTTAATTTAATTGGGTCCGACTAGGTCCCTTCGGTGGCTCAGTGTGAACTAAAATAAATTATAAGGATTATAATTTATTACTACAATATTTGGATTATAATATTATGATATTATAGAAGATGGAGATATCCAGTATCTTCTATACTTATCAGGGTATGTTACTTGGGGAGAAAGAATAATGTGATTTATTATATATATCAACTACATATTCAGTCTACTTTGTACACTTACACACACTAATTATACAAACAAGAAGGTGTCCACACACCGTGTATTGTAGTGCAATTCGTGTGAACACTGGGGAAGACTTGGAAGTTTGGAGCGAAGTTTGATAAAGCATGCTACAAAGGTATCCTATAAACCCTTCTTGTATAGATTAATTAATATGTAGAACATATAATAATACGATCGATCCTACAACGGTTATCCGGTTGTCAATATCTAATATTGAGGACCAGATAGGAATCGTGGTTCTAACACTTCCAGCTCTTCAAGCAATATTTCTCCAGCAAATGTGGGTGATCGGGAGTAATTTGAGAAGCTTTGACCTTCCTTGTTTGTCTTGATCTTTGATTGATTCATTGATATGAGGAACAAGATCACATTTTTTTATCTTCTGAAAATTTTCCTTGTCCTCTTTTCTTTCTTCGCTTCCAATCTTCATGACCCTATCAATCAATCAATTTTATGCAACAAGAGTATTTTTCAATAAATGACATTTAGTAAAAAGTGATTTTTACAATATAATCTACATAAATAACAAGATCGGTAAAATTCAAATCATGAAAGATTTCATTCTTTACCAATATTAATCTTTCATTATTTACCAACCTTCTTAATCTTCTTTGGAGACGTGGCCCAAACGTTTATGCCACAAGGAAGTAGAACACTCATTGACTAAATCACATTTAGTTCCAACATTATGATGTTGGATAAGCCATCAAGTATTTTAAGGATCATCTACTAAGTTTGATTTGAAATATTAAAATATTAAGTTTGTCCCAGTCCTTGGTCTAAGGTTAGGTTGGTAGACCAAGTTGTCACCTCTAGAATTTAGAGGTAGTGATTCGGGCCGCCTAGCTTGGTCTAACCTATCGATCTAATACTCTATGTGGGGTCAACTCGTATCGGCGCACAATTCATTGGACAGTAAATTACTGAGTTCGGTCCAGTTCATTCCCTAAAAGATATTTTATTGGGCTTGTTAGATCACTAACTATCAAGTTGGATCTATTAGATGCAACTAGTATCGCTATCGTGCGATGCACGAAAATTTATTTAAAATTAAATAATTAATTAAATTAAATATTATACAATCTAATATAAAAAAATTGAATTATTATATTCCAACTAAATGAATATTTGAATAATTAGTTTTTTTCTTTTTTTACGATCACAACCTGAACTTTGCGTTTTCCCACCTTTGCAACCTTTGGTTGCAAATTTCGGAGAGAAAATAAACTATTTGAAAATAATAAAATGTTTAGAAGATACAATATTTATTTTTAAATTCTAAAAAATTATTTAAAATATCATAAATTTAACTGAAAAAACGTAGAAATTATTTTAATAAAAAATAAATTTTCATAAAAAAAGATCGAATAATTTTGATATTATTTCAAATAATTTCAAATATTTTAAAAAGGACTTATTTTTTTTTACAAAATAATTTTAAAAAAATACTTATATCATAAAATTAGACTTTTCATAGATACATCCACGTGTCTTAATCGAAATTGTAGAGATTTTAAAATAATATTTCAAGATAATTTAATAGTTTAAATAATTTTTTAGAGTTCAAAAGATAATTTTCAAATAGTTTAAATAAATTTTTAGAGTTTAAAAGATAATTTTCACAAACTCATAATAGTCTTATGATTTTAAAAAACTAATAATTTTTTATTTTTCTTACTTAGAATGATTTGATTTTAACATTTTTATAAAAAGAAAAACTCAATTTTTTTTATATTTTTTCAACATGTTTAAGTTAATTTTCTGATATTTTAGATGAAGTTCAGAATTTAAAAAATATTTTTTAGACTTTAAAATAATTTTATGTTATTTAAATATTTTTAATATTCTTTTATTTTTCGCACTTAAATTGCTGGCAGAGGTTGCAAAAGTTAAAAAACGTATAGTTCAGGTTGTGATTGAAAAAAAAAAGGTAATTGAAAAACGCACATACTACATGTTGCAAAATAATGTAAACCCAAAATATAAATAATGTAAATATCAATTTTTTCCACGTGATACATGAATTTAATATAACTTACATTTTATAAATATATTATTTTATACATTTCCATTAAGATAAAATATCAAATGTAAAAAATAAATTATATCTACTTTTAAGAATGAATTTCTCCTAGTATTGAAACTCAAACATATATTTAGTGTGTGTGTGTATCCACCTTAAACTATGCAAACACCGCAATAGCTTGATTGAAAATGAAAATTAAAACAAACACAAATACATAAATATCACACGACACAACAAAATATATCAAATAAAATAAATTGAATTGTATTATAAGAAAATTAGTGTTTTCTTTTATTTTAACAATTTTTTTAAATATTTTAATTTATCCAAATAATTTTTCAAATTTTAACTATAACTATTTACTTTATTTAAAAAAATAATAATTTTCAACTTTTAATATTTTACATGGTGGTTTAATATACTCAAATATTTTTTAGGTTAAATAAATCTTGATATTAATAAAATAAAATTCAATGATTATTCTATAGTTGGACTAACAAAATAAATCATATAAATTCTTCAATATATCTGAATAATATCATGTATATGTTGAAATTTATTTTTAAAAAAATCTACATTTTTATTATGAATATTAGATTTATTTAAAGATATAATTAATATATATAATATATATATATACATATATATATATATATATATATGTCTATATATTTTGCTTAGGCTGCAAAATATAAAAAAAATGTGACAAAATATTGTTTATATTGAGAACTCTAAAAAAGTTATAAAGCTCAAGCATGTTAATTTTATTTTTTAAATAAAAATATAGATTGTAACACATGTAAAGTCTCATAGTTTAGATTGCAAAGAATAATTATTATTTATAAAGAAATAATATTAATAAATACATCCACCGTCTGAATGAATTTGCATACTTCCCTAATCAGGGGGTCTCACCCCTTTTACAAACTTTCCATTTCAGGAAATAAAACTTTACATCTCTATCCCACAATAATCACATAATTACAAATCTGTCATCACATAAAGGTAAAAATAGATTTGACTAAGTCAACATTTTTGAACTTTTCTTAATATGTATGCCGGCCGGGGACCAATGCAAGTTCATTCGCTACGGAGGGAGTAAAAAATATGAATATGTAATAAAAAAATAATTTCAAAATTAATACTCCCTCCGTCCCAGCTAAACTTGCACACTTTCCATTTTCGTCCGTCCCAGCTAAACTTGCACACCCTTAAAAAGGAAAGTTATAATACAATCTACACCCTCAAAATCTCCACCCTTAATTCATCTTTGAAAAGTCAACAAAATCCCAAAAAGCAACTTTTCTTAATACTTGTGCCAATCCTCCCAGTGCAAGAATAGCCGGGACGGAGGTAGTATCATATATTAATATATGTGAAAGTCGTAATTCCATGATTAATAATAACAAATTAATATTTATAAATACAATAATTTAATTAGTCAATCATTAAATTATACATTAACTTTTACTTTTAATTTGTATATATTCATTTATTAAGGAAGGTAATACTTAATTCTCCCTGTGTTTCATATTAATTGACGTTTTATGATGAAAAGAAAGAATTAAGGATGAAGTATTTTGACAGATATATCATCAGCTAAAGATTTGACCAAATCAAAATATGTTTGATAGATTAAAAAAATAAAGATATTTTAGGATGGAGCCCAAGAAGAAAATTAATTGAAAAAGAGGAGGATATCCTATAACGCCAATTAATATAGAACGGAGGGAGTATTGTATTAACTGAAAAAAAAATATATAATTTATGCCTTAGAAGAAATTAAGAATGCATTAACAATATATTTTAGGCAGGAAATAGTAAATTACAGAAAAACCCTCCATTTAACTTATATGTATATATATATATATATATATATATATGATAATTTTTTATCGGATCACCTCTACTAGAACCAAGTACTTAATTTTCTGCTAAAATAGGGGTAAAGAAAAATATGTTGGAACGCAATATTGTTATGTGAAATTTTTATTCCTTTTTGGTTTTTGTTAAACAAAAAATTTGACTATTTATTTATCTTTTGTTGTGACACTCAGAAACGTGTAGGTAGAAAGGGAAAAAAAATGAGAAAGACAATCAATATTTTGTAAGCAATTGGTGCATATCACTAGAATTCTGTTGAACTGCTCCGTCTGAGTTGCCATTTTGGTCCAGATACTGAACACGAATTCAAACGCCCAAATGCTTCCTGTAACAAAACAAAAAAGGAAAAAAAAAAAAAAAACAAAACAAAACAAAGGAAGGTTGAATTTAGCTAGAGGAATTTGAAAATTAACGTGATTTCAAATGAACTTATTTAATCCTTTATACATTTCATTTACGCATTTCAAATTTTTGTTTGGATATTTTAATTTAAATAAGTGAATTTGAATTACTTGATTTTTTTAATTTTATTTTTTCTAGCGAAGAAAGAGGATGACAAATGAAAGTATGAATGTCCGTATATGTATTTATATATATATAGTGTGTGTTTGTGTGTGTGAGAGAGAAAGAGGTATATGTAGCATGTAAATTGTATGTAGAGTGTGGATGTGTGAAGTGTGTGCATGTATAAAGCGCGTGTATATGTGAAATTTGTGTAGAGCGTTGTATAAAACTGTGTAGTGTGTGTATAATGTGCGTTTAAGTATGTGAAGTGTTTGTCTATGTATATAAAGTGTGTGTAATATGTATAATGTTATATTTATGTGAGTGATTATGAATTCTAAATGATTGGTTGTATAGAGAATTATAAATCCACAAAAAATAACTAAAAATTTAAAAAATATTTAGGATGTATTTGATTTGAATTTTGTAACAAACAAGTTAGGTGGATTCAATCGGGGGTGTGACCCTGTCTATAATTTATAATCATAATTAATGAGATTAGTCATGTAATATATCACATCTGTTGTGAAAATGAAATTAAATGACGGCAGAGCTTTCCTCCAAATACTTGAATTGATCTTGTTCTCTTAATTCTAATTCGATTTGTATTTGGCTTTTTAACTCACTTCAAAATCAAATTCTGTATGTGTTCAATAGTGTGCGCTTAAAAACAAGAGCGGGGACCAAATTTGACAAAAAAAATACAAATAAACTTGCTAGTTTTGTTCAAAAATTATAATTTTAAAAAGTGCTACTATTGTTTATTGCAAATAAACGTGTTACTTTTACTATAAATTGCATTGATAATTTTGATCAGAAAAATGGTACGTTTTATACCTAAATAAATGCAATAAATAGCTTAAAACTTGCGAAAAATAAAAGGACGGTTAATAAAATTAAACCATTACATAACTAACTCCCTCCGCATCGTAAGAAGAGTCCTGTTACAACAAAATTCCAAAATAAGAGTTTCATTTTAAAAATTAGTGTGTCATTTTATTAGTTCAAGTAAAAAATATTTCCTCCGTCTCATAAATAGTGCCACGTTTGAAAACCATTTCTTGTCCTAAAACTAAAGCTAACAAATTTGGTTCGGCGCAATGGGACGGCCCAACCCACCTGACAACTTAGATGGATTAGGCTATAAGAATGTAGACTCGAAGTATCATCGAACCGAACAAGCCTGACCCAATATATTTAAGGGGAATATGTTGGGTTGGGTTCGATAGTTTTTGGCCCGATGGAATTTTGGGGTGGCTCGACCCGGCGCGACATATGGTGTTGGCCCGATGGGCTAGGCTCCACCGGTCCGGCTCGCCCGAATTGTCACATCTACCAAAATAAGAGTCATGTTTCAGAAAACAATGTCTCGTTTTGTATGTGCATAATGATACATTTTGAAAAATTGTACGTTCATCAAATTTGTCAAAATTAAAAAGTTCGCACATTTTTTAAAAATAAATTTTTTTATGATATGAAGAAAATAAAGATTTGCATTTCAGTTTCTAAATTATGTGATTGAATACGTCAAATAAAAAAAATTAAATGTGCCTTTTAATGATTTTTGAAAGATTTATACCATCATCAAATTAACTAATAATAAAAAATTGTACAAACAGAAATATAATTATGGACGGAGGGATTATAATATTTCAGTTAAAAACGAATCAATAATTCCAAAGGGCAATAAAATAGTACCCTATTAGCCTAGATAAACTTACTACTGTTTTATTTTTCAATAATCTCACCAACTATCTATATGGCTTTTCATTTCTCAATATATCCATTATTAATCATTTCACAATCTTATACCCATTACTAGTACATCTATCTGTAATATTACAACCATATAATTGTACTATATACATACACTTTTACTTAAGCAAAAATCAAAATTTACAAGACAAAAATTTGTGTGTGACGATCTCATTTCGTGTAACGGGTCCAATTTATAATTAATTAATAACCCGAAATCAATATTCAAATCTTAACCATATTCAAAAAATAAAAGTATTATTGATCACATGAATAAGTTATGTGTAGTGGTCACACACAAATACTCACTTCACTCGTAATAAATTGATATACATGATAACTAAGAGAAAATTTATACCTCTCTCTTTCTAAGCCAATTATTTGTTGTCCGCAATTGCACCACTTTATGCTGCAATTGATTTATATAGGCCTGCAATAATGTAGCAAGATATCGGTCAATTACAATTCTCTAAATACACCTCAAAATACATAACTTAGAAAAAATGTCTAAAATATTATTAGATTTAAAAAAAAACTCCTTTACACCAAACAAGTCCGACTTAAGTGACCAAAAGTCTCCGGACGTGAACAAGCCCATATTTTAGGACACTAGGCTTACTTTAGTTTCCCAAATATCTTGGTTTTTTTATCTTTCTCCTTTTTTGTGCATTTCCGATGGTCTAGCCCAATAGCGTCGTATATTGAATCTAATCCCTGTCCATCCTCTTAGTATAATATTTGAATATCCTAAAAAACTAGTAGCATAGCATATAGGGTGGGGCTTTGAAGTTTGGAACAAGATAATATAGCTTCTAAAATGTGAGGCAAGACAAGGGTAATAGAAATAAAAACAAGACATGAAAAACAATGAGAGAATGATTTAAAATAAATTAATATGAAAGTGAAAGCTTAACCTGTTTCCTAGCCCTAGATCTGGCAGCCGATTCCCTGTTCTTGATCATTCTCTTCTGCCGTCTTTCGATGCTTTTCGCCATCTCTTCCTCCCTAAAATTGCATCTCTTTTCAGTTTCAGATGAAACAATCATTTTCATCTCTGGAACCTCCACAATTGCTTGCCGTTGCCAATCACTAAATTCTTGGTCGATTTTCCCCATGTCTGCCATCGAGTTCTGCAGAAAATCTTCTCCATCATTTCTTATCACATTTTCTAAACTGTTGTTCATAAGGACATCGTTCCAACCGGCATTTGGATTGAAAATCGGGGGCGGAGAAGAAGACGACGATGAAGAATTAGGGTTTTGCATCATATGGAATTCATTGATCAAAGTTTTGGGTATAATGAAATGTTCAAGATTAAGGTTTACTAAATATGGATCATGAGGTTGCCCTTCAAATTTTTTTGGTGGTCCCATGAGTGAGAAAATGAATTGAAAGAGAAAATGAGGATTTAGCATGAAATCTTGATATGTAAATATTAAAATGTCACGTTTAGTGAAATGTATGCATGAAAATTATGCTATTTCACTCAATTTGTTTCCCATAAGAGACGAATAGGGTTCTACAAATTATGGTATTTATAAGTTATCATTCTTTTAAATCCCATAAATATCGTTTGCTGTTGAGATAAAGACTGGATTTTCTAGAACCTAATCAGTGATGTGCAACATCTTTTGTATCTCAGATCCATGATTCTCTCAACACTACTTACTTTTTTTAAGAGAGAGGGGGGTTCGGGTGGTCCGGACCATCACACCCATATGTTGTGTTTAGCTGAGCTCGACGGTCCAAAATCTTATTGTACCAAAATTAAGTAAGCTCAGTCCGTCTCATAAAATATACTAAAATTTTCAGGTCGATCCACGAGCCGTTGCACTTTTGATCCTGAACCGTTTATCAGACATGTTGAACCCAATAATACTTCGACCTAAAATTCTAATAACCCAACACGTTTAAAATGTAGAGCAAACTGATAGGCCCGTTGGGCTGGGCTACAGCCTATCGGAGTTTTGGTCCATCAGGTCAGACCTTTGCGCTCGATGGATTTAGTACTCATAAAATATTATTATTAAAGTGGACTCCATATTATTATGGCAAAGTGTCATGCACATAAGTTGCATAGTGCAATTCAGCATGTGTATTACGATTTATACTTAAATTTATTACTTATTATTGTGTAAACTAATAATACTCCCATTCGACGTGATGCACATAAGTTTATTTAAAAAGTAATAATTTTAATAAAATTAAATATGTGATCGTTTTATCCTAATAAAATATTTTTTTAAAATGTAGGATAAAACATAAATAAAAGATAAATATTAAATATAAAAAAAATCTTTTTTCAAAATGATCATTTCTTATCTTTGAATCCTAACACACATTTAGTGTGTCTGTATCATTCTTCACCTATATGCATAATAACTTAATTAATTTTGAATATTAAACCTAACATAAATATCTACATATAAACTAATATTATTAAATAAAATAAGTTGAATAATGTTATAGGAAACTTGTTTTTCTTTATTTTTTTCATTTTACTTTAAATATTTAAATTTATCTAAATAAAGATTTAAATTCTAACTATAACTATTTATTTTTAAAAATTCTTATTTAAAGTTTTAATACTTTACTTGGTATTTTAGATATAAGAAGAATAACAAAATAAAATTCAAAAGTTATTCAATAGTTGAAATAATAAATAAAACATATGAGTTCTTCGATATTTCTTAAAATTTTCATATATATGTTAAAAAATTTCAATTAAACTACACATTTGTATTGTACACAGTAAATTCAATTAAAGATACACATTGGTTAATGTGAAAAAAAATTGTTTAGGTTGCAGATTGTGAGAAGAAAAAAAAAGATATAGTTGAGATTGGTTAATGTGAAAAAAAAAAATCAAGTTGGTTAGTTTTGCTTATTTAAAAGAAGTTTTGTTGCAACTTGTATAATATCATAATTTAGGATGCAAAGGGTAATTATTTATAGAAAAATAACATTAATATATTTAAAATATAAAAAAGTACTAAAAAATTAAGTTTAATTATCAAATATATGAGCAAAAACCATAGTTTTGTGATTTATCAACAAAAATAATTATTATAACAAATAAACATTGAAAAATTTAATAATTTAATATGTTGATTATAAAATCAAATATTAAATTATATATACATTGATTTTTCTCTCAATGTAATAAATGAAGAAAACTTGAGAAAATTCATGTCAAATAAAACAAATTTATTAGATGTTGTTTTCATGAAATAAATAAGTAAAATAATTTGTCAAAGATAATTATTTGAATGATTTTTAATTGTATTCCGAATCAATAATATATTTATTGTAGAATCTACAATAAACACTGAAATCTTACTCACATAATCAATTAACAAATATTATAATATTTTAAATTGAATACTTTATATATATATATATATATATATATATATATATATATATATATATATATCATATGGATATCAAATCAAACATCATCAAAAGATATTAATTTGATATAATGTACTACCTCCATCTTTTTAGATGTTCTATAAGACTTAGATAAGAAAATTAAGGAGTAGAGAGTGCGGACAAATAAACCCCTTTATAGATTTTTCTCTCTCTCCTTAAATCCTTTAATTTTCTTCATTTTTCCTTACTATTGTTATCTAATTATATGGTAGGTTACATAATGGAAGAATTTTTAGGGAAATAAAAGGGGTAGTATAGGAAAAATTATGGAAAAAAAAGCTAAAAGAACATTTAATTATAAACAAAACACAAAAGCTAAAAGAACATCTAAAAAATGGAGGTAGTACATAATAAATAGATTTGAAATGAAAAAAAATATATTTGCAACTTTAGAAAGTAAAATAAATTTTGATTCTTATCAAATGTGACAACTTACCAATTACAGTCTAAAATTTTAGGCTGCAAAGTGTTACTTACAAAATTGTACATATTGTGGCTTATATATATAAAATATAAAGATTTTTTTATTTATAAAATAATTTTTAGATTCTAACTATAAATAATTAAAATAAACATGAAATACATAAAAGGAACAATGATATTTTATTTGGATATTTCATATGTAATGTAAAGTTTAATTCTTTTTTTCATTATGTCTCTGCTTTATTTTATATTTTTTTAATTTATCTAAATAAACTTTCAAGTTCTAATTATATATATATATATATATATATATATATATATATATATAATTTTCTCTTTCTATGGTTAGATTATCATTTGCAACTTTTAACATTTCATTTGGTAATTTCAAATATACATAGATATTTTTTAATTAATAAATTCTTATTTAACAAAATAAATTCAAAAGTTATGTAATGATTTGAATAACAAATTAAATTATGTGAGTTCTTCAAAATATTTGAATATTTTCTTATTTTATTTGGTATTTTAAATTATTTATATAAATATTATATTTTTCTTATAAATAGTTATTTATTGAAGATAAAAATTGATTAATGCGAACAAAGTAATTTAAATTGTTAAGAGTAAAAAAGACATTTGTTGTTGATTAGTGTGAGCATTATTTAGCTTACAATGTGTAAAAACACATAACTGAAGTTTTGGTAAAGCAAAAAATTAAAAAAGATTGCTAAATGTAACAAATGTCATAATTTAGGTTGCAAAGAATAAATTTCCTTAACGAAATACACATTATTAAAAATATAAATTGGTAATTAAGAAAAATTCTATAACAAATTTAATATATAATTATACATATGCTAAAACTTCTGTACTTTCATGATAAGAAAATATATTAGCAAATCTGATGATTTAATAAGTTGATTATAAAATAGATATTGAATTTTTGCCTTTGATTTAATAAAGAAGGACTTTCATTATTTAAACAATGATTTTTCTCCCTGCATAACTTAAATAAAAAAAATATTTGAAAATTCACTTCAATTAAAATAAATTGATTAGTTATATTTCTACAAAAAAATAAAATAAAAAATACTCATATTTTTTATCAAAGAAATTGTTTTAGTAATTTTAGTTGCAACTTAAACCAAAATATTATAGTCCAATTCACATAAACATCAAGTTTAACATAAATAATTCACCAAAAAAGAATCCGTTTATTCAAATCAAATATCTCATTATAATATATGTGATATGTATGTCAAATCGAAGATCGTGAGAAGATGAATAATTTGGTATATTATGCATAAAAATCAGGTTAAAAATAAAAAAGTTATTTGTATTTAAAAATAATACAAGAAAGTTATGAACAAATAATTCTATCAAAGATAACAAACAATTTTATTTAAATACCCACAAATTTCTGCTAACCTCCAACCCTCTTGTGCTGCTGTGCAGAACCATAACTTGTTGTTAAGGGTCACCGAGGGTCAATGGAACACAAGGGAAGCAAGGGTTTCTTTCGCGCCTCAAGCCCAATTTTACCATAGATGGCGTCAGCTGATAGAGGCTGTTTGAACACAGCCCTCAACAGTGTTTGAATATAGAGAACATTTCAAGGAGACCTATCAAAGCGTTCGGATTTTTCCACAGGTTAGATTGGACCTCCTCTTCACATATGCTCGCGTTCTTGCAATACAGAGGTAGACGCTGCCCCGGCGAAGAACCTCTGATGCTCAAGTCAGAATTTCGATCAAGAGATTGTAAATCAATATAATAGAAAGTGAGTTAGAGAGTGTAACCTTTTTGCAATTGAAATGAGAGCTATTTATACTTACTGTTTATAGGGCAAGAGGCCAATTGGTCATTTTGCCTGCCCAGTCGTTTTTGCCACATGTCCCTCTATACCCGACGGTGGTGTCAGAGGGTACAATACGTTTTTTTAGGAGACAAATAATTGTCTGTACTATTGGTCGGAGGACCAGAGAGCACATAACTTGGTACACAAGTTTTTACAATCATATTGGGGTCAAGGATGAGTCCATGTTCAGCTATGATATCTAGACTTTTCAGAGGCGCGTCTCCCACCAACGAAGATCAACCCTGCTCATCGTTGACTATTCATATTAAGGTGCCAGCTGCCTTAGAGCTGACCTCTCGGTTCTGCACGTATCGAAAATCCCACAGAGTTGATCTGGTATGATGCCCCGTGTTCAAGGCTCCTTCAGAGCTGAGGGGAGTCACTCAACCCTGACTATACCTGTGGGGTGGTTTGACTCTCAGAGCTGGAGCTGTCCACTTCTTCATTAGTGAGTTGATTCTGACAGCTCCTCCAAGAGCTATGCTCTCGTGCCATGTTTCGTGTTGGGAGGAGGGGTGATCTTCGCCCAACAGAGCTGTGTGTACATATTTTCTCTATCAGGAAACTAGGAATGAGGTAAAAGTAAAGCAGTTGAAGGCTTGAAGCATATTAATACCGAAACAAAAATAAAAAATAAAATATAATTCATAGGCTTAATATAGGCCCATCTTTATTTAGAGAGGCCCATAGTGCACGACATATATGAGCAGCCCAAACATGTTACAGAATAATTAATTTTTGAGCCCAATATGTTAAATTAAAGAATAATAAAATAACACAAACCCTGAACTCTCCGTCTCTCTCTCTCATCGGGCTTGGCAGCTCATGATTTCCATTTCCTCAGGACCACCTCAGTTAAACCCTTTTAATTGAAGAGTAGAAACCTGTAAAACCCTAGACAGAACCTTCGCCATGAGAGGATTACTGCTGAGAAATTTCCATCTCTACACTCGCAATCTCCATTTCTCCTCTCGCAATCTCAAACTTGCATCTGTCATTTATAATGGCCGTAGCAGCTCTTGTTGTAAGAATTATTATGCCGGCGACAATGTCCAATCATTCAACAACTTCTCATCGAAAATGCGATTCTTCTCGTCCGAAAACGGAAATCCGGATCCGGAATTCAAACCAGAATCCGAATCTGGCGAAGCTAAATCCGGAGAGAAGGAAGCGGCGGTGGCTGAGATAGAAGATGTAGACCCCGAAGGTCATTTACTTTACTTTTTTTTCCGCCATTTAATAATGGGCTAGAACTTCCATGGTTGTTGTTTGCGCACAAGGAACAAAGTTATTGAATGTTTATGCTTAATTGTATCAAGGACATTGTTACTAATTCTGCTGCCTTCGTTTTCTATTTAGTTTTTTTTATAGTAATTTTGTTGTTTTAATTCTGTCTCTTTTTGATCGGAACGCAGTCACTGATAATAGAATAGGTTGTTCCATAGACTGATTGCGTGCAGCTCCATTGGTCATAAATTATTTGCAGAACTAAAAAAGCAGATAAAGGACTATTTCCGAAGCTCAAATGGCGATGAAGAGGGGTTCTCAAAAATGATGACGTCTTTTCTGAACTATGCGCAGAAGAATGAAGATAAATTAGAGGGATTTGAGGATGAGATTGAAGAAATGCTGCAATTAGATGAATCAGACTCTGAGCAATCAGACAGTTATGGAAATGTAGAAGACGGAGATTTAACTGATGACTTTGAGGATGCGCACGAAACTGATGATGAAATTGGAATGTTATGTGATGCTAAGGAGGTTTTGATGAAGAGAAAGGCATCTGATCCGTATTTTAACATGGACGACAAGAAGTGGGATAATTTTGTCAAAGAGGCTATGGAGCAAGGGGATATTCAGGGTGCAAGAGAGTGTGAACAAATACTAGAGGATTTGCTTATCATGGACAAGCTTCCACGAGGTACTTCATGTAGTTTACTGCAGAAGTTTAGTGTTGATAAATTGATGCTAATTTATTTATTGAGTTATGGTTACACTGCTTGTTATATTTACTAAGTCAGATGGACTTATTTCGTGGCGTAACGTTTACTTGATTTCTGATGCTGATACTGACCCTTTCTATTCATATGCGTATGTTCCTTCTATGCTCTATTGTTTGCATAGCTTAATTGCACTCCCAACTTCAGTGAGCTGAACTCTTATCCGACTATGGTTCTTCTGGAAGATGGGTGATTTAAGTTGTCAGCATAAAAAAGAATTTCCTTATCTGAAAGAATGTGTTTTGTGAGGACCAAGAGCGAGTTTGCAAATTACTTGAGATGTGACTTATTGGAGTATGAGAACAACATTGAGGATGCAATTACCTGGATGAAAATTATTATAATAATATAAAAGATTATGTTGGTTGTCAATTTAGAGCATGGTTGCATCTCAGAAGTTAAAAAATGCCCTTAAACTCCAAACAGAGGTTGATAAAAGACCAATAGTTGGGAAGATGGATTATACAAAAAGAATCAAATGGTGATATTCTACAGAAGCTTGGTATAGTTTAATTTGTTTCATATCGTTATCCTATGTATGAGGGTAGATGGAAATGACAAGAAGAGGTCTGGTTTAGAAAATCTCGGGCAACATTTTACTCTCACTTCAAGTTGTTTCTAAATTTTCTACGCGTGTGTGGGTAAATTTGCTCTGGTATGTGTTACAGATGTGATTAACTATTCTGGGCCTACGGATCATGTAGAAAACCTCAATGCTTTACCTTGAATCCTTATTGTTTTTTAAAACTTTCGTCTACATCCTCCCTACTTGCATGTTAAGTATATTTTACTTCATATATATTCCATATCGACTTAAATACCAACTTGCAATTTGAGTCTTCAAATTATTTGGTTAGTTTTGTCATAATACTTGCATGACTTCATGGGAACTCCATGCACAATTGCCTTTTCATTTATCGATGATTGGAATTTGATATGTTCTAGTTATTATTCCGATTATGGAAATGTTTTTTTTCCTTTTTTCTTTTTCTTCCCAGATGATATCCAGAAGAAGATGGGAGAGAAGTTTCAAGAGATAGGTGGTAGGATTGAAAGGGGGGAGCTTAGTGTCGAAGAAGGTACTGAACTTTTCAAGGAATTTGAGGACCAGTTAGTCATGGAATGTGCTAAACAAGGGAAGGCAGAGGGTCTACCCGAGTTTGTTGAGGATGATGACCCATCCATTGCGGGCCCGACTCTTAGGTGGCAAACACGGGTGGTCTTTGTTCCTGGTACCGATTCATGGCATCCCAAAAATAGAAAAGTAAAGCTTGCCACAACTGTAAAGGAGTATGGCTTATCCAAGGCTCAGTTTGTTCGGTTGAGAGAATTAGTTGGAAAACGATACAATCCAGCGAAAGATGAACTTACCATAATCAGTGAAAGGTATTTTCTGTGCTGCCCAGGCCTGCCCTCTCTCTCTCTCTCTTCCCCATCAGTATCTGCACAAGGCTTGTCTATACGTTTTTCTTGATTTTCGTAGCATCAAATTTCATTCTTGATTTTAGTAGTATCGAATTTCATCAACTGACTTAATCTATTTCTGCAACTGAAGTTCATTCCTTTATTGGCTGAAGGGCTGTAAACCGAGCCAAGAGAACTTTTAGTAGTTTGAGTTCGGCCTGTTTAATGTGCTTATGCTGAGCCAGCTCGAGCTTACTCAAGCTTAAAGGAGCTTGATCAATATAATTATTAATTGAACTTTTCATTAATTCATTTTCAAATATATTACGAAGATTTACAATATATGTTTACTAAACCCATATGTTTATCCAAAGAAATAATACTCTACCATGACTCATGAGTGTAAAAATTATAATTTCAAGTGTAAAAATTATAATTTCAAACGTTGACCAACTAGTTTTATATCTTTATTTTATTTTGTTATTTGCTTACTTATGTGGTATGTATCTATTTATCTGTTTCATCACATTTTTGGCGTAGATTTGAGCACCGCGAAGAGAACAGAAAGGATTGCCTCAGAACTCTACTTGCTCTAATGGAGGAAGCTAGAAAAGCTGACGATCTAGTCCACGAAGCTCTAGTTTCAGACGTAAAAAACAGACTTAAAGCTAATCCAAAGTTCATGCAGAGGCTGCTAAGCAAGAAACAATCAACACCAGTTGCTGCATGATAAGAACTAGTGTTTTCCTTATTTTTCGGAGCATGGGCCTTGGTCTCTAGAGAACATAGCTTGCATAAAATTGGATTAAGGCATACTTCTGTGGGATGATGTTATGTGGGCTGTTGTAGTTGTTTTGATGAGAAAGAGAGAGAGAGGTGGAATATGTTGTTGAAATACTTCCTGCTTCTTTTCATAGAAAAACTGGGCAGATTGTTCTGTCCAATTGTTGGGATGATTGAAATAGTTCTTGAATAATACACTTCTGCCATATAGAAGATAGTATTGCAGAAGATCACCTTATTTGTTGAGACACAAATTTGTGCACCACCGTCTTAAGGTGTGAGTTCAAAGTTATGATACCTTTACCTGAAAGTATTACTCTCAAAAAAGAATTAAATTTTTTTACCAGGGCAAACGAATGGCTCTCTCCATCCCATAAAAGGAGTGTTGTTACAAGCATTCTTTTGTTCTTCAAAAGTTAGTCCCTTCTTATTACTCAAAATGTCAAATAAAAAAAGCTGATGTGTATATATATAATGTGGTTGAATAAGTGAAATAAAAAATAAATGAATTTATGGTTTTTGAAAATAGAATTTTCATCAAATTAATTGAAAATAAATTATATTTTAGATAGAATGACTGTGTTCTCGGGATGGAGGGACTATATTTTTAAACAAAAGATAATAAGCTCTCGTGAAAAAAATTACTTTCTGAACACTTCCCGCCTTACGTGAAAGTGATCTTACATGTGAATGCCTCTATTTCTAGCATTGACTATTAGGTTTACAACAATTGACCTAATAAGATTACCTCATATTCCTCCAATATCTTTTCTTCTTGTATCTTATTTATCACAAATGAATATTACCTCCATTCCGCTCTAACTTGTCTATATTCCTTTTCGATTTATTTCAACTTAACTTGTCAACCCATAAATGACAAATTTCTCTCACAATCTTCACCCTCAATCTTCACTTTTAAAAAAGTCAAAGATTCCACAAAATCTGTACCCGGTCAAAATAAGTAAGTTAGGCCGGGACAGGGGAGTATTTTACAACATAAACCCTTTCCTCCGTTTCTCTCTTTTTTTACATTACCGACGAATTAATGAAATCCAATCCGAATTTACTAAGAGAAATTAAAAACTAACCCAACACGATCAATTAAACTGATTCCGATCCGAAACAATAAAAAAAAATATTTTAAAATACAGTAATTATATATTTCAAACATGTTTTCACATATAACGCGAATCTGCTTGAAATTATATACTTGCAGACCCAATGATCCATATTGTCGCCCCTCCGACTCCTACAAAACAAAGGTATTCGACAACGACCACGATGCTTTGAGAGGGCCATATAGTCTTTCTATGTGTCATCTTGTTGTTCATTTAGACGATTGATTAGCAGCCTAGATTTTGCTACCATGAAAAAGGTTTCCAATCATGCAAAAAGTATTTGCTTACACCTTTTATAAAACCACAATCTTAAAAACTGTTGCAATAAAATTGTTGGATATCATTCGCTTTTGAATTATTACTTGTGCTTTTGCCACTTGTTGCTTGGGGCTTTTTCAGCATCATCAAAGACAAACCGCCATAGACGTGGACGCAACGTCCAGACTAGTGGATACTACTTTCTCCATTTCAAAACAGTTCTAATATCCAATCTTGGGGAGTGCTGAGTCAAACTTAATTGAGGATGTTATATACATGGAAGATCATGGCTCATGGGGTTGGCCGTTGGCCTTTTAGGAGTTAGCCAAAAAACAAAGTCGTGTGAACTTGACTGAAAATGGACAATATCATATCAACGTGGAAATGCAGACTTAATCAGGGCCCCATATCAATGTGGAGATCCAAGTCCAGTCAGGAGCCAACATATAACTGATTCGACGATATCCAAAATCACTGTGATTTTGTGGTATTGACATATTGATTATTGATTCCTGAACTGTGTGTGTTACTTCTTAATAAAAGTTTCCAAAATAGTCCTGTTTGTATAATGTATAAATATTTATTTTATTTTTGCCGACCAAATCAAGGTACAATTTATTAAAAAAATCATCAATTTTCAATTACGTCCTGCATTTTTTGATTTGGATTTTCTAACTGCATTTGACTTGGAAATATCTTAGGGCCCGCTTGGTTACAACTCATCAATGACAATGGTAATGAGTATGAATGAGGAGTTAATCATGTTAAGGAATGAAATTGGGGGAATTGTGAATAAAAGAGGGTAATGATTAACTTATTTATTATGTACCAAGCCTCATAAATGGAAATAAGTCATCATTCATTTCCATTCCTTACTCCTAAACTCCCAACCAAGCGGGCCCTTAATTATAAGGGTGTTATAATAAAAATTAATTAATAATTACTTCCTTTGGGGAAAAAACTTATAATGACTTTTTTTCTTTTTTAGGCAAAAAAAAATTATAATGACTTTCTCTTTATTAATATGACTCATTTGTAGGACACGGAAACAAACTTTAGTTAGTATTAAGCAAAAAAAACTCAGGAAAAAAAAAGAAAAAGAATCCACGTTGGAAGGTTATGTGGCGCCGGCATCCACGTCACCAAATTTCTTGCCAGAATTTCCAATGGCATGATTGGAAAAGCAAGTTGGTGAACAAAGTTAAAAATAAGAATAAGAACAGAAACCGTGTTATAACTAAAACCTAGCCGATATTTATTTGAAATTAAAAATCTAGCCCACTTTGCAATTATCACATGAATTATATGTTTATTATTTATATGCAATATGCCATTTCCTTCCTCAACATTCAAATTTTCGCCACGTATTTATATTTTTGCGTTAGTTTCACGACGTTCACGATCAATACGTACATGAACAATGTCACTAATTAATATATGTCCTGTATTAAATTGAGTTTAATAGAAGATGAAACATCTAGGATGTGTTTATTTATGACTCGACTCAATCCATTGAGGATTGGGATAGCCGAGCCGTATTTCTTTTGGAGTTCCTGGTAATATATATACACACATCACATCACATTTTTTTTATCACATTTTACACTAAAAACAAACTTCAATTCAATGATCAACCAACACAATCAAACACCAATTTATATAACACAACTTTCTTTTTCTACTTTATTTCTCAGTTTACAGTACTACAACCTCTTTCAACCATAAGTAAACACTGCTTGGTGCAACAAAGGAACCGAATTGGATATCACTCAGGCTTATGAATTGGGAGAAATGGTGGATATATATCTGAGTTCCTAAATATTTGACCGTGGTAGAAAGTCTGACACTTAAGTGTGAAATGAGAAAAAAAAAAAAAAAAGACGTGTTACTTAAGTATGAGTTCAAAACTATGTTAATTGGGTACTATTAATGTCTTATTTTGTTATTAATTGTTTATCAGTGGATTCTAAAGTATGTGTTCAAAACTATGTTAATTGGGTACTATTAATGTTGTCTTACTTTGTTAATTGTTCATCAGTGGATTCTTACCTACGCTAAGGTTAAGTGTAATATATATATATTTTTTTCTTCATTTCACAAAAAATAACTTCACATACTAGTACTAGTAAAATTTGGTTTGGTTGGGCAACGCTTGGCACTGTCCCTCTCCTTCAGGTGTGCCAATATAATGAGAGACATTTAGTTATACAATAAGTTTCCATCTTAAAATTAATTGATGTTTGTATCTGATTGTGTGTGAATATGTGATGAATAATATACTAGAGCCTGATTGGTTGCTAAATAGATAGTATTATAAATAAGGAAAATAAAATAAAGGAAGGTGCGAAAGCTGTGGAGACCCCAGGACGGTCACTCGCAAGAGACAAACAAAGAACCTTTTCATGCCACAAGCCGACAGATAAAGGTGTCTAGTAAAAACAAAAAATGGCTAAAGAAAATATAAGCAAATACAAAACATAGCCAATGAGTGCATAAAGAGAACTAGAACTTGGTGGATTGGCAAGGGAAAACATCCGGTTTAGACCGGTCTTCGAGCATACTACAGAGGTCTAGCTCCCAATCAAGGTGCCCTTTGTCACAAAACCCGAGCGCGGGGGAGAACCAACGCTCCTCACGTCGGTGTGAGTCCGAAAATCCTTGGGGAAAATTTTAATGCCGTAGCTTATAACTATCAAAACTCTGAGTATGACCCGGCGACATATTCCAAAACGAAGAAATCCCTCACCTAAAACTAAAGTCCCAGCAGCCAAGTATATCTAAATGGACTTTTGAGATAATTTCAAATACTTGAGTTTATTGATTAATTGGTTTGGTTGGCTAGTTTAAATGTATTGGGTACACCTGTGATAACTTAATAACATGTTTGGTGAAAATGTTAACTTTTATATCAAATTCATGGTTTTACGATATTACTCCCAAGTTGTCAAAAAAATATGGCATTTTAGTAAGAAAGCTAAAAGTGCATTCTTCAACATTTTTTTGTAGGGATAAAAGGGTCTTTTTAAGTAAACTCAAAGTTTGAGTTCACTTCAGGTTTATGGAACCTATCCCCCTCAGGGTTACAATCAACCGGACTATGCTATTATGAAAGATGAGCTTGTTGAAAAACGGGTACACAAGTGACAATCAAACATATTAATAGGTAGGTTAAGACTTTTAATATAACCTTAACCCACCAACTAAACAGGTACCTGCTATATGATCTACCACGTTGGTGGTTGCCTACTGCTCAATGTTATGATATTCGTTAGGTGTCAGTAACCTAGGTAGAGTCTAGCGACTAGTTGGGATTGAGCAAGATGAGTTCGGTGTTAGGGGGGTTTTAGGTTGTTGCCTCCCCTTGGACTTCCAAATAAAATATTTTTTTACATGTAATTTTGTTTAGTTCTTTTCATTGATACCCTTAATATATAAGACTTTATTGTTCTTACTCTCTCAAATTGATTAAGATATTTTTGTCCCCGTACTCTATAATATACTAAAAATAAATGCCGCTACGTTGGGAGGAAATTCTAGATCCGTTCCTGAATCTGAGGTGCATATGCGTGATTAGACATAAATGAATCGAAAAGAAAAAAATATATACAGCTAATAAAATCCTAATATTTAGATGAGATTAGCGAGAAATTTTTGTACCACATGTATTAATTTCATTACGGACATGAATTGTTGGCATAGACGAGCTTCCTATGTTTTGGACGGGAAGAAAACAATCGATTCATACCGAACCTTTTAACTTAAGCAGACACAACATACTTAATTTCATAAACAATGAAAGCTAAAAGCTGCTGATACCAAAATAAATACTAATATATATCCAAACATCACATCTTTAAAGCATTAAAGCCAAAAGTAGACACAGCACAATTCCTTTTCTTCACCTAGTGGATTTCTTTATATCTATAATTTCAAACACCAAAAAGAAAAAGAAAACAAAGGACTTCAAATTTTATAATCAACCAAGATACTGCAATCAGTGATAGGGATGGCCCGATCACTTCGGGTCGGGTTATCACCACATCCCAATGACCGGCCCAGCGCGCGTAGGCCCAGCAAGCACGAATAGGCCCAGCACGCGTAGGCCCAGTAGAACCAGAAACACGCGTCGGCCCAACGGATGGTTTGTTCCGCGAATCAAGGCACGATCCGTTTCCAACCGCCATGCAGCGGGAAATAGGCATGAGAATAGGGAGTTAGTTAGGGTTCAGTTAGGGTTTAGGAAAGTTGAGTATAAATATGAGAAAAGAACTCTGAATTAGGGTTCGCATTCTGTATTCTGAATTGTGGCTTGTAAACTCAAAGTTCTAGTGAAAGAAACACCTCGGCAAGAGTGATTTTCTGCCCGTGGACATAGATCTCCGGATCGAACCACGTAAATCTTGTGTGTTTTCATATTGTTTACATAATTTTCTGTTAAGGTTTCCTGGATACCGGATTGCACATTATCAATTGGCGCCGTCTGTGGGAACTGTAAAGTAATTTTTGACATTCACAGCGTATTCAAAGATCATGGTGACGACTCGTTTGAATCAATCTCGTCACGGTGATCAATCCAACCAAGATCCACCCGTGGATCAAGTTTTGCCGCCGAGGCAATTGCCAGCAAGGAGCACATCTCATCATCAGGGTAATTAAGACCCGGTTGCGAATCCAGGCAATCAGAATTTACCTCCACCCTCTCAAAACATGCAAAACCCTAATCTTGCTGTTGCCCAACCACCGGTTAACATTCAAATTACTCCAGAATTGCTCCAGGCTTTCTTACAAGAGCATGCACATGTTCTTCAAGATTGGGCAGCTAATCGCCTACATCCCGCGGGGCCTGCCGCGGGGCCTGCCGGACATGATGCTAATCCCGCGGTGCCGCCACCTCGTCAGCACTCGCGTGATCAACAAGACCCGGGGCATCGCGGGCGTCAGGATCGGCGACGGGAACGACCTGGTTCCTCCGAGGACCATGGGAGTTCTAACGAATCACTACCGCGCAACGATGAACCTACTGATATGGATCGCCGCCGTCCACTCAACGCGGCTAAGAGAGTTCGCTATGCCAACCCTCATGCTCTAGATCTTCAAGAGTATGAGCGAGTTCAACGCAATGTTGAACTGGACAGAATTCTGGTCCTTGATGCCAATGGAGATATCATCACACCGTTCTCCCAAGAAATCATGGCCACCTCCCTTCCCGAAGGGTTCAAACGGCCGGCCATACCACCTTACGATGGCACCGGAGATCCGGCCAATTTTCTTGGAGCTTTCAGGCACGACATGCTTAGCCGCGACAACACTACATCCCTCCATTATTGTAAGATTTTCCCCGAGTACTTACAGGATGAGGCTCGGGTTTGGTTTGATTCTCTCCCGCGCAACAGCGTATCCTCTTTCAGAGAACTCGCCGAACACTTTTGGGCGCGGTTTGAGGCACGAGCGAAGCCCATGGCCACTTTGGCCGACCTCATGAATATGGAACAGCGGGACGGTGAAACCGTTAACCAATTTCTTGACCGCTTTACAGCGGAAAGCCTCAAGGTGGGAAGTTGCTCCGAAGACGTAGTCATCAACGCATTCATGAATGGACTCCGTCCTGGAACACTTTACACCGAGTTGGTTCGAAACACACCGGTCACAACCCGAGCGTTGTTCAAAACGGTGTGCAAATATGCTAAGGCCGAGGAGCAGACTCGCCGGAAACGTTGGAAACATGCTAGCAAGCGGCAGTCCGACAAGGCACAAACTGGGCCTAGTACGCGACCTAGTGCCTTTTCCCGTCTGAACCCGGGGCGTTCAGAATCTCGAAGCGATATTCCACAATTGACTCCGTTGACGAAGTCACGAGCCGAAATTCTTTCTATTCACAAGAACGATCTACGACCTTGTCCGCGGATGACTGCTCCGCCTGAGAAGAGGAACCGTGGAAAGTGGTGTGCGTACCACCGAGATCATGGGCACGAGACAGAGGAGTGCCGAGAACTCAGCAAGGAAATCGAGGAGTGCCTGAGGAAAGGTTTCTTGCGCCAATACATTGCGCGGACCGATGACAAGCTTCGGACAGGTCAGAATGGGGGGTCGTCCCATAACCGTGGAGGTTATCATGACCGTGGTACACAACAAAATCGACCGCCGTGGCAGAATAATCGGCCGGGGCCCAGTAATTACGCACGGCAAGATCCTGGCAATCGCCAACAACCACGTCTTCCGCCACCACCTCCTCCTCCGGGAGGACCCGGAGACAACGCACCCCCTCACGTAATAAACGTGATATATGGGGCCCTCCCCACCGGGGCTTCGCGACATGCCTTGAAGGCAGAGGCTCGACGTCCTCCTCCCGAGGAGCCACGTCATAAACGCCTCCATCAATCCGAGACTGTCAGCTTCACGGATAGAGACCCGGTTCCGGAGATAACACCTCATACTGACGCTATTGTCATCGACATGACTGTAGCCAATATAACAATAAGGCGGGTCTTCGTGGATAATGGGGCCGCGGTGAGTGTTATATTTGCTGACTGTTTCCAAAGGATGGGGATTCCTCGAGAACAACTTCGGCCGGCCCCCGGGCCACTGCAGACTTTCACTCAGGGTGAAGTCCAGCCAGAGGGTATCGTCACTCTCCCAGCGTCTTTGGGGACTTATCCGGCAATAAAAACCATTTTCGTGGATTTTTATGTGGTGAATTCTCCATCACCGTACAACATGATCTTGGGCCGGGACTGGCTTACCCCCGCCAAAGCCATATGTTCCACGTATCACCTCGCACTAAAGTTCCCCACTTCGCATGGCGAAGTGGCTATCCGCGGGAGTCAGCGGGTTTCAAAGGAGTGTATGTACGTGGCACTCAAAAAGACTGCTAAAGTTCCTCCCAAACAGCAGCTTCAGGTAGCATCATCGGTTCTGGAACCTCGGGAATGTACCTCGTTGGGGGATGCCACCGCTCAAGTACCGCTTGATCCGTCCAAGCCGGAACAGACTGTAACCGTCGGAGCCGTGGATGTGCCATGGCTACACCAGGCTATAATTCAGACCTTGCGAGAATATTCCGATGTCTTTGCATGGTCTCCTCTAGATATGCCCGGGGTCTCTCCTGACATAATAACACACAAGCTGAACATCGATCCCAGCATAAAGCCAATCCAGCAAAAGCAGAGGAAGTTCGCCCCGGAGCGAAATGACGCAATTCGAATCGAGGTACAACAACTCTTGGATGCGGACATCCTGTTCGAAGTATATTACCCCTCCTGGCTATCGAATCCAGTAATGGTGATTAAGTCCAGTGGGGCATGGCGGATGTGCGTCAACTTCTCCGACCTCAACAAACATTGTCCGAAGGACTGTTATCCCCTACCTTCCATAGATCAAAAGGCCGAGGCCATTACTGGGTATGAGGCACTTTGTTTCTTAGATCTGTATAAGGGATACCACCAAATCTTTATGGATCCGCACGATGCCATCAAAACGGCATTCATCACTGCTTTTGGGTGCTATGCTTTTAAGAAAATGCCCTTCGGGCTCAAGAACGCCGGAGCCACATACCAGCGTCTCATGGACCGGGTTTTCCACGGCCAGATTGGCCGCAACGTCGAGGTTTACGTTGATGACCTTGTTATAAAGAGTATCTCCTATTCTTCATGTGTACAAGACATTGCCGAAACGTTGCGCACCCTGCGAAGCTACAATTTGCGCCTTAATCCAGCAAAATGCACTTTTGGCGTCGGCTCCGGCAAGTTTCTGGGTTATATGGTTTCACAACACGGTTTGCAGGCCAACCCGGCCAAACTTCGGGATGTGCTAGAACTGCAGCCACCCAAGACCTTCAGGGACGTTCAACGCCTCACAGGTGGTTTGGCGGCCTTAAATCGATTCTTATCTAAAGCGGCGGAGTGCCAGCTCCCATTCTTCAAAATCTTGAGACAGGCGAAGTCCTTTGAGTGGACTCCGGAGTGCACCGAGGCCTTCGAGGCTTTGAAACGTCATATACAGCAGCTGCCTACTTTGTCAGTTCCTCTCCCCGGAGAGCCGCTTTACTTATATTTGGCTTCCGCCGAGGAAGCTATTAGCGCTGCACTTGTGCGCGAAGTTAATGGGGTTCAACATCCCGTGTATTTCGCAAGTCGTGTTCTCCACGGGGCGGAGACCCGGTACTCCGTACTGGAAAAAACTGTACTAGCTCTTGTCATGGCAGCTCGGCGTCTACGCTCATATTTTCAAGGGCGTGAAATACGGGTTCTGACCAATCACCCTATCCGTCAGATTCTTGTCAAACCCGAGGTATCTGGGCGCCTCGCAAAGTGGGCTGTCGAGTTAGGTGAATATGATATTCAATACCTTCCTCGCCGAGCAATCAAGGGTCAAGCACTCGCCGACTTTCTGGCTGAAACCCCGGGAGACAATTGTGAGTCTCCGGCAGACAGTGATACACATCACCCCGCTACCCTCGTATCTTCACCTCGGAAATGGCAACTATTCGTGGATGGAGCATCCACGACTCGAGGAAGTGGTGCCGGGGTGCTTCTCATTGACCCCGAGAGGGTTGAAGTTAAATACGTCATTCGATTCAAATTCAAGGTGACCAATAATGAAGCGGAGTACGAGGCAGTTCTCGCTGGGCTCCGGCTCGCTCAATCCTTAGACGTTCATCATCTTGAGCTCTTCACGGACTCCGAGATCGTGTCCAAGCAAATTCAGGGGACTTATGTCGCCAAGGATGAAACAATGGTCAGGTATCGTGCTCTAACACTCAAGCTTATGTCAACTCTTGATGCAGTTGTTATCCAGAAAATACCGCGTGCTCAGAATGCAAGGGCAGACGCGCTCAGCAAGTTGGCCTCCGCGGTCCGAACTAATATATCCCCGGATATCATGGTCGAAGACCTATCTCATCCAGCAATTCATGAAGCCACAGTTTCGGTATTGACCGATAGTGATCCGAATTGGATGACTCCTATTATTCAATATCTCCGAGATGGAATCCTGCCTACTGACAAGCTGCAAGCTCGGCAAGTTGCCCTCAAAGCCCCCAAATACTCCTTTTATGATGGAGTCTTGTACCGGCGGTCATACCTACAACCGAGTCTCCGGTGTCTCGCTCCTGCCGAAGCTAATCAAGTTCTGCGGGAAGTTCACGAAGGGGCCTGTGCCAGCCATATCGGCTCCCGGACATTAGCCAAGAAAGTTCTCCGCTGGGGATATTATTGGCCAACTCTGTTCAACGATGCTCACGACTTAGTGACCAAATGCAGCAAGTGTCAGCTGCACTCCCGTGTAAAGCATTTGCCGCAGACCGAGCTCACTGGAATCCAGAGTGCGTGGCCGTTTATTCAATGGGGAATCGACATTGTCGGCCCATTCCAAGTTGCCCCAGGGGGATTGAAGTTCCTGGTCGTTGCCGTAGACTACTTCACTAAATGGGTCGAAGCCGAACCTCTCACGGCCATTACTGGTCAGAATATCTTGAAGTTTGTATGGCGCAATATCGTATGTCGCTTCGGCATTCCGAGCACTATTATCTCGGACAATGGTAAACAGTTTGCCAACGATCCATTTCGGTCATGGTGTGAAGAGCTCCACATCAAACAAATTTTCACTTCGGTTGCTCACCCTCAAGCCAACGGTCAGGTTGAAGTCACCAATCGTACACTGCTCACGGGTATAAAGAAACGCCTGGATAATGCCAAAGGTCTTTGGGCCGAAAACCTTCCGCAAGTCCTATGAGCTTATCGCACGACACCTCATACCTCCACCGGGGAGACTCCTTACAGCCTTACTTATGGCTCCGAAGCCGTTATCCCCGCGGAAATCAGTGTACCAAGTCCCCGCCTCATCACGTTGGACTCCGAGGATAATGACGAAGCCCTCGGAGCGAATTTGGATGAGCTCGAAGGTCGTCGTGATCAATCATTCATTCGACAGGCCAAGTGTAAACAACGTGCAGTCCAGTATCATCACCTCCAGGTTCGGGGTACTCAGTTCAATGTCGGGGACCTAGTTCTTCGACTCAACTCAGCCAGCAAAGCTGCCCCCGAAGGGAAGTTACACGCTTCTTGGGAGGGTCCCTACCGAATCGTTGCCGCGCACGATTCCGGATCCTATCAGCTAGAGCATCTCAATGGAACCCCGATTCCCCGAAGCTGGCACGTAACCAACTTGAGGCGCTTCTACCTGTGAAGGCCAAATCACAAGTACCATCTGCTCTTTCTGCTCATTGTATGTTTCTTTTATGATTATCATCTACCTTTGTATCGTTTAGTTTGCTCCGGCACTTATCATCGAATAAAAATTCTTTGTTTATGCATCTTGCTGTGTTTCCTTTTACGTTACGGGGACGCCCTAACGCAATCGTATTATCATTATTAGTCTCCGGACAATTAAACCTCTCTCTCGGTCCGTCCGAGGAGATTCGCATTTTTAGTCCCCGGACTCGTGTCACTTTCTCGCCTGTTTAACCGGAGAAGTGTTTACTCCCGCCTGATCCGTCCGGGGAGATGTTACTCCCGCCTGATCCGTCCGGGGAGATTGGATTTATCAATACTGTGTTCTCGAACACCCAATTAAAATAGTTAATAATTTTTCGTATTGTGTTCCCGAACACCCAGTTAAAATGGTTAGTAACTTGTTGCTTTCTTTAAACCCGTCTATACACACCGCAATAGTTTTATTATCTTCTGAATAATACAACATCAAGAAGTTTTTTACATAAGACTTCAAAAAAAAAAAAAAAAAAAAAACAAAAACAAAAAGGGAGGAAAGCCATTATCTACGGCCCCCGAGCCAATATTCAGCGCCCCGGCGTTGCGGCCTGCTCCTCGGTCTGCGCTGCGTCCTCCGGGATCTTGTCGTTCTTCGGCCTCGGGCTCCGGCTCTTTCTCCTCCGCGAGCCTCCCGACGCCGGGGACTTTCTCTAGGCGTTTGCCTGGGGACTTCGTCTCTAGTCCGAGCTCGGCTACTTGGTTGTGGAGCGGACCTCGGAGTTTGGGCCCACTGCACAGGGTCCCATTCCTCCGGAGCCATCACTTCAATCTCTCTGGCCAGCTCCTCGACTACTTCTTCGGCAACCACAGCGGGCTCTGCTTCAATCGTAGTCACTTGAGCTGGCTCCCGGATCACAATGCCTTGGCTCTTTCCAGAGGGTTTCTTTTTATCCTTCCGGGGAGCTTTTGGAGCACCTTGACCCCGGCTCGAACTCGCAATGAATTCCTCGGCAGAAGGCCTCCACCTGCCTCGGCCCTTCAATCCTTCATACATGCTCAGAAGCAACTCTAGAACTTCTCATTTTCTTACCAGCTCCGAGGCCTCCGCGGGGTTATTTGCCGTAAGCGCCAAGATTTCACCCTGGATCTCTACGACCCGCTCCTCCACTTCCTCAAAGGTCAGAAGACCGAACTCCGACAGTATCCGGTCATACTCCCTCTGATGAACAAGGACACGGCTCATCTCGGCAGCTGTAGTCCGGTATTTCATCTCGAAATCTTTGGCTCTCTCTTCGGCTTCAACCACTTTCCTCTCTGCCGAGGCCACCTGCTTTTCTAGCTTTGGCACTACGTGCATTTGCAGGTTGTTCTTTTCCTCGCGGAACCACTCAAGTGATCGCATGAGTTTCTTTATTGTTTCGTGTAGTTCCGCGGTGTTCTAAACAGAAAGAAGAGTCAACCAGATCGATCAATCTCAAGTATGTAAAGAGTTGAAGTTCAGTTCGAAAACAAGCATAAATTGATCATGCAAGAAAAGGAAGGACAGAGTATCTGAGAAACAAAAAATTATATTCAACAAATAGCTGTACAATGTCCCAGACTCAGTACATTGATTCACATATATTCCTATCATCTACAACTTTAAATTTGCGGGGATCGACTGACCTCCCGCTCAGTTGCCTCAATGTCCCCGGGCAACAGCTCTTGCCGGCCCTCTGACACTTTGGCTGCTCCCTCCTCATCTGCTGCGACAGCTTCGTCCGCAGCTGTGGCTTCGACCTCCATCCGTGGAGGGGGTTCTCTGCTTCGGGGTGCGGAGACCAGTTCACCTCGGCAGAACGCCATGAACTCTTGGTCCTGGTCCACCTCACAGTTGGCGACCTCCGCGGCCGTCAGCAGCTGTTTCTTCTCCCCGAGAGCCTTCACCAGGGGCCACTCCGGCAGATTCGCTAGAGCCGCGTAGTAGGCCTTTTCCACTCCGGCCACTGCTTCAAAGTCATACCCGAATTCTGGACGATATACATCCACATTCGGGTAGACCTCCTTCACCTGCTCCAGCAGCGCGGATCGAGTGGCCTGGTCCCCTATAGCCACGAACTCCGTGTGGAAGTCAAGGAACGTGCTGGGTTGGAATAATCTGTCGGCGAATGCCTTCAGCATCGCTCCTTGCCCTTCGACTACGGCGGCTTCCCGAGCCTCCATCTCCGTCCGCAGCCGCAGCACTTCACCACGGAGGACATTATTCTCCGCCTCCACTCCGCGCAGACGCGCAACCTCGTTTTCGACCAAGGCAGCCCTCTTGCGTGCCTCGGTCAGATCGTGGGTCAATCGGTCGTTGCACGCCCGCAGCTCCCTTGCCACTTCGGCCAATTCCTCCTTGCCATCCTTCTCGCTCTTTCGACCGAGGTCCAGAATACCTCGCGCCAAGCGCAGAAGTTCTTCGGCGTCCGCGCCTTCTAACCCCAACAGACTTGGGGGCTCCTGCTCCTTCACCTGAACCAATGATAGCACACAATGGTCAGCACAGAAGAATATTCAATACAATTGCACTAACAGTAACTGACAACATGACTGGAACTTACCTCCATACCCCCCTCCGTGCGGAGTCTTTTCGCTGCTGATGGAGGAGTCCCAGATGGCTCCGGCCTCTTCTTAGACATAGGGGTAAGCTTGGTTACCCCTACCTGCTCCTCGGACCCAGCACTGGGCCTCGCATCGGACGGCATCTTTCCCCGGGGAGATGCCTCAGCAGATTTGCCCTTCTTTTTGGCCGCCGCGGGCTTTCCAGCCGGCTCTTTCCCGAAGCGTCCCACTGCACACAGAAGGTAAAGTTAGTTAAATACACAGTCAACAGCTGTAAAAAGCAAGATAGAAGGACTCCTACCCTCTTCGGCGCCCGCATTGCCCGAATAATACGGGCTCAGTCCTGCCTCCTCCAGTTCTTCCTCGGTGCAGAGGGTTTTGAAAGTCCCCACTGACCGGAATACATGTAAGACTTCGGGCTCCGAGTCCTCCACCGGAGCGGTATCCAGTACTTCATCCCTCCTCCACTTCGGGAGGGCCACTTTGTCTTTTATAAATATAAACCTCTCCTTCCACCCCTCTACCTTACTTGGGTTTTGAACCTTGAACCCACCTCGGGCTCGGGGACTGAAGGAGTACCACCCCTTGGACTTCCCGAAGTTTTTTAGTTAGAAAAAAAACCTAAAAAGCTCTACGGTCGGTTCTAATCCGGCGTTTTTACACACCACGGTGAATCCCACTACCTGCCTCACCGCGTTCGGCGCTAGTTGGCTTAGGGCAATACCGTAGTATTGCAGCAACCGGATCACAATGTCCCACAGGGGCAGTCTCAAGCCTATTCTAAGGGGATCTATATACACACTGATAGACCCCTGCGGCGGGCAGCAGGCCCTATCATCGGGGTTCGGTATTATATACTCTAAGTTAAATGGAAAGAAAAATAAGGGGATTTCTCTCTCAATTTGCTCTCGCGACATCCGTAACCCTACGGAGGACACCTCAAAATCCTCCTCCGCGCACTCATAAAACGAGACCATCATAACGTTGCATTCTAGGCCGTCGGCCCTGTCTATGGTCCTAATCTCATTCCTTTCCGGAATGAGATACGACAGGGGGGGGGGGATGTCTAACGGGGCACTCGAAGTCCCTATTTCTTGAATAGATGCAGAAGATGAGGCAGAAGGTGAAGAGGAAGACATACTTACTTGGGTTGAATTTGAGTGGGTTGAATTTGAGAAGTTTTGATTTGAGAATCACAGGCACCGAATCCCCTCTTTTTCCCGCTTTCTAAACTGGTAAATCGCAATGAAGAAGATGAAAAGTTACTGTGCAGTTATTCCAAATATATACGCAAAAAACAGACGGCTCTGATGCAGCCTATTCAAATTCAGTGATGGAGATTTAGACGTGCTCTTCACGCGCTTTACAGTTCCCAAGGCGCGTGGGGAACAGGTTCCTTGGAAATCGCAGAGCATGTCACTTCACATCCCTCTCTGTCATGATGGCGCCGCCAATCACATCAACCTCACCCTTCGTCAGGAAGATTCAAAATACACTCCGGTGATTCCTTTACCTCAGTCATACTACCACACTCCGGTGCTTCCTTCATTTTGGCCAGACTACTCACTCCGGTGAACCCTCCACCTCGGCCAGGTCGTTATATACTTCCGACACGTTTCTTGCTTCTGGGAACTTCGGTATTTCGCTATCTGTCCTGTGCACTTCGGCCTAGTTCGATTCCGCTTCCGCAGACTGCTCCGCAGAGTCCCGGGGACGCGGGATAGACTTAGGCATCCATAAACACTTCGGCGCGCCCGCGACCACGACTCTTCTTGCTTACGGTTCCACCCCGGTGACAACCGAAGCTCCTTCCTCGCTTCGGCTGGGGGGGGGGCATCTGATAGGGATGGCCCGATCACTTCGGGTCGGGTTATCACCACATCCCACTGACCGGCCCAGCGCGCGTAGGCCCAGCAAGCACGAATAGGCCCAGCACGCGTAGGCCCAGTAGAACCAGAAACACGCGTCGGCCCAACGGATGGTTTGTTCCGCGAATCAAGGCACGATCCGTTTCCAAACGCCATGCAGCGGGAAATAGGCGTGAGAATAGGGAGTTAGTTAGGGTTCAGTTAGGGTTTAGGAAAGTTGAGTATAAATATGAGAAAAGAACTCTGAATTAGGGTTCGCATTCTGTATTTTGAATTGTGGCTTGTAAACTCAAAGTTCTAGTGAAAGAAACACCTCGGCAAGAGTGATTTTCTGCCCGTGGACGTAGATCTCCGGATCGAACCACGTAAATCTTGTGTGTTTTCATATTGTTTACGTAATTTTCTGTTAAGGTTTCCTGGATACCGGATTGCACATTATCAATCAGTTAATCCCCCAAAACTATTACTCTAATCATGTTTCAAAAATACTTTTCGTCCAAAATAAGCTTCGCTTGGTTGCAGATCATCAATGACAATGGTAATAGGTATGAACGAGGGGTCAATCATATTATGGAATAAAATAGGGGAATTGTTAATAAAAGGGGGTAATGATTGACTTATTTATTATGTACCAAGTACCATAAATGAAAATGACTCATTTAATTCTCATTTCTTACCCCTAAATCCCCCATCAAGCTGGTCCTAAGAATGTTATTGCAATAATTAAGGTCTCGATTTATTACTAAGACTTCTCCCCCAAGAAAAAATATACATACTAGAGGTTTTTAGGTGGACAGTTTGAGCCTGTATTACTTAATAGACTTTTCTGAGTCCGAGCCTGACCTGGGTTGCCGGCAAGTCTGGCACATGTACTGTTTAAAGGCTTATTACACGATAAATGTATCACATTCTTGTTAATGAGGCATACTTTAAGTGGATAATTGTTGAGATGTAGTGGAATGTGTTCCGCCGGCTGTGGCACGTTCCGAGATGGTATATCCACTTAAGTAGTGAAAATGTATTTTTGTTTAAGGGATATGTAGAATATGATGTGTCCTGTAGATGCCACATCAGTAGGTTTTAGGGTGGTTGATGGTATTAAAATATTATGATAAGTAATGTGGATAATGATTGGTTGATTGAGAAATGTGACAACTTTATAGGAGGGGATGTGGGTGGATGTGCCTCATCCGCCTGAAGTAATATTGTTTACGGATGAACCATCCCACATCCGAATGAGCCAATCCCAGTTCAATTATCCTATAAGGTCTACCATACTATCATCTAGTATAAAGAAATGTAACATACTGCTTCACTTTTCAGTCCTCATAGAGGAAAATGTAGTAATAAAAACGACTAAAATTAAAAGACTAAAAACTAAGTAATGAATTGTTGAATTACATATGATAAATCTTCTACGAAACATCCACACTTTTGTTTAAAAACTATATATTTTATTAAATAATTATATAAGTAAATTATATATTTATACAGGCTAATAATATGAGCTTCAAAATAGGCCGACATGATACGCTTAAAAGATATTTCTAATTGTTCAAGTCTACTTATAAAACTAAACAGGAACTGATTTTTGGGCAGAATAAGCCCGGACAATTTTATATATATTTTTAATAAATGTATGAAAAAATGTTAATGAGAAATTATTTTGAAGGCGGTAATTAAATTTTTAACATTAACGCTCGATCACGGATGAAAAAAAGCAAAAGAGAAGACGTCATTTTCTTAAGAATGCTTCAAAATGGTAGTTAACATTTAAATTTCGTCTTTGTATAGTTATCAATTATACTTGTAATCTTAATTAGAAGATGATAAAAGAAAAACTAAAAACTCGAAAATCTGCCCGGACTTATTCTAACCATTTAGCCCATTCCTTAAAAATATGTCTAAATCTGACCTATTTATTAAATAGACTAAATAATATCAAAGACCCTGCCCTATCGATGTCGTACGTAGAAAAGTAAACACGAGCGGTAGCATGTGCAATTGGTGATTAGTTGAGTTAAGAGAGAGTTTGATAATTAAGGTGTTTTGAACATTATTGGTTGCAACTTCCCTGGAGATAATATAAGAAATGACAACTAGGCAAAGTTTCCCACTTTTTTGGTTCCTCTATGTTTTTGTCATTTTCCCTTTTTATTACATAACTTTGTGCTAATCTGATGCACAATTCTTCATATCATACTCCCTACTGGCTACAACATATAATTTCATATATCATCACGTACAAAACACACCTCACTTTCATTATTATAGACTAACACATAAACACCTCAAAAGCAACACTAATCTTATTTACGCTCAACTATGTAGAATGTACGTGTTTTTGGTCAATTATTATTTACACTATTAATTTTTCGAACGTAACATAAGAATACATTGTCTTAATATGTTTTCAATTTGATGAACCCAAACAAGTTTTTGGCTCAATTTTTGACTTGGAACATGAAATCGGAATTTTGACTATCCCAACTCTAGATGCGTGAAATAGAATGTTTTAAGCTCTTAATTAAATACAAATGATAACAGTTAAAGTATAGGTTCAATGATAAAACAATGTTGTTTTCTTTAAGCTAAAAGAACGTTAAAATTACATGTATGCAATTATACAGATCAAAATCTTAATTTTGGGTTCTACGTCTCCAATTGGAAAAAAATACTTGCTCATTGTGTATTGAGTTAAAAAAGTTATGAAGGTATTGCATTTCTTTGTTACAACTGAAAGACTATGTTGCAAATGATAATTGACCAAAATATAGTGAGCTTACATAATAAAAAAATTTATTTATAAGAAAAGTGCATGAGATCATCTTTTACATTATTTCATCTTGTGTTTTACGATGTTTACTAAGTGCCACCCGTATTAGATAAGATTACTAACTAACACATTTCATATATTACAGATAATGTAACAATAGATGAAACACGTAGTGGAAGTGAAAATCCGAACAATAAGAAAACCTTAGTTCGTAAGCTTTTTAAGTTGGCAGAATATTCAAAATTATAGGCAGAATCTTAGTAAGATTCAGGTTAAAATTAGTTTATTCCTGCATTTTATTTTTATATATTTTGTGATTGCTACATTATAGGAGAGTTCCCACATATTTAGTGGTCACTTTATGACGCCAAAAAACAGTGATATTGTTTGCTTTCCTCGTCTGCTTTTTCAAAAGATTGGATAATTGGTTAAATAAAAGTTGAGGGCCATAGCTTATATTAATTTTTAAATTTTTTTCATGGCTTTCTTGATTTGGAAGAGCCATTATAATAAACAAAAATGAGGTTCAATTATTATAATTATATAAAGAAAATAAACAAATAGGGAAACATTATAAACGCCCTTTCAGATTAATTCAAATGATTCATTTCTGAGGTAAACCCACTCTTCTTAATCATGACAAAAGTATGCCATAAACAGAACTTTGTATTGCTAAATCATTTAAGCCTTAATTCACAATTTACTTAATTATGACTTGTCCAACATAATATAGAAATGCAACGCTTTTTTAAAAAAAAAAATTCAATTCCATGCACCTGCCAAGCTTCGGGCTTCAATTATTAATGTGCAGCTGAAAATTGAAATTTTTAGTCAACCTAGCTGCAGATGTACAACCACACATCTGCAGTTGGGCGAGCCAAGGTCACAAATCAAAATGAAGCCGTTTTAGCACTAAATCGATGTTGTATTAATATCCTGCAGTGCGTGTTGGTGGGATGTCAATCTTTTGATTTTAGCATGAGATTGTTGAAGGGAACATACTTTAAATTATTCTACATTTGATGATAGGCACTTAAAGAAGGGTAGAATTCAGTCTGTTATGGTACGATTAGTCAAAACTAGAAAAAATAGCTGAAAAAGCTTGTGTTGTATACACCAATCAATTTGGTAAAAAGAGAAGAATAAGTTTGTTCTAAATGCTCCTACCTGTTTACCAAACATTATGCTTATGGATACTCAATTCAAGGACACACAATTCTTCTTGTATTATATACCTGACAATCAAATTTTAAGCACTCTTCTTATAAAACAATATTTATAGTGTGCCTGTTATGTCGGTAGAAGGCGACAACACTACTGCGTTGATTCTGAGAATATCTGTAAAAAGACACAAACTGAAATAAAATCCATTTTTTATACCAAAATACCAGATCAACAATCTAATACAACAACGAAGACAACTAAAAAGTATTAGCTAGTAGATTAAATCTGGAATTCTAATCACAATATAATTACCGACTAATGGGTCTCTATCAAGGCCCTACCTATTTAATTTAGAATACAGTCATCCAACCATAACCTATATTCTCGTAACACTCGAAAAAACTAGAAATTGTGACTGAAATAAAAAAAACTAAACTCCCCATCACGCCTAGCCACATTTTCCCCCATATTTTCTATCAATAACGTTGGCTGCTGATATTAAATCCAAACGGGTCTAATTTGGATTCGGATTGAAGATAACTTCTATTAAGCAGATTATTCATGATAAAGATATTGGAGCTTCTAATGTATTGAGAGCAGTTTTTGGATACATTTACTATAAGTACATTTATAGCACCTGCTGATGTGCCAATAAGATACAATAGGCCACATCTTAGCTACATTTCTCCTTAAAAATATTGTCAAGAATTTCTTTTTCTTAAATAAAAGTCTCTGAAATCTTCACTTTTGGTCCTTTAAGAATATGGTTGAAACTTATTTGGTCTCATTCTTTTCATTTATAATCCCAAGTTCTCTTTTTCGTCACTTTCAGTTCATGTTTTCATTGATCCAGACGTTGACGGACAGCCTAATTGTCGTTAGTAGATGTTTCAAATCCAACCTTATCAAACTCATTATTAAAAGTTAGCCATGTTCTTATCAAACTAAACAACACAACTAAGACTTCATCAAGACAACCAAGACTTCATCAAGGTCAACAACGCAACCAACATTCTATTAGGTTGCGTCTACTTTGGTAGATAACATCGGACAATGACATTTTATTTAATTTTATTTAGTGTTTACTTTACTGAAAATAGAAAATCGGGTTATCATTCCGACCCAAGATAAAATGTAAAATTCGGATAATACCTTAGATAATAATCCAGGCTCAACCCCTACGATAGTTTGCGCAATACCTGAGGTAATATAAAGAAAATTACATTTATATCCCTGACTACTCATTTCTTTTGCAAACTTAATTATTAAATGATATCTTTAGATAATATCACCCTTATTCAGATCTCTATATATCATCTATACACTAATATAAAAGTACCTTAAGTTTCAGGCAATTTAGGTTTAACCTATTTTACCCCTTTTAAATTTAAATATTCTAAGGGCAAAATTGTAATATCCTATTAAATCTTACTTATTATATTCTGATATCCTAACATATCCTAATTATTATATTTCGATCCTAATTCTAATCACATATCCTACCAAAAAATAGTGAATCAAGATTTTCAAAGAGTGGTTCAACACAAAAGTATACATATCCTAATTATTATATTCACATCCTAATTCTTATTCTAATTATATCTACATAGATATATGATCTGGTCAGTTTTTCTCTGATCTAAAAAATTCAGGAGCCTAAATGAAATGTTAATGGATGCAGTTGATCTCTGCAATGATTTATCTTAAGAAAGTGAAGCCTATGTTGGAAAACTGAGGTAATGATTTCTGTCTACTGATTTTAGTCATGCTGAACTTATCCTTCTAATTAGTTATTGAAGATCGTGGCTCAATGAGACTATGAATTTCAAATTTATTCTTAAATTCCTCCATCCAAATGCAATCTAAATTCTATGTATAACTTTGAAAAGAAAATAGTATGAGTAAATTATTCTAACAAAAATCTATACGAATAGTTAATATATTAAATTTTGTGCAGGTCATGCACCATTCAGAATTCGTTGGATACATGTCTTAAAATGTGATTTATCATTAATGTAAAAGAATAAAGTTAATAAATATATTTATAACTATTTTATAGTATAAGTATATGACATATTATACATTTATGTATTTGAATCTTAATAATTTCTTCTAAGAATTTTTCATCATGTCCCCCTGTAAATTAATGAAATATTTTCATATGATTAAATTAACCATTAAAGCGAAATACTTGAGCAAGCTTGGTAACTTTAAAATAAAGATAAATTTTAAATTATATAGTTTGTCTCTACTATTTTCTTCATTCAAAAAATCAATTTCTTAGTGGACGGAATCCGATGTTCTAAGATGGTCGTATTGTTTGTCTAAGATGGTATTTGGCTAAGCTCATTCTAAAACATCGTATAAGCTCCAATATCTTATAAGTTGTTCAAAGAGCTTATAAGATGTAATTTCTTAAGAGCTTATAAGTTAAAATGTTTGAATAAGAAGAACTTATAAGCTTGCAATTTGAATGAAATAATTTAGCTATGAATTTGGGGTCTAATTTGAAAATTAATATCAAACACACATTTTGATTAGTGTGTGAAGCATGTGTAGTATGTGAAATGTGCGAAACGTTTTAAATGTGTGTTGTGTGTGTAGTATATGAAATGTATGAAGTGTGTGAAGTGTGTGTAATATGTGAAATTTGTGAAGTGTGTGTACTGTGTGAATTATGTGACGTGTGTGAAGTGTGTGTAGTATGTGAAAGTGTGAAGTGTGTGGTGTGTATGAAGCGTGTGTAGTATGTGAAGTGTGTAGTATGTGAAATGTGTGTAGTGTGTAAAATGTGTGAAGTGTGTGTAGTTTGTGAAATGTAAGAAATATGTATAGTGTGTGAAATGTGTGATGTGTGTGTAGTATGTGAAATGTGTGTGTGAAACGTGTCAAATGTGTGTAGAAGTGTGTGTAGTATGTAAAACATGTGAAGCGTGTGAAATGTGTGTAGTGTGTGAAGTGTGTGTAGTATGTAAAATACGTGAAAGTGTAGTAGTGTTTGACATGTGTGAAATGCGTGAAGTGTGTGAACGTGTGAAACATGTGTAGTGTGTGTGAAGTATGTGTAGTATGTGAAATTTAATGTAACTTATAAGATCTTTAAAAAAAAAGATCGAATAAAGGGACTTTTTTTTTTTTTTTTTTTGGATTTTTTAAGCTCTAAGAGCTTATTTTTACATCTTATAAGTTGTCTAATATCTTATTTTGTCAAACACATTTCAATAGCTTATAAGCTCTCAAACATCTTATAAGATGTTTTGAGGACCTTACAGACTTAGCCAAAGGTCCTCCAAGTTCTTCAGTTACTGTAAATATTCTCCAAGTGCATATTGTGTGATTGAAACCGGAGACGGAATGCAAGAATATCAACTTGTATATTTGTCTTTACAAAGCTATTTTTTCACTTTGAATTTCTCTATTGCAAACAATAGTTCATCTTCGAATTAGGTCCTCTATTATACTTAAAGCACAACAGAGATTATTTTGGACTTAAATGACAGTGTTTCTGTTGCACAATTAAGGTTTTTTTTTTCTTTTATTATAATTTCCGATATGATATGGAGAAAAGACAAAAAAAAAAAAAAAAACACTTAAAATATTATGCACACGACTTTTGATTGATAATGTTAGAATTGTAAAAGACAAATTTTGCATTAAATTGATAATGTACACATGACATCATTACTTGTCCAAAATAATTCTTAGAATTAGTAAGAAAAAGGTAAGAATTGTTCATCTATTAAATAGTGATACTGGTTGTCATGATAAATCCTCAATAGGAACTATTAAGTCTTTCAAGTTATCTTTTAGACTTTACGGTAGTTTTGCGGACACCTATTTAGTTTTTTGTGGAGTTTTTCTCCTGCATGAATTTTTAATTTCTATCTGGTTACTTATTGTTTCAGTTTAGTCTTTTCTAAGGAAGTGCAACAATTTGACATTGAAGATATTTTATTGCTAAAAACACATAAAAATTAGCCAAAATTCAGTAATAAGACATTAATCTCTTTTATAGTTGAGTATTGTTGGAGGCTTCTTGGAAGAGAATACTTTGAAGTAATTAGGAACAATTGCAACATCAAGAAAGAAAATACTTTTTGCGTTCAAAATATTCTTTAAAAGTTTTGATGTTTCTTTTGGTAATTATTTCAACAATTTTAAATTTTACAAACATTAAATTTTATCAAAATTGGTGATTAAATATCAACAGAATAACAATTTATGCATTATTGTTAAGAGAATTAAATCGCGAAATAAGAATAACAACATATCTATTATTGAAATATTTTTTATAAGGGAAAATTATTAAAAATGTCATGTACCTCTCAACATAATACTTTTTATGAGGTCATAGAGATCACAAAAGAAAAAAATAGAGGGGACAAAAATACAACTTCAACTTTTGATATAAAACTATTGAAGGGAAGAAAACAAGAACAATATCGAAGAAAAAATAACATGAACAAATTGCGACAACGAAAGAGAAGAAGAATAGATGAAACAAAAAGAGAAAAATAGAAGACAACATTCAAATAGAAAGCGATATTAAGCAAATACTCAAAAAAAATTTAAAAAAACCACAACAAAAAAAGACCTCGATAACAAGGAAGATGAAGAAGGAGAAAATATGAAAACAAGTACATCTGTAGAAAGAAGGAATTACGTCATTTCAAAATAATTTCGAAGATAAATAGGTTTTTATATTTATTTTTAATTAAGATAGATGAATAATTTCATATAAACCAATTTGAATCAATTAATCATTTATACGTACTAGAACAAATTTATGATGTTACAATTTTTCTTGGCTTACTTATATTATTTATTATTAGCTAATTTAGTAAAAAGGTTATAGATTTTATTCTAAATACTATGTTTCAACTTTTACTTAAACTGACAATTTTAACAATTACACTATTTTTACAATAAAATTTATAGAATAATTTTGTTAAAATAGGTTATATTAAGATATGAACAATTTCACTTCATTATACGGGGAATAGGTGAACTTGTGTAACATTATGATTCACTTTCATAAATATTTTTGAAGAAAATGAATTATTCTTTGAATACTTCCTACTGAAAATTTAAAAACCAAATATACTAATTAATATAAAAGATAAATACCAAAATATAATTTTTAAGATAAATAAACTAAGTGTGACATGTGCAATGCACGTGCCAAATTCTAGTATATTAAGAGCTGAATAAGGATATCTTTATCCACATGTTATATGTTAGAGTAAATATCGAAAGTGGATAACAATTTATATCTTATATATATCTCGTTGACCTAGATAATTAACCTAACTTTGTTTGATGGGAAAACGGAGTACCCTTTTCCCTAATGTCTTTTTGGAGATCAGACAACAATCCATACGAAACTCATACATCAAACCAACACATATAAGTAAATCTCACAAAGAAAAAAAATCATACAGGTGTATGCAAAATGTCAAAATAATATAACTGAACCACATTACATATAACTTAAAAGTGAATTAGTGATTGAAATTGAGGAAGATTCTCTTTTTTTTTTATCTTTTTTTTTTTAATTAAAATAGGCTATATACGTTTAATTCACGTGATTTGTTTTTCATTTTCACTTTTTTGCCCTAAAAAATGTCTACACGTAAATATTTTCGGCCAAAATTAAAAACTTGAGACTAAAAGTAATGAAAAATTAAATTTAAGACCGTAAATGAAAAAAGTGGAACTAAAAAGTTCGGACCTTATCCTGTGGGACTAAAAGCGAAATTTTTTCAAAAAGTTTCTTGCAGTATGTCCCACATTTGCGATGCTGGCACATAGTGATTGGGTGCTCCTGAAAGTCGGGGGAAGAAGATATAGACACTAGATCGAAGCTGTCGATAATCTGTTGACTGTTTTATGTTATGTTGTTATATAAGCTTACTTGCTTCTGTTTTTAGTACATGTTTAGTCACAAAGTTGTTAGTTTTTTATTTACAATAAAATAACACATGAATGCCTGTCATGTTCACCCATTTATATATAAATATGAAGTGAATCTTTGCGTGTGACTGAGAAATTTTGGCTTTGTAAAGCTGCTTTCGGACAAAGTAAATTTTATGCTTATCAAGTGAGTTGGCTAGTTTACAACTCAACATTTTCTTTTTTATTTGAAAAACATTTTTATGTCAGAAGTTTTGTTAGTTTAATCTGATTCTTTTATTACCTGCCTGAATCTAAATTTTTGGTCGAATATTTCTTTCGACACTCTAAATTATGATTCTCAGTGGGTTTGATTCAGAGTTAACTTAATAGTTCTGGGCTTCTCCTGTTAATTTCCTGGTATTACAGCTCTTTTTACTAACTAAGATATGAATATATTCTCCGAGGATCAATTAGTTTGTTCGTTTTCTTTTCTTATGTCTGAAATTTTTGAGTGTTTTAATTTTCAGGTTGTTGATGTTGATATGACTACTCCGACAACTCAGTTCGCGCCTTCGAGCCGGATGGGTCTATACGAACCTATGCACCAAATCAGCATGTGGGACGACGCGTTTGATGGTAATATCAGCCCCGGATCAGGAGTCTGTGTGATCACAGACGATACAAAAATAGACGATAAGGTGAATTGTCATCTATTTATATGTATGTGTTAGTCTGTTTTCGGTGATGGTATTAAATGAAATGGGTGTAATTTGGATTCTAGATTGAGTATACTTCGGATAGATCGCTTGATCATGGTGACGATAGTCGAGCTTCGAGGAGCATTTCAGAGAAGGTGAACAAAGTATTAATTTGATATAGAAAAAAATTTAAAGAACAATGTTTAAATTTGCTCAACTTTTTTTGTTTTTTAACAGATACAACGACGGTTAGCGCAGAACCGGGAAGCTGCACGAAAAAGCCGTTTAAGGAAGAAGGTGTGAAGACGCGTTGATGCTGATTAACTTGCTAATTCTTACCTACCTAGTCGGGCAATACTCGAATGGGTAGATAAGAATTTCTCCACTTAACTGTTTGATAGATTGTTTGATTTTTTGTTGTCTCTGTTTGTATAGGTTTATGTTCAGCAATTGGAAACTAGCCGTTTGAAGCTAGCACAGCTAGAGTTGGAGCTGGAAAGAGCTAGACAACAGGTGTGGAAAACAACAAATTCAATTATTTTTTCTGAAATTTCAATATAATTTGGGAATATATATATTATTTTCATAATCTAAAAGTTTCAGGTGATTCTTGATTACAGGGCATGCTTCTTGCAAGCGCAAACGCGAATATCGGCTTATGTGGAACTGTAAACCCAGGTAAGTCTACTAAATAACATCAACTGTTGCTGAGAGATAATGGTTTTTATGTCGAAATGTTGTAGTTAACGTTAATTATAACAGTCTTGATAGCAAGTAGCAACAGTTCTATTAACTTTCAATTAATAACAGTATCTCTTGTTGTGTATTCCTCCCCCAAAAAAGTTATATTTCAAAAAAATTCTTGTCCCAAATGAAAGTTATGTTTTAATAGTTATTGTCCCGTTTCATAGTCCAAGTAAAAGATTTTAAATTTTTATTTGAGGAATAGCTATATACGAATTAGTAAATTAAATTAAAAAAATAAAATAAGTCGTATATGTGTAAATTTATGGTTTTCAAAGAGTGGTACCTTTATGTAATTGACAAAAAAAAAATAAAGAGCCGTACTTGTTAAATAGGACACTCGTTATGGAATGGAGGAAATAGCATCTTTCTAGCTAGCAGTGGAATTGTCTTGAGATGTAAACTTCTGTCAGCAACCTCTAGCTGTATTTACAACTAAAAATTATTCCATCTGCTTCACTAATTTTCTGAGATCCTGATTCCAATTTTCTGGGAATTGAATTTGTCTGATCAAGATTATGTTAAAATCCTAAGTGTACTCAATATCTACGACATTAGGTTAATGTCCTAGTGATGTTACGTGCAGCAATTGCAGCATTTGAAATGGAATACGCGCATTGGATAGACGAGCAAGAGCGAAAAATAGCAGACCTAAAAAACGTTCTGCAGACACCTATCGGTGATATGGAGCTACGTTTAATGGTGGAAAATGTGTTGAGCCATTACTGTGATCTATTTCGCATGAAACGAGACGTTGCCAGAGCTGACGCTTTCTACTTGATATGGGGCATGTGGAGAACCTCGGTCGAGAGGTTCTTCCTTTGGATTGGAGGGTTCAAACCCTCCGAACTCATAAATGTAAGAGTTTAATTTTCTTGATTCTTCAACTTTCTCATTCTTATATTGTCAAATGGGAAATGAGACATTTTGGAAAGTTTCCAATTCGCCCCTGGTTCTGTTGGTATGAGACACGGTCTAGGATAATGTCGGTGGTACAGGCTGAAGGGTAAAAATGTCAAACTAGCTAACAACGAGTTTGTTTAACAACAGGTAGTGGTGCCACAACTACAACCTTTAACGGAGCAGCAAAATGCAGCCGTTGACACATTAAAGCATTCGTGTATGCAAGCCGAGGATGCATTGTCACAAGGCATGGACAAGCTTCAGCAGACGCTTGCACAGAGCGTTACATTTCTTGCTGTAGGAGCGGGAAGTTACAGCTCTCAGACAGCTTTAGCTCTCGAAAATTTAGAATGTCTTGAAAGTTTCATAAATCAGGTCTACTAGCATTGCATTTTTTTCTATCATTATCGTCATTTTAGCATATAAAAAGACTAAAATATCATTTATGTGACAGGCTGATCACCTACGAGAGCAAACTTTGCAGCATATGTCGCGTATTTTGACAACTCGCCAAGCAGCGAAAGGATTGGTCGCGTTTGGAGAGTACTTCCAACGTCTACGAGGGCTCAGTTCGCTCTGGTCGGCTCGTTGTCCTCGCGAACCAGCATAAGAGATTGTTGTAGTTTTTGGTGTCAATTTGTGATCCAAGTGAGCTATGGATGCTGCTTATTTAGTATGTTAAAATGTGTATATATTGGTTTTATGTTGTAGTTAGTAAGTAATTTGAATTGCCATGGAGAACTTATTATATACCCAGTTGTTGGGGTGGCTTAAGAAGAGTAGAAATAGTAACATTACTTATGAAGGAGATATTAGCATTTTCGTACAGTTATTATCGTTTACAATTTTACATACATGTATATTACTCCCTCTGTCCAAAAAATATTCAGCTTGACAAATGTACAGTTTTTTTTTTTTTTTTTTTTTTTTTCAATTACATGAACGTAAAATATTTTAAAAAGTGTAAATTCTAATTTGTAAGACTATATTCAACTATAAATTAAATTTTATCTAATAAAACGAGATATCAAGTTTCAAAGTTACAAACTTGTTGCACTTAATATAGTTATTTGCATGAAGAATGACATTGCTGAATTTTCCAAAAACAACAAAGGATGATATTGCAAGTCGAGTTTAGTGCATAATTACGACACAATGATGGAAAGATTAGCAAGTTAAGGTCAGTTGGTAGCACAAGCTTCTTTATGTGTAGAGTTGTATCGAAGAATGAATTAAGGATCTCCTTCCGCTCGTCCTCTCATCCACGCCACATATTGCTACTTCTGTTGAGAGACGTCTCAGATATTTGTTGCAATAAAAGCTCTAAACATCCAAATAAATAAATGGTCCGTAAGTCACATCATTATATTACCAATTCTCCCAAAACTGGATACAAAAAGTTTGGAGAACATATAGGTGACTATTGAGGCCCAAATAGTCAAACATAGAAGCACCGCAAATCCTTTTATTTCTATATTAGATATTAGATGAGTTTGTAGCTCATAACATCTTTTGTAATTCCTTATTCTCTCACCCCATCATTCTAATACACCATATTATACACAATTCAAAGTAAAGGGACCCTAAGGGTCCATTTGAATGGAGAAATTTGAGGATTAGATTGTTAAAAATTGTGTCTTGAATCTAGTTCGATTTGAATCGACGTTCGTGTCAAGGTGGAAGAAAATATTGAAGCAAATCTGAATACGTTGCGACAAATTGTTCCTGAAAAATTGATTTAGCGCTGTGGAGCTGACGCGACCGCAACGAGAAGTGGACACGAAGAGGGTGCGAGCACGATAGATAGTCGCAGCCGCGACTGGTTAGGCGGTGCAGAAGATGGACCAACACGAGTTTATGCCCAATTGATTCTTTTTGTGTCTAGGATTAGGTTTGGAGACTTATGAATAGTCATATTGTCTTTGTGATTTGAATTGTGAATTAGACAGACAAGAGAGAGGTTGTCAGTTTGAGACTCTATTTTCGGGTTTAGAGTCGTTTGGTCAATAGAGTGTGGAGAATTTCTTTTGGTCAAGTATCAATCAATTGATGGTTGATAGGATGAAGAGTTGGATAGTTGTTTTAGGGTCAAGTTTGTCTTTATCTTATATTCACTACAAGAAAAACTGCATTTAGTGAGAGGAAATTCCGTGGTTAAAGCCCCAAAAACCGTCATAAAAGACATTTAGTGACGGGATATATACCGTCACCGCCCCTGGCTACAGCTTCCGCCACTAAAGGTAAATAATGACGGGACACCAGTCCGTCACTAAAAAGTATTTAGTGACAGTAATAACCCGTCACTAAAAAGATGTATAATGACAGTCAATTCCCGTCACTAATTGCACTAATCCCCGTCACTAATAACTTAATTATAGACTAATTTTATAACTAAGTCACCCGTCACTAATAACACTAGTCATAGTAATATACCGTCACTATAGAGGTTATATAGTGACTGTCAATTCCCGTCACTAATAACACTAATAGACTCTCATTATAGAATAACATATTAAATAACTAACCCGTCACTGTTTTCCTCATTATACGCTTGATGTCCTCATTAAATATCAGTACATTTAAATACAATAATTTTTTTTTTGTCCTATTAATATCGCACTATCCAAATAAGATTAATATGTAGAGGAGAGACAAACAAAAAAGACAACATAGAGGCCAAAACTCAAACAAATTAAATCATTTTTAATAAACAAGAATGTCTAACTAATAATGTCTCAACAGAGCAAAGCATTTCTAAAATGCTATTCCAAGTGTATACAAATTACAACTACACATAAAAATGAAAGCATTGCCAAAGTCTTTGACAAGACTTTTACTTCTAGTTGGCTTTCAATATCTTTAGGCTTCCCCCATTTCACCAATAACTTTGTCACCTGCGCAGTAGTAATGATCAAGAATTTCAGAATGATTTAAAAAGCTAGAGCTATAATTCTGCCAACAAAAACACGGAATCAACATGGGAGCAAATAAAAATGCATTACTAAGGATTTCAAGTAGTCGACTCGATACCTCAGTTTTCATCTGAAGAATTGCAATCACGTTGCTACTTCAAATATGCTTGAAGTTCGAGAGCATCTGGCAAAGAGAAAAAGATTTCTTCAAATACAAAGTTGAAGAGCATTCCAAAAAGATATCAATACATCAACAAGCAGTGCATCACCCAATGGATTAATGAACACAATTGATTAGTCAATGGAAACAAATAAGACAAAGAGTAATCAGCCAAACAAGTGAAATAAAAAGATAACTCAAGTTCATCTAAAAGTCAACAATTGTATAACATGATAAGGGATTCCTGAAATAGGTTAGCATTCTCCCATTCAAATTGGGATCTCAAGAGTATCACACAATTATTCAAGACATCAAGTGAATGCTATCAACAAATGTAGGGATAAACCAGTAAATAATAGCATTGCTTTTCTATAAGAAACCATCAGCAAGTGACTATAATAAGAGGATATAACTTTGTAGGAGCTCAAAGGACTACTGATTCTGCTTTGACAAAGCAAGTGACTATAATAAGAGGTTTGGCATCCAATTGTACCTCCAGCATGTTCATCACAAATGGATCTTCATTAAAATAATTCCTTCTTACAAAGATCAGAGGCACCTTGTATGCCAAAGCTTCGCTCACTGTACCATAGCCAATTTTATCTGAAAGATATAAGAGTCATTGCGATGTAAATTGAGAATATTCATATATGATAAACTTGTTCGTTTGCAGAGACAGAGAAATACTTCAAGAACTCATCTTTGAAGTACCTAACATGCAGTCTGCAGCTGCAATTATGTCAGGCGTGTAGATATCCTTCGGAAGCTTCACAAAATTTTTTGGAAGTAGCTGCCCTTCTGATGCTTCACACCTATATCAAGTAAAAATATACATACGAGAATTATTTTCACTTGAAACAAGAATCACGTAGTCAACATGCCTACATAGCGCTGTCAGGAAACAAACGAAACATATCCATCCATCGGGTTATGTAGCTCTCCCATCCAGCTGGCTGGAACATTGCATTGTGATATTATTAGTAATTGTTTAACTTTATATGCTACAAACCATCTCATCATGGTCATGGAAATATTTCTTATCAGGCCTTCCTTGAATGAAAACAAATACATTTAAAATAATGATAACAGAAATATAACATGTTCTTGTTTGATAAGTTAGAATATAAGATCTAAAGAGAACATTGCTCGTGATGTGATCACAAACAGCAGAAATCTCAATAGTGTAAAAAACAGCAAGAACTTTACCTGCCCTCCAAAATTATAAATCAGGACTTTCTCTTCTTCTGTAATTCCGAGCTCTTTCCTGACCTGATCAAAAGTAAAATGATTAGTAAGTAATTCAACTCAGACCAGCAGGGCTCCTCTGGTAGAATTAACCAACCTCTGTCCTAGACTTGCGTAATCTTCGTACTACAAGAGGCACATCAATGGCATCGCAGAAAGCAGGCACTGAAGATTCAAGAATATATGACAATTAGTTTCATAAGGACTTCAGTATACCATCAGAATCACATAATTACTCCATCATCAGCTCAGTCAACTTCGGCAATAGGGAAAGACAATCATTTAGTAATTCAAGGGCATATAACAAGAATTATTGGTGTTTTATGATTTCAGCTGCAGGTGAGGAAGGAAAAGGTTGAAACAACTTATGGTTTTTTGGAATATCATGGAGGTAACAGAAGGAACCAAACCATTGAATTACAAATTCACATACTAACATTATAAAGGAGCAATCCATAATGTAAATTAATAGATCATATTTCCTTATGGTTTCACTATCGCTTCATTTCCTGCAGTAGAAAATAGAGCAGAAGCTCATATTAGCACTTAACACCATGAAACTATTACTAGAACCACATAAGAGATGTCCAATTACTAATCAATGCCTCTCTTGCAAAAGAACAAGATATGACGATAATGCCTTATTAATTTAGGGTATTGGAAAATGAAGCATCACAATGAAGAAAAAAGTCATCTAGAAGAATATTGTTGAAACTTATCTTAGTGGACAACCACTTTTCACCGTCACTTTTACTATCAGTAAAAAATGCGAGAGAGCTCAACCAAAGTCCCCGTGCAGCCCGCTGAAGATGTACTTCATTTTGTATTTTTTTTCACATTCTTTGTTATTTTATTTGGAATTAGCTCCATTTAAGAGAAACTGCAACAAGCTCTAAGATTGCCCGAGAGATAATATAAGAAAGTCTAACACATAATCCTCATGTACATGACAAGCAATCAACAAACAATGACCAAATATTAAAAGTTCCAAAAATCTGCAATTTGAGTCCAGAGATGAAACCAAGGGTCTCCTAATTTTCGAATTACAGAACAAATCACTTCCAGAAATACAAACTCATAAAGTTTGACAGTCACAAATTCAACAAAACAGGCACTAAAAGAGCATCGATATCTCAATTAACATATGCAAGACTCTTCTCACCAGTATCTAATAGCTTTACACATAAATAAAACCTGGTAGTGATGGGGCAGTGACAAACAACACAATAATGTTGCGTTTTAACCCGAGGATTGGGAAGCAAACTATAATCTTTAGTTGCCTGGAGCTTAGCAATTTCCGCTTCTTGTTCCGAGGTCACGGTCACTAGCCTCAATATCCCCTTCTTCGCAGCCCCATTACTCCACTTTTGGCGAACTACAAAGCCAAAAATCAATAAAATCCCCATTATCGCTAGCGTTGATAATCAATTTACCGAATGCAAGGGTTAACAAGGACCTGAGTAAAAGCCCTAGGAACCTGATTTTCCTGAAGTACATAGGGGTTTGGAGTGGCAGCAGAGGTTGCAGAAGATAATTGGACATGAAGCCGACGGCGACGGGCGGCGGCGAAACGTAAGTGAAATTAGAGGAAACAGAATTCTAGTGAGTAGGATTGTCAAAGATGAAACCTAGGGTTTCATTTATAGAAATAGTAAGGAGAAAGACATATTTGAAGTTCTACTTACCTGTTACCTGCATGATTGGCGGCGAGGAAGAAGCATTGGCAGATGGAATACAGCGAAGAGGGAGAGAGTAGTGGCGGAATGCCCAGAATGATAAACAGATGCTTGAAAGGTGTTTGAATTCTGATACCCTACACTTACCCTAATTTTGAGCTGATGTAAAAACCCTGAAATTCTTCGTCCCAAGTCCAATCTACAAGAGATACCAAACAAGATACAAAATCTCAGCCCTAAATAAAAAATCAAGTAAGAAAACAATAAATAAAGAAAACTCACCACCAGTTTTGACGGTGAAGGAGCAATTGGGGCCACCCAAGGCTGGAAATAATCGCCTACTACTAGATTGAGTTTTAGATCAGTGGCGATGTGCTAGATCGAGCTGGTATTTTAGACGGGAATCGACGGGATGATTCTGACTGGAAGAAAACAAGATTCGATGGGAAGATTTTGATTGAGCTTGAATTTTAGATCAGTGGGGATGTGCCTTTTGGTGGATTTCAATCAATTCCATGGAATTAGGAAGCTGCATCTTGACCTGCAATTTTAGTTGGAAGCTACAAGGGTTTTCCTGAGAGTGGAAAAGATGTGAGGGAGAGAGAGAACGTTGAGAGAGAAATTGGGAGTGAGAATAAAGTGTTCTGTGATATTCTGTATTCTTAATATGTCCGCGTCAACGATCTCGGCCGAGATCACTCCCTGTCTCGGCCGAGATGACTTCCAGCAATAACTCCCAGTTTTGCCTGCCTTCTCGTCTCGGCCGAGATCACTCCCTGTCTCGGCCGAGATGACTCTCCAGCAATAACTCCCAGTTTTGCCTGCCTTCTCGTCTCGGCCGAGATCACTCCCTGTCTCGGCCGAGATGACTATCCAGCAATAACTCCCAGTTTTGCCTGCCTTCTCGTCTCGGCCGAGATCACTCCCTGTCTCGGCCGAGATGACTCTCCAGCAATAACTCCCAGTTTTGCCTGCCTTCTCGTCTCGGCCGAGATCACTCCCTGTCTCGGCCGAGATGACTCTCCAGCAATAACTCCCAGTTTTGCCTGCCTTCTCGTCTCGGCCGAGATCCTTCCCCGTCTCGGCCGAGATTACTTTCCCCTGTTTCATCAATCCTGCCTCGGCCGCGGCCTCTCGCCTCGGTCGAGTTGTTCCTAGACGACTTTTGGGCTCCATACTCAACAGTTTTGGTGGGAAAGTTCAGCGCCATTTTTTCAGCTCAATAGTGAGGGTGAATTTTATTAAATTTCTGAAATTTATATTTAGTCACCAACAACCAATATTTTTAGTGAGGGTATTTTTTTACTCTCATTAAATGTAAGAATATAGCACATTTAATGAGAGGCTTTTCTTACCCTCACTATTTTTTTGTGACTATAAGTGGCTTTTCTTGTAGTGATTGTAGCACTCTTTGATATTGGATTTGGTTCCTCTCGTTTAGCCGTGGACGTAGCTAACAAGCTGCTAGCGAACCACGTTAAATTTGGTGTTCTTTGCATTGGCGATTTTCTCGTTTATCGTTTGTTCTTGTGATCATAATTTTCCAACATAGATTTTGAAATACACCATCAAACCCATCCAACTTGTTTGACAAAAAAAAAAAAAAATAATAATAATAATAATAAAAAAAAAACCAAGGGATTTTAAATCCCTCATAAATTTCTAGTTCATTTTCGATGGATTTGAAAGCCATCCAACAACCTACTCATTTATAAATCCATCTTACCCTCATATATGTATAGTCTCATTATCACATACATTTCATACAAGCACACAACACATACCACACGCACACACACATAACACACAATTCATATGCATTTCACACACTTCACACACACACACTACACACACAACACCACTACACGCACACAAATACACTTCACACACATACTCGACACACCTCACACACACTTCACATACTACACGCACATACCCCACACACAGTACATACACACACTACACACCCATACTACACGCACTACACACACTTCACACACATACTACGCGCACACACACTTCACATACATACTACACGCACACATTTACGCACTACACACACTTTCATTATCATCATCCTTTCAAAATGTTAAGAAAATTAAAGGTGTGCACGGTTCGGTGCGGATCGAATATTTAAAAATTCTTAAATACATGTCAAACTTTGATTATTTTAGATATACTATTTAAAATCAATCCAGATAATCAGACACGGTATGGTTATTTTTTGTTTCGGGACAATTCAGTTTAGAATTTCGAATATAATGGAACGGTTCGATTTGGTTCAGTTCGGATGACTGCATATTTTTATCATTTGAACAACAGATTCAATTTAAACAAAATATAGTGACTTCTAACTAATATAAATAATTATATTACATTAAATTTGTTTCCAACTCATTAACTTGTGCTTTAAAAATTATATAATAACTAAATATAAGGTTCCTTTAATTATTTATGTAAAATATAACTAATTACAAAATTATGTATAATTTAATTTTAATTCTTATTTAAATCATTCTTTTAAAAATAATATATTTTTAAATTTATAATTTATTATTTTATTCCGTTCAATATATTTCGGAATGGTTCAATAGGACTTCAATACTATTTTTGGTTCCAAACATTAAGAAAAATCATAATTTGTACAAAAAGAAAGAGTTGCAACATATTAAAACGTTCAAGTATAATAACCAAAAGAAAAAAAGAAGAAAAAAGTAAAAATCAAATAATTGGCGTATTTGCCCCAGCAAACTTTGCTGGTTTTTCACCTGAGTAGGCGATCTGGATCCTGCTCCACCTTAATAGACTAAAATGACTAAAAAATTTAAGTAGAAATTTTGCCTTGCAAATATTAGTACAAAAGATTGAACCAAGTCGGATTACAACCCCAAGAAATTGTATGTTACCTAAGTTGTTACTACTGATTGGGTGATCTAAGTATTCATTCAAAACATAAATGGAGATAAAATAAAAGTTAACATTTAATCTCATCTTTTTATTTATGCCAATAAAATTACAGCTATCTGGAAAGTTTCGAATTAAATTTTAAGTTTTATTTCTTTAATTGAATTCCGGAAAATGTTGAAAGCTTTTAATTTGCTCCCATGGTTTAAGAAGAGTATTATTTACATATTCCCAACCTGAACTATTATTAGTAGACTCAAGGCGCTGCTGAAGAATCCTAATTCCCCTATTCAGAAGCGTCCATTTTGGGCACTCGCAGGCAAGTAATTACCCTTTTCGGATCGAAGTGGTTCTTTACATATAGCTCTGAGTTTATGTAAACTGATTGCACTTTTACGCCAGAATCTTACCAAGGACAATCCATTTCTCTGCAAATCCCATGTTTCTCTCTCTCTTCCTCTCCATTGTTGGAGTGAATTTTTTATTAAATAAATTTGGGTTTATCTCCTATTTTATTTTAAAAAATAAGTTTTGAATAATTAAGATCCAGTCAATATCTTTAACTAATAGACTAGGTCGTCCCATTTTCTTATCTCACGTTCTCCTCATTAAAGCCCTATTCTTTTATTCTTATCTATGAGGAAGGCGCCATAGGAAGAAAAAAATATCAAAACCATGAAAGATATACATAGTGCTTTCCATATTCTTCTTCCTTCTTCTTTTCTTATCAGCTTTTGAATTCCTAGCAATAGAGCGGAATGGAGGAATTTTTCTTCTATTCGTATTCCAAGCAATAGAAGGAGGTAGTATACCGGCCTCTTTCCAGTGAAGAAAGGTTCCGAGACAGAGAGGATTTCTGGGCTTTTTTATCTTGGGGACGAAGGGGTTGGATACTACTTGCACACTTTGGGCAGAGCCTCGAAAGTCTTAAAGAGAGCGATCAAGTGCGCGACTCAACCTAAAGAATCAGGTAATTTCGTTCCTTTATATTTGTGCAACAACAATTTTAAGACGTTCTTTATCTGCCATGACCAATGAATTTGACTTTATGTGCAATAATTCTCGTTTGATTGATCTCACTTATTATCTTGATGATTTATATGATTACTATACTTCTTATAATCGTGCAAAAGAATCCGTCTGGATTATACTCCATAAATTTAATCCTAGTAGGAAAGTTTTCATGGATTATATAAGGCTTAGTAATAGAGAATGTTTACTGGAATTTTTTTTTTTACTTATCGTCATATTGAGAAGGGAGTCCGGAATCAAGAACAAAAGAATACTCAACATAATTCCACCTCTGTTATTCTGGCATCGAAAATGGAATATATAGAATATCATAGTTCCAATAAGAATTTTCGTAGTATTTCAAACTGGTATATTCCTCAATTTCAGAATAGGAAAAATCAATGCCTCCTTCAAGAAATGGTCCCCAAGTAAGAAATGATGTGGTACATACAAGAGTTATAGTGGGAGAGTTTAAAATTTGGAATTGTGACATAACATGCCATATGCCAAGTAATTGTTGTAAAGGGACTCAACGTATGACACCACATGCTAATTTTACTAAGGTCCCATTTATTGCTATGATTACTGAAATCAATTTATTTGGAGGATTCGAAGGGTGGTGGGTAGGTATGAACTATACATATATATATATGTATCTATTCCCTATTGTAGGGAGGATTAATCTTGTCAGTAAGAAACATCAAAGGGTTCAATAAGGGATTTCCTAGCGATCACTTATTGAACGATGATTGTACCGAGGATAGTTCCTGCGGTGGACGACATATGCGTGGATACCTGAAGTGGTGAATCAATCGCTCAACTCTGTCCGATTAATTACGCACAAGTAAGTTATTCCAACTTTAGCGTAATCAATGCTCAACGTTTAATTCAGTTATAAATCACGATCATAATTCTCGACTGTTTATTCCGCTGCGTACATTAGATGTAGTCGAAAATTACTAACAGTGGTATCAGAGCGCAGGGCTCGATTTATAATTGATTTAATTATCTATGGATTAAGATTAACAAAATTGAAATTCTGGATTTAAATAATTATGAAACTGTTGAAATTAATCAACATTCTTGAATTGATTTTTAGAAATTAATTGATGAAACTACTTTTGGAAACCTTATTCTTGCAACTGTTTATTAATCACACGCAAAAAATTTGGAACTTGTTTTAACAAACCCATTCCTGAACAAGTTCGGAACTTATAAACTGGTTGTCCATCAGCGGCGGCGGCTGCTGCGCATACCGGCGAAGCCCCGTCGTACCTACGTCTGTTGCGCGACCGCCGTTTGCTAATTGACCGACGACGGTGGTTGGCGACGACGTGACTAGGCTGGCTTGCTTGCTGCTCGATGCCAGTCGGCGGCTACTATTGTTGCGCGATCTGCTACTGCGCGATGCCGATCGACATCGACTTGCTCGCGTTGATTGGTGACCGTGGTGGTGGTGGGTCGACGTCGACGAGTGGTGGCTCCGCGGCGGCGACGAACAGAATAAGTTGGATAAATGGCGGCGGAGAGGCGGTGACGTCTCACTGGTGCTGCGACGGTGCTTGACAGCGGAGATGAATCGTCAGCGGCGGCTGTGGCGCCAGTTGACGAAGCGGTGGTGACGAGACAGAAGATCTGCGCAGCCCAAACCCTAATGAGTTATGGGCTGAGGGCGGGTTTTTGGGCCAAGGGATGGGCCCGTGCATAGGTCTGGAGGAGCTGGGCCTCCTCGCGACTGTTTGGGCTAGTCATGAACTTTCGTTAATTATGGGCTGGACTTTTGTATTTTTTGGACTGGGCTGTGAGATGGGCTGGTGTGTTTTAAGCTGCTGGGCCAAATCAAGCTAGATGTGCCCATTTGGTTCCGGGAACCGAACCGGCGGTCAACGGTTCCGGAACCGTTGACCACGGTTCGGAACCGGAACCGAAACCGAAAATGGAGAACCGAATACGGTTCTTGATATTAGGAACCGAGAATCGGCGGTTCCATCGGCGGTTCGGAACTGTCGGTTCTCGGTTTTTAATTTTTAATTTTTTTTTAAACATTTAAAATCAACGTTTCAAATTAAATGGCCGTTGGATCATCCAACGACCCAAATTAAATGTCCGTTGGCGAGACGCTCCAATCCGAAACCGGAACTACGTGGGCTTTGATTCATTCACTAAATGTCAGTCGGTGAATGATACGTAGGCAATTTTATTTTAAGTTAAAAATTAATTACTAATTTTTTACTTAAAATAAAATTCAAGCCCAATTTTTTTCCTTTTCCTTTTCCAACATTCCTTGTAACTTGTGTCGTAAGGTTTAGATTTTAGCTTGTAATAAAAAAATTGTAATTTGAATCATTGAATTGAATGTGATTGTTTTTATTATCGAATCCGAATTTGTATTTATTGAATTTATTATTAATAAAAATTTCTTGTTTATTGTTCAATATTTTTAAAGTTCCGTTTTTTTTTTTTTTTTTTTTTAAATTAGGAGAGATAAATTTATGCATAATGTATTAAAAAAAACACTAAAAAAAAAATGGTTCTAACCGGAACCGGAACCGGGAACCAAAACCGTAGAACTGGAACCGTGTAGCTCACGGTTCGGTTCCGGTTCCCCTACCCCGCGGTTCCGAACCGGGAACCGTTTGAGCACCTTTAAATCAAGCTCTGTTTTAAAAAAAAAAAAAAACTTTAGATTTTATTTAATTAATTAAATTAGATTGATTAATTAGATTAATTCATAAATCCCAATAATAATATTAATTTGTCAATTAGATTAATAAATCTTATTATTATTGTTTTGAAATAATAATAATAGACTTATATATTTATGTTAATTTGGAATTAACATTAAATTATACTTATATTAATTTGAAATTAATATATTTATCTAATTGACAAATATTAATTAGATCAATAAATTTTGATAGTATTATTAATTTTGAAAAATAATACTAGACTTGTATATTTATATTAATTTAGAATTAATATTAAATGTATATATATATATATATATTAATTTAGAATTAATATATATAATTTTAATCCACATTTAATTAAAGAATAAAATTTTAATTGGATTAATAATTTTATTCGTTGAGGATTTATTTGATATTATGTGATAAGCTAGTATTTGATTTTATGCTTATTCAATTTAAATTATAGTAATTTAAGACCGCTATTATGTTTGGGTAGGCGGCGCCCGATACATGTAGTCCGCGAGAAAATGTATGGGTAGGCGACGCCCAATATGTGTGGTCCGCATTTTATGCCTGAGTAGGCGGCACCCAGTAATTGCGTATAATTTAATATTAGATATTAAATTTAATCTTTTCGATTCCTAATCTTTTCGACCACGAGTTTACACCATAGTGTTTACTCTAAACCGACAAGACTCGGGCTCATTCATAGATGTATGGTTGACATCGTGTGATGGAATTGACTTGCTTAAATTATTTTGAGACGCCAAAGCGACCAAAATAGTTTAAGGACGCAATATTAATTGGATTAATAAACCAAGAATTATAAAATTGTTGTTGCAATTGGCTTAGAGGCCTACCGAGTTATATTATTGTAGTCATCGGCCAAAGCAGAGACTACAGTAATATAGACTTGGATCTTGGACCACTAAAATTTATAATTATTATAAATCCGTATTTTGTATTTGGGGACGCAAAATATGTTAAAATTAGTGGGAGCTAATCATTACAATAAACTCTTGTTTTGATTAGTGATACGGATGTGATCTTTGTTTACTTTATTCTGATTTATTTTTCCATTTTATTAATTTTCTCTAGTCAGATAAAATGTTGAATTTGCTTATAAATGTTTGATGGAAACAAACAAGTTGACTGACTCGAACTTTATGGATTGGCTCCGTTGTTTGCAATTGGTGTTAAGGCAAAACGAGATTGAGTATGTATTGGACAAACCAATCAGTGCCATCCCTGACAAGAATTCTTTTGAGTACGCTACGTTTGACGAAGAAGCTCATAAGAAACATGTTGAGGATGCCACATCGGCTCAATGCTTAATGTTGTCCTCTATGAATATTGAACTGCATAGGCAACATTGGAGCATATTGCCTTATGAGATGCTGAAACACTTGGAGAGTTTGTACGCTTCAGAAGCTCAGACCATGGAGTATGAGATACTCGGGGATCTCTTCAAGTGTAAGCTTCATGATGGGGGCCAGGTTTCTGAATATATACTGAAGATGATCAGATTGATTGAGAGGTTGGAATCGAATGGAACGAAGCTACCCTCAAGTGTCTCAATAAATCTGATTTTGCTGTCTCTTCCAAGTTCATTTGAAAACTTCATAGTGAATTTTAACATGAGCAACATGAATGTGACAATGCTAGAGCTTCACGACATGCTCAAGACCTTCGAATCATCTATTTCTAAAGGCAACTCTGTGCTCATGGTGAGCTCTTCTGCGAGATCTTCCAAACAAAAAGAATAAGCAGAAGAAGAGGAAGAAAACATCTAAGGATGCGGCCTTCATGCCTAAGAGTGGAGGGGTTAAAAAGAAGCCGAGAATACCAAATGATGAGTGTTTGTTCTGCAATGAGAAGGGGCACTGGAAGAGAGACTGCCCGAAGTTCAAAGCACATGGTGCATTGGATGAGAGCTTTTGTAGTTTGTTTTGTACATTGAAATTAGACTAGATTAGATCTTCCTTCGGGATATAAATCAGATTTTATATAATTGTTACTTTGTTCTTTAGATTTCAAAGAATATTATTTCCATTCGAATATTAGACATTCATGACTTTTTCCTTCTAATTTGCAAATAGTAGATGCTTGTTTCGCTTAATGGATTTTTTTAAGGAAGTGTCTTTCTTTTGAATAGAATATATATGCTTTAATGTGAACAAAATATTCTCAATGTACAAGAACAAACGACCTGAGCTAAGTAATACGGATAATAAAACCTACCTGTGGCACTGTAGACTTGGTCATATCAATGAGAAAAGAATAACAAGATTGAGAAAGTTAGACTATCTCACATCATTTGATTTCGAATCATATGGTGCTTGCAAATCTTGTCTCAAAGGAAATATGACAAGTTAACCACTTTCTAGGAAAAGGGTTACGTGCCAAAGTTGTGCTCGAGTTGATCCACACAACAGTGTGCAGACCGTTCCAACTTAAGCAAAAGGTGAATATTCGTACTTCATAACTTTCACTGATGATTTTTTAAGGTATGGATATGTGTATCTCATGAAACACAAATCTGAGGCCTTCGAGAAATTTAAGGAGTTTAAGTTAGAAATTGAGAAACAACTTGGAAAAGTATTAAGACTCTCCAATCAGATCGAGGAGGGGAATACTTAAGCCAAGATTTTCTTGATCACTTGAAATCACATGGAATCCGGTCAGACTGGACACCTCCAGGTATACCACATGTGAATGGAGTATCCGAAAGGAGAAATCGAACTTCATTAGATATGGTTCGATCCATGATGAGTTTCATCAGTCTCCCCTTATTCCTTTGGGATTATGCCTTACTAACCGTTGGTTATGTTCTGAATAGAGCTCCTCTTAAATCAGTCACACAAACACCGCATAAGTTATAATGTGGCAAGAAGTCGAGTGTTAACCATATGCGGACCTGGGGTTGTGCTGCTTTTGTTAAGAAGATGACTACTGATAAATTGGAGACTAAAAGTGAGAAATATTATTTCGTGGATATCCTAAGGAAACTAAGGATATGAATTCTACTGCCCTGGAGATCACATGGTGATAGTTTCCAAGAATGTGGCGTTTCTTGAAGATATTTATATCTCCGAGGAATAAGGGTGCAATAAGGTAGATATTGAAAAGATTCAAGAACCAAAAAATAACGTAGAGGATGAGGTCTTGTCCAATGGAGTGGACAAGAACTCAGTGGGAGTTTTGATGATCTATTGGGAGAGGAAACAACTCTTAGTGGGTCACCTCAAGACAATGAGATGCATCCAAACAAGATATTGTATCAAACCCGCAAGATAACATAGAGGATGAGGTATTGTCCAAAGGAGTGGACAGGAATTCAGTGGGAGTTTTGATGATTTGTTGGAAGGGGAAACAACTCTTAGAAGATCAACTCAAGACAATAAGATGCATCAAAGACAATATATCATATCAGTCCCACCTTAAGAGAATCATAGTGAAATTCTTGAGAGTATCCCAAAATGTTGAAAACCAGCTGACCGCACTGCCGCGATGCAGTAAAATTAATTAAACCTAGCTACCCTTCTAGCTCGTAGAAGTGGTAAATAGGGTCGATCCCACAGGGAGCAGGAAGACTTATAGTGTTTTAAGTAAATCCTAATACTAGCAACATATATAAATATATAAATAATGGGGGTTTGTAAATTGACGTATATTAACTAAGGAACCAAAACAGAAATAGAGCAAAATAATTATGAACTGTTCTACTTAAGAAATAACGAATCCTAGCCCTTAATCTTATCTCCCCCTAGTTATTACTACCCTGTGATAGATGCAATTATTAACCAATTTTATCCTTAAAACTCCTACCCCGAGATTAGCAACAAGCTCTGCTAACCTCGTTATCCCTTATGTTTAACTAACCAAAACAAGCTCTTTGGTTAGTCTATCCAATTGAGTGACCTCAGAATAAGCTCTCTGGATCTCATTAACCGGACGCCTAGAGTACTAGGATAACGAGATAGACACGGTGTTGACCTCGTAAGCTCGGACCCATTCAGACCGAGCTATATACTACCCTAGCGATATCAATCGCTATTCGCTACTAAGTGGCTATAGGTTCGTAACAATTACGGATTACGATTATAACCTAGCGTTACTTATGCAATTATAATCCTAGGTGATCAATCTAGCACATAAACACATAAGCATTGAAGGATAAGTAAATACTATAACAACGTTTCAAAGTATTCAATCGATTAACAATCACCGTAAATATCACAAAATAATAACAACTAGGGTTCGACTCGATTAAGGACTGGAATAACCTACTAGCCGCTCATGGCGGTGACAAAAGACAAATTAAAATGAAAATACATAATTAAAAGAATTAAGGACTAGAAAACCCGAGTACTGTCGATCTTGATTGCTCGTCCCCTTCGAAATCTCCCAATCTTGCTCTCTCGTAATGTCCAAGTCTCTGATTCCCGAGTATAAGGGTCCCCTTTTATAGAGGAAGTCAAATTGGGTTGATTTTGGGCTCTAATTCGGAATTCTTGTGGCCCAAGTATTAGTCAACCGCCTTATTGGGCCGCGACCGCGCAGATGGGCCGCGCCCATCTTGGTCCAGCAACACGCTGCGGCCGCGCCATTGTGCCTCGGCCGCGCCACTTGTCCAGAACTTTTCCTGATTCCTTCACTTTGACCGCGGTCGCGGTACTCTGTTCTCATTCCTGGCGTTTTTTCCATCCTTTTGACATCCGGACTTCATTCCTTCGTTGTGCATCCGGCCGAGTATGAATACTTAGCCTTAAATCAACTATTTAGCTCAAAATGAAAGCACAAACGTCAAATAGTCCAAATGCATTAAAACAAGCTAAACGCAATCCATTATACACGCAAACATCACAATTCATCATTCTAACAGACTTAAAGTGCATAAATAAATGCGTGTATCAAAATCCCCCAAACTTAACCCTTTGTTCGTCCCGAACAAATCTAAATCAAACCAACAATCAAGACACGGGTTTTAAGGCACTTTAAGTGGCACTTACGAGTTTCAGAAAAGTTTTCCAAAAAAAAAACACAGCAACATGATGTAAACGAGCATATTTGACAGAGCAACTTCAACTACTTTCATCACTTATGATTTTCAACAATTGATCCTCACCGGAATTGTGTATCACTCTTCTCTCAAGTGTTTAAGGTATGCAAAATATTCCACTCACACTGACTTATATGCAACGACCACCATATGCTTGCCAATTATTTAAGTCGGACCTAGTGCTCAGCATGTGTGGCAGAGAATAAAAGAGGTCTTTAATTCGGTTATAATATAGGCTTAGGTAGGGTAGGATAAAATTTGGATGAAAGTGACTAAAACGTGGACTAACCGAGTTATTCCTACTCAACCACCCCTCAAAACAATCACTCACATCTCACTCTCCAAATCTCAGTAAATCACCCAAAGGAATGACTTCTTCTCCCCACGAAAGATCTTTTACAACCAAGTGCTTTACTTTTTCTCACTACTTTTCTTCTCTTCTTTTTTTTTTCTCCTTTTTTTTCTTTCCTTTTACTTGGGTACCACATTTTCTGGGACTACCCGAATTCCTGCTTTTTTTTTTTTTTTTCCTCACTAAGCACTTTTCTTACTCCCCTCCTCAAATCATGCTTCATATGTACCCAACTCATTTCTTTTCTTACTTTTGCATTGTACAAATCAAGAAGTCTAAACTTTTTAGCACATAGGAGGGTAAACCTTCGTGATTTTCCTATCACCAATTGCCCTTTTCATCTCTCCTTTTATTCCCCTTTTTCAACCCATAATAATCCCAAATAACATCCCCGACTACCTCTCCTTTCGCCTCCCTCTTAACTAGATTAGTCCAATAAGGTCAAAGGCCAATTTGAAAGATATTCAGCTTGTAATATTCGGCTAACAAATGATAGGCTCACGGCTCAACTAGGCTAACTACGGGAAATTTCTTTTTCAAGTTTGCGGTAAAAAAGGATTATTATTTTGAATGTCTGAAATAGGCTAAAATCAAGAAATGCCTAAGATCATTTTCTAAGCCACAACACACATCGACTTATTCACGACAGACATGCAAGGCAAGTTCTAGGGTCTATATGCACATAATCAATGAAAATCACACTGAAAGAAATTATACAAATTACTCCAAGACTGGATATACAAAATAGGCTCAAAGTCCTCACAGGACAATTTTACTGATCAACGTTGCAAATCACAGCTCAATTTCATCTGCATTACCCGTCATGCTCTATCATGTGCTATTGTAAACAAGTTTTAATAAAAATCATCATAAACTCATTGCCAACTTATCATCACCTTAATGTGTTCATCTTCTTTCTTAACAGCACAATTCAATTTGCTTTTGCTTTTTTTTTTTTTTAGACTCGATCTAGACACTACCAAAATAAACACAATAAAACATAAAGACTCCACAAAACAAAATAACGAAACAGATAACTACGGCTCACAGGCCCAACACAGTATCAATGGCACACAGGCCCAATCCTCAACTAATAACTCACAGGCCCAACAGTAATGGATAATAAAAACAAATAGAAACGGACAACATACTAGAAACGCTGCCAAGTCGCCCCACGTCACACCCCCGTCTCCCAAACTTGGTTGAAAATCAAAGTTTGAGGGAAGAAAAAGTGGTGCGGCTTGGTACGTACTAACAGTGCTTTACTGAGGCGGCAGCGGGGGTGGGTGACCCCTTTGTCCCCAAAAGGACTGCAAGTATTTCCACTGAGCTTCTTGCTGCCTCTGCCATTCCTGGTGTTGCTCCGACCATGTCTGCATCTGTGCCCGGCGATCATCCTCCGTCTTGTGTTTTATGGTAATCCTTATCATGTAAAAATGCAAATACATGAAAGAGAACTAATCTAATGCTGAATAAAATAACGAAATAAATAAAGGACCATAAACATCGGGTTGCCTCCCGACAAGCGCTATTGTTTCCACATGGGCCCCGACCAATTCAGACACTTTACCCCATTTCGCCTTTCATCTTCCTTTTTATGATGCCGCACCAATGCGGACCAATTCAGCTTACTCCTGCACCTCATCTCAAAATCCTTTTCAACAACCGGGTTAGTCGCATCAGATAAGAAAACAGAATTGACATCTTCAGGATGTCCGATAGCATCATAAATATTCAACTTAACAATATGGCCATCAAATTCCATAGTTAGAGTCCCTTTACCGACATCAATCTTTGTTTGGGCGGTGTTCAAGAACGACCGCCCTAACAAAATTGGAGAAGATGTAGAGGAATCTCCTTGCATGTCTAAAACATAAAAATCAGCGGGAATACTAGTTCACCTACTTCAACTAAGACATCTTCAATTAGACCATTAGGTATGTGTTACTATGGTCTGCTAATTGAATGACTATCCTAGTTTCTTTCAGTGGTCCTAGGTTTAATGCACGAAATATTGCTCTTGGCATTACATTAATGGACGCTCCTAGGTCTAGCATGGCACGTTCAATGTTTGTGCCTTCTATTCTACATGGGATGACAAACATACCTGGATCCTTACATTTAGGTGGAATCTTCTTTTGGAAGACTGCTGAGACGTTTTCTGCCATCAGGACCTTTCTTTTAAAAATTTAGCGTATCTGGGAATTTGCTTGATAGCATCAATCAGAGGAATGTTGATGTCAACCTTGCGAAACACCTCCAATATCTCCTTCTCTTTGTCAGGTCGTGCCGGTCTGATCATACGACTGGGAAAAGGGAGTGGTTGAGACGGAATTGATGCAGAATCTGCTGATTTTTGCTGAACAGGGGCTGCGGCCGCGCTTGTATGCCGCGGTCACGCGACTTCTACAGAGGTTCCATCTTCTGCACCGTCAGGTTGGGCGAGGCCGCGCAAGTCTGCCGCGGCCGCGGCTCTGTCTTCTGCTGTCTTGTCCGAAATGTCGTTTATATCATCTTCCAATGGTTGCCCGGGCTTCTTAAGCTCTCCAAGCTGATTACCACTCCTCAATGTGATGGTACTGACATTTCTTGGGTTCATTTCGGGCTGTGATGGCAGTTTTCCACTCTGCATGTTCTCTAGGCGACTTATAGCAGTTGCCATCTGACTCATCTGTGTCTCGAGATTCTTGATGCTTGATGTGGCATCCTTTTAAAATTGCACAGTATTTGTTGCTAAGGTCTTCACAATATCCGCCAAGGATGAGTCAGGTGCTTGTTCGGCTGGCTGCTTCGTGTAATACATACCTCTAGGTGGTGGAGGTCTGTTTTGCCCACTTGACTGGCCTTGCTGATTACCATAGCTGAAATTTGGATGATCCCTCCATCCTGGGTTGTACGACTGAGAATATGGGTCGTACTTCCTGCCTTGGAAGTTTCCAGTTCCGACAGCATTGGCGTGTGCTTCTAGCTCATTACCCAGAACTTCACAATTATCGGTTGTGTGATCTGTGGTATCACATATTCGGTAAGGTCGGATATTTGAGCTCCCCCCCAAAACAGCCTTCTGAACCATTTTAGTAAGCTGATCAATCTTCTCATCCATCTGAGAATCGTTCACCTCCCTCACTATCCGCGTAGAGGCATCCCTTGTCCCGAACTGTTGAATCTTGGCAGCCATTTTCGAAATGAGTGCTCTAGCAGCTGTCGGGGTTTTGTCACATAGGTCTCCCCCACTGGCAGAGTCTAACATGTTCCGATTTGACTGCGTTAGCCCTTCATAAAAGTATTGGATGAGTAGCTGTTCTGTGATCTGATGTTAGGGACATCTGGCCACCAGCTTTTCAAAGCGTTCCCAATACTCGTACAAGGTTTCTCCGGGCAGTTGTATCGCTCCACTAATTTCCTTCCGGATGTTTGTGGCCTTAGATGCCGGAAAGTACTTCTCCAAGTACTGGGCCTCCATTTCCTCCCAAGTTTTTATAGATGCTGAGGGCAGGTAGTAGAGTCAATCCTTGGCCATATCCTTCAGAGAAAAAGGGAATGCCCGCAGTTTTATCTGTTCTTCTGTGACTTTCGTCGGCTTCATACTCGAACAGACGATGTGAAACTCCTTCAGATGTTTGTGCGGGTCTTCTCCTGCTAACCCCATGGAAAGAGGGTAACAGGTGAATTAACTCTGACCGGAGTTCGAAAGTGGTGTCCTCCCCTAGGTCAGGGAAGGTGATGCATAGAGGCTGGTGAGTAGTGCCAGTGGTGGCCAATTCCCGCATAGTCCTTTCGGCTGCCATTGCTTCTATCTCAGGTTCAGACTCGGAAGAATTCTCGGTGGCAAAAGGTAAGGCTTCAAATTCCTCTAGATTCTCTCTTGCTTGTCTTCTCAGAATGCGGTCTCTACGAGTTATTTCAGGATAAAAAAGCAGTTCCTTATTTTGGCATGAACGAGTGATCATTCACTGCTAAAACAAAAAGAAACTTAGGTGAGTTCAAGTGTATCGCAAATATTATATAAAAGAAATAAAATTATGAGACTCAATATAGAACTAATAAAACTAAACACTTAAAATCTTGCACCGCTCCCCGGCAACGGTGCCAAAATTTGACCGCACTGTCGCGATGCGGTAAAATTAATTAAACCTAGCTACCCTTCTAACTCGTAGAAGTGGTAAGTAGGGTCGATCCCACAGGGAGCAGGAAGACTCTTAGTGTTTAAGTAAATCCTAATACTAGCAACATATATAAATATATAGATAATGGGGGTTTATGAATTGATGTATATTAACTAAGGAACTAAAACAGAAATTAAGCAAATTAATTATGACTTGTTCTACTTATAAAATAACGAATCCCAGCCCTTAATCTTATCTCCCCCTAGTTATTACTACCCTGTGATAGATGCAATTATTAACCAATTTTATCCTTAAAACTCCTACCCCGAGATTAGCAACAAGCTCTGCTAACCTCGTTATCCCTTATGTTTAACTAACCAAAACAAGCTCTTTGGTTAGTCTATCCAATTGAGTGACCTCAGAATAAGCTCTCTGGATCTCATGAACCGGACGCCTAGAGTACTAGGATAACGAGATAGACACGGTGTTGACCTCGTAAGCTCGGACCCATTCAGACCGAGCTATATACTACCCTAGCGATATCAATCGCTATTCGCTACTAAGTGGCTATAGGTTCGTAACAATTACGGATTACGATTATAACCTAGCGTTACTTATGCAATTATAATCCTAGGTGATCAATCTAGCATATAAACATACAAGCATTGAAGGATAAACAAATAGTATAACAACGTTTCAAGGAATCAACTGATTAATAACCACTGTAAATATCACAAAATAGTAAAACTAGGGTTCGACTCGACTAAGGACTGAAATAACCTACTAGCCGCTCATGGCGGTGACAAAAGACAAATTTATCTGAAAATACATAATTAAAAGAATTAAGGACTAGAAACCCGAGCTATCAAATTGTTTGATTTTGTCAGAAGCAATGAGGATCCATGCGTTTATAGTAAACGTAAGAATGGAAATGTTGTCTTCCTTATCATATATGTCGACGATATACTGATAATGGGGGCAATCGTTCCATGTTTCAATCCGTGAAAGAGCAGATTTCTAAAAAAATCTCGTTGAGGAACAATGTAGAACTGTCAAGACTATTCTTAAGTACCTTAGAAGGACTAAAGAATATTTCTTAAAGTCTATGGTGAGCTGCTAGAGTCATCGGTTACTGGGTATACTGATGCTATTCCAAACGGACCATGATGACTTCAAGTCTTTGTCTAGATATGTTTTCGTTCTCAATGGTGGTACAGTGAATCGGAATAGTTCCAAACAAGTAGAACTGTCGGTTCCACCACTGAAGCCGAGTATATTGCTACATATGAAGCTGCCAAAAGGGGTTGTTGCTTTGTTATAGTTCGTAAAATAACTAGGTGTAGTTCCAAGTGCCAGCAGTGCAATACTGTTGTATTGTGACAACGGTAAGTGCAGCTGCGCTAGCAAAAGGAACCGAGAGCCACGAGCAGAAACAAGCATATTCCCTGGAGATATAATCTGATAGGAGAAATAATAGATAGGGAGATGTGAAGTTAGATAGAGTATCCACTGATGATAATTTGGCTAAGCCTCAACCAAACAGTTGTGTATAGCAGACACAACAAGTACTTTGAGAGCTTGGGTGTTAGACACATTGGTAGTTGGCCTTGATTCAGCAGAAGTTTATAGTTTGTATGTCTTAGAAACCTTTTCGTTTGAGACATTCATTCTTGATCACATTCTATGACATTTTGATTGTCTTTTGAGTTTATGCATTTATTAAAATAATTATTTTGATGGTTTGTTATTATTCTTGTGACTGCTCCCTTGAATCATGACTGTCATTTATGGTGTGAGACATAAATGATATAGTATGATTCTAAAATTGTAAAACTCATAAACTATATCTTGATATCTTCTATTCCTATTGCAGCATTCAATTTCCTGCTGTAATCTTAAGTGATTGTGTTTGATATTTATGTTTATGTCTCTCTTTTTCCTTAGTTACTGTTTGGAGGTAGAAGGTAATAAATAATACAGTAAGTGATATTTGTTTTGTTTTTGCGGTTGGAAATGATTAGAGTTGTAAAACTTGAAATCCATAAGTGTTATTCTTAACAAACCATGCTTACAAACAGCAGGGATATGATTATTAAAGCAAAGCAAATAAGGTAAGTGGATGTGTTGTAATATATTAATAGATTCAGATTAATGCAGTGACTTGCATTTTGAATCCACCAGCACAGTCCTCATATCCACCAGAGATGAAGTAATTGATGCCTGGAGTGAGAGTGTAGGTGAAATCCCCACTCACGTCGTTGAGTATTGCGTTCGAAGCATCACACGACACGTATGCAACTGGACCAACTACAGCCACTGTGTGTGGCTCCGAGAAACGAAAATCTGCATAGCCAAACAAATCTCACGTCGAATCATATCATACAAATATGGAGATTACGATACTCTAAAATATTATACAACATTATTTTTTCGATATATTCATGACATATTGGATCCGACAATTTTTATGATTCCAACCGTCTAGTCACCAACAAAAACAGTCCGATTCATTACAAGAATTATTTGTAAGATATACATGCATGCAGAGGTGGATACAACTTGTGCATGTGTAAAAATCAATACATTTTATGAGTATAATTTAGTTACACAAACTGGATGACTTACGGAATTCGTCACCGGCATGAAAAACCCTGGAATCAACCCAAGAATCAAAATTAACACCTGTGTCCCAACCTGAACTGCCACCTACTTCATATACCACGGCCAAAGTGTTAGGCACAACTAGGCACAAAATCAAGACCACATACATAATTTTGGAGGTAGAGCTTGCCATTTTTATTACAAACTAACTACTGTGTGTTTTGTGTGTGAAAGAAAAGCTTGGGAGAAGGGGGTGTTATATAGTTGCTAATCAAGGGTATTATAGACTATTCAGTTGTCCAGAAAAATCTTGGGCTTTACGTTCATTAAATTACCACCGCTGGCCCATGTGGGTTAAGCGTATAGATAATTAGACATTATGTACTTTCCCTCAAAAAATAAACATAAAAATTAGACATTACGTACCAAGTAGTTACTTTTTTAGTAGCTAGTTGTAGATAAATATTACGCTAATTCTATGCACGCTAAGCGTATGGATTTAATCTGGATTACATACGGATCCGTTAAAATCTATCGTTGTTTATACTGATAAATGTATTACATTTTAACATAATAATTTTTTTCTAAACAAGTGATACTTTTTAGTATATATCAGGATAAGTAGTTTAATTTCGGCTAAACTTTAATACCTTAATTTTCATGAAAAAGTTGTCATCTATTTACCCGAATTTAATATCCATACCGCTGATGTAAAAGAGAATTGCTCTAAATATTATGCTTCGTTAATAAAATCCGGTTGGTAACATTCAAAAAATTGCAGTATTTGTTAGTCTATTATTAAGCTTATCAACGTATATTTTTGCAATGAGTTGTTAATTTTTTTTCCTTTTCTCTCACGCTTGGGGGTGAGGCTTGTTATTTAGGCTAGACTTTTATATTTGTGTTTTCCTATTCTATTAATACAAAAATTTCACTGCAAAATTTTCAGTCTGATTAGTTTGAGATAAAGGTGTAAGCGAGTTACCTCCGATTAATTTTTTTGCCAATCTAAGATTGTCTCATTTACTGCAGCTCACGTTGAAGGTAAACTTTTTACGACCAACTCAAGATTGTTCATGAATCCAAATTAAAATAATTAAGCTTGTTTACTTTCCACGTTTAATGTGTAACGTATAATCACAAATTCTAATGTACCCTAGATGTAGGGATTAAAAGCGGATTTATAAGTTATTAGAATTCTTCATGATAATGTATAATTGTTTATACTTAAAAGTGTTACTTGTTTTGAAGAAAAGTAGTATCTTTCAACATAATACATTTTTTCATGAATAAGAAATATCTTTCAATAGGGCCGAACTATCCGATCCGACCATAAATAGCGTATACTAATTGAGAATTTTGCACTTTTGGTCCCACAGGACACGTCAAAAAGTACGATTTGGTCCCAACAGTTGCACTTTTGACCTCATTAGACTCAAATGTTGCAGAATTGGTCCTTCTGTTACGGTTGCATTAAATTCTTAGCAGAAGTGGTCCTAGTCGTTTTAGCAACGTTAGTCCCACAGTTATTTGCAAGTATAGTCCCAAAAAATTGGCACTTTTGGTACCAAATCTGAAGATTATGTAAAAATTAGAAAAATATTTTAAATTCTAAAATTCATTTAAAATATCTGAAAATAATTGAAACTGTTATTTTAAAAAAAAATCGTAAAATTGAAATATTTATAAAATTAAAAAAAAATGAAACATTTAAATTGTCTTAAAAGGATTTTATTTTATTTTTTAATTAAAAAAGTCTTCTTATTTTATAAAATTAGGAGTCCAACTTTAGTGCACCTGGGGTATCGGTGCACCTGCACTATTAATTACCATTAGATTAGGTCTTTTCATATCTTAACCGTTAGATAAAAAAAAATAAAAAAAAATCTCTCTCCTCATACCGATTACCTATTCTACTGTTTTTCATAGATTAATTAGCAAATAGTTACATTATTATTAGTATTATGTGCTCATCATAATATTTTCTCCAATAAAATAAACCTTCTTTTCTTGGATTGTCTAGATTAATTAATAAATGATTACACTTATTATGTGTTCGTCATAATTTTCTCTCCAAAAAATAAACCTTCTTATCCTAGGATTTTTGGCTATAGAAGAGTCTCGACCGAGAATCATCAGTCTCGACCGAGACTTAAGGCGGTTTAAATGAAGTTTTCTGCCAGCTTAATATACCTCTAGTATTTTGGCCATATATTGAGATCTACAACTCCGATTGAGGTGCAATCGGTGGCGTTGGAAAGATGATTCAAAGAGCTATAACTTTACGTGAAAGAGGAAATACCCAAAAATGACCAGAAGACCCTAAAAAACAGCTTTGAAGTTAAAAAAGCAATACATTGTCGGCCCATTACTTGGCCCACAAGCTCAAAAACGAGTTTTAATTAGACTTATTTTCCTATTCCAATAGGTTTTTCTCCCTCTTTATCCTGGAGATGTACTCCTATAAATATCTCAAGGTTCTAGATATAAGGAGGGAACTTCGACTTCAATTTGGAGAGCACGGACTTGGGAATTATGAAGAGCACGAAGAATCAAGATTCGACGACTCAGGTTTTTCTAATTTTATGTTTTCCATTATTAGCTTGTTCTTAGCGATCACTATGATCGGCTAAATTATTTATTTTCGTCTTTAACTATGTTGAACCCTAGGAAGATGTTTTTTGTGGTTATTCCTGTAATTGTTTGATTAACTATGTTTTGGGATTATTTATGTTATTTGGTTTCTTCATATCTTTTATATGTTTATTATTTTGACTGATCATCCGGGTATTAGACATATAATTGTCGCTAGGTCGTAAATTCATAATCCGTAATTGTTATGTGTTTATGTCCAAGAGTAGCAAATAGTGATTATTCGCTAGGATAACATAAGTCCCGGTCACTTGTATCAAGCTTGCCGACACCGTATCTACTCCGTTGCCTTAGTTCCCTATGCATTTGATTAATGGTGTTTTAGCGATCGTATCATAGAATTACTTAATTGCGTAGCATTAATTACTAAGCGTACCAGTAATTAATTATACTTAAGGGGTACAAGGATTAGCTAAGCGTAACTGTTAATTCATGGAGTAGGAGTCTCAGAACTAGATGGTCAAGCAGTTGCAATAGTTACAAGAATCATTCGGATTAGGGGGATACTGGTTAAAGGCGGGAATACCTTTTATTTATAAGTTAATTCATCTTTAGTTTACTTGTTATTTGCAATAGTTAATTTTTTAAATTTTCTCCTAATCTAAGAACAAAGAAAAAACCCTCCCCTCCCCCCACGATGACTCGAACCCAGGACCAAAGGTCTAGGTAGTAAATGCTCTGCCACTTGAGCTATCCAACATCGTCTATTTGCAATAGTTAATTAATTTTCATCAAAACTCCCCCCATATTATATTTATATTATTATAGTTATTTATATAAATTGGTCTAATACGATAATTCAATTAGTTTCTCTATTTCATGTGGGATCGACCTTGATTTACTCTACCTACTATTAGGAAGGGAGTTAGGAAAATAATAACTAATTTGACGTGCCTCGTCAGCGCTGTCAGTTTTCTTATTGATCGAATCATTTGTCTATTCTTATTCTGCAAAAACACAACTCATTTTATATCGAACGAATTCTTAGTTTTTTATTCAAGAAATAAATCATCTTCCCCTTTCTGATCGAACTCTTCACCAGTTGATACTTTTCTTTTTTTTAGCAGAACAGCGTGATTTAGTGTTGTTGTCCATACTAGCTTTCTAAAATTCTCCGCGTCACTCGTCTACTCGCCCTTCAAACTGTTTGACATTTTCTCCTCTGGGATTTTCTTTCGTCTTCACCAAAGATACTAGCCAAAAAAATATTTCGGTTTCCAGACATAAATTAAAGGAATGGTGCGTCTTATGCATTGCTGCTGACTTTCACATATGAAGGAGATAAAAATTAGTTTTGATGACCTAATTATTTGCCCAATATACAAGTTATTAGAAAGTAATATAATAAATACGAATTTATCTATAGATATATTTATGGACTCAGAGTTTTATCATTTTAGACAAAATATTATATTAGAAAATTCACTTTTTAAAAAAAAAAAATCCGACATTACACGGATATTTTTACATATTTTAAATAATTTTTTTTAGATTTCAAAATAATTTACAGATTTGTCAACCTTATTTGGATAATCTCGTTATAAATCCCTAAAATGTTGTGCATTATTCTAGAATTTGAAAAATTTACATAATAATAATTCAAATTAAACGAGTTAAAGTTGTACCCCAGGAGTAGTTGCTTATTATCGTGCGTAGCATTAGCGAACAACTTATTTTTTTAATGAATACCCTCGTACCCTATCGTCAACCTGAGATTTTTCTCCCTATTCGAACAATAGATTGATAAATAATTAAAAGAAAATAGTTTGAAATCTAAAAAATTTCATTTAAGATATGTAAAAGTATTTATAAAATGTTGGAATTATTTTTAGGAAGAAATAAATGTTCTTAAAAGAGTTTAAAGTAATTTATGAAACATATAAAATTATTTAAAATTTAGAAACTAAAGTTTTAAGAAGAAAAAAAAAAGTTTTAAGAAAATCTAATTTTATAAAATAAGTTGAATCTTTTTTTAATTCAAAAAATTTAAAATTTTAAAATTCTTTTAAGACAACTTAAAATTTAAAAAAAAAATGATTTTTCGAAAACTAATTTTTCTAAATTTAATATTTTCGGTTACTTTTATGACATTTTAAATAAATTTTAGAATAAATTTATTTTTATTTTTACATTAATTTTATATTTTTAGATTTTTTTATAATTTTTAAATATTAAGTCTAATGGGGTCAAAAGTGAGAGAGTTGGGACCAAAACGAAATAAAGCGTGTCCAATGGGACCAAAACTGCAAAAATCTAGAAATTGTGACGTCCCACTAATGGCTGGACCACTTTTGCGTAAATTTGGGACTATTTAATTTGTGCAAAAAATTGATGTTTGGGACTGAACTTGCAACATTTGAGTCTAATGAAGTCAAAAGTGCAACTGTTGGGGCCAAATCGCAATTTTGACGTACCTGTGGGACCAAAAGTGCAAGATTCTCTTTACTGATTCTACAAGTTTGACTTTTTTGAAGTATCATTATATTATCCAAATGCATTACCTTTTTTTCCTTTCACTTTTTTTTTTTTTTTTTTTTTTGTGTGTAAAATATGATAGTTTTATCCACAGTTGGTCCAATCTTCCAAAGGATTTGTTGCCAAAAAAGTATATGGGGCCCCTTGCACTATTAATATCATTGTTTCGCAAATAATTTTAATCAACTAAAGATAAAAGTAAAATATATAGACGATTCACTTTTCAATCTTATCAAATAAATATAGATAGATGATCGTTGAATTTTCTCAAGAAATCTACAAAATAAAAAAAACAACTAGTACAATCAGCTGCGAAACATTGATCTTCTGGCGCTTTTAGAAAAAGATTATTGAAATAAAATTGAAATTTTAAAACCTTAAAATACAAATTTTCAAATTATATACCTTGTACACACAATTATCTATACAAAATAAAATAAAGTGACATAATTAATTAATTGAAATAATTTTTAAATAAAAGATAAAAATACAAATAGTCTACTTTGTTCCTTGATTAATTTATTGATTTTACATCAACTGTTTAAATACTTTTAAACATAATTTGCTATTCTCTTTCCTATGAGGCCCCTCATATGATTTAATCTGTAAAAGAATTGAGGTTAGTTGCACTAAAGAGGCATTAATCTCGCGCCCTTAAGGTCCCACCTCAACACTTCACTTGAGCGACTAATCATCTATGCTATAATAAACTTTATTATATTATTGAAAATATTAGATAGGTATAGTAAAAATACATATATGTACCGAAAAAAAAAAGTAAAAAGAAGTCAGGGGCCCTTGCCCGCTGAGGCTGCGGTGCGAAATCGCAAAAACCCGGCTCTGGTTTTACTAAAAAAAGTAATACATTTGATTAATTAAGCAATATCTTTGACAATTAAATAATACCTTATTAATCCATCCCGCACATAAATTAACAAGTCGCGCTAAAAAAATTGGCAGATTTACAACTTCACACTTCACACCGAGTGATTCAGTCAACATATTGATAGGGAGTATTTACATTTCACTTGACGCAATCAATTAACCGAACACGTTTCCTCTAGAGTTGCTGGCGATATATTTACAGATCACATCACTTTTTTTTTAATCACATTTTACACTAAAGATAAATTCCAACTCAATCTCCAACCAACAAAACCAAACAACCATTTATTTAACCCAACCTTCTTTTTACTCTTTATTTTCCCCAGTCTATAGTTTTCCAGCCTCCTCCAACCTTACATAAACACAGCCATAGTTTAATTAGTCAATTACAACACTGATTATGGCAGAATAAAATATTATCTCCTAACACATTTAATATTATATCAGTAAAATTATTTGCCATTACCTTATAGCAAGAAACAGAGAGTAAGGCCTCAAAATAATTAGTCCCTAATTTTTCAATTGTTGCTAAAAGCAGAAAGATTTAGAATACTTATGGATTATTTTGAGTTCTATTTTAAAAATTCTCCATCTAGCTTTATTAGACCCTGTTTAGACACTAAATTACCATGCCGTCTACATTGGCCCCTACTCCCCCTCTTTAGTCCGGTCTATACCCGCCTTAACCTCATATAAGGTGTTAAACTCAATTTATTGTCCACCTAACTAGCGACTATCATCTTTTAGAATGTTGATTTTAAAGATCACTATTAGGTGGTAATCGAGTCAAATTGGCTCACAACCTACTTAAATTGGCTTAGGGGAAACTCAGTCAAGCTTGCAATTAATTAACTCAAGCTTGAGTTGAGCTATTCGAGCAACTCTCTAACTTAAGTTCAAGCTCAACAAAACCCAACTCGATAAATTTATGTGTCTTACCAAGCTTAGTGTATTTTTATTACAAATATTTATATTAATACCAGTAACTGGGTTGAGCCTGTAAATTTAATCTCGTATACATAATCGAGATAATAAGATAGGACATGGATCTTAGAACTTCATGATTTTCACATTCAATTAAGATACAATAGTAAGATACTAACCTTGATGCACCTTGATACAATAGTAAGATTGATCCTTCTGTTACGGTTTTCGTTAAATTGGCACTTTTGGTACCAAAACTGAAAATTATGTACAAATTAGAAAAATATTTTAAATTCTCAAATTCATTTAAAATATCTGAAAATAATTGAAACTATTATTAAAAAAATTGTAAAATTGAAATATTTATAAAATTAAAAAAATTGAAACATTTTAATTGTCTTAAAAGGATTTTAAAATTTTTTAATTAAAAAAGTTTACTTATTTTATAAAATTAGGAGTCCAACTTTAGTGCACCTGGGATATCGCACTACTAGAAATAAAGTTTTTTGCCACTACAAAATGTAGTTAAAAAAAAGGGAGAGTAGTCACAAAAATATTTTTAGAGCATCTCCAACCCACCTTTTATTATAGTGTGGATTTTGCACTGAAAATACAGTTTTTGTGTATATTATCTCCAACCCAACTCTATCCCACTAAATTTACAGTTTTATGTAACCATCTCCAACTCAACTCTATCCCACTAAATTTACAGTTTTGTGTAAACCATCTAACCCAACTCTATTCCACTAAAATTTACACAATAAGATTACTTACTTCTAATTTTATTTATAATTAATTATTTATGTTTTACATATTAAAAAAAATCAACACTATTTATTTTAGTTAAAAAAATTTAATAATTTCACATTTAAAGATAAAACATTGCATTCAACACCATGAAAATAAAAAATTACATAAAACATTACTATTAATAATTCTACATAACAAACAAATTTAGATGCTAGCATTGCCATGTTCGTCCCACAAATGGTCAACCAATGCCTCTTGCAAAGCAAAGTGAGCATTTCTATCCTTGATTTTTCTATGTCGAGCTAGCATTTCCAACATTGTTTTCTTTCATATTGTTGTAATGAAGTCTCCCTTGTATTAATTATCTTGCAATTTGATGTAACTAGTAATTTATCTTATTATTGTTTCATTATTTTTAAATATGCAAGATTAATAAAAAAATTAAACTAATTTTTTTGGTAATTAAATTTAATTGAATTAGATAAATTATTAAATATAAATATAACATTTATGTAGTTAAAACTGAATTTAGGGGTATTTTGAGCATATAATGTATAAATACAGTTTTTGTGTGGATGAACAATGTCCCCCTATTTATTGGGGGACACTATTCATCCCCCAATTATAGAGAGATGTTTTAGAGTGTGGTTGGGGGGATAAACTCTAAAATTCCCCCCAAAATAGAGTTATTGTGATGGGTTGGAGATGGTCTTAGTAACTACAAATCTAAAAGTAGTTACTATAGGGTAGTCACTTATAATAAGATGCAATAACTTTTTTTGTAACTACTTTGTAGTTACTAATGCATTTGTTACTATTTTTTGCAACTAATTTGTAGTTGCAAAAGAGCTTGGCATATTGTTGCAAATTTGGTTAAAATTATATGAAATATTTTATGTAACTACTAATAGTTAAAAAAGAGGTTACTTTTAGTAACCACTCTTGTAGTTGCAAAAGACTAGTGACAAATACCCTTTTTTTCTAGTAGTGTCGGAGCACCTGCACTATTAATTACCATTAGATTAGGTCTTTGAAAGATATGGACTAGATTAGGATATGTGGGTTTTATTAATTAATAAGTCAAACTAATTAATTAATTAAGCAGACATGGATATTAGGCCCATAAACCTAAGGTTATATGATACTATATATACATATTCTCTACAGTAGAGAATTAAGGGTTTTTATCAGATAAAAATTAGAGGCACTGTAGAATCAATAAGTGGTTTCCTAGCAATCACTTATTGAACGAGGATTTATTGAACGAGGATAGTTCCTACGGCGGACGACATACGCGTGGACACCTGAAGTGGTGAATTCAGTCGCGTTATTCCTTCCGGTTAAATTACGCAACAAGTAAATAAGTTCTAACTATTGTGTGATTATTGCTCATCGTTAATTCAATTGTAGATCACGTTCGTTATTCTTGATTAATTGTTTCACTGCGCACATTAGATGGCATCAAGAAAACCTAACAGTAGTATCAGAGCTTGGGACTCGATTTATAATTATTTTGGCTTAATTATTTGTGGATTTTATGAAATTGAAATTCTTCAATTTGGTTTGTTAATTAATAATGTGAAAATCATGAGATTTTTTTTTTTTTTAATAAAACATGGCACTATTCTGATCATTAGAATTTCGTTGAACAATGTGTTTTGGAAACTCAATATTACACGCAACAAACATTGCCAGTCTGCACTCGGCTTATCTCAGCCGTTGCTGAATCCTGCAAACAAGTTGTAAAATGGAACTATCTCCCAAGCATTGAAAAGTGGAGATAGTACTCGCCGGAAAGCTCGTGGCGGCGTCCTCGTCGGCTGCGGGGATTCTTCACTGTTGTTGCGATGGCGGCGGCAGGATCCTGCTGCTTCTGTTGTTGACGGCGACGAAGTCTCGTTGCTGCTGCGCGTTTTTTGTCGTTCGGCGGTGGCCGCAACGGCAGCGTGGGCCTACTGTTGTTCCATTTGCTACTGTTGTTGCGTCTTCGGCAGCGGAGGCGGCGGCGGTTAGGCGAAGGCCAAGGTTGCTGCTGCTACTGATATGACGGGGCGTCTACGCTGCTGGCTGCGACTACGCGACGAGTGGGGGCGATGGAGACGGCAGTGTCCCAAACCCTAATGGGCAGCTGGGCTGTGGGCCTGTTTTAAATTGGGCTTGGCCCAAGTAGTGGACATGGGCTTATTTTCATATTCAGACATGGACTTAGGCTGGCTGGGCTATTTAATTGAATGAGCCAAATTTATTAAAAATCTGATGAGATATCTTAATAATTGGACTGGGCCACGATAAAGGTGGGCTGTCTTAATATATGGTTGGACCATTTGATTAATTCAGCCCATCTGTTAGATTAACTAATTAGATTAATTAAAATTTCAAATTCCAAATATTAAGTTATTAGATTATTAAATTTATTATTATTGTTTTGAAATAATAATAATAGACTTTATTAATTTATTAATTAGATTAATAGATTTTGATAGTATTATTAATTTTGAAAGAATAATATTAGACTTGTATATATATAGAATTAATATTAAATGTATATATATTAATTTAGAATTAATATATATAATTTTAATCCACATTTAATTAAAGAATAAAATTTAATTGGATTAAAATTTTATTCGTTGAGTTTTATTTGATACCTTATGTGATAAGCAATTATTTGATTTTATGCTTATTCAATTTACCACAGTAGTTAAGTCTGCATTATGTTTGAGTAGGCGGCGCCCAATGCATGTAATCCGTGTAAGTATGTATGGGTAGACGGCGCCTAATATGTGTGGTCCGCGTTTCTTATGCCTGGGTAGACGGCACCCAATAATTGTGTTATAATTCAACATTAGATATTAAATTTAAACAATTAGTCTCACATAACAATTCCCCACTAAAAACCAATTCTTGTTTAGACACAAAATGTGTCGTCCATCATAATTGTTTGAGATTCCTAATCTTTTCAACCACGAGTTTTACACCAAAGTGTTTATTCTAAATCGACAAGACTCGGGCTCATTCATAGATGTATGGTTGACATCGTATGATGGAATTGACTTGCTTAAATTATTTTGAGATGCCAAAGCGACCAAAATAATTTAAGGACACAATATTAATTGGATTAATAAACCAAGAATTGCAAAATTGTTGTTGCAATTGGCTTAGAGGCATACCAAATGATATTATTATAATCATCAGCCAAAGCAGAGACTATAGTAATATAGACTTGAATCTTGGACCACTAAGGTTTATAAATTTATAAATCTGTATTTTGTGTTTGGGGGCGCAAAATATGTTAAAATTAGTTGGAGCTAATCATTACAATAAACTCTTGTTTTGATTAGTGATACGAATGTGATCTTCGTTTACTGTATTCTGATTTATTTTCCCATTTTATTATTTTCTTGTCAGATAAAATGTCATTTTTGGCTTATAAATGTTTGATGGAAACAAACAAGTTGACTGGGTTAAACTTTACGGATTGGCTCCGTTGTGTTGCGCTTGGTGTTAAGGCAAGACAAGATTGAGTATGTCTTGGACAAACCAATCAGTATCATCCCTGACAAGAGTTCTCCTGAGTATGCTACGTTTGATGAAGAAGCTCTTAAGAAACATGTTGAGGAAGCCACATCAGCTCAATGCTTAATATTGTCCTCTATGAGTATTGAACTGCATAAGCAACATTGGAGCATGTTCCCTTATGAGATGCTGAAACACTTGGAGAGTCTGTACGCTTCAGAAGCTCAGACCATGGAGTATGAGATACTTAGGGATCTCTTCAAATGTAAGCTTCATGGTGGGGGCCAAGTTTCTGAACATATACTGAAGATGATCGGATTGATTGAGAGGTTGGAATTGATTGGAATGAAGCTACCCTCAAGTGTCTCAATAAATCTGATTTTGCAGTCTCTTCCAAGTTCATTTGAAAACTTCATAGTGAATTCAACATGAGCAACACGAAGGCAACACTGCCAGAACTTCACAACATGCTCAAGACCTATGACTCATCTACTTCTAGAGGCAACTCTTTGCTCATGGTGAGCTCTTCTGCAAATTCTTCACTACAAGAAAAATGCAGTACAACAGCGCCCCTAAGACAACGGTTTCACTTTAAAACTTAGTCTATTAACAAGTAACCTTTGTTGTTTGAGAAACCGTTGTTGTTTAGTAGATAAATTCGCTCAACGACAATGGTACCGTTGTTGTCTCGCCATTGTGGTTTAGGACCTAAACTTTTCTTATTTTTTAAAATCATTTTTTCTTTTAAATAATAACTTAATTATTTTTTAACTTATTACTGCAGTGAAAAAGAAATGTCTCAAAACACACACAGATACAGTCGAGATGATTCCCCAAAATCCTAGCCCCGTCGTCGCGCTGCTCTGCCCCGCCGTCGCCTCGGCTGGGGGCCGCCATTGTCCTGCCCCCAACTGTACCCTCAAATCTGACTCCCCTGCCTTCACATTCATCAAATAAGCACCACATAAAGCAATCACACTCGCCTCCTTAACAATCACACACCACTCCACAAAAACCTCAACGAACACAAATCCAATTACAGAAATCGAGGAAGGGAGAAGGAGCAGCAATTCGAGCGAGAAGAAAGTGCACGCAAACAGTGGAAGGAGAGATAGCGATGACGGTGAAGATAGAGCAAACTAGTGTTTTTTTACCGGAAAAGCAGTTCGAACTCGAAGGTCTGCTGCGAGCCTCGGCGGAGATGGTGGGGAAAGTGAGTTTAGGTAGTGTTTACAAGGCGGTGCTGGAAGAAGGCACCATTGTTGCAGTGAAAAGGCTGAAAGATTAGAATCCATGTGCGAGAAAGGAGTTTGAGCAGTACATGGATGTAATTGGGAAGCTTAGTGTCACGCACTTGGGCCAAGACTACGTTTTTCCTCATGGACTTGGAGGTTCTCCCAAGTCTAGCCCACAAATAGGCCCAAATCCTTTAGCCCACTCTACTTAGCCCACTTGTAGGAATTCTCTAGAATAGTGTGGAGTCTTGTACATAGTTCTTGAAGTTGTAGAGAATTGTGGAGTGTTCTAAAGAACAACTCCTAACCCTTAGATCAAATTGATCTCCATCGTCCATTAGTGAGGTGACCTTGTATAAATAGGAGTAGACCCTCATTTGTAAACCATCCAAGCATTTGGAGTTTGAGTGGATACAAAGCTTTCCCACTAATCTCACACACAACACTTCTTCGAGAGCAAGGCTGACTTAGTTACCGCGAGGGACGGGAAGGAGCTAAGTGCCGCACGTGACGTGTTAAGGGAACAAGTCCGTGACATTAGGCATCCTAATGTGGTGAGATTTAGGGCTTATTATTATGCAAGAGAAAAGAGAGAAAAGAAGTTTTTTATTTATGATTTTAGGGCTTATTATTATGCAAGAGAAAAGAAGTTTTTTATTTATGATTATCTGCCCAATGGCAGCTTGCATTCGCGCTCTCGCCCTTCCCCTTCCCCCCGCTGCTGTTGCCACTTCCACTGCCTCCCTCATTGACCGATGCGTGCTAACATTCCAATAGACATTCAAGGTAAAGGCTGTGATTTCATGATTTATGCAGAAATGATTTAACTGATTTATACGTATTTAGGAGGATAAAGTTTGGTAGGATGATTTCTCGCCGATTTCAAAACTAATTCTCAAAATTTATGAGAATTTCTAATTGTTATCAAATAGTTGTTGAACTCATTATCGCTCCTATATCGAATTTTCTTCTCACTCTCTACTCACAATTTTTTAATATATGTATGTCTATATATACATATATATATCTGCGGAAGAATATACAGAGCAAGAAAAGTAATGGAGCTATTTAGTATTTGGGTATGAGTCCATAATTAAATTGATTTTGTTACTGATTAGTGGTTCAACTAAATATATTTGAGGTCCTGAGGGGGGATCTTTTGGGCTGGGGGCTAGAAGTCAGTTCAGCCAGAAACCAGTCTAACAGTTTGAGGTATGTTCGGCCATATATCAGCCGAACGCGCAATAGTCAGCCGGGAGAGAGAGAGAGATTGAGAGAGATTATTAGAGAGATTATGAGAAAGCTGTTCTATTTTTGCATATAGAGGGATATATGTATATATGTGACCATGCGTGTGTATATATATATTTGCAGAAAAAAGAGATACTATGTGTGGATACATATATTATATAAAATATGTGTATATATCTGTTTTACGTGTATATGTGTTTATGTAAATTTAGATGTGGGTGTGGGTTGTTTAGTTAGAGGGTGAAACTTGTGTGCGTGTGTGTATAGGTTGTGGTGTGTGTGAGTCTTATTCATTCAAATTGAAAGCTGTTAAGATGTTATTTAATTTAATTAAGATGGAATATGTTTTTGTTGATTGAGTTTAGCTAAGTTAATTTGATAGAGTAATTATTGTTCTTATCACCACAAGGCTTGTTATATACCTTTTTTTATTGAATATAACGTTTCCATTTGGTTGGTAACAGATTAGTTAAACTCATATTATAACATAATAAGAATTTTCTTGTAATTGGGATTCATGGTTCTTTTTTAGCTAATTTGGAGTATCTCCCTAAAACTTATAATTTATATTTCAATTGAGGCTCAAGTTTTAAAATATACAAGATGTAAATTGAGATTATGAGCAAAACAAAAAGCAAAAGTTGATGATGCTCTCACTTACTTTTCTTGGTACTCCTCTCTCTTTATTCACATCGCCAAAATTACCCTTCACCTTTAATCATAGAGACATAAGTGTTATTTTTAACACCCTCAATTCCTGAAAAATAGCAGCATAAGTCTATGGTAGTCAGTTGCAATTAAGAAATAAATCGATAACTCAGTGCAGTAATCTCCCATGGGATTCCTGAAGCAAGGGTATGTTTTCAACTCAAGAAAGAACAATCATGCACCATGACAACGGTTTATTTGAAGCACGGACTTTTATCTAGGATAATCTATTTCTCACTCACTCTGATGCGGATCCTACTAGCACAAGTGTAGGTATTTGATGTTTGTCCTTCAAATCAGATTGGCTTGTCGGATACAGGGTAGGTCTTTTATTTTTTCCAGTGGTAGAATACTTTTTTCTTTTTTCTTTATAGTTGAGTCATTTGACATTCTTCCTGCCATATCAAAATTCATAATCACGTTATGTTTCTGCCTAATGGGATGTGTAGTTCTGAAATATTGACTTCTATCCTGATCTCATTTTTCCTTGTAAGGCAAAAGGGTGTTCTATTATGTGCCATTCTCTTATATGTAGGGTATAATTATTGATGTTCTGTACTTTAATTTTGTGCGTGGTCCTGAGATGCCCTTTATCTCGACATAAGTTCTGACATAAAGTTTTGAGATGGTTCCCTTAGCTATTAGTCAGAGGTGGCCTTTGCTTCTTTATGGTCCAGCTGGTGGTGGAAAAAATGCACCTGTATACAAGTTGGCCCACAACTACGGTAGTAGAGGTATGTGGTTCAGTTGTAAGCTTATAGTTGTAACACGTGCATGAACTTGTTCACTAAATTAGTTATGTTTCCTCTGTAGTTTAATTTTGTTGCATGAACTTGTTCACTGAATTTTCATGGTAGCAGGTCACATATATCTGCGATGCTTGTTTTCAGCAGCAACATACATGAAGAATCACTTGTAGGCTGAAAATGATGCAATGTGGGCAGTAACTTAGAAAACAGCTGGAAGTTGCGGGTAAGAGCTTATACTTATTCCAGATAGAGCTAGAAGTAGAATAATATTAGCATGATTCTTTCAAACAAAATAATTTCTATGGTTCAAAAGAAACGATGTTGCATTTTGGCATTTAAAATAGCTAAAAATGACTTACATTCTGCTATATTTAGGACGCTTACCGAAATAATTGCATTTGAAATATGTGTTTGACAGATTTAGATGGTAAATTTGATTCAGATAGCTGCACACATTGTTGTTGGAAAACCTGCATAACACTATAGAAAAAAAATTGTGTTTGCTCCTATCAAGAGTAGATTACATGATTGAACTTCAATATGAAAATTTTGGATTATCAAGTTTGACAGTGTTTGTTTTATTTATCCTCTCATTGGGCATTAGTTTTGTTTTTCTTCTTCCTTCCTAATATCAGGTTCTCCCTTGATGATAATGGGGGTTGGCAGTGTTCTTCAAGCCAAATAACGATTTTTCTATTTCCCATTTTCGCATCATAGTATCAACCATGTACCCCAAGACCTGGTTGATATTTCGTAACTGGGTAATTCATTATTAAATCCACATGCTAGAGATTTGATGAGATAGTCGGAAGCCCCTAATAGAGTTTTTATAAAATGATTGAGGCTAAATTGAAAAAACAGACTTACAGAATCAGTAATAAGTAGCTATTTTTTAGTTGAATGAAATTTTTGTGGTTCCTTACAGGTTTGAGCTGAAATATTTTGATCCTTTTCTTGTTTTGGATGAATTCTCAGGTAAGTTGTCTCTTCTTTTAAGAAAAAATTATATATGGAAGTTGATTGCATTCAATTCTTATTGATGAGTGTTTTTTTGTTTAAACGGGTATACAGTTTCAGCTCCTGCAAGATTCTCTAATCATCCACATAGAGGTTTTATCACATAAAACACTTTGTTATTGTTCCTGACATTTGTTTGATGGCTTTGCTTTATAGGATTTGAGACCGTCACCTATATGCTACAGGTACAACAACTACATTTCTAATTTATTGTAGTTGTTACTTTCTCCAAATTAATCAATTTGCATATGTACACATGGACATTAATTTATATATCTAGTATATAACTCGTGCTTAACACATATGTTTCAGACATCCAACGAGCTGATGGGTGAGTTCTCAAAACTAGGGGGTAAAAAGTGTGACAATATAATGGAGACAAAGCAAGGTAGTGACACTTTTTATGCCTTTTGCTTGCTTCCTTTTTTTTAGTTATATTTTTTTAAATAAATTTGTATTGTAAGGCATCATATTAAATTGTTTGCACGATTGTTACTTTTTTATCACTGATTTTCAGATTCCTATCTTATTGGCGGTAATTACGCGATCTGATTGGATACAAAAACCTACCAGTAAATTAGAATTAAATTTGTTGGAAATAAACAAATTTGTTCATTTGTGTCGATGATGATTACCGAAAAATTATACAATATCTAGAAATCCGAGAAAAAGAATTATGCAGGATCCTTCATGAAGATCAACTACATATTAGCAGCTAGTTTTTTTTCTTTGAGTGAGACACACAATTGATGGTTAACCTTGTCTTTGTGTATAGAGTTTTAATCCTATGTGTGAACCTAATGATTATTGGCCATGCAAGTTTGATGAAAGTCCCGAGTTAAGTAAGAGCAGAATGGAGATTCTTCCCAGTCAAATTGTTGACCAAGGAAACAAATCTTTAGGTTCTGCTGAGGTGGATTATGCCTTTACATTTGCAAGAGGACAGTCGGGGCCTGAAGATGATGAGGAATTAACTGAAGCAAAGATTAGAGCTTTCCTGGATGAAAAGGTATCTTGTACCCTACATTTTCGGCCAGACCTTACCTAGTCCAGGAAAATACAGTGTTAAATAGTGCTACAGTTTAAATTGGTCATTTAGATTGTTCAAATTTCCTATTTTGAATGTATTGCTTCTCCCTTTAGAATTTATAGACTGGGAAAACTAGAAATCCATTTTTATCTTTCTTTCCTTCCCACCTACCCTTTATACCTGATTGCAGTAATGCAAACATTGGAAGGATTCAGATTATTGCCCTTCACAAAGTCCCAATGCTGATGGGATTGACATCTTCTCTTCCACCAACATTAAAATTCAAGATTGCGTTATACAAACAGGTATACAACTATAGAGCTACAAACATTTAATTTCCAGCCTTCTGTTTTATCAATTTAAAATTTATTGGTGAATTGAATTCGTAGTAATAGTTTTTATACTTTAATTGTTGTTGTAGTTGAAGAAAGGTATGGAAACCAGATCTTTATTCTACAACAGGTGAAATGAATACACTACTTCAGTATTATTCTTTGGTTTGATTTTTTTTTTGGCAATTTTGTAAGGACCATTTTTTATAAATTTATTAATTTGGCTGTTTCGGTTTCTTTCTTTGTTAGTAGTTGAAGAAATTCTAATTTATTTCATTGGCTTTTTAGTGAAGGCGATAAAGAGCAAAAAGACGAGAAGATGGATTCTACTACAGAGATAAAAAAAGATCATCTCCAAGACTAATTGATTTTATTTTCTAATGGTAAATAGCTGATGTAATGAACAAAGATCTTTACTAGAATAAGGTATGCATGAAGAAGTACATATAGTTATTACAATCATATTCCGTAGATTCTAAAGGAACGAACTCCATTAATACTCTTCTGAATTTAGCAGGTTAATAAAATTCCAGACTTATTTCATAAATAGACTATTATCAACTCATTTAGCATGCCTCTTATTGAAGAAACACACTCTACAATTTCTACTTCGAGACTGATAGAGATGCGTAATATTTAATTTGTTACTCCTGAAAAAGAGTCATGCTTATCATAAGTACCTTCTATATGTAACCTGTAAGCTAATTTTTAAAATACAATCGTTTTCCAATTCTTACAGGTGCAGCAGGTCCGATGTAACAACATAATAAATCAAGCCGGAGAAGCCGAAAAGCACTGCCTCTTGCACATAAATCTCGGCAGGTAACACCACTGTAATAAGAAACTAAATGTCGTCATTCCTTTATCATCATCATATTCCATATACTAAATTCTTCTCTTATAATACTTACAAAAAACTCACGGGTTTACTGAGCAAAAAACGACTGAAAGAGGAATATGGTTTGTTCTTTCATACCTTCTTTCCCTCAGTACTACATCACTTTCAGGATGGGTTGTGCTGATCAGTATTGTTCATTTATATTTTGGATAACCATGGACATTTGTGCAGAGACTAGGAGATTAGTGTTTATACCAGCAAGCTGCCCTCAATAACTGTGTGTCTATGTTTGTGTGTACATATATTAATGGAAGTTGAAGAAACACCGTATGGAAATTTGTTTAAATTTTGATGTATAATATTATTGGGGTGTTCTCATTATGAATAGGTGTCTTTGCGATAGATTTGTTTAAATTAGGTCCACTTTTATTTTCTTTATTTTTATGTCTTTGCTTATTTATTTTTTGTTATATATTTTGCATTTTGCGAGGTACTTATGATCTTCATGAGTTGTTGCCAAATGGAGGAATGAAATTTTTGCATACTGTGAAGTGCATTGAAGCTCAAGAGTAGTTAATTTTTAATCTTGCTTTTGGAGGTATATTGGTGGATTTTTTTTCTAAACAATGTACTAAATATATTAACTTTGATGATTTCGACTATCAAAATAATTTTTGCTTTATTTAGTTTTTTATCTTTTATGTTATGTATTTTTTTCTTGAATTATTTATTATTTAAAAATATTTTAAAAAATAAAACAGGAAAACAATAGCTAATAATATGTACCATAAACCCATTGTTATAAAGGTTAAACAACAACAGTCAAAATCGTTGTCTTTATGTTGTTGTAAAAACTAAAACCACAACAGTCAAAAATCCTTGTAATGACCGTTGTTGTAAAGGCCCAAACGATAACGGTTAATAACTGTTGTTAACAATAAGTGTTGTAACAATTGACAACGGTTAAGTTGCGTTGTAATGGGCGTTGTTGTAAAGGTCAATCACAACGGTTAAAAACTGTTGTGGTAAGGGTCTTCGACAACAGTAAAAAACCGTTGTGGTAGGTAGGGGTCTACTACAACGCCAGGTACAACAACGCTCATTTATAGCAAACGATAACAGTTTTCCACCGTTGTCGTTTTGCAGAATTGTTGTAGTGCTTCCAAGCAAAAGAATAAATAGAAGAGGAGGAGGAAAGCATCTAAGGATGCAGCCTTGATGCCTAAGAGTGGAGGGGTTCAAAAGAAGCCGAGAATACCAAAGGATGAATGTTTGTTCTGCAATGAGAAGGGGCACTGGAAGAGAGACTGTCCGAAGTTCAAAGCACATGCTGCATTGGATGAGAGCTTAGGTAGTTTGTTTTGTACGTTGAAAATAGATTAGATTTAGATCTTCCTTCGGGATATAAATTAGATTTATATAATTGTTATTTTGTTCTTTAGACTTCCAAGAATATTATTTCCATTACAATATTAGACATTTATGACCTTATCTTTCTATTTTGCAATAGTAGATGCTGGTTTCGCTTAATGGATTATTTTAAGGAAGTGTCTTTCTTCCGAATGGATTATATATGCTTGAATGTGAACAAAATATTCTCAATGTACAAGAACAAACGACATAAGCTAAACAATACGGATTATAAAACCTACCTGTGGCACTGTAGACTTGGTCATATCAATGAGAAAAGAATAGCAAGATTGAGAAAGTTAGACTATCTCAATCATTTGATTTTGAATCATATGGTGCTTGTGAATCTTGTCTCAAAGGAAAGATGACAAGTTAATTACTTTCTGGGGAAAGGGTTACGTGCCAAGGTTGTGTGCTCGAGTTGATCCACACAGCAGTATGCGAATCGTTCCAACTTAAGCAAGAGGTGAATATTCGGACTTCATAACTTTCACTGATGATTTTCAAGGTATGGATATGTGTATATCATGAAACACAAATCTGAGGCCTTTGAGAAATTTAAGGAGTTTAAGTTAGAAGTTGAGAAAAAACTTGGAAAAGTATTAAGACTCTCCGATCAGATCGAGGACGGGAATACTTAAGCCCAGATTTTCTTGATTACTTGAAATCACATGGAATCCGGTCAGACTGGACACCTCCAGCTACACCATAGATGAATGGAGTATCCGAAAGGAGAAATCTAACTTCATTAGATATGGTTCAATCCATGATGAGCTACACCAGTCTCCCCTTATTCCTTTGGGGTTAAGCCTTACTAATCGCTGGTTACATTTTGAATAGAGTTCCTCTTAAATCAGTCATGCAAACACCATATAAGTTATGGTGTAGCAAGAAGTCGAGTCTTAACCATATGCGGACCTGGGGTTGTCCTGCTTTTGTTAAGAAAATGACGACTGATAAATTGGAGACTACAAATGAGAAATGTTATTTTGTGTATATCCTCAGGAAACTAAGGATATGAATTCTACTTTCATGGAGATCACTAGGTGATAGTTTCCAAGAATGTGTCGTTTCTTGAAGATATTTATATCTCTGAGTAACAAGGTCACAACAAGGTAGATCTTGAAAAGATTCAAGAACCACAAAATAACATAGAGGATGAAGTCTTGTCCAATGGAGTGGACAAGAACACAGTGGGAGTTTTGATGATCTATTGGGAGGGGAAACAACTCTTAGAGGGTCACCTCAAGACAATGAGATGCATCAAAATAAGATATTGTATCAAACCCGCAAGATAACATAAAGGATGAGGTATTGTCCAAAGTAGTGGACAAGAACTCAATGGGAGTTTTGATGATCTATTTGGAGGGGAAACAACTCTTAGAGGGTCAGCTCAAGATAATAAGATGCATCAAAGACAAGATATTGTATTAGTCCCACCTCAAGAGAATCATAGTGAAATTCTTGAGAGTATCCCAAAATGTTGGAAACCAACTCACAATCAGAATAAACCACATGAACCAACGCAAAACCAACTCAATAGGCCTCAAAGGAATCGTCATACACCTGAAAGACTAAATATATTGGTTGAGAACCAAGATGATGAAGCTGTTTCAGAAGACGACGAACCTAAGACCAATATCGAAGCAGTGTGGGGCACCGATTCGAAGATGTGGCTAGCTGCCTTAACATCTGAAATGGACTCGATGTACCTCAATCTAGCCTAGGAACTAGTTGATTTGCCAGATAGGGCTTATCCCATAGGCTGCAAATGGATCTTCAAAAGAAGAGAGATGCAAATGGCAAGGTACAGACCTACAAGGCTAGGTTGGTGGTAAAGGGTTATAGTCAATGCGAGGGCATTGACTATGATGAAACCTTTTCGCTAGTTGCTAAGATCAAGTCCATTAGGATATTACTTGCAATAGTGCATACTATAACTTTGACATTTGGCAAATGGATGTCAAAACCGCGTTTCTCAATGGAGAAATGAAAGGCACTGTGTATATGTTACAACCTGAAGGTTTTGTATCCAAAGAAAAGCCTAGGCAAGCATCTAGGAGTTGGAATATTTGCTTTAACAGAGCTATCAAATTGTTTGATTTTGTCAGAAGCAAAGAGGATCCATGCGTTTATAGTAACGTAAGAATGGAAATGTTGTCTTCCTTATCATACATATCGATGATATACTAATAATGGGGAGCAATCATTCCATATTGCAATCTGTGAAAGAGCAGATTTCAGCAAAATCTCGGTGAGGAACATTGGAGAACTGTCAAAGACTATTCTTAAGTACCTTAGAAGGACTAAAGAATATTTCTTAGTCTATGGTGGGCAGACAGAGTTATCAGTTACTGGGTATACTAATGTTAGCTTCCAAACGGACCATGATGACTTCAAGTCTTTGTCTAGATATGTTTTCGTTCTCAATGGTAGTGTAGTGAATCGAAATAGTTCCAAACATAGTAGAACTGCCGATTCCACCACTGAAGCCGAGTATATTGCTACATCTAAAGCTGTCAAAAGGGGTTGTTGTGTCGTTCAAAGTGCCAGCAGTGCAATACCGTTGTATTGTGACAACGGTAAGTGCAGTTGCGCTAGCAAAGGAACCGAGAGCCATGGACAGTAACAAACATATACCCTGGAGATATAATCTGATTGGAGAAATGATAGATATGAAATTAGGTTGAATATCCACTGATGATAACTTGGTTAATCCTTACAGTTGTGTACAGCAAGGCACAACAAGCACTTTGAGAGCTTGTGTGTTCGACACGTTGGTCTTAATTCATTGGGAGTTTATAGTTTGTATATCTTAGAAACCTTTTCGTTTGAGAAATTCATTCTTGATTGCATTCTATGACATTTTGATTGTCTTTTGGGTTTATGCATTTATTAGAATAATTAATTTAATGGTTTGTTATTATTCTTATAATTGTTCTCTTGAATCATTACTGTCATTTATGGTGAGACATAAATGATATAGTATGATTCTAAAATTACCATAACCGATGGTCATCAAGAATGGGATATTGATGGCACGCGATAGGTTAGCATGTGGTCTGCATCACATTCTCCGAGAATGTAGTAGGTCTCACAACTACGAGATATTAGATATCCGTGATGGACACATGAGTACTTTGGAGAGTACTGGTACACCCTAATATTAAACAGTTTGTTTTCAGTGTCAACGGTTTATTAGTGTGCGGAGTATGTAATGATCCTTTGACCTAAGGTCAATACTCATTTTGTTTGCTAAGTGATGAACTTTGACCAAGTACAACGTTTGCCTCCCAAAGGAGGATAAGACACGTCTTGTGTTGGGTTCATCATGAGGCAAATGAAAATGGTAGTTGAGCCAAGATTGGGATTCATTCCTCGATTAAAATTCGAGAGAACACTCATATTCCTCTATATTATTTGACAATAAAGTCATTGGTCAATGCAAAAGATATTCAAGTAAAGTAATTGAATATGATCGTATATGACATATAATAAAGATGAGAAAAGTGATTGAGCTATTCCGATAGACAGATGGCAGATCTTAGGCTCAATTGGGTGGTTCGTGAATGAAGGGATATTACATAAACTTCATATAAAGGTTGTTTTACGAATTGACGTAAACGTCCTTCATATATCGAGTTCGCTGTACAACGCAGTCTAGGAGTTTTGTGCAGACTTTAATAAGATTATCGTCGATAATGAGGGCCTAATGGGTCACACTTTATGTATATTGTTGTTCTACTTAAGGGTACAAGGTTAGTGCTTCGAATTATATCTAATGCTAGTCCAAGTGGGAGATTGAAAGATATGGACTAGATTAGGATATGTGGGTTTTATTAATTAATAAGTCAGACTAATTAATTAATTAAGCAGACATGGATATTAGGCCCATAAACCTAAGGTTATATGGTACTATATATACATATTCTCTACCGTAAAGAATTAAGGGTTTTTATCAGATAAAAATTAGAGGCACAGTAGAATCAATAAGTGGTTTCCTAGCAATCACTTATTGAACAATTGTACCGAGGATAGTTCCTACGGCGGACGGCATACGCGTGGATACTTGAAGTGGTGAATTCAGTCGCGCTATAGCTTGCGCTATTCCTTCCGGTTAAATTACGCAACAAGTTCTAACTATTGCGTGATTGTTGCTCATCGTTAATTCAATTATAGATCATGTTCGTTATTCTTGATTAATTGTTCCGTTAGGCACATTAGATGGCATCATGAAAACCTAACAGTCTTTTCATATCTTAACCGTTAGATCAAAAAAATAATCTCTCTCCTCATACCGATTAACTATTCTAGTGTTTTTCTAAGATTAATTAGCAAAAAATTACATTATTATTAGTATTATGTGCTCATCATAATATTTTCTCCAAAAATAAACCTTCTTCTCCTGGATTGTCTAGATTAATTAACATTATTACACTTATTATGTGTTCATCATAATTTTCTCTCCAAAAATAAATCTTCATTTTCTTATTGATCGAATCATTTGTCTATTCATATTCTGCAAAAACACAACTCATTTTATATTGAACGAATTGTTATTTTTTTATTCAAGAAATAAATCATCTTCCCCTTTCTGATCGAACTCTTCATCAGCTGATCCTTTTCTTTTTTTGAGCAGAACGGCGTGATTTAGTGTTGTTGTCCACACTAGCTTTCTAAAATTCTCCGCGTCACTCGTCTACTCGCCCTTCAAACTGTTTGATATTTTCTTCTCTGGGATTTTCTTTCGTCTTCACCAAAGATACTAGCCAAAAAAATATTTCAGTTTTCAGACATAAATTAAAGGAATGGTGTGCGTTATGCATTGTTGCTGACTTTCGCTAATGAAGGAGATAAAAATTAGTTTTGGTGATCTAATTATTTGCCCAGTATACAAGTTATTAGAAAATAAAATAATAAATACCGAATTTATCTATAGATGTATTTGTGGACTCATGAGTTTTATCATTTTAGACGAAATATTATATTAGAAAATTCACTTTTTAAAAAAAAAAATACTTTCGACATTACATAGATATTTTTACATATTTTAAATAATTCTTTTTTAGATTTCAAAATAATTTACAGATTTGTCAACCTTATTTGGATAATCTCGTTATAAATTCCTAAAATGTTGTGCATTATTCTAGAATTTGAAAATTTTACATAATAATAATTCAAATAAAACGGGTTAAAGTTGAACCCCATGAGTAGTTGCTTATTAACGTGTGTATGTCACAAATAATTAATAGCATTAGTGAACAACTTAGTTTTTTTATGAATACCCTCGTAACCTATCATCAACCTGAGATTTTTCTCCTTATTCGAACAATAGATTGATAAATAATTAAAAGAAAATAGTTTGAAATCTAAAAAAATTCATTTAAGATATGTAAAAGTATCTATAAAATGTTGAAAGTATTTTTAGGAAGAAATAATTTTTCCTAAAAGAGTTTAAAGTAATTTATGAAACATATAAAATTATTTAGAATTTAGAAAATAAAGTTTTAAGAAAATCTAATTTTATAAAATAAGTTGAAATTATTTTTAATACAGAAAATTTAAAATTTTAAAATCCTTTTAAGACAACTTAAAATTTTATAAAAAATTTAATTTTTCGAAAACTAATTTTTCTAAATTTAATATTTTCGTTACTTTTATGACATTTTAAATAAATTTTAGAATAAATTTATTTTTATATTTTTACATTAATTTCAGATTTTTTAGATTTTTTTATAATTTTTAAATTAATATTTTTTAAGTCTAATGGGGTCAAAAGTTAGAGAGTTAGAACCAAAACGAAATAAAGTGTGTCCAATGGGACCAAAACTGCAAAAATCTAGAAATTGTGACGTCCCACTGACGGCTGAAAAATTTGGGACCACTTTTGCCAAAAATTTTGGACTATTTATGCAAAAAATTGACGTTTGGGACTAAACTTGCAACATTTTAGTCTAATGAGATCAAAGTGCAACTGTTGGAACCAAATCGTAATTTCGAAGTGTCCTGTGAGACAAAAAGTGCAAAATTCTATTTACTGATTCTACAAGTTTGACTTTTTTGAAGTATCATTATATTATCTAGATGCATTACCTTTTTTTCCTTTCTCCCTTTTTTTTTTTTCTTTGTAAAATATGATAGTTTTATCCATAGCCGGTCCAATCTTCCAAAGGGTCTGTTGCCAAAAAAGAATATGGGGCTCCTTGCACTATTAATATCATTATTTCGCAAATAATTTTAAGCAACTAAAGATAAAAGTTAAATATGTAGACGATTCACTTTTCAATCTTATCAAATAAATATAGACATATGATCATTTAATTTTCTCAAAAAATCTAGAAAATAGAAAAAACAACTAGTACAATCAGCCGTGAAACATTGATCTTCTTGCGCTTTTAGAAAAAAATTATTGAAATAAAATTGAAATTTTAATAAAATACAAATTTTCAAATTATATACCTTGTACACACAATTTACCTTAAATATAAAAGAAGAATCGTTGAATTTTCAAATGTGTCTTTATGTGAGTTTTTTTAATTTTCGTTAAAACATAATTTATTAACATGAACCATTGTTGCTTGCTACAAATGAGGGAAATTTGTATGGAGTCAACCAATAAGATTCTTTTCTATTTCTTTTTCTTTTTCTTTTTTATGTTTTCCCCCTTAATATTTAAAAGGTTTATAACTTTTTCGTCTCAAATCGATTTTTTATGAAAAGTATATCGGATTAATGTTCTTTTTACGATTTTCGATTTGACATCCATTATGCATATATTTTATTAAAATATTTTTTTTAGATGTAAGTTACTTATTTTTAGAATTATGATCATATATTTCATTTTTTTTTTGTATTTAGAATAAAAAATATCAGATAATTTCAAAATAATATATTTTTGGAAGGATAAAATTATCTTTTTTTTTTATTTAATAATTTTTTATTTTTTGAATCATTTTGTTTAATTTGATGAAAAAAAATGCAAAGTTGTGTTTACAATTTACAATAGAAAAGTTTAGATATATTATTAAAAGTAATTTGTTGATTGAATTAATTAGTTTTTTTCTTCTTCTTTTTCGTTGAAAAGAAAAATTATGTTAACTACAAAAACAATGTGCCGATTGTTTTTATTTAAATCCGCCATAATAATATAGTTTAGCATGACGATGAACTAATATAATTGTGGGATCTCATTCTAATATTGCTAAAACACTAGGGAGAATTATACATTCTGTAATTCTGATAGTGCAAGCAAAATAGATCTAACAGTTGAGGTAATGACTAATTTGTCCATACATGATTTTTTTTAATGCTATAAAGTGCTATTATGTTGCTAATCATGAGCTGATGTTAAAGGTTGGTAGACCGGTGATACTACTGATGAATATTGATTCTAGCTACTCTTGGATTATGTAACAGTAACAGACTTGGTATAAATGTATTTGAAGGGAAAATCATGATTAGAACTAATGTAGGTACAAATGTGTTAATTCCAAGATTATCCATTGACTCCATTCCAGGTGACAATGTCTTTCAAATTTCAACGTCATCAATTTCCTCTTACAATTTCATATGCTATAACCATCAATAACAGTCAAGGAGTCTAATGTAGGACTCTTTTGGGGAAACCAATTTTTTTTCTCATGACTAATTAAAACTTTTTTTTTCAAGAGTTACAATTCTACCCATATGCGATTTGGAGAAACAACATGACACTTTAGTCTTTAACTTTTTTCATTAGTTTGCATTTTGTGTAGTTTATGATAATTAGATATGTGTCGTGATATCAAACTTCTACTCATTGTAGTACAATATTTCGTACAAGTCCTTTATAATATCTTATTAATTACACATTTTGCTTTCTATTATGATACGTATTTACATTTATATTTTAGTAAGAACATAATTAAATAATATCTAACCTGTGCATCGCACGGGTGGATATCTAGTTATCCATAGAAATAAAATAAAGTGAGATAATTAATTAATTTAAATAATTTTTAAATAAAAGATAAAAATACAAATAGTTTACTTTGTTCCTTGATTAATTTATTGATTTTACATCAACTGTTTAAATACTTTAAAACATAATTTGCTATTATCTTTCTCATGAGGCTCGTCACATGATTTAATCTGTAAAAGAATTGAGGTCCGTTGTACTAAAGAGGCATTAATCTTGCGCCCTTAAAGTCCCACCTCAACACTTCACTTGAGCGACTAATCATTTAAGCTACAACAAGCTTTATTATATTATTGCAAATATTAAATATATATAGTAAAAATACATATATATACCCAAAAAAAAAAAAGTAAAAAGAAGTCAGGGGCCTTGCCCGCTGAGGGCCCGTTGCGGCATCGCAAAAAGCCGGCTCTGGTTTTACTAAAAAAAGTAATACATTTGATTAATTAAGCAATATCTTTGGCAATTAAATTATACCTTATTAATCCGTCCCGCACATAATTAACAAGTCGCGCTAAAAAATTGGCAGATTTACAACTTCACACTTCACACCGAGTGATTCAGTCAACATCTAATTTAATGAATAATTGATAGGGAGTATTTACATTTCACTTGACGCAATCAATCAACCGGACGTGTTTCTTCTGGGATTGTTGGCGATATATTTACATTGATCACATCACCTTTTTTTTATCACATTTTACACTAAAAACAAATTCCAACTCAATCTCCAACCAACAAAATCAACATCCATTTATTTAACCCAACCTTCTCTTTACTCTTTATTTTCCCCAATCTACAATATTTCAGCCTCCTCCAGCCTTACATAAACACAACCATAATTTAATTAGTCAATTACAACACTAATTATGTCAGAATAAAATATTATCTCCTAATACATTTAATATTATATCAGTAAAATCATTTGCCATTACCTTATAGCAAGAAACAGAGAGTAAGGCCTCAAATTAATTAAAGTCCTTATTTTCTCAATTGTTGCTGAAAGCAGAAAGATTTAGAATACTTATTTGATTGTTTTGAGTTCTACTTTGAAAATTCTCCATCTAGCTTTATTACACATTGTTTAGACGCTAAATTGTCATGCCGTCTACATTGGCCTCTACTCCCCCTCTTTAGTCCGGTCTATATACTTATTTTGTACATATAAACTATTTTAAATAATAAATTAAGATACAATATTAATTAAACAAAATTAAAAAATCTTTTTTCTTAGAATTGAGTAGTGCTTGAAACGCGCGATGCGCGGAAGACATTTTTAACTATGTATTGCTTCTAATTAAAATTAGTAGTATTCCCGTGCGATGCACGGTTTGTAAATGTAAATGAATAAATAATAAAAATTTTATATGTTTATATAATTTTAATATAATAAAATATTACAATCAATATATAATAAGAGAGGAAAAGGTATATGTTAATGCAAGAATAGTCAATGAAAAGTATTAAAAATAAAAAAATATATAAATTTGGGTGAGATATAGAATATTCATATTTGTTTTTCTTAATGTATGAATATCTCTAGCGTCCTTGTATGGAGGTGGTAATGTAGATCATCTTGTACAAAGGATGAGTGTATAAATGTATATTTATAATTTTATGATAAACATTTATATTTATCCGAAGTATCTATATTTTATTTTTTCAAATATAATGTTCAAAAAAATTTCAAAAGCTTATAATGAGTATCAATAACACTACATTCTAATTTTATTAATTTTTATTTGTAGCACAACACACTGATAACTAACCCACACAATCAACCAAAAAAAAAAATTATGTCTTTAATTTATTTTATTTATTTATACAATAGGTGTCAAACTATAGATAAAAAATAGATGACTAATTAATTTATTATAAAAAAAAATCGCATTATAAATAATAAAATATGTTTTATTTCAAAAAAATTGAAAAAATAAAAAGTTGAAATAAACTGAAATTATAAAATATTTATTAAATAATTCAATTTTTTTATTTTTATATGATTAAAAAAATTAATAAGAAAACAATTAATAAAAAATGAACAATATTCAAATTAACATTAAATATAAGAAAGACCTTTAGGGGTTTATTTAATAACATTGTACTAAATCTATTTCTTTTGTTTAAATTTTTTTCTTTATTTATTTGTTTTCCCTTTCTAGGTATGAATATACTTGACCATAAATTTTTATTCGCATAATTGATACTACACAAATTAAATGACACATTAAATGAACATAAAATTAAATAGAAGAAGAATGGGTACAACATACATAGGATTTCAGAAACAAAAGAAATAGTAATTTTGCTTTTGCCAACAAAGTTACTCACATCCCACTCCCTTCTTCACATTTTCGCCCCCTCCCCCCATTTTAGATTCTAGATAATTCTGTGATTTCTCTCACATAATTCCGGTCAGACTCTGTCTCACACATTCTCACAATGTCGGTCTCTCTATGTTACTCTGGTGGGTGGTGATGTCGCATCCCTTCTTCCTGAGTTACTTTGAATCTCTTAATCTTCATAACAAATAAAATTATTTACAGAAGAAAAATATTTGGAAGTATACAAAAAAATTGGCTGAATCAACGGCTTGATTAATGTCGATTTCAATGAAAATAAAGCTGACTGTGAGGCAATTGGGGAGTGTTTTCCTTTGCTTAACTTTTGAAGAAGTAATTAAAAGTAGATATTGTGGTAAAATTACTTAAAATCAAAAGTAAATAGTGTTTGAGAATAAAAGTGATTTTGCTCAAATAAAAAGATGGAGTGTTTGATGGTTAAGTAACTTTTAGCTTATTAGTGAGAGAAAAAACTTCTATTTATTTACCAAAATACCAAAAAGTTGGAAAAAATAATTTTTATTAATTTTAGCTTTTGGCCTAGAATCTTTTTTATTAAAGTTGAAGCAGTTATTCCAAACACTCCAAATAATTTTTTCAAGCTATAAGTTAAAAAGCACTTCGAGAAAGCAATTACAAACACCCCTTTACTATTGATTTGATATAGTTGTACCTAAATATATTTTAGAATATATGTAGATCTATCCCCAAATAAAATATTTTATACCAAAAATAATATTTTCTAGAAATGATAAGGAGAATTTAGGCGAAAAAATTCTTAAGTTACTATTTTGAATGGATTTTGTTATTATATAGATATAGATATAGTTGGAGAATTTGAGCCATAACCCGTCTAATAATTTCATTGAATTACTTATCATTGCGTGAACTTGAGTTGTTTTTTATTTTCTTTCATAGGATTATGACTTATGTAATGATTGTGTGTTGTTTGTAGCGTAGAAATTTTAATAGAAACAATTCGTGTTTAAAGAAAGAAATTATTGAAAGTGAAAGAAACCAATAAAAAGCAAAAAGAACAACACAAAAAGCAAAACAAAACAACTATTTGCTTGTTCAAAGCAATTAAGAAAATACAAATTTTGGAACGTTTCATTATATACGACATTTGTCGTAGTCTTCCTTTGTGAATCATTTTCATTATCAATCAAGATAAATTGATTAATATGTTTCAAAATGAACAAATTAAATACTTTAATCGATCCGAACACCTTATTTCTACAAAGTTCACTTATAAGCCTACACGGCTTAACTTTGAATACCCTCACAATCATATCCGGACTATCCTCAGGTTTCCAATGCATGTTCTTAGTAATCTGAAGAATTCGGAAAAATCTTATTAGTGGGGTCTGGGGGGATAGCTCGTGTACGAGAAAAATTCGATGGAAGCATTGGGACATTCTCAAGCAACAAAAATCTCAAGGTGGCCTAAGCTTTTGAATTTAAAAACATTTATCTTGCCATGTTGCCTAAGCTAGCTTGGCGCCCTTTAGTTTCTACATACAGCCTCTTTGCCTGAATCATACAGTCCTAGTACGACGTCTATGTTACATGCGGCTCTTAGTTCTCGGCCCAGCTTTACATGCCACAATATTATGGCGATCATCGTGTTATTCTTCTTGGTTATTGCAGGCTCATGGGCAATGGCGAGACAACAACCCTCTTCCATGACAGATGAGTTCCTTTGCCTTCCCATTTTACCGTCAGATTTGCTACATCAAGCCTCCTGCAAGATGCCCGAGTTAGCTCCATCATTGATTCAGATCTTAGACTATGGAATGAGTTGTTAGTTTAGGCGAATATTGACCTATTGAAGACTGATGTGATTCTCGCTATTCCTCTAAAAAATCACCATTCTCCGGATCGTTGGATATTAGATTATTCCCATTATAGTAACTTTTTGGTCTGATCCGCGTATCATTTAATTATGGGGTTCTTTCGAAGACCTTATTGGCACCCACTCTTTTCCGGTTGGTGGCTTTGGCCCGAACCCCATTTGAAGGAGAATTTGAAAGCTTATCAGCCGTATCTTGCATATTCTTTGGAGATGTTGCTCTAGTTCCTACCATCGCCCAACAACTTAGCTCGCCGTCATCTTCATTATGAACCCCGTTAGCTTATGCTCACCACTTGATTACTCTTTAGTGCATCTCTTCTTCACGTGCCTCATTTCATCATTAATTTGGCAAGCAGCTGAAATTTATGAAATTATCTTCCGATTCTTACAGCATCTATGCGGCTTGTAGTTTCAAGAGATTATGCTCCTCAATGACTTAAATATAGTAGAATACTTTGTTGTCCTTGCCCACTTAATCTGGTTTCAACGAAATAAAATTGTCTTGCTCTTCGTGAGGCGGTTTGACTTACCAATGATATTGGAGCGCCCAAGTTTGTATTCTTGGGGATTTTATCACTACTATATTCGCGTCGATAGATGATGTGGGTTGTGCCTATGCATGTATGTCTTTGCTATCTGATATTAGACATCTACTTTATTCCTACCATGAACGAAAATTGTAATCGATACGACGTAAAATAAAATTTATAGCGCCAAAAGAATTGTTTATCCCACCACCATTTTTATGTCAATCAGCGTTGGCCGATTCAAGCAACCACTAATGAAATTACTTTATGTTAAAAAAACTACAATGACTTGATATTTACAAATTATAGTGAAGTAGCATGAGTATTCAGATATAGATTTTTCATTATATTTAATGTTTATGCATGACAAAATTTAGGGTTAATTACCCGAAAAATCACAACCTTTGGTCCAATTTTCAATTGCAACATGACTTTTTAAACTTATGAATGTTGATCACTAAGTATAATTCTTTTTCAATTATAACATCGACTAAATTTGTTGACACTTGATTGTGTCTCCATCACCACCATTAGATGCGCCTATACACAATCTTCATGTGCCCTCGATCAATTTCACAATCCGACAATTCTCCTGTCGTTAATTGAGAGTCGAAGAAGTGACATAATAACTTCAATCACCGATTAACAACAATGAAGATGATGGATTGTGAAATTGATCGATGGTAAATGATGGTCTTGTCCAGGTGCATCTAATGGTGGTGATGTCGACACAATCAGGTGTTAAAGAAATTAGCCGATGTTGTAATTGGAAAAAAGTTATAGTTGGTAACCAACATAAATAAAAAGTTTTAAAAGTCATGTTGCAATTGAAAATTAGACGAAAGGTCGTGATTTTTTTTGTAATTAACCCTAAAATTTATCACAACAAATTTGCTCACTATTTCCTTCTTTATTCAAATATTTTAGACTTTGCATTCTTCTAATATGACCTTATAATCTAAATTTATTGTGTTAAGAAAATACAATGTTTTTATTTGTCTATATATATAAGTTTTTCCTCTTCTTATTCTATTAAAAATAATTTTAATATATAATCACATTTTATGCAAACATAAGAGCTTAAATTATGTTAGTTGTTAAACTCAATTACATGAATTTGACTTGTAAAAACAATCATAGTATAAATCAAATATAAATAATAAAAATTAAAAGTATGTATTATAAAAGTTTTAAGATTATTCCATAAAATTTATTATTGCAAAAAAATTAACAGTGTGAATAGTAAAAATAAGATAGTTATAGATAAGATTGAAAAAAATCAATAAAATCATTTTTTTTCCTTATTCCATACCTTAAATAATTATATTATTTAGTACAATTGTTTTAAATATATGCAAATAACATATCACTGGAAAACTTTTTAAATCTACTTTAATACGAAATTGAGTCCATTTCAAATTTAAAGTATTGAAAGTACAGAAGAAAAATAATTTAAGCATGGAGTTTTTAATATATATAAAAGGACTCTTACTTTTTGTTATCAAGTAAAGGAAATATACATTATTTTAAAATTACTTAATTAACTACCCTAAATTCAATTCTTAATAAGGATATTTTACTATTTATAATCACGTAAGGAAAACATATAAATTATTTTAAATTACTTAACTAACCTTAAATTTAATACTCAGTAAGGATATTATAGGCATCACAAGAAAAGACGAAACAAAAAACAGGACGAAACAATTCATATTTTATATTAGTAATAGATATGGTAAAATCTTCCTAAAACTTGTTCCAAATTTAAGGCAATTTGCTATATAAAAAGTTATAGGTGACAACTTTTGATTGATTCATTTTACAATAGAAATAAAATAAATAAAAAATTACAAAGCAAATACTTTTTGGTTCTTCTTTTCAATTCAATGTAAAAAAATAAAAAAATAAAATTAATCTTTTTAATGATCTTCTTTTGTCAAAGATAAGAATCTTATTACTTAAACAATATTAATAAGTACAAGACACTCGATCCAATCAGTAAAATCATGCCACATCCAAACAGGCGGATAGGCAGAAGAAAAAGAATAAAAACGCGTCAAGTGATAAGCAACCGAGCCTTGCTCCGTGACTGCATGTACGACAAGCAAAGAATTGAAAGTCCACCACTACGATTCTGAACAATTAAACCTACGCCAAACAAAAAAAAAAAAAAAAAAAAAAAAAGAAACTAAACGTGTACTGACCACAAAGACGCTAGGCTCTACAGACCAGGAAGGCCGAGGAAAAGCCCAGAAGAGCCGACAAAAGTCGCATGTTAGCGGGGAGGTCTCACGCGAGAAAAAATCCTAGCGGAGAGGAGAAACCTAGAAAGCTAAAAATCAACAAAAGAAGATAACAATTGGATGTGATTGTTGTATTACAAAACGAGAAAAGAGCGGAATATGAGATTCCAGAGAGAGCGCTTTTTTTTCTTTGTTATCGGACTGCTACGGAGAGGGCGTTTGTGGGAGGGTGTTTCTTTCAGAAAAAATTACTTCTGCAGTTTGAAGGAGAGCGTACGGCGGGGTTGTGGCGATTGGCGACTTTGGAAGGTGGAGACACGGTTATTGTGCGAAACTGGAGAAGAAGACGGAGAGGATGAAAAATTCTTTTTTTCATGACTTTTAATTTGACATTTGCATTGCTTATTTTTAAAATAAGTGAAATTTGGTGTAGTGTATATATTTGGGGGGATTTTGATGATTTTCCCTGTTATTAATTGTATTCGAAAATCGTGTTTGGCTAATGATGTGATTGGAAGATTTAGAGTCTTTGAAGTCTTGTAATAGAGTTGGAGGCTTTTGATTGTTAAGCTGGGAACTTCCTAATTTCTGCTTTTAATCGATCTTGTATTCTCTGTTGATATATACGGGATTAAAAATAAGATTTTTGTTCTAATATAATTTTCGATTTAGGAAATTCAAGATCTAGTGAGTCCGTGAAGCATAAACAAATGTTGTTAAGAAGACAGAGAAAGTTGATCATATCATAATTAAACTGAAATAAAGGCATACGAGTTATATATATTAAAGAAAACTCTCAAAGTTTTATTTATTTATGATTATTATTAAATCATCATCACCGAATGAACTTCCTCCGTCCCGAATGAACTTGCACACTTTTCATTTTCGTCCGTCCTAAATGAACTTGCACACCCTTAAAAAGGAAAGTTCTAACACAATCTACACCCTCAAAATCTCCACTCTCAATCTCCACCCTCAATCAACCTTTGAAAAGTCAACAAAATCCTAAAAAGCAATTTTTTCTTAATATGTGTGCCGACCCCCCTGTGCAAGTTCATTCGGGACGGAGGGAGTATGTTGCAAATTTACATAAAAAGAAGTACATTAACAAACCAGGGAGACAAGGTATAATGCCCCTGTCAGATAGTACCAACCCTCTTTTTTACTTAGTTGACTTTTTTCTTGATAATATGCCCCAAAATGACCAACTTGCCTTTTTCGTCCTTTTGTTAAAAATGGTCTTCATTATTCTGATTTTTCTTAAAACTAGCGAGCATTCTTTTATTTCAACTCAGTCCTTATATTTTATCCTTTTGGTTTTGTCCAAATAAATTTCAAATAAATTTCCGTCCTATATTCTCTTAATTATAAATTAACCCCAAAATTAATTTTCTCATGCAAAATTAATCTTTAGTATTATGGAAATAGTCCATTACGACCATATCAGGCCCATCATGCTTCCCTCAATTAAATTCTTGAAACATAAACCAAGTTTCGTACCTTTTTGACCGTATTGCCGTCGGGTTATATCCACCGGGTTTTACGAACTGCTCCTCACAGCCCAACCACTCGATCGCAACATATGGTTCCAGACGTGGATTCCTTCAACAGCAACCAGCACAGCCTCGTTTCGTTTTCTACCTCGAGGCGTAGAGTATTCTTCTTGGTTTGTGAACAGAAATAAAACTTTTGGAAGATGATGAACAAAAGCCCAACTTTTATTAAGAAATCATGAACTTATTATTACATTAGTACATCTCCTTTTGGGAGGAGACGACCTGTTTAGCTACTCATGGTAGCTACACTCTCCTCACACATACACTCGAAAACTAGAATGGAAAGACTGGAAACTAACTATTACAATGTTTATTGTTGTAAGAAAACAGAGGGGAATGGTCGATCCCTTCTGCTTCCTTCTACCCTGTATTTATAGAGGTTTAAGACCCCTATCCTTGAATTATTGCGTCCAGTTGTAAGCCTTTGATTGGCCTTTCAAATTTTCTGGATGCAACATCTTATCTTAATCACATGCATGTGGTCCCTTCTTCACATGGTTCACATGCTGTGGACCCTTGCTTCACATGCAGACTTCAATTATTCTGCAGTGAGTGCTTCCACCTTTTGTCGTTTTTGGTGGATGCAATTCTCGTGACTCATCCCATTGCTGTTTGTAGGGGACCCCTTTTTTAATTTTTTCTGGGTGGTCCCCTTGGCATCTTCTGCTTTCGCAATGGTTCCTTCTCGTTCCTCTTTCCTTTGCCATTGATGACAGGGAAAGCTTGCCCAAACAGTGCCTTTTCCTGCTCCGGGCACCTAGGACAAATCCGACTTGTCCACCGTCCGTTATGCGCCATATTGCAATATTTCCGGGCGGTTTCTGAACTTGCCGGCAGCTCGTTTTTCCATAACATCTCTCTTTTCTTCTCAAAGATGTTCTCCGCATATGGAGAGGTTTTGGATGTCATGGTGTTGATCAAAAGTGATCCATTCGCCGTCTTGTGGAAGACTTTGAAACTCCCTTTGATCTTTCTCATCTCCATGAGACAAACCCATATGCCCCATGCTCTCCTTGTAGTAATATCATCCTCCGTGAAGGTTGATACCAAGGGAATCTTGTGATCTGGGACAGACATGTTTTTGTTTGCCTGTCTGGGATCAGGTCTTTGTAGCTTAATAAAATAAAAAGTTGGGTAAGACCCGTTCTTGTATGGTTCCGGAGCCGCTGATGTAAATTTTAGCTCCAGAATATCTCCTCGTTCGAGATGGTTGTTGTTTTCCCATGTCTCGAACACAACATTAAAAATCCATCCCGGAAGTTTTGAGATTTCCGGGAAACTTGGTGCCACCGTATGAACCGAAGCTAGAGCTCCGAAATCATACCATTCTTTTACTTCTTGTGGACTAGCTCCTGGGTTCGTCCACATTCTTGGATATTTACCAGATCTATCAATCTGGCATTTTGCTGGGTTAACTCCAGCCCCTGTGAGAATTTTCTCCCATGTTCTTTGGTAAACCTGAAATGGAGAAACTTTAAGCTCGTTAATATCAATCTTAGAGGTACCAGCCATTGGCCTAAGATTGATCTCTCCCTCTTTTACCCCAGAGGTGATGGGTTGACTTGAAACATCATGAGGATTAACCTCCGTCTGCTCAATTGCTTCTTCAGCTAGATCCGTATAGGGATCCAACTTAGAACTCGTGCTCACAGTACTTGAATCTGTGGCGACCGGGTTAGAGGTCCGTTCTCGAAACTCGACTTTTTGCTTTCCTGAAAAAGCTTCCCGTCGGATAGGAATAATCAGGCTGTCCCAAAGGCAACTACTTGCCAGTTTGGTAGCCTTCAACGCGCTGTGGACTTTTAACAAGTCCTCTTGTTGTACTCCACCCGCGACTTTGGCTTGAATATCCAAGTCGTTGATCCTCTTGTCAAGCTCCTCCAAGCGTTCCTGGAGATGCCTGTATCCTGTTAGGATGGAGTTGGCTTCACTGGACTCCATCTCTCGTTAAAAAGTCAAGAACATTCTCATGAGACTTTATAATGACAACCTCATAATCAAAATATTGACAATCAGCTTGCCATCTAAGTAATCTAGCTTTCTCAGGTTTAGATTCAATATTTTTTGTTAAGAAAGCTTTAACACTCGTGTTATCAATTTTAAGAATGAATTTCTTAGGCAGTAGGAATAATGGCCAATTTCTTCGTTTTCTCCAAAGAGACCGCTGCAGTATCGGCATGGCACTTCTCCATTCGGGGTAGCTTTGGTTAATACTGCTGCCCACCAATGATCACTGGCATCTGTATAGAGTACCAATTCTTCATCATCATTCGGTATTGCAAGCTTTGGAAGATCTTTACAGATCTCTTTAAGTTGTAATACTGATTCCTGGTGCTCTTTTTCCCATTTGAAATCTGCATCTTTCTTTAACAATGGGCTAAACACCTTCCTGTATTTTGCCAAGTTTTTAATAAACATCCCGGCAAAATTGACAACTCCAAGAAAACTTTGAAGTTGCTTCTTGTCTTTGAGGTCCTCTGGAAATCCCTGCACCTTCTCCACTATATGTTTTTGAAGGATGATTCCAGACTCATCGATCTCGATCCCAAGGAACTCGATCTGTCTAGTGGCGATTACTGCTTTCTTCTCTGATAGCACTAATCCTTCCTTATGACAAACTTCTGAAAAGATCTCCAGATGTTTGACGTGTTCCTTCATATTCCTTGAAGCGATGAGTATATCATCGACATATACGAACATGAATTTAAAATAATCTTTGAACAGATTATCCATCTTCCTTTGATATATCTGGGGGGCATTTGCTAATCCCATTGGCATCACGTTCCAGATATAATGTCCTTGTGGTGTGGAAAACGCCGTATACTTCTTGCTGGCCTCTTCCATCTTAATCTGATAAAAACCAGATTTACAATCAAATTTAGAGAATACCTTGGCATTCTTGATGCAGTTTACCAAGTGTTCTCTACTCGGGATATAATATCCGTCGAATTCCAAGATATTGTTGATCCCTTTGTAATTGATCACCAATCTTGGCTTTCCTCTCTTCATTTCTCCATGGTTTCTCACCAGAAATCCTGGGCTACTGTATGGAGAGATTCCGTCTGAAATCAACTTAAGGTCCAGATGTTCCTTAAGTATTTTCTTCATATCCTCACGATCTGCCTAATTCATAAGGATTGGTTTGTACCGAACAAACTCATTTTCTTTTCCGGTCTTCACCTTCAAAGTTGCTTTGAGTTCATTCTTGTCCCACCATGCTAGAGGATCTTCATTGAAATTCCTCTTGATCCTTTTCTTGACATCTTCCAAAGATATTTGTTCTTCAATGGTGATATCAAGTTATGGACTTGTTTCCATAGACGCTTTGAGGAATTGGATTGTCTCTCTTGACATTCTCTCATCTTATCTCCGCCTAATGTTTCAGCTCGATATTGAAGGAGTGCATCTCCATATCTTCGCTGATCCTTCATTTTTGGGTGACTTAGTTTTCCTTCATCACCACGCGTGCTGCGAAAATTAATGGGCATTTTTCGATGAAATGCCTCCCATAATCGCTGAACAATAATCGTATGATCACATAGGGTTGTGAAGATAAGCTTTCTTGTTTCATTCTGTAGGAAATTGTTTCCTAACAGAATATCAGCTCCCGTATCATGGAAATAGATTGGTGGAGTCTTGACTTTGTACCATGGGGTATCTCCGGCTCCGCCAATCATGATTTCCGCTTGCTTAATTCCTCGTTTGAGGATCAAAACCCTCTTAGAGAAATCTCTTCCTGCAATAGCTGGTAGATCCTCTCCTACTCCTGTAGGAAAGATTTCTGGCTTTGCTGTGCATATTCCTGCGCCTGAGTCGATGTAGGCTGCGAAATATTCTGCTCGGTATTCTTCATATAACATCCCTATAGAGATGTATATCGAGAATGGACTAGTCGCCATTAATAGCGGGCTGCTTTCTTCACAGAACCTGATATTTTCTATGAGCCACTGTAAAGACCACCCTATCTGACTGTCGTTCCCAAGGTTTGTGCCCCTCGAGAAATTCCAATCCAAGAATAAGACGCCCACTTTCTCGTCCTGCTATTCCTTGGATTATCAACTAGTTTTCTCCTAGCTGGAGAAGTCCTTCAAATCTTCACAATGAAGGTTGTTGTAGATAATATAGGACATCACAAGGAAATATGTTATCCTTCTGAGTGATATCAAATACTATCTCTACTTCTCTCCATCCTTCTGGACATTTTAATTCACCTTTCGTTGTGAATTTTTCTGGCTCCAGATTCTCTTGTGAGATAGGTCTCTTTTCCCATCTCCGACTCATGATTCTGCTATCATGAAAAGATACTCTGCGTGGTTCGAACCTTTGACTTGTAGCTCCAGTCATAATAGGTTGATCCTCGATCCGCATATCCATCTCATGGATTGGTGGTAACTCCATAATCTCCGGACGGACTGCATGTGCCACCTGCTCGAAGATATCCGGTATTTCGATGAACTCATTTCCCACAAACAGTTCTGAATGGTGGGTATTGGACAGTGCATACGAAATACTGTAGGTAATAGAGTATGGTCTATTCCCTTCTTTCATCAACTCCTTGTTTTTGAAATCTTGATGAAGGGTTAGAACTCTATTAAAATCGCGATCTGCCAAGTTATAGGCAATCCGAACGAAAGTTCGAGAGAAAATACTCCACAGGAATACTTGAGTGAGGACTCAAGTAATCAAGAATATTTCCATATTTTGGAAAGACAGAAACAGGATTTCTTTGGAGAATTTATCCGAAGATGTGAACGGACTCTTGAAAGAACTAAGAGACTCAACCACGAGTTACGACAGCCTTTCAAGATGCCAAACGATGATGAAACGAGAGAGAAAATCAGACGAAAGACCCTTAAACAGGAAATTCCTATTGAAGGGAATGCAGCTGATCTCATCTATTTCACCAGCACCCAAGGAAGATTTCCTACCAAGGAAATCTGGAGAAGGCGTCCCAATCAGTCCCCATCGGATATCCAGAAACCTCATTTACATTTCTGGAAAAAATCATGAAGGGACCGAATTGGGAAGAAGTAAGCGGCGAAAAATCTAAGATTACAGATCTTAGAGAAATCCAGAGGACGGTCCAAAGTTATGGAGAGACCATCCTCGACCATAAGAAGGAAATCCTTGAAACACTCAAGGAGGTTCAAAGGAGATTGACCATCTTGGAAACAAAGCCAAGTATGGCCAGGAGAAGAGAAGGTTCCCCAACTTTCGGCACAGAACCCCTATTGCATCAAAAGGGGAAAACTACCGAAGTAAAGAGAGAACTGACGGATACAGAAAAGATGATTGATTTTCTAAACCGGAAGAGTCTATCCTAATGGATAGAATAAATCTAGAGGATTTACACGACCTTGCACAGTCCTTTGCAGGATTGGGTCTTGTAGATCTAAAAATGCAAGAAAATGTATCTACGGGACAACAACAGATTCCCCGAAATACACCACAGAATCCTACAAATGTGGCAGAAAACGAGGGATCCCATGACCCTCCAACAGGCGGAAATATACCACCAACGGGAGATTTCTCTACTGGTGCTTATATCTTTCCCGCAGAGACAAGAAAGAGATCCCCAAGGCCAAACTTAATGCAATCGCCTTATGAGAGATCTCAGTTGGAGCCAATACATCCATACGGAGTAGTTCTCAACTTGGATACATTAGACTTCAAGAACCGAGAACTACTCATAGATGAGTGGGCAGGAGCAATGAAGATTGCAGCTGGTACGCTAGAGCTGGATAAAGAAAACTTTATCTCACTTCTGAAGATAAATTTGGAAGGATCTGTGAAAATTGCTTGGGAAGATACTAATCTTGAGATAGTAGAAAATGTCTGGGCTGGCGAAGCTTTAGCAGAGATCGTCGACAAGATGGCTCAAGTACTTAAAGTAGGATTCGTTGGAGTAGGCTACTTTGAAGGAGCTGAAGACGATAAGGCTAGACGATACAGGCAAGCACTTCATAGCCTGGAGTTACGTGATATTTGTCACGTAGATGAGTTCATCAAACTCTTTACAGAGTATAGATGGAAATCAAAGATCGAGGAACGAGACGCCATTCCATTATTCTTTGCCAAGATCTCCAGTCCATGGAGAGAAATGCTGATTAAAGAATATCAGCCACCTCTAGAGAATAGATTGGATACCGTGGCAAGAAGGATGTCATTCCTCAAAATCAAGCTTGCTGAGTGGTGCTATCAAGCGGCGCTCCATAAGAATTACAAGAGGCTAAGAGGAATAAACAAAAGTGTTCCTCTATGCTGTGTTGAAAACGATATTCCTACTATTGTAGGAGGTCAACCATTTAGGCAAAAGAAGATGAAAAAGAGAAATCATCCTTATGCCAGAGGAGATGGTAACCAGAAATCTAGGACTTCATGGAGACCTAGAAAGTTTTGGTCCAAACAAAAGGCCCGTAGTTACAAAACAGGGCAGAGGTCAGGACCAAGCCGGAGCAGAAGTTCTTCCTCAGGCTCGAATCAAATGAGCATGGGAAGATCATCTTCAACAAGGAAAACTTTCAGAAGGGCTCATACAAGAGCTAATGAAAGTTTCAAAGATTGCAATTGTTGGACATGTGGTGCAAAAGGCCACATTTCAACAGACTGTCCAGACAATCAAAGACGAGGAATCAGAAAGTTTGAAGCAACTCCAGAAATGGAAGAGGCTGTATACTTTCAGGATCTAATTCAAGTATATCAGTTTGAAGGAATTCCTTCAGATGAAAGCATATACGAAGAAGAAGATTATAGCGAGGATGAGTCTTCATAATCAGAATCAGACTGAAGAAGAGGACGTCTTCCGATAGGAGACGCAAGAAGATCTCTCCGGGTTCTTTTCACAAATGTCAATTTCTCATAAGACGCTTATGAAAATTAAGAAAGAAGACCCAAAACTCCAAATCTATGATGGATTTGCAGTTGGGAGATTGGAGAAGACTTTGGGACATTTCCTAAAGAAGAGGAAGCATCATATCATTTACAAGGTCACGGCAGGGGAAATTGCAATCCCCATGGAACTGACAAGTAATGTGATGGAGATGCAGCTAGTTCCGATGAGAGAAATCAGAGAGGAACTAAGCAGGATGAATAGAGAGATTGCTCAGAAGATGCAATGGATCCATATCGGAGCCATTAGAATTCTGATCAAATCAACATTCAAAGAAGGAATTGATTCTCCGATTGATATTGCTATCTTCGACAAAAGAATCAAGAATTTGCGAGATGCAAGTCTGGGAGGAATCTCAGGAAATCTATATGCCGGGAAATTGGTATCCTACATTTATCCAAGGATTGCCTATAACTTGGCAGATCGCGATTTTAATAGAGTTCTAACCCTTCATCAAGATTTCAAGAACAAGGAGTTGATGAAAGAAAGGAATAGACCATACTCTATTACCTATAGTATTTCGTATGCACTGTCCAATACCCACCATTCAGAACTGTTTGTGGGAAAGGAGTTCATCGAAATACCAGATATCTTCGAGCAGGTGGCACATGCAGTCCGTCCGGAGATTATGGAGTTACCACCAATCCATGAGATGGATATGCGGATCGCGGATCAACCTATTATGACTAGAGCTACAAGTCAAAGGTTCGAACCAAGAAGAGTTTCTTTTCATGATAGTAGAATCATGAGTCGGAGATGGGAAAAGAGACCTATCTCACAAGAGAATCTGGAGCCAGAAAAATTCACAACTAAAGGTGAATTAAAATGTCCAGAGGGATGGAGAGAAGTGGAGATAGTATTCGATATCACTCAAAAGGATAACATGTTTCCGTGTGACGTCTTATATTATCTACAACAACCTTCATTGGGAAGATTTGAAGGACTTCTCCAGCTAGGAGAAAACGAGTTGATAATCCAAGGAATAGCAGGACGAGAAAATGGGCGTCTTATTCTTGGATTGGAATTTCTCGAGGGGCACAAACCTTGGGAACGACAGCCAGATAGGGTGGTCTTTACAGTGGCTCATAGAAAATATCAGGTTCTATGAAGAAAGAGACCCGCTATTAATGGCTACTAGTCCATTCTCAATATACATCTCTATAGGGATGTTATATGAAAAATATCGAGCAGAATATTTCGCGGCCTACATTGACTCAGGCGCAGGAATATGCACCGCGAAGCCAGAAATCTTTCCTACAGGAGTAGGAGAGGATCTACCAGCTATTGCAGGAAGAGATTTCTCTAAGAGGGTTCTTATCCTCAAACGAGGAATTAAGCAAGCGGAAATCATGATTGGCGGAGCCGGAGATACCCCATGGTACAAAGTCAAGACTCCACCAATTTATTTCCATGATACAGGGGCAGATATTCTGTTAGGAAACAATTTTCTACAGACATTCAAGCGATTTACACAAGAAAATGAAACAAGAAAGCTTATTTTCACAACCCTATGTGATCATAAGATTATTGTTCAGAGATTAAGGGAGGCATTTCATCAGAAAATGCCTATTAATTTTCGCAGCAAGCGTGGTGATGAAGGAAAACTAAGTCACCCAAAAATGAAGGATCAGCGAAGATATGGAGATGCACTCCTTCAATATCGAGCTGAAACATTAGGAGGAGATAAGGATGAGAGAATGTCATAAGAGACAATCCAATTCCTCAAGGTGTCTATGGAAGTAAGTCCATAACTTGATATCACCATTGAAGAACAAATATCTTTGGAAGATGTCAAGAAGAGGATAAAGAGGAATTTCAATGAAGATCCTCTAGCATGGTGGAACAAAAATGAACTCAAGGCAACTTTGAAGGTGAAAACCGGAAAAGAAAATGAGTTTGTTCGGTACAAACCAATCCTTATGAATCAGGAAGATCGGGAGGATATGAAGAAAATACTTAAGGAACATCTGGACCTTAAGTTGATTTCAGAAGGAATCTCTCCATACAGTAGCCCAGGATTTCTGGTGAGAAACCATGGAGAAATGAAGAGAGGAAAGCCAAGATTGGTGATCAATTACAAAGGGATCAACAATATCTTGGAATTCAACGGATACTATATCCTAAGTAGAGAACACTTGGTAAACTGCATCAAGAATGCAAAGGTATTCTCTAAATTTGATTGTAAATCTGGTTTCTATCAGATTAAGATGGAAGAGGCCAGCAAGAAGTATACGGCGTTTTCCACACCACAAGGACATTATATCTGGAACGTGATGCCAATGGGATTAGCAAATGCCCCCCAGATATATCAAAGGAAGATGGATAATCTGTTTAAGGATTATTTTAAATTCATGTTCGTATATGTCGTTAATCTACTCATTGCTTCAAGGAATATGAAGGAACACATCAAACATCTGGAGATCTTTTCAGAAGCTGGTCATAAGGAAGGATTAGTGCTATCAGAGAAGAAAGCAGTAATCGCCACTAGACAGATCGAGTTCCTTGGGATCGAGATCGATGAGTCTGGAATCATCCAGAAGACCTCAAAGACAAGAAGCAACTTCAAAGTTTTCTTGGAGTTGTCAATTTTGCCGGGATGTTTATTAAAAATCTGGCAAAATACAGGAAGATGTTTAGCCCATTGTTAAAGAAAGATGCAGATTTCAAATGGGGAAAAGAACACCAAGAATCAGTATTACAACTTAAAGAGATCTGTAAAGATCTTCCAAAGCTTGCAATACCGAATGATGATGAAGAATTGGTACTCTATACAGATGCCAGTGATCATTGGTGGGCAGCAGTATTAACCAAAGCTACCCCTAAGGGAGAAGTGCCATGCCGATACTGCAGCGGTCTCTTTGCAGAAAACGAAGCAGCAAGATGGCACATCAACGAGAAAGAATTCTTTGCAGTGCGAAAGGCCTTCAGAAAATGGCCGTTATTCCTATTACCTAAGAAATTCATTCTTAAAATTGACAATGCAAGTGTCAAAGCTTTCTTAACAAAAAAGATTGAATCTAAACCTGAGAAAGTTAGATTACTTAGATGGCAAGCTGATTGTCAATATTTTGATTATGAGGTTGTCATTATAAAGTCTCACGAAAATGTTCTTGCAGACTTTCTAACGAGAGATGGAGTCCAGTGAAGCCAACTCCATCCTAACAGGATACAGGCATCTCCAGGAACGTTTGGAGGAGCTTGATAAGAGGATCAACGACTTGGATATTCAAGCCAAAGTCGTGGGTCGAGTACAACAGGAGGACTTGTCAAAAGTCCAAAGCGCGTTGAAGGCTACCAAACTTGCAAGTAATTGCCTTTGGGACAGCCTGATTATTCCTATCCGACGGGAAGCTTTTTCAGGAAAGCAAAAGGTCGAGTTTCGAGAACGGGCCTCTAACCCGGTCGCCACAGATTCAAGTACTGTGAGCACGAGTTCTAAGTTGGATCCGTACACGGATCTAGCTAAAGAAACAATTGAGCCAACGGAGGATACTCCTCCTGATGTCTCAAGCCAACCCTTCACCTCGGGGGTAAAAGAGGGAGAGATCAATCTTAGGTCAATGGCTGGTACCTCTAAGATTGATATTAACGATCTTAAAGTTTCTCCGTTTCAGGTTTATCAAAGAACATGGGAGAAAATTCTTACAAGGGCTGGAGTTAACCCAGCAAAATGCCAGATTGATCGATCTGGTAAATATCCGAGAATGTGGACGAACCTAGGAGCCAGTCCACAAGAAGTAAAAGAATGGTATGATTTTGGAGCTCTAGCTTCGGTTCATACCATGGCACCAAGTTTCCCGAAAATCTCAAAACTTCCGGGATGGATATTCAATGTTGTATTCGAGACATGGGAGAACAACAATCATCTCGAACGAGGAGATATTCTGGAGCTGAAGTTTATATCAGCAGCTCCGGAACCATACAAGAACGGGTCTTACCCAGCTTTTCATTTTATAAAGCTACAAAGACCTGATCCCAGACAGGCAAACAAAAACATGTCTGCCCCAGATCACAAGATCCCCCTAGTATCAACCTTCACGGAGGATGATATTACTACACGGAGAGCTTGTGGCATATGGGTTTGTCTCATGGAAATGAAAAAGATCAAAGGAAGCTTCAAAGTCTTCCACAAGATGGCGAATTGATCACTTTTGATCAATACTATGACATCCAAAACCTCTCCATATGCAGAGAATATCTTTGAACAAAAGAGAGAGATGTTATGAAGAACGAGCTGCCGGCAAGTTTAGAAACCGCCAGAAAGTATTGCAATATGGTGCATAATGGACGGTGGACGAGTCGGATTTGCCCCAGGTGCCCAGAACAGGAAAAGGCACTATTCGGGTAAGCGTTCCCTGTCATCAATGACAAAGGGAAGAGAAACGAGAAAGAACCATCGAGAAAGCAAAAGATGCCAAGGGGACCACCCAGAAAAAATTAATAAAGGGGTCTCCGACAAGCAGCGATGGGTTGAGTCACGAGAATTGCATCCACCCCAAACGACAAAAGGTGGAGGCATTCACAGCAGAATAATTAAAGTCTGCATGTGAGGCAAGGGTCAACAACATGTGAACCATGTGAAGGAGGGACCACATGCATGTGATCCAGATAAGAAGATGCATCCAGAAAATTTTAGAGACCAATCAAACACTTACAACTGAACGTAATAATTCAAGGATAGGGGTTTCAAACCTCTATAAATACAGGGTAGAAGGAAGCAGAAGGCATCGACCATTCCCCTCTGTTTTCTTACAACAATAAAAATTGTAATAGCTAGTTTCCAATTTTTCCATTATAGTTTCTTCGAGTGTATGTGTGAGGAGAGTATAGCTACCATGAGTAGCTAAACAAGTCGTCTCCTCCCAAAAGGAGATGTACTAATGTAATAATAAGTTCATGATTTCTTAATAAAAGTTGGGCTTTTGTTCATCATCTTCCAAAAGTTTTATTTCTGTTCGAAGAAGAATACTGTACGCCTCGAGGTAGGAAACGAAACGAGGTTGTGTTGGTTGCTGTTGAAGGAGTCTACGTCTGGAACCATCGGTTGCGATCGAGTGGTTGGGCTGTGAGGAGCAGTTCGTAAAACCCGGTGGATACCACCCGACGGCAATTCGGTCAAAAAGGTACAAAACTTGGTTTATGTTTCAAGAATTTAATTGACGGAAGCATGATGGGCCTGATATGGTCGTAATAGACTATTTCCATATTAATACTAAAGATTAATTTTGCATGAGAAAATTAATTTTGGGGTTAATTTATAATTAAGAAAATATGGGACGAAAATTTATTTGGACAAAACCAAAAAGATAAGAATATAAGGACTGAATTGAAATAAAAGTATGCTCGCTCGTTTTAAGAAAAATCAGAATAATGAATAGCATTTTTAATAAAAGAACAAAAGGGCAATTTGGTCATTTCGGAGCATATTATCAGGAAAAAAGTCAACTAAGTAAAAAAGAGGGTTAGTACCCTCTGACAGGGGTACTATACCTTTTCTCCCATATTAGAATAAATTTAATATTTTTTTATCATTTCAAAACGCCTCTTACTTTAACAGACACTTAAATACATATAACAGATGTTGTGCCCCTAGCTGACGTGGAACATCCCCGCCAGCTCAGATGCGCATATCATCAAGTCTGTGCATACCAAACTAACGTGGCACCTCACCATGAGGCCAAGTTGGATTCGGCCTGCCAGATGACTCAGCTATGGCGTGGCTCCCCCACTTGGCCGACCTAGAATTGTCCTACCTGAATATTTTGTTTGTAGCGACGTCGGGAATATGTCTTACCTGGAATTGTCCTACCTGAATATTTTGTTCGTAGCGGCGCCGAGAAGATGTCCTACCTGGACTGTCCGACCTGACTTTTATCCGAAAGTGCCAAGAAGATGACCTACCTGAAGATGGTCAACCTGATTATATTCCCACCTGACCCGGGTACGATCGACCTGAAACTTCTGCCCACGCTAGCAAAGACTAGGAGAACTCTGATGATCCGGCTAAGCCAGGTTCGAGATTCATTTACTACATGGAATCAGCTCAGACATACTCCAGGTGGGATCAAATCAAATCGTACAGACCTGACGTGGCCGACCAGATCCCATGAAATCCTCTCAAAACATCATTTGTCAAGAATCCCATAAATTATGGGATCTTGTATCCCAGATAGGGAGAAAAATATGTACCAGATGTAATCATTATCCCTAAAACCTACCTAGGCGAGCTAGGAGTAGACCTCTCTAGTATAAATAAGAGCTTTCAATGCTCATGAAAGGATTCATTCTGATTTCTCCCACTACCACTAGAAAAATCACTGTAGCAAATGTAACACAGGCGAAACGTCCAACCTGAATTGACACACCAGAAAATAGCAATAAAATGACAAAGCTAATATCACTTAGCTCGTTTCACTTACCTCGTCTTACTTAACTCAAATTCCTTGCCTATTTCATATTTATTTTTTGTGCTTTTGTCAATCGACGTGGCTCAAAATTGTTGACCCGGACACACGTCCGATAAATGACTGTCAACAACAGAGATTGACAAATTTGTTTGCTTATGGCTTTACGAGACCTTACATATACAGAATGCCCCAAAATTTAACACTTATAAGAATGTAGGTCACTATTTCATAAAGACCCTTGTTTTTATGAATAAAAAAGGGTTAACACTTTTTATAATAAAAGTAGCTCTCATCTTATAATGATAAATCTGTGAAACCCCCTAAAAATGAATCTATAAATGCATCATTTTTAAAAAAAATTCAATTCAATGTACTCGAGCAAATTTCTTGTTCTAATTGCTGACGTGGAGCTCGATATTGTGAATTAACATGTCCAATTGCATAGGTGTACTTGTACGAATTCTTTTAACCTTTAATTTAAATGGAAAAAAAAAGACTATTTTATTATTAAACATAAGCATTAAACCTTATCATTTTCATTTAATTAGGCGTTCATAAATATTGTATGATTCCACGTATGAAGTTGGGATAGCCAAAATCCCGATTTCAAACTCCATGACAGCAATCGGAGCAAAAAGTTTATTAGTTGTATTGAATTGAAAAAACCATAAAGGTAATAAACTTCAGGTCATGTTGTAAGTGATAATTGACTAAAAGATCGTGAATTTTTACATAATTAACCATCTATAAAACAGTGTTGTTTAAGTGTTCGCCAACGAGACAAAGGAAATCTTAGTACTCGTTACAAGAATTGGTTGTCAGAAACAATATATATATATCCATGCAAACGTGGATACAACTTGTGTGCGCGTGCACGTTGCATGTATGCAGGTGGTGTTATTACCATATGATCACGTATAAAAGTTATATTGTTATTACTATAATTTATCCATGCATGCTTACACAAACTTAAATAAACAAAAAAATTAAAAACCGTAATAAAACATTTTTATTATTGAACAATTTCGCAAAAATAAAACCTCCAAAAACACATCAATTTCCACTTACATGACTTATTTTAATTTTTGATTTGACATTCCAATCATATGTATGTAAGTAGTATGTGACTTAAAAAATCAGTCTTTTACCGGCTCTAAGAAAACAAGATATTAACATATAAATTAGAACTATTATTATGTCACAAGAATTTTTACGCTTTTTATGAAACGAAGGGATTGGACTTACGCAATATGTCACCGGCTTTAAAAACCTTGAAATTAAGCTAAGCTTGAAGATGAACGCCTACATTCCAACCTGAACTATCAGTGGCCAAAGTATTAGACACAGAATCAAGACTACAGACACAATTTTGGAGGCAGAGCTTGCCATTTTTATTACAAAATACTGTGTGTTTTGTGTGTGAAAATGTGAAAGCGGTGGGGTGACAGAAGGTATCGTATATGGTTGTCAATCAAGGGTTTATAGACTATTTAGTTACTTCAGAAAACTTTGGGCTTTTACAGCCGGCCCATGTGATAAAGTGTAGTTAATATGGACTAACTAGTTATCTTTTAGTAACCCTTTGTTGATTTACTCCCTCTCTGGTAAGGTTGAGTCTTGCGTGTGACGGTTCGCGTGTCACAATTTATTTTTACAGAAAAAAATAATATTTTTATAAATAAAAATGATACTTATAGATAAAATACTTTTACAAATAAAAGTGATACTTAATTAAGCTACATCGCATAATAAGCTGGTAATATTCAGTTTCACTCTTTATTAATTTATGAAACTCATCAATAACTTGAGGGTGATTCTATGGTACCACTGTGATACCAGTACCACTGAAAGATAAAACTAACATTATATATGATTTAGTGGGTCCCTCGTATTTAAAGGATTATAATTTCTTCTCTCATTTAATGACACTTTATTTTATTTATTATTGTGCATTGAACACCATATTGATGTTTTTGCATACCGAATTTGTGTCGATATCAATACATATTGTTACTTACCGTTGATTTTAATATGCAGCTAGAATTTTAATATACCGCTAGAAATTTGATATACCAAAGTATAGACCGAATCTCGGTATACTAATATACACCGAGATATCGATTACCAAAAAAATAAAATTTCTTTTTTTGGTGTACCAATATATATAGAGAGAGATGCCGGTTTTTTTTAAGTATTTTGGTATATAACGAAATACGATTTTTTTGAATTTTCATACTATATCAAAAATATGATGTACCAATTTTTTTCTATTTTCAGTATTTCTTTAGTTCGCTAAATACGGTATTTTAATATATATATTTTCACATCCCTAATCGAATAATATAAAACAAAATTGAAAAATATGTACCACGAAAACAAAACAAGGGATCTAGGGAATAGAAAAATGGAAAGAAAAAGAAAAGAAAAAAAGAAAAATTAAAGAAATAAGAAATAGGAGATAGATTGAATTTTTTTCACCAGTGAATTTTTTTAATTGAAGTTTGTTTTTGTTATAAAAAGAGAATGTACTCAATGAGGATGAAAATTCATAATATCGTTCCCATAAAAAAAAAAAAAAATCACTAATTTCCATCATAAAAATATGATAGTGGTATTGGAATCATTGTGGTACCGAAGTTGGACTCTTCAAACATGACTCATTTTATAGGACAAGAAATAATTTTGATACAGGACTCTGTTAGGAATCGAACCGCGGTCTAGGTTCGAGTTTGGCTCAGAAACACCTTGAGCCCGTCTCCGATCGAATAAGTGACAGCAACGAATTGAAACCCCAATGAGTGATATCCACACAAAGTAGATATCTAACTCAAAACCCGGTAACACCCACACTCTTCTCTAGCACTCAACCCACCCGACCTACAAAGGGAACAAGGAAGACGTAGACGAAGAAAAGGGTCGTTAATGGTGGCAGAAACTCTCACACACACAAAGTGTACCCCTCTTGTTTTTCTGCTGCACCTCTTACAAAGAGAAGGGGCTCCATTCTTATAGAAAAGAATGGAGCAGAAAACCATGGTTGATAGAACGTAAATAAAAGAGTCACATACAAGAAGGGATGAATCTGGTGGGGGTATACAAAAGGTTGGGGCTGCCATTTTGGGTTTGGGCCGGAATTAATTGGGCTGCCCGAATTGGGCCTATAAACCAACAATCTCCACCTTGGGTCCAATTCACTTAAGTTGTCGATCGATCACGGAAACGGAGGAATCATCATTGCCAAACTCCCGTACACAAAGTACAGGAGATAACAAGCACAAAGCATGTTATTTTTCACCAAGGGAAAGACACACAGTCAATCGACACAAAGTCGAATGTGACACACAGTCAAAGCAAGGAGTAAACAAAAAATGCACAAAGCAAAGAGTAGACACAAAATCAAGATGCACAAAGCAAAGAGTAGACACAAAGTCAAAATGCACAAAGCAAAGAGTAACATGTAACAGACACAAAGTCTAGCCTAAGAACAATATAAACAAAAGATCTAATCATTAGGATCCAAGTTCAAAGTTCTCATACATGAATGAAATTTCTCAACAGATAAGCACTTAGTTCCCATATCAGCAGGGTTAAATTGAGATGGAATTTTCTCAAGGCACACAATTCCCTTCTCAACTATGTCACGAATAAAGTGAAACCTAACATCAATATGCTTAGTTCTGTCATGAAACACAGGATTTTTTCACAACTGAATTCCTGACTGACTATCAGAATATACTACTACTTTATCGTCTAAAAACCCAATTTCAGACAATAGGCCTTTCAGCCAGACAGCCTCTTTCAAGGCTTCAGTAATAGCAATATATTCTGATTCAGTAGTCGACAATGCAACAACATGCTGTAACTGAGATTTTCAACTTATGCAAGACCCACACAAAGTGAACACATAGGAGGTAGTGGACTTCCTATTATCTCTATCATTCGCATAATTGGAATCAACATAGCCAATCAAATTTACACCACTAGCAGATCTAGCAAATTTTAGGCTAACATCAGAAGACCCTCTAAGGTACCTGAGTAACCCTTTCACAGCATCCTAATGAGGCATACCAGGGTTAGACATGTACCTACTCAAGCAACTAACAGTGTATGCAATGTCTGGTCTAGTACTAATCATCAAATACATCACAGAACCAATTGCATTAGAATATGGCACCTTAGTCATTTCAGCAATTTCAGAATCAGTCTTTGGGGACTGATCCTTACTTAGCACACAATGGGCAGCAAGAGGCACAGAAGCAGGCTTAGCACTAGACATAGTAAATTTACTCAAAATCTTCTCCACATAGGAAATCTGATTTAAAAGTAAAGTTCGATTCTTCCTATCTCTTTCTATGTTCATCCCTAGGATTCTTTTAGCATCACCAAGATACTTCATTTCAAAATTATCACTAAGGAATTTTTGAACATGCTGAATCGATTTCAGACAAGGACTCACCAAAAGCATGTCATCGACATAAATGAGCAAGAAGATAGGCATGGATGCATCATCTTTAAAGTACAAGCAATGATCATAAAGGCTTTTCTTAAACTTCCAAGACATCATGCATTCATCAAATTTCTTATTCCACTGTCTTGGTGATTGTTTCAAACCATACAAGGATTTACTCAACAAGCATACATAATCAGATTTTTTAGGATCAACAAAACCATCAGGTTGTCTCATGTATATCTTTTTATCAAGGTCACCATGCAAGAAAGCAGTTTTAACATCCAACTGTTTCAATTCCTAATCAAAATGAGCAACTAATGCAAGCATAATGCGCACAGTGACAAACTTAACCACAGGAGCAAAGATTTCCGTATAATCTATCCCCTCTTTTTGAGTAAAACCCTTAGCCACAAGCCTAGCTTTAAATCTAACTCTCTCACCCTCATCCTTGATTTTATAAAGCCGTTTACAGTCAACAACAGAACAATGTTCCGGTTTAGGCACAAGGGTCCAGGTTTGGTTAACATGCAACGAGTTCATTTCTTCTTTCATAGCATTTAACCAATTTTTAGAGTTTTCAGATTTCAAAGCTTCCTTATATGTCTTAGGTTCACAATCATCAACAGATTCAAACACACTGAAAGCATGAGTATCAATATGGAAGTCATCAAATCTAGCAGGTGTCCTAATGTTTCTTCTAGGTCTATCCCTAGCAAGTTGGTAATCAACATTATCAGGCACATTAGACACATCTTCCACATTCTCATTTTCAACAGGTAAGTCAACACTTGAATCATGCATATCAGAAGCAGATAAGTCTGATTGCTCCACTTCAGAAGGAGCAGTGTCAGAAGCAGGCAAAGCCACAGAGGCAGATAAACATGGAAAGTCAGATTCGTTAAACACGACATCTCTACTTATTATTACCTTAAAACCAGGTTCATCTTTTAGCCACAACCTATAACCCTTCACACCATCAGGGTATCCTAGAAAAACACATTTCCTAGACCTAGGTTCAAGTTTATCACCTTTTTGGTGAGCAAAAGCAGCACAATCAAAAGTTCGCAAATTAGAAAAGTCAATTGATTTTCCAGGCCAAACAGATTCAGGACATTTACCATCTAAAGGCACAGACGGGGACCTATTGATTAGATAGGCAGCAGTACAGACTGCTTCACCCCAGAACTCTTTTGAAAGTCCAGAGGAAGCCAACAAGCTCCTCACCCTTTCAAGTAGAGTTCGGTTCATCCTTTCAGCCACACCGTTTTGCTAAGGTGTGTAGGGAACCGTTTTATGCCTCCGAATCCCAGATTTCACATAACTCATTTAATGAATTATTGCAAAACTCTAGACCATTATCAGTCCTAAGATTTCTCATCTTTCTTCCTGTTTGTTTTTCAATTAAAACTTTCCAATTTTTAAAGTTCTCAAAAACATCAGATTTTTGTTTCAACAGCAAAACCCACACTTTCCTTGAGAAATCATCCACAATCGAAAGAAAATACATCTTTCCACCATGTGTGGGAACACTGGCAGGTCCCCACACATCAGCATGAAAATAATCAAGTATGCCAGTACATTTAGACCTATTGGGAGCGGGGGAAACAGGGAAGCTTACTCTATGTTGTTTTCCTTTCACACAAGACTCACAGAAGGGCATGCACGAGAGCTTATCATTTCCAAATGACCCAGCTTTATGCAGAATTTCCAACCCTTTACCACTCATGTGACCAAGTCTACGGTGCCACAGTTCAGTTTTGTCCTCCTTGACAAAATTTACAGAACCAGGTGTAGACTTGGCAAAACAAACATACAAGTTATTTCGCTTTTCAGCTTTTAGGACCACCAAAGATCCCCTCATGATTTTCATCATGCCCCTTCCCCATTTTCCTTCTAACCCATCATCTTCTAATGCAGCACAAGAAATCAGATTATTGCACAATTCAGGCACATATCTAACATTTTTAAGTGTTAGCCCAAAACCAGATGCACATGCTAATGTAATGTCCCCAATCCCAAAGATTTTACATTTTTTCTCATTAGCCAAAGACACAAACCCATTACTAACTTCTCTATATGAGCAAAACAAGTCCTTAAATGGTGACATATGGAAAGTACAACCAGAATCAATAAGCCATTCATTTTCACACAAAGTGTCAAAATGCACAGAATTCACATAAGACACATCACATGACCCAGTTACCATAAAGACATCACCAGTTTTCTCATCTCCAGAAGCTTTATTAGCTTGTTCTTTTTGTTTCTTAGGACATTCTTTAATAAAATGACCCACTTCACCACAGTTATAGCATTTTTTAGGTCTGGGCCTAGATTTAGACCTACTGCGGTTATCTTTCTTCTTCTTATCATGATTCCCTGGTTATTGTTTGGCCGACTATTCCTGTTTTTAGCCCTCCCTCTCACAAACATAACCTCACCATGATTTTTCTTACTCGGATTGGTTCTTAAATCCATCTCCTTGCTTTTTAAACCACTTATTACAGTTTCAAGGTTCACCTGATCTCTACCATATTTAATAGCAGATTTTACATCATTATATGTATCAGGGATGGCATTTAAGAGCACAATCGGAGTATAGTCATCAATATTTTTATCACCTGTTTTCTTAATGTCTTGAACCAGTTTTGTAAAAACATCAAGATTTTCTTCTATGTCTTTATTCAAATCAAGTTTGAACCGGAAAGATTTTTTAAGCAAAAACATTTTACTAGGCAATGAAGTCTTAGTATATAATTCTTGCAATTTTTCCCACAACCCTTTGGCAGTATTCTGATCACCCACCTTTCTTAACACCGAGTCAGAAAGGTTAAGGATAATGGATGAGTACGCAAGCTCATCCATTTCAGCCTTTTTCTCGTCAGAATCAGACTCAGAAAATTGCAAACTGATACACTTGTACACATGTTGTTGTACAAGAATACCCTTCATTTTATGTTGCCAAATGCCAAAGTCTGAACGTCCGTCAAACGGAGCCAGGTTGTACCCAGACATAGAACCCATCACAAAAACACACAGTTTTTAAGGAGAATATAACAATCAAGGATTTCCCAGTTCGCAACACTGATTTATCAGTGGAGCAGGGGGTCACTTGACAATCTCCAAGAAGAAAACAAGAATGCAAACACACAAAGTGCAAAGACAAACAAATCACAAAGATCAGAACGAAAGCGGAAGCAATTAAATAGACAATCACAAAGATAATCATAAACTACCAGCATGTACAGCCAATCCTATCCGTTCACAAACGGTAGCTAAAAACAGTAAAATCCTATCCGTTCCCAAACGGTAGCTAAAGGATCAAGCCAATTTACCCGAGCGGGTCCTCACCGGGAGGAGAACCCGACTTACCTAAACTGGAAAGGAACTCGGCTCACGTCGGGCAAAGGCACGACGGGAGGACAGCCAAGGGGGCTGGGATTGCTGGATTCTGGTCACTGGACCTCGGACCACCGATCTCGGCCGAGAAGAGGATGAGTCTCGGCCGAGAAATGTTTACAGCAGGCTTGGTAGTTGGACTCGGCAGACTCGTCTCGGTCGAGAAGAAGAAGGTGTCTCGGTCGAGAAATGTTTACAGCAAGAACAGTAAACTGGCACGCAGACCCGTCTCGGCCGAGAATGGGGAGAGTCTCGGCCGAGATTGTTTGACAGCAGAAGCAGCAAGCAGGTACGGCAAGCCCGTCTCGGCCGAGAAAAAGAATGAGTCTCGGCCGAGATTAAGATTTTGTCACAAAGACAGGATTCGCTGGACGCCCAGTGAGTGAGTCTCGGCCGAGATGTTTTCTGCGACAGAAATTCCTTGAAAGCGAACAGACCTTGTTTCGCCGGAAACCTTCCAATCTCACGACTGGATTTTCGCACACCGAAGAGACCACGGTTTTGACAACCGTGGCTCTGATACCACTGTTAGGAATCGAACCGCGGTCTAGGTTCGAGTTTGGCTTAGAAACACCTTGAGCCCGTCTCCGATCGAATAAGTGACAGCAGCGAATTGGAACCCCAATGGGTGATATCCACACAAAGTAGATATCTAATCCAAACCCTGGTAACACCCACACTCTTCTCTAGCACTCAACCCACTCGACCCACAAAGGGAACAAGGAAGACGTAGACGAAGAAAAGGGTCGTTAATGGTGGCAGAAACTCTCATACACACAAAGTGTATCCCTCTTGTTTTTCTGCTGCACCTCTCACAAAGAGAAGGGGCTCCATTCTTATAGAAAAGAATGGAGCAGAAAACCATGGTTGATAGAACGTAAATCAAAGAGTCACATACAAGAGGGGATGAATCTGGTGGGGGTATACAAAAGGTTGGGGCTGTCATTTTGGGTTTGGGCCGGGATTAATTGGATTGCCCGAATTGGGCCTATAAACCAACAGACTCTTCATGGGACGGAGGATTATTATGCTTAGTTAAAAAAAAATCCGATTAGTAACATCCACAAGATTCATAATAGTTGTTATTATGGGTTTACAAACATATGGTGCTGCAATGAGTTGTTTTTTTTTTTTTTTTTTTTTTTTTGGTTGTCTTTTCTCGCATGTGGGTTGAGGCTAGTTTTGACTAGAGTTATGTATTTGTGTTTTTTATTTTATTAATACAAATCACTGTTTTTAAAAAAATCGATTGAAAAATTCCCAGTATAATTAGTTTGAAATAAAGGTGTAAACGAGCTAAGTCGAACTAATTTTTTGCCATTTAAGATTGGATCATTTTATTTACTGCAGCTCGAAGTGAAGTTGATTTTTGACGACCAACTCAATATTGATTCAAAATTCCAAACAAGATTAATCAAGCCTACACTTGTGGATTATAGATTAAAATGTTTTTTCTGTGCAATATGTTTAATATTTTGATGTGGTCAATAGAAATATAATTTTACTTAACTTGATGCATACAGTACATATGAAAATTTTGGGTCAGAAAATTTTGCAACTCAAAATAGGCTTGATTAATGTGTAATATATAGTATAATGTAAAACATAAAAAATGTATTACACCTGGTTGAAGTAAGAATCAAATCTTAAAATATGAAAGATTTGTTCATTAGAGCTAATTTTTAGCTTTAAAATTTGATAAAAACAAATGGTGCTTTAGTCAAATTAAACGTAAATATTCTATTGAAAACCTTCAACTTTAGCCCCTAGGGAATCATTAATTTATAGCCACAACTTAGTTTTTATTCAATTTAGTCCCTGATTTGACCCCTCAAAAAAAAATGTATATATATATATGCCCCTGATTCAATTAAACCTATATCCCACTACTCAGTGACGGACCCAGAAATTTAGGTGAGGGGGGTCCACTTATAGACAGATCTAGAAGTTTGTCTAACGAAATAATTTTTTTTAACGATGCTCATGTGCAAATTTTTACAAAATAGGGGCAGCGTTTGAGTAGGCTAGAAATTAATTTTTTTAAAATAATTAAGCCATAAACTTAAAATGTTGGATAAATAATATGATAATATCCTAAAAATTAAAGAAGGACTATCGTTGTGCGCCCCTAAATATAATCAAATGTATCAATAAAACTAGAAAAATATTAACAATTTAGATAAAATCAATAAATTGATTTGATCACAAAAAGAAAAATATATTGTTTCTATATTCATTATATTTTCAAACATTTTTATCTCTATTTCTTATACATAACAAACATTCATCTTCTCCAAATTAAACAATAGAATTATTTATTTTATTTAATTAAGTTATAATAAAGTCGACTAAAATACACATATATAATAACACTAACCAGATCAAGGAGAACACACATATATAATAGCACATTATCACGGGCCCAGGGGGGCCCAATGCCCCCTTGGCCCTAGTGTCGGTCCGTCCCTGCCACTACTATGGGCTGGTATAAATCAGTAGGAGGTATAGATCCACTTAAAACCGTAAAATAAAAAAAAAAAAATAATAAATAAAAAATTAAAAAATAAAAAATTGACTAAAAATAGGGAACATTTGGTTATGTTTTCAATTTAATGGGACTACGTAGAAGATTTGGACCTAAAAATTTGATTTATAAATTTTAAATATATTGTTTATTTTTAAATAAAATATGGTAAAATTTATAAGATATTGCCAAATCATCCCAAAAAAATTATCAAAATGTATTAATAAATAAAATAATAGTTAAGAAAATTATTTAAATTAGATAGTCATGTTCCTCGTATGGATGGACAAATTCATAAATAAATGTAACCTTATTATTTTCAGCGTCATTTACGAGACTCTATTTATTATGATTAGATAAATGTTATTAATTAGTTAAATAGATGTGACCCATTTATGAATAAAATGGCTAGGCAAAGATATTTTATTAGAGTAGTAGTAGTAAATTGTGGGTCTATTAATTTATGATGATAAAAACTTATTCTATTACATTGGCTGATTTGATAGTTATGGGTCAAATGAAATGATAATGACTGAAATATATTGCATTATATTAAATGAATAAGTAGTAATATAATCCAATTTAAATATTTAATTTAAATGTGATGATTAATTTAAATAAAATATAAATATGAATGATAAAGCAAACATAATCAGAGCATTTAGTATAATAAAAAATGAAAAGATTGATTTAGAAATATAAACAAACTGAGCTAATTTTAAGTTATATCTATACAAGATTTTTAATTGCGTGGGTAAAAATAAAAACCAGTTGTCGTTTTGGCGGTTGTATTATATTAACTATAATCATGAAACTCTCTTTGTTATTTATACTTTGGATCTGATGAGTTAAAGTTTTTCTCTCACAAAAAAAACAAAAACAAATGTTTTGTTCGTACTAAGGTTGGAAGTTGACTTTCTTGGTTGGTTGCTTCAAAGTGATAGGTATTAAACCAAATCTCAATTTGTCGTACTAAGTAAAGCATATTATAATTTAGATTGCCTTGGATTGTGAGCTCCCAACGTGATCTGTTCTTGAAAAATGTAAATAAGTACTTAGAAATAGGATAAAACTCCCTTCTAATAAAAAAAAAAAAAAAGATGGTTTTCTTACACTAAGTATTCAAGTGGCCGGGATGATCTAATACATAATTGACATGTTAATGGTAATACTTTATGGTGGACACAAATTTGCGTTGCTAACCGTTAATGTGCAAAGATCTTATATTTTTCTATTCATACTTTATCGTAGCAATAAGTTACTGTGTAGAGAGCACAAGTTAAAGTGTCAACTGCTACTGTATAAAGAGTAAAAGTTAATGTGTATCGTAGGCACGAGTTAATATGTCAATTGCTTTTATGGGGACAAGTTAATTAATTGAGTAAAGATCTTATCTTTCTCTACCCACCGTGGGTACAAATTAATAAATCATATTATGAGCACAAGTCTGTAATTGAGTAAATATCTTATTTTCCCTACCCAATGTGGCACAAGTTAATTAATGTGTCAATTGTTAATGTTTAAAAATCTTATCTCTAAATTTTACATAAAGTGATTAACTTCATCTTATAAGTGTTGATGCAGTGTGGACTCAGAGGCAGACGAGCCTAACCCACCTCAAAACCATTGTCCGGAGGAGAGACTTGTGCTGCCCCTTTATTCAAGAATAGTTTGCATCATTACTGATATAGGTCACTGGACTTACCAGTTACCATGAGTCCTTTTCTTTAACTTTTCAGAAACTAGATCAATGTTTGCTACAGATATTGGCACTTCCACAGATGAACACAAGTTGGGTATGGAAGTGAAACTGTTATAGATCATACAAACAGATATAAGAACTTGGGTGACGTACAATTAATTGGAAAATAAGGGTACATTTGTTCGTGTTGTCAAGCAAATCAACTAAAATTTGTTGAATTGCATGTGGTAGGGTTAATTGAGAATGTATGCTATGATCAACTGTAAGCTTGTCGGCCAATTTAGAATTTTATTAATGTTTTCATAGAAATTCATAAAATATAGTGTTACATTAAATGATGGGTTTGAGAAGAATTGGATAGCCATAGCATCAAATCCATGACTGACTTTTAAATTGATATGGGTTTTGAACTCTTTAAATTAGTGATTTTGATGGATTTGTAGAGTGGATTTGAGCCCTTAAAATTAATATTTCTCAATCCAATGACAACCCAAGGTCATAAAAAGCCCATCAGAGCCCAAATGCATTTACCCAAATAATGATGTGTCATTTAATAATTTGGCCCAATAATAGATGACCCCAAATAAATTACTTAAAATTTTTGGCACAAATTTTAAAAAATATATATATATTCGGCTGCAGCTTATATTAGATATACTAGTAAATGCTCCGTGCGATGCATGGGCTATTTATTTTTAGAGTAAATCAATATTAATATGAATAATACTTTTTATTAAAAATGCATTTTTATTTGATAATATATAACAAAAAAAGAAATGATTAAAATTTGTTACAAAGAAAAGTTTTGTGTTCTTTTGCAGTGTTATTCATTCCTCGCCTCTTACTCCAGAAAATCAGTTTTTTCCACTAATAAAAATACATTTTAATTTTTTCACGAATTTCCTCGTATCTTGTTCCAGAATTTTTTTTTTTATTTCATCCGTTTATTTAGCTTTTCTTGTCTATATCAACACATTCATATTAAATTATAATAAATTTTGAATAAATCACACTGAATGATAATAATAATAATAAAGTGAACATACATAATCTAGAATCCGATATCATTGAACAGATTGAGAAACAAAAAGTTTCAAATCTAATATCAGTTAATAGGATTGAGAAACAAATAAGCTTAAGGATTATTCTCATATAAAATATTTTATTAGTTTACTTACAAAACATCTTATATTAGAAAAATAAAATAAAGGATTATTCTAATATAACATATTTTATTAGTTTACCTACAAAATATCATCTATTAGAAATAAATTTTAAGAAAGCCATAGAAAATACAATTTTATTTTAGGATGAACTGAATCTTCATAGTCCATACGATGAGCTCATTCATATAAATAGAGTTGGATTTGGATTTAGAATTTTAAAAGACAAAGATGACCTCAAATCTTTCAATTTTTTATCTAATAATCTCCTATATCCATAGGATGAGCTCATTAATACAAATAAAGTTGGATTTAGATTTAGATACTTAACAGACATAAAGAAAAATTAATGAACTAAACTAATAAAATGCTTTATATAAGAATAATCATTAAGAAAATATATTATTTTCTCAATCTTATTAAATTATATTGCAATTCTGGATTGTATATCTTCGTTGTTTGTTTATTATTGTTAATCAGTATGATCTATTTCAAAATTTATTATAATTTAATATTAAGATTTTGGGAGAGACATGAGAGAAGAAAAAAAAAACGAATGAAATAAAGTGTTTTCCGAAAAAAATCTGCCATAGTAAATTTTTTAATTTTTCTAGAGAGTAGAAATAAAACGGATAAAATGATTTTGGGAAAAAAAATATTTTATAGTGGAAAAGAAAACTAAAAAAACTAATTTTTTGGAATAAGAGGCGAGGAATGAATAAAAAATAAATGTAGCGTATTTTTTGGTGGAGTCTGTTAGCTGACCATATAAAAAAATAGCCCGTGCATCCTGACCACTGTACATATTACAAAAGTTATAATCTTCGTAATTGTATCCGTAGACATAGTAGAAAACTGAAAACTGATTGATGTTTCTGAATAATTGTTATGTGGGTGGCGATTTTATAGGCAGATTAAGAAATAAAAAATCATATCTAAAAGATTTAGAATGATTTGTCAATTATGTAACAGATATATTCAATTGAACATTACATATTATTGTATATCAAAAGATTGATAAAACAGATTTAGTTTTTGGTAAAATGTTGATTCTTATATTAATATACACATCATAATTATAATTCATATTCCTATAATTTTAAAATCACGTGTATTTCGAGTTTTGATTTTGCTGATCATTCAAAATATATATTAGTTCAAATTTATATGTGATTTCATTTGTGCAATAGATCAATATATTATATAAATTTTTCTGCAATAGATGAAATAATCAATCTAATCTTATATCATGATATTATGTATATGGGGTGTTTCTTCTTAAATATACTGCATATAGTAAACATTGTTGCCTGAGTTTTGTCAAAGTCATTTTATTGTAAACATATATTGTAATAACAGTAAAAAAAAAAAAAGAAAAAAAAAAGGGAACAAAATTAGAATTTCAATTGAAGCTGATACATAAACTGTTTTGTATAAAAAATAAAAATTGAATTCTACGACAATAAAATCAGAATTATTCTTCGATTTCGGTTGAACCTCGAATGAGTTGATTATCTCTAATTTTTTCCCAATATTGTAAGCGGATGGGATGTATTCATGTTATAAACAAAATGAAAAGTTTAGTACAATATATGAACAATAATATAGATAATCCATATAACAGAAATTGAAAAAATCAAATTTGTTTTGATGATTAAATATTACCGTAGAAAGATGATGGTAGATAGATTTGAATTCTACAATCATAAAGTTCTTTTCGCCAGAATTAAGACTCAGTGTTGCTGATTTTTTCTTATTCTAATTTGCAGGTAGTCCTTTTGGAGCATCAAGTACCTATCAAAGTTGACACCGAATGAAAGATGGATGAAGGAATAAGAATAATAGAAATTCGAATCTGTGAATAGAAACAGTGAAAATAATTTCGAAATAAAGCTATTGCAAAATGAATAAGAAATAGAAAATACCCAGCTGCAAACGAGATTCTCAGTTATTGAAGATTTTGTGAATTTATAGGAGAATTTATGTAATTAGATAAGTTTTTTTTTAAAATTCAAATTTCAAAATTTTAAAAAATATGTAACAAATTCTGTTATAAATATATCTACAGATTTATTGTTACTGAATTTTAGATGTAAAAAAATAATTCGAAATTTTAATCACACTAATAAAATCGGATTTTTCAAAATTCAAATTTCAAATTCACGTCTATTTAAAGTAACTAAAAAATAGGCGGAAAAATTTCAACATACTATTTCCGGATGACTTGACTTATTTTATATATATTTATATATATATATATATATATATATATATATATATAGATGATCTATCCTAAAATTTATTATGATTTAATATTAAGATTTTGGGAGAGTAATGAGAGAAGAAAAAAAAACGAATGAAATTAAGTATTTTCCGAAAAAAATCTGCCATAGTGAATATTTTTATTTTTCTAGAGAGTAGAAATAAAACGGATAAAATAACTTATGGATAAAAATATTTTATAGTGGAAAAAAAACTAAAAAAAGCTAATTTTGTGGAATAAGAGGCGAGGGAGAAATAAAAAACATATGTAGCGTATCCCTAAACATAGTAGAAAACTGATTGATGTTTCTGAATAATTGTTACGTGGGTGATGATTTTATAGGTAGATTAAAAAATCAAAATTCATATCTAAAAGATTTGGATTGATTTGTCAAATATTCAATTGAACATTACATATTATTGTATATCAAAAGATTGATAAAACAGATTCAGTTTTTGGTAAAATGTTAATTCATGTATTAATATACACATCATAATTATAATTCATATTCCTATAATTTTAAAATCACGTGTATTTTGAGTTTTGATTTTGCTGATCATTCAAAATATATATTAGTTCAAATTTATGTGTCATTTCATTTGTGCAATAGATCAATATACTATATAAATTTTTCTGCAATAGATGAAATAATCAATCTAATCTTATATCATGATATTATGTATATGGGGTGTTTCTTCTTAAATATACTGCATATAGTAAACATTGTTGCCTGAGTTTTGTCAAAGTCATTTTATTGTAAACATATATTGTAATAACAGTAAAAAAAAAAAAAGAAAAAAAAAAGGGAACAAAATTAGAATTTCAATTGAAGCTGATACATAAACTGTTTTGTATAGAAAATAAAAAATTGAATTCTACGACAATAAAATCAGAATGATTCTTCGATTTCGGTTGAACCTCGAATGAGTTGATTATCTCTAATCTTTTCCCAATATTGTAAACATATTGGTTGTATTCATGTTATAAACAAAATGAAAAGTTTAACACAATATATGAAAAATAATATAGTTAATCTACATAACAGAAATTAAAAAAATCAAATTTGTTTTGATGATTAAATATTACCGTAGAAAATGATGATGGTAGAGAGATTTGAATTCTACAATCATCAAAGTTCTTTTCGCCAGAATTAAGATTCAGTGTTGCTCTTTTTTTCTTATTCTGATTTGCAGGTAGTCATTTTGGAGCATCCATTGTGAATAGGAAATGAATAAAGCTATTGCAAAATGAATAAGAAATAAAAAATACCCAGCTGCAAACATGATTCTCATTTACTGAAACCTTTGTGAATTTATAGGAGAATTTATGTAATTGGATAAGGTTTTTTTTTTTTTTAAATTCAAATTTCAAAATTTTAAAAAATATGTAACAAATTCTGTTATAAATATATCTACGGATTTATTGTTACTGAATTTTAGATGTAAAAAAATAATTCGAAATTTTAGTCACACTAATAAAATCAGATTTTTCAAAATTCAAATTTCAAATTCACGTCTATTTAAAGTAACTGAAAAATGGGCGGGAAAATTTTCAACTTACTATTTTCGTATGACTTGACTTATTATATATATATATTGGGCTGAATACAAATTAATAACTCCTATATATGTATTACATCTTCCAATGTGTCCATAAATTATATTTGAGTTTTATTGCATATTACACAGTTGTACAATTTGTAATCCATTTATCAAATTAAATTTACTGTTAAATAACTAAACGCATTATTTCCCTATATTGATATTGATATTGATATAATTATTAAAATGTTAGTGTTATTGTTGTTATCATTATTATTATTAAAGTTGTTCTAACTCGTGCATCGCAGTACTCGAAAGTATTCAATAAATCCATTTACCTTGAATTCATATTTTATTCTTATTTTTACAATTTTCTTATATTAGAAAAAAAGAATAATCTCACCATTCATTGCACAGGTGGCCAAATAATATATAGTAGAATTTTTCGTCGTGCGATGCACGATTTGAAGTATATTTTTTTTGTAAGAGAAATCATTAAAGTAAAATAATAATAATAAAAAAAGTGAATAACTTATTTTTTGTTAAATAAAAGATTATTAAATTATCTAATAACTTTTCATTTCATTAATAAAAGTTATTAAATTTATTTTTATTTGCAACTCATATATAATGTAAATAGTTCAATTAACAAATATTCAAATTTAAGCATAATAATCAACCAACAAACAATGGTTTATCTTAAATTCTATATATTATATCAAGATATTCTATATCAGTATCAGATTAAATACTAAGAAAAGAGGAATCCTTTTAATCTATTGCAAATAAAAGAAATGGATTAAAAAAATTATTTGTGCCTTTAGGATGTTGAAAAAATCAAAATATTTTAGAGTGAGAGGATTACAAAGTTGAAGCAGATCTCCAAATTTCCGCTCATTCGATCTTCGTCCCAAAATTCGTTAATTTCATTTTCGTCCCATAATTTAATGTGGTGAAGATTAGCTATGAAACACTACAACCTACTAACAGCAAAAAAATGAGTGCAAGTTACACCCGTGCATGGTTATGCATAAAGGTGTTTAATGCTTGCAATCAATTCTCTGTTAGTTAGTTAAGCGTGTGTGATTGCCGGTTTGCTTGGTTTTGGCAGTTTATTCTCCAATCATAGTTCAACTTGTATATAGGGTTGATAGACTAGGTATTCTATATTGTTCTATTCTAGAGAGATGCACTAGTGGTGATGTGTGGAAAAATACAAGAGAGAGAGAGCCTAAGAACAAGGTTCGTTCTTGGAGGATTCTTTGAGTGTTAATCATCTTGTATTGTAGTAACAGAGAAGCATAATGAATTAGTTGATCTCCCATGGATGTAGGTTGAAAACCCGAACCAAGTAAATTGGTGTTTTTTTCATTTCTCCCAGAAATACAACAACGCCCCAGAAGTCAACACAATTCTTCCATCAAACAGGTGTTAACACACTGCACACAAATTGTTTGAATATTATTCTTGACATCATTCTTGATTTGTTTTAACAAAGTGGCACCGTCTGTGGGAAGGAGAAGGGTAAACCTTGATCGTCATGTCTTCAACAAAGTTTGAGGCGAAGAAATTCTCTGGAAGAAATGATTTCGGGCTTGGTAAAATTAAGATGAGGAGCATGCTGGTGCAACATGGGCTGACTGGTGCGCTGAAAGTGATCAAGGGACTTCCACAGAAGCTAGACGATGTCCAGAAGCAAGAAATGGTGGATAAGGTGCATAGTACCATTATTCGTTGCCTTACTAATAAGGTACTCCGAGAAGTGGCAAAGAAAAAGGCGGCATCAGAAGTTTGGGCAAAATTGGAAAGCCTGTATATGACAAAATGACTTGCCAACAAAGTGTATTCAACGCAGTGGTTGTATTCTTACAGATTTTCTAAGGAAAGAGGAATGGAAGATCAGCTCGACGAATTTAATAAGTTTCTTGATGATGTTGAGAACATCGAGGTGAAGATGGAGTATGAGGACAAAACAATAATTCTCCTCAATGCACTTCCTAAATCATTTGTCGACCTCAAGGATGCCATGTTATATGGCAGAGAAACTTCTATCACATTAGTTGAGGTGCAGATTGCCCTTAAGGCTAAAGAAATGCAAAGATTGAATGAATTAAAGCAAGAAACTGCAACGGAGGGATTGAATGTCAAAAGGGGAAAGGGTTTCAGTTCAAGAAACCACAATCATTTTATCACAGCAAGAAACAACCCTAACCAAAGTCAAAAGTCTTTGAGGGAAAAGAAACTAGAAAATGCCACCATTACAAGAAGCCTGGCCATTTAAAAAAGGACAGGTTCAACTGAAAAAGGAAACAAGCAGCCAAGGATCAACAGAAGAACACATCTGATTTGGCAGAATGAGAAAACGAAGCTAACGTATTGAACATCATAGATGTCAAAACTGGTGACAGTTGGATCCTTGATTCAAGCTGTAGTTTCCGCATGTGCCCACATACAGATTGGTTTGAAAGCTACAAGGAACAGAAGATGGGGTCAATTATGCTTGGCAATTACCATTGTATGTCCTATTAGAGGAATTCGAAATGTTAAACTTAGAAAACATGATGGTTCTGTGAACGTCTTAACAAATGTCAATCATATTCTCTGACTGAAAAGAAATCTTATAAGCCTTGGAACTCTTGAAAATAGAGGGTGCAATTTTAAATCAGAAAATGGATATCTCTATGTTTGCAAAGACTGAAAACTTGTTATGAAAGGAATGAAGAAATCCAGTATGTATTATCTGTTAGCTGAAACTATGGTGGGTGAATCTGGGGCTGTAGTAAAGGATGAGCTAGATATATGGTATATGGACCATGACATATGGGTGAAGTTGGATTAAATGAGTTGTTGAAACATAATCTCCTTGAAAAAAAAGGAAAGTTTAGGATAGAAACTTGTGGGGATTGTATCCTGGCAACAGTACGAGAAAGTTATTCCCTGTGCGAACACATTTTTCAGAGGCACCTTTAGATTATGCTCATTTAGATTTGTGGGGGGCATTGACAGATATTTCTTGAGCATTATAGTTGATTACTCAAGGAAGTTATGGATATACATCCTCAAAATCAAATCAGATGCTTTTGATAAGTTTCAAGAATGGTGTATAGAGGTGGAGGTTGAGAAAGCATCAACATTGAAATGATTAAGAACTGATAATGGTCTAGATTTCTTATCTGAAGAGTTTCAAAAATTCTGTAAAGACAAAGAAATCAAGACACAGAAATGTGCCTGGTAGTCCTCAGCAGAGTGGAGTAGCTGAGAGAATGAATAGGACCATTCCTGAGAAGGTGAGGTGTCTGTTGCTAAGCTTAGGATTGCACAAGAAGTTTTGGGGAGAAGCTAGATCTACAACAGCATATTTGATAAATAAGAGTCCATCTACAACAAATGGTTTTGTAACTCCTGATGAGAAGTGCGGTGGAAATACACCAAGTTATTCACATCTAAGAATTTTTTTATGTATGTCATATGCACATGTTAAATAAGACAAGTTGGATGCAAGAGCCCTCAATGTGTTATGTTGGGGGTATCCAAAAGGGATAAAATGATATAGATTATGGTGTACTGAACATGAAATAAACAAGATATTGGTGAGTAGAGATGTGGTGTTTTGTGAAGACGAATGCCATTCAAAGTGGGAAAGTAAAAAGTAGTGACTGCTGTAAGCACATATAGATCTCAAGTCAAGGTGGAGCACGTTGGGGATAAAACAGAATTCACTACAACTAATGATGCATCTGGCAGTGATGATACTCTGATTAATGAAGAAGATTCTGGTGGATACCAGCTAGTCAGAGGCAAAGAGAAGAGAGCTGAAAAACCATCAACTAGGTATGGTGATGAATATTTGACAACATATCAATGTTGCTGAAGAAATAGAGTTATGTGAACCAAGAAGCTTCACTGAAGCAATGAGTAGCAGGGCTAAGGATCAGTGGATGGATGCCATGGAGGAGATAGATTCATTACAAAGGAATAATACTTGGATTTTTATAGATAAGCCAGCTCACAAGAAAATAATAAGTTGCAAATAGATATTCAAGAGGAAGATTGAAGTTACAAAGGTAGAACATGTGAGATACAAGGCTAGGCTTGTAGCTAGTGGTTTACACAGAAAGAAGGAATTGACTACAATGAAGTATTTTTCCTTGTTGTTAAACATTGGTCCATCAGAATACTCTTAGCATTGGTAGCATACTTGGATTTGGAACTGGAACAATTAGATGGGAAAACGGCCTTCTTGCATGGTGATTTGAAATAAACCATATTCATGGTACAACCAGAAGGTTTCATATTGCCAGGAAATTAAGATAAAGACTAGTTTATTGAAGAAGCCCTTGTGTGGGTTGAAACAAAGCTCCAGAGATTGGTAAATTAAATTTGACAGTTACACGAGACAGATTGGGTAGAAATCTAGATATGACAATTGTGTGTAATTGCTGGGTTTTGAAACCCAGCTGAAGATCTGTATCCATAAAAATGCATCTGAACCAAATTTTCCAACTTTTAGCAGCCATAAAGGCCCAAACACAAGTGGATGACCCAAGCTTAGAAAGCCCATGAAAGTCATAGCCTAATGCTTAAATCAAAACCTAGTAATCAGGCGGCAAAAATTTAGTCAATTTAGTTTTGGCGGTGACATTCCCACCATTTTGGCTCTTTTTTTTTCTATCTCATCAACAATTACCACATATACCAACAAAGCATACACACTCAGAATGCACATGGTAGTGTTTGTTTGTGGAAATTATCATGAGAAAGAAAGACCAAGCCCAAAAAGAAGAGCGCCACTAGAAATAGTAGAAGTAGCAGATGCAGGCACAGGCACAGCCGTAGTTGCCGTAGCTGCCGCCGCAGCCGCCTTCGTCGGTCGGCCACGTTTTCTACCAGAGAGGTTCGGTACGGTGGACGGAGTTTTAGGTTTGGGCGGGGGCAACGGAGCATGGGGTTGCGGGACTTCGGAGGGCGGCCAATGGGGCGGAAGGTGGCTAAATGATGGTTCCGGCGGAAGAGGGGTTCTGGTATATAGAAAGAAGAGATCTATTAACGTCAAGTTACATGCTAGTGGCTAGCAAGAGTCCTGAAGAAATAGAGAAACTCAAGAATGATTTGCAAGCTAGATTTGAGATGAAGGTGTTGGGTAGTGCCAGAAGAATTTTGGGCATGGACATTTTCAAAAATAGGCAAAAGAGGATGTTGTGGCTTCAACAGCAAAGCTATGTGCAGAATGTCTTGAGAAAGTTCAACATGCATAAAGCAAGAACAATTTATGTACTCTAGCTCAACACTAAAAGCCTTCAAAGATGCAAAGGCTAATGACTGAGCAAAAGAGAAAGAGATGCGTAAAGTTCCTTATGAAAATGTGGTAGAAAGTATTATGTAAACTATGGTTTATACTAGGCCATACATTGCCCATGCAGTTAAGCATTGTGAATAGGTTTATGGCTAATCTTGAAAAGCTGCATTCGCAGGCACTTAAATTGATAGAGGTATATAAAGGGTGCTTTTTCACATGGAATTCTGCTCAAGAGAAAGGTAAATTGTACTGAGATTCTAAGAGGGTATATGGACTCAGATAATGTTGCAAATGTTGATACAAGAAAGTCTCAATCAGGCTATATTTTCACTTTGTTTGGAGCAGTTGTTAGCTGGAGATGAATGCTTCAGTCAGTGGTTGATTTGTCCACAACTGAAGCTGAATATATGGCATTAACTGAAGTTGTAAAGGAGGCTATCTGGTTAAAGGGCATCGTTGCAGAGTTTGGAATGAATTAGCAGTCTGTTAAAATCCTGTGTGACTCACAAAGTGCTTTACATTTTGCAAAACATCAGGTTCATGAGAGGTCCAAACATATTAATGTTAGACATCATTTTGTTAGGAACATTGTGGATAAAGGAGATGTGGAGATTTTCAGGGTCAGCACAAAGGAGAATGCATCTGATATGCTCAATAAAACACTACAAGTTGACAAGTTCGGATATTGTTTGGATTTGGTGCAAGTTATTGCATATTGAATGGAGAATGCTCTGTGGTGAAGCAAGGTGGAGGAATCATAGTTTACTGATGAAGTATGCTTCGTTTTATAGCCAAAGTGGAGAATTGTGGTGAAGATTAGCAACAAATTCAGCGATATAAAACACTACAACCTACTAACAACAAAAGATAAGTGTGAACTACACGTGCATGCTTATGCATGAAAGCATTTAATGCTTGCAACAGGTTTTTCGTTAGTTAAGCGTGTGTGATTGTCAATTTGCTTGGTTTTGGCAGTTTATTCTCTTATTTAGCGTAGATAGACAAGGTATTCTATATTGTTCTGTTCTAAAGAGATACACAAATGGTGTTGTGTGGAAAAATACAAGAGAGGTGGAGAGCCTTAGAACAGGGTTAGTTCTTGGAGGGTTCTTGAGTGTTAATCATCTTATATTGTAGCAAAAAAGAAGCATAGTGAATAAGTTGATCTTCCGTGGATGTAGTATGAAAAGTCGAACCACGTAAATTGGTGTTTGTTTCATTTCTCGCCGCAATACAACAAGTTCACACATTGCACACAAAGTAATTGAATCTGTTTTAACATTTAAGAAATTGCTCGCATTTCGACGAATTTCCACCGCCGATGAGCAAATCCACTAGAAAAAGTATATGTGATTGTCACATGACACCATCTTTTTCAGTTAATTTATTTGATGTGGCATCGGCGCTAACTCTTTTATGGATTTTTGTTTGAATATATGTTGTTTTGTTGGTGGATATTTTGCTTTATGTGATTGTGGAACTGAATTGCTCAATTTTGGTCAACAAAAATAATTTTTATAGTTTTCCCCAAAGAACTTGTGGTGTACTAGTTTCACCGATGGTGTTTTGAAATTGCATCTTTTATTTGGACAGTACAAATAATCTTCATTAAATTGTTTCTTATTAAAAAAAAAATGTTCTATATTCAGAACTGGGCAACCTCAATTGGAGTGTGCTTTTTTTGTAACATGTTCACCTTCAGTGGCTGAAAACGTTTTCAAATGCCTATATAATGATTTATGTTTGATTGTACCCATGTCTGTCCAATTATCCCTTCACAACTGAGATTGTGTTGTGCTTGCTTGGTGAGATGCTAGATTAATATGTCATTGATGTTTATTGATAGAAGTCTCAGTAACGTTTGGGGTTCTTCTACTACTAAGTAGAGGAGTAAGTCATTCTCCCTTTACCGAGTATATGACACGCATTGAGTGAGTTACTTGTTACTAGGAACTTAAATTCCGGCGAGGCACGTCTCGTACATCTTGTTAACACACCGTCGTTGCAAGCATTATTGTAATTTGTAGTTTATTCTAATATCTGTCCACAAATTACTTTAGCGTTGACATCGAGTGAATGTATCAATAAAAAAAGAAAACGTGCATACCCTCACTTCTTTGAGTCGAAAGCATTCTGGCCAAAAAAATGTGGTTTAAGAAAACATGCGCCCAATCTTCCTTTCGTTGTATAAAGACTGGAGCCATTCGTTACTTTCAACGTGATGCTTAGAAATAAAATTGGTCCACTCTAACTCAAAGGTCGCAATAGAGAGGCTGTCGTACACAAATGATTTGAATTCCTTTACGGTACTGTCGTAATTGGGAAGCCTTTAAACTTGATGAGTAGTTCCGAGAGAATATGCCACAAGCAATAGTGGTGTATCATGTCAGGCATTAGTTCTCGTATTACTTTTTTAATTCTCTCGGCTTGGTCTGTTATGATACACGTTGGATGAATATCGCCCGTTGCTTGTAGCCAATTCGAAAACAACCACTTGAAAGAATCTGCATCTTCGTGAGAGACCAAAGGACACCCTAACAAGATAGATTGTCCATGATGGTTTACACCAACAACGGTTGCAAGGAATCTTGTATCAATTTATAAGATAAGTTGTATCAGAGCTTACAACATCATGGAAGTCTTCATAGGCTGTTTTGCTGTGAGGATGAATCCATAGCACATTACGCACCCTACCATTATAATCAATGTCCCTCAAATGAAAAAAAAAAATCATGATCCTTTCGTTGCAAGCGAATAATAACTGTCGAACGACTTCAGCGTCACCAGGACCGAGTCTTAATCGTCTCCTGGTATCAATGTAGTTCCGGAAATCTTTAGGGATACACCCTAAATTCCTTGGACCGCCGGCTTGAACTTCAGCTAGCCTTACATACTTCGTCGGCCTTATCCTGGCGATGTCATTTTCTTCTAGCTGCCTCTTAAGGTTTATTGTTAATCTTCTATGGGCAGGCATTAACAACGACATTTCGGGACAAAGCTCGTGGTTGTGAATTGATCTAATGGTTGAAACTTTCCAACTCCCATCTTCTTGCCTTATTGCATTAATCCGACCCTCACACCCTACCCTTTTGAGATGTTTTCTGATTTTGCACGGTTTGGCTTCTATCACAAACCATATACGAGTACTTGCACCTTTGAGTTGTTCTTTTTCTCATGCTAAAACCTTTGTGCTTCATATGCTCTTGATAGGCTGCAAGTAAGGAGCGAAGATTAGGGTAAAAACATCCCTTTCTTAGGACCTTCTTCTACAGCGTTGCACCCTCCGTCGTTGGTACATTCCGTACATGGGTGTGAGTCTGAGATAACCTCAGGTTGGTTAGTACCTACTTCCATGTTATCCACCTCATCCGCAGACAACACCTCGTCGTCTAAAAGGGGCGATTGCACCGAATTATCCCCAGAAAGTTCGTCCCCGTCCGATTCGATCAATATAGACTCATCATGTCTTGGCCCGAAAATTTGAAACATCAGGGATTCTTCCGGATACTCCATTGATTATGTCACTCAACTTTTAGCTTGCAAAGTTTGAAGGTCTTAATTTTTTTAAGAGCAATACCAGTAAGTTTTAAGTAGTAGTTGACTGATAAGTTGGTTTTGGGGGATGTGTCAAGAAGGGCGGGAAAGGATGGATCCTCAGAATTTGCCGGCAACGCCTTCTCTCCTCGGAGCCAAAATTCTTTGAGGGCAGAAATGAGAATCAACAAACTCTTCTGATTTTGCATTTTTTAAAACAACTTTTTGCCTAGGCAAAATCTGCCTAAAAACTTGTGTCGTATTTTAATACTATTTACCAACCTACAACCTATTAATATGATATCTATAGTACACATACTACCTACACTTTCCTTAAACAAAAATACATTTTCACTATTTTAGTGGATGTACCATCCGAGGATGTGTCACAACGGACGCGACAAATGCTACTACATTCCAGCACAATTATTTCCTAAGTGATACTTGATATGAAACCAGAATTTACAAAGAACGGAAACAAGATTATTATATATATATATATATATTGTAGCTTTAGCGCCATGTCAACTTAAATTTGATCTATAACTTATGAGAACAACATCCTATGAGATGAGCTACATATGTCACTATGTTGATCACAAGATGAAGTGGTATTTCATCTTTTGTTTCGTTATATTCACTAAATAACACGTGAATTGGATGATGTTACTAATTAATGTGTCGTATTTAAAATTGAGGGTAAAAGATGAAAACATTTAATATAAGAGAGGATGACAGACTGCATGAATCCTAGTCATATGGAACCAAATTTGTTTTCTCAAATTGATAACAGGATATTAAAACTATTTTCGGTTTTTTGAGAGGTGAATGATAATTTCAACCAATGTTGTCAAAATCTCGAGTTAACTCTTACGATTCTACGAGTTTACGAGTTACTTCTTCCTAAACGAGTTAACTCGTGATAAAATCGAGATCTAATGAAATCGGAGTAAACTCTCGAGTTTGCTCATGCGATTTTACGAGTTTTACGATTTTACAATTTTGTATACGAGTTTAACAGTTTTTAACATAGTACTTTTTATTCTATTTTACGAATTAAAAAATATATAATACGAATTGTAGAAGTTATACCAACTTAAAATTAGAATTTTAAAACTTTTCTAGAGAAATATACACAAAGAGAGTCAATTTGCTAAATAATTTTTCTAACTATCAAGTGAATAATTTTTCTAACTATCAAGTTCTAAATTAAAATCTAAGTTTCATAAAAAATATATCTTTTTTTATGTAGTACTCAATTTCACTAAGGTTATTTTTTAATTTTCTCTTAAAATTAAAGTTTTCATAATTATAATTTAGGAATGCCTTACTAAATGTATATATGAACCATGATGCCCATAACATTTCTTTATATTGTATTTTTTTTTTCTTTTTGATTAATTGTGTACATAATATGTATATTTTTATATGGGATATCTATTCAGAACTTGTTGTAATTAAAATATATTTAGAATAATTTATAGGGAAAATTGGTAAAAATATCCTGTAAGTTTGCCATATTTAAGAAAATATCCTCTAAATTTGGCCATTTTTAAAAATGCCCCGTAACTTACAAAAAGTTGGCAAAAATGCCCTGCAACCGGGTATAGCAGGTGACACAACCGGTGACTGCTGATGTGGCTTATTTGAGATGATTTGGCTATGTTACGTGGCATTTTTAATTTATGTGGCATTATGTTAAAAAAACATGTGTCATTGTAGTTATAACATTCTTATTTGGATAATAACAAAATGTAAAATTATTAAAAAATCAAATTTCAGAAAGAAAAAAAAAAATTCAAAAAAACAGAAATAATAGAAACCCACCCCATCCCAAACCCCACGCACCACCCACACCCCCACCCCTGTCTGAAATTTGAGAACCCCAGAAGAAGACACCCCCAAATCTCCAGATATTTCCTTATCCCTCAGTGGCGCGGCGGTGGGAGAGAGGCAGTGGCGCCGCCGCGGTGAGAGGAAGGCAGACGGTGGTGGGAAGGAAGGGAAGAGCGCGGCGGCGGTGGCAGGAAGGCGGTGGCGCGGCGGCGATGGTAGGAAGGCAGTGGCGCGGCGGTGGGGCGGCGGCGGTGGGAAGAAGGAGGTGGCGCAGCGGCGGTGCTGGTGATACAATGAAGACGGATGGCGACGGTGGGAGGAAGGCGGTGGCGCGGCGGCGATGGCAGGAAGGCATAGCGCGACGGCGGGGGGAAGGAAGGCGGTGGCGCGGCGGCGAGAAGAAGGCGGTGGCGCGGCGGCGGCGGTGCTGGTTATATATATATACACATATACGTGTGTATTTATGTTTATATATGTATCTTGATACAATGGTGGAGGTGGTGTGGGAGGTGGGTGGGTGGGGTTTGGGATTGGGTGGGTTTTCTATTATTATTTTTTTTTTTTTGAGAATTTCTCTTTTTCTGTTTTTCCTGAAATTTGATTTTTTTAATAATTTTTCAACATTATAAAATTACTTTTCATATATTTTATATATTGTTAGTTTAATTCTAAATTTTATGTATCAATATTTTATTTTTATCATCCTTATTTATAAATTTAAAGAAAAGTAATAACAAGACAAAAGAAAAATAAACAAATATCAATACCACATCATACAAAAAACCACATCAGCTTCTTAAATTAAAAAATTAATGTCACATCAGCTGTCACCGGTTGTGTCACCTGCTATATCCGGTTGCAGGGCATTTTTGTCAACTTTTTGTAAGTTACGGGGCATTTTTAAAAATGGCCAAATTTAGAGGATATTTTCTTAAATATGGCAAACTTACGGGATAATTTTACCAATTTTCCCTAATTTATAGATATGATTATTTTGTATAGGTATTAGAATCTTACGATTTTACGATTCGATTTTACGATCCGATTTTAATGACACGTCACCGATTCTACTTAAAATCGCGAGTTTGACAACCTTGATTTCAACCTCACTCTAGAGTAAAATTATAAAATGGCCTCATGATTTTTTATAGAAAAATAAGCAAATGAATCTGATTATCATGGGAGTGGCAATGCGGATTGTCGGGTCGGATTCCTATTCAATTTCGGATCGATTTGGATTATATATTAAAAATTATTGTAACATATTATTATTACATTTTAAAGTAAATTATGATTTTGGGCGATACGATTAAAATTGAATGAATCAATTCGTGTTGAGTTGGTCATGAATTTCTCTCAGTAAATTCGTATGGATCAGATCGGGTTAGGGATTGCCCACCACCAGTTTTTACAAATAGTAACAATGATTTCTCGATTTATAAATGAAATTTTAGAATAGGAAACATAAATCAAATACAACAATCCATGACACACATGCAATTAGTAGTTGAAAGGCACTCTCCATATCTTGTGTCACCATACTTTGCAGGACATGAAACCATGCATTTTCCAGGTGTACATTCCGCTAATTCCATTTCTACCGAGCACAACATTTCGTCACAAGCTTCCACTCTTGCTCCTGTGCCACATAAATTGAAAAATGTTAATCACTTCTAGTTTAGGTTTATTCTAGAATAGCTATAATTACCTCATGCCCATATCTAGACATGTTACATGTTTAGTGGAAACTAGAGGTGACAATTTGGGCGGTCCTGTCTGTTTGGATCGGGTCGATCGGGTCAACGTCATATTTCGAGTCGAGTCGGATCAAATCAAAATTTGAACGAGCGTAAAACTAGTCGGGCCGACTCTTGACCTGTCGAGCTTTTGGCCCATCCGGCCGGTCCGATTAGGCATAATTGTACTTCGAACCAATATTTTTCTATGGTCCAATCCATTAAATATATCGGGCCTACTGGATCGACCCATCAGGGAGGACCGATTTTACCACCTCCGGTGGGAATCCAACTTCTAAAATTGATCCTAAAATTATATTATTCTCAAATGTAAAAAAGTAAAGAAAACTTCAAAACATGGAGCATTTTTTATACATTAAACATATAGGTTATCATAGAAGTAAAAGATAATAATAAAAAGAGGGGGGAAAATTTTACAAGCCAAATGCACATTTTCAAAGCTAAATCCAACACACATTTTACAGCCGAAGCAGCAGGCTAGCGGACCACATGATTAGAAATAAATCAACATCACGACGATACAAACTGAGATTCCCTAACCGCTACGCTACCGTACAACTTAAGTTTATTTTGTGTTTTATACATAAATATCAACTACTCTTCCGGCTAATGGAGAGTCCGACCCTCATGGCGACATGTTACACCATACACACACAAAACATACACGGAGAATGTAGCCTTAGAGAGAGAGAGAGAGAGTTGCATACCTTGGGTAAGTAAAGGTTGCAGAATGAAGCATAAAATAAGAAAGAGGGAATATGTATTCATTTGGAGGAGGGGGAGATACAACAATATTTAATACTCTACAATATACTATCTATGTGTTTGATAATTGCAAATAGCATTTACCCACCTATCTATCGCTTTTATAACAACTCTGAAAAATCGGATTATGGATATAGGCGTAAATATATTGCAATTATGATCTGTAAGTCATTAATTATATACCATTTTCCGCCATTGTGAATTTAAATTTGAAATAAAAATTTAAGATGACAAGATTTCCACTCTAACACATTGAATAATAAAATTAATGCGGTAACACGACCAATTTGTTGAATTTCAAAAGTTAATAGACTAATATATGGAATTTAAGAAATTAAAAGATCAACTTATCAAATTTTAAAAGTTAAAAAATCAATATTCAAATTTAATTTAAATATCAATTTCTCGAACTTCAATTCAATCAACCTATTTAATTCATTAAAGAGAAAAAAATCCCTTCGAATAATCGAGTTATGTCATGCAAATATAATTTGAGTTGTTGTAGATAAATAAATCTTTTATAATATCATATTGCAAGACGTTTGTTAAGATTAAATAAAATAATTAACAAACACTTTCAATGCATAAAGTTAATAAAAATGTCCACATACTCTTTGTGGACGCATCTTAATGTAGGCATAAATCAACTTTTTCACAGTTGATATGCAAATATTGTTGGAATTCATTAACCCACATTCAACCTTAGGGGTAAGTAAAAATAAACTGACAAAATAATACGAAAGAAAATCACAGACCACAACACAAGTTTTTAACGTGAAAATTAAAACCGGAGAAAAATCACGACCCACAGAAAGAAAATACCACTATGTGAAGTTTTACAAGACACAAACTTTCTCTCTCTCTCTCTCTCCACCAAAACTAACACACTATAACAAATCTCTAATGACTCGCACCTTTCTTCCGACTCTCTATACTAAAGCGTAACTCTAAAGAGAATACATGAAAGAAATTTAGATAGAATCATTTACAAAGATTAAGTGTATTCCTCATGCATTCTTGCACATTGCACTTTTGATGTGTCTTCTGTACTTGGAGAACTCTTCTATTTATAGGCAAAGCAACACAAAAGTCCATTTCATTTGACAATTTTTTCTCCTGCATTAATGAGCATGCTTGCTGCAAATCATGTCTTCCACAATTGTCCACATGGCTTTTGCCATTTTTATCAAAGTAGGTTTCAATTCATTTGTCAAATAAAGTGGGTTAAAATTCTTCTTTGATTTTGTGGCACCAAACTCAACAAATATCTCATTCTTCTATTAGATTTTAATTTTTATTAACTACTTTATGGTATGATTGTTTATAGATAATGTGAGGCGTGGAAAACTAGACTTGGAAATTTTGATTGTGTCAATTCCATGTCTAATGTTTGTTTTAGAATAATGAAAAAAAAATTATTAGATATTGTCAGTCATCTTTAGAAAGCGATCAAAATATATTAAACAATTAAATAATAATTAATAAAATTAGTTGAATTAAATCGTCCACACTTCGTCCGGACATACAAATTCACAAACAAATATCCTTATTGATGAACATATTAAGAATTTTGGGCACATCTCAATATAACCGCCGATTGATGTGTAAACATCTTTTCTGTTGAGACCATTTTAACTTTTGTTAGTTACCTTATTTGATGTGCAACACATTAGTAGCTGAAAATTATAAACTCTCTCAAATGAAATATTAGAATTTGGCAACATGTTAGCTATGGATATATATATTAAGAAAGTTCTGGGAGTGGGTAGGTGAGCTCTCGTAGAAAATTATAAAGCTTTCAACGAAATACCATAATCTTGTAGGTTCATTAAGGAAGTGTAAAAAATGTTTAAATCATCCTTTACTACTATTAAAGTACGAAAAGAAAGTGTGTCATCTATATAACCCTCTACCAAAAAAAACACGTGTCAGTCGTACAGACTAAAAAAAGATAATAGTAGGTTAAAAAGGAATTATAGACGTGAGTTGTGCGAGTTTTATTCCACAATTTACTTTCATCTACTAATAAAAAATTCTCTCGACCTTCTTTTTCTTTTCATCTTAAAATTTTAAACATTTATAATTTTTCTGTATATCATTCTTTGTGAAAATATATCAAGTTAATCATTATTTAACGATCTTCGATTAATATCAATATAACATGTAATAATTTTGCTGACAAATCGTATAAATTAATTATATTAGAAAAAATATTGGTGTTTGTTGCCAATGAAATTGATTGGGCATAGTTAAATAATTTAATTCACCTTTTATAAAATTAGATTTAAAACTCATATTCCTTACGTACACATCAATGCTAATATTTACTTAATTTTAACATACAAAATATAATAATATATATACTCATACATAATATGTTTTATACTGCTTTGTAGCAATATTAGAATTTAGAGGGTGTTTGGCTGGGCTTATAAATTCCTAAAAACATCTTATAAGATGTTTAAGAGCTTATAAGCTCTTGCAAAATGTTTGGCAAAAAAAGGTGTTTAGGAGCTTATGATACACACAAATAAGCTCTAAGAGCTTATAAGATCAAAAAAAAATAAGTTGTTGTACCCCATCTTATTTTCATCTTATTTGTTAAGATCTTAATTATTACGCTCAAGTTTCACACACAATTCTCACTTACACACACTACACACATTTCACACACTACACACACTGCACACATTTCACACACTATACACACTTCACACACTACACATACTACACACATTTCACACACTACACATGTTTCACACACTAATCAAAATGTGTATTTAATATTAACTTTAAATTAGACCCTAAATTTATAGTTAAATCACTCTATTCAATTACAAGCTTATAAGCTCTTTTAGCCAAACATTTTGTTAACTTATAAGCTCCTTAAAAATTACATCTTATAAGCTCTTGAAACAACTTATAAGATATTTAAAATAAGCTTAGTCAAACACCCTCTTAATTCACATATCATTAATATAATAAAATATCATATCATGTACATTGCACGGACGAATATATAGTTAATTACTTTGTAAAAGCCTCATGAGCTATTTTACTCCATGAGTTTGTAATCAAGAATATTATCAGTAGTCACAAAAGCTCATTAATTTATTTAATAACTTCTAAACACCTTTTGAGGTAATAAATATTTTGTAAGCTACAGAAAAGGTAAAAACCTTATAGAATAATTAGCCCGAACTCCAATTCCGTTAGTCTGGGCCAAATTATTATCTGGATCCATATAAAATTATTAGCCCAAACTCCAAGTCCATTAGTTTGCCTGGACTGGCCCAATACGCCTAACGTTATAGCCGACCCTGCTGAGCATAAACCCTTTCTTCTGGTTCCTCTTCATTCGCCGCCTCATCAGCTGTCCGTGAGAGAAAATCTCGATTTCTCTCTAGATCAGAAAAAAATGGTCACAAATCCGTTGATTCTTCGTCATTTTGATCTTATTTTGTTTAATTTCAATTGATTTGATAATTTGCGACTGTAAACAGGTTCTATCAAACGATTACGATTTGCTGAACCCACCGGCGGAACTTGAGAAGAGGAAGCACAAGCTTAAGCGCCTTGTGCAATCTCCAAACTCTTTCTTCATGGATGTCAAGTGCCAGGGCTGCTTCAACATGTATTTACATATAAATTTAACAATATATTTGAATTTCGAGTGTTGAATTATTATATGCTTAAAATAATTGAGTTTTTGTTGATGTATATGTTCAGCACCACCGTGTTCAGCCACTCGCAGACAGTTGTTGTGTGTGGAAACTGCCAGACGGTGCTGTGCTAACCCACTGGTGGGCGTGCCAGGCTCACCGAGGGCTGCTCCTTCCGACGGAAGGGCGATTGATATGCTTATCGCAGGAACTTCATTGATTGTCTAGGTTGGTTTACAACTTTACTGAGACAATAGGTGTTTGATTGATTTTCTAGTGTCTCTGTTGGAAGTAACCACAATGTTATGCTTTGTAAGGGTAATTTATGTTTGAGTTTTGGTTATGTATCGGATTTATAGTTATATGATAATGGATTTTGTTTAAGTTTTGGTTTTGGATTGTTATTTGATCTGCCTAATTTTTGAAATGCATTCCTCTCACATTGAGTTTGGAGTGATTTATAAGTCAAACCAGTGCAGAGTTGTTGGATTGAACTCTATCCAAGAATTGTTTCTATGCAATGCTTTTTTCTGGCATATTATGTGGAATTAAAGGAACTCTTAAGTTGCGATTTTTCACTTATGAAATTTGCAGCTTTTGAACCCAAATAATAAGGGATGTGATGAACTGGCAACTGATTTGGTGCATTTTTGCTGAGACATAATTTTAACGATATGCAGAAATTTAGTGTAGGTGGAGATTCTCTAGTTTGATCTCTTCGTCTATCTCTCTCTGATGCTAAGTGTTACTTGACGAGTGATTTTTCCTTCTGTCTGTTGAGGTGAGTTTTGTAGTCTCTTCATAGACTTGTTAAATTGTTAATGAATTTATATTCAAATTATTGTTATGATGAAAAGAAAAATCTGAAAGAACTGATCATGTAACTTGTGTGTGAATATGCACTATCAAAACCAGAAATTCCGATCATGATTAAAAAGTTAATGGACAAATTTCTTGATATCTAGCAAGAAATGCAGATGCAGATAGCAGGACGGAAGAGGCTACTGATTTCCTTGTTTATAATATTAGCTTCTGCTTGTATATGGCCTTGTTCAGTTATCATAGACCGTAAGGTTGAGAAGTTAGTCTTGATTAGTGAATAAATATTATTAAATGTTGAATTTAATTGGTGGTAATTGGGATGTGTATATAATGTTGTAAAAGTCGCGGCTGACTAGAGCCTAGCATTAAGTCGGGGGCAACAGGACTAGTAGAAGATTTTTGCAAGATGTTGATACTTTAAACTTGAGATGTTTAGGATGGCTACAAGTTTTGAGGTTGTGCTTTGGATTGAGAATCTGAATATCAGATCTTCATCGATGTTGGTTTGTAATACGCAGTTGGGAAAAACAATGTAAATTCAACTGTTGATGATGCTGATGCACCATTATAAGAAAAAAAAACATTTTATGATAAATAAAATAGAATTTTGTAAAAGTAAATTTGATCGGTACATTCATATAGTATTATGAGGAATGTGTAGGTGTCATACTAATTTAGGAGCAGACTTATGACAGTGTTTGAGTTGGCTCAGAAGCATAGAGTTGAGCTATACTAGTTTAGTTGGGCTCATTAAGTCAGTGCTTAGTCGAGTTCTTCTTAAGCTGAATTCCAAATGACATCTGAGTAGGGTTGCAAATGAGTTGAGTCTAATGGATTATGTTGTTCAAGTTAGTCGGGAATATTATTGATCTTTCATAATTTAGTTTAAGTTTGTTTGATTATTAATCGAATCGAGCTTGAACGAGTTCTAATCGAGTAGAATATGAGTCGAGCTTGAGTAATATCACTTTTATTTGTTTTAACATTTTTTAGTTATTGAGTTTGAGCTTGAGTAGAGCTTTATATTTAATCAAATACAAAAGTTTGTTCGAACTTGAGTAGAGAGTATGTTCGAACTTGAGTAGAGCTTTATATTTAATCAAATATTTAATCAGATATTTAACTCAATTTAGTGTAAATGAGTTTTTAATGAACAATCTCGAATTAAGTATCGAGTAGTTTGGTTTGATTATCCATCGGGCTTGTAAGTCAGGTGTTTTTTAAACCTCGATATTTGATGCTTTATGTATAATTGTATACCTTTGCTCTATCTTAGCAAACCAACCCACCCCAACAAATGGAAGTAGAATTTGAAAGTGGTTTTCTTAGAATGGGTTCTCAGCACTGTTTGTAGGACTGGATCGGACTGGCTAGTCTAATCGGTTGGACCAGGAACCGGCCATCATCCCCGTCTGGTGATGGTTATAGATCGGAAATTTAGCTGGATCGAAAAATAGATTAAATTGACTAAAACTGGGAAGATTGAATAATCGTTTGAATCGTGAAAACCAGTTACATGAGTAAAAAGCGAATTTATTTTTCTCATTGGTGGGTTATTTAGATGATTGTATCTATTCTTAGGGTGTGGTTACTTAAGGTTTGGCTTAGCAGATTTAAGGGTTCAAATTTTGATAAAGCACACTCGTAAACTTCTTTAGTCAGGTTTGGTTGTAAACATTCCCTTGGAGAAGAAGATGGGTAAGAAGTAAATTTAAGTAAACATTGTGATGCACATTAAATGTCGGAACAAATCTCAAAAGACTCAGTGGAGTGGGGTGGGGTGTGCAGCATAAGAAATTATCAAATAATTAATTGCAGAAATATTTCTTTTATTAACGTTTATTATATTTCCATCTCATTGTACAAAATATTACATATTATAGCTTTCAAAATTGTATATAATATATGTAACTGGTTTTTATGATACCGGTTGAACCTTCGGTTAGACCGGGCGAATTGGTTGAACCTTAAATAGATGGTAAAGTTGGTTTGTTCATCGGTTTGGTTTCACAAATACTGATTCTTAGTGGATCACATTTTATACTCTATTTGTATAAATAGTACTCCCTCTGTTTCGCGGGAGTTTGCATGGTTGACCCGGCACGTATATTAAGAAAAAATTGCTTTTACTTTATGGTTGATTTTTTTTAAAGGTGGAGATTGTGAAAGAACTTTCCTTTTTAAGGGTGTGCAAATTGGAACGTATCGAAAAGGAAAGTGTGTAAATTCGGGTGGGACGGAGGAAGTAGTATTATACTAATATAATTTTATATTCGTGTGTGGACAAATAATCAATTAATAAGTCATATATATTAAATTGTTAATATTGAAATGAGCAGTGCCGCTTCCATTGTAGGTTGATAAATTGTGTTATCGTATCAAATCCGTGAAGTAAATATGTTTTTTACACTCTCTCAAGATCACGAGTGTGATAATTGATAGGTAGGGTTACAATCACGGAAAACATGATGTCAAAAAAAATTAACGGAAAACATGGATTGATGTGCTTGGTGATTTTCTTTTTAACTTTAGAAACATTTTTATTTTATCTGAAAATAAAATATTGTAAATAAATGAGTAGATAAAAAAATAGAACAAAAGAAGTAGTTCAAGGTATGGAAGAGAGACCGAACCTATTTTCCATTGCAAATTCATATCAAAGCAATTTACTATGTAGTTTCTGCAAGTTCCTCAAGGGGATCGGATTTGGATTCTCTAGAGTTAAGAATGGAGCATTTCAGTAAATTTTGGTAAATTTACATCCTTTATTAGGTCTAAAGATATTAATATGTCATATCATTGACATTTTCTTTACAACTATAAATTAAATTACCGCTTCATTTAACATTCTCTGTACAATTATATTACGGACATTTCTTATAGTAAAATGAACAAATAGAACTAAGTATCGCTGATATAGATAGAAATATGCCAAACTATCCAGCATGAGTTTATAACCTAGTCTACATTAGGTCTAGAACGTAACATATTTAGTAAACGTGCATGACCTACACATTTTTCACCTATCTATTGAAGTAGGCCAAACTTGAGCTTTAAATAAGGTCATATAAGCCTAATATGTTGGCCTACTTATGACCCGTTTACTTCGTATGATTAGATTGAATGAAGACTAATTGTTCATATTAATCCACCATTTACTTCGTTGGTTGTTAAAAGGTGTTTTATCCCGGATATTCGGAATAACACGAATTCCGATGTAATTTTACCCGCATTACCTAGCCCACCTCAATAGGTGGGTTTATTAATCCCGGAGGTTGAACCGGGAACCGGCGCTCAGGCCGATCCGGAATACCCTATAAAACTGTTTTAAGGTCCAATCGGGGAAAACCAGATTGAACCAGAGAACCCGGAAAAACTTGGTTATTCCTATTCTTCTGTAATTTTTTGTTTTATTTTTTGAGTTTTTTATAAAAAAATATTTTGTGTTTATACCACTTATAGATTTCATTTGTTTATGGATTTATATAATTTTAACAAGTTACTCATTATTTATCATGTTTGGAAGTAGATTTTGGAGTTAAAAGAAGTTTATGGACTATAAATTATTAAATTTTATTCAAGACATCCATATTCTTAGTCGTTTATTAAGTTATAATTATCTTTATTTGAAATTTGAAGTTTAATTGATAAGTTTTTTTGGTGGATGTTAATATATATAATTACATCAGAAAAATTAATAAATGGTGACTACTATTTTTCCACGTCGATCCAACCGGTCCGGTTATAACAACATTGTATGGGACAATACTAGATAGAAATTGTTTTGTATGCATAATAGAAGTTAATCACCCCGAGTAAATATTGGATAGAATAAGTCGTATTATCTCAATCCCTTAATCTAATACACCATAATTTTATACATCCTATTATAAACAACCCAAAGTAAACGGGCCCTTAGAATTTACCTATATATATATATATATATAGAGTAATGATATGGAACCCACGGTGAGTTTTCTTATAGAGCCCACATGTTCATATATTCCGCCACCTCACACTCCCACTACTAACAAAAACACGCTATATATATTATTTCTTCCTCGCCTCTTACTCCGGAAAATAAAAAAATCACTTTGCATCGCCTCTTACTCGGGAAAATAAAAAAATCACTTTTCACACCACTAACAAAAACTCGCTATATTTTTTATTCCTTTCTTATCTCTTATTCCGAAAAATAAAAAATCATCGCGATATTTTTTATTCCTTTCTTATCTCTTATTCCGAAAAATAAAAAATCACTTTTTTCAATATGCAAGATTTTTTTATTCGTTTTATATCTTCTCTCTAGAAGCTCCGGAAAAAAAAAAAAAAAAATCACTTTTCACATCACTAACAAAAACTCGCTATATTTTTTATTCATTTCTTGTCTCTTATTCCGAAAAATAAAAAATCACTTTTTTTTTTCCAATATGCAAGATTTTTTTATCCGTTCTATATCTTCTCTCTAGAAAATAAAAAAAAAATCACTATACCAGATTATTTTCTTCCCAAAATAATTTTTCATTATTATTATTATTATTATTATTATTATTATGGCTTCTCTCGTCTCTATGATAAATCTTTTTGGGACAGAGATGATAGAAGCAAAAGAATTATTGAAAAATTATTTTGGAAGGAAAAGAATCTAGTGTATTGAAAATAAAACTGATAAGAAAAAAATCTTACATAGTGGAAACAAGTGATTTTTTTAATTTTTTGGAGTAAGAGGCGAGAAAAGAATAAAATATATAGCGAGTTTTTGTTAGTAGTGTGAAAAGTGATTTGGCGAGGAAGGAATAATATATATAGCGTGTTTTTGTTAGTAGTGGGAGTGTGATGTGACGGAATATATGAACATGTGGGCTCTATAAGAAAACACACCGTGTGTTCCATATCATTACTCTATATATATATATATATATATATATATATATAAGAGGAGCTCTCATGTACACAGTTACATGGATATTAGATCCGTGCACTCTGGATCATCGACAAATTTTCATGAGAAACTATTAATATTTATGCTGAAATGTACTATTTGTTCAAAGCTATTGTATTAAAAGGTAACACATTTCAGTTTTCATGGATCCACCCATGATGCACGAATATAAAATCTGTACACCTAGCGTCCATGAGAATTAGTGTATATAAAATATACCAACTTACAAAATATAATGCTTTATATATACATAAATATTATATAAAATATAATGTATATCTTTAAGCTTTAATCATTATAAATACTTTTATTATGTAACTAATTTGTGTAATACCTAATATACATTTATATATAAATATCTATTGTAGGTCTTTTAATAAGTTTTAAATAGGCTTATATCAGGTTTGGTCGTGAAAAGACTAGGTTTGGTACATGAAAATTGTCCTTTAGTGATAATATATGCCTTCGGCTTGCATTTACAGATCAAATTCATATCGTTCAATGTAAAGCCTAGTCTATTCTCGCCCTACTTATCCGTTTATATGAATAATTACTTTTTATATTGTAAGACAATTATTTGAGACATGGAAAGTAAAAAATAAAAAAAATGATTAAGGCATATATTAGGATAAATCTTACCAATTTATCAGCAATTCTTTGATTTTTTGGAAAAGAAGATTAAATTTATATGTATAGAGGTTTACTTTTTGAACTTGTTATTTATTTTTATTTTTAAAATTTTACTTCGACTTTATGTCCATTCTAGAATTCAAAACTCAGAATGTTTGGGTGTGAATACATGACATAGCCGGTTAAACCGGTCCGACTAATTTAACATCTAACAAACACAAGTTCAATTATAAAGACACAGAGCCTTCCTTCTTGCACAAATCCAGAAAATCCAAAGCATATCTCTAAATGTAATATGTTTATTTCTTAAATGTCATCCTTGCTAGCTTCATATAGCAGCAGAAATTAATCAGAAAAGATTCTATTTCTTTCTTGTATAATGAAAGACCTAACAAAACATTGTTTGGTTGATCAATCATTGTATATTAGACACTTGTGCCGCTTTGTGGACATCAGATACTAGCTGCTTCTATATAGAATTGAATGTCTCGTTGATATGAAGTTATGAATCTGAACTTACGTAAGCCGAATGCTTATCCACAATGAGTTTGATCAGTGGCTCTTCCACGTCCGCACCGGCCTGAGTCTTGTCCCGTTGAACTGTTATGTTTCCACTCTTTGTCACAACTATAACTTCCTCTTTACGAGTTAAAAGCTCGTTCGCTACCACCATATCCATATTGTACTTCTTGAGGGCCATATTAGCTTTCTCCAGCAGAATCTTCGTATCAGTCTCTAGCTGTGACACACAAAAGCATTTTCGTACAAGATTCCCATTTTCTGAAACTAAATTGAGTAAAGTACACTTGGAAGCACACTAGAAACTTTAAAAGATATATTAGCCGAATCATTTTTAATTTGTACATCCAATAGAGAAGGTGTATGACATCATAGTTGAATTTCATACGAATGTGAACTAAGTGAAAGAAACCTGACCTTAAATGATATGCAAAATGCCTTGGGTGCCCAATCTTTCCTCAGCACTGAAAGCATCTTTGGGACCTGAGCGAGTCGCATGTCCAGAGGCCCAGAGCCTGATTGGATTTTATGCACTGCCTGCATTGAGTCGATCATGTTGTGAAATACAACAGAGTAAAACATGGTAAAGCTTAAAGATTTCATTGTTTTTCATGGATAAACAGCTTAAAACTATGGAAGCATGATGACTGATGCGAAATCAAAAAAACCTCGCAGAATTTTATGTTAACTTAAACTTTAGTGTGCGTAATCTTGACAATGTTTCTTGTTATCCTGAAAGATCACATACTTCTAGTCTAAATAAGAAGCTATACATATTTAGAGCATGTTTTTTAGTTCTCCATATTTCTCTCCTTTCAATCTCTTAAGTTATTATTTCCACAAAAAGTCTTCATGCTCCATAAAACTGAATCTACAAAAATGCGCTTGTTCTCAACATTGAATTCTGATATGGAATTTTTAGATCAGTTCATTACCATGCTCTCCCATGGAACATAAAAGTCAGAAACTGCGGCCGCAAGATAAAACAACGCACTTGGCCCAAGACTCCTCATTGACAGTGCAATCAACTGCAAAATCTGTGTGGTGTACAAAATAGTAATTTAGTAAAAGCAACCGAAATCAATTTGTCATCCAAACCTGCAGTGAAGAGCTCTCTAGATAAATTAATTAGCATCTCCCCTCACACCAGAAGAAGAAAAAAACTAGACTGAGGAGAAAAGATGAAGGAAAGAGAAGGAGAGATGGACGACACCAGTTTCCTAGAACGAGAATGATTAATTAATGATGGTGTTGGATCGAACAAGAGAAATTCCCACTCCTAAACCCCACATGCAGATCTTCACACAATTACCAAGAAGGTGCTTTAACAATCACGAAACATAATTCATTGAAATTTGATAGTAGCTTTCTTTTAGAAGAGAAGAAAAAGAAGAAAAAAAGAAAAGAAAAGGAAAACCATTAAAGTGTTAAAACACGAGTAACCATTAGAATGGACATGGGTCACAAGTATTGTAACCGAATGCTTACCATTAAAAAGAGAAACTTGTAAATCAAAGAATATATATATCTCACATCCTACTCAGTACTACTTGGATCCATAAAGCACAAAATTTACTCATGCAAAGATGACTGCAGCTACTACCTGGAACTGGACCTAACTCTAGTCAGCTTAAAGATGAAAACACAGCTTCTTGGTTAAACAAATTCATTTGCAAAATCTACGGATTCTACAACATATCTAACAAATGGGAGACACGGTTTTAGAAGCATAGAATTTATAGTAAAATATCTAATAACAGGAAACATATTCCTGATGAGTTTACAATATTTCATGAACCATAATTCTTTATGCCCGGATAGGTATCCTAAATTTAATTGTCATCTTGATCTAAAGGATCTACCAGTGTCAAAAAAGAAAATTCCTTACAATAGATATAACTAGGAGATTAGGGAAAGTAACTCTATATGCACACGCATATTAGACATAAAGTCTTATATCTGTCAAAATGAAATAAAGTGAAACAAGGCCAGTATGCATGGGTATAAATTTAGGCCAGTATGCATGGGTATAAATCTTACTCAATTGGTATCAAGAGAGAGAATTTCGAGCAAGAGAAATAGAAAAGCAAAGGGTATTTGAGGAAAATGATGAGGAAATTTTGACTTTATTGGAAGTTCTACATTTGATAACATTTTCCTTCAAGAATGGAATTAATTTATTACGTCCACTATGTTGTCATCAACTTTGGAACTCTATCCTAACACCTATGCTCCCCCTCCCCAATTAACACTGGTTATTTTCAATGATATGGATATAAATTCCAGGAGGGAGAGAGATAACCTGAAGATACTCAAAAATTGTTGTAAAGGGTAGTTTCAATAAGGTGCCCTTCGTGGCTGCCTGTAACAAAATTGAACAGCCTTAGTGTTCAATCACACTAGTCACAAGCAGAGTAACACATTATAAGGATGGTAATGATTCGTACCACATGATTCTCGCTAATGGCTCCTTTGACAGCTTTTGCATGCATTGGGTGCACTGAAATGTAAAACCAAATACTACATTGTCAAGCAAAGAACCATTAGATATTTTGTACAATAAAATCAAAGCAAATTTGCCCAAATATAAAGAGAGAAACACACATTTAAACATAAATAGAAAATATATTTCTAGATAAAGAAACAGATGTACTCTAATCATAACATCCTCAAACATTGTTCATCTCGTAGGAATATCCGAACAACCACCACAGGCATGTCTTTAGAAACTTTGGCAAAAGAAACAGACTACCAACCTGTAACATTTGATTCACTGGTAATGTCAAAGCATTCAAGCAATGGATCATCTGTAAGAGACCTACAATATGGCTGGAAAGTTCCTCTGTATACACGTCGCAATTATGTAGTGAACGTCAACAAACGTGTAATACATTTGGATATGAAAAAGTAATAGTCTATGTAAAAAAGAAAACAGCACCCACCTTCGGTAAAGGAATACTACAGCATATCCAGCCTTCAAAAAGTATCTGCAATTTTCAACTGACTAGTGTAAAAAATATAAACAAAGTCCAAAATCATCTTACTGAAAATTTGCAGGATGTAGCTTACTCTGTGGATGCAGCTCCTCTATGACCAGAGCTGAAATTGTCAATGAATCGAACACATCGCTGTTCCAGAGGAACAGTTGTCCCTCCAGATGTAACGCATACTATGTTAGTGGGTTTTTCGTTCCCTGAAGATACATGTTAACAATTCCAACTATGAATGTCCAAATTACTGCTCAACAGAGAGAGTAAATAGTAATCTGCAGTCAATTAACTGGAAAACTTGCCTGAATGTAAGTTCTTTTCTATAAATTCTTCTATTTTTTTGTTAATTTCCGCACTATCCTTGAGAGGAGGGGCAGAATCAAAGAAAGCCTTGATATCTGCATAAGGTGTTTCCTCTTTCGAACCATTTAATGCATCCATGAAATGAGTGCTTGCAATCACAACGAAACCTCTGAAATTTGAGGAATCACAAAGGTTATAGTTACTTATAATATGCAATGCGGTTGCAATTTCAAAATTTATGATCATATTATCAGAATTGAAATCCTGCATAAATAAACTCCATCCACCTCAATCTAACAACAAGCTAAACTGAGCAGACGATTGAAATATAAGAAAATACCTCCATAAACTTCAATAAATTTTCATTGGCAATCCATCAAACACATAATGTGCAACAAATTCAATATTGTCTCACCACTGTTCTCTATTAACACAAATTCAACTATTTCCACAAAACAGAACGGCAGCACACAAATTCAATTATAACTGAACTCTCATTTCCATTACTTTTTCAATGCCATCCCATTCGCAAAACAGAATTAACAATGGTAAAAGTAAGCTAATAACAAACAATAGATCAGATTTTTTCTTCAAGCACGGTTATCCATAGAAGATTGCTCAATGGAAACTACACGTTACCTTGAAAGGAATTGGACTGAGGTTCTTCACTTCAAGAAAATGGCCTGATGCCAACAGCTATAAATAGGAAATGCCCATTGATAAAAACTGCGTAAACAGGTGCCACGTAAACTGATTTGCCAGAGCATGACTTTTCCTGCAACAGCCCTTCTAATTTGCGAATTACAAAATGCCCCCATAAGCTATTACACGGTCACCGAGTTGTCAGCTGAAATCCAGATTAGGAAAGGGTTAAACTCGTCATTTGGGGGTAACTGCAAGTGGCGGAAGTGATTCGGGTCGGGTGAGATAACAGAAATAATGGCAATTTAATTAGAGGATGCAATTATGGTTAAAAGCGTACTATCATTTATTTGGAGTTTAATAGCCGTAATCTTGTCAATGGATGACAAAGCTAGCTTCTGCATTATGTTTGGGCTCCTCATAATACTTCTTCATCTAATGGGCTTTAACAAAGGTTCCAGATATCATGTATATGGGCTCTAAGTCCAAATTTAATGGGCTGAAGTTAATGATCCAATTAGTCCACAAGAAATGAATACCGAACCAAACAACGTGTTTGTCATTGCTTTTACTTTTAAAAAAATAATTGAAATTAGATTGTTTAGTGAAATCACTAAAGAAAAAAGTAGATGATGTTTGAAGAAAAATGATTTGCAACAAACGAGTAGAGAGAAACAATAAAATTATGATTGAACTTTTGTCCTCGAGGTACTTCTTTCAAAGTTGAAGTTGGTTTTACAAACACTAAAAAACAATGCCCTCCAAACTATAAGTTGGAAAACACTTGGAAAAAATAATTACAAACGTTTCCAAAATACAATATTTCCTCGATCCCACAAAAGAATCATATTTGAAAAGGTACAAATCTATATTTTTAGTAGATTTAATGAAGATATAACTCTACAAAAACCACCAATAATATACACTCGCACAATTATTTTTAATTTTACAATTGATTTATTGAAGGATATATAACCAACATGTGAAATTAAACTTTTCTTATTTATTAAATTAAATATTCTTACTGTCCGCACGGAATTCTCTTTACCCTACTAAGCTGCTTTAAATTTTTTACATGAATTAATAAAATGAGGTGTTTATTTTTTATATAGAACTCTTATTTTAAAAGAAGAAATTATTTAAAGCAAGACCCTTATTGTGCGATGGAGACAATAAATAAAATCAAATCTATACTTAATATAATAATAAAATTCGTTGAAATTAGTAACTTTGAAGTTTTCCCATCAAAATTTATTACTAATTCTGGAAATCACAATTTTTGGTATATAAAATTCAACCCAATATAAAACACAATTATTGGCAATAACTTGCCATATATTAGCCTAAAATAAATGGATAAAGTTATTTGAGTTGATTCTGCCCGGACCGAAAAAAACATATTTTCTTAATATTAAGTCTTCTTTTTTATAAATTTATTGATTATTATTAATAAAAAATTATTTATGAAGACAGTAACTAAATTTTTTACGTTACACATAGCCGGACCTTGCATAAGGCCAACGAGTCCGTCGACTCGGGCCCGAACAAAAAGGGTTTTTTTTGGGGGCCCGGAGTATTTTTATATACCTGTATATTTAATATATAAAATATATAAAAAATGTAATATGTGTAGCTAAAAAGGAGTTCGAAAGAATAACCAGGGGCGGCCCTGGGGTGGTCGAGACGGTGCCGCCGCACCGGGGCCCCCACCGGCCAGCGCCCCCGAATTTTTTTAGTAGTATATATATATACAACTGTACAGAGAAGTTATATAACAATTATAGATGAATAATCATATTAATAGGTGATGTAGTTCATTTGGTTGGCCTTGGTAGAGAAAATTCTTGCATTTAGATGAAGTCTCTAGTTTGATGTCTCTCTAGCACTATTTTTTATAGTTTTACCTGCCTTTTTAGCGTTACTTTTATAGCTTTTTTTATACAATATTACCAACCAATATTTTAAGGGGCCTCATTTTCTTTTTTTGCACCGAGCCCCTAGAAACATTGGCCCGGCCCTGAGAATAACAATAACAAAATATAGAAGGAGAGGAAAGATTTAAACTGAGAATGTTCTTTATGGGTGTAGAAACTTGACTCAGGGCCAAGTATGTCTAGGTTCGGCCCTGACGTTACAAATATATCCCTTGTCAACTGCATATTGCAATTCCAGCTCCAATCATTAACTATGGAAGCTATGGAAGGATGCTAGAGATATTCATACATTAAGAAAAATAAATATTCATACTAATATATATTTTAGTTTTTAATACTTTTCACTGCACTCTTTTTTCATATCTTATTATTTATTAATTATAATATTTTATTATATGAAAATTATATAAAAAATATAAAGAATATTAATTTATTCATTTACACTCACAAACCGTGCATCACACTTGGTAATCTATGAATTTTGTAATTCCGAAGATGACTGTCAATTGCATTACACAAAATTACCATTGATCTAAACAAACAAAAACTTTGTAGTTTACCTGATCCGATTTTGAAAACAATCATAAGCAATCTAACCATTGAAACCATCATGACTATATATATGGATTAACTCGTTCGAATGAGTGCGTACCAATATAATATTAATAAAGGGTCTGGTGCAGAGAAAAAAAAACCGAGCCCCTTGCCCTCATCTAATATCATTAAAATATGTATATTTTTATGGAATAATTTTCATCAATTAAATACAATAATAAGATGTATAATTATTGAATACATTGCCATTATTTTTGTCACAAAAATCTAAATTTTCATGAATTTTCCGGGGTTCTCGTAATAAATCAATCCAGCGTCCTTATTTATGACTCAATGAACTTTTTTTCCTCATACCATTTTCATTGCCAGATATTTACAAATAATAAGCAAACAAAGTTAAGAAAAATTACATTAAATAAAATATTACCTTTTTCTTTTCTAAATGATAGTCAATGAATTAAGGATTTGACCCAAAAAAATGGTTATAGGTTAAAAAAATCATGTGAAAATAAATTAATGCTATATTTATTACTACTTATTATAGTTCAATAAATTTGAGAAAAATGATTGAATGTGAGTTAAAACTATATATCAAAGTACAACTTTTCAATATTAGGCACTCTCCTCTTGGAAATAAAACAATAAAATTCTAGAAATTCTAATGAAATAAATGGAAAAAAATAATGATATAAAAATAAATAAGATGGCTCAAACATATACCTCAAATGTTAAAAAGGCACAAAAGGTAAGTAAAAACAGTATCAATCTTGAAACCTCGTAACTCCACAAGGCTTCAAGAGCCACATAAGACCAACTAGGCTACCAACACTCTCGTACAAGCATTGCAACAATGGTTTACATATTTTTAAAAGTAATACATACATATATATACATACTTACAAAATCGAGGTCCTGGTCGGCAGGGGGTCTAGTGAGGTGGCACCGCCTCAATCATCTAGGGTCGGCTCTGAATCCATCCAATCCAAATCCCTTAAAAATTAGATAAAAAAGAATTGATGGGTTTCAAATCCATGTCTATTCTAACAATAAAGTTTTTACAATTATAAATTCAAAATACATTCTCAAATTCTCCTATTAGATATGCCTTTATCTACTACCACATCTCTCTCGTCCAAATACAACCTAAAAAGCAAAGGGTTGAATATGTCCTTTATCTACCCTAATTATTACTAATTGAAAGTTGTAACATTAATAAGAATAGGAAACCTACAAAGGATAGAATTACTTTAATTTTCCTTCATAATGACACAAGGTAGCTACTTTTTGACAAATAGAAAAGTAGGGATTGCTATTTGATCAAGTATAAATATTCTAGGCTTTTAAATCTTGTTTCAATTAACTTTGTTTGTGTATTCCATTATTAGGATAGGTGCTTCGAAATTAAATCAATTTCCTGTTCATTTTGCGCAATTAAAAGATAATTAAATATACGTAGTTGAACTACATAAATAATTGATGGCCTAACTAATATACATATATACATAAAATTATGTAGGTGTATCCAAGTGGAATGCTATATGTATAATTTGATAAAAATAATTATGTAGGTGCATCCAATTGGATTGGTTTCTTAGGACCCGCTTGATTGCAAATCATCAATAACAATGGTAATGAGTATGAACGAGGGGTCAATCATATTATGAAATGAAATGGGGTGAATTGTTAATAAAAGAGGGTAATGATTAACTTATTTATTACTCCCTCCGTCCCGACTGAGTTTGCACATGTGAGCCGGCACGTATATTAAGAAAAACTGTTTTTTGCTTTTTGGTTGACTTTTTTAAAGGTGGAGATTAAAAGTGGAGATTTTAAGGGTGAAGATTGTGAGAAAACTTTCCTTTTTAAGGGTATGCAAACTTAGATGGGACGTCCCGAAAAGGAAAGTGTGCAAACTCAGCCGGGACGGAGGGAGTATGTACCAAGCACCGTAAATGAGAATGCGTTTTCATTCCTTACCCCTAAACCCCCCAACCAAACAGGCCCTTAGTTTGGCACTGATTAATCTTTCAGTTGCATATTATCAACACCAATATAAGTTGAATATTATTATCTCAAAAAACTTATTAGTGAATATTACACTACTAATGTGCATGTGTGTTGCACGTGTTTTTTTTTTTAATCTTTTTTATTGTAACAATTTCTTAACAGAAACTATTTTAAATCGGATAATGCACAATTTACAGAAACTAGATTTCCACCCATGCGATGTACGAGATGAGTACTTTTTCAATAATAATAATAACAGTATCAACCTATATATTATTTGAGAATATAAAATCGGGAGTTGTTATTTTTTTTCTTCCAATTATCTTTCTTCCTCCTTACATGTGGTTTTTTACATTTAATATCTTCCATTATCAAAAATTGAAAACACCTAGTTAGATTTTCATAAATACCGGCTATTCAGTTTTTTATATTTTTACTTTTAATATCTTTCATTATCACAAATAGAAATTATCAATTATATTATCATAAATTTTGTTAATTCAATTATTTGAATGCATGATCTGATGATGATGTATATTTTAAGTAAAATTTTAAATACAAACTTAAAATTTAATTCACTTATCACCCTATTATTTTAGTTTGTTGTACACAGGTTGTAATAATACATATAAATATAAGGATAAAATAATGTCAAATATTTTGAATAACTATAGTTTGAAAACCACAAATTATATATAATATAATATTAGTACAAGAAGTCACAAACATATTAGTTACTTAAGTATATGAGCGGTAAACTATATAATCATGTCATATTCAAATAAAAAATAACTCACTTATTATTTTTGTAGGTAACATAATTTTTCTTTCCACAAAATTATAAAAAATAATAAGCAAACTAATTCAATTAACAAATAACTTTAGCAAATATATCTAAACTTTTTTATTTATTGCAAAGTGTAAACCTAACAAATTTGTATTTCTTATGAATTTTTTTAATACCAAATAATTTAAACTATCCAAAAATTATTATGATAAAAAAGGTAAAATTAAAGTAAATAATTTTAATCTTCTAAAAAATTTCAATCAGTTCAAAAAAGATATCATTTTTTGAATTATATCACATCTTAATTTTATATACAAATGTTTAAAAATCAAAGTGTTTCATTTTTTAGAAAATAAAAATATATAATAGAGTGTAATGATAGAGAAAAAAAAGAGGCACTAATTTGAGATTATGGTATTTGTTGAAGGGTTAGATTTTATCTTTTCCCAATATTATCTCTGTTATTTACAAATTTATTAACATATTCAATCGCTTAGAGAACAAAAATCGAGTTACGTAATACAAATTTGAATTGACTTGTATTTCTCTGGAATGGAGTTTGGAGTAGATAAGTACTCTCGTCGTCCCGACTTAATTTGCCTCCTTATTTTTTAGTTTGTCCCAAATAATTTTGTCAGTCCAAAAAAAATAAATTCTCTCATAATCTCTACCCTCAAAATCTCTACCCTTAATCTCCACATTTGAAAAAGTCAAAGATTCCACAAAATCTTAGAGTTTCACCTTTTTAGAGTCTGACCAATATTTTTCATCATACACATTCGGTAACAAAGTATTCTATGTGTTGACCGACTCTCCATAATTAAAGAAGTACAAATCATATCGTTTCTAAGTAAATGATGAAGCTCTCTTAACTTGCAGATTCTACAATACGGAAACAAAACAAAAAAAAAAAAAAAAAACAAACAAACAAACAAACAAACAAACGGACTCATCTTTATTAAAATAATAGTCAAATTATTAAAAAAAAATATATGTTTTCCAAATGAGTTTAAAATAAGTTTTTAATTATACCTTTGTTAAAAGTAATTAGAGTGTCAGAATCTTTGTAGATATTCTTCTTTGAACACATAGTAGACGTAAGTATGTCAACATGAATGACCGTAGAATTCTCAATAGTGAAAACAATTAAATCGCCTTATTTTAAATTATTAAATAGAACAAGGAAACCATCCATGTCTAAAATACACTCTACCGTCAATGTCCATGACAGCTTGAACATAGCATTCATCACCATATTCATTTTTCAAAGTGTAACAATTTCGAAGAATCCCTTTTATTATTGGATCGTACGCTCGAGGAATAAGCTCCAATACGAATAAATAACATTAAAAAAATTAATAAAATAACGATTTTTTTTTAATAATAATACATCTTTAAAATTTACTTACACATTAGTTTTCGTCACAACCATTTTCCGAAAAGCATGGTTGATACAAATAAAACTTTTCCTTTTGAATGAAATTACCATCAGCAGGCATTTTTTTGTTTATTTTATATTTAATATAAATTTAAAGAAAGTTGGATGAAGATGTTTAAATAATACGTTGTAGGTATTTATTTATGAAAATTACATTTTATCCTAACTAAGGCAGATGAATACTTTCAATTATTACAAAATTAATGATGACACTAATTCCATATAATTTTAATTAATTATGTACTTTTTCATTGACTTACTACAAATGATGATCATAATTGTAGAAAATATATCCATCAGAATATAATTTGAATTAAATTTGATTTACCAAAGTGTGGATTATTATTATTATTATTATTGGTTATTTCCTCTTTGTTTAAACTTTTACGTTTCAATTAAGTTAACATTTAAATTTTTTAACACAAAAAATTTAAACTTGTCTATTTATAGTAAATAAGCAAGATTAAGAATACATTATCTTTTATTTTAATATAAATATAAGTATAATTAATAATTTAAAAGATTAATGGTAATAAATTATAAAATAAAATGCAATTATTAAATATATATTTATGTAAAAAAAATGGACACAACTCTGGTACGTGCATTGTGCATCATTGTTGAAATCTCATTATTTTCACTAATGACTTTTTATGTTTTAACTAAAACGGTAATAAATATGTTAGTGTCATTTATCCAGTGTCTTCATTATATTTTTTATAATTAAATTGATTCATCACAATCAAAATTTACAACAAATATGTCGAAATAGTAACTATATAATTAAATAAAATGGACTGCGTCAACGGAAGAAATAAAAAATACATTTATAAAAATGTTCAAATAACTAGTGTAATTCAACATTGGATAATTAAAAAAAGGTCTACTGAAGATTGATTGAAATGGTGATAGAAATCCTATCTTCGGAAATTGTCCCTAAAAGGTTGAGCTAAAAAAAAATATAACCCAAAAAGTTAGTAACAAAATTGTAAAGGAATATTATAATTCAAAAAATAAACTTAAATCATTCTATAACGAAAAAATAAAAAATAATTGGCAAATATTTACGTTGTCATATAATTAAATAATTAATACGTAAGAAATAAAAAATAAAAAATTATATAAACTCTTTTTATTTGACAAACATTTAAGTTGTCATCTTATTTTTTTACAAATATATGGTATGCACGAAAAAATCTCAAATAAAAAATGATTCAAATTTATAGTAATTGGCAATCAAGTTTTTTTGTAATAAGTAAAATCTCATTGGAAGTAGAAACAAAATATATGAATTGACTATTAAGATGAGAAAAAATCTATTCAATCATTTTCAAAATTAAATGATGCTTATCATTTAAGATGACAATAATCCCAGTTAACAGTTTTTATGAACAAATAATATATAAAATTTGATAAAAGATTCTTTATAGATAAAATAAAATAAATAATATTAATACGCAAGAAAAGAAATAAGAAATTTTATAAAATGTTTTTATTTGAATGAATTTAAGTTTTATTTTAAAATTTTACAAATGTTTTGGTACTTCAAATATATAATGATTCAAATTTATATTAATTGTCAATCAAGTTTTTCTATAATAAGTAAAATTTCATTGGAAATGATAACAAAATATATGAATTGAATGTTAAGATGGGAAACAAATTCATTCAATCAGTTTAAAAATTAGATGATACTTACCATTTAGGATGATAATAATCACATATAATAAGCAGCTTAAATATTGTTAATTAAGAATAATACATATACATATTCATGATAACACAACATTGACGCCAATATAAAAATAAAAACTCCTTTATATATTTTTAGATTAATAATCTAAATTAATAATAATTAATTTAAAAGCAACTTTATAGATCCAATAAACAAATAATTAATAAATATAAAAAATAATATTTAAATTATTTTAAAATACTAATTTAAATTAAACATCTATAAATAACTTGTAGCAAATAAAACATCTATAAATAATTAATTTGAAAGTAACTTTATAGGTCCAATAAGCAAATAATTAATAGATTTAAAAATTTGTAGGAAATATTTGACATGTATGAAGGACTGTGAATGGAGATAGACTTTAATTTGGATCACATAATTGCCTATCAGGACATCTAAAAATAAGATTAATCTATTCAAATGTTGAAATAAAAAATAATACTTGACTATCAAGAAAATATCCATCAACATTAAACATCAATATGCTTGTCATAGTAGCAACATATTTCAAAAATATCTCAAATAAAATAGTATTGAATACCATATAAAACACTAAATAGTTCTCAAGTAGACACTAAAAACACAAGTTTTTCTTCATCTATAACCTTGAAAGTGCAGGTACTCCCAACCTCGAGATCACTATTTGTAAAGAAGTCTTCCATTCCATTTTTTAGCAATATTTTTTCTCCTTAACACTTCAAAGATGCTTTCCACTTCTTGTCTTAAAAAAGAAGATGAACAGTCTTGCCATGAGGGTTGAGACGTTCCAAATGGTTTTTCCAGAAATCTTTAGGTATCAACTAAGTCACAATCAACAATTCATCGGTAGTTATTCAATCCCTCATTATAAAAAAACATAAATGATACCACAATATATTTATTTTTGGTCAATGAATTACCATTCTTGAATAAGTGAAATAAACGATAGAGTAAAATTGTGAACTCTGGCTCTCTGCTCGTACCAGCTTCAGTAATTTGATTTCGTGTCTCTACAAATTTCACGTAACAGAAGTTATAAGTTTTTTCAGACACAGTAATAGAGATATTCAAACAAATGTTTTTCGATAAACAATACATGTTAAACGGATTTTATCCTGAAGAGGACATTTAAACCCGTATCTAATCTCCCTGCTATATATCTATAATATCAATTTAGTTGAGCCAGAAAATACTGTTACAAAAAATTCGACTCCTCCTTCATATGAGAAGACAACAACATCACAATCAACAGATATATTTGCAATGGCAAACTCCTTCTAGGCGGAAGTCAAGTAGTACTGATCGTCAATCTTTTCAATCATTACCGACCAAGTATATTTATCCATCTTCTCAAACGTATAATATTGGGGAACTTTAAGTTCAAAGATCTCGAAATATTTCTTCGGGATCAACAATAGCTATAAAATCAAATACCATAAATTAGAAAAATAATAGCAAAATAAGAAAACACGAATTATTAATTAAAAAGTATAAAAATTATTAGTAAGATTAAGAATGACCGCTAAGTGATTTTTACCTGATTTTTAAAAGTTGCATCCTCTCTTAAAATACAATATAACGACGGTGGTCTCTCTTGATAGTTAATCAAACATCCTTCATTATCATGCACATCAACATAGAAATTATATGTAGTAACATCATACTCAATGAACAAATAATTTTCATCGGACAGCCCGTGCTCGTCTGCGAATTGTCTCCAACCTTTAGTCAATTTTATATATATTCTGATAAGAAACCTTTACTAATGAAAACTTGAATGTCCAAAATCTGAAAAAAAAAATTTAAAAACATAAATAAATAATAAACAAAAAAATTATATATATCATGATAAAAAACATTACTCTTGATTATAAGTCAAAAAACCTTTACTAATGAAGACTTCAATGTCCAAAATCTGGAAAAATAAAAAGACATAAAAAAAATAATAATCAACAAATCTATATATATCCTGATTATAAGAAGACATTATTCTTGATTATAAGTTTTTTTTTTTTTAAAAAAAAAAACTCTATTAATGAAAACTTCAATGTCCAAAATCTGAAAAAATAAAAATATATAAAAAAATTATAAACAACAAATGTGTATATATATATATATATCCTGGTTATAAGAAGGTATTATTCTTGATTATAACTCAAGAAACATTTACTAATGAAAACTTCAATGTCCAAAATCTGGAAAAATTAAAAATACAAAAAAATCATAAACAACAAATCTATACATATTGGTTAATATCAACTCAAGATTTAAAACTTGATTCGGTGCTTTTACTTAATACACAAAAAAAAAAAAAAAAAACAATAATCACAAAAAGTTTAGCAAAGGCCACTATTCTTGATTATAAGTCAAGAAACCTTTACTAATGAAAACTTCAATGTCCAAAATTTGGAAAAATTAAAAAATAATAAACAACGAATCTATATATATCATGATTATAAGAAGGTATTATTCTTGATTATCATTAAAAAAAAAAAAAAACTTTATTAATGAAAACATAAATGTCCAAAAGTTGGGGGAAAAAATGACAAAATAATAATAATCAACAAATCTATACGTATATTCTAGATTATAAGTCAAGAAACCTTAACTAATGAAAACTTTAATATCCAAAACCTGACAAAATAAAAAACATAAAAACTCACCTAAACAAATCTATACATATTGACCAATATCAACTCAAGATTTAAAACTTGATTCCGTGCTTTTACTTAATACACACAAAAAAAAAAAAAAAAAAAAAAAACAATAATCACCAAAAGTTTAGGAATGAAAATAATAAGAAGGCCATATTATTCTTGATTATAAGTCAAGAAACCTATACTAATAAAAACTTCAATATCCAAAATCTAGAAAAAATAAAAACATAAAAAAATCATAAACAACAAATCTATACATATTGGCAATATCAACTCAACATTTAAAATTTGATTCGGTGCTTTTACTTAATACACAGAAAAAAAAAAAAAAAAAAAAAAAAAAAAAAAAAAAAAACTTTAGAAAAGTCCAGTATTCTTGATTATAAATCAAGAAACCTTTACTAATGAAAACTTCAATGTCCAAAATCTGAAAAAATTAAAAAAATAAAAAAATAATAAATAATCAATCTATATGTATCATGATTATAAAAAGAAATTATTCTTGATTATAAGTAAAAAGAACCTTTATTAATGAAAACTTAAATGTCCAAAAACTGGAAAAATAAAAAAACATAACACAATAATAATCAACAAATCTATACATGCCCTGATTATAAGAAGGCATTATTCTTCCAAACCCTAATCTTCACAGTCATTCTTCGTCGTTTTGAGAGTACACTGACCTAAACCCTTCTGTAATCCCCACAACCCATCTCTTCTCTCTTCCTCTTTGCCTTTCCCATCCCTTCCCGTGGCCAGATTTGATTTTTCTCATTTTCTGGGATGTCTTATATTGCTGATTCCATGGAGGATTCCCAACCTACTGTCCACTACTGTTCCGATTCGGAAGAAACATATGTACCTGATACACCATTTTCTGCGGATCTGGGCTTGAGTCCAGAGTTGAAGGGACCTCCTCCACTCTTGGAGCTGTGTCCTTCCTCTGGACTCTCCGATGGTGGCCGGCAGGAGGAAGATGAGTCGAGAGATTCGTGGTTGGATTCGAAGGAGATTAGGGCCCAGTTACAGCACCACTTGACCTTGTGGTTTCCGATCTGCGCAAAGGTTAAACTGTATTTTTTAGATCTGAGTTTTTTGGGGTTTGATCTTCGTAACTGATGATGGTGTGATTTTTTAGATCTGAGTTTTAGATCTGAGTTTTGGTCACTTTAACGTGCTACTGCATGCGTGCTCTTATTTGCTTATTTTTTAGCCGTGCTAACAAATCTGGTTTTTTGCTTTGATTTGTGCTTGAAACAGCGTGTTTGCTGAGTTGTGCTCTTGATTCGGTGCTAAGTTTACTTGATTTGAAAATGTTGGCTGGGTTTGAAACTGTTGGATCTTTGATTATGTTGGATTGATGTGAGACTGTTGGACTAATATGAAACTGTTGTTTTTGATTGATGATTGAGTAGCTGATATAGCTGCTCTCATCTGGGTTGTCCAATTCAGAATTTGCTGGCTTGGTTTGAAAATGTTGGATCTTTGATTATGTTGGCTTGATGTGAAATTGTTGACTTGATATAAATCTGTTGCTTTTGATTGATGATTGAGTAGCTGATATAGCTGCTCTCATCTGGTTTGTCCAATTAAGAATTTGTGCCGGGTTTAGTTGATTTAGTTCAACTACTTCAATGATTTGGGTTATGTGTTTCCTCTAAATGATGTTTAATAAACTGATAGTTATACCCGAATGCTCTCTCTATGTCCTGAATGAACTTGCACATTTAATTGGGTTCGGTATCGTAGGTCAAGTCAGATTGTGTAGACTTGGTAGCATTCTGTGAAATGTTGCTAGTTAACACAATTGCTCCCTAAATTTAGGTCCCAATGATGAATTTTTTCTGAGGGCCACAAGGGATAATAAAAATAAGGGGTATTTACAGTAGAAAACTTGAAAACCCCCTAAACTGGAATATATACAAATCAGTGTTTATAGCCTAAGCAAAACAAACACTATATCGTGTTTATGCTATAAACACTGACCCAAATGATTGGAAACTTAAGTTAAATGTATCCCAAATCGGTCATCAACCCCCCTATTTCATAAGAGTCTATAGTCTTTTCGTTCCCAATCAAGAACTCTATCCCTTCCCTCACATCTTCTTCTTCAACCTCCAAAGACAGTGGCAAACAACCTTGTCTTTCTAGTGCAGCCTTTCCAATATGGGGTATTTTGTAATTGTTGTGTCCTTTGAGTCTCATGACCTCTATCATACATGCTTGCAAACTTAAAAAGACATTGTTAAGTTTGGTTACCTCCAAATCTGCGTAAGACTGCAACACATTAGTAACCAACTGTTCAACACTTTTTGAGGGCTTTTCCACCTGCAATGACTGAATAGCTCTGAAATAACCCAAATCCAATACATTTGTGTATGGGGAATTAGGTGGTTGACACACTAGGGTAATTTGAAAGCCATCTGATGTTGCAGCAGCCCTAAAATCCGGATTCAAATTGCTGATGTACGGTTTCGTGTTATCTTGTTGTATTATGATGTTTTTGCTTGCATTTGCCGGCCACTTGACTTTGATTGCTGGAATAATCTGTGAATTGGTAAAATACATAAATAGTAATGTCACCATGGATTGTAACAGCAGTTGGAAGCAATTACAATCCATTTTGGAGGCTTACTTTCCCCATCAGCTAAATGATGATTATAAATTCTGATAGCTTTGTCATTACCTGTCTCAAAATGCAATCCTTGATAACCTCCTTGGTTATTGACTCGATTGGTTTAGTGACCAACGTACCTCTGATCCTGTTCCGGCTATTTCTTTGAGCTGGTACTTGAGTTATGAATGGAAAAATCCCAATTTTCCCATCAAACTCAATCCCCCATTGGCTTGAAAACCTTGCCCGTGCAACAGCACACATAAACATCACTTTGGGTATAAAACGCTTGCTCTTACAAGCTCTATAAGGTTCTGGCTCTTCTTGCAGCTTATATGTCCTCTCAGTTACCCTTTGCATGTAGAACCACTTTTCATCTATATGAATGACATTGTGCATAGTCTCGTACCTTATTTTTTCTGTTTGGCTGTCATAATGCAATGCGGACAGGCTGTACTTTAGCCTTTGCCGTTTGTTTGCTTCAGTTAGGGCTGGTTTTATGGCATTGTTGTGTGGTTTTATCTTGCCAGATTTAACCCACCTACCTACCTTACTTTTGCTCACACTTAACTCATTGGCGAGTCTCCTTATTGAACCCCTATTGCAAAATGGTATGCCTTTCATCAGTTGTATGTCTAATTCTTTACTAACCACTCCTATTCCGAGACTTTTTGTTGTGAAACTGACCGTCTTGTTTGCTGCCATTTGCTACTTTGCAGTCCCCCATATGTTATGAATGGTTCGACGGCTGACTCCAAATGATGTTGCTGCCTCCATGATCTTGCCATGATGTACCACTCGATTCGTGCTATTTTCCGTCAAGAACTGAGCAATCAATAGGCGCTCTGATGGAGTCAAATTTTTCCATCCCTTTTTGTTGCAAACCATTGCTCTTCTATGTATTTCTGTTGTTTTTTCAAAATGAGCATTGAATGTATTTAATGTTCATTCAAAGCACATTATATAGGGCTATTAGGAGTAGGTTAAATTTTGGTGGGAAAGTGAAATTTGTAATTTTTGCTCTTGTTTAAACTCTAAAAAAATTTCAGGATTTCAACTATTGGAGGGAAAAAATTTCCCCAGAAACTGACTTGAATTAATGATTTCAGATTAGTACTGTTCACTATTTTCAGCAGTTGATTTTATTTGTAGCAGTTTTTGTGATGTATGAAACTGCTAGTGGTATAAGATTAGTATATTAAACTCCCACTTTATTATTCAGCTAATTTGGCTACAGTAACAGTTGAAAAGTCAACAAAAATTGAAAAAGCAACTTTTCTTAATTTATGTGCCCGAGCCCCTGTGCAAGTTCATTCGGGACGGAGGGAGTATTACGTTTTGTAGTAAAGTATTACGTTTATCTGTAAATGTATTACTTTTTTTTTTAAAGAAAAAGGTATCTGTAACAACAAATTTCATGTATAAATAAATAAACACAAAAGAGAATTGCAAGATCGAATTTCTCGGATCAAATGAATAATGTTTACAACTTGTGAGTTCCTATCTTTAGGTCTCCTCTGATTCTTCTCTTCGATTGATGTCAGAATTGACTTTGATTTTCCCTGATTTTGGACTTTGACTTGCGTAACATTAATTCAAAGGCTTGTGAGCTTGATTTTGAACGATACTTTTGATTCAATATGCGAAGAACGTCTTCGAATATCTTGACGAACGACGAAGAACACCTTCGAAGTTTTGACTTGAAAAGGTCGATTGGAGGGGTTTAGCACCTTGATCTCGGATTAAACGTTGAAAATCTTGAGATTTGCTTTGTAACGCCTTGAAAACCTTTTGCTTTGTAACGCCTTGAAAACCTCAAGATTAGCTTCGTAATGTCGGATTGTAATACCGATTTGGCGCCAGATTTTGACTTTGTACCGCCTTAATCTCAAGATTGATTTTGTACCACCTTTCTTGAGCTTGTGTTGTGATTTTTGGTGGAGAATGATGCTCTATTTATAATGGTAGGATGGAGAAAATCCTAATGGGCTTGAGTTTGAACGGAGCGATATGATTGGTCCTTCACAATATCATTATCCATAAGATGATTATTAAATTAATTGTATTTAATTTAATAATTACTGCAACAACTTGACACATGAAGCATTCTGATTGGTCCAGCATGACTTGATGTTTATCCTCATTTTCTAGGATAATTACTAAATTAATTTAATTTAATTTAGTAATATATGCATCATCTTGACATGTGCCGGCTTTCAATTGGCCAATAAAATATATAGTAAATCACCAATTAAATTGATTATTTAACTTAGGAATTCTATTTAATTAATTCCTAATATTAGAATAATCAATATAAAATTGATTTTTAACATATATTTTATTACGTGGCGCCTTTTAATTGGATACGAAATTTGCGTATCAACAGTATCACTTTTTGTAACAAAGATATCACTGAAACAAAAGTATCACTTTTTTCTGAAAAAGTATCATTTTTTCCTGTAAAAGTGTATTCTGTCACACGTGAGACCGCCATACACAAGACTCACTCTTTGGAGTTTTATCAGTCAAGACCCCAAAAATAGGTCAACTATCAATTTAGGTTCTGAACGAAAATTTATATCAATTTAGGGTCTAAACGATTTAAAACTATCAATGAAAGACCCATAAATCTAAAACATTATAGGGTCTGTTTGAAAAATTACAAAACCAACAAAATAAACTTATCTCGAAGTGATAAATAGGGAAATATATGTCAACAACATTTCACTAAATTGTTATTTTTTATATTATTATTTAATATATCTAAAATACTTAAATAATTTGCAATTTATTTTTGAAAATATACAAATTAACAAAAAAGGTATTTAAATAAGCAAAAAAATACATTTTATATGTATACATGAATTTAAATATTATAAACTCAAAAAAAAAATTAAAATAAAAAGAACAATATTTCCCTGTGTATGACTCAAAAAAGAGAGAATTTTCTTAAAAAATAACAATTTTAAAAAAACTAACAGTTTCAAAAACAGAAACTAAAAAAATAATAATGTAGTGAAATACTTTTGAAATATATTTTTCCTGCTTATCACGTTGAGATAATTTTAATTTGTGAGTTTTGTAATTTAACGGTTTTAGATTTATGAATCTTCCATTGATGGTTTCAAATTTTTTAGACCTTAGATTGATAAAAAAAATCCCTGCAAGATCTGAATTAATAATTGACCTATCTTTCGAACCCTTGACCAATTAAATGTATCGTTCAAGAATTAATGTCTCGTTCTCTATTAGTAAAAGTTAAATTTGAAATATGTATGTCAAAAACTAAGTTGCATCTGATTAAATAAGTTAAGTATGCAGATCAAATAATGGTATTAGATCGTTATACATTCATCTAGTAATTAATCGAAAATATTTGAAAAATAATGATAACTCTAAAAATAACAATCATAATTTGGAATGGGAAGAGCATTATTAGTTATTCTTTACAACAACTAAATACGTACACGATACAAGTGTCTTGTATTAAGACCTAAGCTATGTTATAAAATTTAGTGGGCTGCGTCTGCGCCTTTTATTTTTATCTCAAAAATTATTTCTGAACACAATTTTGGCGATTCCATTTAGAAACCATTATATTCTTTAAACATGGTTTCAGTATTTGTATTAAACCAATATTATAATAAATTGGGTTCTTTATTAAATAAAGTACCTCAATATATTCAGATTCATACTTTGATAATAGGAGTACGTAGTGTCATTGTCTAAGTGATGGATATTACATAAAATTACTCTATTATTTTTACATTAATTATATGCATTTCCTTAATCTGTACTTACATTTTTCTCATTCTATTGATATCATAATAATATAAACTTAAAAGATTTTAAAATATATTTATTTTTATAAGAGGAATGATGTTTTGTTCATTTTTCCTTATTTCTTTTGATAATAATCCTCAAAATAACTACATTTTGCATTTAATAGTATTTTGGTATTGCTAATAATATTAACTATTTGATTTTGTTTAACTTTAAATTTTTTTTACTTATCTTTAATTTGATAAGTTGACATTTTTTTAATTGGGAGTTTGACACACGTCATTTATGCATGCATTTTGGGTCGATTTAGAGACATATTTGATAACATTTGCATGTGTAGAAGGTTGAGTTACAGTATTAGATTAAGCCTAGACTTTATTCCCCCTCCCCCACCAATTATTCAATTCACTGTTTTCAATTCAATCAACATATTTAATTTAATCAAATAAAGAGAAAAAAGACCCCTTCAAATAATTGAGTTATGTTATGCAAATTTAAATTAAGTTGGAGTAGATAAATAAATCTTTTATGGTGTCTTATTGTTAAGACTAAATAAAATAATTAACCAAGACTTTCAAATTACTGAAAAATGTCCAACTACTCAATGTGGACACATCCCAAATGTAAGCACATAATGATAATGCTCAACATATCAGGAGTGATGCGTAAATATATTATCTAAAATGTTTTAAAAGACGTTAGGTGTAAGTCGGTTTTTGTGGAAAAAAAATATAAGCGGCTAAGGATCATCTAATATCTAGATAAAATATAGTCGAAAGTAGACAGAAACTTTTAGAATAAAAACATCTACCGAGATAATTTTAGTTTTTAATAATTGTCTTATTTGATGTGCGACACATCAGTAGCTAGCAGTCTTGGAAAAATTGTGAACCTCTCAAACAAAATATTAGAATTTTGCAGCACATGAGCGACGGATATATTAAGAAAGTTTTGAGAGTGGGTAGGTGAGCTGTCATAGAAAAATATAAGCATTTCAAACGGAATACCAGAATCTTGTAGGCTCTTTACGGAAGAGGAAAAAGGGTTTAACTCCAGGGGTATGTAATCAAGAATATTATTAACACCTTTTTAGGTAATACACAATATAAAATAATAAAAAAATTAAATATGAGATTTAAATATTTTTATTGTCATATATCATTCTCCAGAAAAGGTGGAAAATCTTATAAACTATTATCTGGATCCTTACAGAATTATTAGACCATACCCCAAGTCCATTAGTTTGGGCCAAATTATTATCTGGATCCATATAGAATTAGCCTAATGTCCAAGTCCATTAGTTTGGGCTGGACTGGCCCAATACGCCTCAGGTTATAGCCGACCCCTGCTGAGCGTAAACCCTTTCTTCTGCCGCCTCCTGAGCTATCCGTGTGAGAAAATCTCGATTTCACTCTAGATCAGAAAAAATGGTAATTAATCCTTTGATTCTTCGTCATTTCAATTTTTTCGTTTAATTTCAATTGATTTGATAATTTACGATTGTAAACAGGTTCTGTCAAACGATTACGATTTGCTCAACCCCCCGGCTGAGCTTGAGAAGAGAAAGCACAAGCTTAAGCGCCTTGTGCAATCACCAAACTCTTTCTTCATGGATGTCAAGTGCCAGGGCTGCTTCAACATGTATTTACATATACATTTTAACAAATTATTTGAATTTCGAGCGTTGAATTATTATATGCTTAAAATAATTGAGTTTTTGTTGATGTATTTGTTCAGTACCACCGTGTTCAGCCACTCGCAGACTGTTGTTGTGTGCGGAAATTGCCAGACGGTGCTATGCCAACCCACTGGTGGGCGTGCCAGGCTCACCGAAGGCTGCTCCTTCCGACGGAAGGGCGATTGATTTGCTTATGGCAGAAACCTCATTGATTGTCTAGGTTGGGTTCCAACTTTACTGAGACAATAGGTGTTTGATTGTTTTTCTAGTGTCTCTGTTGGAAGTAACTACAATGTTATGTTTTGTAGGGGTAATTTATGTTTGAGTTTTGGTTATGATATCGGATTTATAGTTATATGATAATGAATTTTGTTTATGTTTTGGTTTTGGATTGTTATTTGATCTGCCTAATTTTTGAAGTGCATTCCTCTCACATTGAGCTTGGAGTGATTTATAAGTCAAACCAGTGCAGTGTTGTTGGATTGAACTCTATCCAAGAACTGTTTCTATGCAATTCTTTTTTGTGGCATTTTATGTGGAATTAAAGGAACTCTTAAGTTGCGATATTTCAATTATGAAATTTGCAGCTTTTGAACCCAAATAATAAGGGATGTGATGAACTAGCAACTGATTTCGTGCGTTTTTGCTGAGACATAATCTTAACGATATGCAGAAATTTAGTGTAGGTGGAGATTCTCTAGTTTGACTCTTTATCTATCTCTCTCTGATGCTAAGCGTTACTTGACGAGTGATTTTTCCTTCTGTCTGTTGAGGTGAGTTTTGTAGTCTCTTCGTAGACTTGTTAATTTGTTGTTAATGAATTTATATTTCAAATTATTGTTATAATGAAAAGAAAAATTTGAAAGAACTGATCATGTAACTTGTGTGTAAATATGCACTATCAAAACCAGAAATTCCAATCATGATTAAAAAGTTAACGGACAAATTTCTTGATATCTAGCAAGAAATGCAGATACAGATAGCAGGACGGAAGAGGCTACTGATTTCCTTGTTTATAATATTAGCTTCTGCTTGTATATGGCCTTGTTCAGTTATCATAGACCGTAAGGTTGAGAAGTTAGTCTTGATTATTGAATAAATATTATTAAATGTTGAATTTAATTGGTGGTAATTGGGATGTGTATATAATGTTGTAAAAGTCACGGCTGACTAGAGCCTAGCATTTAGTCGGGGGCTTGGGCAGGTTTGCGTAGGGCATAGGTGTGATCAGGCAGGGAGCAGGACTAGTGGAAGATTTTTTGCAAGATGTTAATACTTTAAACTTGAGATGTTTAGGATGGCTACAAGTTTTGAGGCTGTACTTTGGATTGAGAATCTGAATATCAGATCTTCATCGATTCTGGTTTGTATTACGCAGTTGGGAAAAACAAGGTAAATTCAGCTGTTGATGATTCTGATGCACCATCATAAGAAAAAAACATTTTATGATAAATAAAATAGAATTTTGTTAAGTAAATTTGTGTATATTTGATCGGTACATTCATATAGTATTATAAGGAATGTCTAGGTGTTATACTAATTTAAGTGTGGACTTATGACGTGTTTGAGTTGACTCAGAAGCATATTGAGTTGAGTTATACCAGTTTAGTTGGGCTCACAAACCTAATGAGTCGTGCTTAGTCTGAGTTATTCTTAAGCCGAATTCCAAATGACCTCTGAGTAGGGCTGTAAATGAGTTGAGTCTAGTGGAATATTATTGATTTTTCATAATTTAGTTTGAGCTTGTTTGATTATTAAATTGAGTTTGAATGAGTTCTAATCGAGTAGAACATGAGTCGAGCTTGAGTAATATCACTTATCACTTTTATTTGTTTTAACATTTTTTAGTTATTGAGTTTGAGCTTGAGTAGAGCTTTATATTTAATCAAATATAAAAGTATGTTCAAACTTGTTTTGTACCTTTAATACAATTTAGTTTAAATGAATTTTTAATAAACAATCTCGAATTAAGTATCGAGTAGTTTGGTTTGATTATCCATCGGGCTTGTGAGTCAGGTGCATTGGGTAACCCTCGATAATTGCTGTGTGAAAACTGCTGTTTTCAAGCATTATTTATAATTGTATACGTTTGCTCTGTCTTGGCAAACCAACCCACCCCCAACAAACTGAAGTAGAAATCGAAAGTTGTTTTCTTAGAATGGGTTCTTAGCACTGTTCGTGGGACCGTAGCGGATCGGATCGATCGGTCCAATTAGATTGGACCAGGAATCTACCATCATCCTGGTCCGGTGATGATTATGAATCGAAAATTCAACTGTATCGAAAAATAGGTTAAATCGACTAAAATTGGGAAAACTGAACAATCGTTTGAATCGCGAAAGCCTGTTACATGAGTGAAAAACGTACAAAAGGAGACACCAAAGCTAGAAAAACCAAAAACTATCTCAGATATGTGCATTCCGTTCCTCACAACGCTTCCTGATTTTCTTTATTCATCATCTTTGGTCTTCGTTTTCCAAAAGCATCAGTGTGTTAGCACTTGTCTCAAACAGTTGCCTCAAATAGGTATGATTGTTATCTAATACTTCATCCGTCTCAACTTATTTTGCACAATTAATCGGATACGAATATTAAGAAAAAAGATCAAATTTTGCTTTTTCTTTGACTTTTTTAAAGGTGAAGATTGAGGGTGAGATTTTGAGAGTGAAGATTGTGGGAATTAGTTTCTATTTTAGAGGTGTACAAAATAAACTGGGACGACCGAAAACGGAAAGTGAGCAAAATAAGCCTGGATGGAGGGAGTAATTGATAGTAGAAACATGTCTTATTAACTTTTATTATATTTCCATCTTTTTGTACAAAATATTACTCCCTCCGTCCAAGCTTAGCCTACCTACTTGTCATTTCGGTCCGTCCCACCTTAACTGACAGCCCATAAATGACAAATTTCTCACACAATCTCCACTCTCAAAATCTCCATCCTCAATCTCCACCTTTGAAAAAGTCAAAGATTCCACAAAATCTATTTTTTCTTAACCTTCGTGCCCCGTCAACCTAGGCAGGTTAAGTCGGGACGGAGGGAGTACATATTATAGCCTTCAAAATTGGTTTTTATGATACCGGTTGAACCTCAAATCGGTGATAAGACCGGTTTGTTCACCGATTCGATTCCACAAATATTGGTTCTCAGTGGATCATATGTTATACTCTACCTGTGCAAATACTTATATTATACTAATAGGTGTGGACAAATAATCAATTAATAAGTAATATATATTAAATTATTAATATTGAAATGAGCAATGCCGCTCCCATTGTAGGTTGATAAATTGTGTTATCGTATCGAATCCGTGAAGTAAATATTTTATTTTGCCTACTCTCATGATCACGAGTATGATTATTGATAGGTAGGGTTACAAACACGGAAAACATGATGTCAAGAAAAATTAACGGGAAACGTGGACTGATGTGCTTGGTGATTTTCTTTTTAACTTTTCAAACATTCTATTTTATCTCAAAATAAAATATTGTAAATAAAAAAATAGAACAAAAGAAGTAGTTCTAAGTATCGTCGATATAGCTATATAGATACAAATATGCCAAATTATTCAGCATGGGTCTATAACCTAGTCTACATTAGGTTTAGAACCTAACATCTTTAGTAACCAAGCATAACCTAGACTTCTTTTTACCTATTTATTGAAGTAGGCCAAACTTAAGCATTAAATAAGGTCATATAAGGCTAATATGTTGGCCTACTTAGAATTTACCTATATAAATATCATATACATACATATGATATATAAAAGAGGAGCTCACTTGTACACAGTAACATTGGTATTAGATCCGTGCACAGATCATCGACAAATTTTCATGAGAAGCTATTAATATCTATGCTGAAATGTATCATTTGTTTTTAATAAATAATTATGCTAAAAATGTATTACTTGTTCAAGCTATCGTATTAAAAGGTAATACCTTACGGTTTTCATGGATCCGCCAATGATGCATGAATATAAGATCTATGCACGTGCGTCCATGAGAATTAGTGTATATAAAATATACCAACTTACAAAATACAATACTTTATACATACAAACACACACACACACATATATATATATCTATTACAAAATTTAATGTATATCTTTAAGCTTTAATCAATATAAAAACTTTTATTATGTAACTAAATTGAGTAATACCTAATATATATGTATACGTAGATATCTATTGTAGGTCTTAATAAGCTTTAAATAGGCTTATACCAGACTTGAGCATGAAAAAGGCTAGGGTTGGCACATGAGAATTGCCTTTTAGTGATAATAAGCTACGCCTTCGGCCTGCATTTACAAACCAAATTCATACTGTACAATGTAAAACTTAGTTTATTCTTGCTCTACTTACCCGTTTATATGAATAATTACTTTTTATATTGTAAGACAATTATTTGAGACATGGAAAGTAAAAAATAAAAAATGATTAAGGCGTATATTAGGATAAACCTTACCAATTTATCAGCAATTCTGGGATTTTTTTTGGTAAAAAGAAGATTAAATTTATATGTACAGAGGTTTACTTTTTGAACTTGTTATTTATTTTTATTTTTAAACTTTTAGTTCAAATTTATGTCCATTCTAGAATTCATAACTCAGAATGTTTGGGTGTGAATCCAGTTTCTTACTAGGCCCAATAAAGCTATATTTATCTCAAATGCACAAAGTTAACAAAGATTTACAAATATGGACCATTTTTATACATGAGCATTTACTTTGTCACAGGAAATAAAAAGAAAATAACAGTTGAAGTTAAAATTATCTTAGTATATAATAAAAAGAGAATTCCTTTATAAAAGGAAATTAGGAATATTTTTCCGTTCAATTTACCTTTTAAAAATAGTACTAGATTTTAATATAATAAGAGATTTTTATATGATAAAATCTTTTCAAAATTAGTAAATTTAACGTTTGTTGGCATTTTGCTATATAGAAAATTTATGGTTGATAACTTTTGATTGATTTATTTTATGATCAAAATAAAATAAATTAAAACATAAATAATTTTTGGTTCTTTTTCCGCTTCTAATGTAAAATATAGCAAATTAATTGTTTTCATGTGCTTTAATTTGACATCTATATTTCATATTTTAAAATATGTAACATTAAAAAAAGATTTTTTTTTTTTTTGTCGATTATTTAAGCTAGATTTGTCTATGTAATATGAGTTGAATTATTTAATTGGTCTGAGTTTTATTATAAACACTTATTAACTAATTTTTTTAAGAATATTAGTTAATTTTTATTTTAATTTTATGAACAAATATATATATATATATGTGTGTGTGTGTGTGTGTCTTTCCTACAATATTAAAACTTTTCAGAAATAGTAAAAATTAACTATTTTTAGTTTCTAGATTCACTGATAATATTTAATTTTTTATAGAGGAAAAAAATAGCGGAAGAACTCATGTACCCACGTTATGGATGAAAAAAATTTAGAGATCTACTCTATTGTTTGAAGCTAGCTCTCTCTCTCTCTCTATCAAATGTTTTGATTTTCTAACATCCTAAAGACACTAATAACTTTTTCTATTTTTGAATCCAATTCTTTTTTAGTATTTAATCTGATAATAATATTGATATAACATATTATTTATAAAATAAACTATTGTTTGTTGGTTGATTAATGTTTTTAAATTTGAATATTTATTGCTAGTTGAACTATTTACATCAAATATGAGTTGCAAATAAAAATAAATTAAGTATTTTTCTATTACTGAAACTAAAATTTATTAGATAATTTAATTGTTTTTATTTAACAATTATTAAGGTATTCAATTATTTATCATTGATTTTTCTTACAAATAAATATATGGGATAATTACAAAATGGCCGCCGAACTATTAGCACTTTTTCACTTCGGCATATAAACTATTAACATTGGTTAAACAAGCCGCCAACCTATTTAAATATTACTACTCGAAAGCTGTCGGCCATAATACCGCCCAAATTCATTGCACACCCGGTTTTGCAAAACCACCATTTGGGACAGAATTTGGGCGGTATTCTGGCCGGCAGCTTTCGAGTAGTAATATTCAAATAGGTTGGCGGCGGTTTAGTCAATGTTAATAGTTTATACGCCGAAGCGAAAAAGTGTTAATAGTTCGGCGACCATTTTGTAATTATCCCTAAATATATTTAGGGAGAATTCTAGTTAAACTAACAATCAATTACTTACTCCCTCCGTCCCACCTTATCTTGCACATTTTTCTTAAACGGTCGTCTCACCTTATCTTGCACAGCCTAAAAAATGAAAGTTATAACATAATCTCCACCTCAAAATCTGCACCATCAATTTCTACATTCAATTCACCTTTGAAAAGTCAACAAACAATAAAAAAATAACTTTTCTTAATATTCGTATCGATCTCCCTAGGCAGGATAAGCCGAGACGAGGGACTTAATTCATAACCAGTAGAAAAGAGAGAGTAAACAAGAAGTGAAAAAAAAAAGGGTTAATTACAAAATGCAACCTGTACTATTGGCCCTTTTTTCATTTTTAGTCCAAATTAAATATTTTTTCCGATTGCAACCTGTATAACGCGTTTTTGTTGCAGTTTGCAACTCCGGCCATATTTCAGGTTATATAGGCCATGTGCCGTGCACATGACCTTCATGGGCCAATAATATAGCGACACGTGGCCATTAATAACAAAAATAAAAAAAATAAAAAAAAAGAAACAAATACTTATAAATTATTTAAAAATTTCAAAATAATTCATAAAAAATATAAAAATAATTTAAATTTATAAATATTTAATATAAAAAATAAAAAAATATTTTGAAAAGTTTAAAATTCAAGAAACTAACAAAAAATTCTAAAATAATTTTAAAAATTCTGAAAATAAATATAAAGAAAAATCAAAAATACTTTTATTTTGAAAAAAAACCGAAAAAATTGTAAATTATTTAAAAAATTAAAATAATTTATTAAAAATATAAAATTATATAAATTTCTAAATAATTTTATTTAAAAAATTAAAAAAAATATTTTGAAAATTTTAAATTCAAGAAATTAAAAAAAAAATCTAGTATTTATTTTAAAATTTCTAGAACTAAATAAAAAATTTGAATAATTATTTTGAAATTTTCAAATTCATTTAAAATCCAAATAATTGAAAAAGATTATTTCTGAAAGCTATGTTAAATGAATTTGGGAATTGAGAATTAAATTTCCAATTCCTCTCCATTTTTTTTACGCGCGCATAGAATAATAATAATTATCATGGACAGTAGAATTGTGGGTCTTCTCCGAAGACCTGGCTTCTCGGCCTAATGAAACACGACAGCTATTCAAGCGGCAAGACGACGACGGAACTGCGAGAGGGAAGGTCAGCTTCTCTTTTCTCTTTTCTATTACTATTTCTAGTTTGACGTCTGCACCGGACAGCTGAATCTCCTTCAATGTGTCCGCCAACGACAGAATTTTAAAATTCAGGAAATTCAAAAAAAAAATTATTCTTAAAATTCAAAAAAATTTAAAATTCAGGAAATTAACAAAAAAAATTAGATTTTATGTTAATTTCCCGAATTTTAAAATTTTCAATTTTTTTTCATTTTTATATAAAATTATTTAAAATTTTATATAATTTTAAAATTTTAATAAAATTTTTAAATTTTTTAAAGTAATTTAAAAAAATTTCGATTTTTTTTCAAAATAAAACTATTTTTGATTTTTTTATATTTATTTTCAGAATTTTTAAAATTAATTTTAGATTTTTTTTGTTAATTTCCTGAATTTCAAAAATTTTGGAATATTTAAATTTTTTTATATAAAATTATTTTGATATGTATATAATTTTTATATTTTTAATAAAAAAATTTACTTTTTAAAAATAATTTATAAGTATTTTCGATTTTTCTTTATTTTTTTATATATTTATTTTCCGAATTTTTAAAATTAGTTTTAGAATTTTTTGTTAATTTCCTAAATTTTCAAAATATTTTTTTTATTTTTTATATTAAATATTTGTAAATTTAAATTATTTTTATATTTTTTGTGAATTATTTTGAAATTTTTAAATAATTTATAAGTATTTTTTTCCTTTTTTCGATTTTTTTTTAATTAGTGGCCACATGTCGCCATATTATTGGCCCATGGAGGTCATGTGCATGGCACATGGCCTATATAGCCTGAAATATGGCCGGAGTTGCAAACTGCAACAAAAATGCGTTATACAGGTTGCAATCGGAAAAAATATTTACTTTGAACTAGAAATGGAAAAAAGGCCAATAGTACAGGTTGTATTCAGTAATTAACCCAAAAAAAAAAAGGAGATAAGCATAAACAACAAGCCTATTGAACCCACAATTAAATATATAAAAATTAACATCATGTAGACAGAAACTGAGACTCACCATGCAACTTAATTAGGCTTATTCTGCGTCTAATGTTTATATAGTTAAAGTAAAATTATTTGGGTCCATAAAAGCTAGAATTTTTTTCTGTTCGAGTTAAAGGAACTCTTCCGTCAAAGGGAAGGACAGACCACGATGCTAATATGTTACACCATATAAACAGGAAAAAATCATTTTTAGTCCTATGTGTAACGATCCGATTTTCAATAAATATTTTAAAGTAATTTTAAATAGAAATAAGTAATTTTTTTTTCCTTATATATATCTATAAAAGATAATACTAGACAGTCCGTTAAAAGAACCAAATAACAATGCATATGAATTTATTTAACCAGTAATATTAAATTAGAAATTAAATCCCGATTAATATCCTATGCCAACTAACATCATTATGCACTTGAAAATTCATAATACATGTAACAACAAAACAAATATACAATTACTAGTCAAACTCATATCATTTATTAGCAATTAAGCGATCATGGAAAATTGATTTAAACTAAAATAATAAAATAACATCATTCATAAACATTTCCTTAACAAATCAATTCCACATAATAATCATGATTTTATCTAAGACAAATTTCATAATATTAACTATTCAAGAATATATGAATAATTACTAGCAACATCTACGACGTATTACATCAACACAATTTGGTCAAAATCCAACAACTAAACAATATTCTAGTCGATATTTTAATACTAAAATCAGTTTGCACTTTTGGATAATTCAGATAACACAATTAAGCATCCATACGATACTAGGAAAATATTTCAAATAAGTTTGTATTATCCCTACGCATACATTCAATACAAATAATTCAATAAATATACAAACTTGTTTTTATCAAATTAATTCTAAGAGCATAATTAACTTCATATCAGGGATCTTTTATAATCTATAACCTCAATAAATTCAAATATAAATTTTGCATAGTATCAAAACCATAAGTTATAACACAACGTAAATAAGTAAATATACAGTCTAGACTGTAGCAAGGTGGAGACCTATTTAGCAACATACTAGTGAAAGTTATAAATAAACGTACACAAATCAACAACTAAGTATAAACAAATAGTTTATTTATTAGTTAAATTATAGGAACACAATACATCTAATCATGCTTATAATATAATTAATTAACCACATATAATATAACATTGACCGTATGGAGGAAGATCCATACGACCCACATAATATAACATTAATCCGTATGGGGGAGACCACATAATATAACATTAATCGTATGGAAGGAGACCCATACGAGTGTACTATAATTTATCCTATTAAGTATAAGTGTTTGTGTGTGTATGTACAAGCATACCTGATGTACAAACCTATATAAAATGCAAATCAAATCAAGGTACAATCAGGTCATAGTACAAGCACATAAGCATATTACTTATTTTATTTCAATAAGAGATCATGTAATAATTCACTCATGCATTGTCACATAATATTTGAAACCTACATAGACATTCAAGCAAGTAATTTATGCAAATATCACATAGATAATTAAGTAAACAGTCATGTAACTTTATTAATATTTTACCTATTAATCTAGTCACAACAAGCCATTTCAATACCTCCACATAAATTTCAAGTAGCTACATATAAATGGTAAATTATTTACTATAGCTACATATAAATGATAATTATTTACTAAAACTTTAGTGACTATCATATGCTCCGAGCCCCGCTTGAACTCCACCGACCCACACCGAGGTAACCTGAAATGATCAATATTGGGTTGGGGTGAGCTTCCTTTAGCTCGTGGAGGATTACAATTTATCACAACAATTATATAAACAAAACGGCATACAATGTAGCAATTATTATAATGATGCGTTTGTATTGGTAAGACACATAGAGCTAACTTGTATTGGCAAGTAGCATATTGATAATGGGCTAAACTTGTATTGGCAAGTAGCATAATGGCAATAAGCTAAACTTGTATTGGCAAGTAGCAAATTGAATAATTACTTGTATTGGCAAGTAACAACTTGAAAATAATAGCACAAGTAGGCAATCAAGTAAATATAATTAAAGCGATAAACAATAAACCCCACCTGAAGTATGGTGTGTGAAGTTTGATAATTGATTGTAGTTTTTACACATCCACGTATCCTTCATCAGTGCAACCTATATTAATAATTGATGCATTTTAGAATTTATTGAAATAAGGTATAGTAAACTACTGGTAGACTTGACAAATGGATATTAAAAGGATTTGGGAGTAAGTCTAAATTAACTTGGAGATTAGAGGGTCTGAATGAAGATATGAGAGTGTGAATTTGGGAGTTGGAATTCCCTTATCAAATTTGGACGCATCTTTGTCCTTATTGCCCCCTCCATGCACACACAACACAAGCACAAGCCACACTCACCAACTCCTTTCTCTCTCTTCTCCATCCTATTACACACACACTAAATCACACACTCACACCTCACTTGTAAACTCACGCAGCACACATATCATCACACTTCCATACATACACACACACAAAACCAACACTCGTACACATAGACTCACACACACACCTGTGCCCAGTAACACACACTCACACTAAAATCACAGTTGCACATACATAAACATCCACTAAACATGCATATACAACTACACGTACCAATTTACATACATACACACATACGTGCCGATTAGAAAATATTTTGGGACTGAATTGAGTGTTGGTTTACCTGTTTGGAAATTGGTCCTAGATTGGTAGCCTTACAGGCGCCGGTGGTGGTTATGGATGACGAAGATGTTTGTTTTGTACGGAAGTTAGGGATGGTGGATGGTTCAATGGGACGGCTGGTTCTTTTTGAAGCTGAGATGGACATCGTGGCGAAGTGGCGTCAATGACGATTGTTGGAGAGGTGAAATATTAGGTTTTGACAACCGTAAATATGAGTGTACTATAATATATATATATATATATATATATATATATATATATTAATTATTTCTATCTAATACTAGGGTTTTGGAGGTATAGATAAGATTTTAGTTATTGATTATTACTAGCTTATTAGTGTATTGATATTTTATTGGTTGCAAAGATTTGGGATTAATACGTGATCGTGTAATTCAAATTGGAGATCTCCTTCGCCTTGAGATATGGGCCCTTTACTCTTTTAGTGGACCGGACTTTAATCTTGGGCTCAATGATTTGGGCTTATTAATGACGTAAACAATAAATGTGATGGACTAAACTATAATGAATGATCTTCCTATTAAGACATTGAGCTTAAAAGAAAAAGATAATAAATAATATAATCAAACTGCAAACAAATAGGTTTGCAAATAGTTAAACAATGATTCCCAATATTATTTGGCTTGAAAATATTAAACGGGTTAAATTGTGGTTAGGTCGTAACCAATCCTTGAATTAAAAATATAATTAGTTAACCCAATTTAATAAATAAATGAATAAATGAATTTATTGGAATATTGAATAAATATATAAAAATTAAGGTGTTAACATAAATAACATAAGAAACAATTATCATTTTCTCAAAATAAATATTTTGATTTGGAAATAAATGAAATTAGTTTGACTTGAACTTAATATAAAATAAAAGTAAATTTTGGCCAAATAGTTAAATTTTCGAATAATTATATGGGCTTCCTTACTTGTATTTGGGCAAAAGAATAAATAAATATTAGTAGCTACCAGACCGACTATACTGTCCTAAAATTTTCTCTAGTTTGGAACCAAATATCTATAATTATAAGATTTTGGGTTTAATTTAAATAATAATATTTTTATTCCACTTTAGTGGTAAAAATAAATATCAATGCACAACTTTGAAAGGACGTAATAAATTATATATCTAATTATTTATACGAGCGCGTAAAATAATATTTTAGAATTAAATAATAGACTAAATTTTTTGGGATATTACACTATGTATTGGGCTTTGTCTAGTTAAAAAAATAAAATTTAATTTTAGTCATGTATGTTTAAAAATTTATCCAATTTAAGGACACTGATCATTACAAACGGTCAATTTGGCCGCAATTAATCACGTGTGACACATGTAACTAATAAATTTGAGAAAAATGAAGAAAGAAAGAAAAATAAAATGAAATGCACCTCATACGGGAATTAGAGTTTAACTTTTTCTTTTTTTTTTTGGGCGAGCTATTAAAGTAATTTAATAATTTGACATGTTATCTGGACAAATACTTGACACATAAGCATTAGCACTCCAAAACCCTAAATTTATTAGTGTAATTCCGGCTAAATTGGTCATCGATGATTGTTAGTGTCCTTAAATTGGACAACTTTTGAAATATACAAGATTAAAATTAAAATTTTCTAACATACAAGACTTTTACTAAACAAGAACTAACATACAGGATTAAAAATAAACAATTTCCGCGTACAAACATACACCCAGGGAATTGGAGAAAGGTGAATTATATAGGCTTAGAGATAGAGTTGCATACCTTTGGGTAGCTGAGGTTTGCTGAATAAAAGCATAAAATAGAAAAGAGGGAATATGTATTCATTGTTACTCCGTAAAATATAATTGCGTGTATTAATTTGATAATTGTAAATAGCATTTTAAGCCGTATCTATTGCTCTTATAGTTACTCCGAAGAATTAGATTATGGATTATAGATGTAAAATGTGTTGGGCCTATTGCAATTATGATCTAACTCATTAATTATATCTCAATTTCATCCATTATGCTTTAAATTTTGAAATAAAATTTATGGTGATTTTATGGTACCAGTAAAGGATAAAATTGTCATTATATATAATTTGATGGGACCCTCAAAATTAAATAAGTAATTTTTTTTACCTTCACCATTTAATACCTACCTCATTGTTAGGGAGATATGATCAGAACATCTGCCGTGACCCGATAAAATGCTTCTCTCTCTTGTTTTGCATTTTTCTATTTTTTTTTTTTCTTGTAAAAAGCTGGAAAAAAAATTAGAGCACCTCAGGTCACCTTCCTCCTTTTCTGGACGTTCTATTCTCGTCAGATCAATTCCTTCTTCTACCTTCCGTTTTTCTTCTCTTTTTATTTCTCTTGCCAATCGAATTTTAAGTATCCAATTATAAGAGAAACATAAATATTTTGGATTCACATAATCTTTATTCTAGTCATATTAATAAAAAAAAAAACATAAATATTTTGAATTCCCATAATCTCTAATCGAAGAAGGGCAGTTGAGGAACTCAGGGGCAGTCATTGGTGGCCGAAAAAAAGAAGAATAAGAATAAAAAAATAGTTCTACAGAATGCCAATAATGGTTGCATCGGGTTGTCCCCTGTTCTGTTTTAATTTTTCTCACAATCAGATTTCTCAGTTTCTCCAGATTAGATCTAACGATTCCAACTCCAAGCATCGATTCATCTGCTTATGAAAGAGACCAAAATAGAGGCCGATTTTTTTGTAATTGATTTTGCATATTTGTCTTGATTATGAGTATGGGTGGATTAATTCTCCTGAGCTGGCTGTCTCCTTCAATGATTTTATTTTGAAACTCCAACAAAAGCAAAAAACATGATGTATCATTGATGTTTCAATTTTTAAATAAAATCATATTACAAAAAAAGAAGAAAAAATGGTTTTACAGGATGTATGTTTGCATACTTGCATCAGAGTGGAGGTGGCATTGGATGAGGCCATGAGGGGGATAACGGAGACTTGGTGGAGGGTGGTGCTAGATTAGCGTGCTTTTAATGAATGGGTGTAACTAATAAAGATGATTTTTTTTACGGAGATCAAAGTTGTTTTTATTGGGAAGAATATTAAATAGTGTGACAACTAAGCCCTTTACATTTTCTTTTATTTTAAAAATTATTCAATTGTCAGGATTAAATATTTTAGCATCCGATGGCTGTAATAATATAGTGACACATGTACCACGGTGGTACCATAGTTGGTTTCCACTTTAAGACATGTGAATAAAGTAATTAATGGCAATTGTTATTCAATCAGTTGAGTCACGATATTATGATCTGTCTTAATGAGAGTAAGAAATGTCAATTTTACTCATCGTAACCTATCCGACAGATAAACGTGTAATAGAGTCGGGTATTGCCCGACCCTAATATTTTAGAGATCGCGTAGGATAGGGTATACTCGGCCCAAACACAATATATTAGAGATCGCTTGGGGTAGGGTACAAGTATGAGAGTAACAATTCTGAGCCGTAAATGTATAGAGAATTTCTCAATCTTATTCAGCAGTGTTCCACTTCTTCTTATACATACAACATATATTGAAACCCTAACAACCTACTACAATTCCGTAACTATATCTATTTATAATATATGTAGATATCGCTATAATATGCGGAAGAAGATTATGACGTTCCATCTGCAACGGAAATTTTGGACCGAAGATCTTCAAACCGTGAACGCGGTAGAGTTGTAGTTAGAAGGTCAGCAAGCTGATCAGTGGTGCGAACATAAGCAACAGACAAGATACCCTTGGTAGCAAGATCACAAACAAAATGAACATCAATAGCAATATGCTTCATACGGGAATGTTGGGTTGGATGTAAAGCAAGTCGGGTTGCACTCATATTATCGATAAGAAGTTTCGGAGTGGATGTGACGGGAATGCGAAGCTCTTGAAATAAATTAACTATCCATGCGACTTCAGAGGCTGTGGAAGCGAGTACACGATATTTTGCTTCAGTAGATGAACGAGCAACACCTGTTTGTTTACGAGAGAGCCACAAGATTGGATTTTCTCCAAGAAAAATAATGTAGGTAGAGGTGGACTTACAATCTTTGAGGTCACCACCAAAATATGAGTCGGAATAAGCCGTAAGCTGCAAATGAGAAGTTTTGCAAAGAAGAAGACCAAAATGAAGTGTGCCATTCAAGTAGCAAAAAAGACATTTCACTTCGCCCCAGTCAACACCTAAAGGAGACGCCATGCGCTGAGCTAGACGATTAACAGTGAAGCAAATATCCGGACGGGTAAGAGAGAGATATTGCAAACCACCAATGGCACTGCGATATTCCGTGGGATCAACTTGCGACGAAGTAGAGGTGTTTTTGGGAGCCGGCGAAGAAGATCAATGATGTACTTGTGTTGAGAAAGAAATAACCCCTCCTTGCACCGAGCAACTTCGATACCAAAGAAAAATGACAAGGGTCCGAGGTCCTTGATGGCAAAATGACTGAAAATGAGTGATTAGTTGAGTGACATGAGCCGAGCTAGAACCTGTCATAATCAAATCATCCACATAGACAAGAACGAAGAGACGAACATTTGCATGATTATATGTAAATAATGAATGATCAGCTCGAGTTTGAACAAATCCAAAGTGCAAGAGAGTGGAACTGAGAGCATTGTACCATTCACGAGGGGCCTGGCGAAGACCATATAAAGACTTACGAAGGAGACAAACATGTTTAGGTCGGTGAGGATCAACAAACCCGGGCGGTTGAGACATATAAACAGGTACTGCAAGATTACCATGAAGGAATGCATTACTTATGTCAAGTTATCGCAACGGCTAGTTGGCAGAGAGCGCAAGTGTGAGAACGGTGCGGATGGCAACAACTTTGATCACAGGACTAAAGGTTTCATGGTAATCAACCCCGAGGCGTTGATGAAAGCCCTTAGCAACTAATCGGGCTTTATATCGATCAATTCTGCCATCAGACTTCCGTTTGATGCGGAAGACCCACTTACACCTGATGATATTAGAATCAGAAGGAGGCATGACCAGATCCCATGTGCCATGTCGTTGAAGGGTTGTGAATTCTTCAGACATAGCTTGACGCCATTGCGGACTAGATAAGGCTTGAGAAACGCAGGTAGGATTGCTTGGGCACGCGTACACATGGTGTGAGTCAGCGGAGCGAGAGGCCGAGAAGATGAGATAGGCGGAGTAGGCGAAGCAGCGGAAAAGTCTGAAGAAGGAGAACATGCATGAGAATCCAAATATTCATGCAAAGTGGACGAGGCAGGAGATGGTATGCATGCATGTGGAGTCATCACTTCAGGCAATTACATTAGAGGTATTGAGGCCGTAGATACAGTAGCGGGAGATTGATCCTGGAGTTTCGTGGAGGTTTTGGGAAAATCCTAGAAGGTAAATTCCAAAAAATTGACATGGCGAGAAACGTAGATACGACCAGTGTCCGGGTCGAAGCATCGATAAGAACTTTAACTGGTGGAATATCCAACAAAAATACACGATTTTGATGGAAAATCAAGCTTGCCAAGATTATAGGGACGAAGCCAGGGAAAGCAAATGCAACCAAAAGTGCGCAACTTCAAATAATTAGGAGAAGTACAAAATAATTTCTCAAAAGGACTGATATTACCAAGAATCAGTGTCAGTGTGCGATTTATTAGATAGGTAAAGACGCAGGAAGATGTGCATGATGGAGAAGAGCCCGAGTTATCTCAAGTATATGACGTTTGCGGCGTTCAGAAATACCGTTTTGCTGCGGTGTATGAGGGGCGGTTGTGAGCCAATTGATTCCGTTGGCAACCAGATTGGTTTAAGCGCAATAAATTCCCCGCCATTATCAGTATAATGTTTTTTTATTGGAGTACCAAACTGCTTCTCAACAAGTGGGCGAAATTGACGAAAAAGTTTGGCGACCTGTGATTTTATGTGCAAGGTATACACCCAACAATACGGACTAAAAAGATCAACAATTAGGAGAAAATATCAACAGCCATCAGTAGCTAAATTAGGAGCAGGACCCCAAACGTCAGCATAAATAATTCCAAAGGAGAAGTAGCAAAAAATGACGAATCACCAAAAGGTAGTCTGTGAGCCTTGCTCACGCTACAAGAATTACAATCATCTGAAACACGACTGGAGTTATTAAGAACAAGTAAATGAAATTGAGATAAAATAAAGGAGTTGGTCCATCTTGAGGGATGACCGAGACGAGCATGCCAATGTTGAGGAGACGTGCGAACGCCAAAAGCCACCTGCTTGACGCCGGAGCTGGACAACAGCTGAGGGAAGTGATAAACACCAGCCTTACGCGGTCCACGGGCCAGAACGGTGCCCGTGATTCGATCCTTCACCAATAATTCATTAGGAAAAAATTCCAGAGAAACATTGTTTGTCTTAGTAAACTGGTGAACAGATACAAGATTTTTTGCAGCATCATGAACACACAAAGTATTAGATAATATAAAGGACCGAGAGGGGGATTTAATATGAGAAATACCATGTTAGGAGCTATTAATGAAGGGAGGGTGATTGGGTCATTTCCTAGAGGGTGCTACTACTAGATGAAACGGTGTCGTTCCAGGGAAGAGTTGGTTAGGAGTTGGCATCTATAAATAGTAGCTCGGTAGACGGTTATGATTATGCAACTTGTAATTCAAAACTTTGTTATCAATAATATTTCTCTCTCTTCTCCTATCCCTGATTCACGTTCTTAACATACCAGTGTGCGTAATAGGAAGACCAGTGCCCTTAGCTATTTGAATCTCATCAGTACCGTCATACTCGGAGTGAATAGATAGATTCCCCAGATCATTGGTGATGTGATGAGAGGCACCCGAATACATGAGCCACGGGTTTGGTGACGAATAATGGTGAGGAGACTGAACTAGATTTGCTTGAGGCGGATGGCGGCAGTAGAGGGTTGTATGACCCTTGATTCCACATAATTGACAGTAAACTGGAATAGAGGAGTGTGGAACAGGTTATTGGCGGCCATTGGGACGACCACCATGGAATGCAGGTCCACCGCGACTACCGCCTCGATTGTGGGAGAAGTTCCATCGTCCCCCACCAGAAGACTTGGAGGCAGGCTTGACAGCGAGGGTCCAGAAGCAACAATATTGGCAGTAGCAACAAGCTGAGATGCATCAGTGGTAAGTTGTTTGAGATAAAGTTCATGCTCAACCAACCTATCCCGAAGCTCTTCGAAACGAAATGGGGTTCATGGGTGCAAACTGAGCTAACAATATCTCGGTAGTCAAAGGAGAGGCCACTGATGATATAGAGAGTGAGATCATCATCTTTAACTGTGGCATCAATAAGACCGAGTTCATCGGTCATGGCTTTGATATAATTTACATATTCAGAAATCGATGTGGAATCAATGGAGGCCTTGGAGAGGGCGATTTTTAACTGCATCACATGAGCACGAGAAGTGCTAGCAAAAGTGCGAGTGAGGGTGGTCCAGGTAGCCTTCGCTGTCGTGGTAGACAAGAGAAGAGGCAGAATGTCGGATGAGACAGGCCCTAAAATGGCTGCAAGAAGAAGTTGATCTTGTTGAAATCAGCGAGCAGCCGCTGCTGCATCAACAGTGGCATCAGGAGACGACGTCTTACCATCAATGTGTCCGATCAGAGAGAAGCCGTTGAGCAGGGCGCACAGGTGGTTGCGCCAGGACAGAAAGTTGGATGTTGTCAATCTGATGGGGAGATGATGATGAGTGGAGATGGGAATAATCGGCGGCTGGGGAGGTGAGCCGGCGGCGTTAGACGTGGTGGTGCTCTCGGTAGACATGGGGATCGAAGATTGGTAGGTCTCGTTAAAGAATGGCGTATGATACCATATGAGAGTAACAAGTTTGAGCCGTAAATGTATAGAGAATTTCTCAATCTTATTCAGGAGTGTTCCACTTCTTCTTATACATGCAACAGATATTGAAACCCTAACAACCTACTACAATTCCGTAACTATATCTGTTTACAATATATGTAGATATTGCTATAATATGGGGAAGAAGATTATGCTCTAGAATCTTCCTTAATAACAAGTATAGCATATTACTCGTTTACCCTGCTGGATTACCCTATCCGTCTACTCGATTACACATATATTTATTATTATTATATATATATATATATATTATATTATATAATTAGCAATATATCGAATATATTATATTTATAATATATTCATAACATATTGAATAACATATAATTAATGTAACATTTACATATTATAAATGGTATATATAATTTATTGTATCACAGTATACATGATATACAAACATATTACATATTATTTATATATATTTTTACGTATTAATCAGGTTACCTGGTTACATGCAATCCAATTACTCAATGGGTATTATTTGTACCTGCAGCCGTATCAAATAAGATAGGGTATGGGTGAAGCATACTCGTGCCCTACTCGATTCATTTACATCCCTAAGTGAGAGTCCTATTTTAAGATATTTCTTGTCTCAAAATGAAAATCATGTTTCAAAAACTAATATTTTATTTATTAATACATGTAAAAAATTAATATTTATTCATTAAAAAGTTACATAAGATTTAATTTGATAAAATAAAAATAAAAATTATCCTTATATGTACAAATTAATGGTTTTAAGTTTTACTTTCATCAAATTAGACAAAAATAAAAAGTTGTAACTTTTAAACAACACATCAGATTCTTTATAGTAGTTAATATAACACATCTACTACAACCATATAACTTATATATGATATGTGTATATATATGATGACAACACAAATACATCAACTTTAATTATGACGATGATCATGTGGTATTGTTAGTGCCTAGCGGAATAGTTGGAGAAGGGGTCGTATCGAATGTTGTAGAAGATCCAGATTGAAACAAACATGGCTCTCATTATAAGATGGAGGGAATAATATTTACTATGTTATTTTCGTTTTAGTGTAACATATTCCTACGATGGATAGGGAACCATTTCTGTTGAGTTCGGTGTGATATTTAGTATAGCTTTATTTATCCCATAGTAAAAGGTTATTGATGTAGGATAAACGAAAATAAACAGGAAAGAGAGACAAAAGAGACACGGAATAATTAGGGTTCTCTAATTCATCATATACCCTTTATTTCTCAAAAGGAATACATTTAGAAGATATTGTCAAGGTTTGGTATGTCTACAGCTAAACCCATCGACACTCCTAGTGCTGCTAATATTCATTTATCCATTGCGTGTGCACCTAAGTCGATTGAGGAGATGGAGTAGATGTCTAGAGTTTCTTACACTAGTGCAGTAGGGAGTTTGGCATATGCGATGGTCTGCACTAGACCTGATCTTGCACATGTTGTCAGTGCAGTTGCAGGTTTATGGCAAAACCTGGGAAGGACCATTGGCAGGTAGTGAAGAGGCCTTTTTCCGATACCTTAGGGGGTACATCAGATGTTGGTCTCATTCATGGGAATGATATAAGTTGTTTGATAGCAGGGTATTGTGACTCTGACTATGCTGGAGATATTGATAGTAGGAGATTGATGACTCATTATGTATTCACACTTGGTGGATCCGTGGTGAGTTTGAAGGCTACTTTGTAGCCTACGGTTACTCTGTCTATGACTGAAGCAGAGTATATGGCATCGACGGAAGTTGTTAAGGAGGGAATTTGGTTGAGAGAAATTGTTAGCGATTTCAGTCTGAATTATGACTATGCTTCTGTATTTTTGTGATATTTTTAGTGCAATATGTTTGGTCAAGGATCAAGTGCATCATGAGAGGACAAAACATATTGACGTTAGGTATCATTTCCTACGAAGTGAGAAAAAAATCAAGGTGAAGAAGGTTGGGACGACTGATAATCCCGCCGACATGTTCACGAAGTATGTTCCTCGTAACAAGTTCCAACATTATTTGGACTTGTTAAATATCATGAGTTGTTAAGTTGTCCCACGATTGGGGATAAATCTGGGTACGAGTGGTTGCTTGTATGTCTATAAATTATTTAGAATGCGTCTGGAGATACATCTGTTTGATCTGTGAGAGGATTCAAGTCAAGGTGGAGATTTGTTGATCTATGCCTTGAATCTGAGTTTACTTGGAGTGCTGAACTCGTCGGAGTGCCGCAGCCTTGACAGGAGGTGAAACAACCGCGATAAATTATGGCTGGAAAGAAGATCGACACTGTGGAATGAACACCTGTCGCGGTCGCGTCAGATAGCTGGTCGCAGGCGCGAGAGAAGGCTTCGCGGGAGCGAGAATTTGAGCTAGATTTGTGAGTAAAAAACGGATTAGACTGGATGCGACTGCGACAATGGTCTTCGTAGTCGCGACAGTTGGCGTGCTGGTTACGTTTTCGGTCCTTTTGTGAGGCCCAACTAATTAGGAATTATAGCAGTTAGTTCTAATTAGTTTTAGGGCTAATGTGGATCAGTTTCATTATTCTCTGATCATCAGTGACCTCTGAAGAACATCTGAATAAAAGTTTTCCTCTCTTCTGCCAGTGGACATAGCTAACACATCATTAGTGAACCACGTAATTTTTTGTGTCGATTTATTTTTCTCGTTTATATGTGTTCTTTCTCGTATCTGGTAAACAATAATAAATCTATAAAACAGGATTGTTAAGTTAAGGCAAGAGTTAAACTTTTTCTCCGTAAGATGATATTACCCTGTATACTTAGTGCTTGCCGACTACTGATAATCGTCACCAAGATACACCGACTTTGAACTTTAGAATTGCAGCATAACAAAACTAAATATTTTTGGTGACTACTTGATACTCATAACTTTCTTGACTCTAGAATAAAAGGACCATAAATGAAGAAGATATGAAATGCAAATTGTAGTGGAGTTAATGGAAAGATAAATGTTGTGGCCTATTTATAGACTTCTAGGACTCGTTGCGTGAACGAGTGCACACTTTCGAATTGATCAACAACAACTGTTAGATTGCACCTCTTGATCAAAGATCACGATCTTATGATTTGATTGCATCATTTGTCGAACGTTCACATCCTTTTATTTGCACCTATACCTTTTAAACATGTGCAACTCTTTACATACATTACGTCTAAAAGCATTTCTCTATTCAAACCCCAAAATTACAACAAGATGAGAAAAACAACAATATGGAGATCAAGACTTTAGCCGCCATTGGAAAGCATTGAGATGTAGAAAATGTGGAAAAGAATGCAACAATAAATTTATTGGATAATTTAAAATAAGTGAAAAGTAGTTAAAATAATATTTATCACAACTTTTGGTATAACACTAACCATCTTGTAAAATTATTATAAAGCCTTCCTTATCATTTTCTAGGATAACTAACAATGTAATTTTACTAATTTATCCTTCTAATAATTATTTTATTGCATCTCATATAATACTAATATATATATATATACATATACATATACATATATATATATATATATATATATATATATATATATATATACCATCCTATCCTACCGCCTTAAAAATGGCCCCAGCCCCAGCCCCACCCCCAAGCCCATGCCCCAGCCCCCATTCCCAAACCACCCCTCAGTCCCCCACCCATACCCCATTCTACCTAAAAAAAAAAAAAAAAAGAAAAAAAAATTACACTTTCATCCTATGGCCCCTCGAGGCCCACTCCCAACCCCCAACCCCAATTTTTTTTTTTTTTAACGCTCTCATTCCCTGGTCTCCAGCCCCACATAATCCGTGGCATATGTGGAAGATCCGTGACGATTGCGACATGACAGTAAGAAATGGTAGAATGACACAAATTCGTGTCAAATGGCGATTCGTGGCAAGTGTGTCGTGGCATAAATTCGTGCAACACACAATTCGTGACACGTGTGTATCGTATCAAATGAAGATTCATGGTAATTTGTGTGTCATGACAAATGCATATCTTGTCAAATGTATGTGGTAAGTGCATATCGTGGTAATATTGCCATATCGGTAAGAAGGACTTATACAAAGTCGTGATAATTGTGTATCTTGGCAAATGTATTAGAATTCGTGGTAAGTGAGTGTCGTGGCACATGTGTCAGATCCATGACAATAGTGACACGACCGTAAGAAAGGGTAAAATTATACAAATCCGTGACAAGTGTGCATCGTATCAAATGACGAATGTGACAAGTGTTTAGAATTATACTAAAAGTTGTATAAAAGATCATTTTCAATTTTCCCCCTTAAAATAATTTACTGTAACAAATATGAGAAAAGCTAATATAAATATGAGGGAGAGTGCATAAATAAATTATTTACTTTGATGTAGTTTAGAAAGATTAAAAGTATTTAGAATAACAAAATTAACAAAGAATACGGGTATTCTTTTTTATTTTGAATTAAATGTTGACAGAAATATAAGTCCAATTAAGTTATTTATGTCACGCCACCTAGAATTCTCCTAAATATTAGGGTCACGAGAGTTGTACCTGACTATCTCTGGCCATTTTAGTGTTTTCCGAAAAAAAATGTCCTTAAATTGGGCGATTTCAATACTTATGGGACTAAATTTAAAAACAAATACTTGTGGAACTAAAATTAAAAAACAAATACTTATTAGACCAAAAATCATTTTTGGCCACCTTTTGATACCCTCAGCACAATAAGAAGAAGAATTTGATTTAGCGCGATATTCCACCGGATGATTTTGTACGAGAAAATCAGTGAAAAAAATATATATAGAGGGGCCATTTTTTTAATTTTGTCTATGCCTCCTCTATATATTCACAAGATAAATAAAACTAGAAGTAATAAAGCAAAAGTGGGGTGAATATTTGGAAGAGAGCAACCTATGCTAATTATATATACGTCTAAAAACATTAGTTGGCCTAAGAAAGAATTGATGATTATATTTATGTAAAATTTTGAGATTTATTTAAAACTGCGATAATCCTCATAGAACCCTGTCGATAAAAGGAAAATCCTAACAAATGCAAAACCTGCGAAAATCCTCACAAAACCTCTCTCAATAAAGCAAAAATCCTCACAAATGAGATTCTCTATTGGATGGTTTCTGTACGACAAAATCCCTGGGAATATGTAGCGTTTTTTAATATATATAGCAAGGCATATAGTGCTTTATATATATATATATATATATATATATATATATATATATATATATATACGAGTAGCAAGCTTAATTACAACACGATTAAAAATAAGTCATCACAAAAACAAAAACTGAGACTTGCTCACCATGCATAAGCAGCAGGCCTAGTGACAATACATTGTAAAAAGCCAACATGATTAAAAATGAATCAATATCGCAATTACGACGAGATGATTAAAACGCTAATAACAACATAGGATAATAGTAATAGTGTGTAGAAGCATGAAATGCCTCAGCTCAAGTTGAGCTAAGAGGCGGTTATTTTTCATTAATTCTCAACTGAATCTGTTAACAACATTTTAAAGAAGAAGATTACATGTGAAATGGCTAAAATGCCCCTAGTACAGTTTTTGTTTTCTATCCAGCAACTCTTCTATTTTATTAACAATTATATATCCTATCTCCATCTTGCATGCATCCATTTTATAGCATATGTCAACATCCCCCTCTCAAGCTAGGATTGTAATCCAAGCTTGGACAAGAGAAACCGGAACGGTGATAGACCAGGTGATTTTGTAAAAATGTCTGCAAGTTGAGATTTGGTTGGAACGTGAACAAGCTGCAGAAAACCATCTTTGAACTTGTTTCGAACAATATGGCAGTCGATCTCAATATGGCAGTCGATCTCAATATGCTTAGTTTCGAACTTGTGAACTTGTCTAGTGCTTCTTCTCAGGTGAATATCAGGTGAAGGATCAACATGAGTGACAGGAGGGGGTGGCAGAGGATCAGTAGCTGATGTCTCTGGAAGAGATGTGACATATGGAAAAATATCTTCCAGAAACACTACATCTCTGGAAATCAGAATCTTGTGTGTTTCCATGTCAAACAATCTATAAGCCTTTTGACCAGGGGGTAACCCACTAGTATGAATTTGTGTGCTCTATTGGTGAACTTGGTCTTGTCTGGAGATACATTAGTAACATAACATAAACAGCCAAATGGTTTCAACAACTCATATGGGGGAGTATGACCAAACAGAAGCTCATATGGTGTTTTCCAGTTAAGGACTGAGGAAGGTAACCTGTTGATGAGATAAGCCGCTGTAAGGATGGAATATGGCCAAAGATAATGAGGAGCTTTGGATTCTGTCATGACAGCTCTGGCAATTTCCAGAAGATGCCTATGTTTCCTTTCAACAACCCCATTTTGTTGGGGTGTGTAGGTGCAGGACTTCTGATGAAAGATCCCCAAATCAGAAAATAATTGTTAACAGTCAAGGCTAGCGAATTCAGTACCATTATCTGTTCTAATAGACTTCACAGGAGTGGCAAGTTTGACACTGATCATTCTAAAAAAAGTGGACAATGATAAAACTGCCTGTTTCTTGGTATGTAATAGACAAATCCAAGTGTGTCTGTTGTAATCATCCACCACTGTGAGGAAGTATGGAGTGTTTGTTATGTTTGGTTTACTGTAAGGTCCCCATATATCCACATGAAGTAACTCTAGAACCTTTGTAGTTTGAATTGAACTTTGTGGAAAGGCTAACCTAGTCTGTTTTGAAAAATGACAGATATCACAGGATTTATGAGCTTCTATAACTGGAGGAGTGCACAAATGCTTTATGAAATCCAAATGCTTCAAGGTGGATGGAGCTGCATGGCCAAATCTTCTGTGCCATGTGTTAAAAACTTTCAAATAATGGGAAGCACTCAATCCAAATGTCAATATGCTGTTGATGGCAGGAGAGAACTAGAGAATGTATAATCCGCCTAACAGAGTGCCTGTAGCAAGAATATGTTGAGACTGGACATACTGTATTTCACAGCCAGTAGAAGTGAACAAAGCTCTTATGTCCATTTGCAAGGCCAGCTGGGATATAGATAGTAAATTGAACTTAAATGTAGGAACAAGAAATACTTATGTAAGTAATAGATGATCTGTAACTATTACTTGGCCCATGTGTGTAACTCTCTGATGTGAGCCATCTGGTAATGTGACAAAAGCTGGATGTGTACTGAGAGGGATGAGGTTAGTCATTAATTTCTCATTTTTGCATATGTGTTTGCTGCAACCTGTGTCTATAATCCAAGAGTCATCATTCAGATCCTCAAGAGTAATAAAGGCAAAATATGAACTGTCAAGAGATGTAAAATCTGCTACATTGGCATGAGAAGATGAATTCTGATCAGCAGGAGCAGAGATATTTTTATTCTGTAATGCCTTGGCAATTTCCTTTTGGATTATAGCAGTAATATTCAATGGAACAGTAGAGGCAGCAGTAGAAGGAGCAAGAGATTCCTCTGTGGGTTGAGCTTCAACCAAGTTAGCATGTCGTTGATCCTTGGGCTTATAATACCAGTCAGGATAAGCCTTGAGTTTGAAGCAGTCCTGGATTTCATGGCCAGGGAGTTGACAGTGTTCACAGATAAGTTTGGCCTTTTCTTCCTTGGTCTTTTTAACAAATCCTTTGCCCTTACCAAAACGGTTGGAATTGTTTTGAAACTTTAATTGTTGGCCCCTTCCTTGAGTGGGTTCGGTAAACATAGCTAAATTGTCAGCAGAATCAAGGTGAGACAACAGAACAAATCTTTGTCTCTCCACCCTCAGCACAAGGGAATATGCTTTATCTATATGCGGCAATGGATCCATAACCAAAATGTTACTCCGCATATCATCATAGCTATCATTAAGGCCCATGAGAAACTGTATCAGCTTTGTGTTCATTTCAAAATCGTCCCATTCTTTCACAGCACCACATGTACATCGAGGAGTGGGTCTAACAAGGTTAAATTCTTCCCACAGCTTATTCAGACGATTAAAATAGACTACAAGCGATTGGTATCCTTGAGTGATTGTACTAAGATCACGTTGAAGTTGATATATATGAGGGCCATTATGCTGTCCGAATCTACGAGTGATCGTAGCCCATAGAGTTTTAGCATCTTTTGCATATAGAAAGGATTCATTAATATCCTTAGATATGGAATTTATTAACCAGGAACGGATCATTCCATCAACACGCAACCATTGTGCTACCAATTCGGATCAGTGGGAATAGCCACACTTCCAGTAGCAAATCCTAGTTTATTTTTCGCAAGCAATGCAATCTGAATGGATGTGCTCCATGGTAAGTAGTTAGAACCATTGAGGGGGGGTAGAAACCAGGCTCATACCTGGATGATCTGAGCTGGTGAGCGTGAGAGGATCATTATCACGCGAAACCGGATGAAAAGTGCCTGAATCAGAACCAGCGGTAGAATGTGCTGGAGATGGTGAATCATGTACTGGAGAATTATGAGCGTTGATGGACGATCCACTAGTGTTTACGCAGGCCATTGTTCCTTGCCGGAATTAAAATTTTGTCGCGGAGGTGCCATATGCAGATCGAAGCTCTGAGCTTAGGGCAAACCAGCTGATTTATGGATAAAAAAACTGGTAACACCAACGCACGTTGATGGGCAACAAATTACAGCATTCAATCGATGAATTGCACGAATTCGAACCTAAAATCTGATACCATGTAAAAGCATGAAATGCCTCAGCTCAAGTTGAGCTAAGAGGCGGTTATTTTTCATTAATTTTCAACTGAAACTGTTAACAACATTTTAAAGAAGAAGATTACATGTGAAATGGCTAAAATGCCCCTAGTACAGTTTTTGTTTTCTATCCAGCAACTCTTCTATTTTATTAACAATTATATATCCTATCTCCATCTTGCATGCATCCATTTTATAGCATATGTCAACATAGTGGTAATAGGATAATAAAGGGGTTTAGTTGTATAGCTCATGCATTTTGATAAGTTTCAGTTCTCTACTACATTCTTTTAGTTTCAGTTGTGATTATGTGAAGGTAGCTGCTTGCTTGAATTTAGTGAAATTATATATGTGATGCTTTGTTGATGACAAGTGGTACCAGTTTCTTTGTTCAAAATTCAAATACTGTAGTTTGTTTTGAGGAGATAAAATATATCATGAATTTAGTGAACCGGGCATCAGATTCTGCTAATAGGCCCTCTCCTCTTTGGAAGTTAGCTATTTTACGGAGATTTTTGATAAGCTAAGAGTAGTGATTGTGAATGTTATGTCTATGATAATAGCACACTTTGAGGACCTAAAATTAAGGAGAAGATGGGCATGCTAACCTACTACTTTTACTATTGAGATTTCATTATATTAGTCAACCATTTGGTCCCTTGAGCTAGCATATAAGCTATTCAGAATTCATAGGGTTTTGTGTCTCTTAACTTTTTCTATGTGGGAATGGGCCACTGTACCCAGTCAGAAAGTAAGAATATTTTTTTTTTGTAACTTTGACTTCCAAATTGCGAATATACCCACCACGTCAGTTTTTTATTTAAATTTTATTCGCCTAATTAAAGACACCACTGCTGTGACTCACAACCAATTTGCCTCGTTTAATATTTTTCGTCCGTTTCCTCACCATTTCGTGTATTATATTGACTTTTTTTTACTACTTCGTGCATCATCACCGACCAAATCGTACGTTTTACCTTTAATGAAAAATCTGCCGGAGGCTACTGGAAGTATTGCCATCGAGGCGCTTAGAGGTTAAGTTTCTATTTTGTCGCACTGACACCGGAGAACTTGCCGCCGCCTGCAAATGTACCTTTACTGGAAGCGGAGGAGGTTAGAAAAGTTTTTAAGTACTTTTCAAATAAAACTCCATTGTTACTTTGTAAATTTTTTGTTAAGTATTAGTAGATGAATTAGGGGAAAAGATGATTTAGGGACTGTTATGTAAAAATTGTGTATGTAATATATGATACACGACCTGGTGAATTGATTCACGATGTACCTCAGATTTAAAGAAACACGACAATTTAGTTGACACATGACATGTGTAAATGATACACGACGTGTTTAGATAATACACGACATGAAATCATAAGAAAATATATGATACACGACATGTCTAAATGATACACGATATGTTTAGATAATACACGACATGAAATCATAAGAAATTATATGATACACGACATGAATGCAGTGAAGAAATTATACACGACATCATTATACATGACCTCATTATTTGATACACGACCTCATAGGGTATTATGCACGACCTTGTATTGTATTGTACACGACCTTGTATGGACGACCAAATATGATACACGACCTAGTATTGTATGATACACGACCTTGTATAGTACACAGACTCATATTATATGACACACGACCTCATGCTAGACGGCCATTTAATTTGATACACGACCTAATATTTTGATGCACGACCATTTAATACACGACTTCATATTTTGATACACGACCATATCACACACGACCCCATATTTTGATACACGATTAATACATGAACTCATATGCCACAACATATATTGTATGATACTCGACTCTACATACAATATGACACAAGATATCATACACGACATTTTCAATAATCAGATGCTTTCGTTTCGCTTATGTAGGTTCTATGGCCATGGAAAAGGCCCAATATCCGGAACCAGAGGGCTACTGTTATTAGTTAAGTTTGTTTCAAGATATTTGAATAGATAAAAAAAGAACTTAAACTGGCCGGTGGCGGGGCACTCGAAACTTTCCTTCATTGTTTTTTAGGCACCTACTCGATTGTCAGCTCTCGCCTTCTTTTCCTCAGGCGGGAGTACACCCGTTATTGTAGAGGGAGGTAGCGAAGCCCGGTGCTGGAGATTTTGAGTTTTGGTTTCGAATAGGGTCACGCCACATAAGATTTTCACACCATGAGTATGCACTTGTAACCGGTTTGAGGTTTGGGGATAGTGATTTCAACCCTGAAAATGCCTCGGCCTCAGCGGATGATGGTTTCTACAACACTGTTATACGTCCGACTGGTGCGCATAAGCTGGACGAGCTTAGGGAACAGTTCGTTCTCGGGTCATTCAGGGCCAATGAGGATAACATAGTTACGGTGGCGAAGGTGATGTTGTTGTATTATATTTTGCTGTGTGGGGACGGGCGAAAGGCCGTCGTGGATAGGTGGGTGGGGGCGCTTGTTGACCAGCCAAAGCGATTTGAAACCTTCCCGTGGGGGAAGTATACCTTTCAGAAGCTTGCACACTACCTTAGTAAAATTCATGATGAGTTACCGCCAGACCCCATTGCGAAGGGGAAATTCGCGTCCTATCACTTTTACGGGTCCGAGGTAGCATTTACAGTATGCATTTAATTTACCTGTTTTTTGCTGTTGAAGGTAGTATGTATTAATTTTTTCCTTCTCACAATGTTTGATTTGTCAGACATGGGCGTTCGAGGCTATCCCTAAATTTGCGATGAAGGCTAGTACTCTTATAGCCACTCCGCACCCGCAGTCGCCCCGATGTGTACGTTGGAATTTTTTTGGTGGGCAGAGGTGTGATTTCTTAGACTTCTTCAATGATGAGGTTAGTTTTCTCTAATTCAATGTTCTTACCAAGGTAGTTGTTTAATACATATATTTTAATTAACTCGATCCATATTTACCACTTATTATCCCATAATGCAGACGGAATGTCTCGAGACTCTTGTTTTCACATTGGAGGAGGCCCGTCTATCTGCAACATTTGGATCAGGGTCTTCATGTGGGTGTGGCTCGGTACGTACACAGGGAGTGGCGGGGCGGTCCAAGACGAGCGCACAGGCACGAAGATCCGCAGGGGCAGCCTACGGAGGGACCTGTAGGGGAGATGGCAAGTGTACGTCATGAGCGAGGCTTCGACGTTGGATATGTACGAGGATCGCGTAGCACGGAGCAGGGGGAGTCATCGTTTGTTGAGCCTTGTACATTTCTAGAGCTGGATTCAGCCAACATGGGCCTCTATAAGGCCAGCTCTGTCGTTCTAGAAAATCCAACTCCGATATTTATCAAAGCCAGAGGAATAGAAGAATAATCATGTCGGACCCTTTAGCTCTCGATTAGGGTCGTTCAGAGCTAAACTTGGCCCCTATAACTTCTGCTATCCCCTTAAGAGAGCCCATTTGTACGACCTATTTGAAGGTTAGCCCACTTATTTGATTAACTATATGTATTCCTTTTCCCTTTATGGTAAACGTAGACTCTCTTTCTCTTTTTGACTTGCTTCATCCTTCTACACTTCCTCTCGTTTGACTTGAACGTCAGAGCGTACACCGAGACCTGCCCACCGTGTTCTTTGCAGGCTGACTAATAAAAAATGGAGAGGACATGACTACTGAAAGAGAAGTCCAAATTTTTTATTATGCCCAGGAACAATTTGTTCATGATGCATCACCATCCATTCTCAATAAGAGTAATACCTCTTCTATTTTTTATTAATTTGATGAAGATAGAAAGTTGATTAGTTTATTAAAAACTTCTCGACATTTTCTTTTATCATTTTGAAGGGATAACTTGTCAACACTCTTTGAAATAATAAATATTTTGTAAGCTATGGAATCCCTACTTAATATAAAAGTAGGATAGTTAGGGTGATGTGTCTTCACCACATTAATTCTAAACTTAAAATAATAAAATAAAATATTAAATAGAAGAAACAAATTGTTGAATTTAGGAATGTACGTGGCAGTTACAATTCATTTGTCTCTCTCTCATCTTTTCCTTTTCCTTTTAATTTTTTATTTATTTTATTTTTTCCAACTATAATTTCTAATTGCACATAACTTTTTCGTTCTTAATCTATATTCGGTGAATAAGATGTCAAATTAATATTCTTTTTAGGATCTTTAGTATGACGCTTATATTTAATATATAAAGAAAATTAATTTCTTAAAAACAAAATATTAGACCTAAAATATAGACTATAATTTTTTGTAGTATTGAATTATTTGTTTAGTTTTGTAATATATACAGAATTAAATCATTTTTACTACAAGTATTTAAATTATTAATTTTATTATAATAAAAAATATTTGATTCTTAAAGTTATATTATTGATTGTTTCGTTATAATAATTTTTAATAGGTGGTTACTTCTATAAATTTGGTTTATTAACAAAAAAATTATAAGAAAAAATCCCGCTTTAATATTAAAGTAAGCGGAAAACACGTGTCATTTATATAAGCTATCTACTAGGAAAAACACATGTTATTCATACAGGATGTAGGAGTTATTTAAAAAAATGGAAAAAAACAAAAGTTCCGGACGTTTTAACAAAAAAATATATCTCTTCAATTCGTTTTCTTTTTAACTTAAGATGTGGAATGTTTATAACTTCTTCGTATCAACTTCATTCTTGATGAAAAATATATCAAATTAGTCATTATTTCATAATATCCAATTAAACATTCATATTGCATATAATAAATTTGTTGGATTTACATTGGTCAATTCTATAAAAAAAATTATGGTAGAAAAAATATATGGGTATATGTTTAAATAAATTAATTGATGCATAATACAAATAACTCAATTCACTTTGTATGAAATTAGGTTTAACATTCATATTCCTTACGGAAAAAAAAATGTTACTCCCTCCGCTCACAAATAAGTGTCATTCTAGGAAAAATTATTTTTTCACAAAAGAGTGTCATTCTAGCATTTTTGACATGTTTCTTCCAATATTAGCCTTAGCTAAATTTAAGGAAATTTCCTTACAAAACTTTATAATATTAAATAAAGAAGGTTTGGAGAAATTTATGGTAATAAAAAAAATGATGGAGAGAAAATGGGAGGGGTGTTGTCGTCCATTATATAATTTCTTAAATTCCACCTGAAAGTCTAAAATGACACTTATTTGTGAACGAAGGAAGTAATATTTACTTAATTTTAATACATAATATTGTAAAATATATAGACACATATATAATGACTTATTATGTTTTATAATAATTTGTGGTAATATTAAAATTTAATCACATAATATTACTATAATAGAGTATTTTGTCCCGTGCATCGTACGGACGGACATCTAGTAGGATATAAAAAAGAGTTATAAATTATCTGGGCCTTAGATAGAGTTATATCTGCACAAGCCCATTAGCTTGGACTGGACTGGCCCAATGAATAGGATTTAACCGACCTCGAAAACCCTTTCTTCGTCTGATTCTTCCATTCGCCGCCGCTGCTTGCTAGATTTCTCTTTCGATTTCTCTGTGATTTCTCTCTCTAAATCAGTCACCGCGGCCCAAAGTCAGAAGAAAATGGTAATGAATTTGGTCATTTTGATTTTCATTTTGTCAGAAAAAAATGGTATTAATCGGTGAAGACTTCGTCATTTTGATTTTATTTTGTTTAATTTCAATTGATTTGGTAATTTGCGATTGTAAACAGGTTCTGTCAAACGATTACGATTTGCTCAACCCACCGGCTGAGCTTGAGAAGAGGAAGCACAAGCTTAAGCGCCTTGTGCAGTCTCCAAACTCTTTCTTCATGGACGTCAAGTGTCAGGGCTGCTTCAACATGTAATTTACATATATATTTAACTGAATTATCAGAATTTGGAGTATTGAATTGTTAGATCCTTAAACTAATTGAGTTTTTGTTGATGTATTTGTTCAGCACCACCGTGTTCAGCCACTCGCAGACGGTTGTAGTGTGTGGAAACTGCCAGACGGTGCTGTGCCAACCCACCGGTGGGCGCGCCAGGCTCACCGAGGGCTGCTCCTTCCGACGAAAGGGCGATTGATTTGCTTATCTCGTTGATTGTCACGGTTGGCTTACAACTGTACTGAGATGTTTGGTTAATGTTTTGTTTATTTTTGTTTTCTCATGTCTCTGTTGAAGGAACTATGATGTTTATTTTTGTAGCTCTAATTTATGTTATATGATATTGGATTACTTCTAATTTTTGTTTTTGGTTCTGGTTTGGTATTTTATCTGCCTAAATTTCGAAATGCATTTATAAGTCAAACCACTGCATTGTTGTGTGGATTAAACTCTATACAAGATTAGTTTTTGTGCAATGCTTCGTTTCTGGGAATTAATATGTAGTATTCCATTTTGTGGCTCGTCAATTTGCAGTTTTTGAAAACGTATATATGATGAACTAGCAACTGAGTTGATAGACCTTGCTGAGACATAATCCAGATATTTAGTGTAGTGTAGGACGATGAAATGCTCCAGTATGATCTCTCTCTCTTTCTTGGTGCTAAGGATTCCACTATCAAGGTTTTCTAATCTGGTTAATTTGGTGTTGACGAATTTACATCCAAATCATTGTTAGGAGTAAATGAAAACTCGAGAAAAACTGAATGCTCTTGTGAATTGAATTCATCTAACTTGTGTGTAAATATGCCCCGTTTGTGGTAAGCGAGATATTTAAATGATGATTAATTAGGTTAATGTACAAGTTTCTTGATTATGTGGGGATAGAAATTGCCTTGGTTGGGAGCATGTTATCAAGTTTTGGAAACATTTGAAGCACTAGTTCGAATACATACGTAAAATCTTGTCTCCTTGTATTTGATTAGCAATAATAAATGAAATATTGTGAACTAAGACATCTCCATGCTCATCCACACCTAAATGACTAGAAGTCAAAACATTTTTTATACGATCGACCCTTTTCGTGCATGTAGCTTATAAACGATACAATTTCACTTTTCATCCACCTAATTTATTTAGGCACTTGGTGTTATTCAATATTCCCCCTCAAGGTATAGCTTGATCGAAGGCGTACAAGACTAATAAAGTTCATAAGCGCTTCATGTGAGGAGGGTAAACAAAATGATCCCCTTGGTTATCAACATGGGTAAAAACACATGGAAGGTAATTCGTGTGGTTTAACATAAAATGATCAAACACGTGGCTCATATCTAGATTAGTTGCGACGAGGACATGAATCCTGGATGATCTATGGATATTTCCCCTGTTCGTATTGACATTGCACCCAATATCAGCCTGCACACCACGCGATGGATGTGAATCTGCCATATCTGTGAAACAATATGCATAAATTTATTATATGGAAAATTTCCTTTTTTTTTCCTTTTCTCTTAAGAAAAATAAGATGTTACTCTTTGATAGAATTAAAATTTAACAATCATACTGCAGTTTTCCTATGTCTTGTCTCGATTTTTCCATTAGTTATTTTATCATGATATTTCATATTTAGACTACATGAATATTAGAGAAGGAGTTTGTAACATTAATATTAGACATAAGGTTAAACAATTTTATGGTGGGATGATTAACAAGTTATGTTTGACTCCAAAATCGTGCATACTATGGGTTTAGATTGTTATTCTTATATTAGAGGGCAACAGTTGTATGATTCCATAGGTGGAATTACTTTTATCGATGATTTCGAATATGTCACTTTTTGGAGGTTGGTGTTGAAGATTTCAGTTTAGTATTCTCAAGACCGGAGAAAGGGAAAGAGAATATCTACTGCTATAATCTCCTCCAACACATGAATCAACTTACTAGAAATATGGAGGAGGAAGAGCAGCGCATACGAGAGAGTTGCCGGAATTTAGAGAATAGTTGAGTCTAGCAAGGTAAACAATAGTGTAGAAACTCTTGTGCAGATATTTACAATCATGCAAGTGAGAGCCTTGTATAATATAGAATTATGAGTTTGCATTTGTGTTCTTTATTGCAAAAAAAGTAGAAGTTTCCCATTGTTAATCATGTTATTTTTTGTGGCAGTGTAATAAGAAGAATGTAGGACTTATTTGGTGACTAAGCAGCAGAAGATGAAAAAATTTATAGGAGGATCTTTTAGCTTTTGAGGGAGTAGTTATTTATTTCATAGTTACAATCTGCTTCCTCAACTTTATTTGGTTTGTCTGCTGATTATGATGTTGGTAATCTATGGCGTCTGATTTTTGTTCCACAGAATATTCATGTTATGATGGTGTCAACTGGAAACAAAGAGTGCTTACATAAAATCTTTATATAAATAAGGACCAGCCATAAATAGTAGCAAATCTTCTATTAAAAACACCACCTGGTGCTGAACTAATTTATTATTATTATTTTTTTAAGCACTTTTTGTATATAGATAGATGATCTTTGGTGAATTATATCCCGTCTCAGAATCCACACACTGGAACATATAAATTATAGTTCAAAGTACTACCGGGTCTAACATGTTCGACCTGACAGGTCGTGGACTAACTCAACAATGCTAACGGATTTAATGGAATTGGCTAGGTTGGATTAACTAATTTCAGGCCCAACAAAATTTCGGACCAGCTCAACATCTAATGCTGGCTCAAAGAACTCGGCATGACTAAGGATTTGCATTTTCATGTGTAACGAAATACACTTTTACATGATAAAAATAATACTTTTTTCAATTAAAAAAATGATATTTTTCTCTGTCACGGTGTAACGGTCTCATACAACTTTGAACTTTCTCCTTCTACTAGTAATTTATTGAATGGCACGCACATTCTCTCTGCTAATCACTTTGTCAACAACCCCTTAATTTATCTAAATAGCTGATAAACGAGCCCTTGCGCTACGGGATTTGAATTTTTACTAGTTTATTGAGCGACTCAAGTTGCTTGATTTTGAGGTTCCTATAAAATCTTGCTAAGCATTAATATTATTTATTCATTTACTCTCCATCAATTCCCATATCTCTACTTTTTAAACCCATGTATGTCTAATATGAGTCATGTTTAAAAGAAAATCTAATCCCATTGTTTTAAAAGTTAATGTTTCGTTTTATTAGTCCGAGCCAAAAAAAGAAAATTAAAAAAAAAAATTTGATGTCACGAAATTTATGCAAGATTGGATAAGTCAAATTAAAAAACAAAATAATCCGTATAAGAAAATAATTTCATCTAATTGAAAAAAGAAAATGAGAAATTGGGACAAAGGGATATGAATGGGATCGTACAGAAGTCCCATTAAGAAGCCATTTCACGTTATCAAACTGCAAGTGTGTCCCAACTCCCAGCTCCCAAATCATTCATGCATAGTATAAAATGTATCAACTTAGATAAAAGCCAACATCTCAATTTACAGTAGATTGTTCGATACATAGAGAAAAGCTCGATCAAAAGAACGAAAAATGTTTGTAATGTATAGCAACCTTAATACATCAAAAGCAAGCTTAGATGCTTACTTGGAATCTGTAGATGACTGTTGATGAGTACCAGGATTTGCGCCTTGGGACGAGAATAAATTTGGGTACGAGAAATATGTTTCGTCATCCATTGAAGGCAGTCTCTGAGGTTGGTGATGACCTGTACCAGGATTCACTACATTGTCCCGTGGTGAAGATGAATCAACGACCAATTGTGGATCATAAACTGACGGATGAGATGCTGTGTGGTTTTCATGGCTGTCGATTTGGCTTGGAGAAGCCGATGCACTGCCAGGATCACCAACGGAGTTCTGTTTATCAAGTTGGTTATTGTCCCTTTTCTTGACAAGTTCACTTATCCGAAGCTGAGCGAGGCTGGCAGCTGAACGGGAAGCTGCTGCAGCCCGTTCTGCCGATTCAGCAGCCGCCTGAGCTGCCGCCAATACATCCTGTAAATCTACGTTATCATCATTCTTATACTTTGAGATGGAAGAAGGTGAATCTTGTTCTCTTTGTTTCACCGTAAATGTTGTTGGGGATTGCGATGGAGGAGATATGAAGGGAACGAACTGTTTCGCTTCCATGGGACCCGATTGGACTTCAGGCAATGCGTCTTTATTTACAACTGTTTTCTCCTGAGTGGAGTCCTCAAGATTCGACGGCTGTGGTTCTTCCTGATCATCAACATCCGATAGGGCAGATTCAGGAAAGTGCAGCATCTCGGGTGTCTTATTCAACTGTAATGGCTGGGTAGGAACTTCCGGAAAATCTACCATGTCAAAATCGACATCAGAATCATTGTTCTCATGGGCAGCAGCAGGTTCAGGTGTACTGTACGTCTCATCATGCTTCTCTTTTGGAAGGGGCATTTCGGAACCACTTACACACTGCGTTGGCCCGTTCTGAGAAGGAAAGCAAACAAAAAAACCGTCAGCCTAGAACACTCTAGAACTGCAATTGAGCAGCAGGTATAGATCTTTACCAGTAAGTCTTCATGTGGCTTTAATAGTTCACTTTCTGTAGCGCTTGGATCCCAATCCAGCTCGTGCTCTTCAGCGATTTCCTTTAGTAGCTTCAGTTTTACATCAGGTGCAGGAGCTCGAATTGACAAAAGTTCCACCAACTGCAATTTCGATAGTTTACCAAAAAATATGTCAGGAACTAAATGAGGCTAGGATAAGTGACTATAAGATTTGGTGAAAAAAAGATTTGTCTAACCTGCCGATTGACTCCACATTCGGGCATAAGCTCAGTTGCAGCAATAACGAATTCTTTACCATATTTACCAGCAAACAGCATTTGAACCTGTAGCAACTCTTGTAGATCAGCACACCTGGGTGCTGCAAAGCAAACACTGGAAATCGCCTCCTTCAAATCTAGAGGACATTCCCTGATATGTGCGAACATGAGCCCATAGTAAGAAGAAATCGAAATCCAAATAAACTTGAATCATGTTTTTTAAGAATTTGAGAGAATCAATGTTGCCTCAAGATATTAGGAAGAAAAGGCAACAAAATACCGTGTCTATCAATCTTCCACAATCCACTAGCCCACCTATTTCCCCGTTTCTAAACATTTGAAGAGACGAGGGAAGAGGACTCAGGCACATCATCCACAACGTATTGCACCCATTTCCTTTTTGGGATCATCAAATAAGTGTTTATTTCCTTAATTTGTTTTTACTCCCCAAAATCATCCTCCCACTTATAGTAATATAACCTATTACCAACTCTCAAGAACTACTTTGAATGGAAAAAATGCGAAGATGCCAAAAAAGCACTCACAAGACAGGAAATGAAAGTAGAATACTGTGTATCTACATTTAGAGAATCTCAAAGAAAAATTGGAAAAGAAAAGAACAAACGAAAAATGAATAGTTAGAGTATCCCAAGTTGTCTCCCAGAACGGCACTCAAGAAGAAAACGCCAAAAATAATCAGTGAGTGCAAGACACCAGGCTGCATATTTTAGGACACTTAGTCCATTAATAAAATAGCCAATAAATTTCTAAAATCCCTACAAAGGATCAGCAATAACCAGAAGCTATTACTATAATGACTTCTATCACCAATTATTACGATTAAGGAGAATATAGCAAATGGCAAGAGTAAGAATACCTCTGTACTTCAATGATTGGAAGGCGGACAGCAATGAGCTCACAGAAGAGCTCAACTATTTCTTGTGCAGCCATCATCTTCTCTTCTCTTATGATATGCTCTACCTGAATTGATAAACCCCAAAACCAACTGTTAAACCAAGAGATTGTGGAGTTAAAATCCTCTAGTTAACTTCTCAATAGCTTCCCAAGAGCTTTATATCGATGAGAATCAGAAAACAACAAGATCCATACTAAATTTTACATACATCGATATGCAACAAACTGACCAGAGGGAAAATGAATTAAATCCATACCCGAATGCGGGCAGTAGCTTCTTGACCAGTTTCAAGTAGCTTGGCTATTTCTTTGCGCATCTGCTTTAGCTGAAGCTCTCTTCGATTCCTCAGTAACTTAATCCGAGGAATTGTGAGTTTTAACAAAGTTTTACTGTGAAATTGCATCCAGAAAATAAAAATCAAATTGAATCCGGTTTGATCCTTGAGCCTTAATAATCAATTAAAAATATCACAAGATCAAGTTCAAACTTCAAAGCACATCAAGACATGAATTGCAAGTATTTGGGAAGAAGCGGAAAACGAGCACAGATGTTAAACCCTAAATCACATGATAAGGCATATCTACAGCTAAAATGAAATGAGTTGACGATGACGAATTACTGAAGTACCATTTGGCGGCGTTGAAGCGTTGTTTGAAGAAGGAATCGAGCATCGACATGGCAGAAGAGGTGAATTCACAGTGGGGATTTTTGGTTTTGGTAGATGATTAACGCGATCGATGGCTATAAATGGAGTAAAACATATAACTGCTCCACCAAAGGCAATGGGAAGATACATTTATCACCATGTAAAAAGGATATTATTTATAATTTGTTTTTTATCCGTTCTGTTCTGTTCTGTTACATACAAATGCATCACTTTTTTTCTCAATTTTATGCACCCACCAAAACAACTTTTCGGTTTTAGTGTACACGTGGATCAAATTGAAATTATATATGAGTTCTTAATCCATAAATAGATAAAATTCACATTTTTTCTCATTAATGCAATTATTAATTATTAATGTTATAAAGAATGTATAATGACACATCTGCAGCTGAATTGCCAAAATAACAATTCAAGCTTAAAATTTTATTAGGTGCATAGAATTTAAAAAATTATAAAAATGATGCATTTCTATATTACCATTTAAACATCATGTTTCAATTAATAATTAATTAAAAGGTCTGTATTTTCAAATAATTAAATCTTGACATTATCCTAGAAAAGGAAAAATGAAAAACTCATTTTAGATAATTGTTGTTTTAATTTTAAGTCTTGGAAACAAGAAGAGTAGATCTCTTTGTGATATTCGTGCAATTTGGATCATGAGCAAATAAATAATAGGAGGTTTTTTGTGCACCAGTTACACCAATCTTAGATCCGTGCAATCCGGGTCATGAGTAAGAATTTACTCGTTCTTGGTAAAAGATATTATAATATATTTACCCAAAATAAATAATATTTTTAAACATAAATAGTGATACATCACTCGGAATGCATCATGTAATTGGTGTACATAATACTTTACCCGAAAATAATTTTTTTTGTTTACGAACATCATAAGTTATTATTTATATTAAATAATAACTATATTAAATAGCCAAGCAACTATTTAGCGGCAAACTTATACTAAATAGCTTAAAATCTATATCCTGTATGAAAAATAATTTTGGAGCTGTAAAGGATAAAGATTTTTTTTGCAAATAATTTGCAGAAGAAAAATACACAACTTCTTTTATTTTAACAATTCACTTATATTCTCGAACACTATTCATTTCTAATTTTCTTACAAAAATTGCTTAAGTCACAATCAATTACAAACATCCTCATGTAATGTACCACTAATACTGCAATAAATAAATTAATAGTTTTTTTCTCTGTCTATGTTGGCAATATATTTCGTAATTTGTTAATTATTATGTTTGTATTGACAATAAAGTTGTAGTGGTTAATTTTGAGTTGTGATTGAGCTTTCTAATACGTTCTTGAATATTTACAAGTTACCATTAGTCGCCTTCCAAAAAAAAAAAAAAAAATACCATTAGTCGAATATTCACATAAATGCTTTTAGAAAAGGAGCCATTCAAAAAACAAATCAATCAATTTTAGTTTATTGAGATTCCCAAAGGATTTTTTCGTCGAATATTTTTAATTAAAATATACTCCCTCCATTTTAAATTAATTGATGTTTTATCTTGATGATTTTATTAGAATTTGTGCCTTAAATTTAGTTGGATTTGAATCGACGTTCGTATCGAAGTGGAGACTTGGATTTGAATGCTGTTGGAATGAGTCGTGGCGAGAAGTGTGCATCTGCAGGAGTCGCGGGCGCGACCAGTTGGTCGAAGTATTGCTCTGGTTTTGGTCGTGGGCGCGACATGTTATCGCGGCCGCAACATGATAGACAGCAGATTTTGGGTTTACGCGATTTAGGCCCAATTTGATTCCTTTTGTGTATGGGGTTAGGTTTTGGGTGCTTATAAATAAGTCATATTGGAGTCATTTGCGAGTGAGAAAGATAAGAATTATTTGACTTTGTCTTTGGCTTGATTGTTCAAGTGTTGGGAAATTGTTTGGGTCGAGTATCAATTGATTGATACGCGATTTTGGTCTTTGTTTGATAGGATTGTTTGAACTCTCTTTTGATATTGAATTTGGGATCCTCTCGTTTGGTTGTGGACGTAGCTAACAAGTTGCTAGCGAACCACGTTAATTCTTAGTGTGTTTTATCTTTGATTTCTTCACGCTTATCAGTCGTTTGTTGATCGCTTATTTCCCAACAAGTGGTATCAAGAGCTTGGTTCGAGTTTTCGCTGGTTTTCGTGGGAAATATGTCTAGGATGAGCTTGCAGATTGAAAAGTTCACTAGGAGGGATAGTTTTAATCTATGGCAGATTAAAATGAAAGTCTTGTTGAAGCAACAAGGATTGTGGGCGCCGCTGATGCCGAAGATGGAAGAGGTCGATGTCCCGGTGTCTGCCGAGATGGCCACTTTGGACGAGAGAGCGCACTCAACAATCATGTTGTGTCTCGATGACGACATCATCACCGAGGTAGCAGATGAAACTGCACAGGGGTTATGGTCGAAATTTGAGAGTTTGTACATGACAAAGTCGCTCACCAATAAGTTGCTTTGAATCAACATATGTTCAGGCTGTGTATGCGTGAAGGTCAGTCTCTTCGCGATCACTTAGATTAACTTAACAAAATCCTATTAGAACTGCGTAATATTGATGTTACATTAGAAGATGAGGATGTTGCGTTGATCTTGTTAGTTTCATTACCACCTTCTATGAGAATTTTGTGCAATCGTTTGTTGTTGGAAAAGATTATGTGTCTCTAGAAGAAGTGAGGTCATCGCTGCACTCTAAAGAGTTGCGCCATCAGGTGAATGGTTTGTCTGGAGAATCGGGTGAAACGTTAGCAGTTGGCAATAATCGAGGTTCGGGAATTTCGGGGAGAAGGAGGTTCAAGAAGAATTCAGGCCCCAAAGGTCTTAAACCAGGTGATGTTTGCAATTACTGTAAGGAGAAATGGCATTGGAAATATGTCTGTCCGAGATTGAAGGAGAAGCAAGAAGGCACTGCTGATTCTGTTGTGGAAGTTGAAGCAGACTCTGATGAAGATTCGATCCTAGTTGCTGAGAAACAGACAGGTAAATCTGATGTGTGGGTTCTCGACTCTGGGGCGTTGTACCACATATGTCCGCGTAGGGAGTGGTTCGCAACCTATAAGCAGGAGGAAGGTGGCAATATCTCATTGCCAATGGTTCCAAATGCAAGACGGTTGGAATAGGCTCAGTTAAGGTGAGGATACATGATGGTAGGCCGTGTACATTGAGCGATGTCAGACATGTTCCATCCATGACGAGAAATCTGATTTCACTGAGTCGATTAGATATTAGGGGTTTCAGTTTCAAAGGTGAAGGTGGAGTTTTGAACGTCTACAAAGGTTCGAATGCAATTTTGAAAGGCATTAAAAAGGGAACTTTGTATTTGATACAAGGTTCTACTTTGGTTTGGTCTGCTGCTGTTCGAAGTTATTAGTGTCTCATTGTTTGGGACAATTTGGTACTTAAGGCGCATCTGTACATTGGGTACAACTGGCGCAAATTGAATTTGGTTTGGTTGAGTTTAGTTTGTTTGAATTTGTGAGAAGGTTTGATTTGAGGTGGAGCTTTGTCTGAAGAAGCTGCATCGTTTGTGGATTCAAGGCAAGGTGGAGATTGTTAGGATTTGTGCCTTGAATCTAGTTGGGTTTGAATCGACGTTCGTATCGAGGTGGAGGCTTGGATTTGAATGTTGTTGGAATGGGTTACGTCGGAGAACGCGGCTGCGACGAGAAGTGTGCATCTGCAGAGGTCGCGGCCGCGACTCCCAGTTGCGGGCGTGACCAAGTGGTCAAAGTATTGCTCTGGTTTTGGTCGCGGGCGCAACATGTTGTCGCGGCCGCGACACGATAGGCTGCAGATTTTGGGCTTACACGATTTAGGTCCAGTTTGATTCCTTTTGTGTATAGGATTAGGTTTTGGGGGCTTATAAATAAGTCCTATTGCAGTCTTTTGAGAGAGAGAGAGATTCGAATTGTTTGGCTTTGTCTTTGGCTTGATTGTTCAAGTGTTGGGAAATTGTTTGGGTCGAGTATCAATTGATCTTTATTTGATAGGATTGTTTGAACTCTCTTTTGATATTGAATTTGGGATCCTCCTGTTTGGTCGTGGACGTAGCTAACAAGTTGTTAGTGAACCACGTTAATTCTTGGTGTGTTTTATCTTTGATTTCTTCACTCTTATCATTCCTTTGTTTATTTGCTTTGATCGCTTATTTCCCAACAGATTTTTCGAATTAACTGATGTTTTAACTATTTTTCATCATTTTTCTCAATTTTGCTCTTATGTCAATCCTAAATTATCTCTTACTTTTCAACATCTCACTAATATTTGATTTGATCAAATCTTATCTCTTAATTTATATTTGGCATTACATTTAATTCTTAATTCTATCACTTTTTTCTAAAACATCAATTAACATGAGCGGTAAAAATAAACACCTAAATATACTATTGAATTAATTAGACAATCAAAACACCCTACTATCACAATAGACAATTAGGGCTCATTTGGTTAGGGGTGTGCAAAATTCAGTTATAACCGAAAAAATCGAAAAAAACCGACCGAAAATTGTCGGTCGGTTCGGTTATTATTGTGCTCGATTCGGTCATCGGTTATGTGTTATAAAAAAATCGGTTAAGTCGGTCGGTTTCGGTTTTGAAAAATTAAAAACGGAATTAACCGAAACCGACCGAAAATTTTACCCATATATAAACCAAGCCCTAAAAAATCGGTTAAGTCGGTCGGTCGATTGGAATGTTGCATTTTGATAATGCTTGAAAATAGGTCTTTTGCTTTGTTTCTGTCGGTTTTCGTCTGTTTTTTTAGTAATCGGTCGGTTTTGGTTTTGGTCAGTTTTCGGTTTTATCCGAAAAATTCGGTTACATAGACCCAAAAACAGGAATTTTATTTATTTATGTCGGTTTCGGTTATAACCGAAAAACCGACCGATTTCGTCGGTTCGGTTAGAGTCGGTTGTTCAAAAAATTTCGGGCGGTTCGGTTATTGTTTCAATAGCGGTCGGTTATGGTCGGTTTTGTAATTTCGGTCGGTTCGGTCACCGAAACCGACCGATGCACAGCCCTACATTTGGTAGCCCTTATAAGCCCAAATAATATAGTATATTGGTCTTAATCGGTTGTTTGGTACCCAGAATAGTATATATGTATTAAAACAAGGGGCCCGATATAAGCCCATGATAAACCCTTAGAAACAATCAGATCTTTCGGACCTGATAGCTTATACTGCCTTCTATCATGGGGCCTATTGAGATTTTTTCAGTCTTTTTCAAAATAATTAAATTTCATTAAACCGGCGCCCCAAATTCATTTGTTATAATTACAAACCTTAGTTCCTCATTTCCTCTAAATTACCAGTGCACGCCGCAACTTAGAGAGAGAGCCCTCTCGTCTTCCTCGTTTCCATCGCAGGGAAGGTGAGAAAATCCCCCCCCCCCCTCCCTCTAACGTCGTCTGTCGTCTTCAGCCTTATTCATTCATGTCCGTTCTCTTATCTTCTTCGATAATATTTATTTGTCTGATGCATTTTTTTGTTATTTTCCATCGTGTGTCGCTGCATCCACGTTCTGCTCAAACTCAAATGCTGCTTGTTCGCTGCATCCGTCATGCTCAAACTAACATAATTTAAACCCTCAATCGAAATAAAATTGCAGAGGAAAAGGGAAAAAAAAAAAATCAAAATTGGAATTAAAAAATTGCGCAGGCAACAGACCGAAAACCGTCTTAGTTAGACTAACGGCTAGGTTGCTCCGACGAGTGTGGCCCAGGCGCCCCAATGAAACGCGCCGGAAGAGATGAAATTTGATGATGTCGTATGCTGGCGAAGAAAGGGAAATAAGAGAGGAGTTTGATTTTTCAAAATATTAATATTTACATATGAAAATTTATCAAAAAAATATAGGGACAAATTAGAAAATTCAGCCTATTTTATGGTCTTATACTAGGCGTTAAAATGGCTACCAAACGTCTGATATAATATATGACCATGGGGAAATACAACCTACCAAACTCAAGATAGCATTGTTTATGCTGTTTGAACTTGATATGCTATCTGATGATAGTTTATACAATATTAACTAATATGGGCTACCAAATGAGCCCTAGAACATACTCTAAATACTTACTAGATATATCTATTTATGAAATGACATGTATTTAGTGGCGTGCAGATGATATCCATGTGAATAGAGTAGAATTAAAAGTTTAATTTTACCCACATGAAAATTACCTGCACTCATTAGATGAATGATATTGACGTTATTACTAATTAATGATAAATATTATCTTTATTTTAGGTAGTTTTCCACGTGATATATATTTAGTGGCATGCGGATAATACATAAAAGTAGGGTAGAATTAAACTGTTTTACACAGGAGTACATGTTTTATAGTTGTACATGAGTATTTAAAAGTATAACAAGAAAGATTGTTAAGGATCTAAAAAACTCAATTTGCATGAAGAATTTGGGGGAAAACTAAAATTATTCATCCGAAATCAAATATGAATTCCACACGTACACAAAATTTCATAGTTGATCATGACGGATAAATTTGAAAACGTCCAATCCTAAAACGTGAAAACTGCAGGCTAACATATTCTACAAAGTTCAATTCTGAATACTAATAATGTGATTATCCAAATTACTAAACCAAATTATGTCATTTTGCTCAAATCAATCCTCAACGTTAAAAAACTCAAAAACTATTGATTAGATACATTGATATAAAAGTATTATCCCGGCTCCGAACATGGTTTTAATACCATGAAACTTAATTGTAATTCACTTGATTGAACCCTTTAACACCTAGATCGCTGACCATGGACCAAATCTCAACAAATACTTCCCCTGTCAAAATTTATACTAAAAAGTAAAAAGAAAAAAGAAACGGTATTAATACCATTAACACAATCCCATCCCTCTTTAATATAAAAAAAGAATATTTTGCATATGTGTCATCTCCAAAGTATTTCTAAGACCTTTTTCTTTTTTCTTTTTTCCATGTTTTATCTCCACCCTTTTTCTTTTTCTTTTTTAACATGTGGCAGTTATTTTTATTTTTTTGCGGTTGTCGGTCATTTTTTTTTGCACTTTTTATATCAGCAAGACAATTTTCTATTTTATCTTTTTCTTTTTATATTGAAAGTTATTCCATCATATGTTCTTATATACAAATAAAAAAATTTCTTCCTCTTCATTCTTCTTATTTTTAATCTAAAAGCTTAAATAATTATGACTTTTTTGTATCAATTTTATTTTTAATGAAAAATATATCAAATTAGTCCTTATTTTACGATCTTCAATTAAATATCCATATAGATATATAAATTAATTAATTTAAATCTAAAATACTTTTTGCAAGGTTAATTATGATGTATTTAGATAATTAAATATTTTCATATAAAAAGTGTGAGAGTATTTCAGAAACATATAATTTTTAGTTTCTTTTCACAATTTTATATTTTAATAATTATTTGAGTTCCAAAATTTGTTTGTTTTTATGACAAATAGTAAAATGACAAGAATTTGTTAGATTTACATTAATGCCCAATCGCATAAAAATTATATTAGTGAAAAATGTGGGTTATAGTAGTACTACCTCCGTCCCAGCTTAACCTGCCTACTTGCCATTTTAGTTTGTCCCACCTTAACCTGCCTACCCCATAAATAGAAAATTTCTCTCACAATCTCCACCCTCAAAATCTCCACACTCAATCTCCACCTTTAAAAAAGTCAAAGATTCCACAAAATCCGTTTTTTCTTAATCCCCGTGCCCGGTCAACCTAGGCAGGTTAAGCCGGGACGGAGGGAGTATGTTTTTAATAGAAGTTGATGCATAATAAAAATAATTTAATTTACTTCTTATGAAACTAAGTTTAAGACTCATATTCCCCTACATCAAAAAATAAATGTTAATATTTACTTAAGTTAAATACATCAAATAATATTGTGTGTATACATTGTATGTATGTTATAATGCTTTTACAACAACATTAAAATTTAATCACATATTATTAATTAAATAAAATGTTCAATAGTTTATCCCGTGCGAGGACATCTAGTTTATTTTAATATTTGCACAATTACAAAACCTGCATAAAGCCAAAGATGAATCTAGAACCCCTACTGCACTCTGTATTCATAAAGTAATACATGATACACATATATGTGTGTGTAAGTATGTATGTATAGATAATTACTGTTACAAATAAATAATTCACAGTTTTACACAGTAACACAGGTTCTGCAGGAATTATCAAGAAAAAGCCTTGTATCAACTTTCCTGCCCAGAAATTTGCATACGAGATCACTCTCAACTTCTCTACTTATTCTAGTTCCTGGATATTCCTTAAATCCGACCAAGAATCTACAGGGATAAAATACAACTAACGCAAGTGGACAAAACTATGTACCAGCAGCCGAATCAGTTGAGCACCTTTCTTAGTTCGTCTCTCACTTTGTCTCTCTTCGAAGGATCCATCTACAATGTGCACCGTTTATTTTCCAGTTAGTTGAAGTAGAAAGATGAAACAACAAAAAAGAGCTCATCATTGTATATCTTGATAAAAAATGTACCTTTTTCAGCAAGGCGTCGAGAGCTTGAGGTAATGCTCGTATATCCATCGTGGAATCCCCTAAATTGGACAGTTGAAGCAGCATTTTTTCTATGCGTAGTTCCTGTAACTTCTCTTCGTAGTTTCTCCTATCATTTTTCCATGAGAAAAATGCTTCGTCGTCCGCCCAAGAACTCTCGTCGCCTTTAGAAATATCAGAATTTAAGAACCATTCTTTTATCATTTTTCTCGCAGACCGGTAGTCAAGTTGATAACCAGCAGCATCTCTTAGGCTCTTGACTAATTCATCCTCAGCAACTCTTCTAAACAATCTTTGGTAGAAGAAATAACGGGAGTTCGACCAATCTACAACTTCTTTTATCACTCCTTTAGCTGCCATTCTAAGTGAAGTATCATGTAGCTCTGCAAACTTAATGGCTATTTGAGTGTACAAAGGCAAGAGTTTCTTTTCCCGGGTTTTTATCCGACTCTGTAAATCCTCCACCATTGCAGGTGTTCCTGAGTTTCTTTCCTCCTGAAGCCTAGACTTGAGACTGATTATCTCCGGGTCGATCCTACCCATGCACTCGAGCAATTCTCTGGCCCGAAACTTGATCTCAACTGATCCTTCAGGCTCTAGGACGTTCCCTTTAGCTGTTCGTTCAGCGTACATTTCGACATGATCGGGATTGATCTTACTGTCCACAACCACCCAGGCCCCACCACGAAGCTCACCCATCATCGGAATGTATATGAAAACGGGTTGTTTGTAAGTCCTGAGGTTCTCGACAATCGTTGATCCAGCCTGTAGGATACCTTCAAAGAGGTCCCGTTGCCCGCCCGAAAAGCCTCTCCAATTGGCAAGGATGAAAAGCGGTAACTCCTCCTGATTAAAATCCATTAACGCTTGGGCAGTCTTGGTAGCAGAATCGGGAAACCAGACCTGCCCAGCTTGTGGAACAACTCTTTCGTGAGAATCGAGCTGTCCAGGATCTGCGGGTATCACTTGCATCACAGTTTGAGTCTCAACTGCAACAATTCCAACTGGTATTCCTCCGAGTTTCGCACGTCCTGTCACAACCGTTCTCGCCCAGCTTTCCAATGTCTCTATGAAGCTATCCCGGTCAAATATACCTCCCAACCATTTCCCTGCACCATCCAGAGACCCACATATAGCTGCCCGAGGATCACACGATGTCTCGGGCAGATATTCAACTGGTCGACCGGGAGGGTCCAACGGGCTCAAAATCGGAAGTGGGCCACCAGCGTATGGTGGCACAAAGCTCAACCACTTTAATATAGCTGAGACACCCTCAAGATCATCCGACACAGTAAGATGAACGACTCCGTTCGTTGCCATAATTTTGGGCCCACCAAGTTGCATGTGTGAGCTATACACCTCCCGACCGAGAAGCTTGTTCAATGCAGAGAAACCGGTAAGAATAATTGGTTGGTCGAGTCTTTGTATGCAACGCATACCAAGACGAGCAAGATAAGCGCCAATGCCTACTGTTCGTCCAGTTACGTACGTTACCGTAAATGTTTCATGGTATGCCTTAGAATATGCACTGGCAATGGCACCACTTCCAGTCAAATTCTCGACACCTAAACCGTCCTCCTTTCCTACAATCGTATCTATCACCCATCGGATTTCTCCACTTGGAAGCTTCACATCATGTGCGACTACAGAAGTTCCAATACGAGCATAATCCTCAGGTGTTAAGTAAATATATTGGAAACCACGCTCAGGGTCCGTTTCATCAGACCAACCAACTTTAAAGCAAGATTTTACTTCCTCGGCCACACCAATACGGGCCCCCGAATTGGCTGCTAGATAAATAAGAGGAAGCTTTTGTGCGCAAGCAACATTGGTCACTGCCTGGAAAAAAGCATCTTCTTTGGGACCGAACGAACCGTTTTTAAAGGTCACATCATTTGCTACTATGAAAATTGTCCGTCCGGAAGGAAACTCGGGTGTCAACATCTCCATGCGCCATGCTACCATGCCCACATCATTAAGCCCGGGCTGCCTCTCGACAGAAGAAAGAGGAGTACCCCAGCTACCTTTCTTGTCAGCAAAAATCAACTCTGTCACTTTGAGTATTGCCTTATCATTAGGCTTGTTAATCCCGGGATGCTCAGTCCATGATTTGTTGAGAGCTGCCTCAAATGCCTGTGAAAGAAAACTCGTTGAGACATAAAAGATGGATCTCAAATTTATAATTTAGAAAAAGGTAATAATATTATACCAGCGGAAAATCATAGCAGTAAGTTGTGTTGCTTTTCCGGGCTAGAAGACGCTTCTGCTCAAGAACTCCAAGAGGTTTATACGGTGCATTTGCCAGCAATCCATGCAGAGGCCCCTGTCCTGAGGTGGATCTGTAGACTATATCTTTGCTGGAGTCCTCAACTTCTCTATAGATCTGAAATTTTGGAAAGCAAATTATTGTACTCGCATAACTCCAACAACTAAACTCTAAATTATGACGATTTTACATCAATTTACGTGTCATTTTCACAGTTGATTTCACTTTATATCATTGCATAAACCTGTAAATATACTGTCATATATTATTAATACAGGTCAACTGAGATGTCATATAGATCCCACTTACATGAACAATGCAAGTGTGACCAGTCACATTTGTGACCACAACTCTCCAAGCTCCATTAGCATCTCCGTCAGATGATATCCAAAGCTTAACTTCCCACTCACAAACTCCTAAACGGTGCATTTTAACACCAATTGATGCATTAAGTTCATGCGCCAGATCATCTAAAATTTTCTCGACCACAGCTTCTTCACAGCCAGCAGATATGTCTGCTCTTCTGGAAACGATTTTGGCAACAAGGTTAATTTCACTTCGCGATCTGGAAACTCTCGGCATGAAAGAACATAAGAGAGAAGAATTAAAATAACCTTACTTGTGGTAAGGCAACAGATCATCTATTTGTTGCTCTCGCAAGATATAGAGGTACATATGAGCATGGTCGGGTTTGGTAGCAGAGTTATGGGCATTGAGTTCAAGCTCCTCCATTGCTGACGTCAAGGACCTCAAAATGCTCCTTGAAGTGAAGGATAGAGCCCACAAAGACTGAACCACCCCCTGGTCCAATATAGTTAGCCCTTCATTTGATATGGGCTGTCTCACAAGTGTTCTAAGAAACATCCTTTGTATAGGACGTGGCTTGTCTGTGACAGTATAAAGGTGCCACTGACGATCCCGAGAAGGAGTATACCGTATATTGTCATAATCTTTCAGTTTGTCCTGTGGATAGAATTTTTTTGAATATAAGCTAGTATAAGTTCAAATTTAGAAACATATATTCCTTTTTGGAAGAAGCAAAAACCAAGTATCTACAAACCAGCTCAAGGTATATGGATAGAGGTGGCTCCAAGTGCCGCAATAGAGGTTCCTCTTCATAGTATTGTTTCTCTTCTGACCAATCAAAAGAGTGCCTCATAGGGCCTCGACCTTCGTCTCTCTGTATCATACAACTGACGACCCCAACCCCAGCATTTCTCAGGCTCGAGCTTACTTCTTTCTCCTTCAAAAATTTGGCCAGTTTGTTGATTCTCTCTTGAGCTTGATCCTCGTCTCCACTGCAGAGTGGCATAAATATTTAGGCAAACAGAACAGTAATGCATTAACAAATTATCAAGGTATATGGTATTGCAAATAATCGAAATTACACGTCCTGTTCCCCGGGTGAGTAATCTATGCAATCCAAGAGTATCTATCTGTAGGTACAATGGTGGCATCTTTTGCAATTTAACAGAGAAGTTCTTAAAAAGCAAAATCAGAAAAGATATAACTGCTCATCCAGAAATTAAAAAACAAGAGACAACAAAGCGTCCAGAGCCAGAACAAGTTAGACATCCAATACTTTTCAATAAGAGAGTAACATGTTGTAACAATCGTTTGGGGAACAAAACTTTGTATCAGTAATAATGTTTTATGAAATGAAAACAGATAAGTGCATGGGCATGCCAATCATGTCCCAATACACGTTAGGCAAAGCCTGCTCACAGTAGAGTTCAAGATTTTAAGTCGAGGAGAATGTTTCTTCAATTCTAATATGAAACGGAGACAACCAAGCACAGTAGCAAGTTACCTGTCCTGAAGTAAACTCATTGGGTGGTTGACACCTGCCAATGCAATGTGCATCATATTACCATAGGTGACTGGATGAGTAGATTTTTCGGACATTTCAGCTTGCAAATTATGTGTTGCCTCTCTCAGTGCAGCAGTTACAGCTGTAGGTAAGAACTGAAGAGACTTAATGACAACCATTGCTCCCCATTTCCTCACATTCTGCTTCTGAATTGATGATTCATCTAGGATCTCATTTTCAAATCTAAGTCTTTCTACATGCTCATCCAAGAACTCCCATGATGCAATAAGTCCAGCTCTGTGCCACTGCATCCTGACACTACCCTTTTTGAGATATGGCTGAAAATACATATTAACTATTAGTGAAGTCCAGAGCATCCCTTACATGAGAGAGAGGGAGGGAGGGAGAGAGAGAGAGAGAGGTCTTCGTATGTAACTTTCAAGATCTTGAGGAATGGTACCTGATATAATCTGCGAACATAAGTCTCAACAACTCGTCTTTGAAGTGTATGATCACTGTGATCAAAAAGACCAACAAGTGCATCTTCAACTGCTAAAGGGGCATTCACAAGAGCTTCCATTCGTTCATTTATTGCACTTTTTCTCTTAGGAGTGTCCATGTTCTCACCATCTTCAGTAAACATTTCTAACTCCGAAAGACTTCTTGCAATAGTGGAGCGAAGCTCACTAAGTTTTGTCTGCTCTAGCAGTTGACTTGCCTTCAATGCCAACTGTACAAATACATTGGGGATTAGAGGTTCTAAACTACAACCTTTGTAATTAGAGATTAATTATTGTTGGGTGACCAAAGGAAACAAGCTGGAAATTAGAAAAATATATGTACGGCACAAAACAAATGGAATTGCAAACCTCAGAGTAGTTTGTATGGTTGAGCGAAGAGAAGCGGATTAGTTGATCACGGTATGGAGCAGGATTGGGGTACACAAGTTGTTCCATGAGAGAGAGTATCAGCTTATTTTTTCTCCTGATGCCCTAAAATATTGAGATTCTTTTATAAATAAGCTTTCTCAAGAGAATGGCTGATAATAAGTGCAGTCCAGGTCCACATGATTAAATTGAACATACCTGATGGGACAGTACAATGTCTACAATTTTCAGAAGATCTTTCTTATATTGAAGCCTTAGTCGTTCAATTACATCAGCCTGAAAAGGAGAACATACATCAAAGGATTTCCAGATAAGAGATTAAAAATTGCTTAACTTTCCTATGGTTTCATGTTGTTCATTACTTCAGTTTTCAGAACTGCATCATAAATAAGTAGAGACGAACGATAGAAGAATGAAATAAGCCTTTCCCATATATTAATTAGGGGACTTCACATCAAGAAACATTAATGATATTGCATTAAGGTTAATAAAAGATATTCAAACAAAAAGTGTTCAATTTTTATATCCTAGAACCCAGAAAGATAGCATCCACACCTGGTGGATGTTTAATAGGAGATGAGAATGCAGGATTAACATTTACATAAAAAAATAATAATAATAATAATAATGAAAAAAAATCTTTCTTTTGCATAAGTTTACCTGTATATTGTCGCTAAATAATTCTTCGATAGATAAATATTCTTCAAAAAGGCCCTGAACTATTATGCGAGCATGACCTTCTCTGCCACGTTCATAAGACTTGACAAGACTCATCAGAGGTTCAACGAGTCGTTCCTGGGCAGCTTTTTCTTTCTCAGAACAGGAGTTTAAATGGGCCTGAAGAGATAAAGGAAATAATATGTAGCTAAAGTCATCAAAAAACATGCTAAAGCTTCCAGAGTAAATTAAAGGGAAAAAGTACCTATAGGCAAATGTTATGAATCAGGAGATATAACTAACCTCAAGTACGCCACGCAAAATTTTGGCAGGGAAGTCGGCATTTTGCATATTGGCGGTTCCCTCAAACTCCCTATATCTTGTTTCTAACTGAAAGTTTGGAAATTATAACAAAGATTCATTGACAATTTAGCAGACAACTAGTATTTATTTGATATAAGATTCTTTAAGAGAACAACCTCATATCTAAGGTCCTTAGGCAGCCTGTTAGCTAGAACAGCAAAGCATTCTTGCCACTGAAGAAAAGGAAGCTCAGGATTGTCCAAGCAACTGAGCAAATTCTGAACTACCTGAAATAGAAAATTCAGTCCATTTAGTTGGAGAAGTGTTTGATAAATCCAAGCCATATAAACATGTTATATATGCATGCCAAAGAATCATTTGGACAGCACAAATCCTTCAAAATTATTTATCAAAAGAAAAGCTTTCAAGATTTACCGAGAGAAACTTACTTCATCAATGTTATGCTCGTAGCCAGCAAGAATCATTCGAGCAGCACTCAGACTTGCAGCACACCGTTGATGTACTTTTCCAGATATGGCTGTTGGAGGTCCAAGAACGGGAAAGCTACCATGGAAGGGTTCTGCTTTCCTTACAGCTGAAGGGTCGTCTAGGTCAAGTCTTGCTATAAGCTCCCCAGCCTGTTAAATTGTTTGTTTTGAGTTGCTGATGGAAATACAGAGTGACACATCCTACTTAAACTGGTTTACCTGCATTGCTTGACCTTCAGACATCGAAAAATGGATCTTTCCAGAAGCAGGTGAAAGAAGGGGCATACACATCTTCATAACCTCCACTTCTGCATAAGGTGTGTCAGCATCAACATGGCTGCCATCTACAACCAGATATCTAAGTAGCTTGCATGGTGTTTCAGCCACCAACTTGGACGGATCATGATCATTCTGGACAAATGGTCGACCAATTAAATCTGTATTGATAGGACTTAATAGATATACCATATAGTAGGTAATAAATGCACCTGAAGCAGACAAGTCCTTCCATCAATAAGAAGGCGTGTTCCAGCTGCTTCCTCTTCTGCATATATAACATGACTGTTTCCATCCAGCTGCAATATTCATATAACCAATCTTCAGTATCAGTATTTTAAATGCTCAACATGATTATTAGATGGAACAAGAATGAAATAACAATCATTAATAAGAATAAAACAGAAGTATCAATATAAGGTGCATAAAACGACTAGACATAATAATGGCTTGCCTGCATTAATAGACCCCCATCACGTAGCGTATGTATTTCTGCTTCAACCTCAGAGTCATTCATCCTCAGTCTGTAGCTTCCAGGACCTCCTCTTGCCATATTAATCTAAATAAAACAAGATGATAAGGAACCAATTATTTCTCATTTTTAGAGGATATTATGTATTAGCCAGTATACTAGAGTCAGCAGATCTGACTACATTAACTTTTGCAGTTATACATGTTCAAACTTACTGTGTATTTGCTTCCTTCGATGTTCAGTGAAACTTGAGAGTTGACCAGTGAAATATGCTGCAAGTGGGAGAAAACATCAACACAATATTACAGAGGAAACTAACTCTAACTAACATGTAAGATAGATTACCTTTGGAGGAATTTGTCCTTTTTCAAGATAACCAACATATTCTGAAACTGTGGCTGCACTGCTAGCAGAAGCTTTCTGATTTGAAAATATGGAGCTATATTAATACTGTGAGTTTACGATAATACAACATCAAAACTTATGCATGTTTCTAGTGATAAAGAAAAAACTACGCATACTTACATAAAGAGCTCCTCCAACCACCGACAGATACCAAGGCGGCCTCTCTGCTCGAACCCTCATAGCAATTCTGCTATCTAGCCATCCAGTATGAATTTTGTTTTCCTTGTAATCTAAAGCCTACCCAGATTGTAAGAAGGGAAAAGAATATATTAACTTCTATCCACCGAAAACTACAATAGAAAGAGACTGATTAGATTTGATTTCCAAGAATCTCACATTTAAGAGATCAATAGAATAATCGACATTGGTTCGAATTTCTCCTCTGATTTGAATTTCTTTGAGCCCAAGAACCATATTTGCGATGGCGAGAGCTCGGGAATCCCCAAAAGCAAATACGTGGCCTGCAGTGAGACAAATAAAATAAAAAATGCTGATTGCTGGAGAATAACTTTCATATGGAACATAATTTATTCAAACATAGCACTTCCATATAAGAACCATACCACACTTTCAATAAACAGATCTCAGGTGAAACATGAATTCGTTTTCTTAAAACACAAATTCACATGCAGAGCAAACCTTAATGGGTGTTAACCATTTATACAATTCTCACTAATCACTATGCATCTCTTGTAAGTGCATATTACTTCGATTACAAGCAAATCATAAATCTAATTCGTAGATTTAAACTTTTTTTATATAGAACTATATATTTTTCTAATACATATTTTGATTTGATTTTTTAAAATGTGTGCGCGCGCCCATAAAGTAACTACAGAGAGTATTCTAAAATAACTACTGCTCTCCATCAAAGATAGAGGAGCTGAAATGTTACCTTAGAGAGCAAAAGAGAATAATACTAAGACAACATAAAGTCACATCAAAGAACCTTTTGAGAAGCCTTCAGATGCTCTAAGGAGGTATGGTATGCAGATATAGTTGAATCAACTCCAACTTAAGGTTCACAATCAGCCATATATAGTCTAGTACTTGTGGCAAGCTTGTGAGCTAGCAATTTATTTTGAAATAATAACACCAAAAGATGTCATTTATTAAGTCAGATTTAAAAGGAATGTACTGTTTGGGTGATATAACAACTGATGTTATAGTGGTTTAAGTCACATGTATTGTTATAAGCCTGATCATAACACATAACTTACCAAATTGGGAATCTGAGAATTCATGAATACCGCCTCCAGACTGCAACCATTAAGATGTTAAAATCCAAAGCAGTTTCAAATGTAGAAGTTCCTTGGATAGTAAATCGTTAATCTTTACCTTGACAGAAAAGTATGCCCATACATTTGGCTTACTTTTGAAACTCAGCTCCTGTTAAGAATCATTTGAATCAATAAACAGCTTTAATAATGCATAACCTTATAAGGCAATTTGTGAAACATAAAATTTCCATTATGAGAAATTTGACCTGTACTCTCCCGCTTGTTGGCTTAAAACCATCATCAGGATCTTCACTTGTCACACGAACTGCCACACAGTGACCTTTTGGCCTTGTTGACTCTGCCTCATCAAAATCAAAAGGAGTAGCACTAACAGATGTTTTCCTCCAAGCATCATATCCTCCACCATATTCCATTCCATAGAATCTCCGAATCTCTGATACCAGTGAGGGCAAGAAAAGCTATCAACAAATAAAACTGGCACAAACATTTGTGATAATACAAATTCTGAAACAGACCTGGAATTTGCCAAAGAGGGATACCCATCCCAACTGCAACTTGTGCTGCAGGAAGATTTATCTCAGCTATCCACTCAGTGACAGGATGCTCCACCTACATTATGACGAGAAGATAACAAACTTCCTCAAAGCTGAGTCCAGTCACAAGTAAAAAATGAAAATAAATACCAAATTTAGAAGTATAATTTGAGTAACCTAGTCTTAAAAGCTTGACTTGTTACAACTCTTGTGTTCCAAAAAACCAATTTAAAAATGGATGATAAAAGCAGATGTTTCCTTCTTAATGTTAATGTTATAGAATAAAAACCTGTAGACGTGGGTTTAGCTCCAAGAAGTAATATTCCCCAGTTTCCATACTGTATAAATACTCCACGGTTGCAGCACCAACATAATTTACACTTTTGGCCAACCTTCTGGCAGCCTGCTCAAGTTTCTTCGTTGTTACAAGGGGAGCAACTGTGATTGGGCCCTCTTCAATAATCTAATTTAGCATTAGTATACAAAAATGTAAGCAACAAGTCAGCTCACGAAGAAGAAAGTAAACGGATTGTACTAAAAAAAGAACGATTATTTGCTTAGTACAATATAAATAACGGATTGACATGGAGAGCGATGAGTCAGTTAATTCCCAAGTCACATATGATCAACCTTATATCATCCTTCTATGTATTATCGTCACAATTACAAAAAAAATGTAGAAGCTAACCTTTTGGTGTCTCCTTTGAACACTGCAATCACGGCTATGCAAAGCTGCAACATTTCCATATTGATCACAAAGCAGTTGGACTTCAAGATGACGGCTCTGAGGAACAAAGCTAAACTGGTATTAGAATAAGATCTCAGTCTTCATTACATATATTACATGAAAATGTGATGCCCTAACCTGTGAAGCAACCTTCATTATAAATATGGGGGAGCCAGGAACTTCACCCTGAACTTGCTTGAACAAAGCCCTGACCTCATCAGCATTGTGGACCTGGAAAGTCCCGTAAGGTAATCAATGTTGTTTCATCACCGGTAACTTAGAAAAAAAGCATAGAGTTCAATCAATAAATAATATGGTAACCAAACCTTTCTTATGCCTTTGCCACCTCCACCCCAGGATGCCTTGATCATTGCAGGGTAACCCACAACGTTACAGCTGGCAATGGCTTCTTCTGTCGAATGAACACACGCTTCTTGATAAATTTCATCTGGAATAGTGACCAAGCAACTATTTGGAGGTATTTTCACCTAAAAAAAGGCATATATGTTAGATGTGATGAAACTTACACAAAGCTTAAAGCTACAGCTTCATGACTATATAGACTTTACATGAGAGCCACTCCACGGAAGGGTCGGCACTTCTGCAGCTTGTGCGATCAATGATGACCCAATTTTATCACCCAATGCAGCCATGGATGCAGCTGGCGGCCCAAGAAATATAATGCCTTTTGCACCTAAAGCATCGGGTAGCTCTGGATTTTCAGATGCATGACCCCAACCAGGCCACACAGCATCAACGTGTGTTATCTCTGCCATCTGGACAACACAAAAAGATACTATTTATCAATTTTCTAGCTCAAAATAAAATACTAAATCTTAATATTTGTGCATCTCTTCTATTCTCCACGCCTCGGTCACTTGTCCTTTATGTTTGTGCATACGAATCATCACCTATAATTCCTAAATGTTTTGCCACATCTCTCAATTATCAATATTTTTCCACTTAAACCTCGTACTCAAATATTCCTCCCCAAACCTTTCCGTAGATTCCTCTACGTCAATTTTCCCGGTATTGCTTGTGACGTACAGTGAAGTACATGAAATGAAGTATTAAAGTAAGAGCAATAAAATTTACAAACCTCAACAATTAGTTGCACATTTGCATAGTTATTATTGTTTGTCCCACCAGGAACTTCGACAAATTGATCAGCTATTCTAATATGCTCTGCATTGATTCTCATGTCCTCTGGAGTAGCCATGGCCACCAGCAAAATTGCCTTGTCTGTACCAAATGTTTCATAAGCCCACGTTCTAATACTACGTATAAACTTGACAGCTGCCATTCCGTTGTTGGCAATCAAAATACTATGAATTGGCGTCTTTCCGCCAAGTTGGCGACAGAACTCCTCCACCTCAGATACCGTACTGGGAGACCTCGATGGAATAAGTCCATTTGTGTACCCATTCGCAGCTCTGAGTGTGGCCGATATCGGCCTCCTCTGGGCTTCTGACATCTTGTGGTTTCTGAAAAAACAGCAGTATTTCAAAACACGAGATCTGATATGTCGATTTTCGGAACTTTAATCTCACTCTAATTAAATTCTACAGAAATATTGGGACGTATAAAAATCTCATCATTAAACCCCAATTTCTGCAAATGCAATAACAATGATTATAGACAAACCAGTGAATGTAAATTCCAGAAAGCATATATAATCCAAAATTTGGTATTATATTAGACGGCAACAATTTGGTCAACAATGACTGCATGATTACAGAATCTGTCAACTGATGACTTTCTAGAAGAACGACGCAGAAGACGCTCAGTAGAACAACACAAACTATTAGTCCAAGCTCGACAAAGGATCAAACGTACTGACAACGATCATCCAACAATAAACAAACGAAACGAATTCATTCTCTCCTAATAAGGCAAAACAAGCTCAATCAACTGAAAGGAAACTAAACTAGCTCAATCAACTGGAAACAAAAAAAAAAATCCAGAAACACAGCCTTCTTAGAGCTACTGCAGTCCAGCTCAAACCAATCATTTTCACTTGAATTCCACCGAATTAAAGCAAAAAACAATTTTCATCTCCAAACTCAGCAAAATAAAAAGTCAAAAAAATGGAAAGTCCTTCTGAAAATTAAACGACGAAGACAACAGGAATTGCAGTGTTGTACCTTCTAAGCTGAAGAAATAGTTGTTTATGAGTCCGATTAGCTGTTTTGAAGCATAATTCAATTTGAAGAAAGAAAAATGATGAACAGAGTTGGAATTAAAATGTGAACATGCAAATCTGCAGAGTGAATTATGATTTAGCAGGAGGGAAGTAGATGCGGGTGTCTCACTACATTTAATTTAATTTAGCAGTTTGGGGTTTGGTTTGGAATGGTTGGGTTGGAGGGTTAAATAATAAATAATGTAATTATGGGGGGCCCTTTTGATTGAAGACAGCACGTGGTACCCGCCTAGTATCGAGTTGTAGCGATTCGGTTCACAACTCCCATCTACTACTTCGTTTCTCTAGTCTCTTCTCTTTTTCTTTTTTAATTTCGAAATTTGTGGCATGCTGTTTAAATAGGGGCGGCAATTTGGAAAACTTATTTGAAATATAATTATTAATAATTTTAATTTTGTATCATTCAGATTAAAATTGTATTTTTTTATTTGTTTTGAATTAGTATTAATAAATTTGAATTTGATCGAACTGAAAATTGCCACACTATATGTTTGAATCTTCCACTCCAGTTAATAATGAGAGGAATTCTTAAAGGCTATTAAAATCTAGGCAATTCCCATCAATTTTCTCAATGGCCTCATAAATGTTTCATCCCTTTTACAATGATAGATCTTTTCTAGTATCATACAAATTGATTACTCATTTTATGTACTAGGAGAATTTTTACTATGTCCTTATTTAATATAATGAATTAATAGGTGTCACGTATAAATGGTAAGTTTAATCACTTAAGAGAGTGTTGGGGAACATCTTATAAAATTCAATATATTATAATTAAGCTGTTTCAATAACCTATAAGATGTAAATTTTCAAGAACTTACTAATTATTAAAGTATTTGAATAATGTAGCGTATAAACTTGCAATTGACTGAAGGATTTAAGTACGGATTTGGCAGACGAAAATGAAATCCATCATTAAGTATTTGATTAGTGTGTAAATTTTGTCCAGTGCGTGTAAAATGTTTGAATTGTGTACTATGAACAATTTGAGTGTTAATTATAAGATCTTGAGGAAATAAGGTGAACTAAAGATACTCTTTTTATATAGAGCTTATTCGTTTTAAGAGATTATTTATACATCTTATAAGTTGTTTAACATCTTATTTTGCCAAACCTATTTTAAGAGCTTATAAACCTTCAATCATTTTATAAGATATTTTGAAAAACTTATATACTTAGTTAAACACCCCTTAATATGAATATGTAGAAAACAACATTTAATACACTATAAGGAAACAAAATTACATTTTTGAGATGTCCAAAAAAAAAAAGGAACTATTTTTTTTTTTTAAATGGAAGGAGTAAATAATGGGTAGGTTAATCAAGTAAAATTCAATACTTCGATCCTTAATGGTGGAATAGTGTTATCTCAACATTAATTAATTAGTGTATGTCTGGGATACGTACCGTATTCTTCCAATTCTCTGGACTAACAAAGAAAATGTTGAATTAGTTAAGTTGTTGAACGTATTTAGTAAATTCTAAGATTAATTAACTCAACTGTAATTGGTGTTTGATTTACATTTTATATTTTAAGGGGGCAAAAGTTAGGTATAAATTCAACCGAAAACGTTCTCCAACCTATCGTAGATACATGATAATGTGCTTCCCGTTGATGTGTATATAAACATATTCCTAATTATATATATACATATATACGCCCTCCCGTCCAAAAAAAAAAAGTGTTTATTTAGATTTTTTTGGAAAGGTTAAGGATGGGTGGAAATCACAAATACTCCCTCCGTCCCAGTTAACTTGTCATACTTTTCATTTTGGTCCGTCCCACTTAACTTGTCACACCCATAAATAGCAATTAAAGGCAACAATCTCCACCCTCAAAATATCACATTCAATATCCACCTTTAAAAAAGTTAAAGATTTCACAAAATCTCTTTTTTTTAACATCCGTGCCCGGTCAACTGTGACAAGTTAATCGGGACGGAGGGAGTATATCCCTACACAATCCAGGGGATGATTTGTGGAACAAGAAAATAAAATTAACTAAACTAAGTAAATTGTTTAGGATAAGATTGGGAGAATTGTTGGTTTTTTTCCTTTTTTGATAAACTAACACCTTTTTAAAATAATTGTATCTTCTTTAAAGTGACTTTTTTTAGATCAGATTCTTTATATAATTTTTTAACATCGATTAATGGGCACGTAATTTATACATACAGTAGATAGGGGGAACGGAGTTGTCTACCGCAATAGAAGTTAGTGTTAGGGATGTGCATGGGACAATATGGTTCTGGGATTAAAAAAATCTAGTATCGTCCCAAAGTTCGGTTCTTCCAAAATCTAAGGTCCAGAACCGATCCAAAACATATAGAGATCCGAACCAAACCGTCCTATTATTCAGGATAGTTCGTTACAATTTTCAGATCTAAAGATCTAGTGAAACGGTTTGTTTCATTACGAGATACTCGTTTATTCAGATATGTTTTTAGATTTTTAATATCATATATAATTTTTTTAAAAAATAAGAACAAAAAAATAAATAAACGTTAAGTCATAAGTAAACCTTTGCACAATGTGTTTATTCAACTAAGAAAGAAAAAATAGAAAGTCATCCTTCTTCTAGGAAAATTTGAAAGTAGAAGCTATAAAAATGACAATCTTGAAATCAACAATCCTATGAAATCCTTGGCAAAATAATGTCTCTAATTTGGGCTCTTGAGTTAACTCTGTGAAAAATACAGAAAAATAAGACACAAGCGTTATATAAAATCTATAAGAAAGCTAATTTTATATACATGCAAAAATTGATAACTTGATTCCCATTTTATAAAGCGATCCAAAGTTCGGCCACCTGTGCTAAATGTTGATTCAGAAACTACAGTTGATGGTTGAATGGTTGAAACATCCCTAGCAACATAACTTCATTTCGAATATCGAGCAGCATGACGTTTCCACAAATCCAACGCAATAAATCAATAACATACTTTATATTGGCTCCCCCAAATGTTACGTTAATGCCATAAAAAATGTCAAAACTAGAAAGAAAAAAAAAAAGAGAAAAAAAAAAAGAAAGTAAGAAAGATTTTACCGTACATTGAATCATAGAAGCGGTGATTTCCATTTCCTCTGAGTAAAAGGATGAAAGTTGAAAACGAGTAAACGACGGCCGCGTCAGTTGGTCAAACGAGAACTAAGGTCAAAGTGTGGGAGGGGGAGATATTAATGAACTAAAGCATATTTAATTCTTTAAATTATAATTTAAATTAAATATATTAACTAGTAAACTATCCTAGATGTATGAAATTATTAATATATTTATGCAGTCGGTTTTCGGTATGGATAGTTTAGGAAAATTCGGTGTAAGTCGGTATCACTTTGATACAGATATTTAATAAATATCTAAAATCATATCATAAATTTTTCGGTACAGTTCGATTCGGGGAAAGTAAAAAATCAATAATTCTTGTTTAGTTCGATGTGCTATCAATTTAATTTTCGATACAGTTCGATAAAACCCGATTTTCATATGCACCCCTAGTTAGTATAATAACGTTAAGTGCAAATACATTTTATCATTAAGAGAAAAAGTCAGATACGATACCAATAAACGTTTTTAATGCTAATCAGGTTTAAATATAGGATTGTTGATTAAAAACACTCGTGATTATTAACATATTTGATTCTCCATGTCTCACAACAAAGATTATAATTTAGTTATATTGTAAAATGTTCAATTCAAGAAATGAACAAGCTTGAAATTTTATGATTGGCTAATAAATTTAAGGAAGTGTCCACACATTGCATTATAATACCGTAGTCGAGAAACTTTTCTTATTGATCATGATTTTTAAGCGAAGTTAAGTTCATTTTCCCACTTCTGCACTGCATCGAGTATAATCATATTGTCAACGAACCCTAGTATGCCCTCCATACCACCGATTTAAAGGCCCACTATATAAAGTTGCGACAATATTGATTTTTATACCCACAATATAGTACTACCTACGTCTCGGCTATTCTTGCACTGGGAGGGTTGACACAAGTATTAAGAAAAGTTGGTTTTTGGAATTTTGTTGACTTTTCAAAGGTGAATTAAGGGTGAAGATCGAGGGTGGGGATTTGGGGGGTGTAGATTGTATTATAACTTTCCTTTTTAAGGGATGTGCAAGTTTAGTTGGGACGGACGAAAATGGAAAGTGTGCAAGTTTAATTGGGACGAAGGGAGTACTATGTAACGGGTAATATAATATATAAACGAATTATATGAATGTAGTTATTAATCTTAACGATTATGAGAAAATTTTGATAAGGTGACATATTGTCTTTATTTTTTGAGAAAACAAATTATTCTTTTTCCATAATGATATGGTACCCAGTAAATTAATAGCTGACTGACTGATTCAACCATCATTTAAAAAGTGAATTTAAATTAGTGACTAATTACATTTACATCAGTGATTAACATTACCCAATTTAGTAATAGTGGAGCGTGACCTAAGAGGAAGACAGCAGGGTATTGGATAATTTGATTGGTTAGTTTCCAGTGTAGGCAAAATGGTTTGCGTATGGTGAGTGCGGGTTGGTAGTGTAGCCCACCAACCCTTCTTTGATTCTCTTATTAGGTTATTTTGGTTTGAGCTCATATAACTAGAATTACGTGTTCTTTTGACATGTTTTTCGTAGAAAAGAGTAGACACAATTAAATGTTTTTAAAGAATACAAATACTTAAATAAACGTTACGGATAATTTATTCCAAAGCAATAGTAATTTTAAAAAAGTAACCGTTTTTAATGATAAAAGTTAAAAAAAATTATGTCAAAAGTAAATTTTTATGATAAAAGTGATTTTCATCTTACAAAAGAAAAAATTACACAAATGTTACTCTTTAATAAATAAATAAACACATTAAGGTATTACATATTAATGGTTTGCACGGTAAAAAAATACTCATTCTCCCACCATAAACAGATATTAATAAGTCATCACCAGTTAAATAACTTTTTTTGGCAAACAAGATTCTAAATTATTCATCATACTGGTGTGGACGGACCCAAAATTTTGTCGCGGAAGGTCTATTTACAAACTACAGGGGAATCTAAAAGTTTGATTCACGGGTGTAACTTTTTTTTTAAGTATACACTTAGGTTTGAGACAAATGTTATGTCAAATATGGGGAAAACTTTGAGGAGGCTAGAAAGTAAGGTGTTATACATTTCAAAAAATATCATATCAAAAAATCTAAAAGGGTGGACCATCGCTTTGCACCCCTAAATTCAACGTTACTCAAAACAAGAAAGTGTTAATATTGTTGATAAGATCAATAAATTATTCAATTATAAAATATGAATAATTAAGATATAATGTTTCTATTTATTTCATTCTATATTTTAAAATATTTACTCTATCACTTCTACTTCAAGATATATCCATTGTTTACTATTATATAATTATTCAAATTAAACAGCAAAATAATATATTTTGTTTAATTAAATTGTATCAAATACGACTAAAATACAATTATACAATATTAAATTTTATGGCATGAGGGGATCCAATACTCCTCCTAACCCTAATATAGATCCAACCCTGATAGATGTTCTCACAATGAACATTGAGTATGTCTATTGAATTGTAATAGGGATATGAAAACAAGAAATATTTTCATGGAAAGCATATCTATTCGAAGGGGAGGTCTCTTGTGCATCAATTGGATCCATATAATTTAAGTCATGGGTCAAAAAAGTATTAATATTTATGTATATATTACATATGATGAGTAAATATATAATGGTGAAAATATATCACAATTTATGCTTAAAGTTATTACATGTTCTGAATAAAGATATTGTAATACATTTACACAGGGCCGTACCTAGACATATTTGGGTCAGAGTTTAACAAATGGGCCCACAATTTCCTTTTAGTGTACGAATTTAAAAAAAAAACAAAAAAACATAAAAAAGTTGAATTTGCAACACTCTATATATTTATGTTATCATAGGGAATTAAAAAGAAAACACAAAGAATTTTTCTAATGGGCTAATAATTTTTTTCTGGTGCACAAACTTAAAGAAAATATGAAAAGATAGAGCATTTACAACAATATTATCTTAGCTAATAAGACAAAGTTAAAAGCCAGACGAAGGATCTGAACCTTTTTTTATTTGTAAAAAAGATACAATAATTATTGAATTATATCAATTGATTTTTTAAAGAAACACATCTAAATGTATATACATATTATATATAGATATCTCACATAAATTTAGACCCCTAAAATATTATAAACTTTTGGGGCCTGGGTCAACGGAATCTTCCGACTAAAGGGAGATTCGGTCATGCATTTATTAATTAAACTAATAAAACAATAACTTATTGTTATCATCCCCCGACATTGGAAAACAACCATAATTTATGCAATGTAAATATGTCGAATAAGATATAGCTCAAATAGTAAAATTGAAGTCCCCAACTTCTGTGGTTTATTTATTTTTATTTTTTTAATGCTCTTTATAGATTTTTATTAAGATTTGGATCTGAATAACAGTTAGGTAATTTTGAGTTTAACCACACTACAGACGTGTACCAATGTCAAATTTAACAATAGTTTACTTTTTATTGTTAACTATATTATATACCAATTCTTTATTTTCCTAGAATAAATACTACTTCATCCGTTCCGAATGAACTTTCACACTTTTCGTTTTCGTCCGTCCCAAGCAAACTTGCACCCTTAAAATGGAAAGTTATAATACAATCTACACGCTCAAAATATCCACCCTCAATTAACCTTTGAAAAGTCAACAAAATTTCAAAAAATAATTTTTTTCTTAATATATGTGGCGACTCCTACGTTTGAGTTCATTTGAGACGGAGAGAGTAATTCTTAAATAAAAAGAAACAAAAAAGATAAAATATGTCATCGTCATGAATTTACTAAAAATGGGCAATTATAGTGTGTAGGTGACTAAATTAAAAATTGGTGGGTGCCGCCTTTATTGCATGATGGGGGCTGCAGTTGTATGGTTAGAAGTTAGGTACATCTATCCATGCATTCCTCACGTAATCAATCATTCTTATTTCCTTTTCTTTTCTTCTTCGTTACCTTTTTTTCATAGTCGTTAAGTAGAGCTAACAAAATCGATCAAGTATAATTCGTTTGATATTTTAAATGGATTGAGCCATCAAAATTTTAGTCCAAAATATTATCAAATTCAACAAATTTGACCCACTAGACATAAATATCGTCAAATTGCAAGCCAATCGTCAATCATAATACTTTCTCCCTTCATAAAAAAAGGTCATCCTAGCAAATTTTTCATATTTCTTCTGATATTGTTCTTTTGTAAACTTAACTGAATCTCCCTATACATCTTATATAATATTTTCATTACCTAGTGCATAAGAGACCTCCCAAAAATAAATGGAGAAATCTTTATTTGAAAATTAGGAACATTTTGAGGGGCTCGTGGCTCATACCACTATAATATAATGATAATGACTGGTTCTATTTATATATATATAAAGGTAACAGTTCTGGGGTAAATTTAATTAACTATCGCACTGTTCACAAAACCATTAAAATAATAAATGTGTCCTTTTTTTGTATTTACAAAAATAAGCGAAGTCGCCTGTGTCACAGACGACTTCTTTCAAAATGCAGGCCACTGTTCATAGTCGCCCTGCCAAGGGCGACTTTCACTAAATCTGTTTTTTTTTTTTTTAACAATTGAAAAACGCCTCTTGCATAGGCGACTTTGTTTTTTGTTTTTTGTTTTTTTTTGTTTTTTTTTATTATATATATTAAATAGTTTAATAATAACAACAACAACAACAACAACAACAACAACAACAACAACAACAACAACAACAACAACAACATCAATAGTAAACACCGTAACAATTAGGGATGCGCACGGTACGGTTTTGATCGAATATTTGAAAATATCCAAATTCATACCAAACTTCGGTTATTTAAAAAGTGAGTATCCATTACTTATCTGAAAAATTAGGACGGCACGACGCGGTTATTTATTTTTTGCGGGACAGTTCGGTTCATAATTTGCATTTATTATTCAAAAGATATAAAGGATCTTCAATTATTCGATTTGAACCGAACCGAATTGAACCGTTCAAAAATATCCGAATTTGCATTTATTATTCAAAAGATATAAAGATCTTCAATTATTCGATTTGAATCGAACCGAATTGAACCGTTCCAAAAATTCCGAAATTTTGAACCGAACTGTCCCGCAAAAACTAAATAACCGCACGGTGCCATCCTAAATTTTCGGATCGGTAATGAATACTCATTTTTTAAATAACCGAAGTTTGGTATGAATTTGGGTATTTTCAAATATTCGATCCACACTGTACCGTTCGCACCCCTAATTGTTACAGTGTTTACTATTGTTGTTGTTGTTATTATTATTATTATTATTAAACTATTTAATATATATAATAATAATAATAAAAAAAAAGAAATTAGTGAAAGTCGCCCCTAGGAGGGGCGACTATGAACAGTGGTCTATATTTTTAAAGAAGTCGCCTGTGGCACAGACGACTTTGCTTATCTTTGTAAATACACTAAAAATACACTTATTATTTTAATAATTTTGTGAACAGTACAATAGTTAATTAAATTGCCCAATTCTGAAGAAGTAACAAATCTTTATAATAATAATAAAAAAAAAAAATTATGAGAAAATTAATATTTCTTTGTGACAATTTAAAGAAGTGAGGAAAACACAGCAGATGCTACTCTACGACTACAAGTTTAAAAAGAAAGAAACAACACGCCGTCTGTGGGAATCGAACCCACGACCACGTGGTTAAAAGCCACGCGCTCTACCGGCTGAGCTAAGACGGCTATGGTACCTGTACCCACTTCAATATTAATATAAACAAACGCGTTCCAAATACCAACCCAATTGATGTGCTTAAATTTGATTAGTTTATCATTTGGTGCATATCAAAATTAAGAAATGGGCACTAGTGTTAGATGAACTACGTTAGTTCTTATATTTAATTTAAAGCCCAGAAAACCATTATTTAAGGCCCAAAACAGGAACCCCGTGCAATCTTTTAGACTCCATTTGGATGGAGGGATTTGTGCTATGGATTTATAAATCCATTGTCAAATCCACTCCATGTGTTTGGATAAAATACTAAATGAGTGGATTTGAAAATCCAGATTTTTAAATCAACTCATTTACAAATCCAGGATTTGAAATTCTCCATTATAAACTATATTTGGGTGGATTTCAAATATTTTGACAAAGGTAGTCATTTACAAATCCCTCCTGACTCACACTTCTCTCTCCTCTCCCCCGCTCTCTCGTCCTCTCTCTCTCTCTCCTCCCCTGCTCTCTCTCTTCTTCTCTTCTCCATATCGCTATCTCTTCCTCTCGTTCTCCAATAAAATGGTCTTAATATTTTTTCTAATTCTTTTTTTTTTCCTTTTATCTCCAATTAAATGCTCTCAATAAATTTTTGGGATATAAAATACATAATATGTATATATGTGTGTATATATATAATTAGAAAAAAAATTATTCGGTTAATTTTGATGTAAATAAATATTATTTTATTTAATAAAAAATATAAATTGTTAGTTTAAACTTTAAAGAAAAAAAAATTGAATTTTACAAATATTGTATCAGTGTTTTGCCAAATAATGGATTTGAAAATTTTGGATTTCAAAATCCTTTCACAAATCCACCATAAATCCAAACAAGGGATTTCAAGTCCATGGATTTCAAATCTAAGGATTTTGAAATCTATTCATTTTAAATCCCCTGACAAATCAAATCCCTCCATCCAAATGGGGCCTTAGTGAATTGTTTTCAATGTATTTCATAGAAATGAGGTGTTTTGGTTTTGGATTGCCCTCAATTGATTCAGTAGATCCAATTCTAATTAAGTACATTCATATATTCATTCGGTCAATAATAACTCAGCACTCCTTAATTTTAAGTACACACACCCGGAATATGTACCCTATTTTCATAGAAATTGCGAAATTTTTGTTGTTTAGTAGTATTTTAACCCTTGGTTTTTCTCTGAGCGATGCACGAATTTGTATTAATTAATTAAATTATTTGTGAAAATATGATTAATTTTCTTTCATCAATTGAAGGTTTGCTTTAGATTCAAACTTGAGGGGGAGAAACTCTTTCAAAGAATCTTTCCAAAATAAAAATATAAAGAATTTAAAAATTATTACTCCCTCCGTTTCATAAAGAATGTCATTTTAGCTATTTTTTGAGAAATTAAGGATTGGTATTTAATTGGTATGTTTTGTGAAATAAGGAAATAATCAACTAAATTAAGTAGGTTGTTTAAGATAATATTGAAAGAATTGTAGTTTTTTTGGTAAAGTGACATTTATTGTAAAAAAATTCAGAGTGTCTAAAATGACATTCTTTATGAAAGGGAGGGAGTATTATTTTTTTAGATTCTAGCACGAATATTTTCTTTATGTCAAAGTAAGACTTAATTGATATTTAATGTATTTGAATTTTTATGTTGTATCACCCCAGCATTAAATTAAGGATCTGCCAGTATGCGACAAAGATAAAACCCAAGAGTAAAAAATCTAATAAAATTTGCAACGCATATTTGAGGCTGCACACGTGGCAATGTATGTTCATTCTCCTTGTATAATACTAGATGTCCACCCGTGTAATGCACGGGATGAGTACGTTTTCAATAATAAAAATAATAATAATGAAATTATCAGCTTATATATTATTTGAGAATATAAAAGCGTCAGCTGATATTTTTTTGTCCAGTAATCACTCTTCCTCCTTACTTATGGGTTTTTTTTTACATGTAATATCTTGTATTATTACAAATTGAACTACTAGTTAGATTTTCATATTTTTTTTGAGTAGGTCTTGGATGCACCCAACACATAATAAGCTTATTGTGCATTCCCCAATTTAATTTTGGAATTACATATATGTTAAAGCGCAATCCGGTAACGAAGCACTATAACAATAATCTATACAAACATAATGTAAAAACACACAAGAATTACGTGGTTCGATCCGGAGATCTACGTCCACGGGCAGAAAACGGCAATCGCCGGGGTGTTTCTTTTTACTAGAATGTTGAGTTTACACGGAGTAATTTAGAATACGGAATTCGAACCCTTAATCAGAGTTCTTTCCTCCTATTTATACTATCAAATCAAAACCCTAATTGACCCTGCTGGGCCTACGCGTGTTGGGCCGGTCGGTGGGCTCAGGCATTAACCCGACCCGAGCTGATCCCGTTATCCCTATCAGATGCCCCCCCCCCCCCCCCAGCCGGAGCGAGGTAGGAGCTTCGGTTGTCACCGGGGTGGAAGAAGGACCGGGGTCGCTGGCGGGCCGAAGTGTTTACGGAGGACCGAGTTTAGCCCCGTCGCTGGGACTCTGCGGAGTAGTTAGCGGACGCAGTGCCGAGCTAGGCCGAGGTGCACGGGGCATATAGTGAGATACCGAACTTCTCAGAAGCAAAAGATGCGTTGGAAAGATGTGACCTCCTGGCCGAGGTGGAGGGTACAACGGGGTGATTATTCTGGCCAAAATGGAGGGAGCACCGGGGTGGAGCCATAAGCAAGTTGGGCTGTGATCGCGCCGAAGTGTTTGTGGATGACGTGGTCTATTCACGTCTATGGGACCTTCGCGGCGCAAGCTGGCCGAGGTGGAGAATAAACCGGAGTGTAGTATTATGACCGAGGTAAAGAGAATACCGGAGTGCCTGGCCAAAATGAAAGGAACACCGGAGTGTGATTTAAATCTTCCTGGCGAAGAGTAAGGTTGATGTGATTGGCGACGCCCTAAACCGAACTGAGCCCATATTATTTGGGCGATTCGATTGTAACCGGGGTGGAGCCGTAGGGAAGATGAGTCGTGGTCGCTGGCGAGCCACAGTGTTTTTGGATGTTCAGAGTCTGTGGAGGCTGAATCGAACTAGAATGATGCCACCGGAGTGATAGCGAGACCGCGATCTCCTCAAAAGCAATAAAGTGTAACGGAAGAAGATAGTAGTCTGGCCGAGGTCTACTTCGCGGCCGAGTCGTTGGGCTCGCTAAATCTCAATGCCAGAGCGCCGAATATTGGCTCGGAGGCCATAAATAATTGACCCGAAATAAGAATTTCTGTATCGGGTGTTCAGGAACACGACGTGGACATTGCCAATGTGAATCTCCCTGGACGGATCGGGGGAGAGAGTGATATGAGTCCGGAGACAAAACGCGAATCTCCCCGGACGGATCGGGGGAGAGATTGATATGAGTCCGGAGACAAAACGTGAATCTCCCCGGACGGATCGGGGGAGAGAGTGATATGAGTCCGGAGACAAAACGTGAATCTCCCCGGACGGATCGGGGGAGAGAGTGATATGAGTCCGGAGACAAAACGTGAATCTCCCCGAACGGATCGGGGGAGAGATTTGCTTGTCCGAAGACGGAGGTTTAATTGTCCGGAGACGAGACGCGAATCTCCCCGGACGGATCGGGGGAGAGATTTGCTTGTCCGAAGACGGAGGTTTAATTGTCCGGAGACGAAGGTTTAATTGTCCGAGGCGCGAATCTCCCCGGACGGATCGGGGGAGAGATTTGATTGTCCGGAGACGGAGGTTTAATTGTCCGGAGACGAAGGTTTAATTGTCTGGAGACGAAGGTTTAATTGTCCGGAGACGCGAATCTCCCCGGACGGATCGGGGGAGAGATTTGATTGTCCGGAGACGGAGGTTTAATTGTCCGGAGACGAGGGTTTAATTGTCCGGAGACGCGAATCTCCCCGGACGGATCGGGGGAGAGATTTGATTGTCCGGAGACGGAGGTTTAATTGTCCGGAGACGAGGGTTTTATTGTCCGGAGACGAGACGCGAATCTCCCCGGACAGATCGGGGGAGAGATTTAATTGTCCGGAGACAGAGGTTTAATTGTCCGGAGACGAGGGTTTAATTGTCCGGAGACGAGACGCGAATCTCCCCGGACAGATCGGGGGAGAGATTAAATTGTCCGGAGACAGAGGTTTAATTGTCCGGAGACGAGACGCAAATTGGCGTATGGGAAATGATTATGACACGGCCGTGTTCTAAGGCTGACACGGCCGCGTTTCTGTTGAACCAAAAATTGGTTCCTAAGCATGATTTTGACACGGCCGTGTCGTTTGCGTGACACGGCCGTGTTGCTGTTTGAACCAAAAATTGGTTCTTTAGCACGATTTTGACACGGCCGTGTCGTTTGTGTGACACGGCCGTGTTGCAATCCAGTGTGGTTTCTCGTTTTTGAGAAACTTATTGACGCGGCCGTGTCGTTTGTGTGACACGGCCGTGTTGTTGTTTGAACAAAAAACTTACATGGCGGTGATGATGCCGAGGCAGCGGAGTGCGGCCTGGCGGCGGCGGTGATGATGCCGAGGCAGCGGAGGGCGGCCTGGCGGCGGCGGTTAGGATGCCGAGACGGCGGAGGGCGGCCTGGCGGCGGCGGTTATGATGCCGAGACGGCGGAGGGCGGCCTGGCGGCGGCGGTTAGGATGCCGAGACGGCGGAGGGCGGCCTGGCGGCGGCGGTTATGATGCCGAGACGGAGTAATTTAGAATACGGAATTCCAACCCTTAATCAGAGTTCTTTCCTCCTATTTATACTATCAAATCAAAACCCTAATTGACCCTGCTGGGCCTACGCGTGTTGGGCCGGTCGGTGGGCTCAGGCATTAACCCGACCCGAGCTGATCCCGTTATCCCTATCAATATATAATAAGGGCTGTGTTTGGATGTCAACAAGTTGATAGTGGCGCAGTGGCACGGTGTTGTTGCGCGCACGCTGAGGTCTTGTGTTCGAGCCTCACGCAGCGTGCAACTCTGATTTTTTTTTTTTTCTGTAAAATAAATAATATCTATATATATATATATTAAGGCATGTTTGATGGCACATAAGAGACATTGGCCAAGGTGGTAAAAGTGTGGGCTGTTCTTTCTTAGGGCCTGAGTTCGAAACCTACTCTTGCCCTTATTCTTCTCAATTTTTTTCTATATATTTGCATTTGTTATTATTAATATTAATATATTGCGCCACGTTTAAAATAACAATATGAGGTGGTGGCCTAGTGGATAAACATTTGCATGTGCTTAAAGTGGCCTAGGTTCAAGTCCTATTAAACACTTCTTATAATTTTTTTAACAAAATAATATATTTATTAAGAAATTATACCAGTAACTATATACTATTACACAACATAACACATACTATTACAAAATATAACATATACTATCAAACAACATAATATATTATTAAAAAATGATACATGTTACGTGATATAACATATACTATTACGCAATATAACATATACTATTGAACAACATAAAAAGAGGTAAAAAAAATTACACATGTAACTATAGTATATACTATTACGCGATATAACATATACTATTACGCGATATAACATATACTATTGAAAAAGAGGTAAAAACAGCGCGAGAGCAGGGTTCGAACCCTTGACCTCACGCGCGTCAAACCCTACAATCCACGCGCCTCACCACTACACCACATATTGTTGTTATAAATTCATCCAAACAAGGCCCTTATATGTATCTTTAATTCCAAATTAAATAGGAGAGTGCACAATAGTGCAATTGTGTGTTGGGTGCACACAAGTTTTTGCCATTTTTTTTTACTATTCAAATTTTTATAGTTTTAATTTAATACATTTCATTATCACAAATAAAAACTACCGATTATATTTTCATAAATTTTGTTAATTCAATTATTGGAATGCATGATCTGATTATGCTGAATATTTTAAGTAAAATTATAAATACACACTTGAAATTCGATTAATTTCCCTCCCTATTATTTCAATGTGCATTACACATGATGTAATAATTACATATGTATATAATGATAAAGCAATGTCAAATATTTTGAATAATTAGCGTTTGAAAGCTACATATATTAAATAATATGATATTAGTATAAGAAGTCACAAACACATTAGTACCTTAAGTATATGAGTGGTAAACTATATTATCATGTCATGTTCAAATAAAAACAATCGACTTATTATTTTTGTAGTTAACATAATTTTTCTTTTCACAAAATAGAAGAAAATAATAAGCAACCTAATTCAATTAACAAATTACTTTAGCAAATATATCTAAGCTTTTTTTTATTGTAAAGTGTAAACCTAACAAATTTTGTATTTTTTGTGATTTTTTTTCAACCAAATACTTTAAACCATCCAAAAATTATTAAGATAAAAAAAGGTAAAATTAAAGTAAATAATTTTAATCTTCAAAAAATTTTAATCGGTTAAAACAATATTTTTGGAATTCTATCACATTTTAATTTTATATAAAAATGTTTAGAAATCAAAATATATCATTTTTTTAGAAAACAAAAATATATCATTACTATTCTGAAAAGGTCTTTTACACTTAAAAATTAATATTTTAATTATAATATATGCATTATGGATGTCAAATCGAAGATCGTCAAAAGAGAAATAATTTGATATATTTCTTATGAAAAATCAAGTTGAGACGAAAAAGTTAAAAGACTTTTAAATTTCGAGGGCAAAAGATAAAAAAAAAAAAGAAAAAAGAAAAAGGTAAAGAATGATTAGAGGGGAACCCATAAAAGAAGGTGGATGTTCCCCTTCTTTGGCTCTCTACGTATTTAAGAATACTTTTTAAAAATTAAAATAAAATAAAAATTTGGCGAAAGATTGTGAAAACGACATGTGTCTTTTGCTATTTTTATGCAACATTCCTTTAGTAGAATAGGTTGATTACCTACGTCCCGCTCTAATTTGTCTATTTTCTTTTTTGATTTGTCTCAACCTTGCCAGTTCATAAATGAAAAATTTCTCTCACAATCTCCACTCTCAATCTTCACCTTTGAAAAAATCAAAGATTCCAAAATCTGTTTTTTCTAACCTCCGTACTCGGTCAAGGTACACAAATTAGGCTGGACCGGAGGGATTGCGATTCTGTGCAGTAGCGAATTTACTGCACATTGTGTACCGTTGTCCTCTTTTTCCTCTTTGCTTATTGCTTCCTCCGTCTCAGTTAACTTCTCACAGTTGATCGGACACGAATGCTAAAAAAAAGTAGATTTTGTGAAATTTTTGACTTTTTTAAAGATGTAGATTGAATCTGGATATTTTGAGGGTGGAGATTGTTGCCTTTAATTGTCATTTATAGGTGTGAAAAGTTAAGTGAGACGGATTGAAATGGAAAAGTGTGACAATTTAACTGGGACGGAGGGAGTACTTCTCTTTTCCATTTTGTTTTCTCATCTCCTTATTTATTTTGCTTAGTACATTGTTTCCCTTATATTTTTCTTATTTTCTTTGGTTTTTTGTTTTATGTTTTATTAATATTTCTCCTTACAATAAATCTTTCTGTATAATTTTATTTATATATTTTTAATCCCTCCTATTATGATTCAAATGGCAAAACTTTTTTTTTTCTTAACCTTGTTTCAATAGTTTACAATAAAATTGCTTCAATGATGTACTTTTCATCTAAATTGATTAGAATCAATGTTCTAAAAGATGTTACCACTAGTCGGGTGCCTAATCAGGCTTCAACGGGGCTAGACGGAATCTATTTGGGATACAGTGGGGAGGAGTCGGAGAAAGAGAAAAAACATAGATGAACGATGGAAGTCTAGAGGTGGCAATCCGGGTGGCCCGGCGCGGTCGAGCCTAACCCATCGGGCCAACACTATAAGTCGGGCTGAGTTGGGCCATCCCAAAATTCCATAGAGTAAAATATTATTGAGCTCATCCCAATCTATTCTCTTAAATATACTAAGATTTTCGAGTAAGCCTACGATCCGTCGAACTTTGAGCTCATCGAGTAGAACCTGTTGGGTCCGATGGTACTCAGGTCTAAATTTTATGGTCTAATCTATCTAAAATGTCGAGCAGACTGGTTAACCCATCGGACCAGGCTAATTTTATCAGCTCTATGAAAGTCTAGCGTCTAGACGTGACCTAATCAAATGTAGACAGGAACTTTAAAACAATAATTAGAAAAAAAATTATTAGAATAGTATTTAGAATAACAAAAAATATTAAAATAAACTTAGAAATGAAAAAAAGAAATTGGTTAGTAGCTTGTTTGAATAAGAAAAAATCAAACTATCAATTAAGGAGAAAAAAACAAAAAGTTAAGTGGGTTACCAATTTTAAACCACGTCGTATATCGCTACTGCACCATATCCGATGATTTTGAAACTGCACTGGATCGATATTCGGAACGGAGGGAGTAATATATTAAATTAGATTCTGTTAATGCAATTCCAGTTTCTGAAACACAATTTCATAGCTTCCTACTCCTTGAAGATACCTCATTACCCACTTCAATGCTTCCCAGTGAATTTTCGCAAAATTAGACATATACCTACTCACTACACTGATGGCATGAGAGACTGTTGATACGCAAATTTCGTATCCAATTAAAATGCGCCACGTAATAAAATATATGTTGAATATCAATTTTATATTGATTATTTTTATGTTAGGAATTAATTAAATATAATTCCTGAGTTAAATAATCAATTTAATTGGTGATTTACTATATATTTTATTGACCAATGGAAAGCCGTCACGTGTCAAGATGATGCAGATATTACTAAATTAAATTAAATTAATTTAGTAATTATCCAAGAAGATGAGGATAAACATCAAGTCATGGTGGCCCAATCAGAATGCTCCATGTGTCAAGTTGTTGCAGTAATTATTAAATTAAATACAATTAATTTAATAATTATCTTATGGATAATGATATTATGGAGGACCAATCATATCGCTCCATTCAGGCTCAAGCCCGTTAGGGTTTTCCCATCCTACCACTATAAATAGGGCCTCATTCTCCACCAAAAAACACAAGAACACAAGTCAACAATCAAGTGAAGAATTCCGGTACAAAGGAATATCAAGCGAAGAATTATGGTACGAAGGAATTTCAACGTTCTTCGGTGTTCTTCGACGTTCTTCAAGAAAATCAACAACAAGACAAGCTCAAGAAAGGTGGTACAAAATCAATCTTGAGCTTAAGACGGTACAAAGCCAAATCCGACGTTACAAAGCCAATTCGGTATTACAATCCGGCATTACGAAGGTACAAAGCCAAAATCCGGCGTTACAAAGCCAATCCGGTATTACAATCCGGCATTACGAAGCCAATCTTGAGATTTTTTCAAGGCGTTACAAAGCCAATCTCAAGATTTTCAACGTTTGATCCAAGATCAAGGTGCTAAGCCCCTCCGATCGACGTTGCAAGTCAAAACTTCGAAGGTGTTCTTCGTCGTTCGTCAAGATCTTCGAAGACATTCTTCGCATATTGAATCAAAAGTATTGTTTAATTCAAAATCAAGCTCACAAGCCTTTGAATTAACGCTACTCAAGTCAAAGTTCAAAATCGGAGAAAATCAAGGTTAACTCCGACATCAATCAATCGAAGAGAAGAATCAGAGGAGAACTAGAGATAGGATCCACAAAATTGTAAAGTTTACTCATTTGATCAAAAGAAATCTATTTTGTACATCTTTTCGTGTTTATACATTTTATACACGAAATTTGTTGTTATAAATTTGGCACGCCCGGTGGGACATCTCTACCTCTCATCTCTTCTCCTCAACCAACAACTTAAGATAGTGTTATGGCGCCTCATAAGATCGCGCTGACAAAGATCGCTGCAACAAACTCTCCAACTGCAAATGTCAATGTCGTCACAAGGAGTATATCAAGGCAATCACAATTGTTGGCACCTTCAGAGGATAATACTTCATCCGGAGCTATCGAGAAGTCTGTGCCGGACATTGTGGATAGCAATAGAGATGAAAAAGACAACTCTGCATGTTCTACTCCTCGCTCTACATCAAGCTCTTCGTCCGCTCCCGACATTGCTCCGGTGATGATGACAAATAGTTCAACTCTAGAGGAACAAATCGTAAGCTTAACCAAAGCAATTGAAGGTCTTACAAGACACGTCCAAGAGCAAGACTCTAAGATAGAAAAGTTGATGAGCAAAGCCAACAATGGCGATACAAGTTGCGCTCCTGGGAAAGAACATGTGGAGGACCAAGACGAAGTGGAAGAGTCTGCGAGACATCAACATCAACCAGTTGAAAAGAAGAGAACTTTGAATGAGCTGCAAGTCTCCGCTGATGGTTTGGTCCCTGTTGACCAATTGAAAGAGATCATTTTGGGAACCATCAAAGACAAGTTCAATGGGACGCCTAAGTCATCCGTAACTTACACCAAACCATACTCTCAGAGAATTGACAAGTTGAAGATGCCGATAGGTTACCAACCCCCTAAATTCCAGCAATTTGATGGTAAAGGTAACCCAAAACAGCATGTTGCACATTTTGTCGAGACGTGCAATGACGCCGGAACTTATGGTGATCATCTTGTGAAGCAGTTCGTCCGATCCTTGAAGGAGAATGCCTTTGATTGGTATATAGACTTAGAGGCGAACTCAATTGATAGCTGGGGGCAAATGGAGCATGAGTTTCTCAATCGCTTTTATAGCACAAGAAGGACTGTGAGCATGATCGAGTTGACAAACTCCTGCCAGTGGAAAGACGAGTCTGTTATTGACTATATCAATCGATGGAGAAATTTGAGTCTCAATTGCAAAGATCGACTATCTGAAAGTTCAGCAATCGAAATGTGCATCCAAGGCATGCGATGGGACCTCCGATATATCCTTTAAGGGATTAGGCCGAGGACATTTGAAAAACTAGCAAATAGAGCTCATGATATGGAGCTGAGTATGGCTGAAGTTGGAGTCGATGGACCCCCAGTTCACGAGTCTCATAAGTTCAACAATGAGGGCAAGTCTTTCGCCAAAAATCAAAATAGAGACTCCATGGTTGTTAGTGCGATGCCCATCAAATTCCGAAGAAGCAACGATGCCGCGGGAAAGAATATTCCTCAAGACAGAGAGCAAAGGAAATCAACTTTGAAGGAGAAGCAGCAAAGGACTTATCCGTTCTTGGACTCCGATGTCTCTGGAATATTCGATGATTTGATCAAAGAAGATCTCATCGAGTTGCCAGAAATGAAGAGGCCTGAAGAAGCTGGACAAATTGATGACCCAAAATACTGCAAGTACCATCGCTTGGTAGGCCATCCAATCCAGGATTGCTTCATATTCAAGGACAAGGTCATGCAGTTAGCCCGACAAGGGAAAATAGTGTTAGATGAAGGCAATGCAACAACAAACATAACAACTATCTTGGAAGATAATGACCTTGGTGACACCCCATGCTACATGACAGACAAACAAGGAAGCAAATACAACATGTAGAAGACGAAGATGTTGAAAAGACCCTACTTGAGCTTAAACATGGTGTACGAATCGGTCCCTCAAACGGAGAGTTCTTGAAATTCACTTGAGCCTGATGCCCAAAAAAAAAAAAAAAAAAACAAAAAACAAAAAACAAAAAACAAAAACAAAAAACAAACAAACAAAAAAAAAAAAAAAAAAAAGAAAAAGAAAAAAAGAACAACTCCTGACCCGCATGAGGATAAACTGTGCACGGAGACCACCAAAGGTAAAGTATGTGGTTAAAATGCTAACTTACCCCACTTTGGCTAAAGTGATTAAAGAATAGTCACTCCTGGCTCGCATCAGTATAAACTGTGAAACGGCACCCCCCCCCCCCCAAAAAAAAAAAACACAAAGTGATAATTTGAACTACGTTATGACTTGATCCCTTTCACCGGGGTACGTAGGCAGCTTAGAAATATTCTAAGTTCAGTCTAAATTGTGTTTCCCTTTCCGAAGTTGCTCCAAATTTAGAAATCCAAGCTCCAAGTCTGTCAAGTTATTTGATTTCGTCAAATTGGATTGTCAAGTTCAACCTCAGATAATCCACATTTCCAAGTCAAATATGTTAAATCCATCCAAGCCCACAATGTTGAAGATTCAACTTTCAAATTCAAGAACTCAGTGGTATGAGTATAAACTACCAACAAGTTTCAAATTCAAGTTCGAGGCTTCTTGGCACAAGCTTAAAAGGTCTACAAATCGAAATCCAAATCCAAATTCAAATCAAGAACTCCTTGATACAAGTATAAACTATCTACAAATTCAAATCCAAATCCAAGTGAAGAACTCCTTGATACGAGTATAAACTATCTACAAATCCAAGTCCAAATGAAAAACTCTTTGATATGAGTATAAACTATCGACAAATCCAAATTCAAGCCCAAATGAAGAACTCCTTGATACGAGTATAAATTATCTATGAATCCAAATTCAAGTCCAAATGAAGAACTCCTTGATACGAGTATAAACTATCTACAAGTCCAAATCCAAGTCCAAATTCAAGAACTCTTTGATGCGAGTATAAAAATATCAATATGTCCGGAGAAATTTCGAAAGTCAGTTCGAGACTTATCCACTCCAAGACACGTCGTTCGTGAACAAGTCTCGAGGGGGCATTTGTTGATATGCAAATTTCGTATCCAATTAAAATGCGCCACGTAATAAAATATATGTTGAATATCAATTTTATATTGATTATTTTTATGTTAGGAATTAATTAAATATAATTCATTAGTTAAATAATCAATTTAATTGGTGATTTACTATATATTTTATTGACCAATGGAAAGCCGTCACGTGTCGAGATGATGCAGATATTACTAAATTAAATTAAATTAATTTAGTAATTATCCAAGAAGATGAGGATAAACATCAAGTCATGGTGGCCCAATCAGAATGCTCCATGTGTCAAGTTGTTGCAGTAATTATTAAATTAAATACAATTAATTTAATAATTATCTTATGGATGATGATATTACGGAGGACCAATCATATCGCTCCATTCAGGCTCAAGCCCGTTAGGGTTTTCCCATCCTACCACTATAAATAGGGCCTCATTCTCCACCAAAAAAACACAAGAACACAAGTCAAGAATTAAGTGAAGAATTCCGGTACAAAGGAATATCAAGCGAAGAATTCTGGTACAAAGGAATTTCAACGTTCTTCGACGTTCTTCAAGAAAATCAACAACAAGACAAGCTCAAGAAAGGTGGTACAAAACCAATCTTGAGCTTAAGGCGGTACAAAGCCAAATCCGACGTTACAAAGCCAATCCGGTATTACAATCCGGCATTACGAAGGTACAAAGCCAAAATCCGGCATTACAAAGCCAATTCGGTATTACAATCCGGCATTACGAAGCCAATCTTGAGATTTTTTCAAGGCGTTACAAAGCCAATATCAAGATTTTTAATGTTTGATCCAAGATCAAGGTGCTAAGCCCCTCCGATCGACGTTGCAAGTTAAAACTTCGAAGGTGTTCTTCGTCGTTCGTCAAGATCTTCGAAGACATTCTTTGCATATTGAATCAAAAGTATTGTTTAATTCAAAATCAAGCTCACAAGCCTTTGAATTAACGCTACTCAAGTCAAAGTTCAAAACCGGAGAAAATCAAGGTTAACTCCGACATCAATCAATCGAAGAGAAGAATCAGAGGAGAACTAGAGATAGGATCCACAAAATTGTAAAGTTTACTCATTTGATCAAAAGAAATCTATTTTGTACATCTTTTCGTGTTTATACATTTTATACACGAAATTTGTTGTTATAGAGACATCTGGCCTTGTACATATCATGATATACATGATACTACCCACAACATTAGAGTATGAAATTCTGCTCATCTCTCTGATTTCTTCTTCATCCTTGGGTTTCTGTTGCTCAGATAACTTGAACTGCTGACCAAGAGGAACTGTGACAGTTCTGCACTCATGCATATTAAACTTTTCAGTACTTTATTCACATAGTCTGTTTGGTATAAACATAAATGACCTCTGGATCTATCCCTCAATATGTCCATTCCAAGGATTCTTTTTGCTTGCCCAAGTTTCTTCATTTTAAATTCTGCCTTTAGCTGCTCCTTTACTTTGATAATCTCTGATATGCTTTTGCTTGCCACTAGCATGTCATCAACATACAAAAGCAGAAACACCACTACTTCTTTCCTAGCAACCTTGAGATAAACACAACTATCATACTTTGATTTTACAAAACCAACATCTTTCATATAACTTTTAAATCTCAAATATCATTGCCTAGGACTTTGTTTAAGTCCATAGAGTGATTTCTGAAGCAAGCAACACTTGTGTTCATTTCCAGGTAACAGATGTCCTTCAGGCTGAGACATGTAAATCTTTTCCTTTAACTCACCATGGAGAAAGGCTGTCTTTACATCCAGCTGCTCCAATTCCATATCAAATTGTGCTACCAATGCAAGTAGAATCCTAATAGATGTATGTTTCACCACTGGTGATAAGATTTCATTGAAATCCACCCCTTCCCTTTGAATGAAACCTCTTGCAACTAGTCTGGCTTTGAACCTGACTCTTTCCACTTCAGTAACTTCAGTTTTCCTTTTAAAAATTCACTTACAGCTGACCAACCTCTGATTCTTAGGTCTCTGAACCAATACCCAGGTTTAATTCTTCTCTAGTGATTCAAGTTCTTCTTGCATTGCAAGAATCCACTTCTCTTTATTAGGACCTTTAATTGCTTCTGCATAGTTCTGTGGCTCAGAAAATTCCACTTCTTCCTCTGCAGTTATTAATGCATAGCTGTTAGATAATCCTCAGCATATCTTGTTGATGGTTTGATAACTCTCTTTCCTCTATCCCTGATAAGTTGATAACTCTGAGGCTCTGAATCCAGCGCTTGGGTATCTTCTTCACTTGTGTTTTCTGTATCAGATTCAGCTGTTGAATTAGATGACTCCACCTTAACTGGAACATCAGAAGAGCTATTCATGATTACTTCTGTTCCATCCTTCACTTTCTTAAAAGGTAAAACTTCTTCATAGAATACCACATCTCTACTCACAATGATTTTCTTGTGATTTGGCTCTGTACACCACAGCCTGTAACCTTTGACTCCACTAGGGTATCCCAACATAATGCATTTTAGTGCTCTTGCTTCCAACTTGTCATTCTTAACATGAGAGTAGGCTTTACAACAAAAAACTCTCAAATGTGAATAGCTTGGGGGCTTTCCTGTCCAGAATTCCTCTGGAGTTTTGTGATTCAAGGCAGCTGATGGACTTCTGTTTATAAGATAGGCTGCAGTAGCATCTGCTTCACCCCAGAATCTCTTCTCCAGACCAGAGCTCAGCAACATGCGCCTAACTCTTTCTAACACAGTTCTGTTCATCCTCTCAATGACCCCAGTCTGTTGAGGATTCCCAGGGACAGTATTATGTCTTTTAATCCCTTTGCTTTTACAGAAAATGTTAAACTCTTCTGACACAAACTCCAGGCCATTGTCTGTTATAAGACATTTGAGCTTAACATCCTTTTCTGTTTCAACAGCAACACACCACTCTTTGAATTTAGCAAAATAATCTGATTTGTTCTTTAACACATACAACCATAATTTTCTACTGTAATCATCCATGATGCTCAGAAAAAACCTCCCTCCACCTAGTTTTGGTATCTTAAATGGACCCCACAGATCTGCATAGACATATTCTAACACTCCTTCAGAAGTATGCTTTCCAGTGGGATATGTCAGTTTCTTGGATTTGCCTAATATACATTCCTCACATGCCTTGTAAGACTTTAGATAACCTGAAGTGTGTATGAGGCCCTGCTTAGCTAATTGTTGAATGCTAGATTCTCCTGCATGAGCCAATCTAGCATGCCACAGATCATAATCTGTATTTGAAACCACAGCAGATTCACCTACCACTACTGTTCCATCAAGATAGTATAAACTAGTTCTCTTGATCCCTTTCATAACCACTTGATTCCCTTTGTAAACAACCAAGCATCCTTTCTCTGATTTAAAACTGCACCCTCTAGTCTCTAATGTCCCAAGACTAATCAAATTTCTCTTTAGATTAGGAATGTACCTGACATTTTTCAATATCTTGACTGAACCATTATGAATCCTTAGTCTGATATCTCATGTGCCTTTGATTTGACATAGTTCATTGTTCCCCAGCATTACTGTACCAGATTCCATCTCTTTGAAATCTTCAAACCAAGATAGCATGGGACACATGTGAAAGGAACATCCTGAATCAAGAATCCATTGAGATTCTGGACTTGATTCAAAGACATTTAAAACTTGTGGATCTTCATTTGTGGCTTCAACAATGTCAGCATTATGGTTGGTTGAGGTGCTTGCTTTCATAGACTACTTCTTCTTAAATTCATAGCAGTTTTTCTTCAAATGACTCGGTTTCTTACAATGAAAACACTTCCTAGTTTCCTTCCCTTCATTTACCTTTTGAGTTGGATTCTGTGTCTTCTCGTTATCACCAGTATTAGCAGCTTTCTTGCCTTTCCGGAATTTCCCTTTCTTCACAAACAGGCCCTCACCAACAGATTCTTTCCCTTCTAAAGTTAATTTTTGCATTTTCTTTGCTCTTAGTGCAGATTAAACAACAACAAAAGTGACTGTAGTGGTCCTGCCATAAAGCATGGCATCCTTTAGATGATCATATGATGATGGCAGTGAATTCAAAAATAGAATGACTTTGTCTTCATCTCCCATGGTCACCTCCACAGACTCTAAGTCATCTATAGTTTTGTTAAACTCCTCCAACTGGTCTTCGACTGACTTTTCCTCAGAAAACCTAAGTGCATAGAGCTTCTGTATCAAGAAGAGTCGATTTGACATTGATTTTTACATGTAGAGCTGATCCAGTTTCTTGATTACTCCAACAGCAGTAGTTTCCTTGGCCACCTCCCTCAAAACCTTATCTGAGAGACAAAGTATAATGATGCTGTGAGCCTTTTCTTGAATCTCCTGATTCTTGGCATCAACCTCTGCTTTCTTGGACGGATCAGCAACACCAGTATCATCTTTGGACTTCTTTAGAGCTGCTGAGAGTCCCTGTTGGACTAGAAGAGCCCTTAACTTTAGCTTCCACAATCCATAATCGTTTTTGCCTGTAAACTTTTCTGTCTCGAGCTTTGAAATCGACATCTTGAATGGCCTTCAACTCGTGGGATCGTTTCTTTCCCACAGACGGTGCCATTAATGCAATTGAGCAATGCAACCAAAAACCCCTCAAGAAATTCACTCAGACAATTTAACAAACACCTTAAGAGCAGAAACAAATTATGAACCTAAAACTGAAATCAACACATGCACAATCGATTTTACGTGGTTCGGTTTTGAGAACCTACATCCACGGGTAGCAATGCCTCTACCAATTCACTACATATCAACTGTTACAAGAGAATCAAGCTTACAAGCTTCAACCAAGAGAAAAATATGAAATCTCTCACTTTCTATCTCTCTCTCTAACTTTCTCACTCTAACTCTCTACAATTGAGTCTAACTAAAATGTGTTACAAGTGTGATGATAACAAGAATAGACTAATAATGACTAAGCATGACCATTGGATCAAAATACGCATCAATGGTTGAAAACAGATTCCTCAAGTTGAAGATAACAACTCGCAACGGTTTCTGATATCTTTAACAACGGTTTTGCCAATGTAACAGTAATTCTGTTTCTGTAACTGTTTTTCCCTCCAAACCTGTTCCAGCTTCTCTAAACTGATTTTTCCAGACTTCTACTTCTTCCTAAGTGCTTTTCCAATCCAAACAAGCTAGTTGTGAAGCCACATAACACTATTAGTTCATAGATTCGGTTACATTTTAATGTCAAAAGATGTTATTTGGTCTTATTAAATTTCACATTTTCGTTATTTTAATTCTTTGGCCGTCAAAAGTTTGAAATCTTGTCGTTTCCAGCCATTACTTAGTTATATTCTCAAATTGATTTAATGTTTATACGCTGGAGTCTCTTTGGTGTGCAAGTGTATTGTTCTATTATAATGTTAATGGTATTGCAACATTACTGTTATGTTGGTTCCATATATAGTGACGTGATACAATCTATATATGGAAAAAACTTGTATTCACCCAACACACAATAGACTTATTGTACACTCTCCTATTTAATTTGAAATTAAAGATAGATATAAGGATCTTGTTTGGATAAATTCACAACAACAACATGTGGTGCAGCGGTGAGGTGTGCGGAGGTTAGGTTTGAGGCGTGCCCGCGTGCAAGTTCGAACCCCGTTGTTGATATGTTTTTACCTCTTTTTATGTTGTTCAATAGTATATGTTATATTACGTAATTGTATATGTTATATCGCGTAATATTATATATTATAGTTACATGTATAATTTTTTAATAATATATTATGTTGTTTAATAGCATATGTTATATTACGTAATAGTATATGTTATATTATGTAATAGTATATGTTATGTTACAGGTATACACATTTTTTTAATACTATATAATTTTTCTAAATAATATATTACATTGTCTAAAATAATATAAAAAGTGCACATATATAGAAAAAAATTGGAGAATATGGGATTCGAACCCATACCCTAATAACCAACAATTCAGGATTTTATCACCAAGACTAATGCCTCTTATGTGCCAACAAACATGCCTTAATATATATATATTAATTATTAGTTTGAATTAAAAGAAAAAAAATTAAAGCAGCGTGCGCATAACACTTTTACCGCTGGACCACCAAGTTTTTAAGTATCCAAACGCAACCCTTAATATATATCTAATTCCCAAATTAAATTGGAGAATGCACAATGAATTTATTGTGTGTTGGATGCACCCAATACCTACTCTCTCTCTATATATATATCTAAAAGTAAAGGCAAAAAATTGTGTGCATCCAACATACAATAGGCTTATCTATATATATATATCTGAAAGTAAAGGCAAAAACTTGTGTGCATCCAACACACAATAAGCTTATTGTGCACTTCCCTGTTTAATTTGGAATTAAAGATAAATACAAGGGCCTTGTTTGGATGGATTCACAACAACAACATGTTGTGCAATGGTGAGGCATGCGCATGTTAGGTTCATGCGCGCGGGGTTGAACCCTGCTTTCGCTCTATTTTTACCTCTTTTTATATTGTTCAATAGTATATGTTATATTGTGTAATAGTATATGTCATATCGCGTAATAGTATATATTATAGTTACATGTATAATTTTTTAATAATATACTCTGTTGTTTAATAGTATATGTTATATTGCGTAATAGAATATGTTATGTTACAGATATACACTTTTTTTTTTTGAATAATATATAATTTTTTTAAATAATATATTACTTTGTCTAAAATAATATAAAAAGTGCACATATATAGATTTTTTTTTTTTTTTTTGAAAAAGATGGGATTCAAACCAGTACCCTAATAACCAATAATTCGGGATTTTACCACCTAGACTAATGTCTCTTGTGTGCCAACAAACATGCATTAATATATATATATATATATATATATATTAATTTAAATTAAAAGACGAAAATTAAAAATAAAGTTGTGCGCGTTGGCTGAGGCTCAAACTCGAGACCTCAGCGCGCGCGCATAAGGGCTTGATCGCTGGGCCACCAGCGCTTTCGAGAATCCACACGTAACCCTTAATATATATCTAATTCCCAAATTAAATTGAGAAGTGCACAATAAATTTATTGTGTGTTGGGTGCACCCAAGACCTACTCAAAGTAAAATGGAGGGTATTAATGTCATTTTAGCTTTCCCACAAAAAGTTTTACACCATACAATTGGTAATTTTTTTATTATTTTTGGTAAGTTCATAACTTTCTTTTATTTTTTTAAATACAAATAACTTTTTCATTTTTAATCCGATTTTTATGCATAATATACCAAATTATTCATCTTTTCACGATCTTCAATTGGACATCCATATCACATATATTATAATGAGATATGTTATTTAAATAAACGGATTGTTTGTTAGTTAATTGTTTATGCTAAACATGATGTTTATTTTGATTTGAACTATAATATTTTGGTTTGAGTTGCAACTAAAATTACTAAAATAATTTCTTTTACAAACAATATAAGTATTTTTTTTAAATAATACAACTAATCAATTTATTCAATTGACGTGAATTTTCATTTTTTTTTTTATTTAAGTTATGCAGGGAGAAAAACCATTGTTTAAACAATGAAAATCATTCTTTATTAAATCAAAGGCAAAAAAATCAATATTTTTTTTATAATCAACTTATTAAATCATCAAATTTGCTAATATATTTTTTATCACAAAAGTATAGAATATATAATTATATATTAAATTTGTTATTGAAATTATTTGTAATTACCTATTTATATTTTTAATAATGTGTATTTTGTTAAAATGACTCTTTTAAGGAAATTAATTTCTTTGCAGACTAAATTATGACATTTGTTACATTTTGCAATCTTTTTTAATTTTTCGTTTTTACTAAAATTTCAGTTATATGTTTTTACACTTCGTAAGCTAAATAATATTTTGACGCACTAATCAACATCAAATGTCTTTTTTACTCTTAACAATTTAAATTACTTTGTTCGCATTAATCAATTTTTATCTTCAATAAATAACTATTTATAAGAAAAATATAACATTTGTATAAATAATTTACAATACCAAGTAAAATAAGAAAATATTCAATTATTTTGAAAAACTCACATAATTTAATTTTTTATTGAAATTATTATATAGCTTTTGAATTTCTTTTGTTAAAATAAGAATTTTTGATAAAAAATATTTAAGTATATTTGAAATTACCAAATGAAATGTTAAAAGTTGCAATGAAAATCGTACCTTAGAAAGAAAATTTTAAATATATATAATTAGAACTTGAAGTTTATTTAGATAAATTAAAAAAATATAAAATAAAAGTAGAGACATAAAGAAAAACATATTAAACTTTACATTACGTATGAAATATCCTAATAAAATATCAATGTTCCTTTTATTATATATTTCATGATTATTTTAATTATTTATAGTTAGAACTTAAAAAATATCTTATAAATAAAAAATCTATACATTTTATATATATAAGTCACAGTATGTACAATTCTGTAAGTAACAGACTGTACTTGGTAAGTTGTCACATTTGGTAAGAATCAAAAGTTATTTTACTTTCTAAAGTTGTAAATATATTTTTTCATATCTAATCTATTTATTATGTACTACCTCCGTTTTTTTAGATGTTCTTTTAGCTTTTGTACTTTGTTTATAAATAAATGTTCTTTTAGCTTTTTTTTTTTCATAATTTTTCCAATACTACCCCTTTTAGTATCCCTAAAAATTCTCCCATTATGTAACCTTTCATATAATTAGATAACAATAATAAGGAAATATGGAGAAAATTAAGGGATTTAAGGGGTGAGAGAAAAATCTAGAAAGGGGCTTATTTATCCACTCCCCTACTCATTTTTTTTTTTTTTTATCCAAGTCTAAAAGAACATCTAATAAAATCGGAGGTAGTATACTATATCAAATTAATCATCTTTTGACGATGTTTGATTTGACATCCATATGATATATATAATAATAAGGTATTCTATTTAAAAATATTATATTATTTGTTCATTGATTATTTGAGTAAGATTTCAGTGTTTATTGTAGGTTGTACAATAAATATAGTATTGGTTCGTAATATAATTAAAAATCATTCAAATAATTCTCTCTTACAAATTATTTTACTTAATTATTTCATTAAAACAACAACTAATCAGTTTATTTTATCTGACATGAATTGTCTCAAGATTTCTTCATTTATTACATTGAGAGAAAAATCAGTGAATTATATATAATTGAACACATATTTTATCGAATTAAAAGCATTAGTTAATATTTGACTCATAGTCAATGTATTAAATTACTAAATTTTCCAATGTTCATTTATTATAATAATTATTTTTGTTGATAAATCACAAAATTAAGACTTTTGCTCATATATATAACTTTATATATGATAATTACTCTTAATTTTTTTATAACTTTTTTTATATTATACATATATTAATTTTATTTTTCTATAAATAATTACACTTTGCATCCTAAACTATGATATTATACAAGTTGCAACTAAACTTCTTTTAGATGAAGACTGATATAGACACACTAAATGTGTGTTTGGATTTCAACGATAAATACGATCATTTTGAAAAAGATTTTTCTTTTTTCTTTTTTATATTTAATATTTATCTTATTGATAATCTATAAAATATGTATGTATATATATATACACACACGCGCGCGCTTGGCATACACCTATATATAAAGTAAGTTATAATAAATTCATATATAACGCGCGAGAAATTTATATTTACATTACTTATAATTTTATTTATGTTTTATCCTATATATTTTTCTTAATTTTTTTTATTAGGATAAAACGATCACATATTTAAATATTAGATGATTTCATATTCAATTTTAATAAAATTATTATTTAAATAAATTTACGTGCATCGTACGGAAGTATTACTTGTAAACATCAGAAGAAAAAAAACACAATTTCCACTTTAGACATAATGCACAAAATAATGAAATTTCAAATTTGTTGTTCCGAGAATTGAAGTAGTAGAAATGTAAGATTTAACAAGTCCAAATTACTTTTGTGCTTTGGGGGACTAAATTGTAAACAAACTCTTTTAACAGGATGAACTTTTTATTCTTTCCTAATTTGATATGTATCCAAAATAAGAAAAATTGTATGCTAGATGGATTGGACTCAACTCTTATTTTCAATTTGGAGTGCCGCAAAAATAGTTTAATCAATATTGATATTTTTCGTATACTTCCTGTGGAGTCAAACTATTTCATCATTATTAGTAACACATGGGAATTAAATCAAACGAAAAATCTTATTTAGTATTTAAATGCTTATCAACCCACCGTCTTCAAGAATGTCCAAATTCCTTTTTCATAGTCAAGAATGACAATTAGATTAATTAAATTTTGTAAATAGTAGAAGTGTCAAAATTGGCTCAATTCGATGGGTCAGCTTCTAAGTTTGATGGTCCAGCTTAAAGTGCATACTTAAATGAATCAGGTTTGCATGTATCTTATCTTTATCTTGAAGTACTATCGGTGTCAAATTTAACTCTATAGACTAATAGCTTATAGATCGCGGGCGAATTCATACTGCAGCCCAACTTAACATATAATGTTGATCTGACTGACTAGGTCGGATAACTCAAGTTACCTCTACTAAATAGTGAAAAGACAATTTTCTTGAAACACAATCCAACTTAGTTACATTTTAATCAAACAACACAAACAAAACAAAAAAATCTCGAAAATATTATAAAACAAGAAAAAGGAAACCAAATAAATCATGCAAAATTCCTAATCTATGCAGTGAATAGTAAGAAAGAAGCAACAATAGCTAACAAAGCTGAAAAGGAAACAGAGATGGCGTAGGCTCCAGAAGGTGCCGGAGATGGTGCTGAATCTGGACTATCTCCCATGCCATAGGGGGCACCCGCCGGTGCTTCTCTGGTGGGGGCACCAGCAGGGGCAACCGCCGGTGCTTCTCTGGTGGGGGCGCCGGCAGGGGCAACCACTGGTGCTTCTCTGATGGCCGGCGCAGCGGCGGCAGGTGGCTGCATTATCGGCGCAAGAGTAGGAGCACTGGCTACCGGAGGATTTTCTGCAATACGAATAAATACAAGTTCGAGTTTATCTTTATCAACTATAGCTTTAAAAAAATAGAAAGCAATAGTGTTCCATTTCATTTTATTTGAACACGTATTACACCCCGTAGAAAATTAAGTTTTTCGGATCTATCGAAGATTTTTAAATATAAAAATGATGTGTTCGAATATACTAGTTCGAATACTTTAAAACATGTTCAACTGATATAAACAAACAATGAATATATTTGTTCGGATAAAGTGTCCGAACAATTTTTCTAAGATGTATTAAAGGGAATGAGTTGTTAATAGCCCAGCAAAAATTAATAATAACAGACAACATATATTGGCATTACATGAATAGATTATAGCAATATAATATATAGTATGCTTACTAACATTCAAATTTCCTCTAACTACTATAATAAAGATGTTCGATCATTTTGTCTAAATAAATACAAACGTATTCGACGTGTTCAGTTGGTGTGTCCAAACACTATTTTTCATTTTTAAAATCAACCGAGCACTAATTTTTTCATTTCGGTAGTCAAAGCAATATACAAATACTTGGACCAATCAAAAAATAAAACATACCTTGAGATCCACGGGGAGAGGCAGCCACTGCAAGAGAAGAAAACTCGTATAAATTACTTGCATAAATCAAGACAAAGTTTAATTTGCTTATTCTACAGAAGATCTTGTTTTTTAAATATTTGTTCTCCAAAAAATTATATTTCATAACACATGACTAAAAATGTTTTCTAATGCATAAGCACAATATTGATATTTTTCCGCTATTTTGTTATTTGCTGAACTATAAAAATTTTAGGCTGCTGAACTATAAAAATTTGAGGCAAAGTACTACTGAACATCAATGAGCTCAACCTAATAGGGCAATAGTCGACACACTCCGAGTTGACTTAAATATAGTGTATTTTTAGGTAGCATTCACTTTTTAGCCTAGCTGAATTTTGGGTCAAACCAACGCATGGCATTGATCCATGGCTCAAGTCTAACTGTGCGAAATTTCCACCTCTATTTCTAACACACTACATTCTTGTTAAGTGTGTATACACACATATGAGAAAGAATTGAGAAAATATACCTGGAGATCCACTGGGAGAGGCAGACACTGCAAGAAAACCAAAATCCATATAAAAAAAGGTGTATAATTATTTTATATATAGTAACAAAAGTTATATATATTTGTTTATAATTAATTCCTACGAACATTCCCCCATTCTAGTTTTTCTGAACAAATTTCTTTAGAAATAATACAGCACATAAAAGCATCAATCTTCCCCAAAACATAACCAAACTAACCCTAAAAATTTCAAATAAACTACATTAGTTTGGAACCAGGGTGGATCCCAGAATTTCCACCCAGAATTTAGTGACACGTAAAAATTCAATTCTTGAGAACTAGTAATAGAATCTAGAAGAATTTGACTTTGCATAAAAAAAATTACTAAAACAATTAATGGATTAGTTTTAAACGGAACAATTGAGCATGCTTTTTGCTTTTTTTTTTCAAATATTTATTTTCATGTGAGCTAGACAACAACTAAAACATTAAAATAAATAGTACTAAAAAGAATGTTCTACAAATTGTCCTGGACTAGAGCCCCGTGTTGTGGTTAATTGTGTGAGAGAGAAGAGAGATACACACCGTAGCAGTTGGTGATTGGATGTGCAGAAACCCCGCAATCTTTAGGCAAAGCCTCTGCCCTAGTCATGTTAAGATCAAGCCCTAAACTAGGGCTCATACTTAGGGCATAACAAATGCAATCATCATTAGCTTTAAGCACAACCTTCAAACCCGAACAACACGAATCATTCGGCGTCGTTTCGGTCCCACCATTCATCAAGAAACTCATGCACCCAATCATATGATTATATACCAGATCAAAGCAATCTGACGTCGCTTGGGCGGGTCCCGGAGACCCCGCCTGTGACTGTGACGGTGCAGTATGGGGGGAGCCACTCGCCGCCGCCACCACTGCCCATGTAGTCAAAATGCATGCTACCGCCATGAAATTCACCATTTTTTAATTTATTTTTGATGGTAAAAGGAGGCTAACTTTTCTTGTTGATGGTAAAATGTTTTGTTTAAATATACCCTAGAACTTGAATGTTGTTATATACACTCCGAAAGTCATGGATGACTATATCCAAATAGTATCTAAATTGTTTATAGATATCATTTTTTAATTTAATCTCATTTATTTATTTTGCAATATGATGATCAATGTATTTCTGCTCATTTTTTATATTCTTTTATCATGTTGTTTCTTAAAGTAACATGCCAACATCATTTGCAAAACTAGAAAAATGAAACCCACAATTTGATGCCGCTATATGCAGTGCATGTGGAGTCGGATAAGAATTTAAAATTATAATTTAGAAAACAATTAATTTCGAGAAAACATAAATGACCAAATCTAAACAGCTAAAAAGTTAAAACAGTAATTTTAAGATCACTAATAAGTAATAATTTGATATTTTCTTATAATTTTCGTTTGTTGTTCTTTAGTAGATGATATACATTAGTCTTTCCCATGATTTAGGTAGTTAGGTGCATTTTTTGATCTAATTGTTTAAATGTTCAAAATGTAGTCCTTTCCATGAAAGTCGCACTAAATTATTGATGTACTCCAAGCTGAATAAACCTAAAAAAACAGCGCAGCTTAGGAATTTTGACAAAATGACCAACTTAAACCCAAATAGCTATTAATACCTAAATTAATAGACTTGTTTCTCAAAAAAAAAAAAAAAAAAAAAAACTAAATTGATAGACTTAAAATGATCGACCTCGAACTTGTCGGTTTTTTTTTTTTTTTTCATTTATTTCATGGTGTGGCTATTTATAAACTCCTTTATCCTTTATATACTAAAAGAAAAACTAATTTGCCATGTCTTATTTTCTCAGTCATTTTGTCAAGCGTCATTCTCTCAAGTTTTGAGAATAAAAATACTTCCTCCTTTCAATATTAATTGTCTCTTTAGAAAAAAAATGAAAGAATTAAGGATGAAATATTTTGACAGATATGCCCTCAACTAATTTTTAAGGGATACAAATTTGACCAAATAAAATATTTGTGATAGGCTAAAAAGTAGAAATATTCTAGGATTGAACCCAACCAGAAAATAGGTAGGCCTTGTCTAGTAAAAACATTTTTAGTCCTGTACATTAGGCCTTAGCTAGTAAAATCCTGTATGTTAGAAAATTTCAATTTTAGTCCTATATGCTTCAAAAGTTTTCCAATTTAAGGATATTGACCATCAGAAACGGCCGATTTGGCGATAATTAATCACGTGCGACGCACATGACTAATAAATTAGAGAAAGATGAAGAAAGAAAGAAAAATAAAATAAAAAATAAAATGAAATGTATCTCATATGGAAATTAGGGTTTACCTTTTTCTTTTCTTTTTTGAGCGAGCTACTAAAGTAATTTAATGATTTGACATGTTATCTGGACAAAAACTTAATATATAAGCATTAGCACTCAAAAGCCCTAAATTTATTAGTCTAATTTTGGCTAAATTGATCGTTGGTGATGGTCAGTGTCCTTAAATTGGACAACTTTTGGAACATGTGGGACTATAATTGAAATTTTCTAACATGCAGGACCTTTACTATACAAAGTCTAACATACTGGACTAAAAATGAAATTTTCCCTTGTCTAGTAAAAATATTAATTAATTGAAAAAAGGAAGAAGTAGCTAGAAGCCTAGAACAATAATTAATATGGAACGGAGGGAGTATATTATAATATTTCAATATTTAATAATTCTATTTTCTCTTGGATAAGGTTGATATGACTATTGCAACTAATGACCCATATTTCTCGTATCTGCATAGCTATAATTTGAAATTTTTTAAATTTTTTATTTCTCCTAGATAAGTTCAATAAATAATTATAAATAATTACAATTACGGTTCTTGGTAATGTTATAAAAAATCAAGAGTATGTGCTTTCATTATAATATTTCACATTTTGATATATAAGCATTCTAAAAAATTTGTGGATTCAGATATATCAGTAAGATTATTAAAAATTCGTTTATTAGTTTTTTTTCATTCTATTATTTTTGAAAAGTAATCTCTTTTTTTTTTAAATGCAGAGGCATTTATATAACATAACGTATATAGTATTATTTTTTATAATATAATATAATGTGTATATAATATTGAGTAGTTCCTATTATAAGGACATTATATAGAAAGACCTTCTGTATTTTATCACAATATATATTTTTTTCTTTTTTTTCGCAATTTTTTCCTCTATTTATAATTTATTATATATTATTATGTAAAATATGTGGTTATATTTAAGAGTCTATTAAATGTACACGATGTGTAGAAACATTCTAATTGATTTATTTTATATTATTATGTAAAATATCTTGTAACGCGATATATAGAGACATTATGTACAACAATTTTTATAGATAAGTAAAATTCTGATAAGATTTTTTATCTATGTCAATACTTAATTCTCTAATTTCACATTCTTGAAATGAGTTTTTAAAATTTAAATCACCGATTCCCTTAGATATTGCCTACATCATTTACGAAATTTACCACATTGAATATTCACTATTTAAACTGCATTGTATATTTCTAAAAGAACAAGTTCTTCAGATTATTCTGAGGGAAGTTTGTTAGACAATATTTTTTTTCCTTTTACTTCGATCAAAATTAATTATAATTCTTTTTTATATAGTATTTTATGTGTCATTTTATTTTAATATTTTTTCTTTAGTAATTTTTGCATTGAAATTTTAATTTCTTTTGATTGGATTGTGAGTATATTCTAATTTACTAAAATATTGTACTAATTTTATAGATCTTTTGTAAATGACGTACACAAGTATTCTCCTCGCAAAAATTAATCCCTCAAAGGATCCAGCATTCCCTTTTGATTTATTTGGATGTGAAATTTTTCGTGCATCGACAATCCACCTGATACTCATTAAATCGAAGTGATTTTTATGAATAATTAATATTGTACTAATTTTATAGATTTTTTGTAAATGACGTACACAAGTATTCTCCTCGCAAAAATTAATCCCTCAAAGGATCCACCATTCCCTTTTGATTTATTTGGATGTGAAAATTTTCGTGCATCGACAATCCACCTGATACTCATTAAATCGAAGTGATTTTTATGAATAATTAAGTATTATTTTTATTAATGTCTTTATTACTTTTTGTAAGCAATAATTACTAGATGTTTTATATTTTCTCATTTTTTATATACTTTATCTGATGTTTTATGTATTTTTTTAATCTTGAGGGTTATTTATAAGGTGCTAATTTGTTTTTGAAATGATAGAAACAAAGATACAAGCAATGTGTCAGTAGAATTACCAGCTCCTGTCATTGCGGTTCTTAGATGTGGTTTTGATTTTCTTTCATTTGAGAAAATTAATGGTGAAGAAGTTGATTCTGAGGTCTCACTAGGTATGCTTATATAGTTATTTAAGTATTTTAGATTCGTTTCTTTTTAAAAATGCTATCTTTTTTTAATTGTTTATCTTATTATATATATATATATATATATTTATAAAATACATTCTCATTTTTAATATATATTTTTAGTGTCTTTAGATGTTATTGGTGAATTATTTATTATTTGTTAGATGTTATTGGGGAATTATATCCGTTGTGTGATTTAACTTTGCAATTGACAAAGCTATTCAATGTAAGAACGATATTCTCCGAGTCACGTGATTATGCTCTTGATTTGACCAAACATGCATATGGTGTTGACACAGTAATGTGGTTTACAAAGTAGTCTTGTCAAAATTTAAGATAGTGTGTGCGCGAAAGACTATATACACGTCGTTATTACGATATATACATATACATACGTAAAACTTACAATATGATTCTTTAAAAAAATTACACTTTTCTATTACTAAGAAATAAATTTAACAGACCCGTGAATTTTTTCACGGATATTGTATTAGTTTTTATGATAAACGAGGAATATATATCCAATTTCAGCTATCTATATTATAAGATATCATCACTATATACATGGCATATAATTACAAAATAAAATGCAAATTGAGAAATCGTGACAATAAATGGTAAGGGAGACTAAAAATATTTGGCCGTGACACATTTTTGAAGATAACAATTGTTGTTTCTAATAATAACGTAAGGTCTTTGGTGACATATTTTTGGAGACGACAATTATTGTCCCTAATAATAAATTTATGTGACGACTTGTCACAAAACCTTTTCCAAATTATTTAAGGTAATTAATTTTTAAATTTCTTTAGAAATAATTAGTTGTTGCATATTTGATAGCATTTGGTGGTCTCTAATAATATTATTGCAATGGGGTTATTCATACAAGTAATCAATGGACACATGTTGTCTCTAATAATACTTTGTTACAAATATTTACTCTTTGGCTCGTTGTGTTGTGCAACGGTTGTTGCTGTATAACATGGGGATAGTAAAGTCATTTTGCTCTATTAACTGGGTCCATTATGTTTTTTTATTATTATGTGTGAGGGCTAATCATTACAGTGTTTTATATTCACTTTTCAAGAATGTGTTCATACTTCATAGTGAGAGAACCAATGTGACGGTGTAGAGCCATGGTTCTTTTGTCCCAGCCTCCATTTTCTTGTTTCTTCTGCGGCAATTGGTCTTGGTTAGAAGTCGGAGAGGTATCTTCTTAGTCTTTATTGTTGTAGGAGTAGCCGAAATGTTTATCTCTAGAGTTGATTTCTGTTGTTGGAAAAGTCGAGAACTATTGGAGGAGTCGCCGGACTGTAGGAGTTGCCAGAATATTTCCTGTCGGTGCTGTTTGTTCCTATTGGCCGGGGGCAGTGTTGGAGCTGTTGGAACCGGAACGACCACCGTTGGACATAGTGCTTCTCAGTTTAGAGAGTAAGAAAAATTGGGGGAGAACAAGTGCAAGTTAGAAATGGCTAAAGAAAATAGCTTTAGAAGGACTATTTATGAAGCTTCATTCTTTAAAAAGAGGGAGAGATGGTGTGTGTTTTTGGGTTGTCAGTATAGGGAGCAGTGGACTTTATGGGGAATATAACAGATTGATTTTACATTTCTATCCTTTAACATTAATTAAAGATTTCAGAAAAAATAGACGAACAAGATTGAAGTAGATTACATCTAATGGTAAAAATACAGGGTTGCATTAAAACAACCGTTGCACCAAAGATGGACTATTATTATTTAGACAAGTTTTGTTGTGAGTAGTTTTATTATATAACGGTTGCACTTATCTAAAATTTCAGCAATCCGGGTTGTGGACAGTTTTTCATGAAAGAGTATTAGTATTTATACGGAAAGTTATTACTTCATCTGAATAAAAATGTATTACTCCATCCGTTCTAAAATAGATGATGTTTTAGAAAAAAAGGAATAATTAAGAAACAAATATATTACCAAATTTATCCCCTAAAATTTGTGGAGATAAGATTTAATGAAATTAAATGTGAGTGGGAGGTTGAAAAGTCAAAAATATTTTTGAATTTACATAGGGACAAAATAGAGAGAAATGGTAAAAAAAAACCTAAAACATCAATTATTTTGGGAAATGATTAAGAAGCTAAAACATCATCTATTTTGGAATGGAGGGAGTAGTATTTATGCTAAAGGTATTAATAGTTTTGAACAAGGTATTATGTGGAGAATTAAAACATTTGAAGAACAGGTAACACCCTTCACTATTTTTTACCGCTAAAAAAATAGTGATACCTTTTCATGGATCTTTCAATATAAATAGTGATACATTTTTATGGATCCCACCATAACCTGAATTGTGCGGATCTAAGATCCGTGTAACTGGTGTTCCTGATAATTTGTGTTTTGTTATCTCAAAAAATTCGTGTACCTGGTGTACTTGAGGATTTATGTTTTATTTTCTCAAAAATCCATTGTTAACACTTTACATGCGAAAGTTACATGAGATTGTATTTTATTTTCTCAAAAGACCCATTGTTAACACCGTAACAATAAATTTCATGTCTAAATAAATATATAAACGCAGAAAATATGTATAAAGTTGAATTTATTGATGGGTTTGAGTATTTGTGTACAATCTCTAGTAATCCTCTGATTCTTCTCTTCGGTTGACTTCAAGATTTGATGGAGGACTTGATATCTTGATCTTCGCCTTGTTAGTAATTCTCGACTACATCTAATGTACGCAGCGGAATAATAAATCGAGAATTAAGATCGTGATTTATAACTGAATTAATCGTTGAGCATTGATTACGCATAAGTTCGAATTACTTACTTGTTGTGTAATTAATGGACAGAATTGAGCGATTGATTCACCACTTCAGGTATCCACGCGTATGTCGTCCGCCGCAGGAACAATTCTCGGTACAATTATTCGATAAGTGATCGCTAGGAAATTACTTATCAAATTCTACTGTGCCTCCAATTTTTTATCTGATAAAAACCCGTGATTCTCTACTATAGAGAATATGTATATATAGTACCATATAACCCTAGGTTTATGGGCCTAATATCCATGTCCACTTAATTAATTAATTAGTCTGACTTATTAATTAATAAATCCCACATATCCTAATCTGGTCCATATCTTTCAATCTCCCACTTAGACTAGCATTAGATATAATTCGAAGCACTAACCTTGTACCCTTGAGCGGAACAACAATACACATAAAGTGTAACCCTTCAGGCCCCCATTATCGACGATAATCTAATTAAAGTCTGCACAAAACTCCTAGACTGCGTTGCGCAGCGAACTCGATATATGAAGGACGTTTACGTGAATCTAGTAAACAAACCTTTATATGAAGTTTATGTAATATCCCTTCATTCACGAACCACCTGATTGAGCCTAGGATCTGCCATGTGTCTATCCAAATAACTCAATCACTTTTCTCATCTTTATTATATGACACATTCGATCATATTCAATTACTTTAATTGAATATATCTTTTGCATTGGCCAATGACTTTATTGTCAAATAATATAGAGAAATATGAGTGTTCTCTCGAGTTTCAATCGAGGAATGAATCCCATTCTTAGCTCAACTACCATTTCCATTTGCCTCATGATGAACCCAACATAAGACGTGTCTTATCCTCCTTTGGGAGGCAAGCGTTGTACTTGGTCAAAGTTCATCACTTAACAAACGAAATGAGTATTGACCTCAGGTCAAAGGATCATTACATACTCCACACACTAATAAACCGTAGACACTAAACAAACGGTTTAATAGTAGGGTATACCGATACTCTCCAAAGTATCCATGTGTCCATCATAGATATCTAATATCTAATAGTCGTGAGACCCACTATATTCTCTAAGAATATGATGCAGACCACATGCTAACCTATTGCATGTCATCAATATCCCATTCTTGATGACCATCGGTTATGGCAATTTCAGAATCATACTATATCATTTATGTCTCACGCCATAAATGACAGTCATGATTCAAGGGAACAGTCACAAGAATAATAACAAACCATCAAAATAATTATTCTAATAAATGCATAAACTCAAAAGACAATCAAAATGTCATAGAATGCGATCAAGAATGAATGTCTTAAACATAAGGTTTCTAAGACATGCAAACTATAAACTCCCATTGAATCAAAGCCAACTACCAATGTGACAAGCTCTCAAAGCGCTTGTTGTGCCTTGCTATACAAAACTGTTTGGTTGAAGGATTAACCAAGTTATCATCAGTGGATACTCTATCTAACTTCACATCTCCCTATTTATTATTCTCCAATCAGATTATATCTATAGGGAATATGCTTATTTCTGTTCGTGGCTCTCGATTCCTTTTGCTAGAGCAACCGCACTTACCGTTGTCACAATATAACGGTATTGCACTGCTAGCACTTGGAACGACACCTAGTTCTTTTACGAACTTTAACAAAGCAACAACCCCCTTTTTGGCAGCTTTAGATTTAGCAATATACTCGGCTTTAGTGCTGGAATCAACAGTTCTACTCTGTTTGGAACTATTCCGATTCACTGCACCACCATTTAGAACAAAAACATATCCAAACAAAGACTTGAAGTCATCATGGTCCGTTGGAAGCCAACATCAGTATACCTAGTAACTGACGACTCTAGCTGCCCACCATGGACTTTAAGAAATATTCTTTAGTCCTTCTAAGGTACTTAAGAATAGCCTTAACAGTTCTCCAGTAATCCTTACCGAGATATTGCTGAAATCTGCTCTTTCACGGATTGCAACATTGGAATGATTGCTCCCCATAATCAGTATATCGCCGACATATATGATAAGGAAGACAACATTTCATTCTTACGTTTACTATAAACGCATAGATCCTATTTGCTTCTGACAAAATCAAACAATTTGATAGCTTTGTCAAAACAAATATTCCAACTCCTAGATGCTTGCTTGAGTCCACAAATGAACTTCTTTAACTTGCATACTCCATTCGATTTTTCTTTGGATACAAAACCTTCAGGCCGTGACATATACACAGTGCCTTCAATTCTCCATTGAGAAACGCGGTTTTAACATCCATTTGCCAAATGTCAAAGTCATAGTATGCAGCTATTGCAAGAAATATCCTAATGGACTTGATGTTAGTGACTGGCGAAAAGGTTTCATCATAGTCAATGCTCTTGCGCTGACTATAACCCTTTGCCACCAACCTAGCCTTGTAGGTTTGTACCTTGCCACCTGCATCTCTCTTCTTCTTGAAGATCCATTTGCAGTCTATGGGACGAGCCCCAACTGACAAATCAACTAGTTCCCGCACTAGTTGAGGTACATCGAGTCCATTTTAAATGTTAAGGCAGCCAGCCACATCTTCGAAACGGTGCCCGACACCGCTTCGATATAGGTCTTAGATTCGTCGTCTTCTGAATCAACTTCATCATCTTGATTCTCAACCAATAGATTTAGTCTTTCAGGTGCACGACGATTCCTTTGAGGCCTATTGAGTTGGTTTTGCGTTGGTTCATTCGGTTTATTCTGATCGTGAGTTGGTTTTCAACATTTTAGAAGATTCTCAAGAATTTCACTATGATTCTCTTGAGGTGGGACTGATACAATATCTTGTCTTTGATGTATCTTATTGTCTTGAAGTGACCCTCTAAGAGTTGTTTCCCCTCCCAATAGATCATCAAAACTCCCACTGAGTTCTTGTCCACTCCATTAGACAAGACCTCATCCTCTTATGTTATCTTACGGGTTTGATACAATATCTTGTTTTGATGCATCTCATTTTCTTGAGGTGGCCCTCTAAGAGTCATTTCCCCTCCCAATAGATCATCGAAAACTCTCACTGAGTTCTTGTCCACTCCATTGGACAAGACCTCATCCTCTATGTTATTTTGTGGTTCTTGAATCTTTTCAAGATCTACCTTATTGTGACCTTGTTCCTCGGAGATATAAATATCTTCAAGAAACGCCACATTCTTGGAAACTATCACCTGGTGATCTCCAGGGCAGTAGAATTCATATCCTTAGTTTCTTGAGGATATCCACAAAATAGCATTTCTCACTTTTAGTCTCCAATTTATCAGTTGTCATAACAAAAGCAGGGTAACCCCAGGTCCGCATATGTTTAAGACTCGACTTCTTGCCACACCATAACTTATATGGTGTTTGCGTGACTGATTTAAGAGGAACTCTATTCAGAACATAACCAGCGGTTAGTAAGGCATAACCCCAAAGGAATAAGGGGAGACTGGTGAAACTCATCATGGATCGAACCATATCTAATGAAGTTCGATTTCACCTTTTGGATACTCCATTCATCTGTGGTGTACCCGGAGGTGTCCAGTCTGACCGGATTCCATGTGATTTCAAGTAATCAAGAAAATCTTGGCTTAAGTATTCCCCTCCTCGATCTAATCGGAGAGTCTTAATACTTCTCCCAAGTTGTTTCTCAACTTCTAACTTAAACTCCTTAAATTTCTCGAAGGCCCCAAGATTTGTGTTTCATGAGATACACATATCCATACCTTGAAAAATCATCAGCGAAAGTTATGAAGTACGAATATTCGTCTATTGCTTAAGTTGGAACGGTCCGCACACTGCTGTGCGGACGAACTCGAGCACAACCTTGGCACGTAACCCTTTTTCCCAGAAAGCGGTTAACTTGTCATCTTTCCTTTGAGATAAGATTCGCAAGCACCATATGATTTGAAATCAAATGATGTGAGATAGTCTAACTTTCTCAATCTTGCTTTTCTTTTCTCATTGATATGACCAAGTCTACAGTGCCATAGGTAGGGTTTATTATCCGTATTACTTAGCTTAGGTCGTTTGTTCTTGTACATTGAGAATATTTTGTTCACATACAAGCATATATATTCCATTCAAAAGAAACACACTTCCTTAAAACAATCCATTAAACGAAACAAGCATTTACTGTTTGCAAAATAGAAAGAAAAAGTCATAAATGTCTAATATTCGAATGGAAATAACATTCTTTGAAATCTAAAGAACAAAATATCAATTATATAAATCTAATTTATATCACGAAGGTAGATCTAATCTAGTCTAATTTTAATGTACAAAACATACTACCTAAGCTCTCATCCAATGCACCATGTGCTTTGAACTTCGGGCAGTCTCTCTTCCAGTGCCCCTTCTCATTGCAGAACAGACACTCATCCTTTGGTATTCTCGGCTTCTTTTGAACCCCTCCACTCTTAGGCATCAAGGTCGCATCCTTAGATGCTTTCTTCCTCTTCTTCTGCTTATTCTTCTGTTTGGAAGATCTCACAGAAGAGCTCACCATGAGCACAGAGTTGCCTTTAGAAGTAGATGATTCGTAGGTCTTAGCATGTTGTGAAGCTCTGGCAGTGTTGCCTTCGTGTTGCTCATGTTGAAATTCACTATGAAGTTTTCAAATGAACTTGGAAGAGACTGCAAAATCAGATTTATTGAGACACTTGAGGGTAGCTTCGTTCCAATCGATTCCAACCTCTCAATTAATCCGATCATCTTCAGTATATGTTCAGAAACCTGGCCCCCATCATGAAAAGCTTACACTTGAGGAGATCTCTGAGTATCTCATACTCCTGGTCTGAGCTTCTGAAGCGTACAGACTCTCCAAGTGTTTCAGCATCTCATAAGGGAACATTCTCCAATGTTGCCTATGCAGTTCAATACTCATAGAGGACAACATTAAGCATTGAGCCAATGTGGCATCCTCAACATGTTTCTTATGAGCTTCTTCGTCAAACGTAGCGTACTCAGGAGAATTCTTGTCAGGGATGACACTGATTGGTTTCTCCAAGACATAATCAATCTCATCTTGCCTTAGCACCAATCGCAAACAACGGAGCCAATCCGTAAAGTTTGACCCAGTCAACTTGTTTGTTTCCATCAAACATTTATAAGCCAAAAAGTACATTTTATCTGACGAGAAAATAATAAATGGGAAAATAAATTAGAATAAAGTAAACAAAGATCACATTCGTATCATAATCAAAACAAGAGTTTATTGTAATGATTAGCTCCCACTAATTTTAACATATTTTGCGCCCCCAAACACAAAATACGGATTTATAACAATTGTAAATCTTAGTGGTCCAAGATCCAAGTCTATATTACTGCAGCCTCTGCTTTGGCTAATGACTACAATAATATCACTAGGTAGGCCTCTAAGCCAATTGCAACAACAATTTGCAATTCTTGGTTTATTAATCCAATTAATATTGCGTCCTTAAACTATTTTGGTCGCTTTGGCGTCACAAAATAATTTAAGCAAGGCAATTCCATCACACGATGTCAACCATGCATCTATGATTGAGCCCGAGTCTTGTCGATTTAGAGTAAACACTTTGGTGTAAAACTCGTGGTCGAAAAGATTAGGAATCTCAAACAATTATGATGGACGACGCATTTTGTTTCTAAAACAAGACTTGGTTTTAGTGGGGATTTTATATGTGATACTAATTGTTAAATTTAATATCTAATATTAAATTAAACGCAATTACTGGGTGCCGCCTATCCAGGCATAAGAAATGCAGACTACACATATTGGGCGCCGTCTACCCATACATAATGTCGCGGACTACATGTATTGGGCGCCGCCTACCCAAACATAAAAGCGGTCTTAAATTACTATAATTTAAATTGAATAAGCATAAAATCAAATAATAGCTTATCACATAATATCAAATAAATGCTCAACGAATAAAATTATTAATCCAATTAAAATTTTATTCTTTAATTAAATGTGGATTAAAATTAAATATATTAATTCCAAATTAATATAAATATACATTTAATATTAATTCTAAATTAACATAAATATAGAAGTGTAGTATTATTCTTTCAAAAATAATAATACTATTATAATTAATTAATCTCATTAATAAATTAATCTTAGTCTGTTAGATTAATATATTAATTCCAAATTAATATAAGTATACCTTTAATGTTAACTCCAAAGTAACATAAATGTATAAGTCGATTATTATTATTTCAAAAACAATAATAACAAGATTCATTAATCTAATTACCAATTAATCTGTAATTAGAATTTATGAATTTATCTAATTAATAAATCTAATTTGATTAATTAAATAAAATCAAAAGTATATTTTTTTTTAAACAGCCTATTAATAATAGGCCCAACCTTTTATTTACAAAAGCCCAGCTGCATTAAAACCCAAACCCATTCTAGATTAGCCTAGCCCAACCCAAAATGGCCCAACTTTATTCCGGCCCAAAACCAAGCTTCTATCCAAGTTCATCCACCCTTCAGCCCAGATCCAATCTAGTCTAAACCAGGCCCAGCTGATACAGGCCCGAACTGGGCCCATTCCATTTAGGGTTTTGGCATAGCACTTGTCTCCATCACCCCCCACTGACGCCGCCACCGGCTGCCGCCGCTGGCCTCCATCGAACGGATGCGCAGCAGCCCGCCACAGACCACCGCCGGCATCCCTCGTCGGCCAGCAGCAGTCGAGGCTACCCGCCTGTCGCCTACGCCCTGCAGCCGCTGCCTTCGTCCGAAGAAGAGCAGCAACGCCGTGCGCCGTCGCCGGTTCGACCATTGTGCCTGAGCAGTAGAGCAGCAGTTGTTGCGTGCGACGCAGCGGCCGCCGCTTGTGACATCAGTAGCAGCCATGGTTCAAGCCAATTTAAGGGTAGAGTTCAAAACCAAGATTTCAGTAGTTGTCCATTGATGGTTCTAAACTCCAAAATAGTTTTGTATTATTTTGCCAAAAGGGGCATCCCATTCAAACAACCCAAATCCAATAACAGTTGTAAAACAATTCTCAAAAACTGTTTTAATGACGTTCAAAATAATGCAATTCGATTTTTGTGAAATTTAGATTTGGAAGAACAATTGAATGGTTTCGAAAATTTTAATCCACACATTATTAAATTAAAACAATTATAAATCGAGCCCCGGGCTCTGATACCACTGTTGGGAATTCTCGACAATATCTAATGTACGCAGCGGAATAAACAGTCGAGAATATTGATCGTTATTTATAACTGAATTAAACGTTGAGCATAAATTACGCTAAAGTTGGAACAACTTACTTGTTGCGTAATTGATCGGACTGAATTGCGCGATTGATTCACCACTTCAGGTATCCACGCGTATGTCATCCGCCGCAGGAATAATTCCTGGTACAATTATTCGATAAGTGATCGCTAGGAAATCACTTATCAAATTCTACTGTGCCTCCAATTTTTTATCTGATAAAAACCCGTGATTCTCTACTATAGAGAATATGTATATATAGTACCATATAACCCTAGGTTTATGGGCCTAATATCCATGTCCATTTAATTAAATAATTAGTCTGACTTATTAATTAATAAAGCCCACATATCCTAATCTAGTCCATATCTTTCACGCCTTTGTATCCGCTTTGACGCTAATATATATTGAATGGTTGAGAATTTCACATCTTGAATTTCTTCTCAACTTCTTGAGTTGTGGTATATATTTTTTGGTGCCTTTAAATTATGAAGAGGCCCCTTCTATAGTTGTAGGGTATGAGTTATTTCCATGTGTACTTGATGGAATCATACGATTTCATTTGGTCACTCTTGAATTGGTGATATCCTTCCCTTTGATTGGAAGATATGATTTGATTTTGTAACCAAAGTATTGGTAATTCTCTTTCATATTGATAATATTTTATCTTGATTGTAAATAAAAATAAAGATTTGAACACTTGACAATATCCGATTGACTATTTAATTAGTAATAAGTTTATATGGCTACAAACACTTTACACACGAAAGTCATAACTATTATGATAAATGACATAGGTTTTTCACCATTTGGCTAGGTTACCGAGGAGAAGGCCTATATATGTTCACAGGGAGCCCGACAACAGTACTCCTATCAGATCTTAGCAACCAACTTGATCACCAACTTGACTTTTCTACTGATAATATAACCATAATTGTGTAAAATTTGTAATTTATCCCTGCATTAAAGTAGTCTCACCCACCACATTTTGCCCTTATTTTGTCAGCTCCCTATACACGAGGGTCTATGGCCTTACACGAGGGTTACACGAGCGTTATACGAGGGTTTATGGCCTTACACGAGGGTTTATGGCATTGCACAAGGGTTTATGGCCTTGCATAAGGGTTTATGTCCTTACACGAGGATTACACTAGAGTTACACGAGATTAGATAATTTAATCTACACGAGATTTATTTGGCCTGTTGGGAACGAACGCAGCCAGAAAGATAACACAAAAAGTAAACGAGAAATCGACAACACAAAAACACACTGAATTTAATGTGGTGCACTAACAACTAGTTAGTTACGTCCATGGTCAATCGAGAGGAACTAATTCAATATCACAGAGTGTTTACAATATATGACTGAGATAAACTTTGACCCTAGGTTAACTGATAAACTCTTTGTCCTATCAAACGAAGACAAACTGAGTACCAAATCAATGGACACTCGACCAAAACAAACTCTTCACACTCTAATGACTATAACAAAATCAATGCTAATCAATACTAATCTCATAACCTAAAAACACCAATGAGACTATATACAAGCCCCCAAATTGACCTAGACACAAAATAGACCAAATTTAGGCCTAAAATGCGTAAGCTCATATTCTGCACCGCCTAACCTGTCGCGACCGCGTCCAGCTATCGCGATCGCGACGGCACCCTAGTGCCAAAATCACTAAAACGCCACAATTTATCGTGGTCGCGTTGCTCCAACGCGTGCAGAATATCTTCAAGGTATTCTCCACTTGACACGAACGTCAAACCAAACGGGACCAGATTCAAGGCACAATTCCTAACATGGCTTGAACATGAGAGTACACGAGGGTACACGAAATTAGATAATATAATCTACACGATTGTACTTATCATAGTCCGTTTGTATTAATCGTACAAAAGTTTAGTCTTATATATTAAAAGTAACATTCCACTAAAGAAGGGTGTAACATGGCTTTTGTACGATTATATATATTTTTCCATCACGAAATTACAGAAGCTTTGAGCATATATATAATTATATATTAAATTTGTTATTGAAATTATTTTTAATTACCTATTTATGTTTTTAATAATGTGTATTTTGTTAAAATGACTCTTTTAAGGAAATTTTATTCTTTGCAGCCTAAATTATGACATTTGTCACATTTTGCAATCTTTTCTAATTTTTTTCTTTTACTAAAACTTCATTTATATGTTTTTTACACTTTGTAAGCTAAATACTATTTTGACGCACTAATCAACATCAAATGTCTTATTTACTATTAATAACTATTTATAAGAAAAATATAACATTTATATAAATAATTTACAATACTAAATAAAATAAGAAAATATTCAAATATTTTGAAGAACTCACAGAATTTAATTTTTTATTCAAATTATTAAATAAATTTTGAATTTATTTTGTTAAAAATAAGAATTTATTAAATAAAAAATATTTAATATATTTGCAATTACCAAATGAAATGTTAAAAGTTGCAAATGAAAATATAACCTTAGAAAGAAAAAATTAAATAGATATAATTAAAACTTAAAAATTTATTTAGATAAATTAAAAAAATATATATAGAAATAAAAGCAGAGACATAAAGAAAAAAAATATTAAACTTTACACTACGGATGAAATATCCAAATAAAATATCATTGTTTCTTTTATTATATATTTCATGATTATTTTAATTATTTATAGTTAGAATTTAAAAATTATTTTATAAATAAAAAAATCTATATATTTTTTATATATATAAACCATAGTATGTACAATTCTATAAATAACACTTTGCAACCTAAAATTTTACACTGTGATTGGTAAGTTGTCACATTTGATAAAAATCAAATTTGATTTTACTTTTGAAAGTTGGAAATATCTTTTTACATTTCTAATCTATTTATTATGTACTACCTCCGTTTTCCTTTTCCTTTTTTTTTTTTTTAGTTTTTGTGTTTTGTTTATAATTAAATGTTCCTTTAACTTTTTTTCCACAATTTTTCCTATACTACCCCTTTTATTATCCCTAAAAATTCTCCCATTATGTAACCTACCATATAATTAGATAATAATAGTAAAGAAATATAGAGAAGGTTTTAAGGTACGAGGCTCAGAAAAGAGATGATGGAAAACGCTCTGACTTCTCTCTAACTTTCTCTCTCTAAACATCTGAAACCCTAGCCGCCGTGCTTCTGCAACCCCTTTCTGATAACCTTCTCCGATGGCGGCGTCGAGCTCTCATCTCACGTCGGCCATCGAGGGAGGAGACTTCCCACCACTTCCTTCTAAAGATCCATTAATTTCGACCGGTCAGGCGAACAAACCTCCAGATCTGCAATCTAAAACAGTTACTTTCCTGAGTGTTGCTCAGGGGAAATCGGCAGCAGAAAGGTTGGAAGGCAGATCCACTAAGAAGCTGTTTGATTCAAGCGCAGTTGAGGGCTTTGGATCTACTGGAATCTATCGAGGCACTCCGATTGTGCAATTTTCTGAATCTGAGACAGATATACTTGCCATGCAGTGCAGATTTGTGCTGATCGGTAAGTTTTCACATGGAAGTCCGCCTTTTAAAAACATTCAATCTAACCTATCTGGATTTGGATTTGTTGGATCTGTGTTTATTGGTTCTATTAATATTAAACATATCATGATAAAATTTAACAATGAGGATGATTTCCAAAGATTCTGGGCTAAACAGATTATTCATGTTGGGGGGTACCCGATGAGGGTTTTTAAATGGACAAAGGATTTTGACACTAAAACTGAGTCATCTATCGTTCCTGTATGGGTGTCTTTCCCTGAATTACCCATCCATTTATTTGATAAAAAAGCATTGTTTAGAATATCTTCACTGATTGGCCAGCCTCTTCGCATAGATGAGGCTACGGCTGTGAGAACCAGACCTAGTGTGGCTAGGGTTTGTATTGAGCTGGATCTGACCAAGCCTCGAGCAGAGGAAATTTTCATAGGGTGTGGGGAGAGTTTGATAACACAGAAAGTGACATATGAAAGAGTTCCAAACTACTGTCATACTTGTAAACATTTGGGCCATGTTGCCAGTGAATGCTTTAGTGATGATTATAAGAAAAAGTTAGCTGAAAAATCTAATGTGTCCAAGGTGGGTCAATTTAAAATTCCTGAAAAGCATTGGGTGCCTAAAGAAACTAGTAATCAAGTTAAAGACCCCAATGATGTGCGTAATAACAATGAACAGATCCTTGAAGAAGGGGAAATTGGGGGAAAAGGGGTGGGAGAGGATGACCCTAATCCTGATGAGAGTCAGATTAGGAGAGCTGTCAAAGGGAAAGGTGTTGCCACCACCCCTACTGTCACTATGAACACTGAAAAAGCCATACCTGATTTAAATAAAACTAAAAGCTATAGAGACAGGGCTGAGGGGTCTAAGAGCAAAAGTGTTAGCTATGATCAGATGGATGACTTTCAGATTCATGAAAATTCATTTTCTAAGTTGAATGTTAATGTGGAAGATGATTCTGCCATATTTGAAGATGGTATGTTGAATAATGACATTGAAACTAATTCCATTTCTCAAATGTCTCCTTTGCATGAGCTTCTGGATGAAGAGGAAGAAGAGGACAAAGGTACAGCATCTTGGGGTGAGGATATGACAGCAGAAACAAGGAAGAGGCATGGGAAGAAAAAGAATAAAAAGAAGAAGAAAAAAGGTTCTGTTCCCCTTGTAATGCAGACAAGGAGAGGAACAGTCTTTACAAAAGGTATTTCTATCTCCTCTCAATGAATGTGATTTGTTGGAATGTGAGGGGATTAGGGAATGTGAAAACTAGAAATTACTTAAAAAGGTTAATTAAAAAGAAAAAGCCTGATATTCTTGCCATTTTGGAAACCAAATCTGCTGTTGTTGATCATTTTCTTGTCCATACACTGGGGTTTCACCACGTGGAGCCCAATGCTAATGGGAAAATTTGGATCTTATGGAATGACCCTATTTCTGTTTTTGTAAAATTTTCATCTGATCAAATGATTGATGCTGAGGTGGTTAACCCTGTCCTGGATTGTAGATTTTATTGTTCCTTTGTTTATGCCTTATGTTCTAGAAAAGGGAGACTTGACTTATGGAATGATATTAGATCTAATTCTCATTCTGCTGAGCCTTGGTTGGTGTGTGGTGACTTTAACACTATATGTTCTGCTGATGAGAAAAAGGGAGGTGGTGTGGTTAAAATAAAATCTATGGATGATTTTAATAGCTTGATTAGTGATTGTGCTTTGGAAGATGCAGGGTTTTCTGGCCTTCCATTTACATGGCATGCTAACCATGTATTTGAAAGACTAGACAGGGCCTTAGTATCTTCTAAACTGTTGGATTTGTTTAATAAACTGGAAGTCAAGCATCTTATTAAAGGACCATCAGATCATTGCCCTTTACTCATTTGCCTCAAATCTGATTCTAGTACAACCAAATCATCTTTTAGATTCCTGAATGCATGGACCAAACATCATACCCTCTTGGACACGGTGAGGAACTCTTGGAGTTCCCCAGTGCTTCAAAGAGGGATGATTAAAGTTCAGCAGAAGCTGTTTAGACTCAAAAATTGTTTAAAAAGCTGGAACAAAGATGTGTTTGGTAATATCTTTGATAGGGTACAGAAAGCAGAGCAATCTCTTATCATACAAGAGGAGGCCTACTTACTGGACCCTTCAGACTCCAAATTAATTTCTCTTAAGCAAAAGCAAGCAGAATTGTCCCTTGCTTTGGCCATGGAGGAATCATTTTAGAGACAAAAATCTGCCTGTAAATGGCTAAAGGAAGGAGAGAAAAATACAGCTTATTTCCATGCATTAGTTAAAAAGAAAAGGTTCAAAAATAGGATAAATGAAATTGAAGTTGATGGTACTATAATAAAAGAGCCTGATCTAATGTGCAAAACTGCTTGTGACTTTTTTCAAAATATGTTTACATCTGATGGAGGGGAGTTGGAAAATCCTATTTTTAGTACCATCAAACCTTTAATCAAAGCTGAGGATTCTGTAAAACTTTGTTTGGTGCCAACTGAAAAGGAATTACATGAGGCTGTTTTTTCCATGGATAAGGATAGTATGGCTGGGCCTGATGGTTTTTCTGCATTATTTTTTCAATTTTGTTGGGATATTGTTAAAGATGATTTAATGGAAGCTGCTAAAGAATTCTTCCTGGGAATCCCCATGCCTAGAAGCTTCACATGCACATCTATAGCACTCATCCCTAAGAAAAACAAGCCTCTGATTTGGGCAGATTTCAGGCCCATAAGTCTTTGTAATGTTATTAATAAGATTTTAACTAAGATGGTCAATAATAGGCTGTCAACTCTCCTTCCTACATTGGTTCCTCTTGCTCAAAGTGGGTTTGTTCCCACTAGAGACATTGCGGATAATATCATTCTTGCTCAAGAGATGGTCCATGATCTTAATACTAAAAGCAAAAATGGCAGAATGATCCTTAAAATTGATCTGCAAAAGGCATATGATAGGGTAGAATGGTCTGTCCTATTTAAAATTTTAAGATTGCTTGGCTTTCCAGAGCTCTTTGTTAACTATATTGCTAATTCCATAAACAATTCTTGGTTTTCCATTCTCATCAATGGATCATTATCTGGATTTTTTAAATCTAGTAGGGGCATTAGGCAAGGGGATCCATTATCCCCCTCCTTATTTGCTATTTTCTCTAATGTACTAACATGTGGTTTGTTGGAGTTGTTTGACATATTTCCAAATCTGAGATACCACAAAAGAGGTATGGTTGTTCCTTCCTTATCGTTTGCTGATGATACTGTGGTTTTTTCCTCTACCAAAATTGAAGCTTTTAAAAAATTGATGAATTTTCTAAATCAGTTTGAGAAAGCTACTGGGCAAAAGGTGAATTACTCTAAAAGCACTGTCATCTTTGGAAAGCATACCTCAAGATATAGGAAAGGCAGAATTTTGGAAATTTCAAACTTTGTAGAAGAAAATCTGCCTTTCAAATACCTGGGGGTTCCCTTGTTTAAAGGAAGAGTTAAAAACTCTCTTTTCCAAGAACTTTTTGAAAAAATCAACAGTAGGTTGTTAGGTTGGGACAAACTTTTTCTGAGTATGGGGGGCAGGTTAGAGCTTATCAAAAGCATTCTAACCTCCATTCCTATGTACACCTTGAGAGTGGTGGGGGCCACCAAATCTGTAATTGACAGATTCCATAGATGCTTTAATAGCTTCCTATGGGGCTCAACAGGTGAACATAGGAAAATTCATTGGATGGCTTGGGAAAAATTATGTTATCCTAAAAAAGAAGGAGGATTAGGGGTGAGAAATCTGTTTGATGTGAATAGAGCTTTTGCTGTTTATGCCTGGTGGAAATTTAGAACCTCTAATGCCTTATGGATCTCTTTTTTGAAAGAAAAATATCTTAAAGAAAAGCACCCATTTACTGCGGATGTTGGTCCTAATCAATCCCACTTTTGGAAAAGGCTTTTGAACATTCAGCCCTTTACTGATGATAAAATCTTTTGGCGAATTGGAAGGGGTAATATCTCCTTTTGGTTTGACAATTGGTGTGATGCCTCTCCTCTATGCCAATTTGTGGATGTGTTTAACTATTTTGATCAGGTGAAAACATATTGGTGTAATGGTAGCTGGAACAGAGATGCATTAAATAATATTTTGCCTACTGCTGTGATTGATGCTTTTAGTCACTTACATATTGATGATAATGCAGATGACACCCCCATTTGGAAACTATCGCCCAGTGGTCTCTTCACTTTTCAGTCCTCTTGGAACTCACTGAGATTGACCAAGCCTTTAGATGCTTGGAAATCAATGATGTGGCCAAAATCTCTCACAAGCTCCCTGTCAATCTTTCTTTGGAGGTTAGTCAATAATTTCTTAGCCTTTGATGATAACCTCAGACATAAGGGATTTTTGGCTACCTCTTGGTGCCACCTATGCCACAATGCATCTGAAGAGCCCAATCATACCCTTATTCACTGTCCTATTTCGTGGCAAATCTGGAGCTATTTTGCTAAAATCTTCTCTATTCTGATCCACCCTCACTCTACTGTTAAAACGCTGATCCAAGCTTGGTTTGCCAAAAAACAAAATCCTGAGCATATCTGTACTGTCCTTCCTTGTTTGATCTTTTGGCAAATCTGGTGTGCAAGAAATCTTTCAAAATTCCAAAACCAAATGTCAATAGCCTCACAAATTCAAAAGCAGGTAGTGGATAAGCTAAGATTAATATCTAATGCTAATCTGTTCCCTTTTGGATTTTGGAGAGGTTTTTGGCATGTGGCCGGAAAATGGAAGATCCCTGTGATGATTAAAAAAGAAAAAAAAACCTGTTTTGGTTCGTTGGTTACCCCCAAATGATGCATTTTTTCAACTAAATACTGATGGGGCGTCGAAAGGAAATCCCGGCCCATCTGGGGCAGGGGGAATCATAAGAAACGCAAATGCAAAGTTCGTTGCTGGTTTTTACCAATTTTTGGGTATCTCAAACACTATCACAGCTGAATTATCAGCTATAATACAAGGCCTGAAGTTGTGCCTCAAACTGGAAATCTACTCGGTGTGGCTTGAAATTGATTCACTTGTCTTATTTTATATGTTGAGCACGAACAAAAAGGGTCATTGGACCCTTCAAGCATTATTATCAGAATATTCGAGAATGTCACAGGTGATGGAGGTGAGAATCTCGCATATACACCGAGAAGGGAATAAAGCTGCGGATCACCTAGCAAATCTGGCGGTGAAAAGACGAGAAACTGTTGAAATCTCCAATTTAAATGATTGTAATAGTCTTAAAGGTTTTGTCCTTATGGATGGATTAGGACTTCCTAGTTTTAGATTCCCTAAATAGGCTTGTAAATGTTGTGCCTTGATTTCCATTTGTATGCCCAAGTTACATTGAGTGTTAATATACAGGTAGGGGATCAGCCTTAATCCCTCCACCATGATGGTGGTTTAACCCAAAAAAAAAAAAAAAAAAAAGAAATATAGAGAAAATTAAGGGATTGAAGGGGAGAGAGAAAATCTAGAACGAGAATGATTTGTTCACTCCCCCCACTCCTTAATTTTCTTATTTAAGTCTAAAAGAACATCTAAAAAAACGGAGGTAGTATACTATATCAAATTAATCATCTTTTGACGATGTTTGATTTGACATCCATATGATATATATAATAATAATGTATTCTATTTAAAATATTATATTATTTGTTCATTGATTATTTGAGTAAGATTTCAATGATTATTGTGGGTTGTACCGTAAATATAGTATTGGTTCGGAATACAATTAAAAATCATTCAAATAATTCTCTTTACAAATTATTTTACCTAATTATTTTTAATAAAACAACTAATCAATTTATTTTATCTGACATGAATTGTCTCAATTTTCCTTCATTTATTACATTGAGAGAAAAATCAATGTATATATAATTGAACACATAATTTATCGAATTAAAAGTGATAGTTACTATTTGATTTATAATCAACATATTAAATTAGTGATTTGTCAATGTTTATTTTTTATAATAATTATTTTTGTTGATAAATCACAAAACTATGACTTTGCATCCTAAACTATGATATTATAAAAGTTGCAACTAAATTTCTTTTAAATAAGCAAAATTAACCAACTTAATTATGTCTTCTTTTTTTTTTTTCTCACTAACCAAGCTCAATTATGTTTTTTTTTTTTTTTTTCACATTTTGCAGCCTAAACATTTTTTTTTTACATTAACCAATGTGTATCTTTAAATGAATCTACTATTTACAATACAAATGTATAATTTAATTGAAAATTTTCAACATATATATGAAAGTATTAAGAAATATCGAAGAACTCATATGTTTTATTTTATTATTTCAACTATTAAATAACTTTTGGATTTTATTTTGTTATTTTGTTATTCTTTGTATATCTAAAATACCAAGTAAAGTATTAAAATTTGTAAATAAGATTTTTTAAAAGTAAATAGTTGTAGTTATAATTTAAAACTGTATATAGATAAATTTAAATATTTAAAATAAAATGAAAAAAAAGAAAAATAATTTTCTTATAATATTATTCAATTTATTTTATTTAATAATATGAATTTATATTTAGATATTTGTGTTAGTTTTAATATTCATAATTAATTAAGCTATTATGCTTATAGGTGAAGAATGATATAAACATAGTAAATGTGTGTTTGGATTTTAAAGATAAGAAATGATCATTTTGAAAAAAAAATATTTTTATATTTAATATTTATCTTAATGTTAATCTATAAAATATATAAATATATATATACACGCACACACACACACCTATATATAAAGTAAGTTATATTAAATTCATATATAACGTGCGAGGAACATATATTTATATTACTTATAATTTTATTTATGTTTTATCCTACATTTTAACAAAAATATTATATTAAGATAAAACGATCACATATTTAAATATTAGATTATATCATATTTACTTTTATTAAAATCATAACTTATTAAATAAACTTCCGTGCATTGCATGGGAGTATTACTTGTATAATTAATAACTAAAGTATATCTCATATAAAACGTAAACAAATTGGTTTTAGGAACTTTAATTCAATATCATACTGAGAAAATACAATAAACTTTTTGTTATAAGACACAGGATAAACTTTAATTCCATATTGAAACATAGAAAAATGATTTAAGCAATTCTAACTCAAAATCATACTATAGAAGAGTACGTAGTAAGAAGCTTTTATTTCAATCATCTTGCAAAGAACTTAATTTGAAATACTTTTAAATCTTTAATCAACTCCGAGGATCCACCACCACTACCTTTTCCATATCGACCTTGCTCCCTCCTAAGTTTTCATCTAAATATGCCTTTATCTGCAATTGAGGTAAATAATTATAAGCTAACTTTTAGTAAGTACATTACCTATCTCAATTGATATTTTCTTTTAAAGTACTTAAAAACATCACTTTACAAACAAATACATTTTTCACTATAAAACTCAATTAAAACACTTTGAGATCATCTAATGAATCAACACACACTATATAATAAACACTACTATGGGTTCAGACATGGTACCAATGCGTGCAACTCCATTAAGACCTAGGGTTGCTAGCCTCTGAATCCTAATAGAGCAACTAAAATTGAGAGGGCAGCTCGTGCCATTCTCATAGCTGGGTGGTCTCGTACCCAAAAGTTCCTTGGTGGACGATTTCGTCCCCTCGTACCAGCCCACTAATATAAGAAACTAATATACTTTTACAAGACTTTTGCTTAATACAATATGGACTATATGTCCTCGAACTCTATTAATATCTCATACGCTAAATATAATGAAAACTACTAATGGCTCGGACTTGGTACCAATACACGCACGCAACTAAAAACTGATAAGGTCGTCTTGTTCCTTACTCATAACTGTGTGGTCTTGTACCAAAATATTTCTTGGTGGGTGGTCTCGTGTCCTGGTAACAATTTTATAAATATAAGAAAATACTAAAAGTACTTAGTAGTACGATACTTTTGTAAAACTTAATTGTCCATTAGACAAGTAGGACTAAGATCTTGTACACAATTCTTACATCAGCTTTAAACGCATATATATAACATCAGTAGATCATAATAAAACTTGAAAAATTAAATCATTTCGAAGAACTTACACATACTTCACATAATAGGCACAACTTTATATACTTTATATAATAGACTCAAGTTCAAGTAAATTTCACATAATAGGCACAAATAATATAATCAAGCTCAAGTAAATTTAATATAATAGGCACAAATAATATAATCGAGTTCAAGTAAATTTCACATAATAAGCACGAAGAATAGAATCAAGCTCAAGTAAACTACTCATATTACAGGTGAGAGATAGGTACCAAAACCATATACAACTTAAAACACTAAAAGAAAGTCATTCAATACATCAAATCTGCACTTACTTTGCATGCAACGCTATAGATTAAAATCCCCTATAGAATACATGTAACAACTTCGAACTTATAACTTCAATAGATATAATAAGACTTGATAATTTAAATTAAATAAGGAAATTCAAGTAAACTTCACTTTCTAAAATTCTTTTGGTCTCATAACTTTTCACTAGTACAATTTTGATAAAAATAAATAAATAAATAAATAAATAAATAAATAATGTTAAAAATTCAATTTTGCCTTGAAACTTTGGAATTGGTCCGGATCTAGTCATTTTCTTGCCGCTAGTGACCAATTTGACTGAAAAATCATAAGAGCCGTTCACGTGACTCATTTTTTCAACTAATTTTTAAATACGTGGCACCAACGAGTGACGATAAAATAAAAAATTGGCAAAAAAAAGTTACGTGACCGGTACGTGCAAATTTTGGGCAAAATTGGTCGCCGACTGTGAAAAAGGACTTAACCTGGATCAATTTCAAAGTTGGGAACTAACTTGAATTTTTTACTTTTCTTTGACCAAATTATACGAGTGAAAAATTACGGGATAAAAAATAATTATAGCCCTAAACTTTACATAATAAGCACTTTAAAAATATATACTATTCATACGCTGGTGAGAGATTACTTATAAATCTTTCTTTTGACATTTAACTCAACTTAAGCACTAAAAGAAAATTATTTAATAAATCATAATTCACTTACTTCACATATAATGCTATAGACTCAAAACTTCAAAGACTCGACAATATAAACCTATAAGGCAATTCCAGTAAACTTCTTACAATAGATACAATTACAAAATTAAATTACTCATAGTGTATGCGAGAATGTGCTTACCTCGAATACATACTCATGATATCTCAAAATTCTTAACACATACTAAACTTTATCTACCAAATCATATTTCTTCTTCTAGTTTGACAGTGTAAAAAAAAAACGAGCAGCTAGAAACGGATATTAATGCATGAGTCCTTATTCTCTGCTTAGCTACTTTCTGAGGGTCTTTGATCTTGTTCACAATATCAATAGACCGTAAGTGTGTCTTCAAGTTTTTACCTTATATATATTGTCACTAACATGAAGGAGATCAAATTCAACATCAGGTTGAGATCAAATTCAACATCAGGTTGGATGGACTGTAAGTGTGTCTTCAAGTTCTTGTCTCTAAAAGCACGATAACAACTAGTTGGTCTACATGGTAATCCTCCATTGGATGATTATCCTTCCCATTTACTAAACTGAATTTGTACTTCACAGGCCCTTATTGCTGCTTCATTTGCCAGAGGTACACGCTGAATGTCCTCCTTCAAGTAATCAACAACTAATCTACATTAGACGGTAGGTTTTCTAAAAGTTTTGATAACATTTAAAACTCCTAAAAATTCACTAATTCATCTGTTGATGGTAAAATTTTTATTTTAAAATCTTCTTCTGTTTTTCGTCTCCGCTGAGGACTCGAAGCCTACATTATATCTAGGTCGACTTCCGTCTAGGGCTTTATGATAATTAATCTAGACAAACTAATGGGTCATACTTATAAACTTAAAGTAATAACTTTGAGCCCAAATATATTAGCTTGAAAATAAATTATAACTAGATTGAGCCCATATATTATAAATAATATTCTGGGCTTAACATAATTATAATTAAAAAGAATATCATATTATTTAAGTTAGTGCCAATATCCTAAGATTTTACTATAGTCTATCATGAGCAATGGTATTATTTCATTCCAATAGCAAGGAAATCAATGAAACACAAATTCAAGCATCATCATTATAGAAATCTAAATGCAGGTATAATATTCACCCTTTGAGAAACCTTGGTATTATAACACATGAGTACAAATCAATGGTTCAATTTTGTAAGTGGAATAATAAGTTGATTAAACATCCTCTTCAAATACTAGCCTTGAAGCATATTTTGGCGACCACTTTTTCATGACTACAAATAAGTGCAAAAAGCATCTTTAACGACCACTCACTTTTTTCTACAACTAAAAATAGTATAGTGTCAATAGAAACTGATTAATTGGAGGTTTTGGGTGTTGCAGGGCAGCAAGTGGCACCATTAAGCTTCGGGGTTTAGGACTAGTAAATTCAAGACATTTTGGTATGAATAACTAATACTTATATTATATTTTAATAAATAGGGAATGTTCATACTATTTTAAGGCTTCTGTAGAACGTATTCAATAGAAAACAGGAAAGAAGAAACAATCTCCCCTTGGCCAAAATATTTCGATCACAATTTTTTAAAAGTCAACTTTTATATACTAAATAGAACTCTAAATGGACGATTGATGTTCAATTCATATTAAAGTGGAGACTTATTTTCTAAATTTCTCCAAATATTTCTAGGTATGAATTTTCTGTAATAAATTTAAAAAAAATCCAGATAAAAGTTCTAAATTCTTTTATTTAAAATATATTGCTCGAAACATTTCTCACCCCTTCAAGCCCTTTTTTATGTATATATTTGCAGATTCAAGGCATAGCTATATAGCCTATATTTATAATCCTATTGAAAAACAATAATAAGATATTTAATTAAGCATATTTAGTAAAATTGTATATTGTTTATATTAGAAAAGAACATAAGCATATAGGTTCTTCATATATACATATACATGTGTGTGTTTGCGCTAATGAAAGTTAGAAAGTGACCAAAAAATATTTTAGGCCCTGTAGAAAGGGCGTTGTTTGCATTTGGCACCCATGTTCGATTTTGGCCGCTATGTTCTCACTTTTAGCCCTTGTGTTACAACACTTAACGGAATCAAATGATATTTCATTAGTTTTTAATACTAAATTCATTTCTGCATTTTTTTTTTATGTTTTGAATTTTTCTACTTTATAATTAAAAATATCATATATAAATAAACCATTAAGAACATAAAAGCTATTTTTAATAAAGGAAAAAATAAAATTAAGAAAAAAACTGAGTGCCAACCACCCACGGATCAAAACCATTTTTCCGTTTTATTTGTTTTTCGTATTAATGCTCCCATCGAACCCCTACCCAACCCCCCACCAACATCATCCCCACAGACGGTCAATTCCTTTTTTCTTTCAATTTCCTTTTAATAATGCACACCCCCATTCACCCGAACCTCACCCACCCACACCACACCCACCCCGCCTTCACCCCGGGTCAAAACTTTTCTTCCTAGTTTTTTTTTAAGTTTTTATTTTTAAAGCACTCACCCCATTCCCAACCCCTAATTCCAACCCCTAATTCCACCAGCCTTGTCAAGTTTTTTGGTTCAGTTTCTTAAAATCTATATATATATATATATATATAAACAAAATGAGTTGTTATCACAATTAAAAAAAGTGTTGTTTTCCCGTCCATTTTACATACTTTTTTTGGGAAACTGAATCTGAGAGAAATGACTAAATATGTGAATTTATTTGCTTAACTGTTTAGGAGTTTTTTTAGGAGAAAAAATATCTTTCTTATGGTAACTAAATAACTTTTTGGTGCAAGATATTAGTGTTGGAAATTAGTGATAATTAAAGTGTGGATAAGAAACTTTAATGATATAATTAAGTGGTCGGAAGTTTAATTTTGGAGGAATTAAACTTCACACGATTAATCTACGCAAAGAGTAGATAATCGTAGGATTTTAATTTTCTCAAAACCAATATGTGGTGAGTGAGAAATTAATACATAAAGTTTACAACTTTATTATGTATTAAACGTAGGATTAATAACTAAGAGGAGTTATTATCCCACATTGATTTAAGAGTTCCTTAAATTAGTATATATATATATATATATATATATATATATGAAAGCTCATTACTAAGGTGTATCAATTACACATGTGAGGGAATCCAAAGGAAGCCCACACGCGCGCTCGCTTGCTCGGCTCGGCACGGCCACGCCACGCCTCGCGCTTGGTCTTGGGTCTTGGGGAATGCCTCGATCGAGGCCCAAGTAACTTTTTGGAAGCCCAAAATCAATTGGACTTGTTGGATGAGCTTCAGGAGCCCAAAAGGTGGATGGGTTTGAATTTAAATTCAAACATGTAACATCCAACATTATGGGCTGTTAAGGAGTGAATAAATTGGGTCGTTACTAAGCCCGTAATAGCCAACAATTAAGTAACAGAATTAAATCTATTTAATTCTGATGTTACCCAGCAGCAGCCTATAAATACATGTTTCCTGCATGCAAACAATACACAATTTTCACCTGAATCATCATACTCTTTTCTGCACTCTTTGTATTCTGCTCCAGTTCAAACTCGAACATCTAAGTTTGCCGGAGCCTTTTCTATTAGTGGTGCTACTACAGAAAAGGACGTAAACCGTTATATCTTTGGGGTCTATTACTTCATTCCGTGAGCACTACCCGGGAAGTAATTTGTCCTAAGGACAGTGGTCTTACACGTCTCGGTTTTTTTTTGTTTTGTTCATTTCTATTTCATTTCCAGTTTTCCAGAACATTGTAATAACAATCTTAGGACCAATTATATTCTTTTTCTGAATTCTAGAAAAATGTCGAATGTAATGAACAACCAAGCTGTTCCTCCTGTTCCAGCAAGAGTTAACTCGACTCCACCGATTAACTCTGTCAAAAAGCCGAAAAAGTTCTCCGGTGACAATTTCAAGAGGTGGCAACAAAAGATGCCGTTCTACATAACAACTTTAGGTTTCGCGTCATTTCTCAAGGAAGATCCTCCGGCTGCTCCTGCAGAAACCGATACTGATGAACAAAAGCGAGTTGCCTTTGACTCGTGGTCACATGGTGACTACCTTTGCAGAAACTATGTCATGAATGGACTTGCTGATCCATTATACAATGTATATCAAGATATCAAGTCAACTAAAGAGCTATGGGATGCTTTGGAAAAGAAGTACAAGACAGATGATGCCGGCACAAAGAAATTTGTGGTGGCTCGGTTTTTAGACTTTAAAATGGTTGACAACCGTTCGGTTGTGGAGCAAGCTCAAGAGCTTTAGCTCATCGTTCATGAGGCTTCGGCCGAAGATATGAAACTTCCGGTGCCATTTGTGGTGGCAAGCTTGATCGAGAAGCTGCCTCCGGGTTGAGTGACTTCAAGAATTACTTGAAGCACAAGCAAAAGGAAATGATAGTTGAAGACTTAATCCTTAAGCTGCGGATTGAAGAGGACAACCGGAAGAATGAGTCCAAGTTTAGGGCTCATGTTGATGCAAGAGCCAACCTTATGGAGAGGGGATCCTCGAGTGATAATAAGAGGAAACGCCTAAATGACAACAACAATCAGGGAAACCGTGGGCCAAACAACAATGGCAAAGGTAAACAACGTGCGAATGTGACAAGATTTGCAGGAAATTGTTACAATTGTGGCAAGCCCAACCCATGGCTAAAAACTGTAATCTGCCTAAGCAGAAAAAGAAGAAAGTGACAGCTAATGTTGTTGAGGATAATGAGTTGGACATCACTGCTGTAATTTTTGAGGCCAACGTTGTGGACAGTCCAAGAGAATGGTTTGTTGATACAGGAGCCTCTTGTCACGTCTGTTCTGATATAGAGGTTTTCTCAAGCTATAAGGCTTCTTCCGGGAGGAAGCTGCATATGGGAAACCAAGCCTCTTCTGAGGTGGCTGGGTGGGCAACGTAGTTCTAAAGCTAACTTCTGGCAAAGAGCTCACTCTGAAGGATGTGCTGCATGTCCCAGACATCCGGAAAAATTTGGTTTCTGGATCTTTGCTGGTGAAGCATGGGTTTCGTCTAGTCTTCGAAGCTGACAAGTTCATACTGAGCAAGCAAGGAGTTTTCATAGAGAAGGACTTTGTAGTGAATGGATTGTTCAAAATGAATGTAATGGCTAAGCACCAAATGAATAATGTAACTTCTGCTATGAATGAAAAAGCATCAACTTCTTCTTACTTGCTTGAGTGTTCCTCTTTATGGCATTCTAGATTAGGACATGTTAATCTCAATGCTATAAAGCGCTTAGTAAATTTAGATTTGCTAAAACTGAATGAAGTTAAATCACATGGAAAATGTGAGGTATGTTTTGAAGCTAAAATGGCTAAATTATCTTTTCATTCAGTAGAAAGGAGCACAATACCTCTAGAATTAATACACACTGATGTGTGTGACTTGAAATTTGTGCAGACTAGAGGTGGTAAAAAGTTTTTTATAACTTTTATAGATGATTGCACAAGATATTGCTATCTTTATCTTCTAAGAAGTAAAGATGAAGCAATAGAGGCATTTAAACACTACAAAGCCGAAGCTGAAAATCAACTAGGCACCCGAATTAAAATAATTCGAAGTGATAGAGGTGGTGAATATACGACTCCGTTTGAAGAGTTATGTTCTCAAAATGGCATAATTCATCAAACAACAGCTCCTTATTCTCCACAATCTAACGGCGTTGCAGAACGCAAAAATCGTACTCTTAAGGAGATGATGAACGCTTTGTTGATTAGCTCAGGATTACCCCAGAACATGTGGGGGGAAGCTGTTCTTACAGCTAACTATATATTGAATAAAATTCCACTAAAAAGAGTAGACAAAACTCCTTACGAATTGTGGAAAGAGCGGAAGCCGTCTTACAAAATATCTCAAAGTGTGGGGGTGTTTGGCTAAGGTTGAGGTGCCATTACCTAAACAAGTGAGAATTGGCCCTAAAACGGTTGATTGTATATTTGTTGGGTATGCACTCAACAACAGTGCATATAGATTTCAGATTCATAAATCTGAAATTCCAGATATGACTGTAGGGACAGTCATGGAATCAAGGAACGCAGTATTCTTTGAAAATATCTTTCCATGTAGAGAAAGATTGATAGAAAGTTCAAATCAAGGAATTACTTTAGAAAAAGGAAGTAGTTCAAATTTAAAAAGAACTGTTGAAGCTACAAGTAGTTCTCGGACCTTAGAAGAAGAGGAAACGAGACGTAGCAAAAGAGCAAAGACTGCCAAGTCATTCGGTCCTGATTTTACCATATATATGCTAGATGATGAACCGAAGTCAATAAAAGAAGCCCTGTCTAGTCCAGATGCACCATACTGGAAAGAAGTACTCAACAGTGAAATTGAATCCATCATGCAAAACCACACGTGGGAGTTAACTGACCTTCCGTCAGGTTGTAAACCTTTAGGATGCAAATGGATCCTAAAGAAAAAGTACAAAGCAGATGGTTCAATAGATAAATACAAAGCTCATTTGGTAGCTAAAGGCTTCAAACAGAAAGAAGGTGAATACTTCTTTGATACTTACTCCCCTGTGACCAGGATCACATCAATTCGAGTGCTTCTCTCGATTGCTGCAATACACAATCTTGAGATTCATCAAATGGATGTGAAGACTGTACTTTTAAATGGAGAGTTAGAGGAAGAGATCTATATGAATCAACCCGAAGGGTTTGTGGTACCTGGACAAGAAAAGAAGGTATGTAGACTAGTAAAGTCGTTATATGGTCTCAAACAAGCGCCAAAACAATGGCACTTGAAATTTGACACCACAATGTTGTCAAATGGTTTCAGAAACAACAAATGTGACAAATGTGTGTACATAAAAGGTACATCAGAAGCATATGTCATAGTATGTCTATACGTAGATGATATGTTAATCATGGGAAGTAGCCATGAAATAATCATGGATACTAAGAAGATGTTGAAAATAAATTTCGACATGAAGGATATGGGTTTGGCTGATGTGATTCTCGGAATAAAAATAGTTAGGACATCAGAGGGAATTGTTCTGACACAATCTCACTATGTAGAGAAAGTACTCAGAAAATTCAATGCCTTTGATGGTCCACCTGCCAAGACACCATTAGAATTAAATGTTCATCTTAGGAAGAACATGAGTGAACCTGTGGCTCAAGTTGAATATGCAAAAGTGATAGGGAGTCTTATGTACATAACAAATTGTACTAGACCGGATCTTGCATGTTCGGTTAACAAAATGAGCAGGTTTACAAGTAATCCAAGTCAAGAACATTGGAAAGCATTGACAAGGATTTTGAGATACTTAAAGTATACTCTTAATCATGGGCTTCATTACACGAGATATCCTCTAGTTATTGAAGGATACAGTGATGCGAATTGGATTTCGGACACTAAAAATTCTTTTTCCACTAGTGGATACGTATTCACTATTGGAGGTGGAGCAGTGTCATGGAAATCTACAAAGCAAACGTGTATAGCCAGATCCACCATGGAGTCAGAGTTCATAGCTTTGGATAAAGCTGGTGAGGAAGCAGAATGGCTTCGCAACCTTTTAGAAGACATTCCATGTTGGAGCAAACCTGTACCGGCTATAATGGTTCATTGTGACTGTCAAGCCGCTATAGGAAGAGCGTTAAACAATATGTATAACGGTAAGTCTAGGCACATACGCCGTAGGCATAACACCGTAAGATAATTGATCTCTAGTGGGGTTATCACAATAGACTATATAAAGTCTAAGGATAACTTAGCGGATCTGTTGACCAAAGGTTTAAACCGAGATCAGTTGTTCAAGTTGCGAGAGGGAATGGGAGTAAAACCCAACAACTAAAGAATAATCAAAATGGATACCCAACCATGATGAGTGGAGATCCCACAAACTTGGTTCAATGGGACAACTAATTTTTGAAAGTTCGGAGGAGGCACTTGGAAGAATATATCTTCAAAATCCATCCCTGGAACGCAAGATAAGTGCGTAAAACCTGTAATGGTGGTAGAGGATAAGTCTTATGACTTTTAATGACTTCGAGACACCTTAAGGAGGTAGAATAGTACAGGATACTCGATAAAGAAGTCACCTATGTAAGTGTGAAGTAAAGGGCCGCTTCAAATGAAACACTTATGAATCCAAAGAGGGTCCATGGCCGAAACAGACCAAAACGTGAGAACAAGGATGTTCTGGTCAGTATTGTGTAATCATTGTTGACTAGGTACACACTAAGGAGGATTGGTTCAAAGATTAAAAATCTACCAAACCACCGGTGTATCCGACAAGTGAATTACTATGGAAGGTTCAAAGTCATAAACTACCTTTCCTTAGGCAGTACTAATCACTAAGAGTCTAGACTGGAGATTGCATTCATGCATGCATTAATTTTCACTCATGTGGGGGATTGTTGGAAATTAGTAATAATTAAAGTGTGGATAAGAAATTTTAATGATATAATTAAGTGGTCGGAAGTTTAATTTTGTAGGAATTAAACTTCACACGATTAATCTATGCAAAGAGTGGATAATCATAGGATTTTAATTTTCTCAAAACCAATATGTGGTGAGTGAGAAATTAATACATAAAGTTTACTACTTGATTATGTATTAAATGTAGGATTAATAACTAAGAGGAGTTATTATCCTACATTGATTTAAGAGCTCCTTAAATTAGTATATATATATATAGGAAAGCTCATTACTAAGGTGTATCAATTACACATGTGAGGGAATCCAAAAGAAGTCCACACGCGCGCTCGCTTGCTCGGCTCGGCACGACCACGGCCACGTCACGCCTCGGGCTTGGTCTTGGGTCTTGGGAAATGCCTCGGTCGAGACCCAAGTAACTTTTTGGAAGCCCAAAATTAATTGGGCTTGTCGGATGAGCTTCAGGAGCCCAAAAGGTGGATGGGTTTGAATTTAAATTCAAACCTGTAACATCCAACATTATGGGCTGTTAAGGAGTGAATAAATTGGGCCATTACTAAGCCTGTAACAGCCAACAATTAAGTGACAGAATTAAATCTATTTAATTCTGATGTTCCCCAGCAGCAGCCTATAAATACATGTTTCCTACATGCAAACAATACACAATTTTCACCTGAATCATCATACTCTTTTCTGCACTCTTTGCATTCAGCTCCAGTTCAGACTCGAACATCTGAGTTCGCCGGAGCCTTTTCTGTTAGTGGTGCTACTACAGAAAAGGACGTAAACCGTTATATCTTTAGGGTCTATAACTTCATTCCGTGAGCACTAGCTGGGAAGTAATTTGTCCTAAGGATAGTGGTCTTCCACGTCTCGGTTTTTTTTTTTTTTTTTTTTGGTTCATTTTTGTTTCATTTCCAGTTTTCCAGAACATTGTAATAACAATTAGGTGTTGAGATAATCACTCTGTTAGTTATTGCTATTGCGTATAAATATACAATAAAGATTATTAATATAACATATCATATCTTAAAAGATCTCCAAAACTGATCTGAAATAATTGGTAGTTCTGAATTTTAGGAATCTTGATTGCATAATTAACCCTAATGAATCATCTATAAAAACGTAAAAATGACTCGCAACATAATCACAATTTTCCTACTACATATACATTCTTTGCGCTCAGAAGTAAGGCTGTAAGTTATTACATTTTAACGTTTTTTCTCGAATCTGTAGAAATACATCACTCTATTGTGCATATGTGCTCACAATTCTATCCATGTTTTAAAAGTCTGTTTTGAAGTCTTCATTTCATCTTCTGTGAAAAAAAATGTATTGGCACGCGATGCTAATATCTGTTTCTTTTATCAGAATTGACTGAGCAATGCACTATTACAACTGTGTTTTCGTGGAGCATCTTTATCCTCCTTCGAATCATCTTTTGCAGAAAATAATACAGAATTTCAGAACCAATCTGACAGTATGTAAATTGTTTGTGGTTAGAGCTGGCAAAACTGGCCCGGCCCGATGGACCGTCCCGTTTAGCCCGAAATATAGAGCGGGATGGACCGGAATATTAGAGACCTGAAAAAATTTGGGCTTTTTTGGCCCGGCCCGACGGGCTTTTCTTTTGGCGGGCCAAGCCCGGGCCGGCCCGATGAAATTGAATTTTTTCCCCTCACTAATGGAATAAGAAAATTTAGGAATTAGGTAATATCTTGTGTACTATTTGAAATATGTTTTCTTTTTTCTTTTTCTAGCAGAGCATAAATGTATCTATTTACCGAGAAATTAAAATATTTGACTAATTTAATACACTATTTCTTCAGTTTTATTAGCCGAAGATGGAAAATGAATTGGATCCAAGCATGCTCATTAATTATTATGTGTCGAAAAATGAAAAATTGATTAACATGTAGTATTGTACGTACACAAAAATTAAATAACTTGTGACGTGTAGTATATAACTATATATCATCATCCATTCCTTCTTTTTTATTATTATTATTATTGTAATATATGGGGTTTGAGACATGCCTATAGATTAATAGATATCATTCCATATTGCAGCGAATAGTAATATATTATCTTCCGATCAAGTTTTTTCTTAAGAGAATTAAACTGAAGTTCGCCTCAATACATAATTCTACTTCATGGTTAAAGTAATTAAAAAGAAAAGAAAAACCCTCATTGGTGGACTTTTTTGGCCCGATGGCTCGAGGTCCTCCGGGCCGAACCTAGCATTTCTAGGCCCGAAAAAAATCGAGCCCGGCCCGAACTTTCCCTTGGCCGGGTCGGGCCGCCGGAATTGCCACCTCTATTTGTGGTCATAGATTGCTGAATTGATATACGTTTATGAGCATCTTAATGACAATTTACATACAAATATACCATAAGAGTATGATGACTAGGTCTATAGCCACTTACAAAGGCCTTGAATGTAGGTTTAAGGGTTGTCATCTCATATATGCAGTATCCTGGATGACTTTACATTGTAGAGACTAGTAATATTTCTGTGCGATGCACGGAAGTTTATTTAAAAAGTAATAATTTTAATAAAACTAAATATGATACTCCCTCCGTCCCACCTGAGTTTGCACACTTTTCTTTTTGATACGTCCCACACCAATATGCACACTTCTCACAATCTCCCCCCTTAAAATCTTCATCTTCAATCTCCACCTTTAAAAAAGTCAACAAAAAAGCAAAAGCAGTTTTTTCTTAATATACGTGTCGGGTCAACCGTGCAAACTTCCGCAGGACAGAGGGTGTATAATATAATATTGAAATATGCGATCGCTTTATCTTAATAATTTTATTTTTTTGTTAAAATATAGGATACAACATAAATAAATTATAAGTAATGTAAATATAAGTTTCTCGCACGTCATATATGAATTTAATATAACTTACTTTATATATATATATACTTTTTTTTTATAGATTAACATTAAGATAAATATTCAATATTGAAAAAAAAATCTTTTTTCAAAATGGTCATTTCTTATCTTTGAAATCCAAACACACATTTAGTGTGTATGCATCATTCTTCACCTATGTGCATATATAATAGCTTAATTAATTATGAATGTTAAAACAAATATACATATATAACTGTCAACTCATATTATTAAAAAAAATAAACTGAATAATGTTATAAGAAATTTATTTTTCTTTATTTTTTTCCATTTTACTTTAAATATTTAAATTTATCTAAATAAAGTTTTAAATTCTAAATATAATTATCTCATTTTATAAAATCTTATATGCAAGTTTTAGTACTTTACTTGGTATTTTCGATATACAAAGAATAAAAAATTAGCAAAATAAAATTCAAAAGTTATTCAATAGTTGGAATAACAAAATAATTCAATAGTTGGAATAACAAAATAAAACATATGAGTGCTCTAATATTTCTTAATACTTTAATATATATATATATATTTATATATATATATATATATATGTTGAAAAGTTTCAATTAAATTAGACATTTATATTGTAAATAGTAGATTTATCTAAAGATATACATTGGTTAATGTAAAAAAAATAAAAATTGTTTAGGTTGCAAAATGTGGGGGGGGGGAAGACATAATTGAGATTGGTTAATGTGACCCAGTATTGTTTAGGTTGCAAAGTCTAAAAAACATATAGTTCTAGTTGGTTAATTTTGCTTATTTAAAAGATGTTCAGTTGCAACCTGTATAATATCATAGTATAGGTTGCAAATTGTATTTATTAAATATATCTAAAACATATAAAATTAATAAAAAAAATCTAAGATTAATTATCATATATAAAGCTAGATATATGTGCAAAAATCATAGTTTTGTGATTTATCAACAAAAATAATTATTATATCAAATAAGCATTAGCAAATTCAATAATTTAGTATGTTGATTATAAATCAAATATTAACTTGAGACAATTCATGTCAGATAAAACAAATTGATTAGTTGTGGTTTTAATAAAATAATCAAGTAAAATAATTGACTGAAAGAGAATTATTTGAATGATTTTTAATTGTATTCCAAACCAATACTCTATATTTTGTACAACCCACAATAAACACTGAAATCTTACTTAAATCACCAACGAACAAATACTATAATATTTTAAGTAGAATATCTTATTATTATTATATATGTCATATGGATGTCAAATCAAACATTGTCAAAAGATAATTAATTCAATATAGTATACATAATAAAAAGATTAGAAATGAAAAAAAAAAGAAAAAAAAAAAGATATTTGCAACTTTAGAAAGTAAAATAAATTTTGATTCTTACCAACTGTGAGAACAACTTACCAATCACAGTCTAAAACTTTAGGCTGGAAAGTATTACTTACAGAATTGATACCTTCTTTCAAAGTTGATGCATTGGTGTCTCTAACATGAACAAGTCCAAAGAAGCGTTCTTCTACACATCCATCTTTATCCACAAATCTCAAGACAATGGACATTTGCTCCTTCTTTGATTCATCCCTAGCTTCATCAACGATGATACAAAATTTGGCATCACCAATTTCTTCACAAATAGCATTCTTGACTTTAGTAGCCATAACCTGCAGAATTTTCTTTTGAACATTTGGGCACCTGTATGTTGCATTTTTTGGAGCTTTATCCACAACTTCCTTTACTTTGTCATTATAAGAGGATATGAAGCTTAACAATTCTAGAAAATTTCCTCGATTAGCTGATGTTATAGACTCATCATGCCCTCTAAAAGAACATCCTTGAAATGCAAGTCATCTAATAGTCTCGATTGAAGCTTTCACACGGAGTCTATTTTCAACACGTTCTTGGGAAGCCCTTCTTTCAATAGCGTGAGCAATATGTGTTTGTTGGTTCATTAAATCTGCACGTGCTCTCTCAGCATCTCGATGAGGTGAAGTTAGTTCTTTCCCAATGTGTGCCAAAAAAGAACATCTAAGGTCATCCCTAACCTTCTTCCACGACCGAAATCCATTGATTGTAAATGCATCTAATCCAGAAGGACCACCTTTGGTATGAAACAAAAAACATGGTAGACAAAATGCAACATCTATCCTCGGAGAATACTCCAACCATGATGGGAATAACTTAAACCATGAGGCTTGAAAATTGCGAGAATGTTTTTCTCCAGACCTCGGATAGGTTGAAGGTATATGTTGGTATGGTCCAGCTTTGATATATGCCCTCCTAACTTCATCACGTTTTTCAATAAGATACTCCCATATTGGCGGCCGTAATCCTGGATCACGTTCTAATGCTTGAGTATCAAATATCTCATTGATTTCTACCCTAAAGATTTTGCAGGACGAGTTTCATCATTATCTATAGATGGATTAGACTGAGATGCTCGAGTATCTCCATTCTTTCTCTCAAAGAAACAAACTAGTGTCCGTGGCTTTTTCATCTACAAAATAATTAAATACAAGACTACATTACATTCCAAATTCTAACTTTTAACCAATAATGAATGATATGATTGCTCGCTTTTCAACTTAACCACACATATTGAAATATTGTACATGAAAAATAAAGAGAGATTTGTGTATCAAACCCTAGCAAAATTATTAATCACAATAAATCAACACAATAATACTAATAATATATGTGGTGTGGAAAATACTTTAAGTTTTAAGGCCTCCTCTCAACCCCTAATCTCTTCCATTAAGCCATTACTAGATCACTTTATAGTTTAATTTTAGAATAAAAATACATAAATATTTATGAATCTACAAGATGGGAAGGGGACAAGGGGTGGAGGGAAACAAAAAAGACAATAAACAAATAATATAAAGCAAAAATAAATACAAATAAAATAAACAAACCTCAAAAATGGTGAAAATGGAAGAAAGCTGGAAGAAAGCTCTGCTTCTGCTGCCGCTTCCTACTGTCAGCTGTTGAGTGGATTCAAAAAGAAATAGAAATAATTGTTTGTGGGCCTCAATCATCTACTACTTAATTTGATGTATTAATTTATTATATTCTTGTGGGCCTCACTAAGTATATTAAAAAGCCCAAATCTGTTGACTTTCAAAACCCAATAATTTGAATTGCTGCAGAGGCAGCTTAGTAGCATATTCTTACATTAAATGAGGGGGGCCCACGAACTATGTCTGCAACTTTAAATTTTCAGTGCTAAAGATATATATACATACTATGTTCTTGCACAAAATTTTGGGGGGGGGGGGGGGGGGGCATGGCCCTCTCCCATATAAAGCTCCCTCCGCCCCTGTTTAGGTCGGCGTAAATAATTAAGTTCATGTAATTTCGTCAAGAGTTTTTTAAATTATTTATTCCAAGAAATTTAGGAATTTATTTCGCGCATAGGGGATCACATTGACATACGGTTGCCATTTTTATGTCTATTTTAAATTTATTTCGCATTTCTTATGCATTTAAGGGTAATTAGTACTCCCTCCGTCCCAACTTATCTTGCAGAAGAGGGTCAACACGGGTATTAAGAAAAGTTATTTTTAATTGTTTGTTTACTTTTCAAAAGTGGATTAAGAGTGGAGATTATGTTATAACTTTCATTTGTTAGGCTGTGCAAGATAAGGTGGGACGATCGTTTAAGGAAAGTGTGCAATATAAGGTGAGACGGAGGAAGTATCAATCAATAATATAATAACATCACAAATTATGTGCACATTAGAACATATTAAAATGCTCCCCTACCATCGAGGTTGGAACCAGAATAGAAAGTCGAGAGGGGCCAAACAGTAAAAATATATAAATAATAAAAATAAAATGTATTTTGAACAAATTAATATTAATACTTTTTATTTAATATCCCAAATATAATATAATCCTAATCTTAAAATTTAGAATATTGGTTCAGTATTTTATCAAATTAATGAATGCAAATGGAGAAAAATAAAATATTTTCGTATGTTCTATTGAAAAAAAAATATAAAAAGATACTTTAGGGGGTTAAACATGTACACTCCTATATAAATATATTAAAAAAATAAAGAATAATGTATAAGTGAAAATTTAAACAAATTTGGAGGGAGGGGGGAGGCCACCCTTGCAATAAGGGTGGTTCTGCCCCTGCTACCCATCATTGACGCATGAGTTAACGTGCTCATAATTTATATGTAATGATCTTATTCTAAGATTATGGTAGATGATTAAGTTAATTTTATGTGATTTTAACATATTAATTGGTGAGCACATAGGTGAGTAGGGGAATGACAATGTTAAAAGTATAATTTATCCCGTGCATCGCACGAATAGACATCTAATTATAAAAACAAGTAATTAAAAATAATCAGTCTTGTTGTTAGAGATGTTTGATTGTAATGAAAGATATGGACTAGATTAGGATATGTGGACTTTATTAATTAATAAGTCAGACTAATTAATTAATTAAGTGGACATGGATATTAGGCCCATAAACCTAGGGTTATATGGTACTATATATACATATTCTCTATAATAGAGAATAAAGGGTTTTTTATCAGATAAAAATTGGAGGCACTATAGAATTTGATAAGTGATTTCCTAGCGATCACTTATCGAATAATTGTACCGGGAATTGTTCCTGCGGCGGACAACATACGCATGGATACCTGAAGTGGTGAATCAATCGCGCAATTCAGTCCGATCAATTACGCAACAAGTAAGTTGTTCCAACTTTAGCGTAATTTATGTTCAATGTTTAAATCAGTTGTAAATCACGATCAATATTCTCGACTGTTTATTCCGCTGCGTACATTAGATGTTGTCGAGAATTCCCAACAGTGGTATCAGAGCCCGAGGCTCGATTTATAATTGATATAATAGTTAAATTAATTGTGGATTAAAATTTTAAAAAACAATAATTATGTCGTTTCCAATTTGAAATTCTGGAATTTGTTTTGAAAGGTTATGCAAATTTGAAAACTGATGCATCCCGTTTCAAAACTAAACTAAAAAAAAAAATTGTTTTGGACTTTGTTGATGGCCAATTGCCCGTCGACCATCACAATGGCTCCGGTGGCGGCAGCTGGGTGCACGGCACTGCTGCTGCGCTACTGGTGGTCTTGCTAGTGACCAACGACAGCGGCAGGATAGTTTGTTGTTGTTACGCTCTGCTGTCTTCGACGGCGGTGGCGGACTGCTGCTGTTGCACGGTTGCGGCTGCTGCGTGGCTTTTGACGTCTGCGGCGGTGGCGACTTACGGTGGCGCCAGCATCATGACGGTTGACGGCCAAGGGGCAGCAGGTTTTGGGCTGGGCTGGATTCTGAGACAGGGCTTGGACTTAATCTGGAATTGAGTCAGTTTTAAACTGGGCCTGATTTATTTTGGGCCCAATAGTATATTAAAAAAAATTGGATTAATTCTTAAGACCCAATTACAATATTAATTTGTTAATTAGATTAATAAATCTTATTATTATTGTTTTGAATAATAATAATAGACTTATACATTTATGTTAATTTGGAATTAACATTAAAGTAACTTATATTAATTTGGAATTAATATATTTATCTAATTGACTAATATTAATTATATTAATAATTTTAATAGTATTATTATTTTGAAAGAATAATACTAGACTTATATATTTATATCAATTTAGAATTAATATTAAAAGTATATGTATATATTAATTTGGAATTAATATATTTAATTTTAATCCACATTTAATTAAAGAATAAAATTCTAATTGGATTAATAATTTTATTCGTTGAGCATTTATTCGATATTATGTGATAAGCTATTATTTGATTTTATGCTTATTCAATTTAAATTATAGTAATTTAAGACCGCTTTTATGTTTGGGTAGGCGGCGCCCAATACATGAAGTCCGCGACATTATGTATGGGTAGGCGGCGCCCAAATTTGTGTGGTCCGCATTTCTTATGCCTGGGTAGGCGGCACCCAGTAATTGCGTTTAATTTAATATTAGATATTAAATTTAACAATTAGTATCACATATAAAATCCGCACTAAAACCAAGTCTTATTTAGAAATAAAAGCGCCGTCCATCATAATTGTCTGAAATTCTTAATCTCTTCGTCCAAGAGTTTTACACCAAAGTGTTTACTCTAAAACAACGAGGTTAGGGCTCATTCATAGATGCATGGTTGGCATCATGTGATGGAATTAACTTGCTTAAATTATTTTGTGACGCCAAAGCGGCCAAAATAGTTTAAGGACGCAAATATTAATTGGATTAATAAACCAAGAATTGCAAAATTGTTGTTGCAATTGGCTTAGAGGCCTACCTAGTGATATTATTGTAGTCATCAGCCAAAGCAGAGGCTGCAGTAATATAGACTTGAATCTTGCACCACTAAGATTTATAATTGTTGTAAATCCATATTTTGTGTTTGGGGGCGCAAAATGTGTTAAAATTAGTGGGAGCTAATCATTACAATAAAACCCTTGTTTTGATTAGTGAAACGAATGTGATCTTTGTTTACTTTATTCTGATTTATTTTCCCATTTTATTATTTTCTCGTCAGATAAAATGTCGTTTTTGGCTTATAAATGTTTGATGGAAACAAACAAGTTGACTGGGTCAAACTTTACGGATTAGCTCCGTTGTTTGCGATTGGTGCTAAGGCAAGACGAGATTGAGTATGTCTTGGACAAACCAATCAGTGTCATCCCTGACAAGAATTCTCCTGAGTACGCTACGTTTGACGAAGAAGCTCATAAGAAACATGTTGAGGATGCCACATTGGCTCAATGCTTAATGTTGTCCTCTATGAGTATTGAACTGCATAGGCAACATTGGAGCATGTTCCCTTATGAGATGCTGAAACACTTGGAGAGTCTGTACGCTTCAGAAGCTCAGACCATGGAGTATGAGATACTCAGAGATCTCCTCAAGTGTAAGCTTCATGATGGAGGCCAGGTTTCTGAACATATACTGAAGATGATCGGATTAATTGAGAGGTTGGAATCGATTGGAACGAAGCTACCCTCAAGTGTCTCAATAAATCTGATTTTGCAGTCTCTTCCAAGTTCATTTGAAAACTTCATAGTGAATTTCAACATGAGCAACACGAAGGCAGCACTGCCAGAGCTTCACAACATGCTCAAGACCTACGAATCATCTACTTCTAAAGGCAACTCTGTGCTCATGGTGAGCTCTTCTGTGAGATCTTCCAAACAGAAGAATAAGCAGAAGAAGAGGAAGAAAGCATCTAAGGATGCGGCCTTGATGCCTAAGAGTGGAGGGGTTCAAAAGAAGCCGAGAATACCAAAGGATGAGTGTCTGTTCTGCAATGAGAAGGGGCACTGGAAGAGAGACTACCCGAAGTTCAAAGCACATGGTGCATTGGATGAGAGCTTAAGTAGTTTATTTTGTACGTTGAAAGTAGATTAGATTAGATCTTCCTTCGGAATATAAATTAGATTTATATAATTGATATTTTGTTCTTTAGATTTCAAAGAATATTATTCCATTCGAATATTAGACATTTATGACTTTTTCTTTCTATTTTGCAAACAGAAGATGCTTGTTTTGCTTAATGGATTGTTTTAAGGAAGTGTCTTTCTTTTAAATGGAATATATATACTTGAATGTGAACAAAATATTTTCAATGTACAAGAACAAACAGCCTGAGCTAAGTAATACGAATAATAAAACCTACCTGTGGCACTGTAGACTTGGTTATATCAATGAGAAAAGAATAGCAAGATTGAGAAAGTTAGACTATCTCACATCATTTGATTTCGAATCATATGGTGCTTGCGAATCTTGTCTCAAAGGAAAGATGACAAGTTAACCACTTTCTGGGAAAAGGGTTACGTGCCAAGGTTGTGCTCGAGTTGGTCCGCACAGCGGTGTGCAGACCGTTCCAACTTAAGCAATTGGCGAATATTCGTACTTCACAACTTTCACTGATGATTTTTCAAGGTATGGATATGTGTATCTCATGAAACACAAATCTGAGGCCTTCGAGAAATTTAAGGATTTTAAGTTAGAAGTTAAGAAACAACTTGGAAAAGTATTAAGACTCTCCAATCAGATCGAGGAGGGGAATACTTAAGCCGAGATTTTCTTGATTACTTGAAATCACATGGAATCCGGTCAGACTGGACACCTCCGAGTACACCACAGATGAATGGAGTATCCGAAAGGAGAAATCGAACTTCATTAGATATGGTTCGATCCATGATGAGTTTCACCAGTCTTTCCTTATTCCTTTGGGGTTATGTCTTACTAACCGATGGTTATGTTCTGAATAGAGCTCCTCTTGAATCGGTCATGCAAATACCATAAAAGTTATGGTGTGGCAAGAAGTCCAATCTTAACCATATGCGGACCTAGGGTTGTCCTGTTTTGTTAAGAAGATGACGACTGATAAATTGGAGACTAAAAGTGAGAAATGCTATTTTGTGGATATCCTCGGGAAACTAAGGATATGAATTCTACTGCCCTGGAGATCACCAGGTGATAGTTCCAAGAATGTGGCGTTTCTTGAAGATAATTATATCTCTGAGGAACAAGGTCACAACAAGGTAAATCTTGAAAAGATTCAAGAACCACAAAAATAACATAGAGGATGAGGTCTTGTCCAATGGAGTGGACAAGAACTCAGTGGGAGTTTTCGATGATCTATTGGGAGGGAAATGACTCTTAGAGGGTCACTTCAAGACAATAAGATGCATCAAAGACAAGATATTGTATCAGTCTCACCTCAAGAGAATCATAGTGAAATTCTTGAGAATATTCTAAAATGTTGAAAACCAACTCACGATCAGAATAAACCGAATGAACCAACGCAAAACCAACTCAATAGGCCTCAAAGGAATCGTTGTGCACCTGAAAGACTAAATCTATTGGTTGATAACCAAGATGATGAGGTTGATTCAGAAGACGACGAACCTAAGATCTATATCGAAGCGGTGTCAGGCACCGATTCGAAGATGTGGTTGGCTGCCTTAACATCTGAAATGGACTCGATGTACCTCAATCTAGTCTGGGAACTAGTTGATTTGCCAGATGGGGCTCACCCCATAGGCTGCAACTGGATCTTCAAGAAGAAGAGAGATGCAACTGGCAAGGTACAAACCTACAAGGCTAGGTTGGTGGCAAAGGGTTATAGTCAACGCGAGGGCATTGATTATGATGAAACCTTTTCGCCAGTCGCTAAGATCAAGTCCATTAGGATATTACCTGCAATAGCTGCATACCATGACTTTGACATTTGGCAAATGGATGTTAAAACTGCGTTTCTCAATGGAGACTCGAAGGCACTGTGTATATGTCACAACCTGAAGGTTTTATATCCAAAGAAAAGCCGAATGGAGTATGCAAGTTAAAGAAGGCCATTTGTGGACTCAAGCAAGCATATAGGAGTTGGAATATTTGCTTTGACAGAGCTATCAAATTGTTTGATTTTGTCAGAAGCAAAGAGGATCTATGTGTTTATAGTAAACGTAAGAATGAAATATTGTCTTCCTTATCATATATGTCGACGATATACTGATAATGGGGAGCAATCATTCCATGTTGCAATCCGTGAAAGAGCAGATTTCAGCAAAATCTCGGTAAGGAATACTGGAGAACTATCAAGGCTTTTCTTAAGTACCTTAGAAGGACTAAAGAATATTTCTTAAAGTCTATGGTGGGCAACTAGAGTCATCAGTCACTGGGTATACTGATGTTGGCTTCCAATGGACCATGATGACTTCAAGTCTTTGTCTGGATATGTTTTCGTTCTAACACAACAAAAAAAATTCATATTAGAGACGGAAATTAGTAACGGATGATATTGGTCACAAAATAAAAACAGAATAGAAATAGATTAGTGACGAAAAGTGGCAAAAAATTATTAGTATCCGATTAGTGACGAATTAGCAACCGAAAATTTGAGACGGACATAATCCGTCTCTATTCGGTAGGTAATTCGGTCTCTAATTTCATAATAGAGATGGAAATTTCGTCACTAAATTTAGAGACGGAATAAAATCGGTCTCTAAATTTTAGAGACCAACATTATAGAGACCAACCACTTGGTCTCTAATCCGTCACTAAAGCTGAGTATATTGCTAAATCTAAAGCTGCCAAAAAAAGGGGTTGTTGCTTTGTTAAAGTTCGTAAAAGAACTAGGTGTCGTTCCAAGTGCCAGCAGTGCAATACCGTTGTATTGTGACAACGGCAAGTGCAGTTGCTCTAGCAAAAGGAACCGAGAGCCACGAAAAGAAATAAACATATTCCCTGTAGATATAATCTGATTGGAGAATAATAGATAGGGAGATGTGAAGTTAGATAGAGTATCCACTGATGATAACTTGGTTAATCCTTCAACCAAACAGTTGTGTATAGCTAGACACAACAAGCACTTTGAGAGCTTGGGTGTTAGACACGTTGGTAGTTGGTCTTGATTCAGTGGGAGTTTATAGTTTGCATGTCTTAGAAACCTTTTCGTTTGAGACATTCATTCTTGATCGCATTCTATGACATTTTGATTGTCTTTTGAGTTTATGCATTTATAGAATAATTATTTTGATGGTTTGTTATTATTCTTATAACTGTCCCCTTGAATCATGACTGTTATTTATGGTGTGAGACATAAATGATATAGTACGATTCTAAAATTGCCATAACCAATGGTCATCAAGAATGGGATATTGATGACACGCGATAGGTTAGCATGTGGTCTGCATAACATTCTCAGAGAATGTAGTAGGTCTCACGACTACGAGATATTAGATATCCGTGATGGACACATGGGTACTTTGTAGAGTATTGGTATACCCTACTATTAAACCGTTTGTTTTCAGTGTCTACGGTTTATTAGTGTGTGGAGTATGTAATGATCCTTTGACCTGAGGTCAATACTCATTTTGTTTGTTAAGTGATGAACTTTGACCAAGTACAACGCTTGTCTCCCCAAGGAGGATAAGACACGTCTTGTGTTGGGTTCATCATGAGGCAAATGAAAATGGTAGTTGAGCCAAGAATGAGATTCATTCCTCGATTGAAACTCGAGAGAACACTCATATTTCTCTATATTATTTGACAATAAAGTCATTGGCCAATGCAAAAGATATATTCAATTAAAGTTATTGAATATGATCGAATGTGTCATATAATAAAGATGAGAAAAATGATTGAGATATTTGGATAGACACATAGCAGATCCTAGGCTCAATCAGGTGGTTCGTGAATGAAGGGATATTACATAAACTTCATATAAAGGTTTGTTTACTAGATTCACGTAAACGTCCTTCATATATCGAGTTCGCTGCACAATGCAGTCTAGGAGTTTTGTGCAGACTTTAATTAGATTATCGTCGATAATGGGGGGCTGAAGGGTCACACTTTATGTGTATTGTTGTTCCACTCAAGGGTACAAGGTTAGTGTTTCGAATTATATCTAATGCTAGTCCAAGTGGGAGATTGAAAGATATGGACTAGATTAGGATATGTTGGCTTTATTAATTAATAAGTCAGACTAATTAATTAATTAAGTGGACATGGATATTAGGCCCATAAACCTAGGGTTATATGGTACTATATATACATATTCTCTATAGTAGAGAATAAAGAGTTTTTTATCAGATAAAAATTGGAGGCACTATAGAATTTGATAAGTGATTTCCTAGCGATCACTTATCGAATAATTGTACCGGGAATTGTTCCTGCGGCGGACAACATACGCGTGGATACCTGAAGTAGTGAATCAATCGCACAATTCAGTCCAATCAATTACGCAACAAGTAAGTTGTTCCAACTTTAGCGTAATTTATGCTCAATGTTTAAATCAGTTGTAAATCACAATGTTTAAATCAGTTGTAAATCACGATCAATATTCTCGACTGTTTATTCCGCTGTGTACATTAGATGTTGTCGAGAATTCCCAACATGTAAAACCTCTCGGCCAAAAATTCAAATAGGCATCCAATAAGCCGCATAAATCTCTTTCTGTAGGATTTGGGCATATAAAATAATATTAATTTCCTATAAAATGTAAATTTAAATATATACCTTCAAAATTTTGAAAAATTCTAGGGGGCCGAATGCCCCCGTTCATGGGTAGTTCTGTCCTTGTTCAAATCATTGATAAATTGAAAGAAGATAGATTACTTTATAAATCTAGTAAACTACTTATACTATCAGCATAAAACTCCATTAGGTGGCTAAAGTCCCTTCTTCACGTATTGAGGATACATGATTTTACGATTGAATTTCAATGGTGGCTAAAATCTCTCAATATACTAAGCACTCGAATCAATCTCTCCATATATTGAGCACACTTCATGCATGGAACCCGTCGAGCCCCCAATGAGCACGCTTCATGTGGAGCACTTGTAAGTGGTGCTTTTTCCTAGGGCAGTTAAAATGTTCGACGTTCCTGGGGGGCCAACAAAAAGTTACAAGGCTTAAATAATAGGGCTCGGACACCTCCCCATATTTTGATGGTGTTGTCTAATTTAGGCCCAAACTATATGGGCCATACATGGGGTTTCGGTCTTCTTCCCTGAGGCCTGCCCATCTTAATCCCTAATGGACATTTTCTATCTTCTGAATTAACAGCAAGAATCATTTACATATTTAAATTAATACCCCCTTCGTTTCAGTATAGAAGAATTAAGAATTTAATATTTTTTCCAAACATATTCCTAGATAATAAGATTTTATGAAAATTAGGTTGAAAAGTAAAAGATATTACAGGATTGACATAAGGGTAAAATTGAGAGAAATAATGAAAAATACCTAAAAAATTAATTAATTTAAAAATTATTAAGAAACTAAAATATTAATTAAAAAAAAAACAAAGAGAGTCAATTACTAGATTTGTTGACTAGTACTTATTTTAGCGCGCATAATTAATCTTTATACATCTTTGCTAGTTGCTACTGTAAGTATATTTTATTTTTACTTTAGTACAAGTTCTAATCGGCGAGGATTTTGGTGAAATTTTTATTTGTGATAAACTAAAGTTACAAAGAACTCTACAAACTACGCTACAATTAATTTACCATTACAAAAATTTATATCGATTTCCCCACAATAACTCACTATCAAAAAAAGTCTTTTGAGATAATAAAAAATGGTCTCAAATAATGAGTCTATCACAATTTATGTATATTTGTCACAATTTTATTATTAAAGATAGCATGTCGTCACTAATTAGTTTTCTCAATAACTCAGACGCAAATAATATATTTGTGATGATTAAAGTGGTCTCAAATATTTTTTACAACAACTAGTTGTCTCTAAAAATAATCTTAAAATTGTAGAGAGATTTGTGACAACAAGTGGTCACAACTAACTTATTATTAATGACCAAAATTGTGGTCTCAAACATTATTTTACAAAAGCCTTCTTTTATTGTAGTAACTGCGGTGAACGTAATTTTCTCCCATGATTTATTTGTGTGAATGGAAATGTTTCAAGTGCTCCTGAAAATTCTTGCTCTCATTATTCTGTGGACACCTATTGATGTGTCACGTAAGCAGATATTCATAAAGGTACTTACATTACCCCATATATAATAAGTGAAAATATATACTCCCTCCGTTTTATATTAATTGACATTTTAGGATGTTCTTTTTTTTTTCCTAATTAATTGACGTTTTACATATTTTTCATCAATTCTATCAATTTTTTCCCTGGACTCAATCCTAAAAGATCTCTAATTTTCAATCTATCATGGATATTTTGAATTGGTCAAATCTTTAGCTGAGGGTATATCTGTCAAAATATCTAATCCTAAATTATTTCCTATCATCATCTTAAAACGTCAATTAATATGAAACGGATGGAGTAGTTTTTAAAAAGTTGCATGTTTGTGTAATTGACAATAATAAAAACTTGTAACATTATAAAATAATAAATATTTCAGAAATGTAATCCCGCTCCTCTACCTTCTCTGGACATAAGTTAATATGTCAATCATCTTATGTGTCGAAATCTCATTCAATGTAGGGACGGGTGGGGGCAGCCGCCCCCCCTCAATTTTTAAAAAATTCAGAGTATATATATGTATAGTGTAATATCAATGATATTTGAATGTTGTCCCCTCAAAAGATTATGAAGTCTCGTCTCCCCCAATTTCTAAATACATCAATTAGTTCATGTAGATAAGAAACTAAAATTTAAAATTGTCGAAAAAAATTATATTGCTACCCTTAACTAGAATTCTTGATTCCGCCCTTAATTCGATGAAGTCGATTTATTATTGAAAATTTACGGATAAAGTCTTTACACATCATGAATGAACAATTTCGGTTGGAAAGAGATGGAGTACATTTTGTAGGTCGACCATATTATCTTATCTGTGAAGAAGAAAACAAAGTAAAATGCGAAAACTCGAAAGGAAGAACTCTTCAAAACTGAAAAAGTCACCAAAAATAAGAGTTTAAATATGTGTCACGTTCAAACAACTAGTATCTATAATTTATATATCATACAAAATTAAATGTAGTACTTCAAATTGCTGCAAATTAAATACTGCTAAATGCTGACCCTACCTCTTCTTGCTTACATCGTTTTCTTACTTTTTTGTTTTTTCCTTCCTTCACAAAAATAAAATAAAAATTAGTTGTGTTAATTTGAACGGAGAGATTTCATTATGGGTTTGAACTTTTGCAATTAAATTTGCTCAATTTGTTTGAATAAAATTCAAATTAATGAAGTTTAAATCGTTTAGTTTTTTTTTTTTTTTAATGGATTTGAATTATTTTCACAACATGGTAATTTGAACTTTATTTTTACTTTTTATATATATAATCACATATATCAGACATGTTTCACATACTACACACAAACTTCACGCACATTATACATACTTTCATTTCAACTATCCCTTTAGAAAATAAAAATTAATTTAAATTCATTTATTTGAAGTTGAACATAAAAAAAATAATTTAAAATGAGTGAATTTTTAAATACAATTAATTTTATTTAGCATAAGAGTTTCCAAACTAGCATTTTTGAAGGCCTTTAGACCATTTCATTTAGTACAGCGTTCATTGGTCACAAGTCCTGGTGGGCCTATTTTACTTTAAATTTAATTGGACAACTAAGCTATATATTGTTTATTTCAAGGTAAATTTTCATATGCACCAATTGCATGGTACAATTTGAATTGGATATCATCATTTATGCGTAAATGTATTACATGTTTTGAATAAAAGTATTGCAATACATTTATCCATGATATGTAATACCTTTAAGTATGAATCATATTATCTTTTTATCGTAATACTTTTATCCATCACCCTCCTTTCATTTCAATGGGTTCACTTCTGAAGGTTCTTGATAAATCAAAGTCTGTTGGTGCACAATAGAATCAACAATAAAATTACCGGATAGTTTTTGGGTTGAGTCGCGTACTAGGTCGCTCTCTTTAAGACGATTCGCGGCTCTGCCCAAATTGTGCAAGCAGTATTCAGCCCCGTCGTCCCCAGGATAAAACAGCCCAGAAAACTCTCTGTCTCGAAACCCTTCTGCACCGAAAAGGCACCGGAATACTGACTCCCTCTACTGCTTGGTATACTGATAAAATATAGAATACGGAAAGAATTTTGATTCTATATATCCTTTCTTTTCTATCTCGCCCACACTTAAATAATGGAGGAGACAAGTTTTTTAACGTTAGTTAGTGGGAGAAGAATAAGGGAAGAACGGGCATATTAGTTAATGGACTGACTAGGTCTTTAATAATTTAAAAAGGTATTTTTAAAATTAAACTAAATTATTTTTGTTTAATAAAAATCTAACAATCCCCCACTTGAATTTTTCAAAGTATTTTTCCAAAACATTTTCATCAAGCAGTATTATAAAGTTGTGCATAAGTAAAGGTGTTGATCAACTTGAACCTTTACATAGTGTGAATGATTTAGATTTTACTAGAGTAACTCGTAGTTTTGAACTCTATCTCTAACAACATCCCACACACAACTCTACCAGAGAGTAGTCCAAAAGCCCGTGCTTTTACGGCCCTACACGTGTATCCCGGTATAGTGAATGCTCTAGAGATTTTGCCCACAATCTCATAGGAAGTGGCCTCACTTCCACATTCACATAGGTAGGTCTATCAAGAGTACTCCTGTAGCTAGGTACCTCAATCCAACTGGATATATAGAACCTATTAAGAGTTAAAAAATATAAACTCAATCTTAATTATATCGCTTCAGGATATCATGCTTCAACACAACAATACTCGAAAGGATTCCAAAATTATAAAATAAGCATGATTCACACATATTACTTACAACTTGTTATTACCCATTGAACCTATTTCTTGGGATCTCCAGTCTATAGGTTGGGTTACCATTGTATGTAACTCATCAATCAATCTAGGGGCAAAAGTCACATTCCTTTCGAGGTTCTGCAAATTTTCTCTCGTGCTAATCCTTTAGTCAAAGGATCAGCTAAATTTTCATCAGTATGTATATGATCCACTATAACAGCACCTGTAGAGAGGTATTTTCTAACAGTACTGTGCTTACGACGTATTTGTCGTCTTTTGCCGTTATAATAACGGTTCTGAACGTTTGCAATAGCCGCGGTACTATTGCAATGGATCAATACAGCTGGAATCGGTCTTTCCCATAAGGGAGTATCACATAGCAGATTTCTTAACCATCCTGCTTCTTCACTAGCTGTAGCCAGTGCTATCATCTCAGACTCCATAGTGGACTGAGCCAAAATAGTCTGTTTCTTTGACTTCCAAGAGACAGCCCCACTAGCTATATTAAATATATAGCCACTGGTTGCCTTTTAGTCATCTGAAAGAGTATTCCAGTCGGCATCGCTATATCCTTCTAGGGCAGCAGGAAACTTCTCATAGTGTAAACCAAAGTTCACAGTTCTTTTCAAATATCTCATAACTCTCTTAATAGCATGTCAATGTTCAATACTCGGTCTACTTGTAAATCTACATAACAATCCCACAACATATGCAATATCTAGTCTAGTGCAATCAGTTACATAGCGTAAGCTACCAATTATGCTCGCATACTCAGATTGTCTTACACTATCACCAGTATTTTTAAACAATTTTACACTAGGATCATATGGTGTGCATGCAGGTTTACAATCAAAATAATTATACTTTTTCAAAACTTTCTCAATGTAATGTGACTGATCTAAACAAATTCCTTTTACAGACCTAGTTATCCTAATTCCAAGCATAACGTTTACTTCACCAAGATCTTTCATATCGAAATTTGCACATAACAAAGATTTCACATTGTTAACCACATGAATATTAGAACCCAATATAAGCAAATCATCCACATAAAGACATATAATAATGCAAAGCTCATTCTCTGATTTATAATAAATGCACTTATCACTCTCATTCACTTTGAAATCATGTGAGATAACAAGATTATCAAATTTTTCATGCCACTGCATTGGAGCCTGCTTTAATCCATAAAGAGATCTATTCAATTTACACACTTTATTTACTTGCTCAGAAATTACAAAACCCTCAGGCTGATCCATATAAATTTCTTCAATCAATTCACCATTTAAAAAAACAGTTTTCACATCCATTTGATGCACACAAGATCATGAATAGAAGCAAGTGAAAATAAAATATGAATTGATGTAATTCGTCTAACAGGCGAAAAAGTATCAAAGAAATCAATATTCTCTTTTTGTTTAAAACCTTTAGCAACTAGGCGAGCTTTGTATTTATCAACTGTACCATCAGGTTTTAATTTCCTTTTCAATATCCATTTACATCCTATAGTTTTGCAACCAGGAGGTAAATCAACTAAATCCCAAGTCCTATTAAAAGCAAGTGATTCCATTTCATCATTTTATAACTTCTTGCCAAAATTCAGCATCTACAGAGGACAATGCTTCTTGTATATTTTGTGGGTCTTGTTCAACAGTAAAAACATAATAATCAGAACCATAGTCTTTAGCAATTCTAGCACGTTTACTCTTTCTGGGTTCAGATTCCAATTCCATACGAGGTTCACTTATTCTAGTTATTGGATTATTACTAGAAGTCGAGCCCCCACTATTCCTTGATATAAAAGGGAATTTATCTTCATAAAAATCAGCATCATTCGATTCAATAATGGTATGAGAATTCAAATCAAAAAATCTATATGCTTTATTGTTCACAGCATAGCCAATAAACACACATTCATAAGCTCCACTAGCAAGTTTTTTTCTTTTTGGATCAGGAATTCTTACGTAAGCCAAACAACCCCAAATTTTAAAATAAGATAAATTTGGCTTTCTGCCTTTGAAAATTTCGTATGGAGAGACATTGTTTTTTTATTTGGAAACACGGTTCAATACATAACATGCAGTCAATAAAATCTCTCCCCACCAATAAGAAGCAGCACCAGAATTTAATAAAATAACAACAACAGACTCAGTCAAAGTCCTATTTTTTCTTTCAGCTTTTTCATTCATTTCAGGAGAATAAGGTGCTGTTTTTTAATGAATAATTCCATGTAATTTAAAAAACTCAATAAACATATCAGAATCATATTCAGTACCTCTATCACTACGCAGTCTTTTCACTTTCTTATTGCATTGATTTTCAATTTCAGTGATAAATAATTTAAACATATCAAATGCTTCACTCTTATGTTTCATGAGATAAACATAAGTATAATCAGAGCAATCATCAATAAATGTAATAAAATATCGTTTTCCATTTCTAGTCAATACACCATCAAATTCACATATATCAGAATGAATTAAATCAAGTGGCTCAATTTCCTTTTGTATTACTGATTTATGAGGAGTTTTAGTAATTTTTACTTGAGTGCAAAATTCACATTTTTCAAAATCATTTACAGACAATTTCGGAATTAAACCTAAATTACACATATTTTTAATAATACGTTTGTTGACATGAAATAATCTAGAATGTCAAGTATTAAAAGAACAGATATAAACAGAAGGAGAAAATTTATTCACGTCAACATTCAATTTAAACATCCCATCAGTAGCTTAACCCCTACCAACAAAAACATTATTTTTTGCTAAAGTATAAACATCAGCCCCTATAGTCTGAGTAAACCCAGCCTTGTTGAGAAGGTAGCCCGAAACAATGTCTTCCTCATCTCTGGAGTATGCAAAACATCTTTGAGAATCAGGGTCTTTCCAGAGGTAAACTTCATCTCTACCTCACAAGTCCCGGCAACAACAGTAGTGTGAGAATCACCCAAAAGTACATTTTTATCCTCGGTTTCAGAATAAGATTTGAACATAGTTCGATCAAAGCAGACATGGCGAGAAGCACCCGTGTCTACCCACCACCCTTCGAATCCTCCAATTAAATGGATTTCAGTAATCATGGCAATAAATGGCTCATCAATAAGATTAGCCTATGGTGCCACATGTTGAGTCCCATTTCAACAATTCCCACATGTTGAGTCCCATTTCGACAATTCCTAGCCATATGGCCAGGTTTGTCACAATTTCAACATTTAAATTCTCACACTGGGACTCCCGTATGGACCACATCTTTTCTCACTAGGGGTCCATTTCTTGAAGGGGGCGTTGATTATTCCTATTCTAGAACTGAGGAGCATTTCGGTTCTGAAAATTACGACGATTTTGATTTTGATTTTGATTCTTCATATTTTTGGGTTTTGGTTTTAGAACAGCGGAGGTGGAGTATTTCTGCATATTTTTGTTGTTAGACACAACAAGAATTTCTTCCTTCTGATCTTGTTTCCGAGCTTCTTCCTCAATACGAAGGCGGGTTATCAGACTTTCCAGTGAAAATTCTTTGGTTTTGTGTCTGAGAACATTTTTGAAATCTTTCCAACTAAGGGGTAACTTATCAATTAAAACAGCAACTTGAAATTGTTCATCTAAAACCATACCTTCTTAGATAATCTCATATGCAATTTTTTGTAGTTCATGAGATTGTACCTCCACGGATTTGTCATCAGACATTTGGCACTTGAGATATCGGCTCACCGCGTATTTCTTTGCTTCAGCCTCCTCAGTATCATATTTCTTCTGAAGTGCATCCCAGACATCTTTGGCAGACTCTTTGGAGGAGTAGTAATCATATAAATCGTCCGACAAACCATTAAGAATAAAATTCTTGCACAAGAAATCAGTTTCCACCCATGCTACTTGTTGCTTAATTTGTTCATCAAAAGGTATATCCGGTAAATTGGGTAAAGTGGGTTTTTCAGAGGTGAGAACGGATGAGACTTTTCTGGTGGTGAGAAAAAATAACATTTTCTGTCTCCATCTTTTGAAATGGAGACCCTCAAAACGAAAGGGTTTGTTGAGATCAACGGTGACGGAATCAATTTCGGTGTTCATGGCAGAAAAGATCGTCCTAAAATTGTTGGTGCACAATAGAATCAACAATAAAATTACCGGATAGTTTTTGGGTTGAGTCGCGTACTAGGTCGCTCTCTTTGAGACGATTCGCGGCTCTGCCCAAATTGTTCTCTTTAAGACGATTCGCGGCTCTGCCCAAATTGTGCAAGCAGTATTCAGCCCCGTCGTCCCCAGGATAAAACAGCCCAGAAAACTCTCTGTCTCGGAACCCTTCTGCACCGAAAAGGCACCAGAATACTGACTCCCTCTACTGCTTGGTATATTGATAAAATATAGAATACGGAAAGAATTTTGATTCTATGTATCCTTTCTTCTCTATCTCGCCCACACTTAAATAATGGAGGAGACAGGTTTTTTAAAGTTATTTAGTGGGAGAAGAATAATGGAAGAACGGACATATCAATTAATGAACTGACTAGGTCTTTAATAATTTAAAAAGGTATTTTTAAAATTAAACTAAAATATTCTTAATAAAAATTCATAACTCTAACAAAGTCTCTCTCCTTTCTTTTAATAATAATGAAATCTTTTTTTTGAAATTTAAGGAGACCAAACTAGAAGGCTGTTAAGTGGCTGTTCTCTACAATACATATGATGATATTCAACAATCAAAATAAAAAGTAAAATGCAATAATATAATTTTTTTGTAGTCAAACAATAATGAAAATAGACAGTTAGTTGTATATGGAGTAGAAAATATATTAAAAGTACTGTTGATTTACATGTGACTTGGGGTAAGGATACTGAATCGACAAAATCGAAATCCAAAATTGAAATATCATTTTAAACCGAATTGAATCCAACTAATTTTTAAAATCAATACAAATAGAACTGAAATATTTTTGCTCGATTTCGGTGTAAAGAATTCAGAAATAGGCGACTTTCTAATTCTCCACAAATCAATTAGCATGGAAGAATTAAGAAAAAAAATCACAAATATAACTAATTAAGTAACAAACGAGCTTTGTAAGTTTAATTTAAGACAACAAATATCTAGAAATATATACATGCCGCTCTAATTAAGTCCGTTTCAGTGAAGACTGAATTTTTTAAATGAAAACTGTATCGAACCGAAATATTAATCAATTATAAAATTTATATCCGAATCAGATCGGTTCAATTACGATTCGATTTTGCTCACTCCGTAATAACTTTTTAGGTATGAGAGCTAATTTGTCATGGAATCTGGATTATAAAAAAAAAAAAGTGTGAATAAACAAATGGTAACGTAAATGGTGGGCTTTCCTGACAAATTCATCCAAGAAACTTTGGAGTCGATCACAAGGAACACCTGATATTGTTATTTATTTACTTTTTTAAGGACCATCAACCAATAATTATGATCAATTTATTTCTGAAGTTTGCCACATGCCCACTTGCAAACTGCTTCAACACTAATATATTAGGAGAATGTAAGCTTGTAATACATTTTAATTCAGGATAGAGTAACTTTTGTTTCATCATGTGAAATCAAACTAAGTATTAATAATGTTATAGAAATTATTAGGCGTTAGTCGGATGGTAAAGTAGAACCTATTGCCTATCTATGTTTAAGGGAAATGAATCGAAGAAAAACATAGACAATCAATAGGAGTCTAGCACTTAGGCAGAGATTAGTTGGGGCTATTAGGAAATTTTTGCAACAAGATAGCAAAGGTCATTTTCAGAAATTTTTATTAGTTTTTTATTTTGTTAACTAAAAAGGAAAAAATAAAATTTATTCAAGTGTACGGTGCAATTATACTATCAATATCAGAATAATAATATTAAATTAAATTAGATAAGAAGTACTCAATTTTAAAGGATTAATTAATATATAAGTACGTAAGATATAGTATATCATTTTATACTCAATCGTGACACTCAATACCATTCAATATTTTTATTCTGACAACATGATAATTATGTTCTGGTTTTTTTGGTAGTTTCATTCTGCAGATATTAACCCATAAGTATTATCTAAAAATAAAAAAGCTATTACATTTTTTCCAGAAAAAATATTTTAGATTTTTCTAAGTAATATCGTGTCAAAAAATATAGGTGGATCGGGTTTGGATCCACACTTCTCGGATCTAGATCGGGATACTAAAATCTGCGCAATTTTTCAGTATTTTCGTATGGGATCGGACCGGTTACATGAATTCCACCAAATAGCTTTTTTTCTTTAGGATTGGGTCAATCGATTATGGATTGAGCTCAACTCATTAGGTGTTTGTGTTGAGGTTGTGCGCAATAAATTGTCCACAACCCTAATCTCATGCTCACACATCATCAATCAAGCATCATTCTCAATACACACTTTAATCAATAATTAACCATTCACTAACTACTTCTTACACACATTAAATCAACTTTAACATATTTTATATTATAATCATCGCACAACTTAATCTCCAACCAACATAAACAACACTCACTAATTATGTTTGTTGTTTTAAATAATTTAAATCTCTTTTAAAGAAACGGATACTAGTATGATTCCAATAAAAAGGAGAATGAAAAGAGGAAGTGTTGGAGAAAGCATCCAACAAATTTAATTTTGGAAAGGAAAGCAGTGCACCCACCACTTTTATATTGCCGTTTAACAACATTATTTTCCAACAATTCTGTTCGACAACTTTGACAGCTCAACATTTCTGTATATTCCATGCCACGTGAGATGTAGATGCTACACTCATGTAATAATATTAAAAACTAATGTACAATAATCATATTATTTTCATCATTCGCATGAAATACATATATACATGTTGGTAAAAAATTATGCATTGGCCACACACCGTGTGGCAGCAAATCGAGTCACTTTTTATAGTCAAAGTATTATTTTTTTAATAGTATCATTTTTTTCTGAAAAAAATATTACTTTTATATGTAAAAATAGTAATTTTTTCTTGTGAAATGCACTCGCCACATTGTGCAATTGTCATACACAAGACTCACTCATATATATTTTTATAGGCGGGCACTAAAATATGACCATCTTACGAATCCTTTTCCTTGAAATGAGAGTTATTTTTCAATGTAAGGTGTTATTTTAAGTATTAACATTTATATAAAAAATAATGGTTTTAAAAAAGTAATAGATTTTTGTGGTAAAAGAAACATTATACGTTAAAATTAACATTTTTCTATTAAAATGATTTTCGTCTTGCAATGTTGTTCTAAGAAATAAGCCATACTCAGAAATATATATATATATATATATATATATATATTGTGACAGATTCAAAAAATTTATTGAGGGGGCCATTTATAGATAAATTTAGACATTCGTTTTATTTGGGTAATTTTTTTTTTATTATATCTAAGATTTGAAGACAAATTTTATACCAATTAGGTGGCTCACTTTGAGAAGGCTAGGAAATAAATTCTCATACATTATACTCTAAATTTAATATTTGGTTAAATTACATTTAAAACTAAAGTTTTAGAAAATCTAAAAGGGTCGGGCGTCTCTAAATTTGTCCACGGGCTTCAACAATATTCAACTATATATATAAAACTAAAAAGTATTAATGATATTGATAATATTAATAAATTGATTCAATTATTAAAAAAGATAATCAAGATTTAGTGTTTCTAAACTTTTCATTCTATTTTTTGAAATTTTTATCTCTATTGCATAAACTTAAGAATACGTTGATTGATTATTATTAAATTATATTCAAGTCAAATAATAGATATTTATTTTATTTAATTACGTTGTATTAAAATCGACTAATACTTATAATAGCATATTTCGACCGAGGCCCCATTGGCTCCATGTATGGACGTCTGTGTATATATATATGTTATTGAAAACAATCAAACAATTATATGGACTAAAACAAATCCAAATTTTACAAGTCGATGTGTGTGTATAAGAACTAGATACTTTCTCCGCTCCGAATAAATTTGTACTTGTAAGTCGGCACACATATTGAGAAAAATTATTTTTTGGATTATGTTGACTTTTCAAACCTATTTTTTTGCTTTATTTGGTAAATAAAGGTGTATTGTGGATTAGAATTTGTGAGATATGTCTTCTTTTTAAGAAAGTGTGCAAATTATTTAGGATGAATCGAAATAAAAAGTGTGCAAGTTTATTCGAGACGAAGAGAGTATTGGTGCGGTCCAGTATGATCCACCTTAATATTGCAAAAGCAATAATGAAATTACAGGTAATAATCTATATTAGGTCGAATGTCATAATTATGGATGGGAGTATATGATATTGACGAACTTGTGATCTCAATAATTGTTCAATTATTTCGTGATTAATTGGTCAAATAGTATATGTGTCACACTGCTAATAAAACAATATTTGAGAATGATTACTCCATTTAAACTAATGATGTGAATGTTTGAGATCTTAAAGAGGGATCAATTGACACAACACACAAAAATATCTATCATATAATTTTTTCATTTCATGTGTAATTGACACACAATAAGCATGTTTGAAACACACAAGTATAAGTCGATAATTCACAATAAATTTCAGAAGCACAAAACATACAAGTACAAACCGATAATTCGGCAAATTTAATAAAATGATGCACTATTCATAATAACATTAAAATTACAAGTGGGTTTTTTTAAAATTTATCAAACTAAGTGAAGTCGTCTGTGCCACAGGCGACTTCACAAAAAACACACTTCCACTATTCAAAGTCGCCCCTGACTTCTAATAATATATTTTATTTTTTTTAGGAAACGTCTATACCATAGGCGACATTGATTTCATGTTTTTTTTTTTTTTTTTTTTTTGAGAATTTTGTATTATATATTGTAAATATAATAATAATAAGAATATTAATAATAATAATTCATATCAAACTTCGGTTATTTAAAAAGTGAGTATTCATTATCGATCCGAAAAATTAGGACGGCACGGTGCGGTTATTTAATTTTTGTAGGACAGTTCGGTTCAGAATTTCGGATCGTTCGGAACAGTTCAATTCGATTCGGTTCAAATCGAATAAAAAAAATATAATAATAATAATAATCCAAATTCATACCAAACTTCGGTTATTTAAAAAGTGAGTATCCATTACCGATCCGAAAAATTAGGACGACGCGGTGCAGTTATTTATTTTTTGCAGGACAGTTCTGTTCAGAATATAACTTTGTTCGGAACGGTTCAATTCGGTTCGATTCAAATCGAATAATTGAATATTTGAACCGAACCGAATTGAACCGTTCCGAACAATACGAATTTCTGAACAGAACTGTCCTGCAAAAAATAAATAACCGCACCGCGTCGTCCTAATTTTTCGGATCGATAATGGATACTCACTTTTTAAATAACCGAAGTTTGGTATGAATTTGGATTATTATTATTATTATATTTTTTTTTATTCGATTTGAACCGAATCGAATTGAACTGTTCCGAACGATCCGAAATTCTGAACCGAACTGTCCTACAAAAATTAAATAACCGCACCGTGCCGTCCTAATTTTTCGGATCGATAATGAATACTCACTTTTTAAATAACCGAAGTTTGGTATGAATTATTATTATTAATATTCTTATTATTATTATATTTACAATACATAATACAAAATTCTCAAAAAAAAAAAAACATGAAATCAATGTCGCCTATGATATAGGTGTTTCCTAAAAAAAAAAATATTATTAGAAGTCGCCCCTGCGAGGGGCGAGGGGCGACTTTGAATAGTGGAAATGTGTTTTTTGTGAAGTCGCCTGTGGCACAGGCGACTTCACTTAGTTTGATAAATTTAAAAAAAACCCACTTGTAATTTTAATGTTATTATGAACAGTGCATCATTTTAGTAAATTTGCCCGATAATTCACAATAAATTTCGGTATCACCGAACAATTAGGAGAACATCCTTTTTTTATTATCAAAATCAATCATATAATACATTAATAAAGACACTTATTATACTATAAAAATAATTTGGTCCTAATAAAGTTATCAAAATGAAAACAGAAAATAAATTTAAAATACGATAATAGGTAACTATAACAAATTAAATACTACATTCTATCTAATAATAAATTATATCCTGATGGCAGAGGATTTTTTCTTGATTGTTTCAGAGTCAAATATAAGATTGAGTTTGCTTGGGAGGCTGCACTTGCTTTAACTTTAAATGCTAGTATTAAACTTGTGGCTCCTCAAAATTGATGCACTAGCATATTCCAGTATTTGAAGTCAGTGACGGGCCAAAAAATTTAGTTGAGAGAATCCTTAATAGATGAATTTTAGAGTTCGTTTCACATGATAATTTTATTTATTTATTTTCACTATACTCTAAGAATATGTGGTAATTTTTTACCAAATAAAGGCAAATTCTGAGTATTATAAAATCAAATTCTTTTATATTTGGCTCTAAACTTAAAATATTGAATGAATTACATTAAAAATAATATTGTAGAAAATTCAAAAGGAGGCCTACCGTTGTGTGCCACCTAATATGTCTATGAACCTCAATAATACTCAACTCTATAAATAAAACTAGAAAAATGCTAACAATTTAGATAAGATCAGTAAATTATTTTAATTATTAAAAGCAAAAGGTAATCAATATAAAATGTTTCTATATTCATTATATTTTTAACATTCTTATGTCTATTGTTTATAGACGATGATGATGATGATGATGATGATGATGATGATGATGATGATGATGATGATGATGATGATGATGATGATGATGATGATGATGATGATGATGATGATGATAATAATAATAATAATAATAATAATAATAATACATTAGTTCAAGTTAAATATAAAATTACTTATTTTATTTAATTAATATATTAAAATACACATATAATAGCATATTGTGACGGAGTCAGGGCCTGAGTGCCCTTCTTGGCCTCAGTGTGCGTCCGTCAATGTTTGAAGTCATAGAAATTTTGGTCTGAAGATTATCGGGTCCAATAGACCGACTCAACGGGCTACAGACCAGTCTAAAAATTATAGTATATTTAGGAAGTGACTAAACTTTACAAACTAATTTTTCTTTCGATAAAATTTTAGACCGATCTAACATATATCGAACAGACAGTGCTAAACGCACCTCCCTAGAATACAACTTTACTCATGTAGTTTGGCTCTCCATATGATGCAAATAGCTGTACGCTCTATATTTGCTTAAAATGCTTTATAATTTGTCACATTTTGTTAGGAGGCAATCAATCTTTTTTCCATCGGGTATTACTACACGTAGGGTTTAACGACCAATTTTCTTAAGGACTACGTGTAGACATGTGATATAACCTAAAAATTTGGCTCCCCTCTTACTCACGTTTCATATTGTTATTTAATTTTTCTCTTTTCACAATAAATTGAAGTACTTGATTTCTCTACTTACAATATAAAAGTAATGTACAAATTAAGTTGATAACAAATTATTAGGGAATCATATTCATCTGTGTGGACAAATATGATAACTGTGTGTATGTTTTTTTAAGGTTAGAGATTTATTTGAGAGAGAGGGGTGCTTAAACTCGAAATTTTAAGTAAAGTTGATGGATGATCTGTTAAAATTGGAGTAAAATTTAATTGTTAAAATCGTAAGCTTCTACAATCTATACAAAATAATCATATATATAATTACTATATATATATTTTTTTAAATACAAGTTTTGAGTTGCTATTACATATAAAAAATACATATATATACACAAATAATCAAAATAAAAAAATATTTATAATTATGAAGAAATATTTTTGGCATCATGGTTCATACATACATTTAGTAAGACATTCCTAAATTATAATTAATAATATTTTAAATTTTAAGAGAAAAATATAAAATGACCATAGTTACTACAACAAAAAAAGTTCTTTTGTATAACACTTTTTCGCACCACAATTGTGGTCACTAATAATTAATAAGTTATTTGTGGCCACTTGTTGTCACAAATCTCTCTACAAATTATTTGAGATCATTTTAAAGCTACTTTTAGAGACAACTTGTTGTTGCATAAAATATTTGAGACGCATTTGAGACCACTTTTATGGTTACAAATATATTATTTGCGTCCGAGTTATTGAGACGACAATAAAGTTGTGACAAATACTCATTATCTGAGACCACTTTTTGTGGTCTCAAAAGACCATTTTTCTTGTAGTGAGTGAAATTAAGTACTAAATGAGGAAAAAAAATTATTATAAAGCTTAGAGTTTAATTTAGAACTTGATAGTTAGAAATACAAATGATTTTCAACAAAATTAGCTCTCCATATGTGAAATTGCTCTAGAAAAATTTTAAATACTAATTTAATATGGTATAAGTTCTACAATTTGTATTATATATTTTTTATAGTTAAAATAGCATAAACAACAAGAATTTATAAAATCGTTAAACTCGTACACAAAATTACAAAATCGTAAAATTTGTAATATCGTATGAGTAAAGTCGAGAGTTTACTCCGATTTTATCACGAGTTCACTCGTTTAGAAAGAAATAACTCGTAAAATCGTAAGAGTTAACTCGAAATTTTGTCAACATTACGGAAAATGAAATGAGATATATAAAGAACAAAATTTATCATATTACATGAAGCTTAAAACATATGACCATAGGTCCATAGGAAAACCTCGAATAAAGTACTACAAACCATCAAACTATGTCAAAGAATCATATTTCCTTTGCAAGTTGTGACTTCTTGCAAACTACTAGAAAAAATAGGGAAATTTGAACAACAAGAAAGAAACTTGTAATAATCCTTTGGAAAATCGAGATCAATTGTCACACCAGGAATGGAAGGAAAACAAGACATGAAGGCTATACATAGTGTAGAAAACGCAACACCAAGACAAAGAGGTCACACAAAACAAACATTATGAGAAGGAAAAGAAATAGTTGAAAATTAAAATTAAATGGATAATAAATAGGGCATGAGATAAGAGTCACGTTGTAAAGATAGAATGTCTTATTTTGATTAATTACATTGTAATAAGACTTTTTAAAATATATAATTTTTTATTTATACGACTATTTATTGATGACTCATTTGTAAATTAAATGTGTAATTTTTTAGCTAAGTAAGACATAAAATTGAAAATTACAAGGCTAAAATGAAAAAGTTTGAAACAAATCTTATTTTGTGATAAGGAAAAACTAAAATAAAATAAAAGCATGAAAAGATGTGGTGTTGGTGCGTCAGGTGCAGCACTGAACCAAAAGTGGGGGTGCAATGGTCCCCCAACTCACTTCATTTTCAGTGGGACCAAATTTCACTCTGAGCTTACCTCACTTTCTCTAAGTTGCCTACACTTTTCACTCCACTTCATAATTTAAAAAAATAAAAAATTGTTACTCCACCCCTCCAAAATAGGACTCCTGGTTAATACTTAACATCTTGTTTTTTTAGATTAGGAAAAAGATTGAAAATTTTACTATTTCAAAAATAAGTTATTGAATAAGTCAAATTAGCAAATAGTCGAAATAGTTTAAGTAAAAGTATATGAATTTTAAACAGTTGTACACTTACATGCAGGGGCACACTTACGTCTGTGGGTGGGGGGCTTGTCCCCAACCCCCTCACCCCATCCCACTATATTTACGTCTAAAATATGTATAATATGTATATTGTGTGTTTATTTTGAAGGATATGTGTAATTTGGGCCCCTTAAAATTATAAAATACGAAAACATAAATAGATCATTTTCATAATATATAATAATGTACTCTAAGTTTTAATATATAGATAACTAATCATACATTTCAACATATTTAATAATAAATGTTATTGATATTCTATTTAAATAACAAATATAATATATTTAATATTTATTATTATGTTATTAATGTTTGAATCAGGGGAAAATATTTTATCTAATCTAAACCATATTCAGAAGATAAATATGGTTTAGATTAGATATAATATTTTTCCCTGATAGTTTGTAAGGATTTCTTTGTTTTGTTAGTCCTCTAACAATGAGTTCTGGGTGTGTCTATAATTGACTAAAAATAAAATATCATGCATTTGTGAGATATACATAACTTTCATATCAATTTAATATAATGTTGACCAACTTGTATAGATTATATAATCACAAAACTATGCATAACGACACAAAAGGCTTATAGAGTTAAATTAGAAACAATGTTAGATTATTTCTAAATAATGATAGGCTCTAAAAATTAGATTATACCATTAGTAAATTTCGTACCCACATCATAATTTGACCAAATTATATTCAATTGATAAAAGTTATGACTACATCGACACTTGTTAAGAAGTGGGCCAAAATGGACCTGTTTCAAACAAAGTTATATGTCGGTATTTCGTGAACTCAAACTTGTGAAAAAACCCATAATTAAATAATTCAAGAAGAAAAAAAGTAGATATATTTCATATCAAAATGTTTATCGAACATATATCATGGATGCACAATATATCAAAATTCAATATATATAACAATTAATTACAAAATATTATTGAACACACGTGCCATATGTTACTGCAAACTAAGTTTATTTAGGCATCAGTCTATTCTATTTGGTTTGGCGTATCAAATTTCTGTGAACTTTAGTTTTCTTCAAAAGGATTCCTGTTGTCTGATTTTCGGATATATTTTTGTAAGCATCTGGACTCTTTTCTAGCCCACCCACTATACTTTGGTCTCCAGCTAAGCATGGACCTACTCAATTTGGATCCTCGTTCATAAATTTACTCTATTCCAATCATTTTCTACTTTAAAATCGACTCATACATCCTGAACTATACTATTGAATTATAAATACTAAACCATTAAATCATGAACAATGAACCGTGACTTGTGTAAGTCTAGAATATAATATATACCTTAATCCAAAAAAATTGAATCCTAGTCCTTAAAAACATGGAATCTAAATATGAATTCTGAATCTTGAACCTAATTCATGAACTTTAAATTCACAAATCAAAAAAAAAAAAAAAATTATGATTGGCTCAATTTTAGAGTGTGACACGGTAACAGTGGGTAGAGGATCCCATGTGGGACCTACCCACCCCTCCCCTCCCCCACCTCCCACGCTACTATTTTTATCGCAATATAATATGTATATCGTATATTTATTGTGAAGAATGTTTGTATTTTGCTCCCTCAAAATTATCAAATAAATTTAGATAATTTTCATAATATACAATAAAAACACTCTAAATTTTACTCCCTCTATTTCATATTAATTGACATTTAGAAATAAATGAAAGAATTAAGAATGAAGTAGATTGACAAATATACCCTTAGCTAATACATATCTCACACCCATTAATTCATAAAATCTCGCTATCCCTCTCTTTCAACAATTATCTCTCGGTCTTCTCTCTCAAGATTATGCTATACCAAATTGAAATATTAAGGATAAGTTGAAAAGTAAGATTGTGTTTACTTATGATTGGAGGAGGTTGGAGTACTGTAAACTCGGAGAAATAAAGTGGAGAGAATTTTTTGGGTTAAATAAATTGGTGTTTAGTTTTGTTGGCTGGAGATTTGGTTGAGGTTTATTTTTAGTGTAAAAGGTGATAAAAAAAAATTGACATGATGTGTATAAATATACTGCTAGCAACCCCAAAAGAAACACGACTCAGTTGATCTAATCCTTAATGAATTGGACCAAGTTATAAGTAAATACACCCTAAGAGACATTTTAAGATTGAGTCAGGTAAATCACTGATAAAAATCATAAAAATTATATAAAAAGTGAAAAAATGTTTAACATGCTATAGTGTCAATTCATATCGAATGGAGGAAGTAATATGTAGATAGTTGATAATACATCTCAATATATTTAATAATAAATATTATTAATATTTTATTTAAATAATAAATATAATATATTTAATATTTATTATAGTTGTATATTAATGTTGGTAGAGCTTCCCTTAACCTTTTTTTTTTTCTTTCTTGGAAGCTCTTGAGAATAGTGAACTACGACTATAATTAGTTTAAACTAAAAAAAAAAGAAGAACAATTTAGATGAATTATATTATTACTCATCGTTCGGTACAGCTAGAACCCCCACACACATGCATCTTTTCTTCTACTAATTATCTTGGAGGGTACATACATATAAAAATATATGTAGTTATGTGGGGTGGTGCTCCATAGCTAATCTACACGGCGGCGAGCGTCTCTCCGGTGGCAGAGACTTGGGGTACGGCGGCGACGGCAGCAGCAGCGGTGGTAACTGGTTCCTTCTTGGATACCAGTGAACACTTGTCTTTCCTCTCATCTTGTATCATCTGTTGTTGTCTACACTCTAGGCTGCAAAAAGCACTATCACCTCTGCACAACAAACATACATAATCAATACTAACTTTATTTTATTTTCTTCATCAAGCCAAACTCGGGTGTTTGTATTTCTAATAAAGACAATAAGTTGCATGTTAATTGACCTTGAAAAAGAGGAAATAGTGATTGGGATAAAAATATTTGAAAGGTTCAACAGTACTCCGAATGTTAGTAACATTGCCGTTTAGATCTTCTCCTATACAATTCTTCCACATCTCGGATTCCTTGTGTCTTATTTGTCATTTCTTAACACAAGAAATTGTTAATTAAGAATATCTCTATGCAGAAGGATTATGAAGGAGAGAATTTGAGTGGTAATATTGAAGTTGAGTCTGAGAAAATATACTTGCTGAAAATTAAAATTAACTGTAAAATATAAATATTCCTAATTTATCTCATTTTCCATCTATAGTATAAAATCTAATTGCTCAGTAAATCTACACATAATGCATTATAGTCTGTATAGATCTAAGATAAATATTTCCCACTAAATTTCATGTTATTCAACAATTAATCGGTAAAAATTAGATAAATTAAATAATCACAATAAAACAAAATTTAGTATCAAGCTAATAAAAGTGGCAGATCCCCAACAAGGTAGATTCTGTCATAGAAAAAGTAGGACGGAATAATGGAATACAAATAAAGTCGGGGTTTTATTTGGCAATGTAAATTATTCGTTAGTTTGATTTTATTCGAACAGATAAAATCGATAAAATAATCTCGGATGAATATCTGAGAATTAATAAGTTGAATTACAAGTTTTTAAATTACAAATTATCTTTCTTATTGTTACGCATCAAGAGACATGATGCGTGTGATTGCGCATGTGTGGTGGACACCACAATAAGCACTAAAGTGGATTTGACGCAACTGAAGAAAAGGTGTAAATGCTGACACACAGTAACACGCACTCCAATTACATACCTATACATGTAGATGTCGCGGCCAGGAATAAGGCGGCGGTTGCAGAGCGAACACACCCTCAGGAAATGCGCCGTTTGGACCATATCCGCCGAATTGCGCCGGTGGAGCTTGGCGCCGGCACTACCACCATCCAAGGGCCGATAAACACCTTCAGCTCCGCCGTTGAGATCCAAGGTGAACTCCGTCATGCTTGTAGTCCTCTTCATTGGCGGACGTCCCCGTTTCCCTAGCATCATATTTCCCCTCTCTCACACACACACACACAACACAAATTCACAGTCTCTCTCTACCTATAAGTGTGTGTAATTGTGCATATATATCTAGATATATTGGTTATGGATGTAGGATTGGGGACTGGAGAGGGAGAAGGGGGGTTTAGAGAGAGAAAGTGGAGGTGGTGGGGGAGAGGGGTGAAAGTGGGGAGCTTGCTGGGAATATAAACAGGGAGCCGGAAAGGGTAGAGGAAATCAGGGCCGTTGATTTTCCCTTTATTTATTTGGATTTTGATGCCGAAACACTCGATTGGATGTAGAAAAGTTTCAATTTTGAGGAAAGTTGCATTATTGTTTGTGAGACCACGTCAGCAGACTTTTTATATTTCTGAAAGGGATCTTTTCGCTTATTTATTTACTTTAACTTTTCACAAATACTACAAGAGAAGAACAAATTGGATCTGCCTTACATAATTAACTGTAGATATCATGATATAAATAATTAATACCTTTATTTTAGTTATTACCGAAAATAAAAAGTATGTCGAGATGTTGATTAAGAAATAGTTTACATGTAACTTGTCTCAGTCTCACATTGTTAAAATAGAATAACAAATATTACTTTATAAATCTACTAAATCACTCTTCTTATTGTCAATTAATTTTAGGATAAAAACTCACCGATGACTAGAGCCTAGAGGTCTCTCAACCCATTGACACGACGCTTTCAAATTTAACAAATCCTTCACACCCCCCTCCCCCTTCCCTCTCCCTCTCCCTCTCCCTCTCCCATAATGACTAGTTTTTAACAAACTATCTCTTTCCGAATTTAATAATTGTCTCGTTTTATTAGTTTGAATGTTAATTAAAAAATTACTCCCTCCTACCCCACTCATAAAAATAGTCCATTTTCCTTTTTAGGATGTCAAGAAAAGTAATTTGGACATTTTATAATATATGGCCCAACACCTCCTAGAGAGTTGTACTAGTGCATTACGCTTGAATAATTTTGCATAATTATTGATTATGTATCAAGCATTTATACAACCACTATAGAAAATGTCGCATAAAAAATTGTAAAAGATTCAAATTGTTAAAGAAGATAGTCCCTTTATTTTCATTAGGAGTGTATTAAATAATTATTTTCATAATATATTCTTACTAAATGAGTCATTGAGATTACCATTTATTTTTTTGTTTTTAATCATATTATCATTTATTGTTAAAAAAAAATCTATTTCAGACATTATCTATTATGTTTTTTTTATATATTCTGGGATCAGGAAGGAAACATTATAAGTGATTCTGAAAAGATATTGGTGCTACATACATATGTGGTTTGCCATTGATAAACATTTCAAATTGTTGGAATTTTAAGTTGATATTAAATATTAAAATTCTCATTTTAATTTTTCAAGTTTCTAATAAAATAATTATTCTTTAAAATTTATACCAATATTAACCATTAAAATTCTGTATATTGACACAATACTGTCTCCATCAATACTTGGTTATTCTGATGTTAAATCATTTAAAATATCAAGTTGCAACCTAAATTTTAAACATTTTTTTCACACCTTAAGTAATTTCTTTGTCTTCCGATGTCAACCCAAAGTACATACTTAATTTTATCAGTTTGCAACCTCCGATACATTTTTCCAACGAGAATTAGGAATTTCAAGGATATTTGAGTAATTTTACTTTATATGGGAATCAGATGTGGGGATTATGGAAAGATACAACCTCCGACCTACTCTGAAGATATTAGGTACAACCTCACCGTTTTTATGTATGTAAATGATATATATACTCTATCAAATATTTGTCGAGACAATATATTTTTGTGAATTAATTCAATAAATTATGGAGAATACAACAGAATATAGTACAATTATGAGAGCTTCATATAGTTGTTCTCTATCATCCACCTTAAACTCCAGTACTTCTGTTCACTCTTGTACGACCAATAAGCCCACCCAAACGTGGCCTTACCATAAACATCTAGCTGAGCTCTTGCATATCTCTTGTAGTCTTCCTTTGAAGCACCTTTAGCATACAAATCAGCTGTCCATTCTCCTGCAACGCCTCATCGATCACCGTTAGCATATTATACAAAAAAAAGTCGCTCAAAATTTCGTCGAAAACTCTAAGGTTGCTTTTGGATCGAGAGATTTGGAATCACAAATGATGTCTAATGCATGGATCAGTTGATATCTTGTTATTTGGAATCACTAATTATAATCCACTGCTTCGATTTGTTGGAGGAACTGGTCTGTCACCATGTGTGTTTCGTGTGTGAATGTGTGTGTTACCGTGCAACTTTAGTGTTTACTGCGTGTGTGATTATGTTACTATGCATAAGAAATAGAGGGATTTAAGATGTAATAGCCAAACGAATCGAGTGGATTTGATTGTAGATTTTAAATCCATCTTTGAAAACCATAATCAAATCCCTCAAGCAAACACAACCTAATGGTATTCCAGATCACAAAATGCAGTTATAAAAGCAGTGCAGATTTTATATATCGTACCAACGAAGCTTAAGGGGCCATCGTCACGAGTCACTTCTTTTAACTGCTTCGATCTCTTCTGATAGATGTAATCAACGTTCTGTTTGCCATTCATGCTTTTAAAATAGTCAGAATAGCGATTGTAGTAATGTACATCAATGACGGAGTAGTTAAGGCCCGAAGCAAAGGAGAGGAGCTCTGTACTGTTCGCTTCTCCCAATCTGTTAGATAGGATCACGTACGCACTAGGCGTGTACGTTCTGACTGCATCATAACCTGCTTTATAGTACTTCTTTAAGCAATCCAACGTCACACCTGGTGCTAAGGGCTCGTTCATCAGTTCGATTGCTGCAAGGCTCGGGTGATCAGCATACCTGAACAAACTCGCTGATTAACTTGACATGATACCTTTTGCTTGCCAACTAGATTATGTTGTAAAATAAAAAGGAACATGTGCAAGTATTTTAAATTCTACATTAGGAAATTATTCAGTTTTTGGTCTTTTATGGTACTATGGTGTTAGTGGAACGAGCAAGACCGGTAGAAATGTTCAGAAAAAAGATTCAATCAGTTGTGGTTAAAGAAGATCTCAATTACATTTCTAGTGACCGTGAAAAGGACATCAACTTCAAATTATTTGCAGTTATTAAGAAGAGAAATATAGACCTTTGTGCTAGGAATTCTATAACTGAAACAGTTTCTGCTATCCTCGAACAACCCCATTCAATAAATCCATCTCGTGATCCACTGTGGTGATTCCCATTCTGTGATCCTGGAGCTCCATGGAGATCCAATATGACTTTCATGTTGTTGTTACTACAATGGAAATGAAAACGATATTTTGCTTCGACAAATTTTGAATAAAAGCTCAATGTACAGATATAACCAAAGATAATAATATAAAGTGCTTACAGTGCCCATGTGAAAGCATTATCTAAAGCTTGCAGAGAACCGCCAACAAAGGGTTTCGGTGGCACAGGATCGTATTTGATCCACCAGCCAACAGGAATTCTAACAGCATTCAGACCATTCTCTGACATGAATCTGAAATCATCTTCCACAATATAAGTGCTCCAATGATTCTGCAGATTATTTTAAAAAATTTAGCCTCATATACTTGATTCATATTAATGAGGATTCTATACAGTTATAATGAATATCAAGGCCGACGATTATCTGCCAGTTGAAGCATTAGATATTTGATTAGGAGTGAATACAGGATCTGAATTTGGGATGGCAACTTCAATATTATAACTCTCATTTTGTGTGTTAATACACACACCCCAAATAACACACATGCACATTATGTATAGGTCCACTATCGGATATAAATATAAAAGAGTTGCATGGATTACCATCAATATATTTGGAGCTTCATCTGGACCATAACCGTTGGTCAATTGGTATTCTCCTTCTAAGGTCTTGACAATATGCATTTCAAAAACAGAGGGATCTTGATCTTCCCACTTATCAGGATTTCCTGAGTAATCAGCCATCACAGAATCCTCTGTTTCTGCCTTTATGAACCATAAGTATATGCATATAAGCAGAAAGAAATATGTTCATTGATATGTACCGGAACTGTTGATTCTTCATGATTTCTTTGGCTAGATATAGTTTTACCTGAAGATAAAGTTCATTTGATGCAAGGATGCGCACTCTGCTTGGATTATCGACATTACGTATAATTCTGAAAGTTTCAGTTGGGCTAGGTTCAGGGGCATTGGCCAATACTTTCATCCCTTGACCTTGAGGGAAAAGTCCAACAAAATCTTTGTTGGAAACTCTGAAATTGAAGGTGGTCTCGTTCATTCTCCATAACTGCATAACAACAATAAAGAGTGAGAAGGGAACCAACTTGGAATAAGGAAACAAAAACAAAAAACTAAAACCATACTCTAAAAGTTTCCCAGCTTCTAGGATTACGACGGTCGGCTACCAATGCTGAACCACCACCATTTTCTGCACATAGATACTTGTTGAGCCTTACAGACTTGAAATGCACTTGAGTTCCATCCTAAAAAGTTAAAATCACGAGTTCTAAAATTGCTTGTGTTCTGGATTTTTTCAAGGAGAAATTATGCCATATTTTTGTATACAAGCATTAGTAAAGGAAGGAAAACATATGAAAATGGCATAAACCTGTGTTTCAAGATAAGGATGCTTTTGCAGTACTGATAGACTCTTTGACCAGACATTAGGAAAATAAATAAAATGAATCTCTTGGTGATTCTCTTTGTGTGATCTGAAGCTCCAATGGACATAATAGGCCAGGTCATAAAACAGAGAGGCCGATTTTATTGTACATTTAGTGGACCACTCATTTATTGAAGTTCCTCGCCACATAACAATCTCAACCAAACCAACTGACAACAACAATTTCTACTCAGACTTATTACAATTTACACATGCTATACCTAGAAACTATGCTTCTAACCACCAATCTATTGATGGCATCAGTAATACATCATTGTAATGAATTAGTCAAAAGATAAAATGAAATCAATCCATATGTTAGACAACGTAGTTCAGTTGATAATTTGATGAAATTATGCAAATTCTCGGAAGTTGTTTCATAGTCCAGGAAAAAGAAAAGGAATTACAGAAATCCCAACTGTTAGGAGTTAAACAAGAAGACCATCGATCTTCTACATACTGCAATTTTAGCAGGACATAAAATAACCATTTCTGGAACTGTATATATGTTGTTGATACTGAATAGCTTCTCATAGTCGTCTATCCTCCACATACCGAACTTTTCTATTTATAAACCAACACAGATATTAAAAATTTGGGATTACTGAATTTTCAGACTTGACAGAGGGAACTAGGAAGCTGCTATTTCTATTCACTTCATACGAGATGAGCACCGTGATATCAAAACTTGTGTAATGCTTATAAGGGCACCCATGTATATCAAAACTCAACACTTCATCGCTTCTGCAAACTCCATATAGTATACTATCTATGCCCAAATCTGATTCTGACACCGACACATTCTGAATTGAAGCTACATTACCTAATATTATCAACCTTGATTCCAATTCATTAAACTGGTGATTAGATTCCACAATTGCCATCAGAATAGAGTTACACAATTCAACATATTTGAGTGAAAACCTTTAATTTTGGGATAGATGGAGCACACCCTTACAGCATCAAACATATCAAAGTTTTTGCGAGCTAATTATGCAACAGCAGAAACCAATCAAATCTCAAGCTAAATAACCCAATAACATGCATCCAATGACAGAGAGAGAGAGAGAGAGAGAGAGAGAGCACGCACCAGCAGATCTTTATTAGGAATGGCATCAAACAGAGACGGTGTCATCCAACCTTCAATCACAAGCCATCCGCCCAAATTCACCGATTTAAACGGCAAATCTTGGGCGACACATTGATGAACCAGAAACCATGCAGCAAACAAGCTCAATGAAGCTGCGACTTGCAGCAGCTTCTTCATATCAGAAATTCTCAACAAATTCTCCAAGAAACAAATCAAATGGTTGGATCGAGAATTCGGTTCCCCCAAATAGCAAAATTTTGCTGTTTAAATTTTGTAATACAGTTGTTTAGATGAGACTTAAAAGTGGAAAGGAAGAAGGGTGGATAGTGTGTAAGTGGAGGGAAAAGGGAATTAAGTAAAACAGAGCCGTTGGAGATCCCGACAAGTCAATCTTAGCCGTCCATTTCTTTCAGAACGGGAATAATGTAGATCACCCACGCCAAATAATAAGCCCACGCAGGGGGGCCCCACAACACGCACCGACTTAAATAAATCAAAATATTAAAATTTTGATTATATTTCCTCGAATAAATTAACTAAAAAAATTATAATTGCATTTGGATCGAAGAATTTACGGATGAATTTGAAATTTATAGTCTCAAATATATTATTGTTTGGATTACTATGAATTTAAATTCATTTTGAGTTTTTTTTAAGGACTAGATGTTCCCATCCAATGAACGAAAGACCTTTCACACAATAATATATGTTGTATTTGTAATACAGATTTTTTTTTTTTTTTTTTTTGGATAAGTAAGGTGATAGAATTAAAATATATACTCCGATGACCTAATAAATAATTCTCTTTGTTAACCTATATATATACTATGATCATCCAAAAAAATATCAAGGTAATACAAATTTAGCAACTATTATATGAACATGTAATATTTAACATCAAATAAATGGCGTCTACAAATTTTGAAAAACTTATTTATAGACAATATTCGTGGTAGTCTTTCTTTCCAAATCTTCATCATCACATACTTGCATTTCAAGCTCTTTTGATTCGTGAAGCAAGAGACATCATTAGCCCAACCAATGTCCAACATTTAGCCCACTTAAATTGGCCCATCAGATTATTTATTTTGTTTATCCCCAGATTTATAGTCCCCATTAGCCCATCAAATGTGTTTAGAATGGGCCAAATTAGCTGCCTCATTTGTAACCCACCACCATCCCACTTAACCACCTCTCTCTCGTTGATCCAACTAGCATTTTCCAGAGTCTTCCACACTTTTGACTCTTGAATTCTACCGTCTTCATCCGCAACACTTTCTCTCTCTATACCCTTATGTGTCTCGTCCTTCACTATTCTCTCAATGTTTCGAAGAAATCCTTACTCCATCTTCGATTCTCACCATGTGTTTGAATCGTCTAGATCCGAACCGTCGTTCAACTACTGTAGCTCTTTGAAATGATATAAGATTTTTTTTTCTAAAATATTTCGGATCTGTGCATAATATCTGATCCACTTTGCCTCGCCAAATTTTTAGCTTCTGAGTCAAATAGAAGTTGACAATGGTTTGATGGATTGTATTGGAGGTTGAAACAGGGTGTTGAATGAAGAACCGATGACGAAAGGGTTTTTCAATTTTTTTTTTTTTTTAAATCAAGCCTTTTCTGAGGTCCTCTTCTAGATCCGTTCCATTTTTGTTTAAAATAAGATAAGAATACTAATTATTTCAATTTTTATTACATTTTCAGAATGAATTTTTTCTGTTTGAAATATATGTAACGCGTTGTGTTCTAGATCATGAAACTGTGATGGCCTTTTGATCTGTAAAATAAGTCCTAAATTGTTTGTGTTGTGTCAGTTTTTTTTGTTATTTCTTGAACTGTTGCTTTCAACCCTAGCTGCTTTTCAAGTTATATGAAACTTTATTTTCTCAAAATTTCAGAAAAGTTTGATTTCCATACACCTTGGTTTAGATCAGTTTCAAATTTTCTATCCATTTTCATTCGATAATCTATAAAGCTGTTTGATTTTACTGTGTTTCAAAGATATTGATAACCCAAAGTAATTTTCACTATCGATTTTGAACCTTCCTTGTTCGTGACAGTGATATTTCATCCTCGATACGAATCAACTGAAGTTTTTACCTTAAGATCGTTCATCAGATGAATTAAAAAGGTAACATGCAACATATTTCTGGTTTTTACTCAGAGAAAATTTGATCTATAATCAACTAATATTGTCAACTTTGCTTAATTTTCTTATGTTTTATTTTTTTTTTTTAATAATTTTACAGTATTGGTTCCTCCATTGTTCTCCACATCTGGTTGTTTAGAATTGGTGAAGACTGAGTGTATTTTACCAATATCTTCAAGTATAAACCTGCATTTGCTATGTGACTTTTTTTCTTGAAAAAATGTATGATTTCACATTTTCCACTGGAATCGATGTTATCCTATATAAATTAGAACATTTTATATGTGTTAATTTTATTTTTTGCTTTTTGTTTATTCTGCAAGGGCAAACATTTCGGATTTTACCAGATCCAAAAAATTATTTTGTGGAACAAAATGCATGTCTCCCTTAATTTTACAAACCAAAGGAGCATATATCTGATACAGGTAACACTGCTTAAACTAATATGATTTTAATTATATAAAACTATTAAATTAATGATAATCATAGATTTGACCTCAAATTTCTTGTAGGTTCTTACATTCTATTATGTGTGTTTCAAGATTTAGCAGAAATCTGGTATTATCCATCCAGAACTTTTATTTTCATTGTATAATATCAAGTAATTGAATAGTTTAAGATTATTTTCTTCTCTTCATTTGCTTTGGTTAGTGTTTTAAGAAAAACTGATGTATTGTTGCTACAATTTGGTTGGATCTATCCATGCTACCCCCTATATACATCAATTTCTATAAAGTCTAACCCTTTTCTACTTATCCAAATATGCATTTTGAAATCCAATTTGATTCTTTTTACTTCAATATGTGAAAAGGGATATTGGTTTTTATAGTTTGGATTATATGTTGAATGAAAACACACCAGTACTCTCAGAATTTAGCAATTGTTTAATTATAAATGTGATATATACTTGAAAATATTCATGTATATGCATGTATTATTATGATTGATGTGCTATGAAATTTTGATATCATTTGTTGCAATATTATCTCTCTATGTGAGATGATCTATGTTATTCGGCTAAATCTTTAATTATTCCAACTACTGATCTAGGTTTATGTAATATAACCATTTATACAATGGTCACATCTAATAATACTGCCTCTGTGATATGTCTTTTGCTTGGTGATCATCTGATTTTAGTCATATGCCTAATGATCTATATGACCACTTAAATAATGGTTAGGCATCAGAACACTGATTCCATGTTTGTTTATGTGATAAGATACATTTTCTACAAAGATCAAATGAAGTGCTATGTTATAAAACATAGTAATGAACAACCTCATACATGTCTTTTATGGTATTATAATATATTTTTTATATTGTTATATATACTCGATTTGTTGAAATATTTTATTGTAGTACTGCTATTGTTGAGAAATTTTATTGTAATATATAGATGTCTAAAACACATATTATAATTTGTTAATTACGTAAACTCATTGGAGGGCCTCCACTTTATTTAGTGTTTGTTTTTTCCTATTTAAGCGCTATAATCATAAAAGTTGTGATTGTCTTCGAAAATTTACTATTACTTTATATCCGATTTTAAAAGCAAATTTAGATACATGGGTTGTCTTTTTATAAAATTTTTACCTTGATATATTTAACATAGATCACTACATATGTGTGGTGTAATTCTATTTACTATTATACTGATTTATATATTCAGTATAATTAATTAGTTTTTCCATTCAAAATCCTAATATTGTATAATATATTAACTATTAATGATTTTCACCAATTTCTGAAATAAGTTTACCAATATCTTTTTTTATTATTATTCAAAACTTGTGTATGTGTGTATATATATAATAATAATAATAATTTCAATATGTATTTCGAATTGAACTATAATTTTATCTACATCTACCTTTATTTTAGTTATAACAACTCGATTCAGCATATAGTATAGTGATTTTTCATAAATTACACATCAATTAACAGATAACAAACCAATAAATGTGGACAATATATGTATATTATACTTACTAACAGTGAGTTAGTAATTATGCATTTTTTTCTAGCTTTAATATTGTGATGAATTTTCAATTTCCTTTTTTTGCCAGAACATGCTAGTGAGTTGGTATACTTGTTTGCGTACATAGTATAAGAACACCTCATATTTGAGTGTTTAATCAATTATATTGTACTTGTTGATTTTTTTTTTAATTTCTTTATATTGTTTTCAATTTCATTGTTTGCATTTGTTATTCATCTAAAAAAACAATAGACCATAGTGAAATTGTTGCGAAAATCACTCCAAATCGATGTGATTGGAACGATCTTCTCAAACCGCAAGCGTACGGTTTGTGACAGAGGTAGCATATAAGGTTTCGAATCCACAGGGAGGATTTTCCGTGAGAATCGGCTCAAGCACGTTCGAGCAAGTTAGGTGAAATGCAAATAAAGAGTTTGGACTAATCTAATAACATAAAGCAAATAAATAAGGTAACAAACTCAACCCCGGGCCTCGGGTTACCAACTATGGGAGACTAGAAGAGGATAACCCGACTTCTCCTACGCTAAAGACCGGCGTAGGGGTGTAGTTCCTACACACACGACTAAACCTAATTTCGTCATCCTAGCCAAGACCCCTTAGACTCTACTTCCCTGTTTGGTAGGTCTTCTCCTCCATAGGTCTCCGTCCTACCAATTGAGTTTTGATTGATTTAGATACCGGATTGAATTTCCTTCCCGATTAATCTAAGACGTAGAAATCCAATCCTAAGCTCATTTAAGATCAAATCGAATATCCTTGAAAGGGTGGCAAACCCTAGCTTAGGTTTCGATTATCCCGTCTCAAATGCATAATCATACAAAATAAGGCTGAATTATCGAAAGCCCGAGCTACCGAGTCAAGCCTATAATCAAGCCCTAATTTCATATGAAAATCATAATAAATCAACCAAATCCTAACCTAGGTTACCACAATCCAATAATCAATCAACTAATCATTAACCTCGAAGCTTGTGCTACTCCCGGGCTTCAGAAAACACGGAAATCACTCACAACTCATCAAAGAAATAGCAAGCATCATCAACAATCAAACAATAAAAACTGAAAATAAAGAGAAGGGATAAGGAAATGCTCAATCGATTGAAGAATCCTCGAAATCCTTCGATAAATTTGACGGGTGTCACAAGCCCGCGAGTAATCCCCGAGTTCTTGCCCAAAGACGACTTCCTCCTTGAAGAGAAGGAAGAAAAACCCCTAGTTTCTAAGCTAAAAACTAAAAATTGTAAAGAGAAGAGAGAAGAGTGCAGGAGAAACTTTAAAAGGAGGCAAATATTGTTGGATAATTGATGGATCCTTACAAATGAGAGGGGAGGGGATATATATAGGTCCCCCTAACCCTCAAAACCCTAGCAAGGGCAAAAGTGTAAAAATATAAAAGGGAATGCTTGGTCCTTTAAGTTGTTGCGTCGAGTCCCTTGTGCACACTCAACTCGTCCTTCTTGTAATTTATGGGATAAATCCGTCCAGAATCAGCCTTTGACTTCAACTACAAAGTTGTAGATCTTTGTCTCGGCTACGTGTGGCAACTTTAATCACTTGAATCGGAGCTTGGACGAAGAAGTTACGGTCGAAATACAAAAACTGCATGAAACAGGGAATGCGTGCGCGAACCGGCCGCGAACTACAGGTCCAACTGCCGGTCCGGTAGGTGGTCTGGAAGGTGACCCCTAGTTCGGTTCTGGACTGACAGCCGGTGTCCAATTGGTCTGGTAGGTGGTCCGACTGTTGGTCCGGTTCAGTTTCCAGCTTTGCACCTCCGTCTTCCGTCGCCGTTTCGGTATCCTATCTCTCGTTTTCTCGACTCGGTCCCTTCACGACTTCTGTTTCTGACTCGACGAACTTCGATTTGAGCTCTTGTTGGACCCAATTCGGGTTCATTTATCTCTCAATTTATGGGCTGGAACGTGGCATATGTGCAATCAACCTCTTCTTCTTTCTTTCTCCAATTTGAGGCCTTTCCATCCATTTTCTCGCCCCGAATCTTTCACGACATTTACTCGTGACTTGATGGTCTTCAATTCGGGCCTGACCCTGACCCAGTTTGGGCTTTAAGATACGAGCCGGAGTATGAAAATGGGTGCGAACGATCTTCTAAATTCTTCCGAGTTTCCTAACCTTCAAAATAAGACTCAAAAACACCAAAAAGCGCATCAAATCATATTAAAATGGAAAATCAACCCGAAAATACAATAAAATATGAAATCGCACATAAACACAACAATTACACGAAATTCTCCACAAAATATGAACGTGAAAAGTGGAAGAAAGTGGGTAATTTTCGCGTTCATCACATATTAGTGTGCAAGTTAGAAGTTAGGAACACATCGAAAAAAAATTGGTCGATTTAAATTTTTATGCTACAACATTGTTACTGAAAGTGAACAATTCAGGATTAAAATATTTGATGTTTTATTGATGTAGCACGAATATGAAAAAACAGAACATTCAGGAATTGGAAAACATATAGGATAGGTTTATGGTAAATCACCTTACTGATTTTCAATAGTTGACATAATTAACTGCATGTGTAAAACTCATCATATATAACTTGTACATATTATCTATGTAGAGAATCTGAAAGAAATCAGACTATATCTCAATAATAGCCTAGTGGATAACCAAGCTTGAGTTGCACCAACAAACAACTTTTTTAATTCTTTTCTACGATGATGATTTATAAGGTAACGTATAAAAATTATCTTCTGGATGTAAGTCCTAAACAAATATATTTCCTGCAAATTTTGTATTTTTATCTATTTTCGCTTAACACACTAATGATATTCTCGATTTTCTTTGTGTATGCAGCAAACAACCGATATTCGGTTAGGATTTTATGATATACTCAAGTGAAATCAAGGGTTTAAAGTAAAAGATGAACAAAGGGTTAAACAACTCTGAAAGTGCCCCGTTTAAAATCCAGATTTCGAAAGAGTAATATGTAAACAACATGATTATGATGTAATTTATGCAGTAGGTTAAAAGCATTGAATTGTAATAGAGACTTACAATAATGCACTGATGAGAATGGAGGCAGACTCTGATCGATGAACTGCGATAGAAAATGAGTTTACTGGTTGAGTATTTAAAGAGCAGAAAATTAGTGTTTTTTGGCTTTCAAGATCCCTATTTTTAAGTGAAATCAAATAGTTTTGCAGGATAAGTTTGTCGCAAATTGATTACTGGAACACAGAAATTGAATTTCCATAATCTGAATAGTTAATTTTCAACTTTTAAAAGAGAGTGAATATCTCAACAATATAAATTTGAAACAAATGCGATATCAACTAATTATCAAATTTAAGAGATATTTCAACATTTTCATATCCGATTTTGAAAAATAATAGGATTTGACTGTTTTTCAACATTTTTTTCTTTTCCAGAATGGAATGTGCAAATGGGCGAAAAAACACCACTTTTCCAATTGTGGTAACAATGCATTTTGTTTATATATATATATATATATATATATATATAGAGAGAGAGAGAGAGAGAGAGAGAGAGAGATTTGAGTGGATTTCAAAATCCCCTCTATTTTGAGTAGATTTGAAATTCATTGACTCTAAATCCATGGATTTCAAATCCCTTCATCCAAACACAACCTATAATTTTTTGAACTATGGACGCAGTTATATACATGCGCGATTTCTCCAAATATGCCAAAAAGCATTTGAACTAAGTTAAAAAGAAAATCTCCGAGCGCTTCTGTTGTAGTTCGATTATAGCATCCTAACATAACTTGTTCCAGTTGGATGTACTGACTAAACAATCATCTGAAGTAGATTTCTTTCTTTTTTTACCGAGTTGTTCGGACGATCTAAGAATGTTCAGCAGACTAGGTTCAAACATCGCATGAGGCTACATCTTTCCACCTTGAATTTCATGAAAAAAATATCAACATAACATTCTAACCCAAATGCTTTTGTATCTTAAGGAAAACAATAACTACATCTGATATGTCATAAAATGTTCCAGTTTGGGTAACATAAAAAAGCACTAAAGATCATACCTAAAATAGGATTTGAGGGATACCAAAATAAGCTCTTCATGCAATCAATTTGCTCTGTTGTGATCCTACAAAAAGGAGGCCGGAGATGCCTCTGACAAAGAGACTCCGATGCTCAAGTTAGTAAGGTTGCCTTGAGAGTTTGAGAGAAATTCAATTGAATATTAAAGTTACCTATAAAAGATAAAATGAAAGGGTACTTATATTTACTGATACAACAGGGATAAAAACGTCCTCACATTATCTTTCTACGAAACCTTAATCTACATTGGACGTTCAGATCTGTAACTTTATGGATTTGGCAGGTGGTCCTCTATACTTTTTTTACAAGAGAGCTAGTGTAACTTGAACATCAGTTTTCCTTGTCCGAACCCCGATTCTTGATGGAGGTCCTCTTATTCTTATCTGTGTTTGCCCTGTGCTTTTCCTCGTCCTACTCTACTTTTCTCTTACCACTTCGTGCCCCCTTAAGGTTGATATATTTTTAGGCTCTCTCCAACAGTTCATTGAAAGTTTTGGGGGGAGAGGGGAGGGAGGAGGGGAGGGGGTGGTGCACACTTAGCTAGGGAATTGAATAAGTCTCCATCGAGTAGCCCTTGGGTCAGAGCACTAGTCTTTACCGCCAGTATGACAGAAGGTACTTCTAGACCGACCTTATTGAAATGACCAACATATGCTCTCAATGTTTCAATTGACCCGCTACTTGAAGTCGAGCAGCGACAAAGAGGTTTTGTGTTGCGTTCAGGCACTAGCAGACTGATGTACGAATAGGGAGCTAAATTCCACGAATGAGTTAATAGTGTTCAGGGCCAACTGCCCGAAGAACTATTGAGCAACTTTTGCATGTGTGGTCAGGAAAACCCTACACTCACCCCATTGGTGTATTGGTGAAGTAATGCTCCATCTCAAATCTCAAGAGGTGATCATAGGGTCAGTCGTCTCATCATACTCGTGATTCAACACTTTGAAGTTTGCAAGCAGGGATCCTGCAGAATCTCCTCAGAAAGGAGGACCCTGCAGATAAGCGACGATGCCCAGGTGGCATGTTCCGAGTTCTTCACATTTCCTCCAGTTCTCTTCTTAGGGAAACCACTTGTTGGTTCATTATAATGGCAGTATTTACTGAATACGTAGTCAACTGCTAGTGTGATGTCGAGTGTGTAGTTTCCAAACGGAAAACGTGGTGTTCAACGCTGTAATATTGAAATAATACTTTAACAACCTTAATCAGGTTGTCAGTTTTTTTTTTTTTTTTTTTTTTTTTTTTCAAATATCAAGGTGATTGAAGAGGCAACTAACATGATTGTTCTTCAGTTCTTCTTTGAACTCATCGTCAAGACCTAAAAGCAAATCTGCTAGTGTAGACAACTTCCCCGATCATCTTGTTGATTTCTTCTAAAAATAAGCACCAAGCAAATTCATAATTAGCTAAAAGGGGACAAAATAATAAGCTGAAAATGAGAGTATACAGTGGTGAGAGAAACCTTTAGTTTCTTTGTTTGAGTTGCAGTTGAGGCCATGATCATGACTATGGCGGCGCCCTCTAAATTAAGAGGTATTCTGAAGGAGTTTAATCTGTTGCAGAAAAAATTGTTATTGAATATTTTCAAACACCTACTCTAAAGGAGATTAGTGTATATTGCTGCTTGTTTTGGTTAACTAATAAATGCATATATTGTTTTTGCCCAGATAAAAAACAGAAAAATTCTTGAACTTATGATTAAACACCCAAGACTGACTCTATACTTAATCCTAGTAAATACTCAGTTCCAAGTTCACCATAATTAAAATACACGGACTCCTTAAATAGATAAACCATATTGAAATTTCATTTTAATCATATATCTTGCGTTTTTTAACAATATTTATGGCCGCAAAAACAAAAATTAGATCATCAGGACCCAACGTGATAAATGACAGAAAGAAGATTATTGTGTCATTTGAAAAATATTGTGTTGCTTCCATAAATATAGAATTAGAAAGTGAAGTAACTATCATTAACCGAGATAACATCCTATAAAACTCATGAGTTACAAGTAGCAAGTAATGACAAATAGCACTCTGTTTATGTTACCCCGTAACAATCCGCCTTACTGCAGAATAAGCATCAAGCTAGAGTGCAACTTCAAAAGTTCTTTACTCTTGTTTTTTATATAGGAAACATAACTTTTATTACTAATAGGAAGGGGACGAGCAGTCCCAAAAAGGTTCATTTAGAAACAGATTACATGGCTATGCTCCAGTTTCTACCTAGATCAAAAGCAAAAAAATTCTACATTAGCTAAGTTCATTTAGTAATGCACTGTCCGTTTACAATTTACACTATATCTATTTATTCTTTGTATGTTACTCTATGCTTATTTTTCCAGGTTACTTACTAGTTTGCTTATAGTATATATTATATTGTCTAATAATATACGTTTATTAGTTACAGTATAACTATTTATTCTTCGTTTATTACTCTATAATTATTTTTCCAAGTTACAATATATTTACTTTTTGCTTATAGTATATATTATGTTGCCTAATAGTATATATTAGCGTGTTTAAAACTATAAGTTCATTTATTATACACTGTTTATAATTTACAAGATATATGTTTATTCTTTGTAAGTTACTCTATGATTATTTTTCAATATTACAGTATATTAAGTGTTTGCTTATAGTATATATATTGTTGCCTAATAGTATATGTTTATTAGTTACAATATAATCTCTTTTTATTGTACACTACTGTATATTTATTTCTCCACCTTACAGTGTAATTATTGTTGCCTTATAGTATACATTAGCTTGCTTAAAAGTATAAATTCAGTTTGTAATATATTGTTTACAATTTATAGTATATCTGTTTATTCTTTGTAAGTTACTCTATAATTATTTTATTCTTTACAGTGTATTTACTGTTTGCTTATAGTATATATTGTGTTGTCTAATAGTACAAGTTTATTAGTTTTAATATAACTATTTATTCTTTGTATATTACTCTATAATTATTTTTCCAGGTTACAGTATATTTACTGTTTGCTTATAGTATATAATAGGTTGCCTAATAGTATTAGTTTATTAGTTAGAGTATATATGTATATATATATATATATTTGTTTATTACGGTATATTTATTTTTTATGACTACATATATATTATACAAAAAACCTCTTGATAAATTTTAGAAATATAATCACAAGACTTTCCTTCAACAGAGAAAAATACTCCTACACACACATGGTACAATATCAATAGATTATAGATCATCATATATGCAAACTTTAACCTACCAATTTTTTGTAGCCTGAAAATTCACATAGAAAAATTCAAAAAAAATGAATAAGAAACTGGGAAAGTCAGATAACAAAAGCTCCAAGCAACTGGGACATGTTTGGCAGCAACTATGATTTCTCTAAACTTTCTTTGACAATTCTATCCTCAGTTACCAAGAAGTTGTCAAAACTGATTCCATTTGATGAACATATTGCAACTTTAACCTTTTTACTTGATCATCAGAAGCTCCATCCGGAAGACCAGTATTTTCTTTGCTCTCAGCATTACTACATTCTTGAACTATTTTATCATTAGAACCTTTGCTATTAGGAAGTGGAAAACATCCGTTGAATTAGGCTCGTTATGGGTAATTGATCCATCTTCCTTGCTCGCTGGTTCCGCTTTAACTTCATCATACAATAAAAAATAACCAGTGTTTATTTCGACAGTTTACATTATAGTTCAGCAGATACAATATAGTTTTTTCAGCCAAATAGTATAGTTTACTACGCTTAATAGTATAATATTATAACTAGAGTTACAATATAATTTTTTTTTTTGTGAATAAATAGTTTTATTGTAAAATATAAACTACTCTACATTTATTTTTCCAGCTTACAGTATAATTATTGTTCCCTTATAGTATATAGTAGTTGGCTTAAAAGTACAAGTTCTGTTTACAATTTACATTATATCTATTTTATTTTTTGTATAATACACTATAATATATTTACTGTTTGCTTATAGTATATAGGGTTAATTACCAAACAAATCACGACCTTTAGTCCAATTTTCAATTGCAACATGACCTTTAAAACTTTACAATTTCTGGCATTACCTTTCAATTTGTTTCAATTACAACATCTCCGCCCAACTCCGGCCCCCAATTGCTGACGTGGATGGCGGCGCTCTCAAAACGACGCCGTTTTGTCTATTGACTGGGATATTCCAGCCACGTTAGCAGACACGTGGAAACTATTAAAAAAATTAAAAATAAAAAACTAGGAAAATAAAAAAAACAGAAAATTTATAATAACTAATTCTAATAAAAAATTAAAAAAGTAAAAAATATATTAAAAAAATTAAAAAATTAACAATAGAAAAAAATTCGTAACTAATTAGAATAAAATTTGAAAACATTAAAAGAATAGGAAATATAATTTTTTGGTTTTTTCTAAAACATTTTTTATTTTTTAACATATTATTATAATTAGTTACTATAATTTTTCTATTTTCTTTCTTTTTAAAAAAAAAAAAATTATTATAGTTAGTTTTTATAATTTTTCTATTTTTTATTTTTTTAAATTTCATTATTAGATATTATAATTTAAAAAAATAAAAAATTATTTTTTTTGTTTTTTCAAAAATTTATTTTTAATTTTTTGAAAATTTATTATAATTAATTACTATAATTTTTCTATTTTTTTATTATTTAAAATTTTTTAAAATTTTATTTTAACTGGTAATTATAATTTTTTATTTTTTTAGCTTTATTATTATTTTATTTTTTTAATTTTATTAATAATTTTCACGTGTTCGTTGACGTGGCTGGAGCATCCTAGTCAATAGACAAAACGACGTCGTTTTGGGAGTACCACCATCCACATCAGCAATTGGGGGCCGGAGTTGGGCGGAGATGTTGTAATTGAAACAAATTGAAAGGTTATGCCAGAAATTGTCAAGTTTCAAAGGTCATGTTGCAATTGAAAATTGGACTAAAGGTCGTGATTTGTTTGATAATTAACCATAATATATATTATGTTGCCCAATAGTTAACATTTATTAGTTACTCTATAACCTTTTCTTTTTAATTATCTTTCTATGTAACAATATGTTTAGTGTTTGCTTATAGTATATTTTATGTTGCCTAATAGTATAAATTTATTAATTATAATGTCAAATTACGTCGAGTTCTCTAATCACATGAAAGCAAATCATTTTTAATCTCATAATTGTACCTAGGAAACATAATATGCTCAAATTTAACCACCATCTCATTTTTTTTTTTAAATTTTTTTTTCTCCTAATCTAAGAACAAAGAAAAATCCCTCACCTCCCCTCCCCCCACGGTGACTCGAACCCAGGACCAAAGGTGTAGGTAGTAGATGCTCTGCCACTTGAGCTATCCAACTTCGTCTTCAACCACCACCTCATGAACATTCTAAGACTTCATAGTTACATGTAGTATTTCACAATGGACACACACTTAGTACATAAAACTTTAAGTTCTTTCTATTAGACCACACAATTCCCCGGCCATCCTAATCCCGGAAAAAAACAGAGGGAACTTAACAGAAATAAAATGGTGATCCATCACTACCAAACAAACCACTGTTAACACTATCATCTCTCATATATATGTACATTACTTCACTCACCCTATCATTACTTGGATATATTTCCCCTCATGCTTCATAGATTTCGGATTACTCATCTGTTTTGAAGGTGGACCCACAAGCAACATACACAACATGACATAGGACAACAGTTCTTTGCAATACGAGAATGTGAAATCCAAATGAACGTATTCAAACTCGCTATACAAGGCAACGACCCCCCCCATCTTTCATCAACTTGCAGTGCTTTCTCACCATTGGTAGTCTGATTACCTTGTCCTTCTTCCACGCGACAAGGTAAAATCAACAAATTGAACAACGGTGTAAAATCTCGAAATTCATCGCCGATTTCTAATTCATCGCCAACATGACAGGGCCAGAATCGGCGAAGTCGGATTCGGAGTTGAAGGTGGCGGCCGATGATTTAAAGGAGAGCAGAGATTTGGTTGCAAAAGAAGAGGTTAGGTCACGAAAGGAGAAGGAATCTCTTACAGTGAAAAACTAAAAACAAAAAGTGTGAAAAAAATAACAGATTGCAGGGGGTTAAAAACTGGACAAGTGTACATTAAGGCTTATTGTGTATCTTATGCACACAAGTTTTTGCCATTTCTTATGGGATTACATGTTGTAACCGTACCAAAGTATCATAAAATTTACACATAGGCCAACTTTATTTATTTATTATTATTATTTTATTTTTTTTGCATCGAACTTATAAAGTTAAGGTATTGATACTTAAACCACCGAACTTAATTTTCGGCCATTTTACACCGAATTTTTGACACGCGAGTGCTATGTGACCTTTTCTAGAGTTTTTCTTCTTTCTTCTTTTTTCTTTTGTGTGTGCAACATGATAATGTTTTTACAGTTTTGCCCATGGTAAAAATGCTATAAACAAAAAATGCCCCTAAAAAGCTTATGAGACAATCATGTGCCCAAAACCCTGACAAAAATTAAGTGTGGTTGTTTAAGTGCTAACCTCATATACTTATATAGTTCGATGCAAAAAAATGACGAGTTTGTCGTAATTAACCCTTCATTATATTTTAGTCAATATTTATCCTAGTGTCTGTCTTCTCTATGATATGTGCTCTTTATATGCACCGCCAACGGTATAAAAAGAAAGGAAAAATGTACAAATTTGCCTTGATTTATACCTCAAGTTCAAATTAGATCCTAAACTATATTTTCGTCCAAATACACCCTAGAACTTTTAAACTCAAAACAATATGATCCATTGAAATATTAAAGTAACTAAATAAAATTTAAAAATATTTAATAAATACAAATTAAATGAAAAATATACTATAGAACCAAGAAATTAACAACACATATTTAAAAATTACTCCTATATCCCATAAAAAAGAGTCATGTTTGAACATGTTATATTTTTATTTTTAGCCAATATGATGAATGTACAACTCCCCAAAAACCATCAATTCCACTCACGCGACTTATGTTTTTTATTTTTCATATTTAACCATATATAAATAATTCGTGAAATAAAAAATTTAAAGTCTTTTACTTGGATTAAGAAAATGAGACATTGACATTTGAAACATGACTCATATTTTGGGATAATAAACTTATTTTGAGACAAGACTATTTTTATGGGACATGGAGAATACTTAATAACTTAGAATAAATCTAAAATAATTTAACATATTCAGAAAATATTTAATAAGTTTTCGATTTGGTATTTTATTTTCTTTATTTTATGTAAATAATTTCCTAGAATTCTATTAAATAATTATAAATATTTTGACTTTTTATGTACATGTTTCATTTATCTTTTTCATTTTTAGATTTATTAAAAAAATCAAATACATTTAGTTCTTTTAATATTTAAGAAAGTTATATTTATCTTAAATTTAAAATTCAAGGGCTTATTTGATTTATTTAAGTTCAAGTGTTTATTAAAAAATAATAATTTAGGATTCAATTTAAATCTAAGCAATAGATTGAGGGCAATTTTAAATATTGTGGCTTTTCATATACATGTTTTATTTAATATTTTCAGTTAAATTTATTAAATATTTTTCAAATGCCTATTTATCATTTAAGGAGGTTTTATTTATATTAAATTTAAAAATTTAGTGCCCTATTTAATCTACCTTATTCTTAAAAGCAAAATATTTGAAAAGAAAACTACTTATGTGTCTTTTTCTCAGTTTTTTTTTTTTTTTTTAAATCATAATTCATTGATAATTTAGTTTTTTTAGCGTAAAAAAGAAAAGAAGAATGAAAAAGATATGGTTGGTTAAAGCCAACCAATAAGATTCCTTTTTTTCCCCCCTCAATATTTAAAAGTTTTATAACTTTTTCATCTCAACTTTGTTTTTTATGAAAAATATACTGAATTAATCTTCTTTTCACGATCTTTTATTTGTTATCACCATTGTGCATTTATATAATTTAAAAATTAATTTTTAGGTGTAAGTTACCTTTTTATGATTATAATGAAATATTTTAACTTTAAATTTTTGTATATAAAATAAAAAATATCAGATATTATCAAAATAATACTTTATTTGAAAAAAATGTCTACTTTCTTTAGAAGATTAATTTTTTTTACTTTAGTTTTGTCTATTTATAACAATTTGGATTGTTTGAATCATTTTGTTTTAAAGAAATTTGATAACAAAATTTACGATTTTGATAGCTTTACAATTTATCGTAGAAAACTTAGATATATTTCTTAAATTGATTTGTTTATTGAATTGATTTTTCTTTTTTGAAAGGCAAAAAAAAAAAAAATTACAATATAATATAATAAGTTGATTATTATTTTTATTTAAAAATGTGATAATAATATTACATAACAATCTTTGCTTAATGAACTAATACCATTGTGGGATCTCATGCTAATATTACTTATATTAAATATATGACATTGCTCCGTCTTATACGAATATGTAAGTGTTTGCTTATGGTTTCCCTCAGTGGATTGAGGGGACCAAATTACAATAAAACACACTTATTAATTTTCCTGAGTCAAGATTGGCTAAGCACTTCCCAGTCTTAAATAAATGTATTGTATTAGTATTTTATTACAAATATTACAAGTATATAATTTACATATAGATTAGTGTCATACACTCATACTATATATTTTATATTAGAGTTTTATCCATAGTACAACTTCTATAATTTATGGTATTCATTACTTATTTCGATTTTCATTAATATATAAATTTATTTTCTATTTTAATAATAATTTAATAAAAAAAATCTAGCCCGTGCTATCAAAACTAATCTATTTAAAAAATTAAAGTTGGCAAAAAATAAAAAATAACTAGGGTTCAATTTAAATCTAAGCAATAGACTGAGGGGCATATTTATATTTCTTTATTTTATACCGTAAAGAAAAGAGAAAATCACGACATGCCATATTTAAATATGTAATTAATGTTTGTGCTAATTAGTAGTAGATCGTTTCTCTCCAGATTTGGTTTCCACTAAACTCTCCTCCCGTCTCTGCCATTCTATCTGCTCGAGCTAGTACAGCACTGTGAATGCGGAAAATAATTACTGTTTCGATTTGAAAATAGATTGTAGAATTAGGATCGGAAATTGGTTTCTTTTTGTGTCAGACCCGTTTTCGATCCGGACTTTGAACTTTCTCGGGGTTTGCATGAACTAGCGATTGCTAAGGATTCAGTTATTGGTAAAAGCTTTTATATTTATATATTTATTTGATTATGGATTATTCGTATTGTGATAGTATTTCCACAATTGGTTTTGATTCTTTGAGTTGAATGGTGGTTTGCTTGTCATTCTCTTGTATGTTCAGTGGTAATAGGAGGCCAAGATTGGCATTAAGTTTTAATTGGGGCACCACTGCAATCTGATTACCAATCTGATTACCAATTGAGTGAATAAATGGTTCCTTTCATAATAGGTTGAGTTACTATTATAACACAGTACAGTAGGTAAAACTAACTTGACTCATGACGGTCTAAACCTAACTCACATTCCCTATTGGTGTGGCTAGAGCTACGAAACTAGGATTGTGTATGGTTTGGTTATATTTGGATTACTTTTATCTTGTTTGAATTTGGATTCCCAGCTTATGTTCCCTATTGGCGTGGCTAGAGCGAAGAAACCTAGGATTGTGTATGGTTTGGTTATATGTGAATGACTTTAATCTTATTCTTGTTTGAGTTTGAAATTCTTGGCTTATTAAGAGAATGGCTTCTCTTGATATAAATTGTTTGGGGGTATTTCTGAGTAATGGATTAGATATTAAGATGAAGGTTGTTGTTAGGGGAAGTGTGTTTTCTTGTGGTGTTGGTCTGAGTGTTAATTTGCTTATTTGAAGAGATTATGTTTGGCTTGCCTTGCTTATTGTATTGGAATATTAAGGATTATGTATAGTAGTAATTGCAGGCTAGGTTTGACATGTACATAGTGGCAAAAGATGCTGTATCAGCTAGAAACTTAGGATCTTTAAGTTAATTGGTTTTACTTGTTTCTGTTTTTCTGTCAAGTTCCTTGATCCGTAAGTTAACAAAGAGAAGCTTAAATTAAAATGACTGTCGATTAAGACAAGAAATTGTTTCTGTCATATCTTTCCTTGCATGTCCCTTGGGCATTAGGCAGCTGCGGTCTTTTTGCTTCTTGTACTAGATAAAAAGCTATGTTGTTTTTCCAGTTTCATAAATACTTGCTTTATGTTTCTTTAGCTTTACTTGATGAGCCATTAAGATTTATTGCAGTATGCGATTAGATCAGTTAGCTCTCTTTTGATCCTTCTAATGCTCCTCGGCATCTCTATTTTTATATAAATGAATATGCTTTGTTGCAGTATTGATCTCTAATACTGATGCAGAAGGTACTCGTGTTGAACAGAACAAAGGAAACAGTTGATAGGATGCAAAATAATGGCTCTTTAGTGGGGGCGAAGAATGCTGGTAATGTCAAGTATAAGAGTCCAGAGCGGAAAGAAAGAGGAATTGCAGGAACTGAAGCAGAGCAAGCATTGAAGAGAGCAAATAATCTTGGGAAGCGCCCAAAGCTAGATCCGGAGAAGGAAGCAATGTTTAGGAAGAAGCGTAGCAGACAGACCATGTTTCTCGATTTAGGAGACGTTAAACAAGCTGTTGCTCCAAAAACTTCAACGACTAGAAAACAAATACCTGCACCAACTATGACTCGGACAGTGAAAGAAGGTGATCACTCTCAGCCATCTGCTGACTGTGAAGATAAGCATTCTCAGTCTATAGTCAGGGATACAAAGCGTGGTGATCAATCGAGCTATGAAAGCAACAATTTTCTGGAGTCAAATGATTGTAAATCTGAGAGTTATGTTGACAATAGGTCTGGGGTTTCTAGACCTCCAAGGAGATTGGACAGCTCAATAGATCTTTCCTCAGAAGGACAGACACCGCATATTTCTCGACAGAGTTCTTCGAAGCATCCTCCTGATACAAAGCAACTTACTCAGTTCTCTGGTAGGAGACCAGCTGGTAGCAGTAGCTCTTCAATTGATGCTACTTTAGCTGCGAAGAGAATATCTGCTAGGAAGCAGACTCTTGTTAACCAATATCAAGATTCATCAGTGGAACGCCTGTTGCGTGAGGTGACAAATGAGAAGTTTTGGCATCACCCAGGTATTTAAGACCCACACGACTCTATGTTTATCTTAATAGTCATTTCTCTTTTATTCATTCTTTTTTTTTCTATTAATCTTTTCCTATTCTGTCCATTAAGTTAAGTTTTGCTACTTGTTGAAATTGGTAGGGATAGTGATCACTCTCCTCCAATTCTGTGGCAATTGGTATTTAGTCAGTTGGGAACTTATGTTCTCGAGAAGAGAGTCGGTCAGGACTCAGGATGTTACTTATGTGGGCAATTTACTGAGAATAATATTTGACTAAATACATCCATATGAGATCATTTCCAGCAAGACAAATTCTGTTTCTAACACTTCATAGACATAAATAATATAAGGTCCTCATTTATTTTTCCAGATGACCAATATCGATAACTAATTATCTAAATGCTTCAAATGGCTGTCAAATATCAATTTTCTCTCTCTCTCTCTCTCTCTCTCTCTCTCTCTCTCTCTCTCTCTTATTTGTTGCAGTTGTTGGTATAAGATTTATAAGTGCATTTGATTACCTCTGTGGCTTAGTTGCAGAAACATTCCGTTCTTCAATTGTTGGTTGTATTTCGTTTAGTTCCTGCCCTTGCAATTTCAATATTCTTGCATCACCTTATTATTTGTTTATGTGATTCTCTTCTTTTGAAATTTTATGAATGTTAAATAATGAAAGATCATTGGCTCTATTGATAATTTACTGCTGAGTGTCCTCTATGTCCTAATGGAAAAATTCCACATTTATTCTTTGCAATTCTTTTCCTGCGTTCTTATTCTTTGTAACTCCTAGGTTCTTGCTTCTATCAAGTTGTATATTTTTCCCAGTTTTTCTTATTTTTTCTTGATAGAACCTGAGTTCAGTTGTCGGTGATCTCTCTCTATTTAAGGTCGCCTATATGGCAGAAAAACCTATAGCTCCATTAGGTAGGTATACAGCTGTCCGGAATGTTGCTATCCAAAAAGTATGCATTATCAGAAACTACATTAATTGAGTCTGCTATACATGTCTAAACTTGCACTTTTCTGTCTGCCAATTTACATTTAATAAGTGTTCCTAACTCGTAATTTGCGTCCGGTCATCATCTGGTTATAATATTCTTTAGTTTTTCCATTACTTTTTTTCCCTTATTGGAGTTAAGAGTTAAGACATTCTACAGCTTTTACCTTTCTTGACATATATCTCACCAGCACAGCAGATCTTTCTAATAAGAATGGTATTGACTTATGTGTATATCTTTGTTGCCACAAAACAGAGGCGGAGGAGCTTGAGTGTGTTCCAGGTCGCTTTGATTCAGTAGAGGATTATATTAGGGTATTTGAGCCTTTGCTCTTTGAAGAATGCAGAGCACAGCTTTATAGCAACTGGGAGGAGTCCTCAGAAACAGCTTCAAGCCATGTTAGGGTAGGCATAAAAAGTATTGAAAGACGTGAAAGAGGTATCATTCTACTCCACCACCTTTCCTTAAACTAGACCTTTATGCTACATCTGGTATCTTTGTACTTGAGCAAATGGAGAAGTTTCCAATGTTATTATTCTTAATGATCATGATGTGTTCCGGGTTCTGTTTATTCCCTTCGCGATGCCGTCCTGGTCATGCTAGCCTCATCGACTATTATTCCCTCTAGCTACTTTTGCTAATTTAGTTCTTCTCTCATGTTGGCTTTTTCAGGATGGTTTGATGTGTTACTCATTCTGCCACATGACTACAAATTGACATTTAAGGAAGGGGATGTAGCAGTTCTTTCATTTCCCAAGCCTGGAGCAGGTTTACCATTTACGGATCCTTCCTGATTTCTGGTTATCTTTAGCAAGGTTTATTAAAAGAGAACTCATCATTTTCATGTTTTGATTGATGCAATAACAGTCAATTTAAGGGCGAACCGTAACTTGGCTTCTGAAGATGAGGAGAAGCCAGAAGTTGGTGGGCGTGTCGCAGGTACAGTAAGGCGATATATGCCTATTGATACCCGAGACCAAATAGGCGCTACCCTTCACTTTTATGTTGGAGATTCTGATTCCATCAGGTGAGTAATACTGGCTGCTTGTTCATATATTTGCAGTCTTTATGGGTAACCATGACAAGCACGTGCACTTTCTATGGTCAAATATTAATTATTTATTTAACGCAGTACAACTGATGATGATCATATTCTGCGGAAGCTCCAGCCAGGGGGTTTCTGGTACCTGACTCTGCTTGGTTCTCTGGCTACTACACAGCGTGAATATATTGCTCTGCACGCATTTCGTCATCTTAATTTACAGGTTCTATTTGGAATCTTGTACATGTGGATTGTGACATGCATCACTTGCTCACTTTAAGCTTAACAATCACTGATACCCTCTTGCAGATGCAAAATGCAATTCTCCAGCCTAATCCTAACCAGTTCCCTAAGTATGAAATACAACCACCTGCAATGCCTGATTGCTTTACTCCAAAATTTGTCGAGCACCTAAGCAGGGCATTTAACGGTCCCCAGCTAGCTGCAATTCAGTGGGCTGCAATGCATACAGCTGCTGGCACATCAAATGGTGTGACAAAGAAGCAAGATCTATGGCCTTTTACTTTAGTTCAGGGGCCTCCTGGGACTGGTAAAACACACACTGTATGGGGAATGCTTAATGTGATCCATCTTGTCCAGTATCAGCACTACTATACTGCATTGCTAAAGAAACTGGCACCTGAAAGCTATAAGCAGGTTAACGAGAACAACTCAGATAGTGTGGCCTCTGGATCGATTGAGGAAGTTCTACAGAGAATGGATCAGAATCTCTTTCGAACTCTTCCAAAACTTTGTCCGAAGCCTAGGATGCTTGTCTGTGCTCCCTCAAATGCTGCAACTGATGAACTTCTTGCACGTGTCCTTGACCGTGGATTTATCGATGGCGAGATGAGAGTTTATCGACCTGATGTTGCTAGAGTTGGGGTGGATTCTCAGACGCGGGCTGCTCAGGCAGTTTCTGTGGAACGAAGAACCGAACAACTTCTGATCAAGAGTCGTGATGAAGTTCATGGCTGGATGCACAATTTGAGGATTCGGGAAACTCAGTTATCTCAGCAAATTGCTTGCCTTCAGAGAGAACTTAATGTTGCTGCTGCCGCCGGTCGTGCACAAGGATCCGTCGGTGTTGATCCGGACATTCTTATGGCCAGAGACCAAAACCGAGACGCGTTACTTCAAAACCTTGCGGCTGTAGTTGAGAACAGAGATAAAACGCTAGTTGAGATGTCTCGGTTGCTCATTTTGGAAAGCAGGTTTCGTGCTGGCAGCAACTTTAATTTGGAGGAAGCTCGTGCAAATCTTGAGGCGAGCTTTGCCAACGAGGCTGAAATTGTTTTCACTACAGTCTCAAGCAGTGGGCGCAAGTTGTTCTCTCGCTTAGCTCATGGCTTTGACATGGTTGTGATTGATGAAGCAGCACAGGCCAGTGAAGTGGCTATACTGCCCCCGCTTTCTCTAGGTGCAGCGCGGTGTGTTCTTGTGGGGGACCCACAGCAGCTTCCTGCCACTGTTATCAGTAAGGCTGCTGGGACCTTGTTGTACAGTAGAAGCCTCTTTGAGAGGTTTCAGCAAGGGGGTTGCCCAACAATGCTTTTATCTGTGCAGTATAGAATGCATCCCCATATCAGGGACTTTCCTTCGAGACATTTTTACCAAGATCGCCTTACAGATAGCGCTAGCGTTACTAATCATCCAGACGAAAAATACTACAAAGATCCTCTATTGAGGCCTTATGTTTTTTTCGATATCAGCCATGGCCGAGAATCTCATCGTGGGGGTTCCGTGTCTTATCAGAATACGCAAGAAGCACAGTTTTGTGTTCGTATATATGAGCACCTTCAGAAAGCTATAAATTCACTGGGCGTGGGGAAAGTTTCTGTTGGCATAATAACTCCATATAAACTGCAATTGAAATGCCTCCAACGGGAGTTCAAGGATGTTTTGAATTCTGATGAAGGAAAAGACATCTATATTAATACAGTGGATGCTTTCCAAGGACAAGAACGTGATGTCATTATAATGTCTTGTGTGCGTGCATCGACTCATGGAGTTGGGTTTGTTGCAGACATTCGTAGGATGAATGTTGCTCTTACTCGAGCTCGAAGAGCTCTCTGGGTAAGATTCTACAATTTTATATATATATATATATATATATTGATACCTGTTTCACCTTAGTGTTGTTTTCTTGCTCATCTTATTTGGCAAAATTGGTAGGTAATGGGGAATGCAAATGCACTTATCCAGTCTGATGATTGGGCAGCACTAATTGCTGATGCTAAAGCTCGAAACTGTTACTTAAACATGGATTCGCTGCCGAACGACTTTTTTCCTGAGTCTTCTAGTTGCAGCACATTTTCTCCCATGATCTCCAGTGCAAGAGGCTTGAGATCTGGACCGAGATATAGATCAAATGATTCACAAATGGAATCCAGAGCTGGCATACAATTGGAAGAAGACAAGAGGTCAATTACATCTTCTTTTTCGAGGAATGGAAGTTATAGATTCTCCAGACCATGAACAAAGAATTTATTGAATGATTTTATCAATTTAGTGATAGATCTTGGGGCACCTGAGCAGCACGGCATTCAGAAACAGCAAAATCCAGCTAGTGTTTTGAGAAAGCGTGACTTGTAGTAGCTGTTATATGCTGCAAATATCCGTTTTTTATTCCAAAGTTTATTGCTATGGGATGTACTTGTGTCCTCCAAAGACTGCAAAAGCAACTTCCGTGGTTTGAACAGTGATGACGGGAGGCTTCTAATGAACTCTGGGGTTATTGGTGACTTTGGGAGGAAGTTTGAATTAATGGACCCAAATCATCTTCCTAGAACAAAGTAGGTCGACCCAACTTTCTTGGTAACTGTATCTCTGAGTTCACAATTTGCTTCAACACCTCAAGCTGTGCCTTATGTAAGGTGGGGGATGAACTGCTTCAGCGAAGGTGGTGGACGCGCTGATGTTGTAGAGCTAAGTGGACTCGAGCTGTTGGCCTCTGTTGGTCAAACATTGTCTTGAAGGATCTGCAGGTAAGATTTCCTTTTATTGCTTCTCACCTTTGAACTTACAGGGATTTTTATTAGCTAGCTGTATATTCTAAAAATACGGGATCTTGGCCCTAGCATGCTTTCATAAACAACGTAGGATATGTTCGTTTGAAGAACAGTACTTGCGATTTCTTGTGGCAAAATAGCTGCTGCAACGAGTGCTAAGCGGTGGAGCACTCCGTTTCGAGAAAACTTGATTAAGCAAGAATGTGTGAGTTACAAATGTTCATATTAAAATATGATGGAAGCTGATGGTAGTATTCACTGCAAGTTAAAAATGTGATTGAAATGCGATTTTTGCGTTCGTTCTTTCCTTACTTAAAGACCAGATGATTATTACTTTTTACCTTGTAACTTATTGTTGCTTTGTGCTATTGATTGTAGGAACGAGAGACAAAGAAGGTAGTACTCCGGTGGTGGTGAAGGTTCTGGGCCAAGTATTGTAGCAGCTATTGGGCTTGAATCATGTGGTTTGGGTCGGGCCAGCACTGTTTTGCGCTTTACCTCTTTTATGGGCCTGTTGTTGTAGTTGCTGAAATGGGTCAGCCTAAGAAGTTTTTGTGTTCTAATTTATTGTTAATGGTCCTATTACTTAGATTTTAGCTATTAATAGATGGATTGTTCATTTATTAACTGGCCTTGAGATCGGAAATCTTCAAACCGGACCAAAATCCAGATTTCCACTCTAGATTCTCAATAGAAATCTCTGGATGAACCAAGATCTGTGTAACGAAGTCTCTACTCAGGAGAAAACCAAGACTAAGAAAGAAATTTAAGTTAACGATATCTACTTTCTCTGTAAAATGTTGCACTTGTACTAATATCCATTTTGTGGTTGTAATGAATTATATAGAATTTGAAGAATATGATTATTTCATCATTAAATTAGTATATAACTATATTACGACTCTGTTTATTTAAAGTTGGAGGACCGTAGGTTGGAGAAAATAAAGAGAAAATAGAATGTTGAGCTAACTAAATAGGTGTTTAGTTTTGTTGGTTGGAGATTGTATTGAGATTTGTTTTTAATGTCAAATGTAAGAAAATGTGATGTGATGTGTGTAAATATATTGCTAGTAACTTCACAAAAAACACGACTCAGTTGGTCTAATCCTTAATGAATTTTGAGAATTGCGTCAAGTGATAAATAAACACGCCCATGATTACACATCTTACCCCATTATACATGACTAGTGGATATGGATATTAGATATCCTAGTCTAGGTAAAAGTTGGAAGAAAAACATAAAATCTTTAACTATCCATGCATCTTATTCTACTCTAGATAACTCACTATCCTTAACAAATAAAGTAAACACTACCTTAGAGGGTGTTTGGCTAAACTTATAAGTTTCTCAAAACATCTTATAAGATGTTTAAGAGCTTATAAGTTCATTCAAAGTGTTTGACAATATTTTTTAAATATGATCTTATTTTTATTTCAGAATAAGTTGTTAATAGCTTATAAGTTGTTTATAAAAAAGTAAGGAGAGTCCAACTTCTTTCTCAAATAAGATCTTATTTTGATTTTCTACTTTAATTTTATTATTTTAAGTACAGAAATGTCATTACTAACATCTTATAAGCTCTATTGTCTTATTATAACCAAACACTTCAATAATTTATTTTTTAAATAAGATTTAATATCTTATAAGTTCTAAAAACATCTTATAAGATATTAGAACTTATAAGATGTTTTGAATAAGTTTAGCCGAACACCCTCTTAATAGGTCAAACACCAAAATACACCATATAATAATAAGACAAAGTTACTAAACTATCAGATATCGAATGAGATTATTTAGTTAAATGGCGTTCCAACTTCTTTTCCATTTGAAATATATAGCTGATCTCATTTGAGCAAAGCCTAGGCCAAATAATATTGTTGTTAAACATGGCATTAGGAGGGATATAATACAAACATGTGGTTTCCTAAAACAACTAGAAAAGTGATATACATATACATACACATGAAGGTAATATATCAAAAGCACATCCACTTATTCCATCCCAAATTACCCCACTCCATACTAATAAAAACTTAAAACACCATAAATCACAACAAGCTACTAGTTTTTCGATTGAGAAGTGACACATGTCTAATAACTTTTTTTTTTTTTTTAATTAAGAAGTTATGGGACGTGTCACCCCCACAATACAATGTATGAAACACGAAGTAAAACACACATTTTGAAATAGATATTCAGATTGGTAGTTGGCACCAACTCATGCATAGAGTTGAGGAGACAGCCTTGGCCTAAGACATACTTGAAGTGGAGTAGCTTTCATGTTAGTAGTCCCAAAACTTCCCCTCAAATCAACTACATCACCTAACGGCGTATCAACGTCGAATCCATGCAGGAAGCTGGCCAGCGCGAGCACCGCCGTTTGCATTGCAAGAGATACTGCGGGGCAAACCCTACGGCCACCCCCAAATGGGAGCAACTCAAAGTGGAGCCCATTAACATCCACATCCTTGTGGCTTGTCAGAAACCTCTCCGGCTTGAATTCCAGAGGATCGGCCCAAATGCGGGGATCGCGTTGAATCTTCCACGTGTTGATGAAGATGCGCGTGCCCTTCGGAACATGGTAGCCGGCTACAACGCAGTCCTCACCTGCCTGCCGGGGGTTTACGGATACGGGTGGCTGCACGCGCATTGTTTCCTTGATTATGGATTGTATGTAGACTAGGTTTTCGATGTCGGATTCTTTTACTAGCCTTTCTCGGCCGACATGATCATCTAGTTCTTGTTGAGCCCGTTTGAGGGTGTGGCGATTGTTGAGCAGTAGGCTGAGCGCCCATGTGAGAGCTACGGCTGTGGTTTCGGTTCCTCCTACCATCATCGTCTGTACGTATATTTGTAAAAAATAATAATATGTTATTATCAATGTTCTAAAGGACAATAAATGCTAATTCTGTTGCAAACTGAAATTTAACGTCTGATTGAAACTTCCAACAAAGATCACAATTACTAATTGAACCTCCGACCTTAAGGTTTTGAGAATATTACCTTTTATGGATTTGGTTTTGGGTAAGGGTAGTAGGTACGCAAAAAATTGATTCGCCCTCAATCTTGATCCTCTATCCTATTTTTACCTTATTCTACTAGCTATGTAGAAGACCACAACATAACACATGAATCCACTAATCATTAACCCTAAACCACATAAGCATGAGTCATGAACTATAGATTCATGAATTATGAATATAAAATGTACCTTGGGGTGTAAGGGAGCCGAGACAATTCGCGAGTCACTCAGAATTCATTCGCAAAAAGTCAAGATAAACGAGTCGAGCTCGAGCTACTCAAGTAGGTGTCGAGTTTGAACTCATTGGTACTCGACTCGGTAGGCTCGCGAGCTTAATCAAGCTTGTGCTAAAATACTAGTTTTTTTTTTTTTTTGAGTAAGTGTTAAATTACTAGTTTACCTTTTAGATGTGACATAATTATATAGATATATCTTAATTCTAAATCAAATAAGGTGAAATCTTAAGGTCCCAATTAGCAATTCTCTTTATTGTATAATGGATGTTTTAATTTAAATGTATTCTTATATTTTTAAAATTTTATTTTAATTGTATCACTCGAGTCAAGTTGATCTCGAGCTCAACAAGTTTAGAGAAAATGAACTCGATCGAGCTCGAGCTTTGAATCTTTTAACTAAATTTGAGTCTGCTAGTACTCGACTCGACTCGGTTACACCTCCTTTATATACCCTAATTCAAAAAATTAAACCCCAAACATTAAATCGAACATGTATTGTGAACATGCATGTGATTTATGAACCCTAGCTATGACTCGTTAAAGAAAATAAGTACATTAATCAATTTTTGGGGTAAGACACAATAAATAGTGACATAGTGGATCTCATATGCAGCTCTCCTAGCTTATAAGTTGATACAAAGTAGTTTCATTTTATCTTTCATTAATCCTGTCTAAACTTTAAATTTTCATTACTTACCTATATTTTTTTTCCTGGACTCCATCCTCACTTTATTCTCTCTTAATCTCGTTTAGCCTCGTGATGTTAGACCTCATTCTGCTTATTAATGGGCCTAGATACAATTAGCTGCTAGATCCCATTCTACTATGCGGTCAGCATGTTTTAGAATATTACTAAAAATAAGAAGACAAAAAATAGAGAAACTTTGGTTCCTACCAGGCATGTTGCTTTGTTAACTGTATCAGCATCATAGCAAGGGAACTCCTCCGCAACAGCATCAGCAACGCCCAACATCTCCCGCATAAAATCGTCGTCGTCTCGTCGGACTTCCTCTGTGCTACTCTTTTTGTGCTCCTCCAGCCATGACTGCAGCATCTCGTCAAATTTTCTCCCCGTCGCCGCAAAAGCTCTGTGCATTCTTCCGAACTTATCCATCCATTTCAGCATTGGAATCGCATCCGACACCGTGAAAACGGTCATCATCTTGAAGAAATCCCTTATCGTCCGCCGCCATTTGTCCCTCTCCTCGGAATCCATCTCCGCCTCCAAGTCACCCGCCACCGTCCGAATCATCAAGCGCAGTGTGAGTTCACCGAACACTTTCCCCATGTCCACCGTGTTTGGGGAGGCGATGATGCTCCTCATGTGGGCCTTTATTTGAAGCTCACGTGATTCGCTGAGGGCCGCCACTTTCCTGCAGAGTAACAACATTCGGATACAATTTTTATTTAGTAAGGCCCGATACAATTTAGGGTATTCATATTTTATGTATTTTCATTTAGTATTTATTTTGGTACAAATAAAAATTTTTCCGATTCAAGACAAAATGCTAAAATTCAGGTAATAATTAGATAATATCACTCTTATCCAAACATGCATATATCACATAGTAAAAGGTGGATAAGGATAATTAATACCCTTACCCAAATGTTATATGTTACAGTAAACATTAGAAGTATATAACAATTTATATCCTATCTTGGAAAGTTATTTCACTGGCCTAGATAATTAATCTATCTCTGTTTGCCAAAGTAAACAGAGCCTAATAAAGTAGATACAATTGTAAGAATAGCCTCGGGTTTTGACATATTTCTCGTGAATAATTTATTTATATAGTCGTAACTATTTTTGTCCTTTTATTGATTATCTGATATGTAACTATTATTTTTATTAACCTATCAATTGCTATAAATGTTATTTAATTATTGTAATTTTAAGCTGTTGTTTTAGTCATATAATGAAAAAATCAATCACAATTGGTATACATATTCTTTATTGATATTAGAAAGCCTAAATTAAATTGTTATTAGATAATCATTTTATATTGGATATTATTAAATTGCTAATTATGTTCTTTCCTTTAACAAAATATTTTGAGCTTAATAACTATGTAATTTCTTGTTGATCAACCTGCTACAATAGAAAGTGTCTTTTATGATACTTTTTTGAGAACATAATCGTGATCACTAATAATAAATTAATTGTGATTATTTGTTGTCACAAAACACTCTACAAGTTATTTGTAATCATTTCCAGACTACTTTTAAAGACAATTAATTGTTGCATAGAATATTTTAGACGCATTTGAGACTACTTTTATCATCTCAAACATATTATTCACGATCGAGTTATTGAGACGACTAATTAGTGCAACATGTTGGTTCCAATCTAAAGTTGTAACAAATAGTCATTATTTGAGATTAATTTTTATTTTCTCGAAAGACCAATTTTATTGTACTATTATTATTTAAACATATGCTTTAAAATTTATTAAAAATCTTTTATTTGACGAATGTATAACATTAACTTGCTATCCTTATTAATTTTTAAAATATAGTACTTAATTTGAAAATGGAAATTATAAAAACATATACGAAGAATAAAAGTAAAAGTAGTGAATTAAAGCTTAAAAGTAGTAAAGACAATGAAAATGTATATTATTCGTGCTATATTTGCATGTATTGTTATATTTTAAAAATCTTAAATATTAATAGCATATGAAAGAAATTGAAAAATTGGAAAAATCTTGTTTCTATACTTTCCTGTTGGACAGAAGTCTGAGGACTGCAATCTTGCGCATCTCTCTCCAGTAAGGCCCGTAATTGCTGAACCCTAACATTGCGAAATTGTAGCCCATGATGCCCATTGCAGCAGTTTCAGGCCTGTTGGACAAGGCTATATCATTAGTTCTGTAGCATTCTTTCGCTGCTTCCCAGCTGTTGATTATCAGGCCTCGACGAGTCCCTAGGCCGACGCTGAAAATCGGGCCGTATTTATCGGCCATGTTTGATAGTGTTATGTGAAGTGGATCGGGCCCGGATAGGAGAAACAGGTGCCCGATTAATGGCCAACCCCCACCTGCCCTTGGGGCCGATTTTTTAATTTTGTAGAAATAAAGGAATGTAATTGAGATAATTGGCAAGGCTGCAATTAATGGCAATAGTATCAATTCCATTCTGCTCAATATCTAACTAATAATCCAAGTGAATATATATATAGTGAAAAGATTAGATTTTGTTGATGATTGCCTTCCTCATTTAATTAAATTTAACGTCGTATTCCTTGGATTATGCTCACTTATTGCTACTAATTTTGCCCACCATAACAAGCTTTCCATGCTCCCCTGCTAGGAGACGCGCTGGCTGCAGCCCCTTCAAAAATTTTGACGAAATAATTATATATAGATAATGTAATTTTATTATATAATAAAAATGAAACTCTTTATAAAAGAAAATTAAATTATTTTTTCGTCAATTTCACCTTCTAAACATAATATATTTAAATCATAACTAACATAAAAGAGATTTATATGTATATAGTAAAAAAATTATATATCTGATAAATCTTTTAAAAATTAGTTCCAAATATAAGTGACAATTTTTATTGATTCATTTATAATAAACATAAAATAAATTTAAAAAGCAAACAATAAAATTAGAATAAATTACAAAGCACCTAAAACCAAGTTCTTTTTCCCCTTTTAATGTAAATTATAGCAAATTCATGTTTTCATGACTTTTAATTTGACATCTATTTTGCATATTTTAAAATAAGTTATATTAAAAAAATGCAATTGTTTGTCGATTATTTAGGTTAGATTTATTTATGTAATATGAGTTGAATTATTTGATTGGGTCTAAGTTATAAATAAAATTAAAATAAATATTAAGAATATATTACAACTGTTCAGAAATTGTAAAAGACTAACTATTTTTCAGTTTCTAGATTCACGGATAATATTTGATTTTTTTTTAAAAAAACAAAAGAAAAGCACAAGAACACATGTATCCACGTTAGGGATAAAGAATTTAGAGATCTGCTTTAATTTTTGTATCTCCACCTCTCTCAAATGTTTTGATTTTTCCAACATCCTAAAGACACTAATAACTTTCTGTCATTTTTGAATTCATTTATTTTATTTGCGATGGATTAAAAAAAAAAAAACCTATTTTCTTAGTATTTAATATGATACTGATGTTCAATATTTTGATATAAGATACTCCCTCCGTCCCACCTTATCTTGCACATGGGAGTTTGACACAAGTATTAAGAAAAATTGTTTTTGAGATTTTGTTGACTTTTCAAAGGTTGATTGATGGTGTAGATTTTGAGGGTGAAGATTGTGTTATAACTTTCCTTTTTAAGGAGTGTGCAAGTTCGCCTGGGACGGACGAGAACAAAAAGTGTGCAAGATAAGGTGAGACGGAGGGAGTATTAAATATAAAATAAGCAATCGTTAGTTGGTTAGTTATTGTGCTTAAATTTGAATATTTATTGTGAATTGAACTATTTACATTGGATATGAGTTGAAAATAAAATAAATAAAATAATTTTTATTAATGCAATTAAAAGTATTAGATAATTTAATATTTTTTTATTTAACAAAAAATAAGTTGCTCAATTAAATTGTTCAATTATTTAACTTTGATTTTTTTTACAAATAAATATATTTAAAATCGTGCATCGCACTATGGTTATATTCCGGGGTTTATCATCCACAAATTCCAAAAATAAGAAATTATGGCTCTGTCTTTGATTTTGTAGAAGTTCATATATAATATGCAATATGATTTGAAGTAGTGTGGTGATCCATGCCAATTCTAAATAAGAAAGGAAAAAATTCATTTTTAGTCCTGTATATTAGACATTGTCCAATAAAAATTTTGTATGTTAGAAGATTTTAATTTTAGTCCTGTATGATTCCAAAGTTGTCCAATTTAAGGACACTGACCATCAGAAATGACCAATATGGCCACAATTAATCACATGTGACGCACGTGACTAATAAATTTAAGAAAGATGAAGAAAGAAAGAAAGAAAAATAAAATAAAAAATAAAATGAAATGCACCTCATACGAAAATTAGGGTTTACCTTTTTTTTTTTTTTCTTTTTTGGGCGAGCTACTATAGTAATTTAATGATTTGACATGTTATGTGGACAAATACTTAACACATAAGCATTAGCACTCAAAAGCCCTAAATTTATTAGTCCAATTGTGGCTAAATTGGTCGTTGGTGATGGTTAGTGTCCTTAAATTGGACAATTTTTGGAACATACAGGACTAAAATTGAAATTTTCGAACATACAAGATTTTTACTGGACAAGGCCTAACATACTGGACTAAAAATGAAATTTTTCCATAAGAAATATATCTATGAACACTACAGGTACTTTGATAAGTGACATCATAAATTGTAATTTAAGAATACTCTACCTAATGCTCATCTATTGATCAAACAACTCATGGGATCTTGCTCGGTTATTAGAGGTCTCGATGTTCTCTCAATTAAAATTTGTAAAACTTCATTTTGAGCACTATGATTTTTATTGTTTTAATATTTTTAACTAAGTTCACCCTGTTTAAATTTTTTGTTCACATTCTTGTTTTTACCCTCTTATAAGTAAATATCTTAAAGCAAAAACCATGCCCGATTAGTTCATTTTTAGATTAATTTATTAATTGTTTTAGTAAATTTTTCTATAAAAATCACATTGCTTGTTGATTCTATAACTACGGTTTTTTTTTTCAAGTATAGTAAGATGCAATATTTTTATATTAATTTTTTAAATGTATTTATTCTTTATGTTCTAGCGCACTCCATTACTAAATTATGAATTTGCTCTTGATTGTCACAAAATACTTACAAATTATTTAAGGTTATTTTTCGAATTTTAAAAAACAACTAATTGTTGTAAAAAATTACTTTAAAAAAATATTATTTACATCCGAAACGACTAATTTGTGACGGCATATTATTTTTAATAATGTAATTACTATAAACTTTTAGAATCTCAAAGAACTATTTTGTGTGTAGTGTATATGCATCTCATATTTATAGTAGCCAAGTTGTTTTAACAATTCAACCACTTGATGTGTCTGCATAACATATGATTCTTGTCTAGTGGTCAAATAATTTCACGACATAGCCACAAGAAGAAAATTAAAAACTATATTTGATTTTACTTTCTTAATTAGTTTTTCGTTTCTTAAATAAGACCTTTTGGGGGAGAAAGCGTCATGTGATTATCGCGACATGCATGGTTAACGTCCCATGAGATCGTCTATTACACTTTGGTTTACATCTTGTGTTTTACTCATTCGCTAATCGACACGTGTATGATATGATGTCACAAATTAATATGTGTCACCTAGTGAATTAAGTGTAACAGATGATGAAACATTTACTGTAACAGGGAATCCGAATTGGGTTAACGTATACACTTTATTTTTATTGGACTCCCACTGCAATAAAGGATATTTTTAGTGCTCATAATTTTTTGAGAAATTAAGGATTATAACATAACAATAGTCTTTAAGTATAAGAATCCCAAGTTAAAGCGAAACATCGTCCCCTATTCAAACAAAAGGGAGATGATAAAGAAAAACGAGTTAGAGTGTGTACCACTTTATTGCAACTTCTCTTCATATGCATCACTCTAGTAATATGACCACTCTGCATTAACTTCCTAATGTGATCAATCAACACACCATAATAATCCAAATAATTCTCAAACCCCGTAACTGCTTGCGTAGCGAGCAGAGAATCCGAATATGCCACCACCAGAGAATATCCACATACCAAAGCCTCGAGCTCAGCTGCCTTAACTGATACCTGCCTTCGTTTTTATGAGAAGCCTCCACCACCATCTTACCCTCATGGTTGCGAACAATAAAACCTACACCATATAAGTCATTTGCATCATAGAAAACCGCATCCACATCCAAATGTAAACTTCACTCCTCCGGTAGCACCCACTCCACCAATGAGGCTGAGACCTCCCCACTCGGACGTACACCCGACCTCTGAGCCTCCATGACACAATCAAACTGCTTTGCAAAAGTTTCGACCTCTGACCAAGAAGGACTACACCACCTTCTCTCCTCCCCATGCTTATACGCACAAATAGATCATCATATAAACCACATCGGCGCCACCAATAACCGAAATAATTCGTTCCAAACAACCTAATCACCATCTCAAAACAATCATACAGGGTCAAGTCCCTCATCTTCTTTAACGATTGCCAAAAAACAAGACATTTTCCAGAAAGATCGCACTAAATTGCAAAACATAGAATCATGTATTGTAGAGTCCACAAGCACTTTACAAAAAGAACAAACCGAAGAAATATGAACATAATGTCTAGTAAGATTAACAAGTAATGTAATAAAATCAAACGACGCTTGCCACAAAATGTGAAATTATTTAAAATAAATTTTAGAAAATTATTTAAAATAAATTTTAGATTACCTTTAAAGAGAACAAGTTACAAAAAACAAACAAAAAATATTTTAGACGACTTGTGTGGTCTCATATATATTATTCACGTACAGATTTTTTAGATGACTAATTAGTGGTGACATATTATCCCTAGGCAAACTCTTATATGCATCAGTTGCATGGTGCAATCCAGGTTGGATATCACAATTTATGCTTAAAGGTATTACTTGCTTTGAGTAAATGTATAAATGCATTACTTGCTTTGAGTAAACATTTACTCAGAGCAAGTAATACTTTTAAGTATAAACCGCGATACCTTTTTCACTATGATACCTTTATCCAGAACATATAATACATATAGGCATAAATACTAATACCTTTTGACCCATGACCCGAATTATACAAGTATGATCCTTTATATTTTCTTGTGTGAATTTCTTTATGAAGTTAGGAGAGATAGTAATACATAATAATAAAATATATTTAAATCTCATATGTAATATTTTATTTATTTTATTTTGTGTGTCTTTCTCTCTCCTAACTTCACAATAAATTCACACAAAAAAATGTACACAATCCAAATCCTTTCACTTGATGATAAGACCAATGATGGTAACAGTTAAGTTTGAGAGTCCTTGGTTGTTGTTGAATGTAAGAGCATCTTCATCGGTTAGCGCTGGTTCAACGCTAAATTTACTCTAATCCAGCGGGAAATGCAATGCATTTGCGTTGCATTTCGTGCTACACGAAATATTCTTCTTTAATAATTTCTTTTTATATTATTTTTTGTGAGCAATTTTAATTTGCTAAATTACTTATACAATTTTGTATTTTTCCAAAATTTCGAGATAATGAATTTCACAATCTTGTATTTTTTTCGATTAGTAAATTTTATGTATTTGTTTAGGTGGTTGTTATTTTATGAATACTAGATGTCCTCCCGTGCGATGCACGGGATAAACTATTGAACATTTTATTTAATTAGTAATATGTGATTAAATTTTAATGTTGTTGTAAAAGCATTATAACATACATACAGTGTATATATACACACAATATTATTTGATGTATTTAACTTAAGTAAATATTAACACTTATTTTTTGATATAGGGGAATATGAGTCTTAAACTTAGTTTCATAAAAAGTAAATTAAATTATTTTTATTATGCATCAACTTCTATTAAAAACATATAAATCACATTTTTCACTAATATAATTTTTATGCGATTGTGCATTAATGTAAATCTAACAAATTCTTACCATTTTACTATTTGTCATAAAAACAAACTAATTCTGGAACTCAAATAATTATTAAAATATAAAATTGTGAAAAGAAACTAAAAATTATATGTTTCTGAAATACTCTCACATTTTTTATATGAAAATATTTAATATTTAATTATCTAAATATATCATAATTAACCTTGCAAAAAGTATTTTAGATTTAAATTAATTAATTTATATATCTATATGGATATCTAATTGAAGGTCGTAAAATAAGGACTAATTTGATATAATTTTCATTAAAAATTAAAATTGATACAAAAAAGTTATAGTTATTTAATTAAGCTTTTAGATTAAAAATAAGAAGAATGAAGAGAGATAATTTTTTTTATTTGTAGATAAGAACATATGATGGAATAACTTTTAACATAAAAAAAAAAAAGTTAAAAAATAGAAAATTGTCTTGCTGATATAAAAAGTGCAAAAAAAAAAAAAAAAAGCAGAAAAATGACCGACAACTGTAAAAAAATAAAAATAACTGCCACATATTAAAAAAGGAAAAGAAAAAGGGTGGAGATAAAACATGGGAAAAAAGAAAAAAAGAAAAAGGCCCTAAAAATACTCTGGAGATGACACATATGCAAGATATCTTGTTTTTATATTAAAGGGGGATGTTAATGTATTATTTTATAATAATTCACTATTTCATATTTTTTTAATTAACTAATTTTACTTTTAAAAATAATAGACACCCCATATTAGCTTTATACAACAATAAAATCGAAAAAACAACAAGTAATTTATATAGAATTAAATTATAAAAAAGGAGATTATGGTGAACAGTTGGCGCTGCGAGCAGCACCAAACTATTCACCTACGTGGGCTGGGCGTGAAAAGTGGCGCAGGACTGGAGCTCAATTAGTTGGGATAGTTGCATCTCCGCTCCGCGTTCCGGAGATGCTCTAAATAAAATAGATTTCATTTATGTTTGGCTGGTTAAAAGAATTATATCCGAAAATGTGGGGTCTCTGCAGGATATTTGAGCGGGATGGTGTTAAATAGGTGGTTGATAGTGTTTTATGTAGAGGAGCTCATCAGTTCAGCATTTCAGGTATGTTCACTGTAACTGGTTAATTTTACGGTATCTTTGCATTCGGTATTGTTGTCTGCAGTTGAAATCTGGCGTGTGAAAAAAATGTGATTTCATTTCTAGATAGCAGTAAAAACATGTCCTTATTTAATAGAACTGACATTTGTAACATGCTCACATTCAATATGTAGTTTTGAGAACAGGACACAGATTTGCACGGAACCCCTTTGCTTTTGGTGTTGCCTTCTTCTGCTTGTTTGTGTAGTTGTACATTCGACTGTCTGGCCTGCTCGAAATGAATGGAGCACACTACCAAAGAAATTATTTTTTAAGATAATAAATAGTCTTTTAGTTTCTCTTGTCGATTACTTTGAGACATAGTAGTTATAGGCGAAAGACGTAGAGGGCTCCTGAGCCTGAGGCACTCGCCTTTTTGAAGTGAGGATAAAAAAGAACATATCTATAGTATAAATAAATAAGACTCATAAAACCACATTTTAGGCAACAATATTAACACAAGGCATCAACAAAGATGACTACATGTGGTCCATTTGGTTAGAAAGAAATGTGAGATTTTCTTACGAAAGAGAGGAGACGACATGGGAGGTTTGGGGAAGGATCAAATATAGAGTAGCCTTATGATCATCGAGTCAGATTGAGCTAGGGATTGGAGTTTTGCCATGTACGGATGTAGCAAACGAGGGATCTCTCACCCCTCACATTTTTAACTGCAATAAAATCATATGTTTCTTATAAAAAAAAAAAGTTGACTACCATTCACTAACTTGGCATTTTTAATGTATAAATTTACAACAAAGAGTAATTTGTGATAATGATTATGCCAAGTAAACAACAAATTGAGCAAAAAGCAAAAAATAAAGCAGCCACCTGAACTTCGTCAGCAGGTATGTGATTTTCCAATGACTTGCCACTAAAACAATCTTAGTGGTCTAGGGCTTCACTTGAGTGATACACAAATTCTAGATCCTCAAAATCCTAAAATTTTATGAATGTAACAAAACCTCTTAATAATCATTGATTAAATCTCTTAATTAACTAAACCTACAATTTTAACAAATATAACAAAACCTCTTAATAATTAGTGATTAAATCGCAATCTATAAAAAAATTAACATTTATAACCCTCGTCAGATTTTTATTTTTTTTTGTTAAAAATTTGCATACATAGCTAACGAAGTACACAATGGAATATAATAATAATACTAATAAAAAAAATCAAGTTAAGTTAGTTAAAAGTTTGCCTATGTTTAGAGCACCTTTCCTTTTTTCTTTTTTAACTAACGTTTTTGTAGATTATTTGACTATCTCTAATTATAAATAATTTTCTTTCCAAATAGATATTTATTACGTATATTCAGTGACAAGCTTAGAGATTTAGTCGAGAGGAGCCATCAATAGACGGGTCTAGGAATTCGTCTCACCAGGTAAAAAAAATTTAACTATGCCCTAAGACTACGTGGCAATTCTTTTACCAAATAGGTGATAAATTCCGAGTAGGCTAGAACAACAATTCTTTTATATTAGGTTATAATCTTAAAATATTATATAAATTACATTAAAACATAGTATTTTAAAAAATCTAAAAGGGAGGATTATAGCTATGCGCCCTCTTATTATGTGCATGAGCCTAAAAAAAATTCTCAAATCTATAAATAAATCTAGAAAACACTAATAATTTAATAGATATATCAATAAGAGAGTGGTTATGCAAGTTGTTACGCAAACCACTTTTGCAAGCAATCAACATCTACAAATATAAGGTGCAATCTCTTGTACAATTAGTTTTTCATATATATCAAAGTGAGGTTAAGTTTTCATAACAGTCAGGAGGGGCCACTGACCTTCATAGGTCCATCAATGTGTATATTAGTTCATCTCGTTTCTCGTGATTTTATTCACTCGATCATCTAAATTATTAAAGTTTATTTTGTAATAAACTTTGTACTGTAAACAAGTACTCATTAATTTTTTTTTTATTGTAAAATATATGTTTTTTTTAATAAACTTTTCTTTCCACGGAGTTTATAACACAACAACATGGTATATATGATTAAGTTTACGATTACTTTTTAAAAAATAAATTTAAGATAATTAAGATAGATTATATGAATGCATATTTGTTCATTTCATAAATCCTTAATATATCCCCCAATTTAAATAGACTTTTATTTCGAGACATAGGAAGTAAAAATTAAAAATAAATCTATACTGCATATTATTAATGTTGTCAGAATCAAATAGAATCAGCATGTTCAACCGAAAAAATGTTGGCTCCAAGTATTGAACTTGTGACCTTTCAGCACCAACACTCAAGCCCTTAACAATTGCACTACAAGCAACAGACTTACATCTTATGCCGTTATATATATATATATATATAAACGTAAAATACTGAAGGACAGAAAAAAAAAAAAACACACAGTGACCCGCGTGGGTCACGGGTTGCGAGTGCGGGCGCAGATTTGGACAGCTAGGGTTCGAAAGGTACAACATTTTTGCCTTGAAACCTCCTGCAGTTTGAGTCTTTTAACTCAACCAAATCTGAATCTTCTCACAAAAAGTCACAACCTATATCCACGCCACCGCCCTTGCTTAGAAAAAACCAAAGAAACAGAGAGAGTTGTGGTTCACGAAGAAACCCTTGTTGCAGTTGCAAATTTAGTAACGAAATGGATTCCGACATGGATGTGCAATCATTACCGGCTAGAAAAGTGTGTGTTTCTTACCGACATATTAGCCATGAATGTTACATTTTCGTGGTGGACTTAAGCGGCGGCGACTGTGGTGGCAGTGGCAGCGGCAGCGGCAGCCACGACGGTGTTGGGTTTGATTTGGTCTTTGGTCAATTGCAAAGTGGGAATAAAGCTCCGATTGTTTAGGAGTCAATTAGTTGTCCTAGTTTTTAGTTCTGTTTCAGTTAGTTCCTGTAATTTCTCTTTCACGTTTTTGTAGAAGACTGAGTCTTCATCTTTGGGCTATTTAAAGCCAAGCAATTATGATAATAAGATAACGAAGCATTCAGCTTTTGTGTGTGTGTAATTTTCTGAGATTAACAAATTTGGCATCAGAGCCAAACAAAGAGAGAGGGGAAACACGAGTGAAAGTGAGGATAAACCAATGAGTGAATCAAGTAACTTTGCGCAGCCGAGCATACCCAAGTTCGACGGGGACTATGATCACTGGAGTCTTCTCATGGAGAATCTCTTGAGATCAAAAGAATACTTTGAAGTGGTGAAAGATGGAGTCCCCGAACCAGCAAGTGAAGAAACGTTGTCTGAAGTACAGAAGAAAGTTCTTGCTGAGGCAAGATTGAAGGATCTCAAAGCGAAGAATTACCTCTTCTGCGCGATCGATAAATCTATTCTCAAAACGATCACCTTGAAGGAGACTTCCAAGCAGTTATGGGATTCAATGAAGACGAAATATCAAGGAAATTCAAGAGTGAAGCGTGCACAGCTACAAACGTTAAGGAGAAACTTTGAGCTGTTGGAGATGAAAAACGGAGAATCTATCTCTGATTATTTCTCAAGAGTGATGGTGGTGGCAAATGATATGAGGAACTATGGAGATGACATGCAAGATGTCAAGATCGTGGAGAAGATTCTGCGTACATTAACCGAGAACTTCAATTACGTTGTCTGTTCGATTGAGGAATCGAAAGACATTGATAATCTCTCGGTTGATGCATTGCAAAGCTCATTAGCGGTGCATGAGCAAAAGATGAGAAAACCAATTAATGGAGGAGAAGAACAGGTGCTGAAAGTCTCTTATGAAGATCGGAGTGGTAGAGGCAGAGGAAGAGGAATGGGACAAGGAAGAGGAAGAGGGAGAGGAAGGTCTTTCAACAAAGCAACGATAGAATGTTTCAAGTGTCATAAGCTTGGACATTTCCAATATGAGTGTCCAGACTGGGAAGGTAAAGCGAACTATGCTGAAGTAGATGGTGAAGAAGATGTATTGTTGATGGCTTGTACGGAGGTTAGTGAAGAAAAGGAAGAAGTCTGGTTTCTTGATTCGGGTTGTAGTAACCATATGTGTGGAGACAAGTCATGGTTCTCCATACTCGATGAAGGATTTCGTCACTCGGTGAAATTGGGGAACAACTCCTCTTTGACAGTCACAGGAAAGGGAAGTGTGAGCTTACGAGTTGATGGAAGATCTCACATCATCACCGATGTGTATCTTGTGCCTGAATTGACAAGTAATCTGATCAGCATAGGACAGCTAACCGAGAAAAGATGCGAAGTTTTGATGAAAAAAGGAGAATGCAAGATTTTTCATCCGGAGTTGGGGCTTATTATGCGGTCAGAGATGACGTCAAACAAGCTGTTCAAAATCATGGCAACCAAAAAGGTTATGAATGATGTATCCGAGTGTCTAAAAACCACCGCCACTGATGAATTCCAGCTCTGGCACCGGAGGTATGGGCATCTTAACTATAAGGGTCTGAGAACGCTGAAGTATCAGAATATGGTAAAGGGAATTCCACACCTTAAGACGACGGAGGAAGCTGCAAAATGTGCTAGTTGCTTGGTGGGGAAGCAACATCGAGAAAATATTCCAAAGAAGAGTGCGTGGCGGTCATCACGGAAATTACAACTGATACACTCAGACATATGCGGTCCAATCTCTCCGGCGTCTAACAGCGATAAGAAATACATCCTTACCTTTATCGATGACTACAGCAGAAAGGTTTGGATTTATTTCTTATCAAACAAATCTGAGACTTTTGTTTTGTTTAAAAAATTCAAGAGTCTCGTGGAGAGGGAAACTGGTGAAACATTGGTTTGTCTGAGAACAGACAGAGGAGGAGAGTACATGTCCAACGAATTCAAGCTGTTTTGTGAAGAGACGGGGATAAGTAGGCAGCTCACAACTGCGTTCATGCCACAGCAGAACGGAGTGGCTGAACGTAAGAATCGTACCATTATGAATATGGTGCGGTGCATTCTAAATGATAAAGGAGTTCCAAGAAGGTTCTGGCCTGAGGCAGCAAGATGGGCTGTTCATGTTTTAAATCGGAGTCCAACCTCTGCTTTGGAGAAAACGACACCGGAAGAGATGTGGAGTGGAGTGAAACCAACGGTGGATTACTTCAGGGTGTTCGGTTGTCTTTCCCATGTTCATGTTCCAGATCAAAGAAGGAAGAAGCTAGATGACAGGAGTATAACGTGTGTTTTAATTGGAGTAAACAGCGAATCGAAGGGGTATCGCTTATACAATCCAATTACAGAGAAAGTAATTACAAGTCGAGACGTCATTTTTGAAGAAGACAAGGGATGGAATTGGGAAAAGACTGTTGAAGGAAGTGATGATCAATTGATTTGGGAGGATTGCGAGTCCGATACGGCAGACATAACTCACGATCTTTCTCCACCACAAGTTACGGAGGAGACGTCACAAGTTACGTCGGAGACGGAGACGTCCCAAATTTCTCCAGCTCCACGAATTCGAAGGCCACCCACATATTTACAAGATTATGTGACTGGTGAAGAACTATTTGAAGAAGAAGAGGAAGAAGATACAATCAATTTTGTCATGTTTGCTTCGATTGATGATCCAACCACATTTGATGAAGCCAAAGGAGATGATAAATGGATAAAAGCTATGGAGACAGAGCTGGAATCAATTGAAAGAAATGGAACGTGGTATCTTACGGAGTTACCAAAGGGAGCCAAGAGAATCGGAGTTAAATGGGTTTATAAAACCAAACTTAACGAGAAAGGAGAAGTGGACAAATACAAGGCTAGGCTTGTAGCGAAAGGTTATGCTCAACAACAAGGTGTGGACTACAATGAGGTGTTTGCTCCAGTAGCTCGGTGGGACACAATACGTATGATCTTAGCCCTGGCCGCTCAAGAAGGCTGGTGTGTTTTTCAATTGGATGTAAAGAGCACTTTCTTACACGGTGAGCTTTCCGAAGATGTCTATGTGGAACAACCGCAAGGTTACATGAAAAGGGGAGAAGAACATAAAGTTTACAAGCTCAAAAAGGCTCTTTACGGCTTGAAGCAGGCACCCCGTGCATGGTATAGTAGAATCGAAGCATACTTTACCAAAGAAGGATTTCAGAGGTGCAAATATGAACACACACTGTTCGTAAAAGCCGGAGGATGTAACAAGATTCTCATTGTGTCTCTATATGTGGATGATTTGATCTTTACGGGAAATGATACTATAATGATTGAACAGTTTAAGTCATCCATGAAGGAAGAGTTTGATATGACTGATTTGGGAAGAATGAAATATTTTTTGGGAGTTGAGGTGATACAAGATGCAGATGGAATTTTCATTCATCAAAAGAAGTACGCTGAAGAAATCTTGGAGAGGTTTCATTTGCTGTGTGGAAATGAAGTGAAGAATCCGATTGTGCCAGGAACAAGACTTTCAAAAGAAGGAGGTGGAAATAAGGTGGATCCGACGTTATACAAGCAATTGATCGGGAGTTTGATGTACATCACATCAACGAGGCCAGACTTGATGTATGTAGTGTGCTTATTAAGCAAATACATGGCGGATCCCACTGAGCAACATATGCAGGCGGCGAAAAGAGTGCTACGTTATTTAAAAGGTACGTTGGGTTTCGGTGTATTTTACAAAAGAGGAGCTGTTGGTGAGCTAACTGTCTACACAGACAGTGATTATGCCGGAGATATTGATGATAGAAGGAGTACAAGTGGTTATGTGTTTCTGTTGAGTGGAGGAGCTGTAGCTTGGGCATCAAAGAAGCAGCCGGTGGTAACGTTGTCAACAACAGAGGCTGAATTCGTTGCAGCAGCTTACTGTGCTTGTCAATGTGTTTGGATGAGAAGAATCTTGGAAGGTTTTGGATTAAAACAGTCAGGAACCTCTACGATTATGTGTGACAACAGTTCAGCTATTAAATTGTCAAAGAATCCTGTTCTTCATGGTCGAAGCAAACATATTGATGTCAGGTTTCATTTTTTGAGAGATTTAACTAAGGATGGTGTTGTTAAGCTAGTTCACTGTGGAACAAATGAACAGGTTGCAGACATTCTTACCAAGCCGTTGCGTTTGGAGGTTTTCGTTCGGCTAAGGGAGAAGCTTGGGGTGTGTGAAAGAGTAAACTGAAGGCTATCGCTTTTCAGTTTAGGAGAGGCATTGTTGGGTTTGATTTGGTCTTTGGTCAATTGCAAAGTGGGAATAAAGCTCCGATTGTTTAGGAGTCAATTAGTTGTCCTAGTTTTTAGTTCTGTTTCAGTTAGTTCCTGTAATTTCTCTTTCACGTTTTTGTAGAAGACTGAGTCTTCATCTTTGGGCTATTTAAAGCCAAGCAATTATGATAATAAGATAACGAAGCATTCAGCTTTTGTGTGTGTGTAATTTTCTGAGATTAACAGACGGTAGTGGCCTCCCGATTAACGCCGAGGTACCCAACTTTTCGACTCCACGCTAAGGATTTTTCTAATTCAAATTTTTATATTATATGATCCACTTTCTATTTATTTGAGGGTTATGATAAAAATGTTAGCCACATGAGGGGAATTTTTGGGTATTCTATTGAGGATGAACTTGAACTTGAGAAGAGGGGAATTTTTTAGTTTAGTCTGCCTTCATCTGATCAGGCCAATTTGCACCTTGAAAAGAGTATGATGGTGCAAACTTGTGAAATGAAATATTTTAAAAAAGGTCCCTTAGTCTGTGCATCCCCAAATGGTCATAAGATCGTTATTTTTTCTTCGTCAATTAGAAAGTCGGATAAGGGGGCATTCGAGCTCTTTGACACATTTAAGAAATCGTGCTCGACTCTTTCGAGAATCCCGGCTGCATGGATGTCAGATTTTAATGATCAGTATTGGATTAAGTCATACAATTTCATAGCTAGTGATGTATTTTTTTTTTAGATGGACTTTGGGTATATATGTATTGATATTGGAGCCAAGACGCCGAGCTGGAAAAATTTGAGAAACTTTTATGGTGGGAGAATCCCTGATTCATACGTGGTGGTCGGTAACGAGTTATGCTTAACTCCAATATCAGCATACAACATTATGGGCTTGGATTGTTATTCGTATAATAGAGGTGAAGAAAAGTCATATGATTCAGTACATTGGTGGAATTATTTTTATCCGGATTCATCGAAGATTCTGGATTCGAAAGGTTACGAATATCCCACCTGTAGAATCACCCTTCTAGAGGTTGATGGTGAGGTAGAGGCTGAGGGTGATTTTAGTTTTTGTATACTCAATACTGACCGAGAGGAGGAGGAAAATAGTGAAACACATGTAATCTTATTTGTGTATCATTGCAATCTTCTGAAGTGCATGGATCAACTTTCGATACACCGGGAGGAGAAGGAGAAAGAGCGAGAAGCTAAAATGGCTCTAGTTAAGAGATGGTGGGATGAATTGCCAAAATTTGAAGTTTGTGAAAATTCTAGAGAGTATGATAAGAAACGTGATGACCTGCTATGCAGGAAGAGACGATCATGTGCTCTTCCTAGTACAAACAAGAAGAATTCGATAAACTTTTTAGCTCAATCATCTGGAGATTTGGTATTTTACACTTTCTTCTCCATCCCATCAATACAAAAGTATACCTGGTATGCATATGGTTCTAGTTAATTTATTTCTTAATATCATTCCTATAAAATTCTATATTATAGAATTGTGATCTTGGTGGCAGGGAGCAACCACCTCATTACAGCAACTGGGAGGAGGAGGCAACTTGCATCAGCAGAAGAATGCCTCACTGATATGCTCCTCATATGATTCAGAACATCAATTTTTAACCTTTCGAGCTCTAGGCTTGATCCTTGGACAATTAGGAGATTTTGGTTCTCTATTTGTATTCTCCAGCCATGTGTCATGAATCTCATGATGTTCGATAAAAGTATTGATCTACAAGCCTAGAGTCCCACATTGCAACAAAATTGCAAAGCGCACTACATGAAGAAAATGCAATTCTTTTTTAAAAATTAAAGTGCTTCCCCATCTCATTTTTATAGATCTATTTCAGCATAAAATCGTGGAAAAATTATTTCATCAACGACTACGCATACATATACACTTCTATAGTCACATACTCCAACAATATATTTCTGCAAAAATTTAAAATAAGTTTTTGATCGATGAACTTCTAAAATATCGGGCGGATTGAAACGAACAATCGGATCAGATCGATTTTATAAATGTTAGAGTGTGTTTGGCTAAACTTATTATAAATATTTAATAAGTTGTTTTTAGATATTACTAGTTAACAAAGTGTTGAGCAATCGAATGAAGGGATTTAGCTATGAATTTAAATTTCACCAGTATTCCACCATCAAACAAGAGAACATTTTAATTCTTTTGTGTTGAGTATGGGAATGTGTGTATGTACTCTGGGTGCGAAGTATGTTTACGTGACTATAAATTATTTAAGAATTAAGATGGTGGACGTTGTCTGGAGACACCTCTTCAAACTAAATGTAATGAGTTCATGAATTATAATTGAGGCTGTAAAATTTACAAGTAAAGAAATTTTGATATTGTTGATTTGTGTGGTTCATCATGTCATTTCAACAAATTTATTTTCGTTTGTTGGAAGCAAAAGAGTGTAGAAAATAAGTTATTTTCTTTCTCTTGGTATGATAACAAAGCTAGGAGGGCAATTTAGTCAATTAACTTGGTTTTACTTTCCTCCCAAAAAAGAGGTTTTGCTGCAACACAACACCTCACTTTTTTACAACTCATAAACAATTAGCAGTTAATATAACATCTCCAGTTCAATTTCAATATCCATATACAATCATCACCTAGCTAGCTATTTCAGTTGGATATACATCAGTTAAACATGCATGTACTATAGTTATTCAGTAAGCACAATTGCTTTGCAGCTCTCACTCAATTCGTCGCATACTAGAATAAGGATTTTTCATTTTTTTTTTTCCAATATAGAAATGATAGGAAAATTCACTGTTCATTTCATTTTTTGTAGAGGGTGATTTGGATTTTATTTGATAAAAATTATTTTTCTTAATATTAATGTTGATATGTTTATGAATGTAATATTTCAACTCGTGTATTGTACTTCATCTGTTTGCTTGCCACAAAGAATCTTAGGTTGTGTTTGGATGGAAGGATTTTGAAAGTAAATGATTTGATTTTCAATTTTTTGTATTTGGAAATGCACTCATTTTAAATCTATTTCAAACCTCTTGTTTGGATGTTTAAATTCAAATTAGTGGATTTGAATTGTTTAATTTTTTTTCTTTTTCTGTTCTTTCTTAACATTTTTTAAAGGATGATGATAATGAAAGTGTGTGTAGTGTTTGTGAAGCGTGTGTAGTATGTGTGTTGTGTGTATATGAAGTGTGTGTGAGGTGTGAAATACGTGTGAAGTGTGTGTAGTATGTGTGTGAAGTGTGTGTGTGTGGTGTGTGAGGTGTGTTGTGTGTGTAGTGTGTGTGATAATGTGGGTATGCATGTATGAGAGTATGATGAATTAAAAAATGACTAGGTTGTTGGATGAATTTGAAATTCATTAATTAAAATTTTTTGCCAACAAATTGGGTGGATTTAATGATGAATTTCAAATCCACCCCTCAAATCCCTATATCCAAATTGACCCTTAGTGGTCTTGGAAATAATTCTGTGTTGATATCTAAGGCTTGACTTGAGTGGGTTAAGGAGGATTGAGCCCATTGAGGAGATCCGGAGTACAAGAATTCTGGACCCTCAAAATTTTGTGAATGTATGTTATTAATCTGAGCCCTCTCCCTCTAGCTCTTCACTAATCTGAGCCCTTTATGATAGATAGAAAATTCAACCTTAGTAAATTAATTCTACCAAATAATACACCAAATCAATATTAGCCTGAACCTCATACACACCACAATCTTAATTTAATTTCACTATCCAAATTTTGCACTATTGAATACTTATTTGATTTAATTGATATAAGTAAAAAACGGACAAAGAACAACATACCAATATATTTATCTTTATTAGAATCGGGAGAAGTCGTGTTAATCACGTCGGTCATTTGGGAACAATGAAGCCTCATGACAACAGCAACAGTTGGAGGCAGAAAAAAAAAAGAATTATATGATACTACTAAAGACCACGACTTTACTCTACAAAAATATTGCCAAATGATTTAACATTAAATGTGAAAGTTGTGAATGTTATTTGATTGGAAATGAAAAAACATGAATGGTACCTTTAAAAGCGATGCAAGTTGTTCTTAAATCATAAGAGAGACCAGACTTAATACATGGTGTACATTTTAAAAAGGAGTAAGAAATGAGAAACAATGAATAATATGTATACTAAAACCATCTTCCTGTACCACTATCCTTCATGGAAATTTTTGTTAATGACTAATTAATTAGGCTAACATCTATTACTACCAAATAAACTTAATCTAGCTATAGCACCACTACTGTGTTCCAATGTGAACAACTATCAAACAAACATAATCATACATGATCCTAAACATCATCGCCATCTTTGAGGAAAGCAAAGAATGAGATTTATTCAATGAGTAGATTATGATAATGATGTTCATCTTATGTTAAAAACATATGTATAGCATAGCTGCCATATAATTTACGATCAGTAAGAGACGTGTTAGCATAAAAATGCATGCAACTGTAGCATAATGAACAATCCATGTAATGCATGTTATTGAAAAAATGGGGACCTTACGGGTAGTTAGTTCTAATAATTAGACTTTATACACACATTCAAGAAAAAAAGCAACAATATTCAGAAACGAAAAATATTAAATAAAAAGAAGCATAAAAGTGTCATAAGTACTCAGCACAACTCGAATTTGATAAGATAAAGTTGAAAACTGAAAAATTGAGACAGAGAGAAGGAAAAAAATAAATAATAAATGACATAGAAGCTACATAAGTTACTCAATTCACATTTGATTTATCAACCCTACAAAACACGCACTCACATCACATGACTTATAAAAGTAAAAAAATGAAGGAACTATAACACGAATCAAAACAATTAAATGCGCTCAAAATATTTTGCGATTAGCACACTAACTGAAGAATTTTCAGTCAGAAGAGAACTATTTAGAGTATGTCGATGAAGTCCAATTAATGTATAAGTTGGTGTACACACAATGTGCCTTTGCATAGCCACAAGGGTAAATTTCATTATTTATGGTCTCGACAAAATAAGTAAAAGAAAGGAAAAAAATAAAAAAGAAGGAACCTAAAAATGTTTTATAAAGTTAAACATAAAAACTCACAAATAACAAATAAAATTCTTATATATTACTAACTGATAATATTTTTCATATTTTACTTTTTAAGGATTCTCATATAAAATGAGCATACGTGATCGAGTAGTTCAAAGTATTACCCAAAAAAAAAAAAAAATAATTGAGAGCATGCAAACAATTTCAGATGGATTTATAAACTGTTAATGAATCAAGTGAGCGTAAAATAACCCAATATCAAACTCTGAGGTAGCAGTTGTATTAAATTAGTTGACGATGGTTTTAAAATCTACAGTAGTAAACCCACCGGTATTTTTTGGATTTCAATGAATTGACCACTTCCATTTAGTGCCAATTTTTAAAGAATTTGGATGGATTTGAATCTCATCATCCAAAACGCGCATTTCAAATCACTCAATTCAAACACTACCAAATAGTCACTGATGACAAATCCATGAATGTGTTGATTTCATTTCATCCATAAAAATTCTCAAACTCAATTTCAGCCTTTTCTATTTAATTGTTTTATTATCTCAAAGTTTTTAATTTTAAAAAGTTCGGTTTCGGAGCACAGCCTCTTCTCATCCTAGAATCTTACTGTTACTTTTTTTTTTCTTCACCATTTATCATACCTTATTATTAGAAAACCAATAAAAATGACTCAAAGTTAGAGGAACCCAAATAATCTGAAAATAGAAAATAAATGAAAAATAATAAAGATGGCATCACTTATTCCAAGATTGAAACTTGAAGGTTTTCATCTTAAATTGGCATCCATTTTCTCTATGTGCAGCCAAAGAATCTCATTCTATCAATGGAGGTATAAATAAAAAAGAAAATATTTTTTATGCAAATTATGTTCGTCGACTAAGAATAATTTCAAAGCTACCCCATAAAATGTTTGCTTGAGTTTCGCTACCAGAGAGGAATGGGGTTTGAAGGCAAATGGCGAAAGAGATAGTCGAATCAGATTCAGAGTCGAAGCTTCGGTAAACGTCGGCTAAGTCGTCAACTCATTCAAACTTCCATTCTTCAAATACCTAGATTGAAGGACGAATAATAAGAGATCAATTACATTATGTATTTTCTTCCAGATAACTCACGCTATTAGTGGCATCATTCTTCTCCATTTGTCCCACACAGACATATTTTTTAATCACGGATGGAGGTAGGGACAAGGGGGCATTGGATTCCCTGATCACGTAAACATGTGTTATTATATATGCGTATTTTAGTTGATTTTAATATAATTTAATTAAATATAATAAATAATTTTATTCTTTAACTTGAAAGATTATTTAAGAATTGATGTATTATTAACTCTATTATGTATAAGTAATAGAGATAAAAAAAAATTCAGAAAATAGAATGAATATAGAAACATTACATCTTGATTTTTTTTTAATTATCAATTTATTGATTTCATCAAAATTGTTAATATTTTATTTATAGAGTTGAGTATTATCGAGACTCGTGGACATATTTAGATGGCGTACTATGGTAGTTCTTTCTTTTAGATTTTAAAAAAAAAATTATTTTAATATAATTTATCCAATATTATAAGTTTAGAGGCTAATATATAATAAAAAAAGTATAGCCTACGAGAATTTGTCCCCTTTTGGTACAGAAAATTGTCACTTAACCTTATAGTACAATTAAAAAAAGTTATCGCATGAGACCAACTCTTAGATTTATCTATACTGACTAGAGTCATGTTTCTGAAACTCGTCGACTTAATTTCAATGTCATCCAGCGAAAAACAATCATTGATGGTTGAAAGACCAAAGATAACAATTCCTTCTGCAACGTCATTTTGAGAATAATTGATACTGTTCATTCATCCATATATACAACAAAAATATTTTTAGGTTATAAATTTCTATAAGACCATTTTTAGGTTATAATCATGGGTGCATAAAACCGACAGTGTTAATTTTGGATGCCGAATGTCATTAGTAGGTTATAATGATGAATGCAGAAGGTTATTCTTATGTCGATTAATTGCTACGCGGTGTCTTGCCGACTCAATTTTATAATAATAAGGTTTTAAGAGTTTTATAAATTTAGACGGAACTGTTCATCAGTTAATTGGTCCAGGCGGCCCAAATACTTTTGTATTATTTATTTTATTATTATTATTATTGATGTTGTTGTTATTATTATTATTAATAATTTAAGATCTATTCATAATAATATATTAAATGAGACAATATTATAATTTTTTTAAAGATAGAATATAAATAAAAGAGTAAGTCTTGTGTATGACGGTCTCACGTGTAACGGAATACACTTTTACAGGAAATATTGATACTTTTAGAGAAAAAAATGATACTTTTACAAATGAAAGGGATACTTTTGCTACAGAGATACTTTTACATATAAAAACGATATTTTTACAACAAAAAATGATATTTTTTTTTGGTTCAAAGAAAGTAATATTTTCACAGATAAACGTGATACTTTTACTATAAAAAGTAATATTCTTTTACTGTCACACTGTGTGACGGCCATGTGACGGTCTCATACTCCCTCCGTCCCAGCTAATGTTGTTTGTGTGCTGCCTAATCTGATTATTTTGGGTTTTGGTGCTGCTGCTGTGATGGCTGGGCATTTTTGTGACCCTATGATGAATTTTGTATGAGGGTTTGGGAAAAAAGATGACATTCTATAAATTATTGCATGTTTGCTGCCTAATCTGATTATGTTCATGATTGCTGGTAGTTTTGTGCTGTCTGAGGGCTTGTATGTGACCTTTTGATGAACTAATGTTTAGGGTTTGGAAAAAAAGATTTATGCCCTGTTATTGTTGCTTGTTGTGTGCTACCCAATCTGATTATTTTAGGTGTTGTTGCTGCTATTGTGATGTTTGGGCATTTTTGTGACCCTATGATGAATTTTTTCTGAGGGTGTGGGGACATTCTTGTAAAAATGACGTTCTGTCCATTGAGCTAAATTAAAGGTGCTAGGACAAAATTTAGGAGACTTATTAACACAAGAAATACTAGATGATGATAAATTTCTGATAGTATGTAGAGTCACCTTGTCCAACATGCAGTTTTTTATTACTTCTGCGTTAATAGAGTCAATCGGTTTTGTGACCAATGTCCCTCTTGCTCGATTAACTGAATTTCTGAGGGCAGGCTCCATTGTTGTGAAGGGAAAGATTCCAATTTTCCCATCAAACAATAGAGTCCCGTCTGTTGTGTAATGTGGTCTTGCTACTGCACATATAAACATAAATTTGGTGATAAACCACTTGCTTTTACACACCCTAAATGGATCATCCTCTTCAGCTAATTTATATGCCCGTTCACATGTGCGTTTCATATAAAATCACTTTTCATCAATGTGAACAATGTTGTGCATGCTATCATACCTGATCTTGTTTGCTGAACTGTCATGATGTAAGAAGCTAAGGTTGTATTTGAGCCTTTGTAGCCTATTTGCATTTGTGAGTAATGACTTAATTGCATTTGACTGTGCTTTTATTGCACCTGCTTTCAAGAATCTGCCAACTGTGCTTTTGCTCATTTGCAACTCTTTGGCAAGTCTTCGGATCGTCCCCCTCTTCGAGAATGGTATGGCTTTCAAAGCTTCTTTGTCTAGAGGAATCTAAACTTTAGATGCTGACCTATGTTTAATTTCTTGAAATTTAATAGGTTTACCTTCACTAATCATCTTTTTTGCCACTATCCAGATAAACTGAATCGTCCTCGTCGAAACTCCAAATGATGTTGCGACTTCCTGCAGCTTACCACGGTTAACAACTCCATCGGTGGTGTTACAAAAAAGAAATTGCAATTAGGAGTCGATCCGATGGAGTCAAGTTGGGCCCCTTCCTTCGATTACGATCTTCATCCATTGCAGATTTTGTTGTAATAAATGTACTCACACATTGAATTTCTGAAATTATGAGAGTTGTTATGTGAGAAATCTGCAGTAATTTTTTTGTTGTAACAGGTTTTTATAGAAGGTTTTTATTGTGTTTGAATTTTCATTTAGGAGGGAATTTGTATTGGAATTTGTTGTTTTGGCTGTTGTAATCCAGGAAAACTATTGGATTTGGGTGGGAATTTTTCCCCAAATCTTTTGGATCTGAAATTTTTGAATTTTTTAAGTCTTGCAGTGTTTATTAAGTTTTTAGTACTGTATCTACAATACATGTTATTGTTCACTACGAAAATTAATTAGGATTAACTCCCTAATTAATTCTTTAAAAAAAAACAGAAAAAGTACAAAATTGAAAGTCAATAAGGAATTTTCTGCTTTTTCTTAACCTCCGTGTTCGGTCAACTGTGAAAAATTAGTCGGGACGGAGGGAGTATAAGTTTTTACCTAAATAAAAATAAAAATTAGATGGTTTCCTAATTAGCACCGGTCACGTTTTATCGTTGTCCGATTTCTTATAATTCCTTAGGTATGAAATTTAGTCTCTCACACAGTCCTAGTCTCTCTCTCCCCAGCCATTACACTATTGTTAACCTCGCAGCCGGATTCCTCGCTGTTGAACGTCCCCTAGCTTCATACTGCCAATTACAAGGTTAGTCGGAACCATTATAATTGAAACCTCAGGTTCGCCTTTGCTCTGCAAAATTTTGGCATTAGGATTAAATTGCACTTTTTGTGTTAAGACTTTCAATTTAACGACTATTGTTGTTATTCTCTCTCTATTTATATGATTGTCATATATTAACTGGATCGAGACTCTAACAATCCACATCCTATGGTTTATAGATTTTGTTCTGGATTTTTTCATTGGGGTACATTATCTACCATCGCGAGATTACACGCGAGAACGTGTGAAAATGTGTATTTATATTTTGTGTGAATATATGACACTTTGTGGAATCCATTGTGTTATGTTGGAAGTTTCTTTTATGAATTTCAGAAGAAAGCTCGGTTTTTAAACTAAAGTTTACATATGTGCTATTGCGCCTATTATGAGAAGAGAAATCTATTTATGTAAGAATTTTCAAATTACAAGGTTATTCGGAACCATTATTATTGAAACCCCAGGTTCCCTTTTGCATCTGCAAATTTTGGCATTGGGATTAAATTGCACTTTTCTTTGTTAAGAGTTTCAATTTAAGACATTACATAAGTGGTATCTAGAAGTTGTTTAATGAATTTCATTGTATAGTATGTTAAGCGTCCAAAACCATTGGTTGGCTCTTCTCATGTTTGGGGAGCACCATATACTCAAGTATATCATCTCAAAACAAGTTCCTTATTTTTCATTTCCATTTGTTTTGTCATTTTTTATTTTTTATTTTTTGCTTTTTTTCTTTCTTTCTATTTTGTAGTATTAGTTCTATAACTTTGGTACCATGTCTTGCAGCTCCACCATTGAAATTGATTGATTTGCCTGGAGTAGATAAAGGCCACCTTGATGATTTATTGGTGAGTGGTGTGGTCAGAAGTCTTTGCTTGAAAAAAGAGGGGAAAAAAAAAGAATAACAAACCAACTTACTGTGGCTAGTTGTGAAAATTGTGACTCTTGCTTATTGCTAGTTCTAACTGGTATAGTCATGCTCGATGAATCCATATTTGAGGCGGAGTGTGACCAAACTGTGATGCAAGCTGTTGCATAAATTTTAAAATAGTTGAATTGTGTAGACCACCTTGATCTTACTAAACTTGTGTCATTTCATACCTTGATGGATTTGACAATAATGATTGTTGTTTATGTCCTAGGGCCGACAATATTGATTTTCCAGCTGTGTGAAAGACTTTCTCTTCATTACAGAGTCAGTACGCAAAAGGCGGTGATGCTATATTGCTGGTTGTAATACCTACTGCCCAGGCTCCAGAAGTTGCCTCAGCAAAAGCTATTAGAATCGTGAAGGAATTAGATGGAGAATGTGAGTTTGCTATCCGTTTTCTTGATTTCTGACTTTAAAATAAAATATTAAAAAAGAAAAAAGAAAAGAAGTATGATGTTTTCTTGGTGATTTTGTATATGTCAAAATATAAATAATGTATGTGAATAATTCATATAAACTTTTGTTTGTTAGGTACAAGAACTGTTCGAGTGATTAGCAAGATAAATCAAGCATCATCAGAGCCAAAGGTCCTTGCTACCGTGCAGGCTCTTTTGTTAAATCAAGGGCCTAGAAGTACATATGATATCTTCTGGGTTGCTTTCATTGGTCAATCAGTTGCTATAGCATCTGCTCAATCATGTAGTGTTGATTTGCAAGATAGATCAAGCATCATTAGAGCCAAAGGTCCTTGCTGCTGTGCAGGCTCTTTTGTTAAATCAAGGGCCTAGAAGTACATCGGACATCCCCTGGGTTGCTTTAATTGGTCAATCAGTTGCTATAGCATCTGCTCAATCAGGAAGTGTCGGTAATTCATTAGAAACTGTGTGGCGAGCTGAGAGTGCAAGTTTGAAATCAATACAGACGGGAGCCCCTCAAAGCAAGCTTGGAAGGTTAGATTGGTGGAGAGCCATGCTCAACAGATCTGAAGTCGCATGAAACTCAGGCTGCCAAATCTCTCCAGGGTACGTTCCCTCTTTAATTATCTAGTCTTCTGGTTCTCATCCGACTCATTTACTAATGAGTTTATGAATGGTGTTTTTTGTCCTAAATTTGATTCTCATGGCAAAGTTATAATTTACGTCGCGTTGTATCTTATATGAATGTTCAGGTATGTGACTACATGATCATTCGTATTGTTTTACATATTTATGTTAATTCCACACCTTTGCTTCGTGTAAGTGAATCTATCTCTATGCACGCATATCACTCAGCTCTTTGTACTTAATATCTCATGAACTCAATTCATAGAGCTTTTGGGAAATTAAGAATGATGTCACTGAATGGATGGATGATTTGACGCTAATGAAGTATTTGGTCTCCTCAAGCTTTAATTAAAAAATTCTTTATGCTGATAAAGTGTACATAAACATCTTGGTTTCTAAATTCTTTTCGAATATAATTTCCTTCTTTCTGATGGAGTATTTCTACAAACAGATTGCTTCCCTTCTATAATGGGATTTATTCTATTCATTTCTCGAGGTCAGGTTATTATCTCTTGCGATTTTTTTGTGTGAGTTGCGTAAGAAAATTATCCAGCAGCAGTGGAAGGAGCAGAGAAATCAATTTTGAGCTTTTATTTTATGCTTGCACCAAATCTGAGGCTATCGAGCCTCTTCATGCTCTTCTTATTGTGTCAGGGAAGGTGCAGAGCTCTTTTGTTGCTACTGGGCTTGTCAACAAATACGCCCATCTTGGTGAGGTTTCCTTGTCTAGAGATACTTTTGAAAAGGTTCCCAGAAAGGACTTCTATATATGGAACTCAATCATATCAGGGTATGTTCGTAACCGCCATTTTGGTGGTGAAATGTGCATTTGAAATGTTATCAAGAACTTATGTTAGGTCTTATTTTCATATGTTTCCTCCTGTGCTGAAAGCTTCTAGTGCTATACTTGATGGGGCGAGGTTGCATTGTTGGGTTTTGAAGTTGGGATTTAAGTGGGATGTGTTTGTGGCTGCATCCTTGGTGCATATGTATTGTTGTTTCAATTTTTCTGGTAGCGCCTATAAAATCCTCAATGATATGCCATTTCGTGATACAGGATGCTGGAATTCGATGATTTCTGGTTTCTGCAAAAATGGTAACGCTAAGGAGGCAAGTGAATATCTTGGATGACATGATACTTGAGGGAAAACAAATGGATTCAACGACTATTGCTGATATTCTCTCTATCTGTGCACAAGTGAATGACATATTACAGGGAATGTTGATGTTATAACCAAATGATTCATACACACAGAAATCCCACAGACTCCGTTCGACCACTCTTCTGACTTACAAGCTGAACAATCATGCAATGTTCGAACACAAAACTGATAAAAATGATTGAACAATAACTTGCGCAGAAAATGAAAACAAATCAACAAGAACACGAAGATTTTACGTGGTTCGATCCAAGATCTACATCCACGGAGGCTATTTGCACCTCAATCCACTAATCCACTCAATCAATTACAAAAGATACAGCTGAATTGCATAAAACCCAAATTAGAACCCTAATTTGCCCAATTCAACCCTAGTTTGCAATTCTACAATTGAAATGAATAATCCAGAGGGAAAAGTTGATAATCTTGTTCTACAATTCAATACGAGTCTATAGGTATATAACATGTATCTCGAATCTTCCAGAATTGCCACAAATCAAAGAAGAAAGTTTGGCAGTTGTTTGTAACAGAAAACGATTGTTGAAACCGTTGTCTTTTGACAGGAACTGGACAGCAACAACCTTCAATTCCTAACCATCGGTTCATGCTTAAGTGAGCAACGAGTTTTCTCCTCCAGTCCGGTTCTTCATGATCTGAACCCTGTTTCCAATTCCTTGGACCCAAATACACTTGCATACCACATACACTTGATGAATTTGACGTATATATAACAGTTGATTCATTTATATTCGATAAAGCATGGTTTGGAGCTTAGCGTGTTTGTGTCGAATGCCTTGATTTATATGTATGCTAAATTTAGTTATTTAGAATGTGCACAAAATGTCTTTGCCACATGTATGTTAGGGATATAGTATCTTGGAACTCCATTATAGCAGCTTATAAGCTTATGATCAAAATGGTTATGCTCATGATGCAATCAAGTTCTTCTACCAGATGAAAGCTAATAAAGTTGAACCAGATTTACTGACTTTGGTTAGCTTGTCTTCAAGCATTGCTCAGGCCAAGGATATTTTATGCTGCAAATCTATTCATGGATTTATAATGAAAAAATGGTGGCCTGCGAAAGACATTATGATTGAAAATGCAGTTGTTGACATGTATGCCAAATTAGGCATTATCGACTCTGCACACAAGGTTTTTGGGGGACTCCCTTGTAAAGATGTGGTCTCATGGAACACTATGATCTCTGCCCATGCTCAAAATGGTTTCGCAAGTGAGGTCATCGAAGTGTACCAAAGGTTGAGAAAGAATGAGGATGTGAGACATAACCAAGCGACATAGGTGTCCATTACACCTGCTTATGCTCATCTTGGAGCCCTGAGAGATGGAATGAGAATCCATGGCCAAGTGCTCAAGGAAAATCTTAACTTTGATGTCTTTGTGGGTACTTGTCTTAATTATCTGTAAGGAAAATGCGGGAGGCTGAGGGAAGCAGAGTATTTATTCTATCAGGTGCCTAGAGAAACCTCTGTCCCATGGAATGCAATAATATCATGCCATGGACTTCATGGGTTTGGTGAGACGTCATTGAAACTCTTCAGAGATATGTTAAAGGAAGGGGTGAAGCCAAACCATGTGACATTTTGTCGTTGTTGAATGCTTGTAGCCATTCAGGTTTAGTTGATCAGGGTAAATGGTGTTTTAATGTGATGCATCAAGAATATGGAACCAGGCCTACTTTGAAGCACTATGGTTGCATGGTAGATATGTTCGGTAGGGCTGGACTATTGGAAACAGCATATAATTCCATTGATAACATGCTTGTAAGGCCTGATGCCTCAATATGGGGAGCTCTTCTTGGCGCTTGTAGAATCCATAGAAATGTTGCGATGGGTAGAAAGGCCTCAAATAGCTTGTTGGACCTTGATTCAAATGATGTTAGATACTATATTTTGTTGTCAAATCTTTACGCAAACTTTGGGCAATGGGACGGGGTGAATGAAGTGAGGTCGTTGGCCAGGGAGAGGGGCTTGAGGAAGACCCTTGGATGGAGCTCAATTGAACTAAATAACAAGATTGAAGTATTTTACGCAGGCAATCGGTCTCACCCACAGTATGAAGTGATTCAAAAGGAATCGGCAATACTAAATGCCAAAATGAAGGGCCTTGGTTATACCCCAGACTTTAGTTTTGTATTGCAGGATGACGAAGATGATGAGAAAGAAAATATCCTTGGTAATCACAGCGAGAGATTGGCTATATGTATGCTATTCTCAGTACACCTCCTAAAACTCTCATTAGGATATACAAGAACCTAAGGGTATGTGGGGACTGCCATACTGTAACAAAATTCATATCAAGACTTACCAAAAAGTGAGACTATTGTAAGGGATTCCAATCGCTTTCATCACTTTAAAGACGGGCTTTGCTCCTGTGGTTATTATTGGTGACATGTTGATTGCCATCTTCAGAAATTGCGTATCTGCACTGATATCATTGTCTATCCAAGAAGATGCAGGAATATCCTGTTCAACTGGTACTTTATTTATAACTTCCTCCACCTGCGATTTTTCAATTATTGCAAATGCATTCCAAAGGTCGCAAAATTTCTTCATACCAGAATTTCTTTTGTACACATTGTACCTTCCCTGCAAGACAGCGGGAGCATGTGTTGGAACAATCAGATGGTTGCCTCATGATCTTGCACTAGGTAACATAATAATATCTACCCATAGAATGTCGGATTAGTCTAAGTGTTTTGTTCATCCATTTTAAATATTGAAGGATATCTGAAATCCATGTTTCCGGGAAGTGTCTCTCCTTTTAAGTTATTCTTTGCGTCACTTATTCCAGTGGAATATATCTTTCTATGGTCAATACATTCAACTTGTGCTTCCTTTTGTTGGGCTAGATCTACTTTAGTTTTATTCTACATGAAATATATCTCGAATTATATGTTGTGTTTGTTCTACTGCTACATATCATTTCAGGATACTTTGGAAGACATAAGGAAAGAGGTACATAGATGAAGCCATTGCGAAAGCAAAGGTAATGTTTTGTATTAAATATCTAAACCAAATGCTCTAAAAACTTGGTTTCTAATCACAACTTATTTCAATCTGGTTTTGCCGGATAGTCACATGCCTGATCCTTCACAGCTTCTCAATTATGTATGTCATATCAAAGAGTTGGGGATCAAGGTATATCTTTTCTTGTTTATTATTTTTTTTCAGGGAGACTATCTACCGCAAAAGGTGAGTTTCTCTTCATCCATTATCTAGGGTTAAAAGCTTTAAGCGTAGGAAAAGTACATGAAACGCAAGGAATGTTGGTTCTAGCTTTACTACAAAAGTATCCATCGTCTCTTGGAGGGCTATGGAGCCGATAGAGAAAAAAGGGAAGCTCAAACAGTAAGAGTTGATGTCTGAGAAATGGTTCAGGCCTTCCTCACTATCATTTTACAATTGACTACGTACCTTTTTCCTAGCTTGTGGATATCGGTTGTGGACTTCTGGTTCCAAACTGTGGTCAAAGGTTCGGTTTAACAGTTGATTGGTTCTAGTTCCTAACCGGATCCATAACCATTGTATTAAAAGGTTAGTTCTGATTCCAGCCATTGTGGTTTTGGAAACGGCTTATCCGGTTCCAGTTTGGTATTTTTTTTCTTTTTGTAATTATTGGTTGTAAATTGTATTTTCCTTTTTGTTTGTTACATTTGAATTTAAAATTGTACAAGTTCCATTGATTTTTATGTAAGTACAAAATATTTAAATTAAATTTACAAACATAAGAGAACCGGGGAGCTGTTGGTTCCGGAATGTTTTACGGATCGACTTACAAAGATATGGGAGACCCGTACTGGTCATGGGACCTCGCTTCAGTTTACACTTGTCTTTTTATTTCAAGTTGTACAGTATGCTTCATAAGTAGCACTTGTGTAAGACCATCTTTCATACGATGAAAGTTACTTTTATCGTAAAATGTTACTTTTATCAAAGAGAAAATTTTAACATTCAAATCAACACTTCTAATGATAAAATAATGTCTCATAGAAAGGGATATGTAAGAACGTTTTATCTAAGTGCTTGTCTCATCAGGTATACATTGTGCTTATTTTATTTTTTTGTAGGAGAATAGCGATGGATTATGATTGGCTTTAGATGTGTTTGTTGCTTCCTAGATTCAACATCTACATATTACAACTTAATGGTTAAGCTAGCAATAAGACTGTACAGAGTACACTACAACTAGCAACAAGCCAACAGCAAATACGTTATAACGATTTATTTGAGTTGTCTGAATGTCGTAACTGAAATGCAATCTTAGATATTTTGTTTAGACAAGATCCTTTATTTTTCACCGATTCATAATAGAGAATCAGAGATTAGTGGTTTACTGTATGGAATATGCTATTCTGAATCTTCTGCCGGACAAGAACAGGTAAGCAGAAAAACAATTCACGTGACACTACCTGAAACCCTTGGTATTGCAATTTCATATAATCCACCTAAGATAATAGAAGGTATGTCTCTACTAAGGCCGCTATTCCCATGAGGCAATTGGCTCAGGTCCACAAAAAAAAAGAGAAATTTAGGGACCCGAAATTATTTTATATACTATATATACGTATCACTATTTCTCACAAAGTTGAAGCTCATCAAAATATCTCTTCAATCAACCATAGATTGAATCATGTAACAAGAAAGGTCTATGCTAACAATCGAGGAAAAAAATATTGAAGAATTAACAAGTATTTTCGTTGCCAAAATTGTAAGACATACTTGAACAGACTTAACCCGACTATAATGTTAGGATGAGCCTGGTCCCTGCAGCTCCTATTCTATTTTGCTCATTTTATACTGAGGAAGAGGTTAGGACAGATAATGCTTGGCTTGGGTGAATAATATCATCCATCAGTCCGAAAAGATTTGGTCAAATTATCAGATGAACCATGACATTCATGAAAAATTATACAATGACTAAATCTCACCATACCCGCAGTGGAGGATTTGTTCTCTTGGTTTCTCGTTTTTCTTGTAACTTTGAGAATTTGTCGACAGACCTTTTATTATTTATAAGTTGAATTTTAACAATGTGTTTGATTTGTGGAATTCTTATAGCACATATAGAATTAAATAGCATTGCATTCGATACACATTTTAGCAAGCAAATAGATAGTCGTTTGCACGAATAACACAATAAATATATATCAGACAAGCATATTTACTAAGTTAAAGACCAGATTAGATCAGAGCAAATGTAGAGTTGTTCAATACACCTTGTCTACATTCTATCAACGCCATTGTCTCGTTGATTTCAGATGACGTATCTGGGGCCCTAAACAGCCAACAGTCAGATTCGTCTACTCCAGATGATCCAACCGCGGGCGAGATCATGAACGAGCCGTTCAACATGGAAGTGATCGAAGGTAGAAAGAACATTGCAGATTACGACATCAGCCGATGTGGAAGCAGCACTCAGATACACAGCATCCGGACTCAAATTCTGATTTCTCAGACAGCAGAAAAACCCATTTCAACTACAAGTTATAAAGACGGCAAATCAACTCACTGAAACTGTTCCATATAAACATCCATGAAGTGCCCAGAGGTTCAGAAAGTTCAGAGTACGAACATGATATCTGAGAGAGATCCATTTCCGGGGGATTTAAATGATAATGCTGTGTGCTACAAGATGTAGATGATTTATTTATCTAAAAATTAATTCGGACTCTAATCTCTCCATTTCACACAAACACACAACACACACAGGGAGGGAGATAGATCTCCCCATAGAACACATGCGCGCGCGCGCACACACACAGAGAAAGAAGGGCAAATCTCCATTTAAAACACAAAAGGCAAATGCACAGAGAGTGAGGACTCACCTACTTTTGTCAACAAGTGATGTGATAGCAAACACAGATACGATGAGAAGGCATCGACCAAACTATCGACACACATTCTCATATTGGTCACCAGCCCACCTGAGAATATCTCTATATACCACATGGTAATAAATGAAACAGGCAGTAGAACAAAGCAAGTAAGCTAGAAGTAATAAAACATTGTCGATTTGCAACAAGGCAAGAATAAATTGAATTATGAGGCTACAAAAAGAGAAACAATCTCAAGTCATTAATTGGTTTCTAAATGCTTCTGACTTTACCATAGCATATGTAATTAAGGCATATAATTTACTAGCCATCTTTTTCCTTTAATATGTAAAAAGAATTGCTTGATGCATCTATGATTCTAAGTTCTGTACAACACCTCCAGTTTGCAGAAAGTCAGCTGGTTCCCATCTCCAATCTCATTCGATATTTGCAGCAAGAGTTGAGCTATCAGCCCCAGGCCGACCTTCCCGAGATGTTCATCTGTTCACTTGGCTTAATGAACTTCCACCAGATAGCTCTATCTTTCAGCATTTGCAACGCAATCCACCTCAAGGAATCCAAATAAGTGTCATGTCTCGACATCCCATCAAACCTGAGTAATTCACATAAGTGAAGTCACGACGATCGTTGCATATCAAATCCTACAATTAGTACCTTAGTACTAGGAAATCTTACCTATTTCCCACATCATCACCCCCAAGTCGGTACATCTACAGGCGTCCAAGCAAAATACGAGCAGTGTGTTCTTGGAAAAACGCAACAGTTGTCCGTGCCCAGTGTTGTTCATCTCCCTCACTTTGCAGCAGTTAGTGCAGCACGCGAGCTGGCCCCTTCAGTCCAACATCGTCCTTCAGTAGGGTGCTTAAAGCTCCCAAGTTCACTAGAACCCCAATCATGCATGGGACAGCACCTGAGTGTAAAGACCAAGCTTTTACCCCACAGAGAGCAAGGAAGGATGATTCACCACCATTATCCCAACTGCTACAAGTCTCGTCTTCCTAAAACACCAGCAGTATTTTGTCTCTTTTGAATGCCGTGTTGCCAGACATCTCGAGATTTATCACTAGATTGATCAAATTCGTCAAATGAATTATCAGATCCATGCCTTAAGTTCCGATAACTTCCATTCTTTGAAATTCTGGATATATTAGACTTTTCATCCTCTTCTGATGGTGTGCCTGATCTGGGTTCTATTTGTGAATCATATGACCTGTATCTTGGATTTGGGCCAGATCTCAGGCCCCTTGCACTAGACATCTTGGAAGAAAATGGGCCATAAGTAGCAGGCTCCGGAATAAACTCTTTAGGCAGCGAATCCATGTCCAAGTAACAGTTTCGTGATTTGGCATCGTCAATCAATGCAGCCCAATCTTCAGACTGAACCAGTGCATTAGCATTTCCCATTACCTGTAAGTAGTTATAAAGCAACCAATAATCAATTTTACCCGCGATAAAAGAATGGTAAGGAAACAACACTAAGGTGAAACAAACAGTTATTAGATATAAATATATATATATATATATACTCACCCAAAGAGCTCTTCTAGCTCGAGTAAGAGCAACATTCATCCGACGAATATCTGCAACAAAACCCACTCCGTGACTCGATGCACGCACACACGACATTATGATGACATCCCGTTCTTGGCCTTGGAAAGCATCCACTGTGTTGATATAGATGTCTTTTCCTTCATCTGAATTCAAAACATCCTTGAATTCCCGCTGCAGGCATTTTAATTGCAGCTTATATGGAGTGATTATGCCAACTGTCACTTTCCCGATTCCCAATGATTTTACAGCTTTCTGAAGGTGCTCATATATGCGAACACAAAACTGTGCTTCTTGGGTATTCTGGAAAGACACGGAACCCCCGCGATGAGATTCTCTGCCGTGGCTAATATCAAAAAAGACATAAGGCCTCAAAAGAGGATCTTTGTAATACTTCTCATCTGGAAGATTAGCAACACTATCACTATCTGTAAGGCGACCTTGGTAAAAATGCCTAGAAGGGAAGTCCCTAATATGGGGATGCATTCTATACTGCACAGATAAAAGCATTGTTGGGCAACCTGCTTGCTGAAACCTCTCAAAAAGGCTCCGACTGTACAACAAGGTCCCAGCAGCTTTACTGATGACAGTGGCAGGGAGCTGCTGCGGGTCCCCCACAAGAACACACCGAGCTGCGCCAAGAGAAAGCGGGGGGAGTATTGCCACTTCACTAGCCTGTGCAGCTTCATCAATCACAACCATGTCAAAGCCATGCGTTAGACGTGAGAACAACTTGCGCCCACTGCTTGAGACTGTAGTGAAAACAATTTCAGCCTCATTTGCAAAGCTGGCCTCCAGGTTGGCACGAGCTTCCTCCATATTAAAGTTGCTACCACCACGAAACCTGCTTTCCAAAATGAGCAGTCGCGACATCTCAACTAGTGTTTTATCTCTGTTCTCAACTACTGCCGCAAGATTCTGAAGTAACGCATCCCGGTTTTGGTCTCTGGCCATAAGAACATCCGGATCAACACCAACAGATCCTTGAGCACGACCAGTAACAGCAGCAAGATTAAGTTCTCTTTGAAGGCAAGCAATTTGCTGAGATAACTGAGTTTCACGGATCCTCAAACTGTGCATCCATCCATGTACTTCATCACGACTCTTCATCAAGAGTTGTTCGGTTCTCCGTTCCACTGAAACCGCCTGAGCAGCTCGAGTCTGAGAATCCACACCAACTCGAGCAACATCAGGTCGATAAACTTTCATCTCCCCATCAATGAAACCACGGTCAAGGACACGTGAAAGAAGTTCATCCGTTGCAGCATTTGAGGGAGCACATACAAGCATCCTAGGCTTCGGGCAAAGTTTTGGAAGAGTTCGAAAGAGATTTTGATCCATGCTTTGGAGAACTTCATCAATGGACCCAGAGGCCACGGTATCTGCATTGTTCTCACTAACTAGCTTATAGCTTTCAGGTGCAAGCTTCTTCAGCAATGCAGTATAATAGTGCTGATACTGGACAAGATGGATCACATTAAGCATTCCCCACACAGTGTGTGTTTTACCAGTTCCAGGGGGGCCCTGGACTAAAGTAAATGGCCATGGCTCTTGCTTCTTTGTCACACCATTTGATGTGCCAGCAGCTGTATGCATTGCAGCCCATTGAATTGCAGCTAGCTGGGGGGCGTTAAATGTCCTCCGCAGGTGTTCAACAAAATTTGGAGTAAAGCAATCAGGCATTGCTGGTGGCTGTTCTTCGTATTTTGGGAATTGATCAGGACTAGGCTGAAGAATTGCGTTCTGCATCTGCACGATGGTATCGGAGATTGTCAATATTAATAGCACTAAATGAAGCATGTGATTATCAACATAAAATGGATTTCAAATAGAACCTGTAAATTTAGACGACGAAATGCATGCAGAGCAACGTATTCTCGTTGTGTGGTTGCCAGAGAACCAAGCATTGTCAGGTACCAGATACCCCCTGGCTGGAGCTTCCGCAGAATATGATCTTCATCAATCTTGCTGAAGCATAAGTAACAAAGCACATATAAGTACACGTCATAGTAATTGCACCACTAATGCAAACTTCACTACATACTGCAACGAAGTACTCTAGACCAAAGGCAAATGGACAAAACGACAGTGACTCACCTACTCGAATCATATAAATCCCCAACATAAAAGTGAAGGATTGCCCCAGTATGGTCTCGAGTATCAATAGGTATATGTCTCCTCACTGTCCCAGCTACACGGCCAATAACTTCCGATTTCTCTTCATCTTCCAAATGGGATGAATTATTCCTCCTAACTGCAATATTCACAGCATGTAAAGATATAGCGTAGGAAACGGGGTGGCGGATGGGAGCAGAAATATCAATAACAGATATAAACCTGATCCAGGCTTGGGGGATGAAAGAACAGCAACATCGCCTTCCTTGAAAGTCCATTTATATTCATGTGGAGGAATTAGTATCACATCAAACCATCCTAGGAAAGACGAAAGAAGAAAGAAACCATTAAGCAGCTAGACATATTGAATCTCCTGTTGGCTACTATTATCCATCAGACAGAAAGAGATTGACAGTTAACACATTGGAGCACATGTCAGCAATGTGAAGAATGATAAAAAAAATTTATAGGAGTCCGTACTCAAACCTAGGTAGAGAGACCTCCACAAAACAGAAGTGGCAAGACACCATAACATGCAAGTCCTCCTCAAAACAGAGGACTACAAGTTTACCAGACATAAGCATGCACAAGCCACGAGTTAAGAGGGCAAAATACTTAGTTGTTTCTTGCCAGAAGTAATGAAGTGGAGATACTAAATAAAACATGAACATTATCACCATATTGCACCCAGTTAATGGATTTCAGAGATAAAGACAGCAGGCAACAGCAGACATCTCTAACTCAAACTTTTTGGTAGATTTAACTAACGACATAACGCAAAATTTCTCCAGTATTGATAAATAACGCTGTCACATTATGCCACAATCCAGTATAGGAACACAGAATAGTACCCCTTTCCCTTCGTTCGATGTTCTTTACGCACACTCTGACATGATTTGAAACTGTTTCCTGGGACTCCTCCCATGTACTATAAAGCTGCGCCCTACATTCTTCAAAGAGCAATGGCTCAAACACGCTGATATACTCTTCAACTGAATCAAAGCTCCCGGGAACCCTTTGGAGCTCCTCTTCCTCTGTTCCATGGAAATATACAGATGTCAAAAGTAATTTAGCGTAAAAAAGTTGCGGACAATAAGCAAAGCAGACATACGAAAGAAAGCAATTCAAAATGGAGAGAACAAAATGAAATCTCAGCATCAAGAGAAAAAAATAAGAGAATGCTAGATACAGATTGAGTCTTCATGCTTGCAACAGACAGCTCTATGACCAGATGATGGCACATGAAACGAAATTTAGGATTTCCACATGCGCAAAAATTACATCTAATGTAGCAATATAAGTTGAGAAATCCAGGTAGGTGGACGGCTACAGCTCAGTGATAATTTCAAGTCCTCAGTTGCAGAACCTTTCCCTGATAGGTTCCTTCACCATTTGTGGGGGCCTCAAACACAATAACCACAGCTTGCTGAATTGCAGTTCTCTTAAATCAAAAGAGAACAATCAATCACATGCAATCACATATCCTGAGAGGAAGTTAAGAAAGCAAAAAAAAGAGAAACTCGGAAGGTACAGCAACTGGCATGCCAGGAACATAAATTAAGCAGTACAATTCTTTAATCAAAAGCAGGACTCGGTCACTAGGAAAAAAACGATAAATAACAGCTTCAGACCTCCTAATGCAACCCCCATAAGAAAAGTAAAAGCAAAACAGAATATAGATAAACAACATAAAACAAGAATCACTAGTCAGAAAACCAAACAGAGACCCATTTGCATCAACATTACATGAAGCAAAAGCAAAAAATATACTTCAGTCTGCAACGGAAAACTGAGAGACGAAGCTAATAGAATTGTGCAATGAATGGGACCAAAGAATTCTTTGCAGTAACATCACTACCAATTTGCAATTTATTTTATATATTTCAAGTGAAAGAGAATTAAAAGGGAGAGCGAAGGTTACAACGACTAACTTATCCAGTAAGAAATAAACATAACACAAGTGAACGCAATAATATTGCTCATCTCAAGCATACACATATTCATATTGAAATGAAGTAACGTGACTTTAGCAGGCTGCTGATGCTATACTAAGTGGCGTTGTGTACAAACTTATCCTGAATACATATCCACATGATCAACCTATCAATATATTCTTCTCACAAGTACAAAAGTAAAGAACACCTCCCAATTCTGACAGCAAGTAGAGACAAACTAAATGTTTAGACAGACTTGAGTATTGTGGATCAGGAAAATAGTTTATTTATGAGTCCAAATACAAAGATACCTGGATTGTGCCAAAACTTCTCATTCGTCACCTCGCGAATAAGGCGTTCCACCGATGTATCTTGATACTGGTTGCTTGTAATTGTTGGCTTCTTGGAAGGTAGTTTTTTTGCAGCTAATTTGGGATCCAACGAACTCTGACTGCTAATAGCTGGCTTCCTACCAGAGAACTGTGAATTCTTAAGTTGTCTTGTGTCAGGGGGCAGTTTCCATGAACTTTGTCTATTAACAGGTGGTGGTCCTTCTGAAGAAAGATCGGTTGAGCTATTCAACCTCCTAGGTGGCCCACCAGGCCCAGAATCACCATTGCTCTCAGATTTACATTCATTTGACTCCAAACTATTGCCTTCATTACTCAATAATTCAGGCTGCTTTGTATCCCTGACTGCAGGCTGAGTTTGTTTATCCCCCCGTTCTGTACGACCTTCTTTCACTGTCCGAGTTATGGTTGGTGCAGGAATCTGCCGTCTAGGAGTTGAAGACTTCAAAACACCAGCTTGCTTGACATCTTCTAAGTTGAGAAACATTGTCTGCCTGTTGCGTTTCTTCCCTAGCATTGCTTCCTTCTGCTGGTCAAACTTAGGACGCTTACCAAGATTATTTGCATACTTCAAGGCATGGTTTGCTTCAACTCCTTTAACTTCTCTTTGTTTTAGCACTGGAGCAGAATCATCCTGATCATCCATAGATGTATCACCTTTCTTATCACTTGTTTCTGGATTCAAACATGACAAAGGGCCACCATTTTCATTCTTAACATCACCAGGATTAGGAGATATATTATCCACAGCTCCAACCACGACATTGCTTTCCATCATCTCAACTTGGCCTTTCTTAGATGCCTGTGTATCACTAACACCACTGGGGTCTTCATGAATAACAATTTTCTTGCAAGCATCAACTGAGCCCTCAGCATCAGACCATTCCCCTTCTTCCTTTTCCATATCTTTAGCATCTATTGGCATGTTTTCTGAAACATTCGTATCCTGGAAATTATTCGACTTGGAAGGTGAGCCAAAACTGGGGGACTTATCCACAGAGCTCCTTTTTTCAGCAGAAATACCAGTTCCTTGAACAACTTTAGACCTAACAAAAGGCTGGAAGCCTGATACAGAAGAAGCATGGGAGAAAGCATGATTATTCACTATCCCTTGGGGACCAGCAGATGCCACAAACAAGTCGGTTGCTGCAGTACTTGAAGAAGGAATAACCTTCTGAGGCTGGAAGCAAACAACACCATCATTATCATTATCATCTTCATTTTCAGCAGGAGGTTCATTAAGATCAAATAGCAGCCTTCCTTTGGAGCCCATTTCGCAAGCAGTTGCATACAAGCAAACAGATATGTCCAATAATGTCTACCAGTAATTTTATTTGATAAAATTTCTAGTAGAAAAAGAACATTTACATGCCAATCAAAGTGGCAAGTAGCAGAAATATTCAGACCTTGGGAATGGCGAAATAAACAATAAAAGCACCTTCTGCAACAAAATTGAAAAGCAAATGTGTAAGAGCCAAATGCATACTCATAATATCACAATGAGAGGCCAAAGAAAATTGGATGTACACAAAGGTGTGAAAGTCAAGGCAGAAGTTAAACATAAAGGTTTCCCAATAAAGATGCACCTTACCGTTGTGCTGATTTTACTCAACCAAAATTACCTTCTGTTCAACAAGTACATTGCAGACTGCCCTAAGACAAGGTTACAGAATGCACACAGACAAAAAGTAACAAAAAAAAGATGGAGCTTTAAAGCACCATTGCCCTCAGTAGAAGCGAGTTGGCGAATGACAGCAGCCGCCCCCAGCGCTAAAGCCGAATATACACTTTGGAAGAAGTTGAAGGTGAGGTGTATATGTGTGTGATAGGTACTAACGTCAATATAAATATTATGTTACCGAACCTTGTATATGTAAATAGTATGACACTTAAAACTGAAATGCATGAATGCGTGTAATCTACCGATCTATTGGAACAATATCGATTAGCAGTCCATTTGAATCTTAAAACATAGAGCAATCGGCTTACTGAACACAGATTCATAAATTCTAGAGATGCATATGGTAAATCCTTTCAATAAATCAACAGATCACATACAGAATCTCTTAAAAAATGGTCTGGCGGTCAAGAGAATAAAACACCAATTCAGATTGTAAGGTTTAATAGCAAGAATCAAGAACAGCCTATGTGTCACTTATCGAACAGGCCTGAAATTGAGACTGACATACACCAATACCCCACCCTAATAAAGGACCCAAAGGTTGCGGTCAAAACAAATATATCCATGCAATTATATAAAAAGGGAATAAATATATTAATTAATGTTTTCATGATTAGCCTTGAGATCAGGAAATTCCTATCCAAACCACATCCTTTGATTTAACAACCGTTTTGTCTCCACTGTGATTTTGCAATACCAAGCACCACCCACTAAAGAATAACATTAAAAACATAAATAAAAAGAGGAAAAAAGAAAAAAGAAGAGGAAAGATATAGGAATAAGTGTAACCCTAAAAAAGAAAAATTTCAGCTTTACAGATACAGAGCACATCTTAGGACTTCCTAGTAGGATTTATTGCGGACCCCCGGCCTCCCATTACTGCCACTACCAAACCTAAAATGTGAATAAATAAAAGAAAAACTAAAAAAAAAATAACCATCCCACAACATCAAATTGATACACTTCACCTCAACATCAAATTCATCACTCCTCATAACCAGATACGAACAAAAACCAAAGTGTAACCATTATCACAGAATACAATATTCTAAAATTCTAATACAACACAAACAAAACACAGAGTACTAATTTACCAGCAATACAATTAATATCCATAATCGATAATTCATCTAAAATCCACAAAAATTCTAAGTTCAGATCGACTCCAAGATTAGCCAATCACAAATAGTCAAACGTTTAATCATGAATTTGTTAAAGATCTATTTTCCACTCAAATTATTAATCCTTTTTCCTAAAATAAATTAATAATCTCTTTTCCATCCAAACTAATTTTATCAGCTTAGGGAGGAGAGAGAAAAGAGAAAAAATGGTCAGAGAGAGAAGATTTACCTCAAAAGGACACCGAATCTAGAGAGAGAAAAAATAATTAAAGAAAAAAAAATAAGGAATTTGATAATAGTAATGCTAATTTTTGTGTGTAACAGATATCAATGCTTTTGTATGTATAGGTGTATCTATAGGCGATGAGAGCGGCGTAAGAGAGAGAGAGTACGACTGTGTGGGAGATTGCAAAAGAGAGAGGCTTTGAGGGGTATTTATAGGAAATAATCAGGGCGGAGGCACCGGCTACCGACTAAGTCGGTGACCAGCAGTTCAAATTCTAAGCGAGAGTTAAGCGGAAGGATCTTTTAGTAATTTGATCTTTACTGTCCAAAAATGACCCCTTGAAGGGGTTGTTAGGTTAATCATGAAATTTGGAAATTATGTGGATTGTTCTACTTATGCACAATTTAATTTTCAAAAACTTGAATTAAATTTAAAGGTAAATTATATTGAAATGAGCACATCAATACATGTCCACACATAGAAAGAGAGAGAAAGAAAAAAACTATTTTAGACTTGACTAGATTTCATCCGAGCCATATAAATTATGTTTATCGTATAAATTTTCAACAAAGAAATAGAAAAATGTGGTTGAATTTCTTGTTCGCCGATCAACGACTAGCACAACTTAATATATCCACGTTGATGTAGATAGTCTACATTCGATGAAGCCATCTCTTGCTCGGTTATGTTTGTTTTGGAGTCAAATGTTTGAAATTTATAAGATATTGTAAAGTTATCTTTATAAAATATTAAAATATATTAAATAATAATTAATAAAATTAATTGAATTGGATCATCATTTCTCCATCAAAAAGGGCAAATCCATATAAAACATAGCCTAAATATCTCGTCCAACATAACCGCAATCGAAGGAAATTAGTTATCATGTTTATGTGGTTGTCGCATTAGCGGAGCGCAATATCAAGTTGCCCCGTGCCAAGAACTTTATAATTGAACTAGTAAATCGCCCGTGCGATGCACGGTTATGAGGTATCTTATAAATAAAATATTATAACATTATACGATGATGTTGAATGCATTTTATTTTGGTAAATATACCATACACCCGTGCGATACATGATTATATTTAATTTTTTAAATATAACGATTGACGATCATCAAAAATTTTAAAATTTCTATGTAATTGTAAGTAATAAATGTATAAATTCCTACATAATATGTAAAAAGAAAATTCGATACATAATTAAAAGAATTACTTTTTTTTTTAGTACATTCCTGATTGGGGAGGAGTATCTTTTTTAGTACATTATTGATTGGGGAGGGGTTCGATGAGATTTGGTCCTTAGTCTATGACCAAGGTTACAAAGTGATCTGCCATAATCAAATCCTAATTGAAACACTACAAGAAAAGCAGTGTATAGTGACGCTAAATTTTATTACTTTGTGACGCTAATTAGTGTCATGACAAAAGTACCTACGCTTTCAAAAGCGTAGCGAGTTGCGTCACTAAATTTGAAGTCACGAATGTTTTTACAACACAAAAACTATTCGTGGGTAAACTTAATTTAGTGACGCTTTTCTCAATGCGTCATTAATATTCAAATATGATAACACTAATTTATGTCGCCATCATAAAGATATGTAGTATATTGTGTAAAATATTAACGACGCTAGTCCATTGATTGTGTCATCATATTACCGATGCATATCAGAATAAGTGTCGTTAAATAAGTGACGCTGGTAAAATTACAGTGTCATTAGATTTGCTACACAATTTAGAATTAGCGTCACAAAATTTATAATATTCTCGAAGCTTTTTTCTGGTTCTGCTTGCCTTTCTTGGGGCAATCTTTTGCAAGATGTCCTACCACATGGCATTTGAAGCACTTCCTAGTCTCTTGACCTGAAGAGTTGCTGTTTTCAACTTTCTTTCCTTGTTGCTTCAGTCTCTGACCTTGAAATCTCTTATGTGTCTGCTTCTTGATCATTAGGCCTTCTCCAATCTGTTCTTGTTTTACAGACTCAACACTATTGTGTAATTCCTTGGATCTCAATGCTGATTCCACCTCATTCAAAGTCAGCTTCCCTGTTCTGCCAAACAGAATTGCATCTTTGAAATGTTCAAACTGCTTAGGAAGAGAACTTAATAGAAAGAGCCTTATTTTCATCTTCCAGTTTAACCTCTATGTTCTCCAGATCATCCAAGATCATATCATAATCCTCCAACTGATCAGATATCCCTTTGTCTTCAGCTATATTGAAAGCATACAGTTTCTGTTTCATATCCAGATATAGCGACATGTAGCATATTACAACATATGGAAGCAAACTGCAATAAAACAATAGAAACAATTAAATTGTAAAAGCATGGAGGACAAGAGTAAGAGCAGCAACCGAGTCGAGCATCTAGGACAAAATACCTTAATTAATAACTCCAAACATGGCAATGAACCAACTGCAATAGCCGATAATAGTGGAGTGATATCATCTTCAGTTTTAGCATCTAGATACAACAAAAGCAGACAAACAAGTCCATAACTTAGTAAATAATCTTAAAATTATGCATGCTCAATCCCATTCATCAAATCATACAAGAAGGATAATAGAATGAGAGTGAACACTCATGATATAAATTAGTCAGAAATACAATGCCTACATTTGTAACGCCTCTCTTTAGTGGGATGTTACTTATGCTAAATAAGACTAGAACTTTTGACAATTCATACCAAAAAATTATTAGAACGATAATCATTGTAGATTTGTTTTATGTCAGCCGAAAATAAACTCATTTTTTCCCCCAAGTATAAGACCAAATAATAAACTTAAACTTGCTTTAAAACATAGAAAAATAATTCAAGCAAATCTAACTCACAGAATACTGTCCAAAACTAGAAAGCCAACAAAGGCAAGAATACTGTTGATTTGGTGGAGGCTAAAGATGGCTATGAGTCAGGTAAAGTACTAACCATTTCTACTTCTTCTGATAATAGTGAGTGGGTATTAGATTCTGGATGTTCTTTCCATATATGCCCAAATAGAGATTGGTTTCACAGTTTTGAGTATAAGGATGATGGGCTGGTACTGCTGGGAAATGACCTTGAATGTAAAGTGAAAGGCATGGGATCTGTAAAACTAAAAATGTTTGATAACAAGATCAGGATTCTGGAAAATGTCAGATATGTTCCTCAACTAAGGAGGAACTTAATTTCTATTGGCATGCTTGATACAATGGGATATAGTTTCCATTCAGAAGGTGGAAATCTAAGAGTTTCTAAAGGGTCTCATGATGTAATAAGAGCTGTAAAAAGAAATGAGTTATATTTTCTAGTAGGCAGTACTGTTGTTGGTGAAGTTGCAACCACTACAGAGTCCAATAACACACTGTTATGGCATAAGAGGCTTGCTCATATAAGTGAGAAGGGACTTATAGAATTGAGCAAACAAGGCCTGTTGGGGAAATCTAAAATTCAACCACTGGGAATATGTGAACACTGCATCTATGGTAAAGCTCACAGGAAAAAATTTCCTAAGGCAACATCATGTTACAAAGGAAAGACTTGACTATGTAGGGGGCCTGCAAAGGTATAAACCAAGAGTGGAGGGAAATATTTTATGTCAATCATTGATGATTATTCCAGAAATGTGGGTCTACATACTCAAAACCAAAAGTGAAGCATTACTGAAGTTTAAGGAGTGGATCACAGAAGTAGAAAATCAGACTAGTAGAATTGTTAAGCATTTAAGGACTGACAATCGTTTGGAGTTTGTTTCAGATGACTTTAATCAGTTTTGTAAGGAGAAGGGCATTCTCAGGCATAGAACAGTAGCAGGCACACCCCAGCAAAATGGCTTGGCAGAAAGAATGAATAGGACGCTGTTGGAAAGAACCAGATGTATGCTGTCCAGTTCAGGGATTGGAAAGAGTTTCTGGGGAGAAGTGGTGACTACAGCTGCTTATCTTATAAACAGGTCACCATCAACTGCACTTAATTTCAAAACTCCTGAGGAAGTGTGGAATGGAACACCTGTTGACTATTCAAATCTTAAGGTGTTTGGTTGTCTTGCTTATGCACATATAAAGCAAGACAAGCTAGAGCCAAGGGCTCTCAAGTGTGTGCTCATTGGATATCCAAAGGGTATAAAAGGCTACAAATTATGGTGCATGGAACCAGAAAATAGGAAATGTATTATAAGCAGGGATGTTATTTTTGATGAAGAAACAATGCCACTAAAGAATCATCAGAATTCTGAAACTTCTAACACCAAAACTGATAACACTCAGCTGGAGGTGGAGACTGGGAGAATAATGAACTCAACAGATTCAGAGGCAACTCCTGAATAGGATCTTGGACAATCATCCCCTGAATCGATTGCAGAAATTATCAGTTAGCCAGAGACAAAAGGAAGAGATAAATAAATCCACCACAGAGATCTGGCCATGCTGGCATTGTTTATTTTGCACTATTCACTGCTGAAGAACTCGAAAACTATGAGCCTGGATCATATGAAGAAGCCAGAACTTGCCATGAAAAAGAACAGTGGATTCAAGCAATGCAAGAAGAGCTAATGTCACTTGAAAGGAATGATACATGGGATATTGTAAGAAAATCTACAGGACAAAAGCTAGTTGGTTGCAAGTGGATCTACAAGAAGAAATTAGAAGCTGGAAGCACAAATAAAACCAGGTTTAAGGCCAGACTAGTAGCTAGAGGCTTTACACAGAAGGAGGGAATAGACTTGGTAGGTATGGCCCAGTTGCCTAAGGTTACAACACCAATACTTAGCCCAAGTTGTCTAGGGCTGCAGGCCCAGTAATTGGCCCAAATACAGATTTGATAATTAGGTCGCGGTAGCAGCGCATGGGGGATTGGAAGATTTCGCCCATGATCTTCTCTCAATCACGAAGGTAGATTTGGCGGCCATAATTTTAGGAATATAGTTAGGGTTGTGATTTGTATGATATAAATAGTAGAATTAGAGAGAGGAGGGGGGTTGGAATTTTGATTGGAGAAAAACCACTTGTAAACTAAACGAAAAAGAAGAGAAGAGAAAGATCCCGGCAGGGACATTATTTTCCCGTGGACGTAGATCTCCGGATCGAACCACGTATACCTTGTGTCTTATTATATGTTTACCTTTCAATTTGTTATTTTTTTACTGGTACCTCCTTGATAACGGGTTGCGCTTTATCAAGTGGCGCCGTCTGTGGGAAACGACTGGATTTTAATATTGATACTGCACTTGTTATACCATGGTAACCACTCGCTTAACTCAATCTCGCCAAGGTGATTAGATCAATCAAGATCCACCCGTGGATCAAACTTTGCCACTGAGGCAACCGCTGATGCGAGATACATCTCATCATCAGGGCAACCAAGGCCCGGTCGTGAATCCGGACGACCAATTATTACCTCTACCTCCACAAGATATGCAAAATCCTAATCCCGCTACTACACAGCCGCAGGTTAATATTCAGATGACTCCGGAACTACTCCAGGCTTTCCTACAAGAACATGCTCATGTTCTCCAAGACTGGGCAGCCAATCGTTTAAATCCTGATGGACTTGCTGGACATGCTACCAACCCAGTAGCGCATCCACCTCGTCGAAACCCGATCAACCAACAAGATCCTGTGCACCATGGGCGTCAGGACCGACGACGAGAACGACCCAGTTCTCCCGAGGACCATGGGAGTTCTAATGGGTTAAGACAACGCAATGAAGAACTTGCCGACGCTGATCGTCGCCGTCCACTTAACGCGACTAAGAGAGCTCGTTATACCAATCCTCATACTTTAGATCTTCAGGAGTATGAGCGAGTACAACGCAATGTTGAACTAGATAGAATTCTAGGCCTTGGCCAATGGAGACATTATCAGCCCATTCTCCCAAGAAATACTGGCTACGCCCCTTCCCGAAGGGTTCAAGAGACCTGCCATACCACCTTATGACGGCACTCGAGATCCGGCCAATTTTCTTGGGGCTTTTAGGCACAACATGCTCAGTCGAGATCATACCGCATCTCTTCACTATTGTAAGATCTTCCCCGAGTATCTTCAGGATGAGGCTCGAGTTTGGTTTGACTCACTCCCCCATAATAGTATATCCTCTTTTAGAAAACTTGCTGAACACTTTTGGGCACGTTTCGAAGCACGTGCAAAGCCCATGTCCACTTTGGCCGATCTGATGAACGTGGAACAAAAAGAAGGAGAAACCATCTCTCAGTTCCTGGAACGTTTTACGACTGAAAGTTTGAAAGTAGGAAATCAGCCCGATAGCATCATTATCACAGCCTTCATGAATGGATTACGAGCCGGACCACTGTACACCGAGCTAGCCCGTAATACTCCCGTTACTACCCGAGCTCTCTATCATGTGGTTGGGAGGTTCGCTAAGGCAGACGAGCAAACCCGGCGTAAGAGGGAAAAATCTATTGCTAAGAGACAGTCAGATAAAGGACAATCCGGGTCTAATACTCGTACCAGCGCCTTCAACCGACTGGGCAGAGGGCGACCAGACACTCATCACGATCTACCTCAACTAACACCTTTGAATCGGTCCCGAACCGAAATACATGCCATCCACAAGGCCGATCTAAGATCTTGTCCTCGCATGACTGCGCGCGGCTGACAAATGAAACCGCACCAAGTGGTGTGAATATCACTATGACCACGGGCACGATACTGAAGAATGCCGAGAACTCAGCAAAGAAATTGAAGAGTGCATAAAGCAGGGATATTTTCGCCAGTTATTGCTCAATCAGACAATCGACAACAGCACCGAAGTGGAAACCAGCAACAAAGTCGAGCTGGCTATAATAATCGTAGCTTACAACAAGGTCGGTCACAATGGCCGAATAATCGATCCGGGAACAGCCACTACCCAAAACAAGATCAGGGAAGTAAACACAGTACTCAGCAGCAACAACCTCGCTTATTGCCAGCTCCCCCTCCTCAAGAAGAAGGGACTAACCCTCCAACTCGTGTTGTTAATAGCGTCATTCATATGATCTATGGTACGCAGCCAGCAGGAGTGTCCCGCAAAGCTCTTATCGCAGAAGCTCGCAGACCTCCTCCCGAGGAACCCCGTCACAAGCGTTTCCACAACACTGAAACAGTAAGTTTTACCGAGGATGACCCTGTACCCGAGCGCACACCCCACACTGATGGTATAATCATTGATATGACCGTGGCAAATATTATAATCAAACGGGTGTACGTTGATAATGGTGCGGCCGTGAGTGTTATCTTCTCAGATTGTTTCCAAAAAATGGGCATATCTCGGGATCTGCTTCGGCCTGCTCCAGGACCTCTGCAGACATTTACATAGGGAGAAGTTCGGGCAGAAGGGATTATTAATCTCCCAGCCTCGGTAGGTACTCATCCCGCCATCAAAACAGTTTTTGTTGACTTTTACGTGGTGTCATCTACATCTCCATATAATATGATTCTTGGACGAGATTAGCTTACTCCTGCTCAAGCCGTATGTTCCACGTTTCATCTGACGATGAAGTGCCCCTCACCTTACGGAACAATAGCCATCTGTGGCGATCAGAAGATGGCTAAGCAGTGTATGCTTGTTGCACTCAAACCGCGAACTTCGCAGGCTGCTCGACTCCAGTTTCAAATAGATACCCCTGGACTTGCATCAATCCCGATTCAACCCCTTGGCAATGAGGTAGTAGAAGTACCTCTCGATCCAAACATACCCGAGCGAACTGTTAAGGTCGGTGCTATACATTTACCTCTACTTCACAGCGCCATTGTTCAGATACTGCGTGAATATTCTGAGGTCTTCGCCTGGTCACCCTTGGACATGCCCGGTGTCTCACCGGACTTGATTACCCACAAATTGAACATTGACCCAACAGTCAAACCGGTACAGCAGAAGCACAGACAATTTGCTGCCGACAGAAAAGCTGCTATTCGCATAGAGGTTGAAGCATTGGTGAAGGCAGATATCCTTTTCGAGGTCCATTATCCGACCTGGTTGGCGAATCATGTTTTAGTTCAGAAGGTTGATAATACGTGGAGAATGTGTGTGGATTTTACCGATCTGAATAAATACTGCCCGAAGGACTGCTATCCACTACCCCCTATCGACCAAAAGGCCGAAGCCATTACCGGACATCCCGCACTCTGTTTCCTGGACCTCTATAAGGGATACCACCAAATTCACATGGATAGGAAGGATGCTATTAAGACAGCATTCATAACGGACTTCGGCATCTTTGCGTACAAAAAGATGCCCTTCGGGCTTAAGAATGCCGGAGCCACTTATCAACGGTTGATGGACCATGTCTTCCAGGACCAAATTGGCCGAAATGTAGAGGTCTATGTCGATGACCTAGTCATCAAAAGTCGAACTTTCGATGCATGTGTTCGGGACATTGCTGAAACATTGGACATACTTCGACGCCATAATCTCCGATTAAATCCGGCTAAATGTACCTTTGGGGTCGGTTCAGGGAAATTTTTAGGATACATGGTCTCCCCTCAGGGACTACAAGCTAATCCCTCCGAAATTCGGGATATACTCAACCTCAAGACACCTCAGAAAGAAAAAGATGTTCAGCGTCTTACCGGACGATTGGCTGCACTAAACAGGTTCCTATCTAAAGCGGTTGAACGACAACTTCCTTTCTTTAAGATTCTAAGGCAGGCTAAGAAATTTGAGTGGACTCCCAATGTGAAGAAGCTTTGACAGCCCTAAAACAGCACATCAGCCAACTTCCCATTATTTCCGCCCCGATCGCTGGAGAACCCCTATACATATATTTGTCCATATCTGATGAAGCCATCAGTGCAGCTCTTGTCCGCGACAACCACGGGACTCAAAAGGTTGTGTATTTTGCTAGCCGGGCCTTGCAAGGAGCGGAAACCCGATACTCAGTCATCGAAAAGACCGTATTGGCACTAGTTATGGCGGCCCGCCGCCTCCGTCCCTATTTTCAAGGACATGTTATAAACGTCCTCACAAACCAATCAATCCGTCAAATCCTGAGTAAGTCAGACCACTCCGGCCGACTCGTTAAATGGGCAATAGAGCTGGGAGAGCATGATATTCAATTTCTTCCCCGTCGTGCTATTAAGGGCCAAGCCTTGGCCGATTTTCTTGCCGAAGCTACCTTTGAGGGTCCTGACTCCAACTTGCGTCCTGAAGACATTCCCCCTACTAACCTTAGTATCGAAACCAAACGATGGCATATCCATGTAGATGGTGCATCCGCTACCCGGGGAAGTGGTGCCGGGGTCATCGTCAATGGGCCCGACGACGTTGAAGTCAAGTATGTTTTACGCTTTAACTTTAAAGTCACCAATAATGAAGCTGAATACGAGGCGATTCTTGCGGGTCTTCGCCTTGCAAAGACTTTAGGAGCTTTACACATTCGAGTATATACTGACTCTGAAGAGGTTTCTAGTCAAATCAATGGCTCATATACAGCAAAGGAGGAAACCATGAAACGATACTTAGCTTTAACTAAAAGTCTCCTGCTCACATTTGCCTCTGCCGACATTCACAAGATTCCCCGAGAAGAGAACACAAAGGCTGACACTCTCATCAAACTGGCCTCCGCGGTCCCTTCGAACATACCTTCCGATATACTTGTAGAAGAGGCATCTCATCAGTCTATCTATGAACAGACTGTCTCGGTAATCACTAACTCTAAAACTACTTGGATGACACCCATTGTCCAATACCTACAGGACGGCACCCTACCCGATGACAAGTTACAAGCTCGCCAGGTAATCTTGAAAGCACCAAAATACACTTTACATGACGGGGTCTTGTATAGACAATCTTACCTCCAGCCCAGTCTTCGGTGTCTCGACCCGGTTCAGGCCAACTACATCCTCAAGGAATTACACGAAGGCTCATGCGCAAACCATATTGGGTCCCGGACTCTCGCTAAAAAGGCACTCCGGTGGGGGTATTATTGGCCTACTCTTTTTAATGATGCACATGACCTAGTGTCAAAATGCGAGAATTGTCAGCAGCACTCACGGATTAAACACTTACCTCAAACAGAGCTGACAGGCATACAGAGCGCATGACCTTTTATTCAATGGGGAATAGACATCGTGGGTCCTTTCCCTGTAGCTCCAGGTGGTTTTAAATTCCTAGTAGTCGCTGTGGATTACTTTACCAAGTGGGTTGAGGCCGAACCACTCACTACCATCACTGGAAGGAAAATCCTTAATTTTGTTTGGAAGCATATTGTTTGATTCGGTATCCCTAGCACCATCGTTTTTGACAATGGGAAGCAGTTCGCGAATGATCCATTCCGCTCTTGGTGCGAAGAGTTACACATTAAACAGGCATTCACTTCGTGGCTCACCCCCAGGCTAATGGCCAGGTCGAGGTGACAAATCGAACACTTGTTGAAGGCATCAAAAAACGCTTAGGCGAATCTAAAGGACTTTGGACTGATGCTCTACCTCAGGTATTATGGGCTTATCGCACTACGCCACATTCTTCTACAGGCGAAACTCCTTTTAGCCTAACTTATGGCTCTAAAGCCGTCATCCCGGCAGAAATCGGAGTAGCCAGTCCTAGGGTGTTGACTTTCAACCCGGAACAGAACGAGGACGCTCTCCGTACCAACCTTGACGAAGTAGAATATCGCCGGGAACAAGCCCTTATTCGACAAGCCAAGTATAAACAGCAAACAACAAAGTACTACAATGCTCGAGTTCGGTGCACACAGTTTAAGGTCGGTGATCTTGTGCTCCGGCGCAATTCTGCCAGTAAGGCCAGTCCCGAAGGCAAGCTCCATGCAGCATGGGAAGGACCCTATCGTGTGGTTATTGTCCATCCCCTCGGGAGTTATCAGCTTGCACGCATCGATGGCACCCCAGTGCCTCGGACTTGGCATGTGACTAACCTTCGAATTTTTTTTCTCTAAACACTGTTAGTTTTACTTCTGCTTTCTATTTCTTGAATAATTAGTTTTTATTCTGACATGGTTCTGACAAGTTTTGCTCGATAAAAAATACTATTTTCATCTTTATATTGTTTGTTTATGATACCGTGGGGACGCCCAGATATCCTTATATTACATGTTTCCGAACATTTATTTTCGATCCGTCGGGTATATAGAACATGTCTCCGGACTCCATTACTCACCTCCTTGACCCAGTCAAGGTACATGATCAAACCTCAGGGTTTTGTTTAAATTCCATCCCACTCGATCAAAGAATACAAGGCGTTATTAATCTGTCTCCGGACTTCAGCTCGTTTCCTTTACATGTCCTTGGTGATATGTTTGAGTGTTTTTATTTTTTTTTCAAACATAATAAAATAATAGTAAAAAACAACATTTTTTCTTAAACACCATAATATGTATATATTCCGTATGACTATTACAACAAACTAATTATTTTTCACTCCATTATTTTGGTTGGTTTCTGGCTACCCTATTCCCTACTGACGCTATTCGGAGTCCTCTCTGAACCAAAACGCAAAACCTCGTCGCCTTGTCTCTGATCGACCACTTCTAGTCCTCCGGGAAATCTCTTGCGCGTTCCGACGTCGCCTTAATTCGCCTCGATCAAGGACCCCGGTCCCAGGCCTATTACCTGTCCCTTGAGGACCCCGGTCTGTTGCAGGATGCCCGGACCTTCTACTTGGGCCTGACATATTGATCCACTCCGTATGGCCCCACTCTAATGGTGCCAAGGGATCCATCTCCTCGGGGGTTTGAGTTATGTATTCCTCGGTCTTATGTTGATGGGGCTCTGTTGTTTTCCGCAACACTGGGTTTGCTCTCCGTCTCCTCCCCGGAGTGTTTGCCCATTCTACAGCATCCCACTCTTCTACAGGCATCTCATCAATTTCCTTTGCCAAGGCTATAACTGTTGCTCCACTGGCCTCCGGCTCATGCACACGTGTTTCTCTCGGTTCTTGGGGGAGACCCGACATCGCCTCGGGCATGTTCTTGGCTTTTCCTGCAACCAGGGTGTGGTCCTCGGACAACATCTTCTCTGGAGTACCAGCCTTTGTTTTCTTGCCCCGATGTTTTTTCACGTCGCTGTGTTCTTGTTCCTCCTGATCTGCAACGTTTAAAGCTTCGTTCCGGGCCTCTACTTTCTTTTGCAGTTCCACAAGAAATCCTAACACCAATTGGTTCCTTATGACTTTAGGATTATTGGCATCGCCTTGCTTGCTCCGCTGCTGGACGTCTCTCCGGATTTCTGCTCTCCGAGCACGAATCTCTTGGATTGATAGTCGCCCGCCATCAATAAGCAAGTGTTCACACTCTTGTTGGTTTATGCGGAGTTGCTCCAACTCCATATCTTTTAGCACGCACTCTGCTTTATACTGCCGCATTTGTTGTGCAGCTTTTGTCCACGAGTTTTCCGCTTCTGCGCACTCTTTTCTACTGACACTAACTTCTTCGATAACCGCGGGACTTCTTGCAACATCCAGATATCTCGGTCTTTCTGTAACCAGGCTATTGATGATTGAAGCTGCTTTATTACCTCATATGGGTTTTCTATGTTTTCCTGGCAAAGGAGACACCTCGGTATTTAGACCGTACAGATACATGTACATTGTTACGAATAAAAGACATTGTGACATTTGATAGCATAAAACTAATTCAACATTGTTTATTTCTCTGGAAATAAAAAGTTGTTCATTACAAAGCAAGAAATTACAACGGAATTTTTTTTTTACAGATCATCTACTCTACATTCTGCTCATGAGTCGGAGGGTCACTGACCTCTCCAGGGGTAGAGGTGGTCCTTATTACACCCGAGAGCTCTGCAACGTCCCCGGTTACCTCTATCGCCTTGCCAGAGCCTCCAGTCACGTCGGTAGGCATTACGGCTCCTTTATGGGGAATGGGAGCTCGGTTCCTTAACTCCCGTACATAAAAACCGTTGCGGAAACCCAAGAAGTCTTTATCCTGGTCTTCATTACACCGTTTGATCACTTCAGGAGTCAAGAGCGTGTTCTTTTTAGCTAAGGCCTCGATCAGCGGCCACCTCGGTGCTTTCCTCAACGCATCGAAATATGCCCCATCTTCATTTCCCTCCGCATCATAGTTATACCCGAAGTCTTCGTCATAAACATTGATCTCCGGGTATTTATCATATATGGCCTCCAACAGCTCGCTTTTTGTAGCTATGTCACCCGCGGCCACAAAGGTGCTTAGAAACTTCAAGAACGTCTCTGTTTGCATCAATTTTTCGGTGAAGGCTTCTAACACAGCCCCCTGGCCCTCGATCGCCTTGCTCAGCTCTTTCCGCGCCGCCGTTAAGTCACCCCGGATCACGGCAACCTCAACAGCTTGTTTGCGCAGTCTTGCTGTCTCTCTCTCAGCAAGTACTGCTCTGTCTCGGGCTACTCTGGCACTCTTCTGGGCCTCCGCGAATCCGGCCCATAATTTGGTGACCTCGGCCTCCAGTTCGGCTATTCTGTCTCGAGAAGATTCTTTTTCCAACCTTCCTACCAGCCCGCGGATTGGCTCCAGCAGTTGTTCCAGCTCGGCCCCGGCTGCAGTTATTTCCATCCTTTGTTCCTGCATTATCTCACTATCATGATGGGCTTGTGCGATACGTAATAGCACACTATTCACGTAGATACCTCGTGAGACGGGGTCATGTGCGCCTTTTTGGGAGGTGGTGGTGGTGTTGTAGAGGTGATCCTCCTCTTAGCGCTCGGAGTCAGCCCCGAGAGCGGAATATTGTCCTCGTGGTCATCTCTGTGACCACCCCCCGCCGTCGTTTTCTGTAGCTCCGGGGTCTTAGATCTATCATCTCGCCCACCGGAGCTGGCTTCGGTACCCTTCTTCGCGGCACTCTTGAACTTACCCACTGCACATGACGTGTCATATGTTCAGAGAAATTACAATTTTATCTTACACAATTTGTACAGAAATAAAAGTCCTACCCTCTAATTCTGCCCTGGCTCTCGACCTCTCTCTCTCAGCTACGCTTGGCGTCTCGTCAGAATCAGTCCCCGTTGGGGTGTCCTTCTCTTGGGAATCCGAAGTCCCAGCAGCCCATCTGGAATAATAGGGGCTCAACCCAGCTCCGTCCAGGACTTCTTCTGAAAATCTGGACCCCAGAACACCGACTTTTTTCAGTATATCCACACCTCTAGGTTCCCCCGCCGGGGCACTATCTACTACCTCTAACATCTGCCACTTCGGCAGAACTCTCTCCTGCCTAACGTATATAAATTTACCTCTCCATCCTTCAATCTTGCTCGGATTCTTTACTTTGAATCTCTTACCTGGCCTAGGGTTAAGGTAATACCAACCTTTATTTCTCCCCATCGTTTTCAGCTGAAAGAAATGCCTAAATAAACTAACACTGGGTACTAACCCCCCCTTACTACACTCCACTAAAAATCCTACCACCTGCCTCATGGCATTGGGCCCTAATTGCCCCAGAGCTAGCCCATAATACTCCAACAACTTTACTAAAAAGTCCCACAGAGGAAACCTCAACCCTACGGCCAGTTGATCTATGTATACGGATATGAATCCTTTAGGAGGGCAACCGGCTTTATCCTTATCTTCGGGAATAATAAATTCAAGGTCAAAGGGCAAGAAAAAATTTGGAATCCATCGCCTAATTTGAGTCTCGGTTACAATGGGTCTCACCCCTGCCAATTCGAACCCTTCAACTTCCTCCTCACAGTGGGGGAAACTCACTGCCTCCACTCTAATTTCACTAAGATCACCCCGGTGAATTTGCCTAGTTTCACTATTCAAGGGGAAGATCACCCGTATAGGAGGTGCTCTAAAAGGCTCCCCCTCTTTGCCTACCTCCTCCACCCTAGATGAAGACAAAGATGAGATAGACATACTTACTTGTTTTCTTTGGTCGGTGTGGTGTTTTATCTTCACAGTTGTCACAATTGTGGATTTCTCTGATGCGTGATTCAGTTAACTGCAAGAGAAGAAGGTGAAGGGTTTCGATTTCCCTCATTTTCTTATAAATTCAGCAACGATGCAGATTCAATGGTTTAAAATTGACGATTCTGATCTTCACGTGCCATGCACGCGCCTCGAAACCCGCAATATACGCCGTTTCACACGCGCTTACTCGAATATTGTGTACATCTGTCAGTCACGCGCCTCAACTTTATCCAACACTCGTGTTGAAGAAGCTTCTCAATTCCGGTTGAGGGACCTCGGGTTTACTTTTTCTCAACTCCGGTTGAGGGACCTCGGGGTTTTTACTTTTTCTCAATTTTGGCTCAGGGACTCTGATGTTTTTGCCTTCTCTCAAATTCCGATCCATGGACTCCGGGAATCAGATCTTCTATTTCACATCGCTTCTTGCCCACTTTATCTACTTTACAAGCCGAATCCGTCTGCTCCGGCTTATTTGGGGGAGGGGCATCTGGTAGGTATGGCCCAGTTGCCTAAGGTTACAACACCAATACTCGGCCCAAGTTGTCTAGGGCTGCAGGCCCAGTAACTGGCCTAAATACAGATTTGATAATTAGGTCGCGGTAGCAGCGCATGGGGGATTGGAAGATTTCGCCCACGATCTTCTCTCAATCACGAAGGTAGATTTGGCGGCCATAATTTTAGGAATATAGTTAGGGTTGTGATTTGTATGATATAAATAGTAGAATTAGAGAGAGGAGGGGGGTTGGAATTTTGATTGGAGAAAAACCACCTGTAAACTAAACGAAAAAGAAGAGAAGAGAAAGATCCCGGCAGGGACATTATTTTCCCGTGGACGTAGATCTCCGGATCGAACCACGTATACCTTGTGTCTTATTATCTGTTTACCTTTCAATTTGTTATTTTTTTACTGGTACCTCCTTGATAACGGGTTGCGCTTTATCAAGTGGCGCCGTCTGTGGGAAACGACTGGATTTTAATATTGATACTGCACTTGTTATACCATGGTAACCACTGTTGATTTGGTGGAGGCTAAAGATGGCTATGAGTCAGGTGAAGTACTGACCATTTCTACTTCTTCTGATAATAGTGAGTGGGTATTAGATTCTGGATGTTCTTTCCATATATGCCCAAGTAGAGATTGGTTTCACAATTTTGAGTATAAGGATGATGGGCTGGTACTGCTGGGAAATGACCTTGAATGTAAAGTGAAAGGCATGGGATCTGTAAAACTAAAAATGTTTGATAACAAGATCAGGATTCTGGAAAATGTCAGATATGTTCCTCAACTAAGGAGGAACTTAATTTCTATTGGCATGCTTGATACAATGGGATATAGTTTCCGTTCAGAAGGTGGAAATCCAAGAGTTTCTAAAGGGTCTCATGATGTAATAAGAGCTGTAAAAAGAAATGAGTTATATTTTCTAGTAGGCCGTACTGTTGTTGGTGAAGTTGCAACCACTACAGAGTCCAATAACACACTGTTATGGCATAAGAGGCTTGCTCATATAAGTGAGAAGGGACTTATAGAATTGAGCAAACAAGACCTGTTGGGGAAATCTAAAATTCAACCACTGGGAATATGTGAACACTGCATCTATGGTAAAGCTCACAGGAAAAAAATTCCTAAGGCAACATCATGTTACAAAGGAAAGACTTGACTATGTAGGGGGCCTGCAAAGGTATAAACCAAGAGTGGAGGGAAATATTTTATGTCAATCATTGATGATTATTCCAGAAATGTGGGTCTACATACTCAAAACCAAAAGTGAAGCATTACTGAAGTTTAAGGAGTGGATCACAGAAGTAGAAAATCAGACTAGTAGAATTGTTAAGCATTTAAGGACTGACAATCGTTTGGAGTTTGTTTCAGATGACTTTAATCAGTTTTGTAAGGAGAAGGGCATTCTCAGGCATAGAACAGTAGCAGGCACACCCCAGCAAAATGGCTTGGCAGAAAGAATGAATAGGACGCTGTTGGAAAGAACCAGATGTATGCTGTCCAGTTCAGGGATTGGAAAGAGTTTCTGGGGAGAAGTGGTGACTACAGCTGCTTATCTTATAAACAGGTCACCATCAACTGCACTTAATTTCAAAACTCCTGAGGAAGTGTGGAATGGAACACCTGTTGACTATTCAAATCTTAAGGTGTTTGGTTGTCTTGCTTATGCACATATAAAGCAAGACAAGCTAGAGCCAAGGGCTCTCAAGTGTGTGCTCATTGGATATCCAAAGGGTATAAAAGGCTACAAATTATGGTGCATGGAACCAGAAAATAGGAAATGTATTATAAGCAGGGATGTTATTTTTGATGAAGAAACAATGCCACTAAAGAATCATCAGAATTCTGAAACTTCTAACACCAAAACTGATAACACTCAGCTGGAGGTGGAGACTGGGAGAATAATGAACTCAACAGATTCAGAGGCAACTCCTGAATAGGATCTTGGACAATCATCCCCTGAATCGATTGCAGAAATTATCAGTTAGCCAGAGACAAAAGGAAGAGATAAATAAATCCACCACAGAGATTTGGCCATGCTGGCATTGTTTATTTTGCACTATTCACTGCTGAAGAACTCGAAAACTATGAGCCTGGATCATATGAAGAAGCCAGAACTTGCCATGAAAAAGAACAGTGGATTCAAGCAATGCAAGAAGAGCTAATGTCACTTGAAAGGAATGATACATGGGATATTGTAAGAAAATCTACAGGACAAAAGCTAGTTGGTTGCAAGTGGATCTACAAGATGAAATTAGAAGCTGGAAGCACAAATAAAACCAGGTTTAAGGCCAGACTAGTAGCTAGAGGCTTTACACAGAAGGAGGGAATAGACTTGGTAGGTATGGCCCAGTTGCCTAAGGTTACAACACCAATACTTAGTCCAAGTTGTCTAGGGCTGCAGGCCCAGTAATTGGCCCAAATACAGATTTGATAATTAGGTCGCGGTAGCAGCGCATGGGGGATTGGAAGATTTCGCCCACGATCTTCTCTCAATCACGAAGGTAGATTTGGCGGCCATAATTTTATGAATATAGTTAGGGTTGTGATTTGTATGATATAAATAGTAGAATTAGAGAGAGGAGGGGGGTTGGAATTTTGATTGGAGAAAAACCACCTGTAAACTAAACGAAAAAGAAGAGAAGAGAAAGATCCCGGCAAGGACATTATTTTCCCGTGGACGTAGATCTCCGGATCGAACCACGTATACCTTGTGTCTTATTATCTTTTTACCTTTCAATTTGTTATTTTTTTACTGGTGCCTCCTTGATAACGGGTTGCGCTTTATCAAGACTACAGTGAAATATTTTCACCAGTTGTTAAACATTGTTCCATCAGAGTCATGTTGGCATTAGTAGCTCAGTTTGACATGGAATTATATCAAATGGATGTTACAACAACATTTCTACATGGGAAATTAAAGGAGACAATATATATGAAGATTCCAGATGGTATTGAAGGAATAGATTCAGAAAAACAGGCTTGTTTACTTAAAAGATCACTGTATGGATTAAAACAGAGTCCTAGACAGTGGTATTTGAGATTTGATGATTATATGATGAGGATTGGATTCAGTAGAAGTATGTATGATAGTTGTGTATACTTCAAAGAAGAACAGGACAATACACATATATATATGTTGCTATATGTAGATGATATGTTGTTGGTAAGTGAAAACATTGATGGAATTCTGAAAATTAAAAGACAACTGAAGGAAGAGTTTGATATGAAAGATCTTGGGGAAGCCAAGAGGATCTTAGGGATTGATATAGACAGAGATAGAAAGAAGGGCATTTTATTTCTGTCACATAAAGTATACATTGAGAAGGTGCTGCAAAAGTTCTATATGCATGAATCTAAAAGTGTAGCAGCAACTCCCCTGGGACAACATTTCAGATTATCATCACAAGATAGTCCAAAGACAGTTCAAGAGGAGAGTTATATGAAGAAAATACCCTATGCAAGTGTTGTAGGCAACATGATGTATGCAATGGTGTGATGTAGACCTGATCTTGCTCATGCCATGAGTGTAGTATCAAGATATATGGGGAAACCTGGTAAAACTCACTGGGAAGCAGTTAAATGGATGCTGAGATATCTAAAGGGGTCTTGTTCAAAAGGATTAAGGTTTAATAAGAATGATGATTCAAGTAGCTGTTTAGTAGGATATGTTGATGCAGATTATGCTGCAAATTTGGATACCATAAAATCTCTTATAGGGTATGTATTCACTATGTTTGGCACAACTATAAGTTGGAGATCAACTCAACAGTCAGTAGTAGCTCTTTCAACCACAAAGTCAGAATATGTAGCTCTTACAAAAGGAATAAAAGAAGCTCAGTTGTTAAAAGGAATCATAGAAGAGTTTGGTCTGGTTCAAAGCAGTGTTTCAGTTTTTTGTGACAATCAAAGTGCAATACACTTATCAAAGCATCAAGGTTTTCATGAGAAAACCAAACACATTGATGTCAAGATGCATTTTGTGAGGGATGTAGTTTCAAAAGGCATTGTTGAAGTAATTAAAATTCCAACAGAAGTAAATCCAGCAGATTGTTTTACAAAGGCATTACCTACGGCTAAGTTTGAATTGTGTTTGGAGCTTATTGAACTAGCAAGTAAGACAGAGTCCTGTTGAGATACAGCAGCAGGATGGGAGTGAACATCACTACTGGTTCTTGGATAAAAACATATATATATATATATATATATATATATATATATATAGGAAATGGCATGCTTGTAGTTACTGGAAAAACACAAGCGTAAAATTGTCCATTCACTTCAGCAAATTCAGGGAATCCAGGAATCAAGTCTGGGGTTCGAATCCTGCATGGGGAATTTATCAGTTTTGCAACTGCATGCATTCTGTTAGCTAGAAACGATTGTGGAGCAGTTATGAGATTTCCAAATCTGTTTTATATAAGGCTTGTAGTTGTAATCAGTAACACACATTCTTGTAGAGAGATAACACTGTTAATAGTGAGAGAAATCTTGGGTTAAGAGATCAATAATATCATATTGATCTTGAGAGCTCTAGCTATAGTGAGAGATCTCTTGTAATTGAATGTTTTGGGCTATGATTAATGAGAATTGTGGTGGTGTTTGTTCCGTGGATGTAAGGTCGTTTCTCTAGGCCTGAACCACGTAAAAACTGATTGTGTTATAGCTCATTTCCTGCATCTTATTCTTGTTTCTAGTTCTTGAGTTTTTCGGCCTCTAAAGTGTTTGTAAATTGGTCTATGTGGATTGTTGCTACTGTTTTGTGTGAATTTCTGATATAGTTTCTCAACATGAACGATTTTGTTTTTATATATAAGAAGATGGCTTCACTTGTAGTTATAACCAAGGGATCACGAATTCTACATCCATTTGCTACCCCATTCGCTAATGCACTAAAAAGAAAAAGTATTAGAACAATTGAATTATTTTAATTACATATTCAATAAAGTTTAAATCTTCATATGTTTCACAATATAGTTCCATTTCCTTTTTGAGATGTGGAAATATTTTTTTGTCTTTTACGAGTGTATTAAATGCTCTTACTAAATATTTAATTGAACTTACCATTTATTCTTGGTCTGTCTCATAAAAATAGTCATGTTTAGAAAATATACAATTTTTTATCCTTAGTCAACTTAATTAAGGTACAACCCTTTGTAAGTGGAATATTTTCAAACTTACCCTTTATTAATTTATCAAACTCATAAACTTACGGATGACATCAAAGTATTAACAAAATTTTATAAGGGTGTCAAATAACTAACTTGATTTTTCAAACAGAATTATGGGACAATAAATAGATTTAATACAAGACTTTTTTTATGGGACATAGGAAATATAGCACCGTTTTATTTACCATACTTCCTCTGTCCTGAAACAATCATCATTTTAGCATAAGAATTTTGACCTAAATAATTGTTGTTTTATAAAGTTGAGATATAATTTCATTAGTTTCCGAATTCCATATTATAATGTAAAAAATTATTAATAAGATAGAGAAATAAATCTCTCTATATATAAGTAAAATGGAGGGAATTAATGCCATTTTAGCTTCCCCTCCAAAATTTTTACACCATACATTTATTAACTTTTCTTATTTTTGGTAAGTTTATAATTTTTTTTAAATACAAATAATTTTTTCATTTTTAATTCATTTTTTATGCATAATATACCAAATTATTCATTTTTTCATGATCTTCGATTTGAATAAACAGATTGTTTGTTGGTTAATTATTTATGCTAAAATTGATGTTTATTGTGAATTGGACTATAATATTTTGGTTTGAGTTGCAACTAAAATTACTAAAACAATTTCTTTTATAAAAAATATGAGTATTTTTTCTTATAAAAATAAAACTAATCAATTTATTTTAATTGACGTGAATTTTTAAATTTTTTTGTTATTTAAGTTATGCAGGGAAACAAAACGTTGTTTCAATAATGAAAGTCCTTCTTTATTAAATCAAAGACAAAAATATCAAAATCTATGTTATAATCAATTTATTAAATCATCAAATTTGCTAATATATTTTTTTATCACGAAAGTACAAAAGCTTTGAGCATATGGATAATTATATATTAAATTTGTTATTGAAATTATTTTTAGTTACCTATTTATATTTTAATAATGTGTATTTTGTTAAAATGACTCTTTTAAGGAAATTTATTATTTGCAGCCTAAATTATGACATTTGTTACATTTTGCAATCTTTTTTAATTTTTTGCTTTTACTAAAAACTTCAGTTATATGTTTTTACACTTTGTAAGCTAAATACTACTTTGACGCACTAATCAACATCAAATGTCTTTTTTACTCTTAACAATTTAAATTACTTTGGTCGCATTAATAAATGTTTATCTTCAATAAATAACTATTTATAAGAAAAATATAAAATTGATATAAATAATTTATATTACCAAATAAAATAAGAAAATATTCAAATACTTTGAAGAACTCACAGAATTTAATTTTTTATTTAAATTATTAAATAAATTTTGAATTTATTTTGTTAAAATAAGAATTTATTAAACAAAAAATATTTAAGTATATTTGAAATTACCAAATGAAATGTTAAAAGTTGCAGATGAAAATCTAACCTTAGAAAGAGAAAATTATATATATATATATATATATATATATATAAATTAGAACTTAAAAGTTTATTTAGATAAATTAAAATAATATAAAATAAAAGCAGAGACATAAAGAAAAAAGTATTAAGTATTAAACTTTACATTACATACGAAATATCCAAATAAAATATCATTGTTCCTTTTATTATATATTTCATGGTTATTTTTAATATTTATAGTTAGAATTTAAAAATTATTTTGTCAATAAAAAAATCTATATATTTTATATGAGTGACACTCATGTGCATAAGATGCACATTAGACTTATTGTACACCACCCTGCTATTTCGCGCGTGCGATCTATATATATTAAGGTGTGTTTGGAATCACAAGATTGGCGGCTAACTTGATTGGTAAATGTGCGGCATTTTACCCTTCAGGACACGGGTTCTAATCCTAACAACACATTTTTATTTTTCACCTATTTTCTTGCAAATAGTATATTCAAATTCCGAGCATAATATATGTTATAAAGCCTGAGAGTATATATCTAACAGTATATTTAATATTCACAGTATATTTAATATTTCGATATAGTGTACGTTATGATGCTTGACAGTATACGTTGTTTTAGTTAATTTTTGTTTCATACTGCGGAATATTTATTTCTTCCAACTTACAATACTCACAGTATATTTAATATTTCGATATAGTATACGTTATGATGCTTAACAGTATACGTTGTTTTAGTTAATTTTTGTTTCATACTGCGGAATATTTATTTCTTCCAACTTACAATACTCACAATATATTTAATATTTCGATATAGTATATGTTATGATGCTTGACAGTATACGTTATTTTAGTTAATTTTTGTTTCATACTGCGGAATATTTATTTTTTCCAACTTACAATGCTCACAGTATATTTAATATTTCGATATAATATACATTATGATGCCTGACAGTATACGTTGTTTTAGTTATTTTTTGTTTCATACTGCGAAATATTTATTTTTTCCAACTTACAATACTTACAGTATATTTAATATTTCGATATAGTATACGTTATGATGCCTGACAGTATACGTTGTTTTAGTTATTTTCTGTTTCATATTGCGAAATATTTATTTTTTCCAACTTGCAATACTTGCAGTATATTCAATATTTTGATATAGTATACGTTATGATGTCTGACAGTAGACGTTTTCTTTAACTAACTTTCTTATACACTACGAAATATTTATATTTTGCAAATTAGTTTTTAACCACACAATATACCTAATATTTTGACATAGTATATATTATGATAAAAAAAATTAAAGGGCCAAAAAATGAAGAAAGAAGAAGGAAAAGGAAAAAGAAAATGAAGGAAGAAGGAAAAAAATATAAAGCATGGGCTAGAAGGTAGCATCCGGAATCGAACACTTGACCTCAAGGTTGAGATGTTTAAGGCTACATCAAATACCACCAAGTCACTTGCTTTTAGTGTTCAACAAACAAGCCCTTAATTATATAAAATGCGCACACGAAATATTAATATAAAAACAGGGTGGTGTACAATAAGCTATGGTGCATCACATGCACCCAAGTTTTTGCCATTTTATATATATAAGCCATAGTATGTAGAATTCTGTAAGTAACACTTTCCAGCCTAAAATTTTAGTTTGTGATTGGTAAGTTGTCACATTTGGTAAGAATCAAAATTTATTTTACTTTCTAAAGTTGCAAATATCTTTTTTCATTTCTAATCTATTTATTATGTACTACCTCCATTTTTTTTTCCAGATGTTCTTTTAACTTTTGTGTTTTGTTTATAATTAAATGTTCTTTTAGTTTTTTTTCCACTTTACCCCTTTTATTATCTCTGAAAATCCTCCCATTATGTAACCTACCATATAATTAGATAACAATGGTAAGGATAATATGGAGAAAATTAAGGAATTTAAGAAAAATCTAGAAGGGGGAGGGGGGGGGGGGGGGTGGGTGGTTGTTATTTGTCCACTCCACATACTCCTTAATTTTCTTATCCAAGTTTGAAAGAACATCTAAAAATGGGAAGTAATATACTATATCAAATTAATAATCTTTGATGATATTTGATTTGACATCCATCTCTCTCTCTCTCTCCCTCTCTCTCTCTCACTCACTCTAACACAATTCTTACGTTGATTTTACGATTGTTCTTTCTTCACGCAATTTTGGATTATTCAATTGCTTTTGGATTCTCACGTTGACCTTACGTCTATTTCTGGATTGTTCGTTCTTCACGCGATTCTGGAAGGCTGGTGTCGTTCCTGCCATTTTTAGGGTTTCTGTGTTAGGGTTGTGTTGTCGTTTTCAGGAGTGCAGATTTTTGTCTCTTTTGGTTAGGGGTCGTAATCATGAATTTGGCGTCGGATTCATGCTCTCAGATCTACAATCAGCTTATGAGTCAAGATCCTTGGCTCCTCCGATATACTCTGTCCCGATTTGGTTCTCGTTTATTGGATTTTTTGGCTCCGTCGGATTTGGAGGTCTCACCTCAGTCGTCTGTGGCAAGGCAGGTTCCGGCTACCTCTAAATCGCCGGTGTGCTCCTTGGCGAGAGGCGATGGCCTCCTCCCTCTACCTGTCACGACGCCAACGGGGAACACGCAGTTCACGCAGTCGATTCCGATGGCGAAACCGCCGTCGGTGGCCAGTGAGAGACAGGTTGTTCCGGTGGTCCAGTTTGGACGCTTCACTCTGGCGGAGACGCTCCTCCATACTATTGATACGGTGGTTCCGGGGGATCAGATTTTACCTTCGTCAACATTTGCAAGGAGTAAAACAAAAAACCAGGGGGTGGGAACAGCTGGGGTGTTGCATGACAAGTTGGGGTGTTTTGAGGATTTGAGGATGCGTACAGAGGGTCCACTAGATATTCCTCAAGGAGAGCATGAGGTGTGTGATGATGACGAGGGGGGTTTGGAAGTATTGGCTAGGGAGGCGCCACGCAAGGATGCTACGACACTAAGCAAGGTGGCTGCTCCTGTGGTGGGTCATGATGGGCTGGTCAAGCAAAAGATAGTGGGTGCTGGTCCCCAGCATTTTGATTCATCAAACATGGCAGATTTGCATGCTCAAATGGGGACTAGGCAACGGGGTCCACGTGAGAAGGGCAGTGACGCAGCTGCTCTTGGGATGAAGGGTGGTGGTGATCGCGTTGAGGTTGTTGGTGGCGCACACATGGGGCAGCGTAAAGATCCATCACATAAGGTATCAACTGTGGATACCCCAGGTATGACTTTCTCTGTTGATGTTACCTCTTCTTTTGATTTGACGCGTCTAGCTATATTTCGGGATCAATCTCTTAATGGTCGTATCTCTTACGGTAAATTAGAGAAGCCGTGGCGTTGGTCTGCTTTATCGGCTAAATTAGCTAAGATTTGGAACTTAAAGGGGCCGTTGTCACTTGTCTCGTTAGGACTGGGGTTTATAAACCTTCAGTTCGGTTCGATGGAGGAACGAGACCGTATTGCACGGTTGCGGTCTTTTTCTCTTCATCCGGGCCATTTGAGGCTATTGGTCTCCTGACTTCGACCCCCTTAAGTCCAAATCTTTGGCATCGCAGACTTGGGTTAGGTTGTTGAACCTTCCCCCCGAGTATCGCTTTCGGTCTGTGTTATTTGATATTATTCGTAGTGTCGGTACCCCGGTCAGGTTAGATGAGGGGAGTCTGGGTGGTCGATATGTACGTATTTTGGTTGAGCTGGCCTCCCCAAAGGTTAAGCCGGATCATATCATGGCTTACTTTCGGGGTCGCCAGCGTTGCATTGGCCTCACTTATGAGGCAAGGACCTGGGGGAGACAGAGGAGGAGGTTGTTATTAGGAGATGGTGGCGCTGTTTTGACATCGGATGTTGGAGGAGACGGGAGGGGGAATATTGGAGGAGAGGTTGTAGGAGCTGATGTTCCAGGGGCACAGGAGGGGAAGGAGGAGATTTCGGTGGATGAGGGTGGTAGAGTAGGGGGGAAGGGGGTTGTTACGGGAGGGGATTTCTGACCGGTGATTTCCCGACGAGCTCGAAGGCGGGGCCGCCGTAGAGCTCATCAAGCTGCCCGGGTTCAAGGTTGCCCCTCCCAGGGGGGGAATAGGTTTGCTATTTTGGGACAAGGAGCTGACATAGGGGAGGGTGTTAATGTAGGGAGGGGTGTAGAGGAGGGAGTAGATATGGTGGAGGGCGCTGGGAAGGGTGTTGACGCGGAGGAGGGTGTAGGGGAGACTGTAGGGGGGGATATTGAAGCAGTAGGGAGAAGTGTTGATGCGGAGGAGGAGGATGCTATGGCGGGTGCGGGTGTGGTGGATATCGGGGATGCTCTAATGGATGAGATGCTCGGTGATCATCCTCATGAGCCCTTAGCTTTTGTCCCATTTTCGGCTGGGAAGAATCAGACTGATTTTGACCCATTTGATGATCTGGAGGAAGAGATTGATGCATCTTTCCGAGCGTTAGTTTGCAGGCAGGGACCGGAGGGTTTTACACCGAGACCGGATTGTGTTCTAGAGAGGAGTGATGCTGGTCCGGCCATGTGTATGATGCATTTGATTGCTATGAAGGATTGGGAGGGTATTTTGAGACATATGGATGAAGCGCCGCCTGAGCACGGTATTCCCTCGGTTTCTCCATGAAGGTTATTTGTTGGAATGCTCAAGGGTTTGGTGGGGAACTTACGAAGGGTACGTTAAAGGAGCTTTGTCGGTTACATGCTCCTGACTTGGTTGCCATTCTTGAGCCTAAGGTATGTACTTATTCTATCCATTGCTCATTTTGGCGGTCTCTTGGTTTGCACTTTGTGGGGGCCAATGAAAGGATTGGTATGCGGCCTAACATTTGGGTGTTCTGTCGTGAGAGTTGGGCTTCTTTGGTCAGTGTTATGTACTTTTCCTCGCAGTTGTTGCTTGTTGAGAAGCTCATTGACGGTGTACATGTATTTTGCGCTTTTATCCATGCTAGCAATAGCTATGTTCGTCGGCGTGATCTTTGGCATGATTTGTCTTTGTTTTCTAATTGTCATATCTGTGTGCTGGGGGACTTTAATGCGGTGCTGGGGGCGCATGAAAGGATAAGTCTTCGCCCTCCCCCAGCCATTTCTTGTGAGAAATTTCGTATTGCGATTGAGGATGCTGGGTTACATGAGATTGCGATTTCTGGTAGTAGCTACACATGGTGTTCTAGACGGATATTGCGTCGCATTTTTGCGTCTAAGATTGACAGAGCTTTTGTCTCGGATACTTTCTCGGATCTCTCTCATGGCGGTGGCTTTGCCAAGAAATAACTCAGATCATCATCCTATACTTTTTCAGTGTTGGTCTGGAGGGGAGCAGCTTCCTCGGCCCTTCAGGTTTCAGGATATGTGGATGGAGCACGAGGGTTTTATGGCTCTGATTGCTGATTCATGGAGAGGTCCCATGGTTGCTGGGGACCCTATTTTGGTCTGTATTAATAAGTTGACCCGTCCCATGGTTGCTGGGGACCCTATTCTTCTCAGGCAGATGCGGTTTTTTCGGCAGAAGAACAAAACGAAGTGGCTCTCGGATGGGGATAGGAATACTAAGTTCTTTCATCAACTCCGTCGAGTCACAAAGGGTTCGTCAGGGATTAAGAAGATGATGGTGGATGGGGTGGTCACGACTGATGTGCGTTTGATTGCAGAGCATGTGGTTGGCTATTACTCGGGTTTATTCTCGGTGGATGAGGATATTACGGATCCTGCTCTGGACTTGCAAGAGCTAGTTGATGCAGGTATAGGTCTGCAGCATAATGAGGGGTTGGTGGCGATTCCATCAGAGATAGAGGTCAAGGAAGCTGTGTTTGGGCTCTCGTCAGATAGCTCACCGGGTCCGGATGGTTTTGGGGGTTCTTTTTATCAGCATTGTTGGGAGCTGATCAAGGGGGACGTGGTGGAAGCGGTCTGTTATTTTTTCGCTACAGGATATATTCCAGCAGGGCTTAATTCCAGCTTTGTCACCTTGGTGCCTAAGTTTGAGGGGGCATCGAAGGTTGAGGACTTCCGGTCTATTGTTATGGGGAACTTTTTATTTAAGATCTTCACTAAGATTCTGACGTCTCGTCTTAGTTCCTTTATTGGGGATTACCTCTCCCCCTATCAGTTTGGGTTTATTCCAGGACGTAGTATTCATCACTGCATTGCTTTGGCCTCGGAGTGCATAAATTGCTTGCATAGACCGAAGAGTGTGGATAATGTGGCCTTGAAGGTGGATATTAGAAAGGCTTTTGACACCCTCAGTTGGTCCTTTCTCCTATCGGTCCTCAGGCATCTGGGTTTCTCAGATATTTTTATTGCTCGAGTGGAGGCTATTCTGAATTCAGCTAGACTGTCTATTCTGATAAATGGCTCCCCTTTTGGGTACTTTGGCTGTTCTCGGGGGGTTCGGCAGGGTGACCCCCTTTCACCGATTCTATTTTGTTTGGCGGAAGAGATTCTTGGCCGAATGATTACAAGAGGGATTTCCTCTGGGCAGGTGAGACCGACTTTGGCTAAGCGTGGGGTTCGCTGCCCTCCGTTTCTATTTTATGCAGATAATATATTTATCACTTCAGCAGCTAAATTGGATAGTATTCGAGAGATTATTAGGATTCTTAACAGGTACGGGGCTATCTCCGGGCAAGTGGTGAGTCCGGGCAAGTCGAGTGTCTTTTTCAGTCATACGGCATCTCGTTCATTTCGGGTTACAGTTAGTGCAGTGACACAGATGTCAGTGGGCACTCTGCCCGCTAGATATTTAGGCGTTCCTTTATTTCGAGGGGCTCCTAAAGCCTCTGCTCTGCGGCCCTGGGCTCAGTCTATTAAAGCCAATTTTTCAAGATGGAAGGGTTTGTCGTACGTGTCTGGTGAATTCGGTTATTGTGAGCACGTTTGTTCACTCGATGATGGTTTATCGCTGGCCCCGCTCCCTCCTAGACGAAATGGAGACGACAATGAGAAACTTTATATGGACAGGACAACAGGAGCGGAAGGGTATTTTCAATGTGGCCTGGAAGAAAGTTTGTGCCCCGAAGACGGAAGGGGGTCTGGGTGTTCGCTCGATTCGGATTTCAAACGATGCGTTCTTGTTCCGATTTGCGTGGGAAGTCTTCTCTCTGGAGACTCCGGGGATGACATTCATTCGCAAGAGATGGCTCATTCCGGAGGGCAGAGTTAGGTCTCACTATGTGCATTCCTCCATCTTTTCGGGTACCCGGGAGTTTCTACATAAGGCTGCTTCGGAGGCTCGCTTACTTGTATGCCGTTCATCCTCTCGTCGGTTTTGGACAGATGATTAGTTAGGGTACTCTCTGGCAGATCGGTTGGATATACTTGTTGGGGTTCGGCCTTGGCTCACGCAGAGGATTTCGGATTATTATTATTCCGGCACTTGGCACTTGGAGGAGAGTTTTGTGGTGACTCAACCAGCGATAGTCCGAGACATCACTTCCTATACCCCGCTTGCCTCAGATAGGGATGTCTTCGTCTGGACGGGCTCTAAGGAAGGCGAGGTGTCTTCAGCAGTGGCATATCAGCATCTTCGGTCCAAATTCCCGAGGCCTTCATGGGCCTCCTGGATATGGGCTCCTTTTATTCCTCCTTGCAGGTCTTTTTTCATCTGGAGGGCGATATATAACAGGCTCCCAACCTGGGAGGTGTTGCAGGCACGGAATTTCCAGGGACCGTCCATATGTCTCCTCTGCTGCAAGGAAGGGGAGTCACTAGACCATTTACTTACATCTTGTCCTTTTTCTATTTCGATCTTAAGTCGTATATGCTCAGTCTTTGGAGTCAGTGTTGTTCTAGATAACGGATTCCACGATCTTCTTTTGCAGGCGATGCAGGAACCATTTAGCTCCCAGATACAGAGTCTTTGGCGTGTAGCGGTGGTAACTTATGTCTGGGCGATTTGGGCTGCCCGAAACGGAGTCGTGTATGAGGATCGACGGACCAGTTCTACACAGATTCTGATGTTCATTCGGATTGCCTTACGCGAGGCGTCCGCCTTCCATAGAGGGTACACGACCGGTACGGTTGCGGAGCTTGCGTGTCTTACTCGGCTGCGGATTTAACCGATTCTGAAGCCTCCTCCCACTTCACGTAGAGTGAGTTGGCATCCTCCTTGGCCTGGTTGGGTGAAGATTAACACAGACGGTAGTTCGACTGGTACACCGGGGGACATCTTTGGCGGCGCGATCTACAGAGGATCCGATAGGCTGATCCTCGGAGGGTGGGCCTCTGGATTTGGGGTTGGATGCGCTTTTGATGCGGAACTCGAGGCCTGTATTCTTGCATTAGAAGTTGCTTACGACAACAGATGGAGGTATATCTAGCTCGAGAGTGATTCTGTGGCAGTGATTGCTTTGTTTGCCGGTTCCTGTCCTTCGATCCCTTGGACCCGCTGGTCGCGAGTACGGGATTGGTATGATCGACATCATTTAGTTGTTTCACACATTCACCGGGAGGGTAACCGAGCGGCGGATGCACTTTCCAAACTTCATGTGCCGTATGTTTGGTTCCAACCACTTCCGGAGTATATCATTCGACTGGCGCTGCAGGACTACACAGAGGCCTATGTCCGCCAGACGACCTGATTCTTTGGGTTGGTGCTCTTTTTCCTTCGTACGGATTTCCCACTGGGTTTTGCCGGACGAAGGTTTTTTAACGAGGCCAACCTCACCTGTGCTAGCTATTGGCTTGTAATAGCAGTACTTGCATGGTTTTCCATGTTATCAGCATTTGCGTGGTCTTTCATGTTTCCGTTGTAAACTGATTGCTTTTTTAGTTATATATAATATCGATTAGCTCTCTCTCTCTCTCTCTCTCTCTCTCTATATATATATATATATATATAATAATAAGATATTCTATTAAAAATATTGTATTATTTGTTCATTGATTGTTTGAGTAAGATTTCAGTATTTATTGTGGGTTACAGTAAATATACTATTGATTTGACATCCATATGATATATATATATATATATAATAAGATATTCTATTAAAAATATTATATTATTTGTTCATTGATTATTTGAGTAAGATTTCAGTGTTTATTGTGTGTTACAGTAAATATATTATTAGTTCGGAATACAATTAAAAATCATTCAAATAATTCTCTTTTACAAATTACTTTACTTAATTGTTTCATTAAAACAATAACTAATCAATTTGTTTTGTCTGACATGAATTGTCTCAAGTTTTCTTCATTTATTACATTGAGAAAAAAATCAATGTATATATAATTGAACACATACTTTATCGAATTAAAAGCGATAGTTAATATTTAATTTATAATTAACGTATTAAATTATTAAATTATTAAATTTGCTATTGTTTATTTGTTATAATAATTATTTTTGTTGATAAATCAAACTATGACTTTGCTCATATATATAACTTTATATATAATAATTAATCTTATTTATTATTATTTTTTATATTTTACATATATTATTGTTATTTTTCTATAAATAATTAAACTTTGCATCATAAACTATGATATTATTCAAGTCGAAACTAAAATTCTTTTAAACAAGTAAAATTAACCAACTTGATTATGGCTTCTTTTTTTTTTCACATTAACCAATCTCAATTATGTCTTTTTTTCACATTTTGCAACCTAAGCAATTTTTTTTACATTAACCAAAGTGTATCTTTAAATGAATCTACTATTTACAATACAAATGTATAATTAATAAAAACTTTTCAACATATATATGAAAGTATTAAGAAATATCGAAGAACTCGTATATTTTATTTTATTATCCCAACTATTGAATAACTTTTGAATTTTATTGTGTTATTTTGTTATTCTTTGTATAATCTAAAATATCAAGTAAAGTATTAAAACTTGCAAATAAGATTTTTTAAAAGTAAATAGTTATAGTTAGAATTTGAACCTTTATTTAGATAAATTTAAATATTTAAATAAAATGAAAAAAATAAAGAAAAATAATTTTCTTATAACATTATTCAGTTTATTTTATTTAATAATATGAGTTTATATTTAAACATTTATGCTTGTTTTAACATTCATAATTAATTAAGCTATTATGCATATAGGTGAAGAATGATACAAACACATTAAATGTGTGTTTGGATTTCAAAGATAAGAAACAATCATTTTGAAGAAAAAAATTATATATAATATTTATCTTAATGTTAATCTAATATATATATATATTTATATATATATATATATATATATATATATATATAAATATATATATACGCGCACACACACCTATATATAAAGTAAGTTATATTAAATTCATATATAACATGCGAGAAATTTATATTTACGTTACTTATAATTTTATTCATGTTTTATCCTACATTTAAAAAAAAGGATTAGGATAAAACGATCACATATTTAAATATTAGATTATATCATATTTAGTTTTATTAAAATTATTATTTTTTAAATAAATTTTTGTGCATCGCACGGAGTATTACTAGTAACTAAAAAAAGTAACAACACAATGATTAAATTTAAATTAAGGTACATAAGCCATTTTATGAGGCTTCTTAAATTGCGTAAAATTTATTAAAACAACAATTATTTTAAAAAAGAAGAAGTATTGTATAAGAATGTTTAATTTACGTGTATAATTGAAAAAGATTATTAAATTGTGTAAAAGCTATAAGGGACTATTATCCCTAAGGAGAAAATAGAAGGGATCTCTTTTAGGACGGAGAGAATATATATAATATATAATACAATTAATATAACTCAAACTTTTGACCTCTATCACCAAATAAATACGTAAATATAATTCCGCTCACAATAAAAATAAATAGATATACAATAAGCCTAAACCATCTATATCTCTTCTTTGGTTTATTATGATTTGTTATTTAAATAAATTACACAATTTATTCATTTGTATAAAAGTCCTATAAAATTAAATATTTAAGTTAATTTTAGTAGTTATTTGGTAATTGTTTCTTAACACCCAAGTTTAAAATTATTTGATAATTTACAAATGCCAACAAAACAATGACTTTTTTAGTTTTCTGTTATGTGCCTGTGGTACAGGTACACCTATTGACTTTTACATTTTCAACAAGTAACAAGTTAAATCAGTTAGTTTTTTCTTAATTAATTGGCTCATCGCAAATGGTGATGTTATTGCGTCTTCTCCGCTAGATAATGTCCGCATGAGGATTATGATCACCTCTGGAGAAGCAGTTAAATACAAAAGCTCATTAGATGCATTTTTTCGGATATTGAGGAACGATTTATTCTATCATATCCTAGTGTGCAGTGCTCAAATAGAGGATCTACCACATACTTGGAAAATGTAAGGAGATAGAAATAAAAATAAAATACTAGCCACAAGATCATCATACACTTGGAATACGGATCTGGTGGTGCTTAAGCCAGTGTCTTCTTCACCACCGTTCAAGAGACATGATTATGACGACGAGTAATTATGGATTTTTACAATTTTATCGTATACAATATTCTAATAATCTTCCTAAAGCAAAGACCTGGATTGCAGAAACTCCGAATTGAGAAAAATATTGTTTCATCCATAAAACTTTTTGGAATATAATACTACCTCCATTTCTTTTAGAAGTTTTCTGGATTTGGGTAATAAAATTAAGGAGTATGAAAAATGGACAAATAAGCCCTCAATTACATCATATAAATATGGTAGCTTAGATAATTAGAGTTTTTATAGGGATACTTATAAGAGTAGTACTAATACAGTACCTGTGAATAATATTCACGGCTATGTTTAGTTTTTGTTTTACTTTTAGGAATATTTTTAATCTATGAATATATTTATGTTTCTAAAAAAAGGGGGAAACATTTAAACCTTACAATTATAAACGTAAATCATGAAATTTAATTTCATTTTAAATTTAAATGATATTAAAATTATATTAATTTTATAACTGTGGGATATTATAATGATTCTCAACATGCAAGTGTTTATTTTGTTTGTCTTTTAGTATATAAATAATAGAGGGTCATGTAAATCTTTCAAGATTAGCATAGTGACGAAGATCTTCGTATATTGATATTGATAAATTCATTATGATCATATTTGAGTTGTTCAAACAATAAATTTATTGTATATTTGACGTCATATATTTTCAGCTGATTTTAATAGTAGAAATAAGTCGAGTAGCGAATTAAATTTTGTATGAAATATATGATAATTGTGGTATAAAATATTTCTAAAAAGAATTCATAAAAACTCATTTGTTCAAATTATCAAGTCTCGAGAACCATCTAAAAATCAAGTAAACCGAAGACCAATAGGATTTAATTTATCCGCCAATCATTATTATATAATTATAAATTATATATATATATATATATATATATATACACACACACACATATATATATATATTTGAGTAATAATAGTGAGTTACTTTCATATATTTTTCTTCAAGGCAAGACATTCAGTAGGTACTGCATTATTAATATTGTTAAATTTATCACTTTTGTGGCCATTAATTTGAATAAATTTTACTTCAAGATTTTTTTAATAATTTTATTTTTATAATATATTTTAGAATGTTTTCTTTTATAATAAACAAATGTAGTTCTACTTGAGTGACCAAATATAGTATTTATATATTTTATGTATATTGAACGTTATTATTATTTTTTTCTTTTTACATTCTTCTTATAGTTTTAATACTACAATTGTCACATTTACAAAAAATCATGGAAATTCAAAATTATGAAATGCTATTTTATAAAGATAGAAAGAGTTATATGAACAACCGGAATTACTCTCGTTATTGAAATAAGACAAATTGCAAATACTTTTGTACCAGTTGACTTTTTGCCATAAAAATATTTGCGGTAAATCGAGTCAAACATTAACGCAAAAATAACAATGAAGCAAAAAAGATGAGAAATCTCAATGGATTGTCACGGTACAACGAATTTTTGTACTGTAAAATTAGTTACTCACGCGAAAATAATCCAATAATAGAGATTAAAGTTTTGATTGAGAGAGATTACTTATGCAAAAAGTACTATTGAAAAAGTAGGAAATCTAATTAATTTCAGTCACTCATAATACAAAGTTTAAAAAAGAATATTGACCATAAGTAGAAATGGAATAGATAAATACTCATCTGTGAATAAATCGAAAGAACTTGTTCATTAGAGGTATGCAGTGCCTTTTAAATATTGTATATTCACGGCACTATATCATATGAGCGGTAAATTCGATAAATTTCTTAAATCATGTAGACAATATTTTCAGTTTGTACTTTGATAGATAAGAATCATCAACTTTAATTTTTTTTTTAAAAAAAAAACAACTATTGAGGAAATGATATATGTGGCAGATATGAAGAATCTACATAATAGCTTTTGATGATTTAAATAATAAAAATAGAAACTTTTTGAAGATTTAAATAGTAAAAATTAGTTTTTATTCCCAAAATTCTAAGAAAATGACACTTGTCCCATATTCTAGAGGATGACACTTTTCCAAGTGGTTTCTCTTTGAGTATATAAGGGATTGGACAAATTTGGAAAAAGGGCTACAATTATTTATAAACAAAGCACAAAAGTTTAAATGACATCTAAGAAAATGGAGGTAGTACAAATCAATGTAAGGTAATTAATAGATGCAATTTTGTATTGGGACGCAGTTGTTAATCACAAGAGTTTTCTTTTTAGTTCCTTATCCTGTTACTAGTTTAACAGGTCTCCCCTTAAGTTACTTTGATCAATCTATTTATCAACTAGTAACGCACTCGTGCAATGCACTCATATGAGATATCTTTAAAAAAAATGTTAATATATATATACTAAAAAAAATCTTGCATTCTCACATTGCAAATATTTAATGTAAAAAGTATCACATTGATAAATTTCAGCGCACTTCCTTGTAAACAATATTAGTTATTCTGCTATTAATTTTACTTTCATTATCATAAATCATTATCTTCAACCCTTTCCGATTTGTGACTCTCAAAATAGTAACAATAGAGTTGTATGTGATTGAATACCGACTTTTTCAAGAATAGACCAACATAAGATTCATGATATATGATGAAATCAAAAGATACTGTCTGCGTAAAAAAAACTTGCAAGATATTATAGACATACATGGCATCAGTAACGTTCCTGGTACTAACATCAAATGACTGGCACTACTTCGCCTCAAAATCCTTCCTTCTAGAACATGAAATCCTAGTTTTATAATGACTACTATGTTGGGAATTTAACCCACCCACAACCACGATACGACTAGATAATAGAATAAAGAAAAGCAGATAAATCAAACAAAAGAACACAATAATTTGATTACCCAGTTCGTTACGATGTGTAACTACGTCTGGGGGCGATACCAAGTCAGGATATGCACTAGTATGATAAATTTTCGGATTACAATAAGTAATGAAGGAAACCACTATTTATAATAGCTCCTTGGGCCCCAAAACTGACCCCAACTTGAGGCCCACGAAATCTGGCCGCGCAATAGGCCTCGGCCGCGGCCGCGACAATACCCCTGTATAAAACTATCTCGGTCGAGAATCCCCGGATCGACCGAGAATTCTATAAAAGTTTCTCGACCGAGACGGGCAGTCTCGGCCGAGCTCGCTTTCCAGCGTCAAGCTCTGCGTGACCTTCCTTCTCGTCTCGGTCGAGGCCTCTCGTCCGTCTCGGCCGAGATGTCCTTCCATCAAGAGACTCCTCTTGCTTCGTCCATCTTGCCTCGGCCGAGGTACTCCTAGGCGTATTTTGGGCCTCAACTCAACAATCTCCCACTTGGAGACTAAAACACCTTCAAAGCAAATATCCTCCTCTTTTCTCCTTCCCGTTTCCACTTGGTATCACCATCTCCTCTTCTTCTTCACGTTTCAAGGCCAATTGAAGTTTTGCACAACTTCAATTTCTCTAAGGTTACAACCTTTAGTAAACATGTCAGCTGGATTTTCACTCCCGAGAATTTTCACAAGTCGCAAGGCTTTCTTATCCCATAGGTGTCGGATGAAATGATACTTCAATTCAACGTGCTTCGTTCTTGAATGAAATACCGGATTACTCGCCAAGAAAATTGCACTCTGACTATCATTGTAGAGTACACTATTTCCATGCTCCTTCCCAAGTTCACCCAAAAAACTTTGCAACCACACCATCTTCTTACTTGCCTCCATCACGGCTACGTACTCCGCCTCCATGGTGGACAGTGCAACCACCTTTTGCAATTTTGATGTCCAAGAAATCTCCGTACCACCATAAGTAAAAAAATACCCAGCTGTACTCTTTCTCCCATCAAGATCATTCGATGCTAGGTCTGCATCAACGAAACCAACTAACTCAGAATTTCTTCCATCAAAACACAAGGCTTTATTTGTGGTACCTCGCAAATACCTTAGAATTCACTTCACCGCTTCCCAATGTTGTTTCCCTGGATCACCCATGAACCGGCTCACTACTCCCACTGCATGCGCAATATCTGGACGAGTACAAACCATGGCATACATGATACTCCCAATTGCCGATGCATATGGCACATTCATCATTTGAGTACGTTCCTCCTTAGTACTCAGCGACACCTTCTTCGACAGCTTAAAGTGACCCCCCAAGGGCACATTAACCGGCTTCGAATCCTCCATGTTGAACCTTTCTAGGATCTTCTGGACATAATCCCCCTGCGAAAGATACAACAAATTTGCCTCATTCCTCTCGATTCTCATACCCAAAATCTGCTCTGCTTCTCCAAGATCCTTCATGGAGAACCTCTCAGACAATTGCTTCTTCAACCTTTCCAACTCCCTTGGATTGGCTCCTACAATTAACATAAATCAACGTAAAGTAATAGGATAAGATAGCTATTGTCAAACCTTTTATAATAACAACAATGATTGGCGTGACATCTATGGTAACCAATCTCCATCATAAAATTGCCGAACTTCATATACCACTGCTTCGGAGCTTGCTTCAACCTATACAAGCTCTTCTTCAACTTGCAGACAAGGCTTTCCCTTCCGTCTACCACGAACCCCTCCGGTTGTACCATGTACAACTCCTCCACTAGATCACCATGAAGGAAAGCCGTCTTCACATCCATCTGATGCAATAATAGGTTCTCCGCAACCACCATACTCAAAACCATGCGAATTGTAGTCAACTTCACAACAGGAGTAAACACATCCGTATAGTCAATACCATACCGCTGCTCGAACCCTTTCACAACTAACCTTGCCTTGTAGCGCTTGCTACCATCGGCCTCATTCTTGATTCGGTAGACCCACTTGCTGTGCAACGCTTTCATGCCCTTGGGAAGCTCAGTCAATTTCCAAGTGTCGTTCACACGAAGAGACGCCATTTCATCTTCCATGGCTGCCATCAATCTTCGTCTATCACTAACCTGCTCTGCCTCTGCAAAGCTCTCAGGTTCACCACCATCAGTCAACAATAAGTAAAAGTTAGAGGGCGAATACTTATCTGGTGGCCATCGATCTCTAACAGGTCTTTGAGGTGGTGGTGTTCTTGGTTCATCTCAAGAAGCTCCTCATCGACCGGATCTCCTTTACTCCCACTCGAGTTCAAATCATCTAGCTCGACAGTGCGGGGCTTTGCAGCATTAGTGCCCAAATCCTTCAACCTATCCTTGTACATAACTTGTTCATTGAATATAACATCCTGGTTGCGAATCACCTTTCGGCTTTGCTCATCCCATAGCCTATAGCCGAACTCATCACCTCCATACCCAATAAACGTACATTTGACGGACTTGGCATCTAACTTGTTTCTATCAACAGGAGCGTAAGCAATACAACCGAAAATACGCAAGTAAGATAAGTTTACCTCCTTTTCAGTCCACTCCTCCTCGGGTATCTGATTATCCAAGGGAATCGATGGACCTCGGTTGATCAGGAATGCAGTTGTGCTCACTGCATCCGCCCAAAACGACCGAGGCAGGCTGCTCTTTAGTCTCATACACCTTGCTCGCTCATTCAGTGTTATGTTCATCCTCTCGGCCACTGCATTCTGCTGGGGCTTTCCACATACAGTCCTCTCTGTACAAATCCCATGCTCAGCACAATAATTTTTGAACTCCTTGAGTTCATATTCACCTCCATTGTCGGAACGTAAGCACTTCACCTTCAACCCCGTCTCAGTCTCAACCAAGGCTTTTCACCTTTGAAAACATCAAATGCATTAGACTTACTTTTCAAAAAATAAATCCATACCTTGCAGGTCGAATTATCGATGAATATCATGTAATACAACGATCCTCCAATGGACGCCACCGGAGCTGGTCCCAATAGATCGCTATGGACCAACTCAAGCTTCTGCTTCTTCAGGGCCTTGCCACTCCTCGAGAAACTCACGCGTCTTTGTTTCCCGAAGACACAGTCTTCACACATAGCAACTTCCACAGTTTGTAAGCCAGACAATATACCCTTCGAACACATCATCTTCATCCCTTTCTTGCTCATGTGGCCCAATACACAGTGCCACAAATCCACATCACCATTACCATTTGCAAGATCAAGGGATTCCTGTGAATTACTAGTCATGTATAGCGTTTCTTCCTTCTTACCCCGAGCTACCACCATAGCCCCCTTGGTAATCTTCCAGTTGCTACAACCAAACATTACCACGTAACCTTCCTTGTCAAGCTGTCCAACTGAAAACAAGTTTCTCTTCAATCTAGGGATATGTCTCACTCCATGCAACATCAATTTCGAGCCATTTGATGTCTCAACCTTTACATTTCCCTTCCCCATGATTTTCAGGGGTTCATCATCAGCCAGATACACCTGTCCAAAATCGCCAGAAACGTAATTTTGCATAATATTGAAATTATCGCATGAATGGAATGACGCGCCGGAATCCAAGACCCAAGACTCCATGGGACTGCACACACTCAAGACCAACGCATCGCCATCATCCTCATCCGTGGCTACGTTCGCTATCTTCCTGTCTGCCTGTTCCCTCTTGTTCTTCTTCGGCGCCTTGCACTGGTATTTATAGTGACCCACCTCGTCACAATTCCAGCACTTCACAAAACTCTTGTCCTTCGCCTGACTCTTCCCTCTGGATTTCGACCTCCCCCTAGACTGTCTTTCCTTCGGTCTGCCTCTGTTCTCGGTATTCAACGCTGACCCTGAGGACGATCCTGATCCTGATACATTTCTCCGAATCTCTTCCCCGATCATCAAGTCCCTCACCCTGTCAAACTTCAGCTTAGCGTCTGTAGCGTTAACGGCTGTCACTGTACCGGCCCAACTGTCTGGCAGAGAAGATAACATAATTAGGGCCCAAATCTCATCATCAAACTTTATGTCCACCGAGTCCAACTGTGAGGTTAGCATGTTAAACTCATTCAAGTGCTGATGTACTGATGTTCCCTCCGTCATCCTCAGATTAAACAGTCGTCTAATCAGATGAACTTTGTTTGCCGTCGATGGTTTTTGATACATCTCCTCCAAGGTTTTCAGCATCTCTCGTGTAGACCTCGCGCCTGTGGTATCGTAAGTCACTTCCTTGGACAACGACAGATGCACCGCGCTCATCGCTTTCTTGTCCAATAACTCCCACTCCTCCGCAGACATCTTCTCGGGCGGGCTTCTCCTTAAGAGTCTGGTGCAAATCCTTACGGTAGAGGTAATCTTCGATTTGCATCTTCCAAAAGCTATAGTCAGTCCCATCGAATTTCTCCACCGAAATCGTTTTGTCGTTTATCGTGAATACTCCCAGGAAACTATCATGATGCTCTGATACCAATTGTTGGGAATTTAACCCACCCACAACCACGATACGATCGAATAAAGAAAAGCAGATAAATCAAACAAAAGAACACAACAATTTAATTACCCAGTTCGTTACGATGTGTAACTACGTCTGGGGGCGATACCAAGCCAGGATATGCTCTAGTATGATGAATTTTCAGATTACAATAAGCAATGAAGGAAACCACTATTTATAACCCGAAATCTGGCCGCGCAACAGGCCTCGGCCGCGGCAATAACCCGTTATAAAATTATCTCGGCCAAGAATCCTATAAAAGTTTCTCGGCCGAGACTGCCCGTCTCGGTCGAGCCCGTTTTCCAACGTCAAGCTCTGCGTGACCTTCCTTCTCGTCCGGCCGAGGCCTCTCGCCCGTCTCGGTCGAGATGTCCTTCCAGCAAGAAACTCCTCTTGCTTCGTCCATCTTGCCTCGGCCGCGGCCTCCCGCCTCGGCCGAGGTACTTTTGGGCGTGTTTTGGGCTCCACAACTCAACATACTATCTCCTTCCCAGTTAAATTTTCCTACTTGCCTTATCCGTATGTCCCAGTTAACTTTGTAACCTCATAAATGGAAACTAATTCCCACAATCTTCACCCTCAAAATATCAACCCTCAATCTCCACCTTTAAAAAAGTCAAAAGAAAAGTAAAATCTGTTTTTTCTTAACATTTGTGCCCGATCAGGGTTGCAAATTTAACCAAGACGGAGGGAGTAATATTTTTAATTATATCGCTATAAAATTTAAGGATTTTTAGATGAATTTTGTAAGAAATTAATTTAATTTAAATCAGAGCTATAATAAATAATGCCACATAGTTCTAACTATTTAATATCTTTGATGTATACTATGAAATAATATATCTATACCACATATTTTAATTTTTTACATATTTAATACAATATATATAACATCTACTTATACTTATTTTTATATTAGTCAATTATTTAGTTTTTTCCACTCTAGTCTCTCGATTGCAGAGAGAGAAGTTGGCACGTCATTTTTTCACAAACCACCCTCTCACTTTCATATTCTCAAGAACGAATATTCATTCTTACTATGTGTTTTTCGATTCAACTTCAGTAACGGTGAAAGACTTCTCCATCCAAAAATTTATTAAAAAAATGTAAGGTTGAAAAACTTTCGCTATTCATCTTGGATCATAAGGTCAATCTGAAAACTCAACCCCAATTTGATTTTACCAACGATCGAGGAAACCAGAACTCAGAGAAAATATGCAAGCATGGAGTAAAGATTTTTCTTGCCGAAGAAATTGATAAATATAAGTTTATACATTTTACATATTTGAAATTAAAATTTATTTGTTAATATAAGTTTAGCATGATGTCACTCGATATCAATTTACAAATAGAAAAATATTACATTAAATGTAAAAGGGTTAAATGATGCCTATCAGTTATTCTTGTCCAAACAATTTAAGACCAAGAGCTTCTCCAGAGGAACGAAACCATACATATAACTTGAAAATGACTCATATAATAACTCAGTGAGGCGAGTCTGAGTAATAAACAACCTCTTGAACGATGATTTTCTTATATCACATATTATTATTTATTAGTCACACCAAAGCTTTTTAGACCATACAAATGACCTTTAATAAACTTTCTAGCATACAAATCCCTCTGGTTTGGCCGAATGGTAGCATGGATGGTACAACATGCAAATGTATTAAAAAATATAAATTATTATAATGCAACAAAAAATAGTTTTAAGTTTTTATTTTATTATTTTTTTTTTTTTTTTGCAAATTTAGTGATGATTGATTTTTTACACCAAAAAAGAAAAGAAGAAACATTTTATAGAAAAACTGAAACACAAATAATATTATGTCACATTTTTCTAAGGATTAATTGCAGCAACCCTACCAAACTATCAATGTTTTTGCACATAAACCACTAAACTTTTCTTTGTCACCGACATATACAAACTATATGGGTTTGGTAGATAAACCACCAAACTTATGTTCTGACCATTTTGCGCGGAAATTCCGCACGTGACTTGTGCGTGATAAACTTTTTTTTTTTTTTTTTTTTTTTTTTATTTTTTTAGTTGACCAAAAGTGTAAAGTTCCCTTACACCTTTCTTTTCCCTAACAATTCATTTGAATCATCAACGGTTCTCTCCCTCGAAATCTAGAAGTCTTTATTTTAAAGATAAGTAGCTCCTCTACCTACTAAAATGCTTGTTTGGACAAAAAAAATCTTTTAAAGGTTTCACGCACAAGCCACGTTCCGAATTCCTGGAAAAATGACCTGAAATTTTTTTTGGTGGTTTGTCTATCAACCCGTATAGTTTGTATGTATCAGTGCCAAGAAAAAAAATAGTGGTTTATGGGCAAAAAACACAGATAATTTGGTGGTGTTGTGTAATTTACCATTTTTTCTAAAGTATAATGTATCAAATTAATCATTTTTATGATCTTTAATTTGACATCTATCTTGCATATAGTTAAACCTCGATAAAGTAATAAATTTGGGACAAGAGAAAATTATTCATTTAGCAAGTTTATTCATTTATCGATAAATAAAGAATTCATTCATTTATCAATTAATGAATATTTATTATTCGAGAGAGAGTTTTACATACAGGAAGAACACATACATTTTACAGTTTGTTACCGGCTTAGTACATGACCACGTTAATATTCTGAAAGTTGTAAATACTCTACAAAAAGTTAAGGAAGAGGTTCGCTTTGGCTTAGGTGGGAAGAAAAAACAACAAACTATAGCCTCATATTTTCAAAAGAAATGATTATTGGAAAGTACTGTTGATTGATTTAATATTTTGACTATATAAATATATATAATATTTGGTGGAATCCAATGATTATTAGTTTATTACTTTACATTTTTGTTGGGACCTTAAGAATTTTTATTTTATTTTATTACTTAATGCATTTTGCAAGATTATTACTTTAGTACACTGGCCCAAGATTAGGACCGGAAGAAATTATTATATTATCGAGTTTATTATTTTATTGAGGTTTAACTATATTAAAAACAAGTTAATTAATACAATTGTGTGCCGATTATTTAGGTTAGATTTGTGTATGTAGTATGAGTTCAATTATTAGTATTGAGTTTGAGCTGCATATAAAAATTGATTAAACCTTTAATGTATAGTTTATTATTATTATTTATACATATTTTAAAAAATGCTCAGTTTAATTTAATTTTGAAAACCTTAATATTATTTTATAAAAAATCCTATAGTTTTATATATTAATTTTATAAAATCAACAAATTTTCAGTTTCAAATATTAGAGATTTTTTAATGAAGAATAAAAAAAATTGTGGATGAACATCATGCATCCGCGTAAGGGATGAAAAAAAATTAGAGATATGTTTCATTTTTTTACATCTCTCTCTCTCTCAAATTTGTTTAATATATTTCTCCAACATCCAGGAAAGAGTAAAATAAAAAAATTTGTTAACTTTTTTTACTTACAATAGATAAAAATGAAAACATCATTTCTCAATATTTAATATCATACAACATTGAATTTTGATATAAAATATTAAATTTGTAATAAAAAAATTTTTGTTCATTTTTTTGTTGGGGCTTGAAATTGAATATCTTTTCTTATTAAATTCGAGTTGCAAATAAAAATAACCTAAATAAATTTTCTCATATAACAAAAATATATTTCAAATCGTGCATCACAAGATGGGGAAATTCTAGTGTAAGAAAATTAAAACAACAAATTTAAAACTAATAATATAAATAGACATGCAATGATGAGCGATATATATACCTCATCATCGTTGATAACACATTCAGTATTGATGATTCTTCTCTGATTTCTATAAGCTGGATAGTCATATAAATGAACTGATCTGAACTCCATTTCCCATTGAGTCTTTGATGGATTAGCGCCTTTAATGAGCTAAAACATTAGAGTCATTAGAGATAGGACCTCAATTTACGTGAAGTTTGATAATATGGGTGCATGTTGTTGTGCAATTAACATTACAAAAATGACCCTTTTATAACCAAAAATTGATTGAAGGTGTGCATTATGAGCTAGAAAAGATAGTGTTGATTGATAGAAACCCATAATTAATGGGATTGAAAATTAATTCTTTTTGTAGTATGTGGATGGGGCGTCCTAATTAGCTTAACGAACCGTACTTGTTAAAAGATTAAATGGTTGTTTTGTATGTTGACCGCATCCACAATTTATTAATAAATTGTGGAGGCGATCAACATACAAAACAGTCATTTAATCTTTTAACAAGTATAGTCCAATCTAATAAATTGTGGAGGCGGTCAACATACAAAATAACCATTTAATCTTTTAACAAGTACGGTTCGTTAAGTTAATTAGGACGACCCATCCACAAATTGGCGCTAGAAGGAGGGGACCAGAACCTTAGAATTATCAAAAACCGCCCAGATGGCAAACGAATCAACGTCTTCTCACACGTTGTCTGGACATACATTATGTAGACGAAATCGAAGAACCTTGCCTGAGGTCACATCTACGCAACAGCCGTCCCAGGGCCGCTGAGAAAAGAGTTCGCAACCACCGATCAATACAATGGAGGCGGAGTTACTTCGTGATATTGCCAACAAAATAGAACAATTAGCACAACTGCAGAAAAAGAAAGCGGTCCATGCAGCAGAACCTTCACGGGTAGAGATGGCAAAAAAAACTCGGCCCGGAAGATATAGCGGGCTGGGCTTAAAAAATAGAGGCTCGAAAAATTTTGGGCCTTTTTGGGCCGGGCTCGGGCTTGGGCTGTGGGCGGCCTGATTTTTACCAGTACACAATTTTGAATTTACAGACTCTGAGAGATAAATACTGAAATACACAACAACTCATAACACGTCTTGCCCTGAACCCTGAACGGAACCCAACCTGCGGCACCGTCCCGTCTTCCGTCCGTCTGCCTCTCGCCTCGCCGCCGCCGCCTCTCACTCGCAAGTCGCACCCCTGCCTACAGCTCGCGCTGCCGCCTCCCGCTCTCGACGCTTGCCGCTTGCGCTGCCGCCGCTTCCGCTTGCTCGCGCCGCCGCCGCCGCACTGCAAGTCTGCAACTCTTGTGTAAGCACTAATCTTTCTCCTCCTCGGGAGCAGAACTCCAATGAGCAACCACCCCGCAATGAATATTGCCCACAACGACGAACTGAAGACCGGCAGAGGGAGAGACCCTATTATAATCATCATGAGGGAGACCAAGAAGAAATTGCCAGGCTCAAAGACCGCTTGAGCCGGTAAGAAGGACGATCACGAGCACAACCATCACCATTGGGTGAGAGTCCGACATCCCGGGAGGGATCACCATTTGCGCTTTCAATTATGTCCGCCAAATTGCCTAATGAGGTACGACCGCCAAATATTATGTCGTACAATGGTGCAACTGATCCATCAACACATTTGAATAGCTATTTATCGTGGATGGAGTTGCTATCACCAACTGATGCACCCCTATGCCGAGTATTTCCAGCAACACTTGGAGATAGGGCACAACGTTGGTTCCGATCTCAACCACCACACTCAATTTCAGGTTGGGATCAATTGGCGGAGCTCTTTAAAGCAAATTTCATGAGGTTTAAAATGGACACAGCACCAAAAGAAACACTGACGACGATCGTCCAAGGAAAGGACGAAAAGTTAAGTAAATATTTGGAACGGTTCAACAGGTTACTGTTGGAAACTGAGAGGATGTCTGACGACGCAGTATTGATTGCCGCGATGCACAGCTTACGGACGGACACTCATTTTTGGTGGTCCGCCCAAATCGAAGGTCCTCGATCTTTTGCGGACTTCATGGTAAGAGCGGATCAGTCATAGGCGCGGAGGAAAGCCTAGAAGTCCCCCAGAAAAAAGATGAATCGGCGGGAAGGAAGAGAACTCAAAATTGACGAAGACATATCTATTAGACACGAAGAAGAACAGAATAAAAATTACCTTGAACTATCGCGAACGGTCTTCAATTAGAAAAGTCACAACTCGCAAAATCACAGAAGACGCAAATGGTTACACAAACAATCACAAGGAATTAAAAGCTCTAAAATAAAATTAAATTAAGAGGTATGTATAGTAAGAGAATTTCAACAAAATCAACGGTCAAGATTAAAAGAGTATAAACGGCTACGATGCAACCGCAACATAAAACCAATCACAGCATGGCACCTGTCCGCGCGTACGACACACGCGCTCACACGAAACGTGTAACGACCCGATTTTCATAAAAATATTTTAAAGCACTTTCAAATAGAAATAAGTAATTGTTTTTTTTTTTCTTTCCTTATATGTATCTATAAAAGATAATACTAGACAGGCCGTTAAAAGAACCAAATAACAATGCATATGAATTTATTTAACCAGTAATATTAAATTAGAAATTAAATCCCGATTAATATCCTATGCCGACTAACATAATCATGCACTTGAAAATTCATAATACATGTAACAACAAAACAAATATACAATTACTAGTCAAACTCATATAATTTATTAGCAAATAAGCTGATCATGAAAGATTAATTTAAACTAAAATAATAAAATAACATCATTCGTAAGCATTTCCTTAACAAATCAACTTCACCTAATAATCATGATTTTATCTAAGACAAATTTCATAATATAATTACTAGCAACATCTATGCCGTATTACTTCAACACAATTTGGTCAAAATCCAACAACTAAACAATATTCTAGTCGATATTTTAATACTAAAATCAGTTTGCACTTTTGGATAATTCAGATAACACAATTAAGCATCCATACGATACTGGGAAAATATTTCAGATAAGTTTGTATTATTCCTACGCATACATTCAATACAAATAATTCAATAAATATACAAACCTATTTTTATCAAATTAATTCTAAGAGCATAATTGACCTCATTTCCGGCATCTTTTTATAATCTATAACCTCAATAAGTTCAAATATAAATTTTGCATAGTATCGAAACCATAAGTCATAACACAATGTAGATAAGTACATATACAGTCTAGACTGTAGCAAGGCGGAGACCTATTTAACAACGTACTAGTGAAAGTTATAACTAAACGTACACAAATCAACAACTAAGTATAGACAAATAATTTATTTATTAGTTAAATTATAGGAACATAATATTAATAATAAACATGTCACGAATAAAATAATTAAGATAAACTTATCACATCTCCAACAGAATATAATTTAATCATCACATCTAATCATGCTTATAATATAATTAATTAACATGCATAATATAACATTAATCGTATGGAAGGAGACCCATACGAGTGTACTTATTTATCCTATTAAGTATAAGTGTTTGTGTGTGAATGTACAAGCATACCTGATATACAAGTCTATATAAAATGCAAATCAAATCAAGGTACAATCAAGTCATAGTACAAGCACATAAGCATATTACTTATTTTATTTCAATAAGAGATCATATAATAATTCACTCCTGCATTGTCACATAATATTTGAAACCTTGATAAACATTCAAACAAGTAATTTATGTAAATATCACATATAATTAAGTAAGTAGTCATGTAACTTTATTAATATTTTACCTATTAATCTAGTCACAACAAACCATTTCAATATTTCCACATAAATTTCAAGTAGTTACATATAAATGGTAAATTATTTACTAAAAGTTTAGTGGCTATCATATACTCCAAGCCCCGCCTCAACTCCACCGACCCACACCGAGGTAACCTGAAAGGATGAATATTGGGTTGGGGTGAGCTTCCTTTAGCTCGTGGAGGATTACAATTTATCACAACAATTATATAAACAAAAAGGCATACAATGTAGCAATTATTATAATGATGCGCATGTATTGGCAAGACACATAGAGCTAACTTGTATTGGCAAGTAGCATACTGATAATGGGCTAAACTTGTATTGGCAAGTAGCATAGTGGCAATAAGCTAAACTTGTATTGGCAAGTAGCAAATTGAATAATTACTTGTATTGGCAAGTAACAACTTGAAATAAAAGCACACGTAGGCAGTCAAGTAAATATAATTAAAGCGATAAACAATAAACCCCCACCTGAATTGACTTGAATAAAGTCGATGAAATGACATGCAAATGCTAAGCCCGTGATCCGAATTCCGTGCAACCTACGCGTACGGGACACGTATTTTAATATTATTGTTATTTAAATTTTAATAACAAGAAAATTGGACAAGAGATTTGGACAGAACAAATTAAATGGTGTGGCTGCAGAATGATAATCATTCCCCTGAAAGGCTAATGGAATGAATTTGGCAGTAATTGAGTATTAGGTGTTATAAGTGGACTTTGCAGGATCATTTTTCAATAGGTAGGGAATAAAATCACATCATTCAAGCAACTTAATTGATTTCCCTTCCTTCCGTAAGTCTGCCTTTCGATTTCCATCCTCTACTTTATTACCGGACACACACATATTATATCCCATTTCCCACACCAGCACGCCCATACACCAGCACGCCCATAACTATATACATACACACGTACTGATACACATATCTACACACACAATATGTAACACAGTCACTAACACACATAAACATACACACACACTCATGCACTACAACACTACAACACGCATACTAACCTTATACACACACACACCTGCACACACATCAACTCACGCGCACACACACTAAAACATGCACACACAACACTCATTATCGTCTCCAAAATTTATTGGGTTTGACTAAACAGAGAAAAACGGTTTCATTATTGGCCAATTGAGATAATAGAATTGAAGAGGGAAGAAATTCATTTTCGCTTACAGAAATATGGTACAGTTGAACAAGGCTGGGAAATTGGTGTTGGTACAATAAAATTTTCGGAAATAAAGCTGTTTGTTTTGAGAGGGAATGAATAGTTGTACCTCTTCGACCTCCTGGATTCGGTGTTCCAGCCCAGGCGCGAGACCCATTGTCGATCTGGGTATAAATAGGGTTGGAAGGATGCTTGAGGGTGGTGGCGTGATTGTGGTGGTTTTCTTGTGGTTTTCTTGAGTTGGCCGCGGCCAACGTTGGTATAAGGAAAGAATATCTTATTGCTTAGTTGCGGAATATATAATGTATTCCTACTAAGTTTAGGAATATTTGGATAGGAATTATCAGATTTCCAAAAATCTTCCTCACTAGTAATTAGCGTAATTCAGTTGTTGGAAATTCTGAATGCTTTTGGGCTCAAGACATGGGCCCTTGCACATTAGTGAACTGGGCTTGAGTCTTGAGCTCAAAGCGATGGGCTTGTTATGACATGTATGAATAAATGAATGAATGCAATAAAGTAATTCCTATTGAGACGTCGGGCTTAAGAAAATTAATAAATAAACGAGTAAATTGCAAATAAATGGATTCGCAGGTTACTAATAATAATTTCCGATATAAATTATGCTTAGAAATATTGAATGGCCAAATTGAATTGGTGTTGAGCCTAACCCAACATTGGATAAAAATGATTTGCCAACTTAATAAGTTAACAAAATAATAATACTAATGATGATGATAATGATAACAATAATAATAATAATAATAATAACAATAACAATAATAATAATAATAATAATAATAATAATAATAATAATAATAATAATAATAATTGGGAAAAATACAGGGAGATATTTAATCAAGATGAGGGCCGAATATGTTATTTTAAAGCTTATAACTGGCCTGGAATCAAAATATTATAAATAAGATTTTGAGCTTAATTCGAGTAATAATATTTTGTTTTACAAAAGGATACAAAGACACTAGTTTAGAAAGACGTAACAAATTATATATATGTAATTATTTATACGAACATGTAAAATAATATTTTAGAATTAAATAATACACTAAAATTTTGGGATATTACAAAACGTCATGCCTGAAAAGGCGAAACGTCAACTCACTCTATGTCATAAGCGATCTATGACGTGTCCTCAAAATTCCCTCCAGACATAGGTTTGAATTTTGAAATAGACCGCTTTCCCGCCAAAAAAAAAAAAAGAAAAAAGAAAAAATAAGAAGAGAGAGCAATAAGAGTTAGAAGACCGTCATAATACATTCCGCTCTCCTAACTCAGGGGGTCACTTGTGGATACCGTCTACTTAAAACAGATAATAGACCGTGATCAAAGAAATTCGAGCAAGACCCTCCCAAACTTAAACATAATTGAGATCGGTCCAATTTTAGACCGCTGACACATGGCTCAAGGACCTTCCGACCGTTAATAGTAACCCTGCCCCTCTTGTGACCGCACCAGAGCTAGATCGCTACGTCCGTCCGTCGTTGGAGTCATTTTGGACCCCAACCATCGATCTTGATCGTCGATCGCAATCATCAACAGCGTCAGGAAAATACATGGTCAAAGTGATGTTCCAGCTCAGCAAAGAAGTGACACGTGGTCACTTGCCATCTGACACCGATTATGACACGTGGCAGACCCATGTCAATCATGCGGGAGCTGCTTCCAAAGGCTATAAATACCCCAACACCCCCATTGTAATGGATCATCAGAAAATAAAGAGAGAAAAGCGCAAGAAAGATAGTATAGACTTGAGAGAAAAACATTGTACTCCCACTCAATGTGTAGAATCTCGAATATTCAATAAAAATATATTTTATCATCATTAATCATGTACATCAAACTTTACAACTTTGTACGACCGACTGCTGGACCGATTTAATAAATTGTAGAGGCGATCAACATACAAAACAACCATTTAATCTTTTAACAAGTATGGTTCGTTAAGCTAATTAGGACGACCCATCCACACCGTAGGATAAGTTTTCTACCGAATTATATATATGTGTGTGTATATATATGTGAGCTATATAATATTATGATTGTGATATTTTATTTTCATATAACATAATTAACATAACATAATTAACAGTTCACTTTATGAAGTAAATGGAAAAAATTACTATGTTCCGAAAAAACAAAAAATTACTTTTCTATGGTAAAGTGATGAGATAGAGGAAATATTAATGATTGACATAAATTCTATAATTCTTGGTATTGAAAGTTGTGTCTGCTACACCTACAATATAAATTAGGGAACTAGTTTTCCCTAATTACAATATTTTTTTTCAATCATGTTGTGTATTTTGCCTATAAAGACATCACCACCAATAAGAGAATGAGTCGGATATCTTTGGAAAGTAGATTTTAATTTTGTGTAATTAAGGAAATGATTGAGTTAATTATACTAGTGAATATTCACATAGGTAGATACACATACTTGTTGGGTTGAAGAGATAATTAGTAAGGCTATTTAGGCAGGAAAATGTTACAATTGCTAGTTATAAAGGACTTCCCTTTATTATTATGTAAGATGGTTCGGATTAGAATTGATCTAATGATTGATAGTGTACGAGGACAATAGTGCCTCAGGTGCACTCTAGTTGGAGTCGAAAATAATATTTAGCCTTTCCACATCCAAATCATCACTTTCCCTGCACTCCCCGTTACTAATGTAATTTCTTTGATAGTTTAACTGAATTAATAAATTTTTCCAAAAAAAACTGAAACTAATACTACCTTTGTGTTTTTTTAGTTGTCATTCTAGCATATTTGCTATGTATGCAAATAGTTGTCATTCTAGTTTTTTTACCACTTTTTTACAATATGATTATAGTTATGGAAAGTGTTAACAATATATAAAAATGATTAGAAAAATCAAGAGATCTAAGGAAATTAGTTGAGAGTTTATTTGTCAACTTCTTAAATTTCTTAACTTTTTTATTCAAAGTTAGAATGACAACCAAAAAAAGGAAGTAAAGGATAAATAAACAAACTATTTATTTCATTATTATAAGTCTACAAAGCTTTGATGGGAACTTTTATTTTTTCCTTTCTTAAGGGTCATATTCTCGCTCCTAAAATATGTGTATTTCCAAATAAACAACTTCCACATTTTAAAACTAAAATTTAATTTCTTTAGTTCAAACTTTATGAAATACTCGTCAGATTTTGAAAATTTCAGGCTTTTATATATTACTCCCTCCGTTTCATAAAGAATGTCATTTTAATTATTTTTTTAAAAATTAAGAATTGGTATTTAATTGGTATGTTTTGTGAAATAAGGAAATAATCAACTAAATTAAGGAGGTTATTTAAGATAATATTGGAAGAATTGTAGTTTTTTTGGTAAAGTGACACTTATTGTGAAATTTTCTGAGTGTTTAAAATGACATTCTTTATGAAATGGAGGGAATATGATTTTGCCTTTGTTATAATTTAAATGTTTATTATTTGATTTCGTGGTGATAAATATTGTTGTTATAACCACGTTGAGCTATGCTAATTCTTATTATCGGTTGTAAACATATATGTATATATTTTATTTTTAATTGAGTCGATTAGAATATAACTTAGTCTTGTGTTATAAAATTTGAAGGCAATACAACGTGCTTTTTTCCTTTTTCAGTTTGGAAAAGACAACAACGTTTGTTGAAAAATTAAAATGAAAACCGGTTTGCATTACTGCATACAAAATGATGGGTTAATAACTAATATTAAAAACCAACCTCGTATTTACCATCTTCTTCAAATTCGGCACGTCATCTTAATTTTTTCCTCCCCATGTATTTTGCGATGTTTCTTAGTTGATCACTAAATTATTACTCCCTCCGTTCCGGCCTAATTGTCCTACTTATCTTACTAGGATTCTCCTATCGTGCGATGCACGAATTGTCATGTATCGATATAAAATATAAATGATATCTTTATATAATTATATTGTAATATTATAAAAAGATGTGAATTTAAATATTTATGATAAAAGGAAAGAATTAAAAATAAATAAATATGTAAGTACGAATAAGTCATGAGATATTCATATTCACTGGTTTAGGGTGTGAATATCTTTGTTGTCCCGTTTTGATCAAATTTATGGTTCACAATTTATTGAGCATTACTCAAATTATTTTTTTAGAATAACTTCACATTTTTATTTTGTATAAAATATTTTAAATATCAATATATATCAAAATTTAACTAAATAAAAAATTGCATTAAAAATTTGGTGTACCTATTTCTTTTCTAAATTAATGTACATATTTAAAACAAATATTAATCTTATTTTATCAAGTTAAATCGGTTCACATTACAATGATCAATATATTGAATTCATTTTCATTTGTTATTAATGTCAACTCAACAAATTTATGCCATGTAAACCAAATATTTTTTATATAGACACCAAAATTATTTTATAAAAACCAAAAAGTAAAAGAAAACTAAATAATCTTATCTAAATACTCCCTCCATTTTAAAAAGAATGTCATTTTAGTTATTTTTAGAGAAATTAAGGATTGGTATTTAATTGGTATGTTTTGTGAAATAAGGAAATAATCAACTAAATTAAGTAGGTTGTTTAAGATAATATTGCAAGAATTGTAATTTTTTTGGTAAAGTGACACTTATTGTGAAATTTTTTAAAGAGTCTAAAATGACATTCTTTTTGAAATGAAGGGAGTATAAAAGAAAATTGTATGGCGGGGGCTATTCCCGGTCCACAAAAATTCTCAACGTAACCCACTTCTTAATGTAGCCCACTTTTATTTATGAATCAATACAAATTTCTTAATACAATCCGCTCTCTATCAATTATACCCGTTCTTTGAATTAAATTATTTAATTAAAGTATTATAATTAAAACAATAAACCATGAAAAAACCAAGAAAAAAAAAGAAATCAAAGGACGCCGCGGTCTATCGAAAAACGACGAAGAGATGAATTGAAGAAGAAGAACGAATGAGGAAGAGGAAGAAGCCAAGTCTCCATTCTTTTTTATCAGTTACTTATCTTTCTTAATTATTGATTTAGTTATCAAAGATTGTTTTGGTTCGATTATGGGTTTGAAGGATTGGTTATTGAAAAACGAATTAAAAGATTTAATCTTGATACATGAGGGTTTAATGGTAGATGAATCCTTGGCCAATTACAAGTGAAACTTGAGCCATGGAATGGAGTAATGGAGCAATTCTGTAGTTATGAACTCACGGAGTAGATCCAGGATTGGATTCTAAACCGCTCGCAGTCTGATCCTAATAAATCTATAGTTACACACTTCAACTTCAGGGTAAATCTATAGTAAATACATCAGGATTGACACTCAATCTTACTTTTGCTCTTTGATTATCGGACCGAGAAAGTTGAATTATTTTTATACTCCACTGATGAATACTTGAAGAAATTAGGGTTTATGCAATTTTACACGGTCAGGTTGAAGATGATAGGGAAGAATAGCAATTAAAAAAAAATAGTTTTCTTTTTTACTTAATGTATTTATTATTTTAAGTTATTTATGTTTTATTATCATTAAGGGCATTGTAGTCTTTAATAATAATATTTTAATGTATTAAATTAATGGGCTGAGTTAAGAAATTTTGTGGGTTGCGAATAGTTGCCGCCAAATTGTATTCTAGAAAATTTTAATTTTCACAAATAACCTCAAATTTCGGTTAATATGTAGATATCATTATTTGAAATACAATCTGCTAATTTATTGATATTTAAAAAATATTCTCCCAACATATATCAACGGAATTTATAGTAAGTTTCTGCCAAACACAAATTTCAGTTAATACGTTGAATATATCAATATTTGGAATACAAAATCTTTTTGCTAATTGGAATGCAGAATTTTATGGTAAGATTCTGCTAACCACGAATTTCGCAGGTTGTAATTGTAATATAATCTTACCATATAATAGCTATTTTTACATTAAGTAAGTACATTTAGGCGGGAAAATACTAAAATTACTATTTATAGAGGATTTCATTTTATTATATAGTAAGATTTGTTTGTTCCAAGCTAATTGTCCTATCCTATAAATGACAAATTCTCCCACAATTTCTACTATTAAAATCTCCACATTCAATTTTCACTTTCGAAAAAGTCAAAGATTTCACAAAATCTATTTTTTCTTAGTTTCCGTGCCAGGTCAAAGTAGGACAATTAGCTTGAGACGGAGGGAGTATTTTCTAACAAAAACAAGACAAAAATTTGTAACTGAGATAAAATTTAGTTTATTTTCTTTTTACTCCAAAACATTAAACAGATTTTAGGATGTAGCAGAAGTTAGAGACCTTAAGCCTCGACACATCCTCGACGAACAAAGTTTCTTAAGGGCTTGATTTTGAAGGATTAACATTTAAGTAGGCTTATGTAATGCTAGCGAGACATACCTGTTTTCATAAAGATACAAATTAGATTAAAATTTCACCTCATTGTTATTTTTTACCGAAAAATAAAAATCACAATAATTGGAGACGGTGTTAACGAATAAAATAAAATATTAAGTTCATGTTGATTTTTAATATTAATCCTAAAATGATTCAAGAATGAAAAACCAAAGGAATAAAAAAAATTCTTAATTATACACAGCTGGGGACAAACTACCCCTACAAGAAAATGTAATTAACCAACGTATTTACTCCCTTCATTTCATATTAATTGACGTTTGAATGACACTCATGTGCATAAAATGCACATTAGTGTTATTATACATTTTGTGGGGCCCACTTAAGATATTTGCGCGCGCGATATATATATATATATTAAGGTGTGTTTGAAATCACAAAACATGCGCTGACTTAGTTGGTAAAGGCGATACATTGTACCCTTCAGTGCGCGGGTTCGAATCTTAACAACGCCTTTTTATTTTTCACCAACCGTATATTCAAATTCCGAGCATAGTATATGTTATTTTCACCAACAGTATATTCAAATTCCGAGCATAGTTTCACCAACAGTATATTCAAATTCTTTTCACAACAGTATATTCAAATTCCGAGCATAGTATATGTTATTTTCACCAACAGTATATTCAAATTCTGAGCATAGTATATGTTATAAAGCCTGAGAGTATATGAACACCACCTTTTTATTTTTCATCAGCAGTATATTCAAATTTCGAGCATAGTATATGTTATAAAGCCTGACAGTATATTTAATATTTCGATGTAATATACCTTATGTTGCATGACAGTATACATTGTTTTAGTTAAGTTTTGTTTTATACTGCGAAATATTTATTTTCTCCAACTTACAATACTCACAGTATATTAATATTTCGATACAGTATACGTTATGATGCCTGACAGTATACGTTGTTTTAGTTGATTTTTGTTTTATACTGCGATTTTTTTTTTCCAACTTACAATACTCACAGTATATTTAATATTTCGATACAGTATACGTTATGATGCCTGACAGTATACGTTGTTTTAGTTCATTTTTGTTTTATACAGCGAATTTTTTTTTTCCAACTTACAATACTCACAGTATATTTAATCGATACAGTATACGTTGTGATGTCTGCCAGTATATGTTGTTTTAGTTAATTTTTGTTTCATACTGCGATATATTTATTTTTTCCAACTTACAATACTCACAGTATATTTAATATTTCGATACGGTGTATATTATGATGTATGACAATATAGGTTTGGTTAGATTAATTTTTCTTGTATATTGTACAATATAAGGCAAAAAAAATGAAGGAAGAAGGAAAAAAGATGCAAACAGAAAAGGAAAAGGCAAAAAAAATGAAGGAAGAAGGAAAAAAGATGAAAACAGAATTGAACTCTTGACCTCAAGGTTGAGATATTTAAAACTACATTAAATACCACCAGACCACTTACTTTTAGTATTCAACAAACAGGCCATTAAATATATAAACACGCGCGCGCATAAAAATTAATATAATAATAATTGGCCGGTTCAGACCGGGATTTTTTTAGGTTGAACCGGTGGGGCCCACAAGGTGTACAATAACACTATGGTGCATCTTATGCACCCAAGTTTTTGCCTTGACGTTTTAGGATGAAAAGGAAAAATTAAGAATGAAATTTTTTGACAGATATACCCTCATCTAATTTAGGGGATAAAGATTTGACCAAATAAAAATATATATGATAGATTGAAAAGTAGAAATTTTTTAAGATTGAGTCCAGAAGAAAATAGATAGAATTGATGAAAAATATGTATAACATTAATTAATAAGAAAAGAGAAGAACATCTTAAAACGTCAATTAATATGGACAGGATGAAGTATTAATTAGTAATTACTCGCGCTGAGGCTGGAGGTTAGGGGTAAATGTGAGATTTGACAATGTGGGGGGAACATGTCATGGCATTACTTTGACCATATGCTAACATTGAATGATGGCCGTCGATTCTGATTATGATTAGATTAGGTAATTTTCATTTCTTCTCAAATTAAAATCCTTGTTTTTTCCTTCTCCTTATATTTGGGAAATTCTTAATTGCCCTACTATAATCCAACTGGGACATTTTGTCGAGATTTGATCGATGAAGAGAAATTAATTAGAAATGCAAAAATAGGATATTAAGGAAGGACAATATTTTTTTGGTCGGTAAAATTAAACATTAGCCTGTTTGGTTGGTGGGTTTAGGACTTATTACAAGCCCAATCCACCTACAAACAACATTTGACAACTCGATTTTATTATCAAGTCCGTTCTCTAGAACAAGTCCCGGTTAATTACAACTCATAGGGGAGGGGGTTGGGTTGTATAAGCCTTTAACCTGAGGTTTAGGTGATGCAAACCATAATAAATCAGTCAACCAAATAATTTATAAGCTAACCTGAGTCAAATCAGTCCGGATAAACCAGCGAACCAAACAAATTAATAATTCAACCTAAATACTTGTAAACATCACAAAACACATTTAGTTATACCAACTCAATTGTTGCTAATATTATAATTATAGTACGTTGAGGATAATTTGAGCCCGGTTTCGGGCAATTGAAAATTAGTATTGTTTTTAATTTGCAAAAATTAAAAGGGGGAACGGTAGTTTTTTAGTTTATTAAAATTTCACCATCTTTTCTTTAAATACTATCTTTGGGCAATTCGATTTTGATCTTTCAAATTTCGAAATTGGATAAATTAGTCACTCAATTTTCGAAATTTGACAACTTTAATAAATTAGACATTACTTAATGACATGATCAATTTGTAAAATTTAAAAGTTAAAGGATCAAAATTAAGATAACATAAGATAATATCTTTATATAAAAAATGATGAAACTTAATGGTAATATTGCCACCCCAAAAGTTATTGTCCGTTTTTGTCACTAACAGAAGTTAGTTTCCTGTTTTTGCAATTTTCTATGGATCATATGTAAAAGAATATTAGTCTAAAATATGTTAAATGCATGTTATCCACATGAAAAGATTCACATTTAGGTTGTTACGTGTGCAGTAATTGTTGGAAATTCTCGATTACATTTAATGTACGCAGCGGAATAACTAATCGAAAATACTGATCGTGATTTATAACTGAATTAAACATTAAATAATTATCACGCATAAGTTCGAATTACTTACTTGTTGCGTAATTAATCGGACAGAGTTGAGCGATTGATTCACCTTGCGTAATTAATCGGACAGAGTCACCACTTCAGGTATCCACGCGTATGTCGTCTACCGCAGAAACTATCCTCGGTACAATTGTTCAATAATTAATCGCATTATTGAACTATATGGTGTTTCTTACTGACAAGATCAATTCTCCCTACAAGAAAATATATATATATATATATATATATATATATATATATATATATATATATATTTCATATACCATAGGTATATGAGCCTAATATTCTGACCTGCTTTAATTAATTAATCAGTATAACCTATTAATTAATTAAAGCCCATTTTCTTTGTTTCTTAGATTAGGAGGAAAAAAAAAGAAAAAAACACCAACATTGTACCATTGAGCGGAACAACAATACACATAAAGTGTGACCCTTCAGGCCCCATTATCGACGATAATCTAATTAAAGTCTGCACAAAACTCCTAGACTGCGTTGCGCAGCGAACTCGATATATGAAGGACGTTTACGTGAATCCGTAAAACAACCTTTATATGAAGTTTATGTAATATCCCTTCATTCACGAACCACCCGATTGAGCCTAGGATCTGTCATGTGTCTAATCATTTTTCTCATCTTTATTATATGACACATTCGATCATATTCAATTACTTTAATTGAATATATCTTTTGCATTGACCAATGACTTTATTGTCAAATAATATAGACAAATATGAGTGTTCTCTTGAATTTCAATCGAGGAATGAATCCCAATCTTGGCTCAACTACCATTTCCATTTGCCTCATGATGAACCCAACACAAGACGTGTCTTATCCTCCTTTGGAGTCAAGCGTTGTACTTGGTCAAAGTTTATCACTTAACAAACAAAATGAGTATTGACCTCAGGTCAAAGGATCATTACATACTCCACACACTAATAAAACGTACACACTAAAACAAACGTTTTAATAGGTTTACCAATACTCTCAAAAGTATCCATGTGTCCATCATAGATATCTAATATCTAATGGTCGTGAGACCCACTATATTCTCTAAGAATATGATGCAGACCACATGCTAACCTATTTCATGTCATCAATATCCCATTCTTGATGACCATCGGTTATGACAATTTTAAAATCATACTATATCATTTATGTCTCACACCATGAATGACAATCATGATTCAAGGGAACAATCATAAGAATAATAACAAACCATCAAAATAATTATTCTAATAAATGCATAAACCCATACGATAAACATATTATTATAGAATGTGATCAAGTATTGCATGTCTCTACGAAAAGGTTTCTAAGACACACAAACTACAAACTCCCACTGAATCAAAGCCAACTACCAACATGTCTAACACCTAAGCTCTCAAAGTGCTTGTTGTGCTTTGCTATACACAACGACTTGGTGAAAGGATCGGCCAAGTTATCATCAGTGGGTACTCTACCTAACTTCACATCTCCCCTATCTATTATTTCTTTAATCAGATGATATCTCCGGGGAATGTGCTTGTTCCTGTTCATGGCTCTGGGTTCCTTTGCTTGCGCAACCACACCAGTGTTATCACAATATAGTGGTATTGCACTGCTGGCACTTGGAACGATACCTAGTTCTTTTATGAACTTTAACAAAGCAACGACCTCTTTGGCAGCTTGAGTTGCAGCAATACATTCAGCTTCAGTGGTGGAATCGGCAGTTGTGCTCTGTTTGGAACTATTCCAACTCACTGTACCACCATTGAGAACGAAAACATATCTTGACTGAGACTTGAATCATCATGGTCTGTTTGGAAGCTAGCATTAATATACCCAGTAACTGATAACTCTGGCTATCCACCATAAACTAAGAAATATGCTTGAGTCCTTTTAAGGTACTTAAGAATAGTTTTGACAGTTCTCCAGTGTGTCTCATCGGGATTTTGTTGAAATCTGCCTTTCATGCTGAGTGCATAAGCCACATCTGGCCTAGTACATATCATGGCATACATAATAGATCCTATAGCCAAAGCGTATGGGATCTTCTTCATGTAACTCATTTCTTTGTCATTAGAAGGGCAACCTTTCTTAAACAATATAATGCCATGTCCTATAGGAAGAAATCCTTTCTTGAAATTTTCCATTGAGAAGCGTCTTAGTAGTTTATCTATGTAAGTAGACTGAGATAATCCCAACATCCTATTAGGTCTATCTCGATAGATCCTAATTCCAAGGATGTAGGAAGCCTCACCCAGATCCTTCATCATGAAGGAGCTAGACAACAAATCTTTCACGGATTGCAACATGGAACGATCGCTTTCCATTATCAGTATATCGTCAACATATATGATAAGGAAGACAACATTTCTATTCTTGCGTTTACTATAAACGCATGGATCCTCTTTGCTTCTGACAAAATCAAATAATTTGATAGATCTGTCAAAGCAAATATTCCAACTCCTAGATGCTTGCTTGAGTCTATAAATGGACTTCTTTAACTTGCATACTCCATTCGACTTTTCTTTGGATATAAAACCTTCAGGCTGTGACATATACACAGTGCCGTCGAGTTCTCCATTGAGAAACGCGGTTTTGACATCCATTTGCCAAATGTCAAAGTCATAATATGCAGTTATTGCAAGTAATATCCTAATGGACTTGATCTTAGCGACTGGCGAAAAGGTTTCATCATAGTCAATGCCGTCGCGTTGATTATAACCCTTTTCCACCAACCTAGCCTTGTAGATCTGTACCTTGCCATCTACATCTCTCTACTTCTTGAAGATCCATTTGCAGCCTATGGGGCGAGCCCCATCTGGTAAATCAACTAGTTCCCAAACTAGATTGAGGTACATCGAGTCCATTTCAGATGTTAAGGCAGCCAACCACATCTTCGAATCGGTGCCCGACACTGCTTCAATATAGGTCCTATGTTTGTCTTCTTCTGAATCAACTTCATCATCTTGGTTCTCAACCAATAGATTTAGTCTTTCAGGTGCACGACGATTCCTTTGAGGCCTATTGAGTTGGTTTTGCGTTGGTTCATGCGGTTTATTTTGATCATGATGAGGTTCCTGTGTGTTGAAGTTTTCAACATTTGGGATATTCTCAAAAATTTCACTATGATTTTCTTGAGGTGGGGTTGATACAATATCTTATCTTCGATGCATCTCATTGTCTTGAGGTGACCCTCTAAGAATCATTTCCCCTCCCAATAGATCATCAAAAACTCCCACTGTGTTATTGTCCACTCCATTGGACAATACCTCATCATCCATGTTATCTTGTGGTTCTTGAATTTCTTCAAGATCAACCGTATTGTAACCTTGTTCCTTGGAGACATAATTATCTTCAAGAAACGTCACATTCCTGGATACTATCACCTTGTGATCTCCAGGACAATAGAATTCATACCCTTTGGTTTCTTTAGGATATCCCACAAAATAACATTTTTCACTTTTAGATTCGAACTTATCAGTCATCATCTTCTTAACAAAAGTAGGACAACCCCAGGTCCGCATATGGTTAAGACTTGGCTTTCTGCCACACCATAATTCATATGGTGTTTTCTCGACCGATTTAGAGGGAACTCTATTCAGAATATAAAATGCGGTAAGTAAGGCATAACCCCAAAGGAATAAAGAGAGACTGGTGAAACTCATCATAGATCGAATCATATCCAATAAAGTTCGATTTCTCCTCTCAGATACTCCATTCATCTGTGGTGTACCCGGAGGTGTCCAATCTGACTGGATTCCATGTGATTTCAAATCAAGAAAATCTAGGCTTAAGTATTCCCCTTCTCGATCTGATCGGAGAGTCTTAATACTTTTCCCGAGTTGTTTCTCAACTTCTAACTTAAACTCCTTAAATTTCTCGAAGGCCTCAGATTTGTGTTTCATGAGATACACATATCCATACCTTGAAAAATCATCAGTAAAAGTTACGAAGTACGAATATCCACCTCTTGCTTGAGTTGGGAATGGTCTGCACACATCTGTGTGGATCAACTTGAGCACAAGCTTAGCACGTAGCCCTTTCCCAGAAAGTGGTTAACTTGTTATCTTTCCTTTGAGACAAGATTCGCAAGCACCATATGATTCGAAATCAAATGATGTGAGATAGTCAAACTTTCTCAATCTTGCTATTCTTTTCTCATTGATATGACCAAGTCTACAGTGCCAAAGATAGGTTTTATTATTCATATTACTTACCTTAGGTCGTTTGTTTTGTACATTGAGAATATTCTGTTCACATTCAAGCATATATAAACCATTCGAAAGAGAGGCACTTCCATAAAACAATCCATTAAGAGAAAACGAATATCTACTGTTTGCAAAATGGAAGGAAAAACCTTGAATGTCTAACATTGGAATGTAAATAATATTCTTTGAAATTGTAGGAACAAAATAACAATCATGTAAATCTAGTCTATATCCTGAAGGAAGATCTAATTTATAACCCTACACGTTCAGCAGCAACTCTTGCTCCATTTTCCATGCTTAAGTCGATCTTCCCAGGGCTCAATTTCTTGCTGTCACTTAGACCCTGCACATTGTTACAAATGTGTGAGCCACAAGTTGTATCTAATACCCAGGATTGTGAATTATTTATAGACATATTTATCTCAATGATAAACATACCTGAGCTCCCATGCAATGCACCTTGTGCTTTGAACTTTGGGTAGTCTCTCTTCCAGTATCCCTTCTCGTGACAGAATAGACACTTATCCTTTGACAGTTTCAGCTTCTTTTGAATCCCTCCACTCTTAGGCTTCAAGCCCGCACCACTAGATGCTTTCTTCTTCTTCTTCTTCTTCTTCTTCTTCTTCTTCTTCTTCTTCTTCCTCCTCCTCCTTTTGGAAGAGTTCGCAAAAGAGCTCACCATGAGCACAAATTTGCCTTTAGAAGTAGAAGATTCATAGGTCTTAAGCATGTTGTGAAGCTCAAGCAAAGTCACCTTCGTGTTGTTCATATTGAAGTTCACTATGAAATTTTCAAATGAACTAGGAAGTGACTGCAAGATCAAATTAGTTGAGACACGTACTTGAGGGTAACACCGTTCTAATCGATGTCAACTCTCAATTAATCCGATCATCTTCAGTACATGCTCAGAAACCTGGATCCCATTATGAAGTTTACACTTAAAGAGGTCACTGAGTATCTTATACTCCATTGTCTGAACTTGTGAGGCGTACAGACTCTCCAAGTGTTTTATCATATCATAAGGGAGCATGTGTTCCCGTTGCCTATGTAGTTCAATACTCATCGAAGACAACATGACACATTGAGCCGACGTGGCATCCTCAACATGCTTCTTGTGAGCATCTCCGTCAAACTTAGCATACTCAGGAGAAGTCTTGTCGGGAATGGCACTGATTGGTTTGTCCAAGACGTACTCAACATTTTCTTGCCTTAGCACCAAGCGCAAGCAACGGAGCCAATCCGTAAAGTTAGACCCAGTCAACTTATTTGATTCCATCAAACATTTATAAGCCAAATTCGACATTTTTATCTGAATAGAAAATAATCAAACGGAAAAGTAAATTAGAATAAAGTAAATAAAGATCACATTCAAATCTCTCTTCAAAACAAGGATTTATTGTAATGATTAGCTCTCACTAATTTTAACATATTTTGTATCCCCAAACACAAAATACGAATTTATAATAATTATAAATTTTAGTGGTCCAAGATCCAAGTCTATATTATTATAGCCTCTGCTTTGCCAGATGACTGCAATAATATCACTCAGTAGGCCTCCAAGCCAATTGCAACAATAATTTTGCAATTTCTGGTTAATTAATCTAATTAATTTTGCGTCCTTAAACTATTTTGGTCGCTTTGGCGTCACAAAATAATTTAAGCAAGTCTATTCCATCACACGATGCCAACCATGCATCTATGAATGAGCCCCAACCTCGTCGTTTTAGAGTAAACACTTTGGTGTAAAACTCGTGGACGAAGAGATTAAGAATTTCAGACAATTATGATGGACGACGCTTTTATTTCTAAATAAGACTTGGTTTTAGTGGGGATTTTATATGTGATACTAATTGTTAAATTTAATATCTAGTATTAAATTAAACGCAATTACTGGGTGCCCCCTACCCAGACATAAGAAATGTGGACCACACATATTGGGCGCCGCCTACCCATACATAATTTCGCGGACTACATGTATTGGGCGCCACCTACCCAAACATAAAAGCGGTCTTAGATTACTATAATTTAAATTGAATAAGCATAAAATCAAATAATAGCTTATCACATAGTATCAAATAAAGTTCAACAAATAAAATTATCAATCCAATTATAATTTTATTATTCAATTAATTGTGGATTAAAATTATATAAATATTAATTCCAAATTAATATAAATATATATTTATTATTATTATTATTATTATTATTATTATTATTATTATTATTATTATTATTATTATTATTATTATTATTATTATTATTATTATTATTATTATTATTTCTAAACAATAATAATAATTCATTAAAATATATTAATATAATTAATTATTTTAATTCTTAAAATCAACCTTTTTTTCTTTTAAACAGCCCAACTTATATGAAATGGCCCAACCAATAAACATTTGGCATATTTTATTAAAATCAGCTTAATTAAAGTTGGTCCAGTCCAATTATTTCAACTTAGCAGAATTAATTAAAACAATTTATTTTGGCTCATTTAATAAAACTATAGTCCAGCCCAAAGTTCAGGCCCAATATCAGTATAACCTATCAATTAATTAAAGCCCATATCCTGATCTAGTCCATTACTTTCAATAGCTTGGAGATTTAGTTTGCATTTTTGCCACCACTGAAGAGTTGATGTCCTATTTTCACAATGTTTTATATTACCTTAGTCGAATGCCTATTTGACCGAATATTATCCAATCATAATTTAAAGTTATGACTAATTCTTGCCTATTCGGTCAAATAGGCATTCGACTAAGGTAATATAAAACATTGTGAAAATAGGACATCAACTCTTCAGTGGTGGCAAAAATGCAAACTAAATCTCCAAGCTATTGAAAGTAATGGACTAGATCAGGATATGGGCTTTAATTAATTGATAGGTTATACTGATATTGAGCAATTATCACGCATAAGTTCGAATTACTTACTTGTTGCGTAATTAATCGGGCATAGTTGAGCGATTGATTCACCACTTCAGGTATCCACGCGTATGTCGTCCACCACAGGAACTATCTTCGGTACAATTGTTCAATAATTGATTGCTAGGAAATCTCTTCTTGAACTATATGGTGTTTCTTACTGACAAGAAAAATGTAAATGGGTTTGTTAGCCTATTTGGTCGGTGGATTTAGGCCTTATTACAAGCCTCAACCCACCTATAAACATGTTTGGTTGCACATTTGATAACCCAGCTTTATTATCAAGCCCGTTCTCTGTACCAACAAAGCCCGATTAATTACAACTCATGGGGATGAGTTGTATAAGCCTGAGTTTTAACCTGAGGTTTGGGTGATACAAACCCGGTAAACCAGTCAACCAAACAGTTTATAAGCTAACCTGGGTGAAACAAATCCGGATAAACCAACCAACCAAATAAATTAGTAATTCAACCTAAATACTTGTAAACACTCCAAAAGCTCATTTAATTATACCAATCCAATTATTGTTTCTAGCAACCAAACGACCCCTAGGAGGGGTGTTGCCGTGTTAGCAAACTCCATAATTCTAAAAGCCAATCTTGCTAAGTACAATTGATTTCGTGTGTGTTTACAACTCATTGTTCCTACTTTTCAAAATTATATACATTCTTATTTTGAAAATTTGGCATTGCGCAATCTCAAGTAGATTTATGCCGAATTTGCTTTATTTCGGAATAGGACACAATTCTAATTTTACCATGAAAATTCATTCTTTAAATTATATTTATTTGCAAACACCTCCTAAAACTCATATCGAATGACAGTTGATTTTAAAAAAGAAACAAAAATATAAAGAGCAACTATATCTAATTCTCTTTTTTTTCTTTAAACAAATTGTAGCTACTATTTTTGGAAAATATGAATGGCTACGTTTTCCCACAGTAGAAGATAAGTTTTCTTAAGGATAATCGAATTATGTATTACTAGGTCAAAGCTCAAACGTAAGAATGTCTCGAAACTGAGAAATGACCAACCCCATAAAATAACGATGCAATAAAAAATCGAAAGCAAAACGTAACAGATTATACGCTAGCCTATTAGCCTAATGCCTAACCCAACTAAAATTGCACCTATGAGAGCCTACTAATAAGTGTAAAATCTTAGCCACCACATTGTTAAGTAGGACAAAAGTAGATAAGTAAATTAACTTGGAGGCATAATAGTCCTTTTGCACAGGACTGAGTCGCAGTCATCAGGTATGGTGGAGCATATTTTATAGGAAAAAGTAATATTAGAGAGAAGATATTTTTATATACCTATAAAGTTGATACTTTTGCAAATAAAAGTAATTCTCGCTATAAAAAAAGTAATATTTTTTTGTATAACTTTGTCTCCTACAAATAAGACAAAGTTTCATGTGCACCAGTTGCACGGTGGAATTCGGGGTAAGTATCACGATTTATGCTTAAAGGTAGTACATGTTATGGGTAAAGATATTATAATACATTTACCTAAAACAAGTGATACATTTACGCATAAATATTAATGCATTTTCACCGTGATATATCTACCTAGAACATGTAATACTTTTAGACATAAATACTAATACTTTTTTTCTCATGATTCGAATTATACAAATCTAAGATCCATACTTTGGTGCATAAGAGACCTCCTCTATAAATAAAGTGATATTTTTATTACAAAAATGACACTTTTACTATCACACGCTACCACACGGTGTGTGGCTGCCACACACAAAATCTTGTCCAATTTAGAGTCCAACTTTGGTACCGTTGTGTTAATGGTACCACTATGTATGTTGCAGTTATTGGATCATAACATATTCAATTTTGTGCATTAGATCATATTAAAATAAAATATTGTCTAAAGGCTTAGATATCATTTTATGTAATGCTCTTCCCAATACAACAATATCTAATTCCGATAAAACTTTTCAAATTTTCATTAACGACACCCACTTTCTTTCAGGAAAAACACTTTAATTTAAAAACAGTTCCTCTTAAAGCATCAATTCAAAATTACATACATAAAACGACAGTCATTAAATTATAACATCATCACTTTTTAGGAGATTAGCCGCCTTGGACAACGATTTGGGGCCTTCTCGGCCGCTTGGGACTTCTTCGGCAGAAGAATCGCGTTGTTGTTTGGTAGAACTCCTCCATGTGCAATGGTGACTTCAGCTAGAGGCTTTCCAAGCTCTTCATCTTTTCTCACAACTAGCAAAACATGCCTTTGGGATTATCATATTCTTCTTGTTGTCTCTTGCCACAATTCTAGCCAATTTCAGAATTTGCACCATTGTTGAAGAATGTGTGTGTGTGTGTGAGAGAGAGAGTTGAATCTCCTGTTCTCAACACCAAAACATTTACAACAGATAAATTAGGATATCTGAAACTCCTAAAATTAATTTAAAACATTTTCAATGACTAATATAACAGTATAATAAAAACAATAAGAAGAAATTCAGCAAAAGAAGATAATTCAGGGTCATACCGATCCTCACCTCGTCAACGTGCGAATGGGCGAAGACGAAACAGTCTCTGTCCGTTCAATGGAATTAACTAATTAACTAATTAATTAATAACAACAATAAAAAGGACTAAAAAGAGTTTCAACAATTAATAATGAGGTGACTATTAAATGAGAACAGAGAAAGAATAGTATTTAATTATGATGGTCTCACTGACTCATATATAATTCCAATATTGTCCTTCAGTGTATTGGTGCCATGGTAGTAGGGGTATTCATTATTTGGATTTATTTGAATTATCCGAAAACCCATCCAGATCATTTAGTTATATAGATTACTAATTCAGATATTTCGGATTCGGATCGGATAAATAGGTTCACCCGAATTCTTAAATGGATGAATGAATCGGATTTGGACCTCACGTTTTTATTAAGATTTCAGCCGAAACCCAAATAAGAATATATATATATATATATATATATATATATATAATTTTTTTTTTTCATTAGGATTAGTTGTATGAAAAAATTACATTCAATTTCAGCTAAGGTCCAAACAAACAAGTTTATCGATTAAATGTTATATGTCCAGTAAAAGGGGCCCAAACAAAATGGATACCATTTTGGCACTTGACGGATTATACCTAATTATGTGATAGTGATTGCTTAATTGTATTATGGGACATCGCACTCGTAAATGATTGAATTGCTTTTATTTGATTTTGCTATTTTTATGGGTTGAAGTAGTTCACTTGATGTATTTGGAAACATAAATATGTTTTTTATTGTAGGCTTAAAATGTTTGACATCCGATCTTACTAACTCGAATATTCAAATATTCGAAATCTTTCGGATCAAATTACGGATGATAAGAATCTTCAAACCCGAATAACTCCAAACCCGGTTATCCATCCGAATTAACACACATACATGATGGTACCATAGAATGACCCCCAATTTTATCAAAGTGTAAAACCATTTTAAATATATTTATTTGCTTTAGTATATCTAATCTCTTGCTCCATGAATTTCAGCTACCGATCTTTTGATTCCTCCTCTCGTCACTATATTTAAGGTCCGTTTGATTGATCATTTGTATGACGTGTTTTTATTGTTAAACTTTTTTTCCCATGAAACGTTATTATAGCAGTTTTTATGTGTCTATCACAAAGTGCAAGTTTCTTTTTTATTTTTTTAGTTTTTTTTCTTATTCCAAAACTAAAGTCATGTTTTGAATAGTTAATGTCTCATTTTATCAGTTAAAATCACAAATAAGTTACATATCTGATCGAATAAGTTAAATGAATAAATAAATGAAGTAGTATAAGTAGGAACAAAAAGTTACATCTTTATAAAATACGACTTTCATTTTGAGAGAGAGTGAATATTTAGTAAAATAATACGGAGGTGTAATAGTAGATGTGGAAGTAGAATAGAGAAACAAAGTGAAGAAAGAAAACACAGGAGTAGCGTCATTATTTCACAAGACTCTTATTTAAATATACAATGTGGGGTTTATGAATAAATGGAATATACTGAAACGTCTTTGCACCTGAATCAATTATCTTTTATGAAGGAACATAAATGTATTTTTCCATCAACACCCCATTGTGTCTAGTCAAAAGGGTGAATGATGCATGAATATTGCCTTGTTAAAAACTTTGATAAGTAACATAACACAGTGGGAAAATAAACCTTGGTAGAAGGGAAAAATAATGCAACGCCGCCCACGTTGAGACTTCCCTTGAAGTCTACACCTCTCACCTAATGCATACATCTATCAACATGTTTCTTGAAAATGGTATTGGGCAATGTTTGCAACTAGATCAACCACGTTTTCGTCAAAGCTTACTTGAGTTCCTTGGATCTTTAGCAAAGCTTGTTGTTCTTGGTTGTAGAAAAAATTTGGTGATATATGCTTCGTATTGTCACCTTTAATACAGTCCAGTTTCATGTGTTCGGTGTAAGCAACATTATCTTTATATATAAAGGTAGGCTCTTAAGTGGTAGAACTCAAGCCACTACTTCCTTGAATATGTGTGATGATAGACCTTAACCAAATAGATCACGAACTGCTTCATGCAAGGCAATGATCTTCGAATGGTTTGATGAGGTAGCTACAAGAGTTTGCATAGTTGATCTCCAAGATATTGTCGTGTTTTCCGTAGTAAATACATCACCAGTTTGGGAAAGCCCTTTATGTGGATCAGAAAGATAACTAATATCAACAAAACCAACTAATATATTATTTGGTGTACCGGTGTAGGTGGTAGCTTCAATATTATTCTTTAGGGCTTGCAACTCCATATGTGGTCCCTTTTTTCTCTTTGTAAGGAATACTCCCATACTAGGTATCAAAATATATTCCTAACACCATTCAAATGAAGTTGTGTTGGTCCTTAACTAAATCTAACTAACAAGTTCATTGAGAAAGCAATATTTGGCCGGATGGATTGAGCTAAGTACAATACATGTTGCTCTTTGTCCATGTTAAATCACCTAAGCATATTCTGGACATATGTAGACTAGTGGATAAGTAATCCACAAGCTCAGGGTTCTAGTCTAATGCATAGACAAAATTGTGTTTCCCCAATGTCCTTCATCTCAAGTTCGGATTTCAAATAGCTCGTGGTTTTCCTTATATCATTAAAAGTGCCTATTATGTTCATATCATCTACATAAACTGCTATAATTCCAAATTCAAAACTTGTTTTCTATATAAATACGAAAGGGCATTGTTCATCGTTGTTGTAACATTTTCCAATCAAGCAGTTACATAGACGGGTGTACCACATCCATCCGGATTGTTTCAAGCCATGAAATGAGCGTCTTAATTTGATTGCAAACGCATTCCGTGGTTTAGAGTCACTTGACTTGGGTAATGGAAGGGCATTTTTCACTTTCATATATTATATGAATCAAGATCCCCATAGGGATGTGTAGTAACCACATTAATAAGCTGCGTTTTCAGTTCTTCGGAAACTACTATTCTAACTAATTAGCGGGATGTTATAACGCCCATGATGGGAGAGTATGTCTCCTCATAGTTAATTCTAATGCACTGTGAGAAACCTTACATTAAAAGGCGAGAATAATATCTTAGGACCTCATTTTTCTCATTATGCTTTTTGATAAAGACCCATTTATGTCATACATGCTTTACATTCCGTGAGGCTCCACCGAACCGAATACCTCTCTCTTTGCCAGAGAATCAAGTTCTGTCTGGATTGCATGTGGTTCGCCATCATCATGCTCTATAATTTCTTAGGCAATAGTATAAGTAAATACATCTTCAATCTATGTGCAATGTATGTCCATCAACTCATATGCTTTCTCATATTCCATAAAGATTTTTATTCTCTAGAATCATATCAAACATCAAAGCGTCATCCAGTAATATTTCCTATACATAACTATAATCAAAGGTAATCTCATGAGACGGATGCTCAACATTGATGATCAATGGATCGGCTTGTGCAATCTACCATTTTCTTCCTTTTGTAGGTATCGACTAAACCAAGTGGGCTTTTTATTTTCCTTACTTTTAGGAGCCACAACTCAACCCATCATTAACCAAGTGTGGTTGCAACAACTTATCTGCAACGTTGTACCCCTTAATGGGGACTTCTAATGTTGCGGGCACATTTGCAGCTGGTAAATGAGACATAGTTACTTTAGAATCGGGTACCAAATCTGCTATATTCTAAAAATCAATTATTCTTTTAATTCACTTTCAGATTGTAAAGTTCGAGGATTAAAATGAGACAGGGTGAGGACAAACATTAGATCGTTCCCGTTGTTCCCTTAGAAAGCTATTTTTTTAATCTCCCACTAACAACGGAATATTATCTCATTAAATTTACAATATGAAAGTATAGCGTTAAGGATATCGCCTGTCAAGGGTTCTAAATAGCAGATAATTGTTGGAGATTCATATCCAACATATATCTAATTGCCTATGGGGGCTTATTTGAGTGCGATGTGGGGGTGCAACAGGCACATATATTGCACAACTAATTATGCACATGTAAAAAATGTAAGACGCATATCCAATTACCAACTGGTACGCTATAAATGGCTGGTGAACAGTGGGTCTGAAATGAATAAGTAAAGTTGCATGCAATATTACATAACCCATCCAGAAATAAGCATGGTGGTGCGCATAACCAGCACCTTAGCAACCACTTGTAGCCTTTTGATGGTGGCCTATGTGAGACCATTTTGTGTATGTGCATGGTGTACAAGATGCTCTATATCGATCCCAATAGACATACTATAATCATCGAATGCTTTTGATGTAAACTCTCAAGCGTTATCAAGCCTTATAGATTTGATAGGATGATCGGGATGGTGAGCCCTTAATCATATAACTTTTAGTAAGAGTTTCGCTAATGCAGAATTTCTTGTGGACAGTAAAGCGACATCTGACTAGTGTGTCGAAGCAATAACCATAACTATAAAATACTTTAGTGGTCATTCTAGATGAATAGGTCTGCAAATATCACCTTGTTTTCTTTGTAAGAATGAAATATTTTGTTTTGTATCTTTAGCATAATGAGGTCTCGATGTTGATTTTGCTACAGAACAGACTTCACAAAATGCGTGATGTGCCTTTGCGATTTTCAATAAGGCATAGTGGGATGTAGATAGTGCATCCGGTGCTTTAGAAAATACAGGCTGTGATGAAGCACCAACATGGCCCATATCTTCCATTATATCGTACTTCCGTCCCATTTTATGCTTCACTAAAAAAAGGACATACGTGTGAGTTTTTCGAAATACGGAACGTCATGTCATGAACGGGATGTCCAAGATGGTTATGCCAAAATCTGTATAAATTAGTGTTACGTAGTTCGTCATTGGTGACAACATATGATTCGAGAATCCGCATAATAGTGATGTACAACCCACTACATAGAATTCTTAGTTTCTCTAAGAGACGTTTTCACCACATCCATTAGTGGTAATATATGTATGTATATTCAATTCCGTTATCACTGTGAGTTTTCAAATGATAATCGTTGGCACAAATATTCTTAAAACTTAACAAGGTTCAGTTAGCTCTTAGTGCATATGATGGAAACCACCTTATCAGTGAAGGGTTATCTTTACCCAGTCAAACCATCCACTGACCCCAAGGACGAAGAACGTCTAACAAGGTCGAAGATAATGCCCTGATGTTTCTGAGACAACATATCGAGCCTAGTTTATGCTGGGAGTACCTTCAATCGAAAATGCCCAAAGAACAATGGAAGGTCATAAAGGATGTTTTGAAAACATACACGATACTCTACTTCCAGAACCGATAGTTTGGTGAAATGAAATCCGCTTACTTGACTACAAACGGGTGAACAATTTCAATAATGATATGTTGCGCCTTAAATCACGTCTTACTTTCTGCGGAAAGCAAATCATAAACAAAAAAGACAAAAACTTGGGTGCACATGATGCACAATAGTGCTTAATGTACACCCATATCCAAAATTTTCGAGCGGGTCGCGCCTGACCCGCATCTGTTTTTCTTTTCTTTTTTTTTTCTTTTTCTCTTTTTTGTTTTGTTTTAAAGATACAACTCATAATGTTATATTATATAAGGATACGTTTGGTACTAGTAATCCGTTGTTGTTCGGAGTGGTAAGAGATTTCCCTTGGAAGCTCGAGGGAGCGGGTTCGAATCCCACTTCGCACGTGGTTTTTATTCTTTTAATGGGCTGGTCATCTCATTTTTTAGTTAGGCTGGTCAATAAATTATTTATATAAAATAAGTGTATTTGACTTTACATAGGCTATATTGTCCAAAGTGGTCACTAGTACATTTTTTTCTTATTATATTATTATGTGGATGCAGGTTCGAATCCTACTTCCCACGAATGTTCTTTTTTTTTTTTTTTTGCAATTCTTTATTTTCTATTTTTTTTTCCTCATTTTCTTCTTTATTTTCTATTTGTTTTCCTCTTTTTCTTCTGTGGCGTATTAAATATAGTATGCAATTCTTTATTTTCTAGTTGTTTTTCTCCTCTTCTTTATTTTCTATTTGTTTTCGGGCAAAAATTTGTGTATATGTGATCTACGATAAAACTTATGATACATCCGGATTTTTTGACCCTGCGCGCGGGTCGCAAGTGACCCGCTGGGTCGTGTCTTTTTTTTTTTTTTTTAATACCGAGAATACTATATTTTGATAAGAGCGCATTTGCTTAAGCATATTGTAGCATGTCCAGGCGGTTGGTTTCTCCATCCTGGACGCTTACACTTGCAAAAAGCCCTAGTTCGAATTCAACACTCAACATTTCTCTTTCTTTTTCTAACTTCTCTTAGTTAATAAAACAAATTAGGTCACTCTTGCTTATTGAAAGAGGAGGTGGTCTAGATGGTTAATGCATAATGTTATGGGAGTGGTGGGGGAGGGTTCAAAACCCACATTTGATTAATATACATTAGTTATTTATTTTATTGTTGACAATTTTTTTTTCAATTTTATTATTTTTTTTGCATGTTACTCTAATTATTTTTCCCGACTATAGTATATTCATTGTATGCTTATAGTATATATTATATTTCCTAATAACAACGTTTTGAGTGAATCAATTTAAATTTTTCTGTCTACTACTGTACATTTATTTTTTTAACTTACAGTATAATTATTGTTCTCTTATAGTGTATATTATATTGCCTAATAGTATAATTATTGTTTGCTTATTGTGTATATAATATCTTGATTAAAAATATTATTTCATTTATTAATAGTATAATTTTATTTTTTTTGTTTCTGTACATTTATTTTTCCTACTCACAGTATAAATATGATTTGCTTAGTAGTATAATTTTCTTTTTGTTTTTGTATATTTATTTTTCCTATTCACATTATAATTATTATTCGCTTATAGTATATATAATATTGCCTAATAGTATAATTTTCTTTTGGCAAAAACTTGTGTGCACAAGGTGCACAATAGGCTTATTGTGCACCACAATATTGTATGAGCAAATCAACCATACTTTATGAGTCATTAAATCAACCATACTATGTGAATAAATCAACCATACTAACAGTGGTATACCGTGTGAGTAAATCAACCATGCCGTATAAGTAAATCTACCATACCTTAAGTGCAAATCAACCATATTTATGAGTCAGTAAATCAATCATATTGTATGAGTAAATCAATCATATTGATAGTGATATATTGTATGAGTAAATCAACCATACTGTGTGCGTAAATTAACCATACCTTAAGTGCACGAAAAAATATTGTGTGAGTGGTGCACCATAACACTATTGTGCACATGGTGCACCCAAGCCCCACTCTTTTCTTTTTGTTTTTGTATATTTATTTTTCCTACTCACAATATAATTATTACTCGCTATAGTATATATAATGCTGCCTAATAGTATAAATTTCTGTTTGTTTCTCTATATTTATTTTTCCTACTTACAACCAAGGACGAAAATATCGGTTTTTACGGAGATATCGGTCTTTCAATTTACGGAGATATCGGTGAGATCTCGATTAATATCGAAATATCGGTGCAATTTTTTTTAAAATGCCGGAAAATGTATCAAAACAGATAATTTATCATGATATTTTATAGATTGTTATAAACCTACTTAAATTCAAATATTTAATCTAAAAATTAAGCCAAAATCACGCATATACAACTAGTTGCTAAATAAGAAAGAATGCATACGTTTGATTTATAGTTTTCTCTTAAAAAAGTATTATTGTAAACAAAGTTTGATTTATTGTTTTCTCTTTTGATTTAAAAAATATTATCTATTTATGAAAGAAAATTAAAGTCTATTAAAACTATTTTAACATTTTGTAAGTTAAAAGCATTGAGAATATTTACAATATATAAAACTTTTCTTGATTGAACTATAATATTTTTTATTCAAGAGCAACACTAATTAAAAACTAAACACAAATAAATGAGGAAATATACCAATTTTTTAACACTAAGTTAACATAATATTTTTAAAATTGTTATAACAAAATTAAATCTTATAACATTTTTTCATACAACATTACTAGTTACTAATACGAAAATATTATATTAAAAATTTGAAGTGTTTAACAAAATATTATAACCAACTTTAATAAATAAATTCATCATAAGATTATAAAGAAAACAAAATATTTAAAATTTTCATTTTGATAACTAATTATGGTATATATTATTGTAGGTAGAATTTACTAAAAAGGTTATATAAATACAATGTAGACATAATAACAAGTTGTTGATTTGGTCTGGTGGTTAAAGCTTGGAGCATCATCCAAGAGGTCTCAAGTTCAAACCTCAGTCTGGGCGAAATATAAAAACGTTTGCTAAGGCGATAAATTCGCGATATTTTGGCGAGAACGATTTCTCGCCAAAATCAGACAGCTGAGTGAGCGCGTTACCTGGTCGCGATTTTCAGCCGAGATCTCGCGATTTATCGCGAGAATCTCGGCGATACCATGACAAAACGCCACAACATCCTCATCTCGTCTCGGTAAGTCCATTTTCGCGAGAAATCAGCGAAATCTCGCCGATTTCTCGCGAGATTTTAGTCCCTGCTTACAACATAATTATTATTCCCTTATAGTATATATAATGTTGTCTTATAGTATATATAATGTTGCCTATAGTATAATTTTCTTTTTCTTTTTGCATATTTATTTTTATTGCTATTATTATTAATTTTATACATTAATATATAAACACAACACGTGTATATTCATTTTTCCTACTCTCAACATAATTATTGTTAGCTTATAGTATATTCAACCTTAACTTTATAATAATTACTATTATTAATTCTATAAATTAACAAATAAATATAACACATATATAAAAATAAACTTTCTGTATATTTATTTTTATTACTATCATTATTAATTTTATAAATTTATATATAAACACAACACATGTATATTCATTTTTCCTAGTCTCGGTATAATTATTGTTAGCTTATAGTATATTCAATCTTAATTTTATAATAATTACTATTATTAATTCTATAAATTAACAAATAAATATAACACATATATAAAAGAAGTACAAAAAATAATTATAAGTTTCGAACTCAGGACCTCACACTTTTATAGTTCATATACTAGACCACCAAGACACAACACATTTATATGTAATCGATGCTTAATTATTTATATATAATAATAAGATTTTAAAAGAAAAAAATAAAGTTATAAGAAGTGAGGCACTAGGTTTCGAACCCAGCACCTTATAGTTGAAGCAACGAGTACTTACCACCAGACCATTAAGTATTTCTATGAATCAAACGCAACCTTATTAATTTAAACATAACAACTGTATATTTTTTTTTTTAAAAAAAAATTGCACGATCCGTCAGGTCGCGCGCGCGACCCGGTTCTGCGAACGCGAAAATTAATAAACTACGGTTGAACGTATTTTTTGGAGTCCATGTGTTGAATTGTTGTGATGTACAATAAATCTATTGTACATCACATGCACACAAGTGTTACTCAACAAAAAAAACTCTCTCTACTTTCCCTACTGCAACACTTATACATGCAAACCAGTATAAGCTTAAATATGATAACAAAAGAATTACCATGTTCAATAAGCTGATTAACATGCTGCAAGCAACTGGGAGGCATGACTAGGATCTTCTGAACAAGAATATTAGGCCTGCTGGGACAAAAAAATTTCTCGAGGCTAACTTGGCAAGGGAACAATGAGTGATGCACCAAATTCTAACCTAGTAAACCGCAAGTGTACGGTGCTAAGGTCAATCTCATAGAAACTGTTTACCTATGTTCAATTTTATACCCTAATGCTAATAGATCAACCATATCTAGACTCTCAAATAAGGTGATTTGATTGATTAAACAACTAAAATAAATGGATACTTGAATAAAAGGAAACAAGTAATAGTAAGAGATTCAAATAAGATAAGAAACGTATCCCAGGGCTTCGATTTCAATTACAATTTCCTATATTTGATTATTCTATTATATAAACTGATTCTGTTGTTATTAGGCGGCACTACTCTAGTTAACCCTCTTCTCAGACGATGTTAACATGTAGATCAGTTATGAACAATTACCCTCTCGAGCTAACTATCACATAGAAGACTCCAAAGGGCTCCTAAAACCGATGCCTACGCAAGTCCTCACTCCTCTCGGATGATTATTGGTACCTATGTTATATGTTTGTACGCCTATTAACAACCCTCTCTAACGTCAAATTGTTAAGCAATTAGAATTAATCAATTGGCCAGATTAACTAATTTATGAAATGAGAACAAAGCACATAGATAAACAATAAAATGAAGTCTAGAATATATATATATATATATATATATATATATATATATATATATATATATATATATATATATATATAACAAAATCAAAACATAGTTTATAGTAATCTACTCTCTAGCCCTAGAACACTCTAGGAATTAGCTACTCATGTTCACAATCAAAATCCAATGATATTCATAGAAAAACATTATTGAATAATAAACAAGAACAATAAAACCCAGAATCTTGGATCTTGATCTTCGTCTTCTCGCGTTCCTTGCTCTCAATCCAAGCCTCCAAGAGTTTTTAATATTAACAATCTATGAATTGACGCCTCTAACTTATCTATGGCCTTGGGGTATTTATAACTTATAGGAGTACTTCCATAGGATAAAGAGGAAGAAAATATGATGTTGGATAAGAAAATCTAGCCAAAAATGCGTTTATGGACTTGGGGGCCAAGTAATGGGCCGAATCTGCAAGATTGTCCAACTTCAAAGCTGTTTTTTAGGGCCATTAGGTCTGAATTGGGCTTTGGCTCTTACTGTCAAAGTTGTATCTCTTTGAATTATGAGTAGATGATTGTAGTGTATTAATTTTCTCAAAATCGAATTTCTATGAGATAGAAATTAATGCACGGGAGTTAGCCACTTGATAAAGCATTCGTTTGTGGGAGATGGAAAGATATCGTAAAGTCTATCCTACATCAAGAATACCGTAATGTTGTCTAGGTTTGTTGTAATCAAAATGAGTAATAACTCCTACACTGTAAAGAGACCTTATGGTGGTAACTCTCACTTTAATGCATTTAAGGTGATGTAAGAGGTGTTGTACCGCCAGAGTTATGGTGTTGTAACTATGGTGGAGTAACACCTGGAGTTAGGAGGTGTAACAGCTGCATTACAACCTGATTTTGAATATCTTAATGACCCTTTAAGGGTTTAACTAATTATCAATTTGAATGGACGATATATATATAAGTAGGTCATATTTTCTTGCAAGAAACACATTAATTTTTGTTACACAAATCCTTTCAAAGCTGCATCTCATTGCATCTCTTCAAAATTCTTGCATCTAAAATCGATCTTGACATATAGTACATGGTCTAGTTCTTACCACATTTCTAGTTCGTCGGAGCTTCTAGATTTGTGGTGCTACTTTCTAGAAGACGAAAGCCATTTTACTTTTGAAAACATTACATCAAATCGTGAGCACTAGTCAGGATGTATTTGTTTTGTGAATAGAGGTCTAATCTTGATTGGACATTGCCATTGTCATCATTCTGATGTTTCCAGTGTTGCAGAAAGTGTTAGAACACTCTATCCAGATTCCAGTGTTGTTTCCAGTGTTGCATAAAGTGTTGGAACCCTGTCCAAATTTCAATACTGCAGTCCAGGTGTTTCAAGAAGTGTTGCAACACCTCCAGCAATTCCAAAATCTAATTGATGTTATTCCAGAATCTAATTCCGATCAATTTTCATTTCAAGATTATACATAATCTTCTACTACCTCCTTTTTCTTTTAGTTGTCATTCTAGCTTATTTATTTTGTTTGTAAATAGTTGTCACTCTAGATTTTTTACCACTTTTTTTTTTTTTTATATATATATATATATATAATATTAACCCTATAGTTATGGAAAGTGTTAACAATATATAGAAATGATTAAAAAACTCAAGGGATTTAAAGAAATTAGTTGAGAGTTGATTTGTCAACTCGTTAAGTTCCTTAATTTTCATACAAACAGTTAGAATGATAACTATAAAAAATGGAGATAGTATATATCAACGAGTCAATTCCCAATACACGTGACGTGGACATATATCATGAAATAGAAAAATTCTATATCAATTTTCATTTTTTGAGATCATACATAATCTATATATAAACGAGCCGATTCCTAATACATACGCGAATAAAATAGAATGTTAGAATACTATGTTAAGATAAACAAGAAGTTACACTAGAAAGTTGGATACGATGAACACTCAAAATAGAGTCATCCAAAAACATTTATTGTGCATAAAGTTATGCTTGTTCCTTTATTCTCACATTAGCATTTTCACTTCTATAGAGAGGTGACAATTCAGTCGAACCTATCTGATTCCTGAGCCCGCAGTATCATATGTTGAGCAAGTTTGGAATTTAATCTGGCCAAAAAAATGACTGCTACGTCAAGTCTGACCCGTCTTTTGAAAAGTACTATATTTAATTGAGCGAGCCCGTAGTCCATCAGAACCATCCGACTATTAACTCATTAAGTTAAACATGTCGAATTTAATAGTACTTCAAATTTAAATTCTTACGATCCAACTTGTATAACATATCAACCTACCGGACCGATTCTCATTGCCAACTCTACTTCTACACGGAGAAGGGTGCCCAAGGTTAGTCCATTCACATAACATTAAATAATATCATGCTTTTAGTGGAAGTAATGTTTGTGTAGTCATTTTCTCTCCTCTTTCTCCATTTTTATATTTTATTTATTTTCATAAACACATGATATCTTGGTGTATTAGTATTCTTATTCTCCAAACTAAAATTATTATTCCACGTGCCAGGTAACACAAGGCACAAACCCAAAAAAACTTGTATGGTATGTTATACAACATCACCTCAAGACCCACACTTTCTCTCTCCAAAATTTCAACCCTAATTTAAAGTCCGCCTTCTTTCCTAATCTTCCCACATAAAAACATAATTGAAGGTTTTATCTTTCGGGATCTTCTATGATACACTTGGTGTATTGATACACTTGGATTTTAAATTGTTGGATTGAGCTATATTAAATAATAACCGTTAGATCAAAAAGTTATAGTTGACCTGCTAATGGCCCAACAAATTGCCAAATTTAAATCATTTACTTACAACCTATTGTATTGGTATACAATTAATAATCATAGTATATTCAAAAACCTTACTCTCCCTCAACCACTCTTCTCCTTGGAAACAATGGCTAGAAGAAAAAGATACTATTACAAACAAATTTATGCAAGAAGATATATACGGATGGTGAGCAAAAAGTGTAAGTGGAATCAATATAACAATATCTATACTCGGCAAGAAGAGGCATTCATGGACAACAATTTTGTCAACCTTGTCGAGAAGATAACTTCACCAAAAAAAATGTGGGTGAATATTTTTGTTAAATCATATATAAATGCTAAGAAGATTTTAAAGCAGATTAAATTTTGGGGTTTCAGAAAAATTGAAAAAATCATGGTTATATTTTTTAGAGTCAGAAAATTGAAAATCAATTTAATTGTTGCATTGATAATTGGAACGAGAATAGGTAATGGTAAATCTAATGTTAGAGCTAAGAAAATAAAAAATTATATTTCATAATTATTATCACAAATAAGAGCTATTTTTTGTTTTCAAATATTTTAGTTGCCAATACTCCCTCCGTTCACAAATAAGTATTATTTTAGACTTTCAGATGGAATTTAAGAAATTATGTAATGGACAACAACACCCCTCCAATTTTCTCTCCATCATTTCTTTTGTTACCATAAATTTCGCCAAACTTCTATATTAAATATTATAAAGTTTTGTAAGAAAATTTCCTTAAATTTAGCTAAGGATAATATTGGAATAAACCTGCAAAAAATGCTAGAATGACACTCTTTTGTGAAAAATAATTTTCCGTAGAATGACACTTATTTGTGAACGAAGAGAGTATAACTTTAGAAAATAAGTAAATAAAATTTCGAGATGTATAGCCCAAAATTACAAAAATTTAACAAAAAACAAAAGTAATAGTAATTACTTGCTCATAGTTTTAAGGTTCGATTTGGTGTAATATGCGAATTTCGTCTAGAGTAAAAATATTTTAAACAGAAGAAAAGATAAATCTTTTCTCCAAAGTACTATGGTAATGATGGATATAATTTTTTTGCTGCTTAGAGAAATAAAAATAAATAATAATTGATTCATCTTCTTTATATCATATATCATTTCAACTGCACTGAATCTTGATTTATTTTGCAACAATGTAAAACTAGAGAAACGAGAATTAAGTAAAAGGTGAGATACATATTCATGTTTTCAACAAAGAACGACTTAAAGTAAAATAATAGAGTGGAATTAACAAATATAATGAGATGTATGTAAATGATAATCTAAAGGGTTAATTTCAAAAAGCAACCTGAACTATACGGGTTTTTATACTTTGCAACCTAAAGAATTTATTTTTTCCGATTGGAACCTGTATTTTGCGAATTTGCTCACTTTGCAAATCCGGTCATTTTTTCCGACTGTATAGGCCACGTGACAGTCACGTGGCCACTTTTAAGTGTATTTTCAGTTTTCTTAAACAAAAAATACATGTATTTCTAATTTTAATTACTAATTTTTTTTATTTCACCGTATACTCACCAATCCAAAGTACGTATATATTAGGATATTCACATCCTGCGGAGCAGAAAATCAAAACCCTTGCGAACTCAATTGTTCTACCCCTAACCCAAATTCCAGATAATTCCATGGAAATGCAATGCAGGTGTGGCGACGCTGTGGAGCTTCGCACATCGTGGACGGATCGCAACCCTGGGAGGCGGTATGCCGTGTGCGAGCGATTTAGGGTAAGACGTGACTGTTTCAACTGATTTTTCTTAATTAGCAACTATATAATTTCGTATTCCTCAATGATTAGCCAGAAACCAAACTTGATTTCGATGGGTAAATGCAGTCGAGATTTGTTGCATCAACAAATTAGGGTTTACTGTTGTTTTGTGGATTTATTGTTGTTTTTAGGGATTATCTGAAAATGTTGCATCAACAAATTAGGGTTTACTGTTGTTTTTGTGGATTTATTGTTGTTTATTTTTGGTTCCGGGTAACAGGCTGCAAATGGGTGCGACTTTTTCCGTTGGATTGACCCCCCAGCTGGTGAGAGGGCTCGACAGATAATTCCTGGGCTTTTGAGACGAGTCAACAACCTCCAAGGTGACCTGATCCGCGCGAATAACAACGAAGCTGAAAATGTAAGGATCGTGCTACTCGAAGAAGAAATTGCTCATGCGAAGAAAAGGGAGAAGTGGATTTGGGTGGTACTAGCAATTTTCGTTGTACTCTATTTGTGTAAGGCTTAGGCCATTGAAGTAGTATTATTTAGTAATCATTTTGGGTGTTTTAGCAAGGGAAATTGAGTAACTTCTAGTATGCAGTAGTGGGGTCTTAGATTTGAGGTTTCTAGTGTTGACTCAAATGAATCATATCAGCTTGTAATGACTCTTTTTGTAGTATGGTAATGACCATTAAGCTTAGTTTGGGATGCCTCAAAATGTTATGTTTATGAAATTTGCAAATAATATTTTTTTCTCCCCATTTGCATATGTTTATCGATTAACCATTCAAATTGATAGTTTAGGGAATATAAATTAGACAAAAAGCATTTCAGATTGATGGTTTACATAACATTTTATCGACAAAAGCCATATTAATTGACGCCCTGCATACAAATTTATCGACAAAATAGGGAGTAGAAAGCAGAGAAAGGTAAACTCTGCACAAAGCAGAGAAATGTATCGACAAAATAAGGGTTAAAAAATTCCAACATACTCACAATTTGAAATTAACTTAAATTGACCAAACCGTGGTTCAACGACATCTACAAGCCAAAATTAACTTAAATTCAACAAAACAAAAGGGTTAAACAAAATCAAACACATTAACCAAACTGTCCATATCATACATTCAACATTGGAATGATGTTCATATCATGTTTGTCCATGAATCAAGTACATGGATATTAGTTTGGCTACCTGACTGCACCAACAAGATTATGCAAAAAGCAGAGGTTCACTAAACCTCATTTCCAACACTAGTGTTTTCATCCACAAAAGACACTTGTAAGGTGTGCACTACCACAATCCACCTCTTAACATACCAAACTTCCAAAAAATAATCTCATTTGAAGATTGCAGTCAGTTGCCCAAACTAATCAAAAAGAAATCACCCACAACTACATTTGCGCACATTTAGGTGTGCCTTCTGCTGGGATAAACATCTTAGGAGATGCTGCTTCACGTATGGTGTTCGAGAATCTAACTTCACTCGTGAGGGTACTAGCTCCGGGATGTGTAACAGGCTTGATGAAATTCTTGGGATTGGGCTTGTCAACCAGAATAGAAGAACCAGCCACGGGATCCCTAGGAACGGGCTTCTTTCTCACCTGATGACGAAAATGTATTAAGCCAAAGTAATCGATGAAATTAATGAAAAAGTTTTAAAACACTCAAACAATATGATATTCACCTCAAGCTTCCTTCTAGCAGTGGGATTTTTAACAGCAGAGACCGATGTTGACTCTTGTGTGCCCCTATGCACTTCTTCAGTCGTGGTCGTTTTTTGTTTAGCATACCTCTTCGGTGTAATTTTCCTTGGGGTTTGCTTTTTAGACGGTGTTTTTTTGGGAGTCGAGGCCTGTGGAAGATTAGATGGCTGACCTTCGGGCTTCAGATTCAGCTGCAAGGATTCTTCGATAATTCGCATGGCTTTGCTCCTAGTCATCCGTGAAGGGGCTTGCTCGTCTCTCTTGGACAACATGCTTCTAGTTGTCCTTTTTGGTGTGAGCACGTTCTCTTGAGGTTCCTGTAAATCGCAATAACCAAAGTATACTTTAAAAATGGTTGCTAAGTATGGTTTAGAAACTGGCAAACATACATATGCGTTAGATTGAAAATTTTACGGTCGTAATTTGTGATGCTTCTTGGGTTGATGTTATGTTCCACCATTGTTCCGGAATCATATCCAAAGGGTCCAAATCATCACTCAAATCAACGAAATCAGTTTTGTTGTTGTTGCTCACCTAATTCAGTGATACATAATATAATGTAGGGGGTTTCCGATTAAAATATTCGAAAAAGCGGACTTCACAAAAAAAGATCAAGTAATATACTTTCATACCTTGTCCTCGTTCTTGCCAGATTTTGATGCTGTTGTGTTCTTCTTCGGGGGGAAAACCATGCCTCTCTTCTTAGGCTCTTTGTTAATCGTTTCACCGGGTGTAGCAGCCTTCCGTTTAGTTGGCTTATAAGATATAAAAAAGGGTAAAACATAAAACCATCTTAAGTTGAAATCAGTAATGAAAACCAGTAAAATAGGACAAAAATCATCAAATTTTTACCTTTTTCACTGCCGGGACAGCAGCTTCAGTTCCAATTGCATCTTTACTGGTCCCTTCACCCGAACCCTTAGACTTTCTGTTTGGAACCTAATTTATTAAATTGAAACAATTAAAGTAGTTAGATTGAGACAATAATTTCCAAAAGTTTGTAATACATCAAGTCTTCAATTATACCATTTTCGACCCGGGAGCAACTGATTTTTTTTTAGCTGCAGCTTTGCTAGACCCTTCACCCGAACGCTTAGACCTACCGATTGGAGACTTCAAGAAAGATATACAAACAAAGCTAGGATGAGAGCCCTCAAAAAATTAAGTTATTGCAAATTGAACTGGTAATGTAATAAATTAGACATACCTTTTGAGCTGCCGGGATGTCCTTTCCTCTACGAGTGCTCATTGGGGACTCCACTTGGGTAGGAGGTTTCTTAGGACAGGCTCGAGCATTGTGATTCTTCTCGTGACAGAGAGAGCATGTCATGACTGAACCCTTTCGAGTCAGTTTAATAGGTTTATCATCGTTCTTTTTCTTTCGTCTCCCTTTTTTAGGCTGGCTAGAAGAGGCCCCTGTTGCACCTTCATCAGGCCTTGGTCTTCTTTTGTACAACTTAGGTCTCCGGGGCATCATCTGAGATAAAGGCGGGAGCAAAGCAGGCCATTCGGTTTTTGGCCAATTATCAGAGGCATCTAGGGTACCAAGAAAGTGGCTGTAGGCTTTCAAGAATGTTTCTTTTTTGTAGTAAATACTCACGTAGCTTTCGGGATTTTGTTCAAGATAGTAAATGGCTGAGATAGCGTGGCAACAAGGCAGACCAGATAATTCCCATTTCCGGCAGCTACACGTCCCCTCACCTAGATGGACTTTACACCGAGAACCCCAAGGACTCTCTACCTCAAACTAGTTTTCACCGTTCCAAACGGCACGATACTCCATCGCTTTTTTCTTTAATTCCTCCAACATCTGCTCAACAATAGGGCAAAATTCACCATGATAAGACCGGATCTTATCCCTTCTAATATGGATCCTCTTCATCAGTGACACTCTAACAGACTCGAGCATCGAAATGATCGGTTTTGATCTTGCCTTTAAAATCATTGAGTTGAAGCTCTCACTCATATTATTCTCAAGTTTATCGCAGCAAGAATATGTCCTAAAATGGCTTCTACTCCAGTGATGAGGAGGCTTACCTACCAACCAATTAAATGCCCCATTATCCACCTTCCTTATCTCTCCCATAACGGACTGAAAATCGACCACTCGACTAGCCCGGGCAGCCTTCCAGAGCAGGTTTTTCAACTGAAGTCCCTTATGATTCAACTTAAAATTTTGATAAAGATGTGTAACACAAAATCTGTGTTCACATCCAGTCATCAGAGTGTCAACAGCATCTACCAAGCCCTTTTGCTTGTCCGACATCACGGTCCATCTAGAATGATTATCCCCACCTAAATCTCCTAGCAAAAGAGTAAGAAACCAAGTCCAGGTTTTCTTCTTCTCTTTCTCAACAATGGCATATGCAAATGGAAACACCCCATTGTTCCCGTCAATGCCACAAGCAGTTAAAAGAATCCCCCCCGCTGCAGTTTTTAAATGACATCCATCTAAGAAAATAATGGGTCGACAACCCTCTAAAAACCCTCTCTTTAGAGCCCCCCAACAGATATAAATTCGCTTAAATCTAGTACCCTCGGCTGTTTTTTGGCACTTTATTTTCACGGTCGTACCCGGGTTGGTGTCCAAAATCTCTGCAGCATATGACCACAACATGGCGTACTCATCACTCTCACACCTAGTCCCATGTTTCAGCACTAAATTCTTAGCCCTATAGCACGCTTGCTTACTAACGGTCACTTTCAAATCATTATTGATCCAAGAGACCATGGACTCAATGGGCCAATTAGGGTCAGTGTAAATCTTATTCTTATAGACATCAGCTATAACCTTGGCGTTGGCATGCGAAACTTTTTTACCTCTCGGGCACTTATGCTTATCACACAGGGTCTTAACTTGGATTGTCCCTTCACCCTTCATTGTTGAGCCAAAGATCAGCCAAGGGCAAGTCCGATGTTTGCACTTGGCTTGAACCTTGTCAACATTATTAATTGTGAATAAGATCTCCCTACCATTCACAATAGAGTGTACCCTAATCGCCCTCCTAAATGATGCAATTGTTTCAAAACACTGACCTACGAAAAACTGTGGATGTGCAATGCCATCACGGGGGTGCTTGAAAATGGGATGTCCTTTGTGATTAGAGGTTGCCTTAGGGGTTGTGTTTGTGCTCGTGCTTGTGTTGGCAGTTTGTGCGGTATTTGTGCCACTACCAATCCCACCAAATTCAACCCCATCATCTATGTTCTCCTCAAAGAAGCGATCATCTTCATTAGACAGCTCAGATTCAGAATCAACAAACTTTTTAGATATATGAGAATCTGAGCCGACTGAATTAAGATCATCGCTCTCATCACTACTAACAAGTTCAGCAAACTCATTGGGTATGAAATGTGAAGGAGGTGTTTGAGGCCTATCATTCTTTCCATTAAAAAACACAAGTTGGCTCTGGGTTTCAGGTTGGGGATTAGACGTTTGACCCTGCCCTTCAACAACCCTACTATACCTATTGAATTTTTCCCCAGAGTGACTCACGTAGACAGCAACCATGCTGAAACAGTCCCTAAACCCACCTAAATTGGTTGCATCCATGTCAACTTCTAATGGCCACAAGTCACTACAATTGTGCACCCCTCTCCTATTGTAGTACAGTTTATCCACGTCGACTAAACCTAATTCTTTAACCATTTCACTCAACTCAATCATTGACATCTCATCCGGGTCGCAATAGTCTATGTGGGCAACAGAACCCCCCACATAGACTAGAATACCCAAATCACGAAAACAACCAGAATGATGCATTTTAATCGTAAATAGCTGCTTGCAATCACCTATGTTAATAAATAAATACAGATAAACCATAAAATTAACAGAAAACATTGACTACCAAATACAAAACATAAAACTATACAAAAATATCGAAAAATTACATCTTTACTGAACACTGTAAAAACCCTAAAATTTACTGTAGTTATTTCAAAATGAACAAGATATAACCAAGTAAACTAAGAAGAACTATTAAATAACTGATACCCACTACACTCCAAGATACACATTGCGATTTTAAAAACCAAGTCATTTATCAAGAAAAAATATTAAAATAAGCAGATTTTTACCCACTAATCCACACTAACCCAAAATCCCCAATTTAAATACTCAGAATTACAGGTTCCAAAAAACGACAACAATGCTAGAATTTAACCCACTACAGCCAACGTCAACATCATATAGTTCACTAATCGTAAAGCCCATTCAGTTAGCGTCACATACCATAATCAGGAACAAGGGAGCCATCCCGTAGCTTGCACCGTCGTTCATCGCGGACTCTCCACGGCATCGGAAACTCTATTAATCGGCGTCGCGGATCTACAAGGATTTGAGGGAAGGAAAGGTCGGGGTAGAAATCGCGACAAGGTTGGGAAGAAATCGCGACAATGGTTGGCTTAGGAGAGGAAGAAAGTGACCTTTCAAATTACCAAGGGGGTAAATCTAATGGGTAAAGTGAGTATACGGTGAAATAAAAAAAATCAGTAATTAAAATTAGAAATACATGTATTTTTGGTTTAAGAAAACTGAAAATACACTTAAAAGTGGCCATGTGACTGTCACGTGGCCTATACAGTCGGAAAAAATGACCGGATTTGCAAAGTGAGCAAATTCGCAAAATACAGGTTCCAACCGGAAAAAATAAATTCTTTAGGTTGCAAAGTATAAAAACCCGTATAGTTCAGGTTGCTTTTTGAAATTAACCCTAATCTAAATGATAAGTAAAAAGTTACTTGCTAGTCACCTATTATAGCAGGTTAAATTTTTAGGTGTATTAATACACTAGGTGTATTGTAGAATTACCCTTATCTTTAATTTGTTATTTTATCTTTTTATTGGTCTCTCTTGATAGAGTTTTTCGGTCTTTCTTTATGAGAGTTTTCATCTCTCTTTATTAAGTAAGAATATATGTTTCCAAAATAATAGGAGCTATGCTTTCGTGATGTGTTTTGAAGATTCAATCCTCATTGGACTTTTCAACCGTAGTTTGTTTATTTCTTGAGGCTTTCACCAAAAGACCAGTGATAAACTTGAGATCACTTATTTTAAAATGTGATTTGTTCGATGCAATTACGATTTGTCTGATTTTTTAGGTTTAGATCAGTATAAATTTAAATCTAATAGTTATGTACTTCGATTGTTTTATATTAGCTTAAATTATTTTGATCTTTTTTAGGTCAATCAGTACTAACTAACTCCAGCGATTTAATAATATTTTGTTATACATGGCTGCAAAGCACCTAGCAAAAAAAACAAATACTTGCATAACCTTTATAGATACACTTAATTTTTTAAGTAAACCTAAATATAGACATATATCACAAGCCAAAAACTTGGGTGCATAAGATGCACCATAGTGTTATTATTTTTTGCGCGCGCATTTTATATATTTAATAGCCTGTTTGTTGAACACTAAAAGTAAGTGGTCTGGTGGTATTTAATGCAGTCTTAAATATCTCAACCTTGAGGTCAAGGGTTCAATTCTGTTACAACATATACTTTCAGGCATCACAACGTATACTGTATCGAAATATTAAATATACTGTGAGTATTGTAAGTTGGAAAAAAAAAAATTCGCAGTATAAAACAAAAATTAACTAAAACAACGTATACTGTCAGACATCATAACGTTCAATTCCGTTTGCATCTTTTTTCCTTCTTCCTTTATTTTTTTTTATATACACCACATCGAAATATTAAATATACTGTGAGAATTGTAAGTTGGAAAAAATAAATAAATAAACATTTTGCAGTATGAAATAAAAATTAACTAAAACAACATATACTTTCAGGCATCACAACGTATACTGTATCGAAATATTAAATATACTGTGAGTATTATAAGTTGGAAAAAAAAAAATTCGCAGTATAAAACAAAAATTAACTAAAACAACGTATACTGTCAGACATCATAACGTATACTGTATCGAAATATTAAATATACTGTGAGTATTGTAAGTTGGAAAAAATAAATATTTCGCAGTATAAAGCAAAATTTAACTAAAACAACGTATACTGTCATGCAACATAACGTATACTACATCGAAATATTAAATATACTGTTAGGCATCATAATATATACTATGCTCGAAATTTGAATATACTGCTGGTGAAAAATAAAAAGGAACAACGTATACTGTCATGCAACATAACGTATACTACATCGAAATATTAAATATACTGTTAGGCATTATAACATATACTATGCTCGAAATTTGAATATACTGCTGGTGAAAAATAAAAGGTGTTGTTCATATACTCTCAGGCTTTATAACATATGCTATGCTCGGAATTTGAATATACTGTTGGTGAAAAATAAAAAGGTGCTGTTAAGAGAAGGGTAAAATGTTGCGCCTTTACCAACTAAGTTAGCGCCTATTTTGTGATTCCAAACACACCTTAATATATATAAATTGCGCGCGCAAAAATTATAAATAAGGCCCACAAAGTGTACCATAACACTCATGTGCATAAGTGTCACTCATATCACAATGGAGTACAATGACATTTAAAACTCTCGTATTTGAAAGTTTGAAGGATTTAAACCCCCGACCACAGACCTTCTTATGCGAGGCCCCCATATTTTCTTGTTGCTGTTTATATGTTTCTCTAAATTTGTGTGTCCAAAAGTATTACACTTTGCTTGGGATCCTTTGTTTCATTTTTATCCTGTTTAATAGTGTATTATTTTAAAATCGAGCTAATTATAATTATTTTTTTACGATTTTAAAGTTCATGATTTAGGCTCAGAATTCAGGATGCATGTTTAGATTCCATGTTTTAAAGTCTAGGGTTCGACTTTCTTGAATTAGGGTATATTTTATTTACTCCCTCCTTTCGACAATAAGAATTTTATTTTAAAAAAAAAAAAAAAAATTCCCAAAATAAGAGTCTTTTTAAAAAACCCGTGGCTCGTTTTATTAGTTTAACTAAAAAATAAAAAAAATATATTTTACAAATTATTATATGTACGTCGAATAAGTTTAATTACAAACTAAAATAAATCGTGTAAGCGTGACTTGACGGTTTTTAGAGATTGTACTTTTATCAAATTGATAGGAAATAAAAAGTTGTACATTTTAAATCATGACTCTTATTATGAGATGAAGGGAGTGGAGGTAAATTGTTTGCCCAAATAAAATAATCATCTCTAGAGATATGGTGAGCTCTAGCTAGCTGGTAATCCGAATGAAACTGCTGCTTGACGTAGCAAATAATAACAAATTAGATAAGCTTCCCTCGGAAAAAAAAAGTAGGCTATGAAATTTACTCGATTATATATTACATACACTAGTTATTAAATTAAGACCAATAAAATATCAATAGTCAACTAGTCCTTGTGATAAATCAATTTTTTTTTGGATTATCAATAGAAAACCTTGTTAGATGAGATCTGGGCCCTTTTGAGCAAGAGCCCAGATTAGTTTGGGCTTGCAGGTTCATTTGAAATTGAATTATTCTAACTCTTTTCACTTATAAAACTCTACTTTAATCCCTTTTTTAGTGCGATATATATTTTTAATACGCCTTGTAAAAGTTGATTTTTTTAAGTGTTCATATTGATTGAACGCTTTTAAAATATAAAAATAAGCTGAACATTACAAAATATGTAAGGTCGATATAACTACACCTTATTATATTGTTCGGACAAAGTAATCCAACACTTTATGAAAAGTGTATTTAGATTAAATGAGTTGTCAATTGCGAGCAGAGTACTATGTTTTATCCTTTTCGTTGGTGAATTAGTTATGTTTTTATGAATGGACACATGGTATGCATAGCATAAATAATTCGATAACCCATTTTTGGCACATTGTAATAATTCGAATAACTTTTTCTCCCCAATTGGGCAAACATAATCTTCTTGATGATTTTCTTCAAACATTATATTTTTGGCCTAAATGTTACTAGAAATGGTAAAACATTTGTGTCTGCACCTTTAATATTGGCTCTAATAATGGCTAAATTAAATTTTGTTCAAATTAATGATATGCAAGTTGATGGGATGCCCTCTAAAACAAGAAGGTTAATACATAAAAAATCATGAACTTTAAGTCAATTATTATTTTCAACACTTCCTTATAATTATATTTTAAAAATACGCCAATTTTATAATTTTTCAATTCAGCAAGAATTTTGCTCCAATTGATGATGTGGAGCTCGAAATTTGAATTTTAACTATGCCAATTGCATACTTGTAGTTGTGCGAATTTATTTAGACCTTTATTAAACGAAAACAATATTATATTTTATTGTTAAATCTAATGATTAAACGTTATCATTTTCATTAAACGTTATACTTGGAATTAATGAATTAAATGTTTAATTATATACATAAAGCATTTAAAATATGGGCGTTTTAGTGTAGTATGAAAACGGCCACCAACCCTCTACCAATTCTGAGAGCTGGGGCCTAGATGATAGGGTAAACTATAAACTCATTTTTATTGTATTTAATTATTAATAATTCAATTACTCTGGAATTACAAATTATAATCATAAACCAAGTTTATTTTGTGATTAAGAGGGTCTTCGGCTGAACTTATAAATTCCTAAAAACATCTTATAATATATTTAGAAGCTTATAAGCTCTTTGCAAAGTGTTTGACAAAAAAAGATGTTTAGGAGCTTATAAGACATAAAATAAGCTCTAAGATCTTATAAGATCTAAAAAAAATAAGTTGATATACCTTATCTTATTTCATTTTATTTTTTAAGATCTTAATCATTACACTCAAATTTCACACACAATTCACACACTTAAACACACTACACACAGTTCACACTACAAACATTTCACACTATACACACTTCACACACTACACACGTTTCACACACTCCACACATTTCACATACTACACACACTTCACACACCACACACATTTCACACACTACACACATGTCACACACTAATCAAAATGTGTATTGAATATTAACTTTAAATTAGACCCCATATTTATAGCTAAATTACTTTATTCAATTATAAGCTTATAAGCTCTTTTATCCAAACACTTTGTTAACTTATAAATTCCTTAAAAATTACATCTTATAAACTCTTGAAATAACTTATAAGATGTTGAAGTTTATAAGACGTTTAAAATCAGCCCAACCAAACCCCTCTTAAACATACAATTCACCAAATGAAAAATTATATTTTAATAAAGAGTACGTAATTGTACAATTGGATTTCTTGTTCACCGTTTGCTTTCAACAACCATCTATTGTGTCCTCTTCTGTTCTATTAGATTAAGACCTTTTCTTTTCTTTTTTCAAAGAGAAGATTATTTTCGTTGATTAGGGCTTCTCAAATATAATAATAGAGATACCTTTTCTATCAAAATAAAATAAATTTGGGTTAATCCTAAATGTAACCACTATGGTATGTTTGTTATATGGATGAAGATTGTATGACAAATCTATCCATGCACATTTTAGTTGTGTGAATTCTAATCTAGGGTTCATTTGAAATATAATATTTAAATTCTATAAAATATGGGAGAAAAATTTATATGTTCCTTTCTATAACTTATGTATAGAATCTACCATCTTTACAATAAATATGAAATATGTCCATTTTTACCTTTTTAGCCACACCACCACCAACCACCCCCCCCCCCCCCACCCCCTCCTCCCTAACTGACTACCCCATGTACCCAACCCCACTAGCACACGTCCCCAAAATTGTCTGCCACCCCATCACACATCAACGAAATCCAACCCACTCCTTCAACTTCACAAACTAAACCTCTCATCTCTCTCATTTGAAAATTCACCGTCTGTCAAACCTTTCCCTCTTAAAAACGAAAAATCACTGTCCGTCAAACCTTCGTATCCGTCGTCAATCCACCAAAATCTTTGAAGGGTTGTAGGCTGTATAGGTTAAGAAATGGTATCCGCTCTCAGAGGTAGGGTCCTTTTTGTTGACCCAGAGGTCGACCCTGTTGCCGACGCGGAGGACCCAGTGGATATCCCGCCGTCGACACCGACGTCTGTCATCGCGGAGCCCAGTACACTGGAGCCCGGCATAGTTGAGTCTTCGTCTCAGTGCACGCCACAATCCGTGAGCCATCGCGTGCGCACGAGAGACGCTGCCGCAAGCCCTGGGGTTCGCACGAGGTCCGCCGCCGCAAGAGGAGGGGAAATGACTTTGTCGGTAACCGAAGGTCATGCAAACGCACCCCCCAGCAACCCACCAAACATTCATGCCGCCGGACCTTCAGGCACGAAATCCACGGATTCACATGCCGGTTAAGCGGGTTCGGTGGGTGATTCGCCGCCTGGGTCTTCCGCGGATAATGATGACGGCCAGGTAACTTGAGCTTCGTATCCAGCTTCCTGTAGTTGTTTCAGTGGTTTTATCTTTTCCTGTTGTTGTTTTGGTATGATTACGGATTTTGCATCTCACTGAACTATTATTCGTTGTTTTTTGTTTGATCATTACGGAGTTCGGATAGTTATTCTGAAGTAGCTATTTTGGCTGGGTTGTGGATTATAGTTACTGTTCGTTCTGTGAATTTCTTCCAATCCATTCATAATCGTGCCCCATCGTCGACACATAGTCTGTGTATGTGCTCGGCATTTTCATTTTCCTCCAGCGTGCCTCCAGAGTATCGTGCCTGGTTTGGTTGAAGGGTGATATATGCGGGCAATTTGTTTAGATTTATTGGTGCTGTGAATTGACTGAAATGTGACATCCAGTGGTCTGATGTAGTTGTTATTGTACTGGGAACTATCACCTTACAATCGAAGCATGAATGTCTCCTTTTTGTTGTTGCTGGCTCACTTTTTTTCTGTTCAAATTCTCTTTATTTACCACATGTGATTGATGTCAACCACTGAAAAAAAAAAAAGATGACCCTCTCCAGTCGTGGGTAATGTGCGTGATTCTAAGTTGTGTTCATATTATGTGTTCGATGCATATTCATGTCTCTTTTGCAGCTAGTCTTCATAGTGTCCTGGGTTTGGTGTTAGACGCAAGCACATATAGCATATTGATTGATCAGTACGTGGTGTGTGTGCACATTTGTTTTTCCAGTAATTCTATTTGACACCAACGACATAAAACAACCCTTATCACGCGTTGTCGACCCAAAGATTGACTACGCACGAAATATGTGTTTGCTTGTATAAAACGAACGTCTGTCAATCGTGTGTGAGCACGCGTGTGGTTTTTATACGTGCCATTATGAGCATGTTTTTGCTTGCTCACTATCTGTTTTTTTGGGCAGTGGGTATGGAAGCGGCCAGATATGCAAGCTCAACAACATAGAATTAATGGATATTGTCGTTTTTCAATGGCAACCCTGATCAAGCGGAATCTCAATGAGATCGGAGAGGATGCCGTCGAGGCTTACAGGAGAACGGTGTTCGGGCCCCTTCTTGTGTTTGCCGGGGATGATCTAATTATACCAAGCGTAGCAATGGACGCCGTTGTTTCTTTCGAGATTGTAAAAAAAGGTGTTATGGGTACACCAGAGCTGTGGTTCCAAGTCGGCACGAAACCAATCAGATTCGGGGAAAGAGAATATGCGCTAGTAACCGGACTTAACTTTGGAGAATTTGACCTTGAAAATTATCAAGACCCCCCTGCTGACGGGGTATTTGGTCGTAGGATTGGGCCAGAGCCGGTTCGGATGAACCGTTTAAGGGCAATGTTTGAGAGCCGTGTGTTTAGTGATAGTCTGAATGACACCCTGAAAGTTGCGAAGGTTTTGTATTTGTACTACATCCTCCTGGGGTTAGATGCACCGAAATCGTATGTTGATCCATGGGTGTGGACTTTAGTAGAGGACGACAACGCATGGGATAGTTTCCCTTGGGGAAAATTCACTTATATGAACCTGCTACGCTACACGATGGACCTTACACTCCGAGTTACCAATGAATCGAACCGCTACCACTTCTATGGATTCACAACCGCTTTCCTAGTAAGTGGCTTCGATTAAAAAGTTAGATTTTTTGTACTGTACAGTCGCTGAAACTAACTTTTACGATTAACTAACATGGCATTCACAATGTAGGTATGGATATTCGAAGCTATTCCTCGAATCGGTGCGGACTGCGCTGAAAAAGTAGATTTAAACATGGATATGCTACCCCGCATGGTCCATTGGAGGCCTAAGAGGAGTGGGGTGAATTACAAGGCTGACAGGTTTCTTCAGCAGGAGGTAATAAATTTTGAAAATGTCATATAAAAGTGTTCTTCGACCTCTTTTATCATTATATATTTTCCCATCCTCACTTACTTAATGCTGCCTCAATTCTGTATTTATTTGTTTTTTCAGCAAATCTGTTTTACAACCCTCGTGCCAACGCCTGCCGAGTCAGAGTCCGCGTATTGGCTAAGTTTAGGCCCGGAACCCCAACCAATCCTTGTTCCACCGCCAGTCCCACATATTATCCCAGTCCCTGCTGTCAATGTAGATCAAGGGGACCCAAACGAAGAAGGACAAGATGCCCCCCCAGACCCCATGGATATACTTTCTCCTATTGCTCCAGCTCCCAATCGTCGCCGAGCAAGGGAAAACTCTCCCACAGGTTTACGACGAAGCAGCCGTATCAGGCTAGTTGGGCAATATACCTTTACAAATGATTCTGACGAACCCATAGAATTGAGTGGTGACACGTCGAGCGGGAGTGAGGAAGAGGACGAATCTGACTCTGGTGGAAACCCTGGCCATGGTGAACGAACTAGATCTGCAGCATCCAGGCGGGGGTCAGTTAGTGATGTTTGCAGAATGTTGAGACAAGAAATGACGGCTGTTGTTGAAGAAATTATGCCTGCCCTGATACGTCGCGAACTAATCGAGGCATTGAAGACAGAGGTTCCGGTCATCGTTCGGGCAGAAATTAATGGTTTTTTTTAGAGGCACGGTGGTGCCACGAGGGGCTTGAGCCAGGTAATAATTATTTCTTAGGTTGTTACCAAAATATTTGTCAAGCAATGTGTTTCAATCGTGTCAGTTCCTGACAATCATAGTGTTCTGCAGGGTGGTACAAGTGCTGGAACAGCGGGTCCAACCAACACCCCAACTGGAGTTGCAGGTGTCGGTTCCTTCGGTTCGCCGCCGGTTAGTTATTAATGATTCAGCACCATAATTCTTCCCCTCACCTTGACTCCTTATGTTTACACTTTACCGAATCTGTCGACTATTTCATGAGCTCGGTCAGGGCCGAATGGTTGATTCCACTCCAACAACCGGCGATGCAGTTTTGCCAGACGATTTAGGTGGCACCTCCAAAGATGCGGCACAAACTCCAACTGGTAGGCAAGATGCCATTGAGAAGGAGATCCCCATTGCATCCCAACTTATTACTCCTGTCGGTACTGTACCCATGCCACAATCTGACCCAGCTACGGGCCCTGAAGGAGACTTAAGTGGGTTTGATAACGATCGACAGGTTGATGCAAGCACTGTGGGTGATATTGGTGTGGATACCACTGACGTTGAGTTTGACTTACCAGCTGAGGACCCTCCGAGAGTTGTTAATGCATTAGAGATTAGAGAGGAAGAGGAGCCAATAGGCCCCATATCAATGCCTGCTGAGCCAGATTCGTCTGATCGAGGAAGGAGAGCTGTAAGAACTCGAACAGCGTCAACATTAGTGATGAGCCCGTACAGGGTGTTTGAACGGAGGCAGATGGCGGATAAGCGTGCTTTCGCTGCTTTTATGAGATCTGATAATTTGTACTGGTCTTATACCTTAGACATTTTACGTGGGTTGTTATGCGCGTCTTATAGGCATAATATTTGCTCTAACTCACTTCTTTGCTTTGCAAATTTTTTGTTCTGTAGACGGAATGTGGGACTAGGCTGGAATGTGGGAAAGGATTTTTTTGAGCAGATTATCGATCCAACTCAGCAGTTTGAAGAGTCGGTATGTTCAGCTGGCTTGCAGTGTTAATGCTGTGCTAGCCACTCCACATATAGGACTTCCCTGATCTTTGTTGTGTTTATTTTTGTCGTTCAGCATTTGGATGCATATCTTGGAATTCTGATGTCTGACCCAGTCATGGCTAAGGTAAAAGTAAACGAGGACGTTGCTGGGCAATATGTTATTGTAGATACTATATTTCAGGTAAATGTGACTATCTATCATTAGTGTATTTTATTTTATTCAGTGCTGAAGCCCAATTTTGCGTTGGACCTTCATTGAATCCGGCTGCCTTGTTTTGGTTCATTTCGTCTAGAATCAATTCCACATTTGAGTGTGCGAGATAGTATCAATTGAAAATTTTGCTTTCTCACAGTTTAACTAGTGTACGGTTAACATTACATCATGAATTAACCGCTCACCCATTCAACGCGATTATTGTGAAGTTTAGAGCACTGGCTTATTTTCGGTTAGAATTTCTTGCCTGTTTTACTCTCGCATGTGACTCGTATTACTTATAACTTAACGTGCATTTGTTTAATATGGCCTTAGCAAATTTTGAAAGAGGTTTGGGAGACCCGATATCCGCTTATAAACAATGAGCTGCAATACACGAGCCATAGAGAGTTTGATCCTCGAACATATGCAGAATCTGATTCCATACGTCTACGGACTTGCCCCCGGGTGGCGCAACATAGTCCCTTGGTCACGAGTTAATACGGTACTGATGCTTGCTCACCTTATTATTCCATCTACCAATTCGTTACTTTGTATCCTGCATTTACGTTGCTAGTTTTCTTGGTCTTACTCTGTGTTTGTGCGTCCCGTATTAGGTCATTACTGCCTGGCATTTTAGAGACCACTGGGCGTGCATAAAGTTGAGGCTGGTTCGAGCAAGAGTTGTAATTTATGATTCGTTGAGGCATAGATGGACCCCTGAGATTGAGGATAAGCGTTTCATTCACCTACTCCCGTTGATACGCATATTGCCCTCGTTGCTTGTCGAAGGTGGATTTTATGCAAACCGTCGTGACCTCCAGCCAGTGCTGCGGCAGTGGTCAGTGACCGCTTTTATGGACATTTTCTGCTATGACCAGGAAGATTCAATCCAGTGCGGTCCGTATTCTTTAGCTACAGTCGAGTGTTTACTGACGCAGACCGAACCTGCTAAAGAAAAGGTCGAAAGTCGGATGCGGGGGAAGTATCGTCGACATGTGAGAGACACAATATTCCGCTACAGCACTCCGCCGGACACGTTAGGTGATCGGGGTCCCTCTGTGCGTGGTTGAATTGTGACATTCAAAGACAATGCAGGTTGCCTGGGGGTATGAGTTCGTGTTTAAAGGTTGGTTACGTGTCAGTGTTTTGTGTTGATACAATAGTTGTGGGTGTTATTTCCACATTCCAAATCACCAAAAGAAACCACCTACCCAAAATGCATTGTCCATCCATTCATACTGATTTATCGATAAACAACCATGCCTAGAAGCCCGTCTGATCTGTGGAGGCCGCAAAGTGAATATTTCTATACCGAAGGTTGGACCATCGGGATAAACGTAGCACTAATCGACTCTCTCGCTTGCACCTGTATGCTTAGAGGGTGCCTCCTCGATGAGTGTTACGACGAAGCAATATCCAATGGTGTCTTCGACGTAGCAGTCGAGACTCTACAAGTTTGGCCGAAAATGAAAGTCGATTTGGAGGTGGAAAAGTTGCGTACCCGATACGATGTCTTCAGATGGATAACCGACGACCCAGACGTCCGTTATCGTCAACTTGACAACAAGGTGGTGGCAACCAATGCTACATGGGAACGACTATCAGAGGTATAACTTCATATAATATATTTGTCACTACCCGTCTGACCTAGTAACTTTACGTCCAATAGTATTGTAGGTACGTATAACGTCTAAATACCAAACTCCTCCACAGAATTTTTTTTTTTGCAGCCGCGTATTATCACAACGGCGAACCAAGCTGGGAAAAGTTACAGGAGATCTTTGGGCGGGTAGATGGGGTGACGCCATCTACATCATCTTCTTCCGGTGGGGACTCTATGGTGTACGAGGTCGACCCTATTGAAGATGAGCTTGCCGAATGGACGGGAGGGTTAGACTACAATGCATACGACGAGCCTAAAGATAATAATGGAGGCGATGGTACCTATTAGAAAGCGGTTAGCCGGGTGGTAAGAGGGGTGGGGGCAGGTGGATGGTTTAAGGGGTCAAATTCTAATGTCATCATGATATATGCTAGTTTATAGTGGATATATTTAAGTACGTTGTATGGGTCCATAGTCTTGCAACCGTAATACCGGTGCATATCCTCGGGCGTTAGACCTACAAACGCCCACCTGAAGTTAAATTTTATTCAGGATATTATATTTTTTTTGAACCTGGCGCGCTTAAGCTTATTGTTGTACTGTTGTGTACTATCTATTTGACTGGAAGTACATACCTGGATATATGTATACCAGATATTAGGCACATTATGACTCATAACCGTGGTCTTACAAAATACGTGCAATTTCGCAGACGACATTGTTATGCACCGATGCTCATGCATCGGAAAAGCAATTGACTCCCCTTTTTTCGTGCTAGCGTTGTGCCCTTTATTGAGTTAAGTTCGCTTCGTTTTTTTTTTTTTTTTTTTTTTGTGATTAAAGTAAAATTCAAACCTTAATTTTGGAAATTGCAGCTGGAATTTATCCGGGAGTTGATTTGAATTGTTACTACTATGCGGTTCGATTAACTGTTTTGATAAGTTATCACAATCACAGTAACATTTAATTAAGTATCTTAAACTCTATTTCTATTAATAAGAAAAAGGGAAAGGGGGGATTGGAGGAATGAGGTGCCATAGGATAGTTATCAGTTCAAATTCAAATGTCCTCCCCAACCCACTTATAAAATGCAACCACTAGCGACGAAACAAAACTACTATGCATGTAATAATAAACGCTTCGTGCCAGTCTACAGTGACATCACAGGCACGAAGAAGCAGAATCAACGATTAGTCTTGTGTACACCTTGCAATGTTAACTATGAAACCCAACGCAGTCATTCAACAACTTTAACATGTACCGTGCCAGCACATAACTGCATCGCCCGAGTATAAACTATCGCTGACTAAATGGGCAAGTCTCCAACAGACGGGGCCTATATGAAAAGCTAAACTAAAAGTGTTTCCATGTAATTTAAAAATGTTCGTGCCACTCTTCATAAGCACGATGAAACAACATCGCGTCCCAAAATGTGATATCATGCTGCTGAAGCACACGGCACCACCGAAGATTAACTTTGATATAGGTGTTATGTAGTCAATCAAACGCTACACCACGAAGCATGCCTGCAAATATATTAACATGTCCCCCGCCTTTTAACTTCATGGTGAAATGAGGCAGGTATCGACTGGACATGTCGAAACAGTAACATTAGCATGTGACTATTCTATATTCGTGCCTGCTTAATTTTTGTTTGATATTCCACGACATATATGATAGGACAGTAGCGTGAAAAACATTTCTAGTGTTGCAGGCTCGACCTTCTAAGCCTGACATACATAAGTTTTACCTAGCTCATTTGAATACACGGTATTCGTGCCAGATAGTGATTGTGTTAGACCTGACGCTAAACGACATGTGTAGTGATTTATAGTTCCTGCAACACTACCTGGATATATATATATATATATATATATATATATATATATATATATATATTATCTGTTACATAAATGAGCCCTCATACATGCATATATATGTGGTTGTAACTTTACAGCCATTTGCAATAAATAATCAACAAAGTCTTAGAAAACTAACTAATCCAATGCCTCCAACACCTACGAGAATTTGGAAACCCCAGTCCGAATATTTTTATACAAACGGTTGGACACATGAAATGCATGTGGTGCTCATTGACTCCATCGCAAGAACTTATCTGAGGAGGAGCAAGTTACTAAATGAATGTTACGAGGAGGCATTGGATTATGTGTTGTTCGACGTGGGGGTGGAGACCGGGAAGGAATGGCCCTCTGCAAGGTTGTCAACTGAAATTGCAAGACTAAGGGAGCGATACGATGTCTTCAAATGGGTTAAGGAGCACCGTTTGGTTCGTTACAATACCCAAACTAACAAGCTATTCTCCGATGACAGCACATGGGAGACTCTAACTGAGGTAATTTTGTAAACATTACTCTCTAACATTTCGTAGTACATTGAGATGCATGCATGTAGTGTTAGGCAATAACATAGGTTTTTTGTTGCTTAGAAATGCGAGTTGGCCGCTGCTTACTACCACGAAGGAGAACCTAATTGGGATCAACTACAAGATATCTTTGGTCAAGTCGAGAACACACCACCATCGGCAGAAACCAACAATCAATCTAGAATCATGGAGGTGGGTAGAGACAATGTTGACGGTGAAGACTGGGTGTGGGACGAGGGGTACGATGCCGAAGACGAGTACGATGACTACGACGGATGTTAGTTCAATTATCTTGTTTGGACAGGAGAATGTGAATGAGCGAAAATAACCTAATTTGATTTTGATTTGTGCTTCTAAACTGGCAAGTGCCAACACACCCTTAACACCCTCGTGACTGGTCAGTATATAGGCCCCTTCGCACTCGCGTTATACACCCCCTTGCTCAACGACAACCCCATTATCACGATGGCGATGAGTGTGAACCGACCACATCTTCTCGTGCCACCTCTACACTCGTGCCACAAATGTGTTGGCACGACACTCAATTTTGCACTACATGAATAAGTGTACAACGACTAGCGTAACCCTGGGAGACATTCCGGGGTTTCAGAATAGTATAAACAACCCCCTTATTATTATCTTTGTGCACTATGAGCACCCTCGTGCCTGGTCGTGCCATGCCACGACGCAGTTGCACCATAATCGTCTCTCTCGATCTCAGACTCAGTTAAGCTGGTAGACCGAAACCCCGAAGGTTCACCCAACCTAACGCTAAGTTAATTATGCATACCCATTTTATTAACTAAACTAAACTGAACCGACCACATCTTCTCGTGCCACCTCTACACTCGTGCCACAAATGTGTTGGCACGACACTCAATTTTGCACTACATGAATAAGTGTACAACGACTAGCGTAACCCTGGGAGACATTCCGGGGTTTCAGAATAGTATAAACAACGCCCTTATTATTATCTTTGTGCACTATGAACACCCTCGTGCCTGGTCGTGCCATGCCACGACGCAGTCGCACCATAATCGTCTCTCTCGATCTCAGACTCAGTTAAGCTGGTAGACCGAAACCCCGAAGGTTCACCCAACCTAACGCTAAGTTAATTATGCCTACCCATTTTAATAAATAAGCAACTCGTGCGAAGAAAAGAAAAAAAAAAAATCGCAGCTTCAAATTGTAAACCAGGAAAAAACATGGCGCGAGGAACTAGAGACAGGAGAGAGAATGAAATAAGGCAACAGAAATACAGAGAGAGGAGAAAGGAGAGATAACAAAGAGGAGAGAGACGGATGACATGTCTTGTCATTGTCTTCTCATTTATGACAGGGGAGGTGGGAGGGGGGGGGGGGGGGGGGATGGGCGGATAGGGTATATCAAAAAGCGGGGGTGGTTGCGGAATAGGGTGGGTAGGGGGTAAACTGTGGGACGGGGGGTTGGTTTCGGGGGTTAAGTTGAAAAAGGGCTAAATTCTATATTTTTTTACAAACAAGTTAGATTCTATGTGTTTTTTTACAAAAAGTGATAGTTTTGGGGGTTTTCACATAAAATATTATCCATGCACAAAGAATGATTCGACTGCACATAGATAAGATTTGTGTCTCATTATGTTATTTTAAAATAATCACTACGTATACGTATTCAGTAACATTATCAATTAACACATTCTGATAGTTATTCTAAAATATTACACAATAAAACATATCTGAAATACAGGATTCTATCAGAACCACACATTTGTGGATCTTAAAGTTCCTGTAATAAGCCACAAATGGAGCCTTGATCCCTTTTAACTATTAATGCAGGCCCTAACCGTATCTGTGCAGCTATTTGGACCCAAAGTCTGATCCTTATCTTAGGCCGTCAACTACGTCAACACAGTTTAGTCTAACTAAATATATTTTAATATTAATATATCCACATTAATAATTCAATTTTGGTAAAAGAAAAACTCAAGTTCATATATTTTCTACTTTTGAATTAATATTTTCTACATAATATTTGAAATATGTTATAGTTTTAGGTAGTTAATATAAACTTGAAATAAATAGATTTAATTTGCAATGTAATGGATTTCAAATCCATAAAGTCTTTTTAATGAAATTGATATTATAAATCTTAGGGTACTTCTACAATACAACTACATTATTAATACAATCAAGGGTATTTATGGTATTTAAATTTATTAGTTGACCCTCCCCTTTGTCATTCCACCCTCTGCCTACTGACACCCTCATCATCTCCCCTCTTTCCCACCCCACCTCTATTTCTCCTCTTACCTTCGCAGGTCTTTGATATCTTCCTTTTTATTTTTTCTTTTTTCTTTTTTCTTTTTTCTTTTTTCTTTTTTAAATTGTGTATATAGAACTTCTTTTTTAGTTGATATTAGCCATTACACTTAATACTTTCTCTGTTTCATAAATAGAGTCATATTTGCAAATGTATATTTTTTTTGTCCAATTTAATATACAACTCTCCAAAAACTATACGACTTATTTTATTTTATTTTTTTATATATTCAATCATATATATTGTGATATAAAACTTTTAAGTTTTATACCTAGACTAAAAAAACGAAACATGACTTTTATTTGGGACAATATTTTTTTTTAAACAATATTCTTTTATGAGACAGAGGAAGTATTAAATAAAAGATTGCTCCACGTGTCTTCTATATATAATTCAGCTTTTTCTTTCCGATAAAAAAAATAGATCTTCAAACATGTGGGAATGAACTTTCCAAAGGATCAAAATAGCGGGCCAAGGATGAAAATATTGGTATCTTAACTTCACAAAAATATAGATGGATATATCAATATTAATGTTGATGTTGGTAAATTATTGGGACATTGTAAATTTATTAACCTTATAGTTATGGAAAGTGTTAATAATAATAAGGAAATGAAGAAAAAATTAAGGGATTTAAGAAAATTATTTGATGGTTTATTTGTGTACTCCTCAAGTCCTTAATTTTTTGATAGAATGGCAACTTAAAAAAGACGGAGGTAGTATCAATCTTTTCAAATTTTTAAGACATTCTCGAATATTTTCTTGATATTTTTTGACATTTTTGGTATTCACAAGTATTTCCTTAATATTTCTCGACACCCATAGATCTTTTCCAATATTCATCGATATTTCTTGATATTTTTCAAATTTTCTTTATATTTTCAGCATCTTTCAATATTCACTGGTATTTTCTCGATATTCTTTTATATCTATTGATATTTTTCGACATTCATTATTATTTCCCGATATCTACTAATAGTTTCTTGATATTTCAGAATTTATCAATATTAATTTTACTGATTCCAGACCTATTTAATCTAGGAGATATCAAAATTGGTATGAATATTCACCGATATATCAACATATTTCATGAAATATCCTCGACATTTACTGATATTAATTTATATTTTATTTTGTTGATGTGGTCGAAATTCACATATGAAAATATCAATTGTCCCCTGTATTCATATCGAATCCCCTAAAAGATAAAAATATCAGTGAGTATCATCATTTGCAAACCAATAAGATACTTTGTAGTTTGTACTTTGTTTTCCTTTTTCTATTCATTATTTTTCATATAGATTTTTCAAAAGCATATGACATTTTCGTTTCTTCTAATTTTTTCACAAAACAAAATATATTGAATTAATGCTCTTTCCTTAAAACTATAATTTGACATGCATCGATATTGCATGTATGTTATTTATTTGTGTATACCTGAAAATTAGTTTTCATTTTATTTACTTTTTCTCCTTTGAGCTTTGAAATTTACAACACATTTAGTCTTTTGTTATGTTGTTCTTCTATAGCCCTACTTAAGAGTAGTTGCAATGATTAAAAAAGTTTGTCCTAATTCTATTAATAACCATTTAATTAAGGTACTTGCTGGTTTAATATTATTTGTGTGATCTCTCATTTAAAATGAAGATTTTTTTTTTTTTTAAATAATACAAAGGTGGGGTGTAATTAGGAGTAAGCAAAATTCGGTTCGATAACCGAACCAAAATTTAATTAGTAAAACTAAAATCAAACCGAATTAAAAATCAAAACCGAATTCGGAACCATTATTTTCAAAATTGAAATTCAACCGAACGAAATTTATTTGTTTTGGACGGTTTTGTATTCGATTGAATCAAAATATTTTCTCTCAAGCTTTTTTTCATTTTTCATTACTTAAAGTAAGCCCATATAAATATTTACTCATCTACTTTAAGTCCTATATATATATTAGAAAAAAAGTAAAAGACTGTAAGATTTGGTTCAATTCTATTATTTTGGTAATATTTTATTGAAAATCGAACCAAATTGAATTAACCAAAAAATCTAAAAACTAAAACCGAAAAAAAAAAATCATTTGTTTTTTCAAAAAAAAATCCAAATAAGAATTTCAGTTCAGATCAATCGGTTAATTCGGTTCGAACCGAATTATGCTCACCCGTAATGTTAATAGAATATTCACTAGATCATGGTTAATATAATCTCATCATTTAACTAAGATTCATAATGAAATGAGGATTTTGTAAAGAGCACATGCAACAAATTGTTCATTTGATATTCACTAGATCTTTGTTAGTAGTATAATAACATAATTATTAAATGAAAAAACAAATTATAATAATATGCTTTGATTTTATCTTTATTAACTAGATTTTTTTTCTAGAAAATCGAGAATCTCATTAGTTTATTTCAATTACAAGACTCTCAACCCAACAAAAAAAAATCAGGATCAATCCACACAATCGGATCAGTTGAAGAAAATAAAAAAATTGCAAGCCTATGAACAATTACCAGGGCCGGTCCAACATTTTTGGAGGCCCTGTGCGACGATAATATTGGGCCCTAGTTATTTTCAATAAATATTCAAATAAATTATATAAACAATATTATATTCACTGGACACAATATACAAAAGCAAAATAATAAAAAAAAACATAATGTTTTGGTATTAATATTTCAAATCACATGAAATGATTAAATAAAATTTCCAAAAAACTAGTCTAACTTTATTGACATAGAAAAAAAAATTCTAACGAAATCAACTATGAAAATTGAGCAAAAGGAAAACTTTCAGGAACAAAAAAAAAAAAAAATCGAAATGGCAACAGCAGGATTCGACCACTAGACCTACTGCTTGAGGGAGACCTTAACAAGAGCCCAAGAGCCAACTGGACAATAAACTCATTTGTTCATTTAGCACACAGTGTAATAAATATATCAGAACTATATCTATATATTAATATATATATATATATATATATATATATATATATATATATATAGAAAAAAATATTTGGGGGCCCTCACCGACGGAGGGCCCTGTGCGACGGCACTTGTCGCACTCCCCCGGGCCCGCCCCTGACAATTACATTAAATAATCTATCAAAAGCACACGCTAAATATCATCCACCAGAAGCCCAATAACAGTAACACCTTATTCATGCCTCGTGATTGCATGCCCATCAAGCAACGAATCGGAAAAAAAACACGAACAACTACCTTCGACTCTGAATGAAGACCATCAATTCCCATTAAACTTCGTCTTGGACGCTTGTCAATCACAACAGCCTTCAAAGTCGAAAGATTCATAGGATACCGGAGATCAAAGGCTGCACAAGGTGTGGAATGACGCACAAAGACACAGAGAAATCTCACAAAGGCAAACATGAGGAGAAGGAAAAAAAAAAATAGATAATCAATAATATGTTAGAAGTATTCCTCCATTGTCCTATGATTGGAGAATGGAGAAGAAGGAGGAGGAGATCTAAACTTTTAGGAGATGGTTTATTCAATAGATCTTGGCTTATAGTATAATCACATAATTATTAAATTTTAAATGAAAGAACTATAATATAATTTTGCATGCTTTGGTTTTTTTTAAACAATTGAGTTAATAATCAGTAATTTATGATATACATATCTATGCTAGTTTTAAATGCATTTGTGTTTAGTTTACACACACATATATATATGATATCTTGTTGATACTAAATAGTATATTTATCAATGCATAAAATCTCATTAAATTTATTATGATTTTATAAAAATATATAATTATCAGAATATTATATAAAAATAATTACATCATTATTATATAAGTAGATAAAAAAAGTTTCATAAAAGGGAAGTTAAAAAATAAAACAATGAATGACGTGTAGGATATTAAAAGTGGCGAGAGGGAGGAAGGGGGGGGGGGGGGGGTTGGGGTTGACGGGGGTGACGGGGGACGACTAGTGGAAAAGGTTGGGGTTATGTGACTTGTTGGAGGTGGGGTGAGAAAAAGAGGGTGATAAGGGGTAATTGAATTTTAATGAGACTAATTTACCCTTTAACTTTATTTTTATTAATCAATTAATCAATGGTGGATATTGAAGAATTTTTTATTCAATGATTCAAATTATAGTTGTATCAATATCATGGTTGCACCATAGAAGGACCCTAAATCTTAAATCAACCTTGAAATCCTTTGGCCTAAAGACAATCTTGATTCGTGCACTGCTTAATTATTCAACATTGTTGAGCCTTGATAATTTGAGCACAAGATAATCAAACTTAAAATCTCCTCTCATAAGCGTGTTATAGTCTTCAATTTCATTTTGTAAATGTATGCTACCATGTAGTAATTCCGTTATCCCATACGCCTTGTGCACCGTGAGAGATGACGAAATCGGCACACACAAAAAGTAGTATTAGAACGGTCACTCCTGCTCGCCTATCAACCATAATATGTTAGGGGATAATTACAAAATGATCGTCGAATTATTAACACTTTTTCACTTCGACATGTAAATTAATAACATTGACTAAATCGACTCTAACATATTTAAATATTACAACTCGAATACTGTCGGCCATAATACCATCCAAATTCATTGTACACCCGATTTTGCAAAACAACTTTTTGGGACATAATTTAGGTGGTATTCTAACCGGCAGCTTTCGAATAGTAATATTCAAATAGATTGACGGCGATTTAGTCAATATCAATAGTTTATATTTCCGAAGTGAAATAGTATTAATAATTCGGCAATCATTTTGTAATTATCTCATATATTAATGTGTCCATCAAATTGATATGACAAAATCTCATTAAAAAGACCTTAATTGTCTTATTCAAAATTCAAGAATAAAATTTTTACACATCAACCGTAATGCCACCCAGTGGGTAGGGTGTCCGTTAGGACCAAAACCAAAAGCCACCCACATGAGGAAACATCACTCATCACATAGAACCATACAAACCCAAACAACAATCACATATCTCACGCACAGAACACACTTATTCTCACTCAAGAAAAGAGGAAAAATACACACATTCACATACAGACATTATTCAATCCTTTTGAATCCCCAGTAGACACATCAGGGTTCAAACAGCTGGTGGATAAAGCTGAAGCACCTTCTTCCAAGAAGGCCGGCTACTAATATCATCCCACCAATCACTCACATGTTTCCTGTCCCTAATCAAGTACTCCTTCCTCAGAGTGCTCACCAGGAAATTACCGAATGGAAGGTGACTAAGATCGGCCAGGCTAAACGAATCGCCGGCCAAGTATTTGCTCGTTGACAGCCTCTCCTCGTAAACGTCCAACACTTTGGAAAGTTTCTCCTCGTTTTCTTGGACCTGTTTCTGGTTGGGCGTTTGGCCTAGCATCGGCCCGAACAAGAGCTGAAGTACCAAGTCGTAGAGAGGTGGATGGAAATTGTTGGCTTCGGTATCTAGCCATTGCTCTATTAGGCCCCTTTCCTCGATTGTGTTTCCCAGTAGTTCAGTTCCTTGTGACCTGTATTTCTCTGAATAGTACCTGATGATGGCCCTGGATTCTGCACAAGTTTTAATTGCCCTCTTACTTGTTCTTTAACATGATAAACTTGAGCCATTAAAAAACTAAATAATGCTTTCTACATTATTAAGCAAATCCCTTAAAAATTGTCATCCGCATATAAATCTGAGCTCTTGTAGATGCTATACTTGGTGCAAAATTAGAGGCCACTTGGACAGTAGGAATCGTAGAAAATGTCATCGGGACCACCAAGCTCGACCCAATGTATCAATAGCCCGATTGGCCTAGTCTGACAAATCTTAGAGTATTTAGGAGATGGGTCGGCTGTCTCACTTATTTTTCGCCCAACAGAATTTCAACCTAACTTGTCACATGTCATTTGCCCGGAAGGCTCGAGCTAGGCAGCGCGAATTGCCAGCTCTACATGTGTGTGATTGAGATTTGAGTGTATATGGACAATGATGGCGCACTATTGTATTCCACCTGATGTGGCATCTACATAACTTAGATTACAGCTCTTAAAATGCCAAGAAACATAACTTAGAGCACCCAAAACTAAAGAAAATGTTTCCTACAAATTACGAATAAAAGGCTAGAGCCCTAAAGAAGCAAAAAATACGTATTTTCTGCACGAGCCCTTGGATAAGCCAAGAAATTGTTATAATAAAAACCAGAACAGAGGGACACTTAGAGAGAAAGGTTTTGCCAAGAAAGTTGTTTGGAGAATTGCAAAACTTGTACTGTAATTTATTGGGCCGGAAATGAAAATTACCCTTGAATAATCGCATATGCACCACACACGATCGTATCAAATTATAGATGTTCATTTTTTAGATTATTATGCGTTCCAATGGCCAATTTTAAAATGTATTTTGTGTTACGTTGTACATCACGGTGACAAGTCCAAGTCCTTAGCAATGTCGGAAGAATGAAAAACCCCAAAGTGAAGCAGTCATATGCAGTGCATGAACAATTATTTGGCGAGAATTTCCATCCTAGTTTACAGACAACTAAATTCGAACATTTGGAAAGATAGAAATAGTGGTTTTGGAATCCGCGGTAAGTTACGTGACAAGTTTTGCAATTTGTCCGGAAGTTGTTATCTAAACTCAATGAATCAGAGCCTTCTAAAACCAAAGTTTTTTTTTTTCTTTTCCTGAATAAACTAGAAAAAGCCAAAAAAAAAAAAAAAGGGATAACAGAAGAGCAATCAAACGCCAGGAAAATGGTGTATTACCATATAATTTGTAGTCTCCATCTAGAATAACAGGAACAGCACCGAACGGCTGCAAAATTGCAGAAAAACACAGATTAAACCATGTTTGTACTTGATAATAAGGAAATAAGAAAGGGGAAAACAAACTGCAAAATTGCACAGGAAAGTTAAAAGGGGGAAAAGAACCTGCAAATTGAGATAGTGAGGCGTCTTGTGCTCGCCTTTGAGAAGATCAACATCGACAACCTCGAAGTCGATTTCCTTCTCGATTAAACAAAGAAGCACTCTCTTAGTTGAAGCGAAGGCGGGTCCGTACACCTTCACCACCATTTTTGCTGTGCAAATTAGGACTGAGTTGGTGCGGACTTTATAGGCGTTGCGCACAGATAGATTTATCCTTAATAGGAATTTGTAGTTTACAACTTTAAACGCTCCAAATGTTAGGTAAATTTTTTGGGTAAATACAGTTTCCAATGGAAAAGACGGAAAACCGCGAAACTATGTATCATGAATTATGTGATCGTGAGTAGGGATGTACACGAGTCGAATCAAGCCGAACAGTCTAAGGTTCGAGTTCCGCTCAGTTAAGTTTTTATTGTGTTCGAGTTCGGCTCGTGTTCGTTCGAGCTTCTAAAATTTTGTTCGAGCTCGGTTCGTTTTGTACTTACTAGGTTCGCGAATAGTTCGAGCTCGGTTCGCCAAAAGCTCGATAACGTAATAAACGAATATAGTTCGAGTTCGAGTTCGTTAAGCGTGTAATTCTAAACTCGCAAATAGTTTGAGCCCGGTTCGATTCCTATTGAATCCAATTTTTTGCATTATTTAATTTTTTTTATATATATATAAAATATTAATGAATAGTTCGCGAGCCTAGTTCGCGAGCTTGCAAACCAAACACCTATAGGTTCGAGCTCGACTCGAAAAAAATTTTGAGCTCGATATTAAGCTTGAGTTCGGTTCGTTTAGGCCAACAAACGATTCCGAACGAATATATTTTCGAGCCAAGCCCCGAATAGTTCGCGAACAGTTTGGTCGTGTACATCCCTAATCGTGAGTCATGGACGTTTGTAAATAATTATCGCTTTTCTAGGACGGTAAATAATTGTGGTTTTAAAGAAGTAATTTAAATTATCTCATCTGAATTAATTGTCATTGTCGGAGGCCTTATTCTTTATAGAAAATTGGGTATAATGAAAATTTAGTTAGAAGTGAATACACTAACTGTGATTTACATGTTGAGAAATGATGTGGTTGTTGGCTTGAAGCATCAATAGCTTTATGCGAAATTCTCGAAACTTACAGATGATATGGTATTGCGGGTTTCGCATATCCACAAGGAAGGAAACAAGATAGCGGACTATTTGGCAAATAAAGCAATTCAAGAAGAAAGTTCACTTGAATTTTTCGAAATAGAAACATGTAATAGACTTAAGTGATTTATTTTTGTAGATGTTTTGGGGCTATCCAACTTTAGATTTCGATAATCATTTTCAATTGTAATGACAGTTTATGTTTTTGTTTGTAAATTTCCAGAATTGATTCAATATACAGGATGAGGATCTGCCTAATTCCCCATCATGCTGATGGATTGAACAAAAATAAATAAATAAATATCTCAATATCTCATAAAAAAATTAATTTAAATATTTTTTTTATATAAACTTAGAATTACATAATTTGTTAAAATAAAATAATTTTGGTTTAGATTTTGCTTGAAATTGAGTGACAACAGTTTCTCAGGATTAGATAATGATTATATCTTGATTAGAAATGATTATGATAATCAGTTCTCTTAAGTGTTCTCAAAAATATTTTTTTCTTATACACCAGCTGCACGGATTTTATATTCGTGCAATTTGGTTGTCAGCGAATCCATAAGTTGTGCGTATTTTTTCATGAAAATTCTATTAGCGTTTATGATGAAATGTATTACCTATTATGACAAAATGTATTATGCTGAAATGTATTTGTGATTATGCTAGAATGTATTACTTGCTCTGAAAAATATATTATGCTGAAAGATACTACCTCGTCCCAAAAAAATAGACTTACTTTGTATTTTCGTCTGTCTCACAAAGATAGGCTTGTTACTATATTTAGCACATAATTAATTTCTCATTTCCATCTTTACCATATTTAATGTATCTTTTTACTAAATATGTAAAACTTTAATACTCTAACTATAATAACTTCTTATTTATTAGTCTGGATAAAAAATATCTATAAGTTCATCTTTACGAAACGGGAATAATAATTTCTTTCTTCAAAATAAATAATCTTTACATCTTTATGAAAAACTTCACACACCTCTTGAATCCTCTGCCATAGCTCGAATTATAGGGATAGTGGTGTACATAAAAATTTGGGGATGTGACTGATTTATTTAATAAACTTGATAAGAACACAACTTTTGACTCAAACAAATCAGCCACATCCCCAAATATTTACGTATACCAAAAGTTTGTGTTCTTTTCAAGTTTGTTTCTTATTCTTATTTTAAATAGTATCAGTGTTAGTGAGTGAAGATTCGGGTCAAAATAGCCTTTCAAAAACGATTTGGGTCAAAATATTGTGTTTTTATTATTTGAATATATAAGTTGCAAAATCTCCATATTAAATAATAAATAATAGATGGTATTGTATAGTTACGTAGAGGATTTTGATCTTTCGTACATTAAAAGTAATTAAAATAGAATAATATCTTTTAAGCAAAGTCTCTCGTATATCAAGTGCACCATACTAGTCGAAATAGATAAAACGGTTTATAATTAAAGGTGTTATTTATTCTGGATAAGGTATGACTTGTTTTGATACGTTTACCAAGAAGAAGTAATACCTTTAAATATAAACATTATTACATTTTCACCATAATACTTTTGTCTGAATATGTAATACATTTAGACATAAATCACTAATGTTCTTTTATTCCTTACCCGGATTGTACATAGGGGTGTTCATTATTTGGATTTATCTTAATTATCCGAAAATTCATCGGACCATTTAGTTAAATGGATTACTAATTCGTATATTTCGATTTCGTATCGGATAAATAGTTTCTTCCGAATTCTTAAATGGATAAATGGATTGGATTCAGACCTCACATTTTTATTAGGATTTCATTCGAAACCTGAATAAGAATATATATATATATATATATATATATATATATATATATATATTTAAAATTTTAATTTTCTTTAGGGTTATTATATGAAAAAATTACATTCAAATTCAGCTAAAACCCAAACAAACAAGTTTACCGATTAAATGTTATATGTTCAGTGAAAGGGCCCCAAACAAATTGGATATCATTTTGACACTTGGCTGATTATATCTAATTATGTGATAGAGATTGCTAAATTATATTATGGGATACAACACTTGTAAATGATAAAATTACTTTTAGGGATAATTATAAAATGATCGCCGAACTATTAACACTTTTTCACTTCGGCATATAAACTATTTATATTGACTAAATCGCCGCCAACCTATTTGAATATTACTGCTCGAAAGCTGCTGGCCAGAACACCGCCCAAATTCTGTCCCAAAAGGTGATTTTGCAAAACTGGGTGTGCAATGAATTTGGGCGATATTATGATCGACAACTTTTGAGCAGTAATATTTAAATAGGTTGGCGACGGTTTAGTCAAAGTTAATAGTTTATATTACGAAGTGAAAAAGTACTAATAGTTCGGCGGCCATTTTGTAATTATCCCTTACTTTTATTTGCTTTTGTTATTATTTTTTTTATTTTTTATTTTTTTTCTCCTAATCTAAGAACAAAGAAAAAACCCTCCCCTCCCCCGACGGTGAGTCGAACCCAGGACCAAAGGCCTAGGTAGTAGATGCTCTGCCATTTGAGCTATCCAACTTCGTCCAAGAAGTTTTATTAGTTTTTGTTATTCTTATAGGTTGAAGTAGTTCATATAGGGTATTTGGAAACATAAATGTGTTTGTTATTGTAGGCTTAGAAATTTTGGATAATATGGTATCCAATCCTATTAACCCGAAGATCCAAAACCTGAATATTCAAATATCTGAAGTCTTTCGGATCGGATTACAGATGACCTTTTGTAACCTTCAAACCCGACTAATCTGAACCCGAATAACCCCAAATTCGATTATCCATCTGAATGAACACCCTTAATTGCACGGATCTTACTTTGAATACATTAAGATATACAAAATAACTACAGTTACCGTGAAAATTATCCACCACCTATTACTTTTTTTATCAATAGAAAAGTGAATAGGTTATTAATATATAATTTTTTAGGAATAATGTTGTTAGTTTTAAGTGTGTGTATATAATATATATATACTAACATTGAGGAGTAGTAAAATTTTTTTGGAGTGATAAAATTTAAATTAACTGTAGTAGTAGAGTCAAAAACGGAATAAGAATCTTAATTATGTATAGTGTTTCACACACACACTATTTTAAAATTTGGAAGACTTCTTTGTAAACAAAATTATTTGTCTAACCCAAAACCTTGTCATTTTCACCACAATACGGTATTTCAAATTATATTCTACTTTTAACTCTGGACATTGTAAAATACGATTGTCCATGAGTGAATATCGGTGTAGGTAGATACAATCCAACTGAAGAAAATTGATTGATCCTGACTCTTATTTGTTGTCATAGCAAAACACGCCTACAACGGTAATTGTCTTTTCTAGATTGGTAATTTGGTATCCACAGAACTCAAATATATTCAAGGGATGTTTAAACCTTCTTTCCAATATTTTTCACTGGCAAAACTCTACCTTTGATTACATATTTCCTGAGTTATGTTACTACCATTCTGGTTCCATTACATAGACCAACAAATTGATCAATATTTATTTGTTTCATATTTATTTAAAAAAATCACACCTTATAAATGATCCTCAAACTTAAAAAAAGTATACAATACATAAAAAAAAAAGTTATACAAAAAAATTAGAAAATATAAAACATTAATCATTTGCTTACAAAAATTAATAATTGCATTAATAAAAATAGTACGTGATCATCTATAGGAATATTTTCGATTTGTTGAGTATCAGATGGCATGTCGATGTGTGAAATTTTTCGTATACAAATAACTTGAAAGCGAATGGTGCACGTCTTCTTTGATGGATTAATTTGTGCGAGGAATACTTGTGGACGCCATTTGTAAAGTACATACAACATTAGTACAATATTTTAGTAAATTAGATATTTAGCAAAAAAGCTATACTCACGCAATGCAAAAAAATATACTCACAATCCAATCAAAAGATATTAAAATTTCAACGCAAAAAATACTAAAGAAAAAATACTATATAAAAATGAATTGCAATGAATTTCTACCGGCATAAAAGGAAAATAATGTTAACTAACAAATTTACTTGAGAATAAACTAAAAAACTTGTTCCTTTAGAACTATACAATGCAGTTAAATAGTGAATGTTCACGGTAGTAAATTCTATAAACATGTAGGCATTATTTAAGAGAACCAGTGATTTAAATTTTAAATATACACTTCAAGAACACAGGTACAAGTAAAGAATTAAGTATGTGTCACATATAAAAAATCTTATCAGAATCTCACTTATCTAAAATAATTGTTGTATAGAATGTCTCTATATTTTACGTCAATATAATAAGCCCTTAAATACAAATGTATAACTTTTATATAATAATATAAAATATATTATATATATATATATATATATATATATTGTTTGGAATATCTCTGTTCACCGCGTCCATTTAATAGACTTTTAAATATAAATGTATATTTTACATAATAATATAAAATAAATTATAAATAAAGAAAAAATAAAAAAAGGAAAAAATATTGTAGTAAATACAGGTCTCTCTCTATATTGCATCCATATAATAGAAACTACAGAATCTTATAATAAATGAAATAATACTATATATGTTATGTTATAAAAACCCCTACACATTCTTCTTATAAAAAGGGGGATTACGTTTAAAAAGAATAAAATAAAAAACTAGTATATACGAATTTTTAGTAATCCAGCTGATATATCAAAATTTGAAATTCAATTCTCCTGTGATTTTTATTTCAGAATTTTTATAGATTATTGGAATATTATATGAATTTTCAATAATCTTGTTGATATATAAGAACTTGGAATTTAATTCCCCGTGATTTTTTTTCCAGAATTTTTATAGATTATTGGAATGATTATTTATCAAAATTTTGAAATATCAGAATTTGAAAGTACATACTCTTAATTTTAAATAATAATACCGAGAATCGTAACTGTAATTATCTGCAATTATATGATGAATCTATCTAGGGGAAATAAAAAAATATATGTTTATTTTTTTTATTTTTTATTTCAAATCACAACTATGCAGAACCGAGAAATAAGGGTCATTAGATGCACTAGTTATATCAACTATATCCATTTTCTAAAAAAAAACCCTTATCTAAAGAAAAAAAAAAAAAATCGAATTCTTAAATATTGAAATACTATAATATATTTTATGGTATTTCTATAATGTACCTGGTGTATTAATATACCTACCTTTTTACCTGTTATAGTAGGTTATTAGCAGGTAATTTTTATGTAGCTTTTGAATTTTGTATAGGTCCCACCAGAGGCGGATGCAGTAGGGACTGTGTGGGTACAACTGTACCCCCAATTTAAAAATAAATAAATATTATGTATGTATTTAAAAAAAAAAGCATATGAACCCCTATAAAACAAATGTTAAATTCTCGACGTGTGTTTGATGAGTTGATGGGCGGCCCACATCTTCTATAGCAGCCCAACAATAACGGGACCCTTTCGGCTTCAGCCCATCAAGAAAGAATAATAGAAAACGAGGAAAAAAAGAAAATTGGCAGCAACCATGATATAAACAAAATAACTACAATAAGACCCTTAAAATAAACTCTCACCACTGTAACTTTATTCTTCTTTTACGTTTGAGAACTCTTTTTTCTCAAATTCTACAGCCGACAACAGACTCTCAACACTATAAGTTATTCTTCCATTGTTTTTTTATATATAGTTGTTATTTGATTTGATTAATTTATTGATGTCTTCAACTTGATGTTGTTTAGTGTTTGTGTATCCTTTTAAATGATTGTTTGGGTGATCAATTATTAGATGAATGTTTGGTCACTTTCATTGATAAGGACGTTTTTCTACAAGTTCCTAATAATAATGTCATAGATCGCTTCTAAAGAATGAAAACTAGACCCGATTGGAATAGTAGTTTCTATTTTAATGTTGTGTATTTTCTATATATATTTATATATTTATTTTGTATTCTATACATTTTTACTATATGGTACCTCTCTTCTACAATTTTTCCTTTTTTTATGTATATTGCACCCCTAATATGAAAGTCCTAGATACGCCATTGGGTCCCACTTTTCCTTTTTATATTTTCTTTAAAATAGGCAAACATAAGACTGATCAAGTGGTTGAAAAAAGACTAATAAAATTATTTTATTAATACTAGCTGAAATCCGAGATGGCCCAAATAAATTCGATATTTCTCAGATATAATTTTTATATTTTTTAATTTTTTTAATACACCAATTACTTCTATCATTCGATTCTTCCACCACTGCAAAGTCTAAATCTCAACTAAAAATGCTCCGAAGTAGCACACTGAAATACCTTTTATATATATAACTAATTTAAAATATTATTAGGTAAAATATATAAATATATTCTAAAATGTTATGAAATGGCGCACTAAAATGCTCTGTCCCGAAATATCTCATTCTAACGACATACTTGGAATAACATCCGGAACAAAATTGATAACTTTCTTAAGATTATAAGGTATATCAAAAAAATAAAATGTGAAAATAATTTAAGTTTATCTAAATTATACACCGTAAAAAAACGTAGAAAGTAAATTTTAAATCCTTCACATCAGAATATAATTTTTTTATACGAATATGACACTTATATTTAAAAGATAAAGAGTATTCAATAACTCACAAAGTAAAATTTAATCTACATTTTTAATTAAAAATTATACCTAACAGTTTAATCAATTCGTAAACTAAATCTTATTTAAATTAACCAAAATCACAAAATAAAAAGCACTGTATTTTTCAAGTTAATCTGAGGTAACCTAGGGAAACCATCCAACCAAACAATTTATAAGCTAATTTTTTTCAAACCAACCCGGATAAATCAGTGAAACAAACAAATTAATAATTCAACCTAAGTACTTGTAAATACCCCAAAAGTCCATTTAGCTATACCCACCCAATAGTTGTTACTAGCAACCAAACAGTCCGGTGTATTATAAAAGTACCTTATATTTTATATTCCCAAAACTCTGAGAATGACACTTGTTAAAATGGTTGCGAGAGTGACACTTGGAAAAATGATTTCTCTTTGGTATATAAAGGATGCCATTAAGGATTAATTACAAAAATGACTACAACTTACTTTTGCAATTCCAGTCACTAGCCAGTTTCCAACGATAAATTGTCAACGTGTCCAGCTATTTGCACAATGTAGTGCCACATGAGCCGTTGTGTTTGTCCAAAGGAATAACTAACAAAATTCTAAATTAAGTCGTACTTAATTAAACTGCAAGTTGTATGGACTTTTCTTCTCAACTCCAAACATAATCTGTCAGATCATTATTCGATTTGATGACCATATCACTTATTCATGACAAATTAAAATAATCACGAATAGACAAAACTTTTGAATTTTTTTTACTAGATAAATAAGTACAGTACCCGTAAATAATATTCACGGGTATGTTTAATTTTGTTTTAACTTTAGGAATATTTGTATTTTATCAATATATTTATGTTTAGAAAAAACGGAAAACGTTTAAAACTGAAACAATTATAAACGTGTATCATGAAATTTGACTCTTTTATATTTAAATTTTCTAAAAATTATTCCATTCCTATAATTGTGAGATACTATAATGATTCTCTAGATGATACATGTTTATGTTGTTTGTCCTTAGTATATAAAGAGTAGAGGATCATGTTAATCTTTCAATATTAACATAGTGATGAAGATCTTTGCATATTGATATTGATATATTCATTATGACGGATTTGAGTTGTTCAATAAATAAATTTATTGCAATTTGAAGCCATATATGTTCAGCTGATTGTGATAGTAGAAATAAGTTAAGTACAAATTTGCAATATTTACAATTAATTATGTACGAAATATATGATAGTTGTGGTATAAAATATCTCTAAAAGAATTAAAAAAATTCATTTGTTCAACTTATTGTCAAGTCTCGACAATCATCTAAAAACCAAGTAAATAGAAGACCAATCAGATTTAAGATATTCCCCAATCATAGTTATATAATTCAAAACTATAATGAGTAATAATCTTGAGTTGCTTTCATATATTTTTCTTTCGGGCAAGATATTCCATAGGTATTGCACTATTAATAATGTTAAATTCATCAATTTGTGGTCATTAATTTGAACAAATTTTTTTTCAAGATTTTTTGTTGAATAATTTTATTGTTATAATATACTCCCTCCGTCCCGGCCTAATTGGCCATCCTTGGCCGGGCACGGAGAGTCGGAGATTAAGGAAAATTAGATTTTGTGGAATCTTTGACTTTTTCAAAGGTGGAGATTAATAGTGGAGATTTTGAGGGTGTAGATTTTGAGAGAATTTGTCATTTATGGGCTAGGACAATTAGGTTGGGACAAACAAATATGACAACTTGGCCACTTAGGCCGGGACATAGGGAGTATTTTAGAATGTGAGTGACCAATTCTAGCAATTATATATTTCATGTATCATAAAACATTATTTTATTTATTTATATATATATTTTTTTATACATTCTTCTTATAGTTTTGATACTACAATCTTCACATACACAATAAACTCATGAAAGATCGAGATTATGAAATATTATTTTATAAAGATAGGAAGAGTTATAGGAACAACCGTAATTACTTTCGTTATCAAAATAAGACAAAATTTCAAATAATTTTTATCAGTTGTCTTTATATTTGAGGTGAATCAAGTCAAATATAAAAGAAAAATAATAATTAAGCAAAAAGAAGAGAAATCTCAATGGATAATCACAGTACAACGAAATCTTGTACACTAAAATTAGTTTCTCGCATGAAAATAATCCAATAAAAGAGATTAAAGTTATGATTGGGAGAGATTAAAGTTCTGATTGCGTCTATAACATAATAGCCTTTTGAATACAAATGTATATTTTACATAATAATATAAAATAAACTATAAATAAAGAAAAATAAATGTAGTTATAAATATAGAGTATTTGCATATCCTAATCCTTTTCAAGAATCCCTTAAGTATTTATTTATCGTTTAAATAAAAATGATAAAAATATTATGATATGATAAAAATAGATTTTTAATCACGTCTACAATGATATCAATTTTTAACCATCCACTTTTTGATAAATTAATTTATATTATAAAAATGTGAGATATTAGAAATAAAATTTGAATTAATAAATCATTAAAAAATTTATAACTAAAAATATATCAAATCTAAGGCAGACTATGTAAATTTAACAAAATTTGAATATTTAATAATAAAAATATAAATTTTGAATATTTAAATACTAAAAAATAGTTTTTATTTCTAAAATTTTAAGAAAATGACACATGTCCCAAAATTATAAGAGAATGACACTTGTCAAAGTGGTTTATCTTTTAGTATATAAGAGATAAGAGATAAGAGATAAGAGATAAGAGATAAGAGATAATAAATTCCTTTCAAATGACCCTTAGAAAGAGAAATCAAATTTATGATTCACACATCTTTTAGTTAGTTTATCAAATATGGCTCATTGCATTACTAAAAAGAATCAGATTCAAGTTGAGACGAGGTCATGTTGAGCCTTGAAGTTTAATTATATACGTCTCGACTAATTTTTTTTAATTAATTTTCTATGTTAGATTTAACCTAACATGTCAGCCTACATAGCGTAAATAACTGAATATATATGTTGTTAGAAATGTTGGAATTGTAAAAGTAGATTAAGTTCTTGATTTATTTTCCAAACTTTGAAAAGACATGCTAAATATGTAATTTGGTGAAAGTTCGTTATTTATTTTGTAATTAAGCCTAAAAATGGGTTCACCTATTTTGGACATTTTTTACGGTGTATATTGACATTGAATAATAATTTTTTTTCCTAAAAAATTAAAAGTTCGCTGTTATTCATTGTGAATCAATGGCTAAATTGTTTTTTAGTTGAGCTTAATTAAATAACGGTTAATTTAATTAATGGGCTGCCCATGGAGTGAACCCACTTGAATATACCCGGATATTACACTAAACAGTCTGTCTAGAATAACCGAATAAGTTCAATTGGAGAATAAGGAAAGGATGACTCTCAAAAGGGAAATGATTCCCTTACTCCCTTGATTGAGTGGTTACTAATCAAGGAAGGGAGAATCAAACTTACTTTCCGGTAATTAGAGAATGAAGAATGACCTTTCATTCTTCGATTCCAGTATTCACAAGAACACTCTCAACAAATATTCTCTCAAGAAGATGCAACTAGGGTTGTGGAAGAGAAGGCAAAGTTTATTGTAACTTTGTCTCGATCCGTAATATCACGGCACGTGGATCAGAACCGGGTTACATATAAAGCACGCTAACATGTAAGTCGTCTATTCGATCATGTGTTATTAGATATATGTATTTGATATGAATAAATTCAACAATGGTATCAAAGTCATGAGTTCTGATCCCGAGCACGTGGATAGTGTGCTATTCTGTACTGAATTGTGTACGGATTGGAGCACACCCTATACAACTCGATTTTTTTTTTTCTTTTTCGGGGAGGGCCGAATTTTTTTCTATATGTTCTTTGACTTATGTATGGATTAACTGCAAAGTTTCATGATTTTTTGCCTCACGGATTACTTTAGAAAATTAAAACAAGATCAATTTTTTGTGTGTTTTTAATCTGTAAATCCCATATGTAGTGTTAATGATTTTTTTTTTTTTTTTTTAATTTTGGCATGATGATAGTACATAATATTTGGTTTCCATAGCCGCTGGCCTTACATTTTTCTGAATCCAAATGAATATTTTACTAATATTTCCGCAATCTGAGAATTATTATGTGTAATTTCAGATTTTTCATATTATTTTATGGATTCTGAATTATATCTCACTCTCCTTGATTATGTGTATTTTTTCATTTTTATATTTTCGTTGGGTAAAACGTAAAATTGAACAACTGTTGGAATCAGGAGGGTTGATTTAGGGGGGGGTAGCCGGAACCCGATCACCGAAATCGGCCCCGGTGACGACGCGATGGGCTGATGACCAGTTAGCCACTGAGTCAGCACACGTGGCCCAATGGACAGGCACCATGTGTGCCACGTCAACGACGACATGGACATTGCTACGTCATCGATCAACATCAGCCGGTCGCCGGACAACCACCGGTCCACCGCCGGACCAGTTGCCGGACCGCCTCCGAACCACTAGCGGTCCACGGCCAGACCGCCACCGGACCACTGTTTCGCAGCTGCTGGCACGTGGCGGCGCGTGCCAGCTTCTGGTAGCGTGTAAAGACACATCTGATGTGTTTAAAGGTCCGCGAAAACGTATGGTGGGTAGTCGGTTGATGTAGTCATGTTTTAAAGCTTTGGAGGGACATAAGTATGTATAGAAGGACTTGCCAAGTGACTTTAACCTAATTTGTTTCATCTTTTAGGCAAATAGGCCACAAAAGTTTACCCAAAACAAATTTTTGACAAGTCTAAGTGGTTCTTTATTGTTAATGAGGACCTTAAGACAGTGGGAGGTTAGTGAACGAGTTTTTGAACGTTTTTTTTATACACTTGTGAATGGTTAAATATACGCATTGAAACCGAATTTCTTATTTGCGTGTTATTGGTTAAGTGTTCATGTGTTTTATCTTTAAAAAAACTTGTTTTAACCATGTAATCCCATTTTCTATAGGGCTAGAACAAGAAGAATCTTGACTAGAGAGGAACTAAGAGTTCCCATTGGCAAGTTGGTAGAGTTCATGTACTATCAGATGAACCATAGGCATACACTTCCTGAGCACTACTTGGAGATGCTCAAGATGTGGGCACACATATGTCTCCTATTAGCTTGGAAATAGATTAACATTCCTGACTCGGAATTAGTTTCGGAAGGCTACTGGTCTTCCCCTTTTTCCGGTGGCTATAAGGACGGTTGGGCTAGAGTTCATGATAGGCTTAATAAGATCAATCAGACTGTTGATATAGTTGACCATGTGTTGATTGATGGTCCTTATGTGGTCAAAGAAATGGGCGAGGATTGGAAAATTAACATAGGAAAGTCTGCTCAGCTAGAAATGGGTCCCATTTTGAGATCTAATAACCTCAGACTCAGTGGGAGCCTGTCAGGGAACGGTCATACTCTGAAGAGTCGAGTTTTTGATCCTCTAGCCCATGCATACATCATGTTGTCTCCCAGAGAGATCTTTTTGTTGAAATAGAGAAATATGAGAAGATTTGTAGGCTACCACTAGATGAGATTAAGTCTAGATGTTATGGGATTTTGAGAGGGCATGATTCTTAGATGTTGGGCTTGTTTTGTTGGATATTTCTTTTTTCCATGAACATACTTCCTCTGTAATTGTTGAACATCGTTTTGATGAATGTTTTCCTTCTGATGATTTAATTATTTTATAGTGATGTATTAATTGCTGCATGATCCGATTTTTTTTTTTTTTTTTTTTTGTATTTCTCTTATCTTATGTCTTAACTCGGAAAGATTTTTACGTTCATGAACTAAGTTCATCATGAGGAAGACATTGAGTTTAGCTGATGATTGATAGCTCTAAGCTATTTTTCGAAGCCAAATCTACGTTGGATCATGATGAATGTAAGTTGGATAAACGTGAAAATCTCAGTACATATTTCACTTGACTAATGTTCATATATGCATTTGGTACACGCGTTTATTTATGCACTTTAAGTCTGTTAGAGTGATGAATTGTGATGTTTGCGTGTAGAATGGAGAGTATTTAGGTTGTTTTAAGTGCCTTTGGACTATTTGACGTTTGTGTTTTCATTTTGAGTTAAATAGGTGATTTAAGGCTAAGTATTCGTACTCGGCCGGATGCACAACGAGGAAATGAAGCCCGGATGTCAAAAGGATGGAAAAATCGCCGGAAAATGAAGAACAGAGTACCGCGACCGCGGCAAAATGGCGCGGCCGCGGTCCAAGTGAAGAAATAAGCAGAAAATCTCTGGACAAGTAGCGCGGCCGAGGCATACTTGCGCGGCTGCGGCGTGGTGCTGGACCAGGAGCGGGCGCGGGCGCGGCCCGTAAGCGCGGTCGCGGCCCGTTAAGGCGGTTAATTAATCCTTGGGCCACAAGAGTTCCGTTTTAAAGCCCAGAATCGACCCGAATTGACTTTCTCTATAAAAAGGGATCCTTATGCTCGGAAATAAGAGACGAGAACATTACGAGAGAGCAAGATTGAGAGATTTCGGAGGAGACGAGCAATCAAGATCGGCAATACTCGGGTTTTCTAGTCCTTAAGTCTTTTCAATTATGTATTTTCAGTTTAATTTGTCTTGTGTCACCGCCATGAGCAGCTAGTAGGTTATTTCAGTCCTTAGTCGAGTCGAACCCTAGTTGTTATTATTTTGTGATATTTACGGTGATTATTAATCGGTTGATTTCTTAAAACGTTGTTATACTATTTACTTATATTTTAATGCTTGTGTGTTTATATGCTAGATTGATCACCTAGGATTATAATTGCATAAGTAACGCTAGGTTATAATCGTAATCCGTAATTGTTACGAACCTATAGCCACTTAGTAGCGAATAGCGAGTGATATCGCTAGGGTAGTATATAGCTCGGTCTGAATGGGTCCGAGCTTACGAGGTCCACACCGTGTCTATCCCGTTATCCTAGTTCTCTAGGCGTCCGAGGTCCAGAGAGCTTATTCTGAGGTCACTCAATTGGATAGACTAACCAAAGAGCTTGTTTTGGTTAGTTAAACATAAGGGATAACGAGGTTAGCAGAGCTTGTTGCTAACCTCGGGGTAGGAGTTTTAAGGATAAAATTGGTTAATAATTGCATCTATCACAGGGTAGTAATAACTAGGGGGAGATAAGATTAAGGGCTGAGATTCGTTATTTTGTTAAGTAGAACAAGTCATAGTTAATTTGCTTAATTTCTATTTTAGGTCCTTAGTTAATATACATCAATTCACAAACCCCATTATTTATATATTTATATATATGTTGCTAGTATTAGGTTTTACTTAAACACTAAGATTCTTCCTGCTCCCTGTGGGATCGACCCTACTTACCACTTCTACGAGCTAGAAGGGTAGCTAGGTTTAATTAATTTTACCGCATCGCGACAGTGCGGTCAGCATTATAGACCATGGCAACAAGGTCGATATTAGTTGATCTGAATAAGGGTGATAAGCTTAATGGCGATAATTATGACACTTGGCGTCATAAAATTTGGTATGTTTTGGACGAATAAGACGCGTTGGACCCAATCAATCATGTTATGGCAGACCTCAGAACTGGTACTGGCCCTCAAGGAAGGAGGGACCAAGAAGCCTACTTAGCATGGAAAAAGAAAAATTCCACGGCTCGAGGCATCCTGGTTAGCTCGGTCGTTGATGACATATACACAAGTGTGAGCAACACCCGACTGCTAGAGATATCTGGGCGTATCTCAAGGAAAAGTACGGTGGGACCTTAGTCACTCGTCTGAGACAACTTACTATCAAGTTTGATACTTATAAGAAACAATCTGATCGTTCCATCAGACAACACATACGTGTGATGTCAAACATGATCAGAGAGTTGAAAGCTGTCGGTCATATCCTCTCCGACGAGCAACAGATCTATGCTTTGATTCGGTCTCTTCTTGATAAGTAGGAGCACTTGAAGGTTAACCTGACACACAACGAGAGCATCAAGACATTTGAAGATGTTGCTCGTCATGTGGAACTTGAGGATGAGTGGCTAGGAGTTGCCAGATCCAGTTCAAATGCTCTAGTTGCTAAATCCGGTTCCCAAAAGGCCTCGGGCTTTAAACGCAAGAGGAACTGGAAGAAAGGCAACAAAGGGAAAAAGACCCAAGGGAAAGGGGGGAATGCTGGTGATGGTTCTAAGGCTGGTGCTAAGAAGAACAAGAAAAGAAATGCAAACAAAAATAAGAAAGATAAGAGCAAGATGAAGTGCTTTAACTGTGACACTATTGGTCATTTTGCACGCGAGTGCCCTGAGCCCAGGCGGGACAAGGTTAATCTTTCTTACTCTTCTGTAAGCATTGTAAACATCTCTAGTGCGGTTTTACTCACTGAATCTTATCCTTTGTGGATTGTAGACTCAGGGGCGACGGACCATGTGACTAGAGATGGAGCATTTGTAGATTACCGTCGAGTTCCAGCGGGAACAAGATGAATTTAGGAAATAACTCTCGAGTTAAAGTCAAGGGAATAGGGACTTGCAAACTTGAGTTGGTCAATGGGCGGACTCTTATCCTACATGATGTCCTCTACGCTCCAGAGATTCGACGAAATCTAGTTTCTGTTTCTATTTATGTTCTTCTTAGCTACAATTATACTTTGGTATTTGAGAAAACAAAGTTTTTATTAATTGTGACGGCAATGTTTGTGCCACTGGACATCTCATGAATGGTTTTATTATTATGGATTGTGATCGAACAACGTTTAATTACTATGACAATGGTTTTTGTTATAATGTTTGTTCTTCTAGTGATGCAATTGTCGATGATAATGTTTGGCATGCTAGATTAGGTCACATAGTGCAAGAAATGATGAATAGACTTGTGAAAGAAAGGTTGTTGGGTCCACTTTCTAAAGTCTCTTTGTCCACCTGTGAACACTGTCTTGCTGATAAAATGACTAGGAAATCATTTGGTAAAGCTGTTAGAGCTCAATTTCGATTACAATTAGTACATTCTGATATATGTGGTCCTATGAATGTAAGAGCAAGGCATGGATCTTACTACTTCATTACTTTCATAGATGATTACTCACACTTTGATCATCCCTATTTGATTTCATACAAGTCCGATGCATTGGATTTCTTTAGACACTATATAAATGAAGTAGAAAATCAAAAGGAGAGAACAGTGGAAGCACTAAGAATTGACCGAGGACGTGAGTACTTGTTTGATCAGTTCAAGAAACTGTGTAGTGAAAAAGGCATTATCCGACAACTTACTACGCCTTATACACCACAACAAAATGGTGTAGCTGAGAGAAGGAATATAACGTTATTGGAAATGGTGAGATCCATGCTAGCACAAGCAAGTTTACCGATCTCCTTTTGGTCGGATGCGTTGTTAACTGCCACTTATGTGCTAAATCGCGTACCCTCAAAATCAGTCTGTTCAACTCCTTATGAACTCTGGAATGATAGAAAACCAGACCTAAGTAACCTCAGGGCATGGGGGTCAGCAGCTTATGTACTTGATAATCAAAATCAGTATGGTAAACTCGGACCTAGAGGCAAGAAATGTATCTTCATAGATACAATGAGCAGTCCAAAGGTTATGTGTTCATAGGAGAGCATCAAGATGCTTACATGACTGAAATTGAGTCAAGAAATGCAACATTCTTAGAAAATGAATTTCCTAGGAAAAGTGGTATTAGGAATACAGAACCTTTATTCGAAGTTGAAGATCTCTCAGGAGATCACAATGATCATAGTCGAGTGGATCACAACCTCTTTGATCTAAGTGGGAGCGATGTCACAAGGGATGTGGATCTGAATGGGAGTGATTCCATTCCCATTCCTAATGACTCACAACTTCGAAAACCAACTAGGACACATATCCCTAAACGTCACTTCGGTATAGAAGGACAATCGTTAGTCGCAACTTCAAGGGATAACGAGGAGTTAGGAACTCTATCATTTTCATTTCTAACTTCTTTAATGGACGAAGGAGAACCTAAGTCTATATAAGAAGCTTTGTCATGTCCAGCTAAGGGCCAATGGAAAAATGCAATGGAAGAAGAGCTTGAGTCAATGAGGTCAAACAAGGTCTGGGAACTTGAAGATCTCCCAGTAGGACGCAAGGCTATTGGGAACAAATGAGATCTCAAAATTGAGAAAAAGGCCGATGGGTCTATAGAGAGGTATAAGGCTCGCTTAGTAGCAAAAGGTTACACTCAACAAGAAGGTCTTGATTATGAGGAAACTTTTTCTCCTATAGTGAGATTTGCCTCGATTCGCCTACTTCTAGCAATAGTAGCAAATATGGATTTAGAATTACATCATATGGACGTTGAAACTGCTTTCCTCAATGGAGGACTAGAAGAAGAAATTTACATGCAACAACCAGTAGGTTTCATTCTTCCGGGCCAAGAGGAAAAGGTCTGTAGATTGAATAGGTCGATTTACGGACTAAAGTAGTCTTCAAGACAATGGTATTTGAGATTTCATACCACGGTTATCTCAAATGACTTTGTCATGATAGATGAGGACCATTGTGTTTACAAGAGACAATCCAATAAGAATTTTGAATTCTATCTCTGTATGTAGATGATATACTATTGGCTGGAAATGACATGGAGTATTTAGATACCATTAAGAAGTGGTTATCTTCAAACTTTGAGATGAAAGACATGAGTGAGGCAGAATACATACTGAATGTGAAAATCCATAGGAATCGTTCAAAAAGGTTGCTTGGACTTTCTCAAGAAGGTTACATCAACAAAGTTCTGGAACGATTCAATATGGAAATCTGCAAACCTGTGGATACTCCAGTAGTCAAAGGAGAATCACTCAGCCGTGATATGTGTCCTAAGACTCAACAAGAAAGGGATGAGATGTCACGCACACCATATGCCAATGCAATAGGTAGCCTAATGTATGCCATGACGTGTACACGTCCAGACATATCATATGTCGTGGGTCTAGTTGGGAGGTTTCAATCCGATCCGGGAAGAAAGCACTGGATGGCTATGAAAGGATTCTAAGATACCTAAAAGGTACTATAGATTACCATCTTTTTTATCAAAGGGATAACTTGTATCTTAAAGGATACACTGATGCTGATTGGGGTGGTGACGTAGACGAACAGAAATCCACTTCAGGTTACGCTTTCTTGCTAAACAATGGCGCCATCTCTTGGTGTAGCAAGAAGCAAACCTGTGTAGCATTGTCCACAATGGAACCTGAATTTGTGGCATGCACATCTGCAGTACAAGAGATTGTTTGGCTGAGAAGGTTCCTGAAACATTTGGGAGTATCGCGCACTCCAAGGGCTATGCCGATACATTTCGATAACCAAGCTGCGATCGCCTATTCTAAGAATCCCAAGTTTCATGGAAAAGCAAAACACATAGGCACAAAGTATAACTTTGTGAGGGATATCTTAGAAAAGAAGGAGATAACACTAGAATACATCTCAACGCATCAAATGATAGCCGATCCCTTTACAAAATCTATCCCTAGGGATGTCTTTGCAAGGCATATTAAAATGTTAGGGCTACGTTGTATATGATGAAGATGTAATTGAACCTCATTTATTTATCATATTTGATCATTAGTGTCATATTGTTTATGTACTTGGAACTTGTTTAAATGTTCCATTGAAGATATGTTAACAAGTTATGATTGGCTTACTCACACAAGCAATCACCTCTAACATCTGGGCATGTGTGGAGATGAGATTACTAGGTAATCGAAATAAATCTGAAGAGGATTTATTTTAAACTTGTAAGAAGCCAAATCAAGGTTTTGAGAGAGCTTAAATACTTCAAAACTTTAGTCAAGTGTCTAGGAACACTTGGACTACGATTTGCACGATATTATGAAAAGACATATGCTCTCATGAGGAAAGAAAAATATCGTAACACATGATTCATACCATGTGTTGTGATCAATAAAGATAATGAGAAATAAATCCCTGTTTTCTCATTGAGTGTGAGATCCAGAGACTTAGATGTCTCAAGGATACCCTTAACCCTTCAAACTAGATCTTGAATCTATTCCTAAGTGGTGCTACTTTAGCATTATACTAATAACCATGAGTTCATGCGGTAATGCGGTAAATGTCTAGAAAAGCAGCTAAGGGGTAGACAAAAGGTGCTAGTGAAAGAGAAGATTATCTTTTGTTTACACATTGTCTCGTATCCTTAGACTGGTCAATTGTGTCAAGGACATGATTTGGATACAAGGAGAATGTAAAAGTCTTATATGCTCTCATAAGGGACAAGAGATATAATGATTTGTGCAACTGGAAAGTTACCTGGGGTACCAGACGAGTGATAGGTGGTTTTGGGAAGCCGGTTGAGCAACTATAAAACCTTAACCAGTTGTATAGCAAGAAAAACTCATATACTCGCAGGATCACACGACCCATTTGCTTGTATGAAGGGATAATATATGTGGGAGATGTTAGTTGGGCTTAACTAAATAACGATTTATTTAATTAATGAGCCGCCCATGGGGTGAGCCCACTTGAATATACTCGGATATTACACTAAACAGTCTGTCTAAAATATCCGGATAAGTCCAATTGATCAATAAGGAAGGGATGACTCTCAAAAGGGAAAGGATTCCCTTACTCCCTTGATTGAGTGATTTACTCAATCAAGGAAGAGAGAGTCAAACTTACTCTCCGGTAATTAGAGAATGAAGAATGACTTTTCATTCTTCAATTCCAGTATTCACAAGAACACTCTCAACATATATTCTCTCAAGAAGAGATAACTAGGGTTGTGGAAGAGAAGGCAAAGTTCATTGTAACATTGTCTCGATCCGTAGTATCGCGGCACGTGGATCAGAACCGAGTTACGTATAAAGCACGCTTCAACATATAAGTCATCTATTCGCTCATGTATTATTTGATTTATGTATTTGATATGAATAAATCCAACATTGTTCAATCGTTTTAACGTAATTTCTAATTTGGTTATTCGGCTAATAAAAGTTGATTAATTTAGAAAAAAATAATTCAAAGTAGAACCTTTTGTTTTGACAAAAAGAGTCCATTGTTTTCCCTGAGTAGCAATCGAACCTCTAATCATCACCGACTAATGGTGAGACGATACTGCTGAACTACTAATTAAGATATATAGTTGTTCTTATTTACCTCTAATAATCGAATTCTAAAGCATATAAATAAAGATAAAAAGTCATAGAATCATATTAAGTAATAAAATTTGGTCTCAAAGTACAACATTGATGGGGAACTCTCTATCTTCAACCACCAGGAACCTATACCCTTCTTCTATCACCATATCCCCATCCTCATTAGCTGTGCTAAGATGCTCACATGGATTCAATACAAATTCAACTCCACTTCTTTCTCTTGAATCTAATCTCACACTTTCAAATCCAACCAATTGTTTAACTGGCCTTCCATTTTCACCTCTTTCGTGCCTAACGAAAAGCAGAACCGGGTGTGTCCCGGCCATATATCCGGTGTTCTCGACTCCAACATGAGCCGAGAACTTTAACTTTTCACAAATGTCCGTCCCGATCTTGGAAACTAATAGGGATCGGATTGAGCTTGAATTTGAACTTGGACTTTGATCGGTTGTTTGGGAAGTAGGTGTTAGTTGGTTTAGGTGGAGAGTGTTTGGTGTGGAAGAAGTGAACTCATAGGAATAGGTTGTGTAGCTAAGGCCATGGCCAAACTCGAACACTTTAGGTCCGTTGTAGAATCGATATGTACGCCCGGGATATTCTGATGAGCGATCGGGCCTCATTCTCATGTCTGTCATTGGTACATTGATGAAATTTTTTGGATACCAAGTCATAGGTAACTTGCCTCCTGTAAGGTTAAAAATGACGGAGTTAGAATTTTCGAATAATTTTTCTAGTTTTGCATAGAGGATAGTTCTAGAATCTACAGAAAGTAGAACTTGATTGCCAAATCCTATATAATAATATATAAAAAGAATTCTGAGAGAGGTGGCAATTCAGCACGTAAGAAAATAAGAATAGACTATGCTCAATTTAGGTGGACAATAAGCAGTCTAAAAATACTAGATGAAACCGAAACTAGCCTAATATAAAATGACTAAAATTCAAGGAATAGGCCTTCAAAGTGTCAGCCCAAAACCAATTCGGGCTTCCCCTGGGCTGGGCCGAATTGCTACCTATATGTAACTCGACATCATAAACTCGTGAAAGCAAATAGTTCTGACCTGGATTATGTTCACCAAACAAAATTTCAGCTAACGCAATCCCTCCAGCTTCACCAGGATACCCGGCCCAAAGTATGCTCCCAATTTTTGGGTCATTCTTAGCAAAGCCCACATCGACAGGCCCACCACAGACCAACACAAGCACGACGGGCCTCTTGGAAGCCTTAGCCACAGCTCTAACAAGGCTCTCCTGCTGGCCCGGCAGGCCCAAATCCACACGATCAAAATCTTCCCTCTCCTGACTCTGGTCCAGGCCCATTACCAAAACCACGTATTCAGCCCGTTTGGCAGTATTCACAGCATCCTCAATCCCAGCATACGTACAGTTCACCGCATTGCACCCCTGATTGTAGAAGACACTCTTCACGTACCCTTTGAGGACTTTAAGGATCTCGACCGACTTGCATGGGCGGCCCTCGTAGTTTCCGAGGAGCGCGTATGCATTGTCGGCATTTGGGCCGATGACGGCCAGTGAGGGAGTTCTGGATTTGGAGAGAGGGAGGAGGTTGGCAGAGTTCTTTAGAAGGACAATGCCGTTTCTTGCAGCTTGATGGGCTAGTTCTTGGTGGTATTTAGTGCAGACTTGGGCTGGCCCAATGTTGCCGAAGAGGTTATGGGCGGGGTTTCCGTTGAACAGGCCAAGTCTCATTCGGACAGTGAAGAGATTGTGGAGGGCCCTGTCTACTGCGGATTCTGGAATCTTTTTTTGAGCAATTGCTGATTTGGTGTACTTCTGTAGGTATGTGCCACAGTTGACATCCATGCCTGCACTTTTATTTGTTAGGCCCAATATGGCAATAATAAAATCCACAAATGCCACGCCAAATAGAAATAAAATAATAGTAATAATAATAATCCAGTTATAGTACTAATAATTAATAAAGTCTGCAAAATGTAAATGGACTATATCTTAGCACGATCCCGCTCCCGTAACTACAGTGGACATATATGTTAATGTATAGTATTAAAATCTTATAAAATGTAATTGCTTATCATGCGTGTTTTAGTTATGTTTCTTTTCTCAATAATACCCAAAATGTGGATGGTTCAATAGCAAGAATTCTTCTGCTATTACAAAATTTGTTACATATCCTATTACATGATACATATATAAAGTAATATAATCAATACAGCATGAATGCACATGTATCTATGTATTAGCAGATAAACAAGTCAAGTTCAATCCTGCCGACCTCTTCCTTACCAGGACTTGTTAAAGAATTAGCATTTAAAAATAATTACAATGTTGCAACATTTACTACATCATATTTGAATATCTTAAATACACATAATGATATATGGGCCTAGCTCGATCTAAGTCTTTAATGGTTATTAGGCCAGTATACTAATTAACGAAGCCCAAAGAATCTATTGTAGAACTAAAAATATCACAAAAGATTTAAATAACACATGATATATCTATTAGTTACTATATTTTATTAAAAGATGTTTGAATTATAGATCATAATTACATCACCAAAATACATAAATTTTGATAATGTGTGACATATATCAATCATTTTAAAATGAGATAGAAAATATACTTGTAACAGAAATTCTAGTGAAACCAACCATGTCATGTGTGCACACATTGCATGTTCCCAAGGTGGGTCTGTTTTAAGACCTTCGAATTTGGTCAATATTACTAGGGGCCGCCATCCCTCGTTACTTGGGTCACTAAGCATGATTTACTAGTCATTCAATTGAACTTTGTTTATGTAATTTTGGCCATAGAAGAATCTCTAAATTAATTTGATTTATGAGTTGTCGAAGAATTGAATCAATTCAAGTTTTGGACTGTTCAAGTACTGTATATTAAATTTTGAAGTGAAGTAAATTCAATATGAGCTTGTTAATTTGATATTTATTAATGTTCGCAGACACCAGTAAACACTACTTATCACTTGGTCATTGAGGATTGGGCAAGCTGGGTCGTGTTTCCTCTGAAGTTGCTGGCAATATATTTACACACATCACATCACCTTTTATCATATTTTACACTAAAAACAAACCCAATCCAATTTTCAACCAACGAAACTGAACACCCATTTATTTAAACCAACACTCTTCCCACTTTATTTCTCTTAGCTCACAGGATTCCAGTCTTAAATAAACACATCCTATGTTTGTAAGCATTTTATGTTTAGAGGGAGATGGTACAAACATACCAGCTTTAAGTACATCTGCGACAGCATCTTCAGGCAACCTTGCATACTTTTGATTATCATGTATGATGGAAACGGCGTCGCAATCGGACGTGATGTACCTGATTAAACCAAGCTAGGAAATATGGTGAATTACATTTTTCTATTTTAAGGATGGGGTATAAGAATGACGAGTTTACCCATGGAAACCCCATTGTCCTCGGGCAGTTTTGGTGAGGAGATTATAGTCAGCACAGTTTGGGACTCCATTCACACGATTGTAAGCACACATAATCCCACTTGCTTTCCCTTCTTGTACACAACTTTTGAATGGAGGCTGATATGAGTCTGCTAGATCTTGCATACTCACCTAATCATCAATGCAATATATCATAAATCATAATTAGAGTGAAATTTGTACACACTGATTAGCCAAATAAAACGCCAATAAATAAATTGGCACAAAAGCTCTTAGAGGTTTTAATTCAAGCAGTCCGACCCACACTAATTTATCCGACAATATTACGTATCAGGCCAAATATCAATGAAGACAGGTCAACCAATCTTCCAAATATACTAAAACTTTAGAGTCGATCACGGTCAATCAAACAATTGACCTATTAGACCGGTTTTGCCACCTGTTCGCTTTAGGGTTTTTTCTACTCAACCCTGATGTGTTATACAAAAGTTAATTACCACCATTCTAATTATATGTGCAGATGGGCATCTATGCAAAATAAAATGTCAATCATTTGATTTGGATCTACAAATACTAATCTAAGGGTGTGTTTATTTAAGGCTTGACTCAATAGATTTAGGGGTATAAATCTTGATAAAACACACCTATTAATTCTCTCAACAAAATTTAATTCAGGACTCTTTAATTTTAAGTAAACACACCCTAATAATGCGTGTGGAACTTACTAGAATACTACGGAGGGGGTGGTAGAATTATAAGGGAATTATATTATTGTCTTGAATCTACTATCCAGTATCCTACGTAATTGGCGGACTACTATTCACTAAACAAATTGATTTACTAAGAATAGGTCTATTAAATTAAATTAAAGCGTGATTTATGGGATAATATTAAATTTTAATGAAAATGTTTTGTATCTTACTCTGATGGAACAAGACGTAGGTCCAAAAGGACCAACACAGAAGCCTTTAACTTTATGAACAAAACAAGGAGGCGATTATTTTCTAACAAGTGTTGGCACCATGTAAGGCTACTATTTTCAAGAATTGGAATCTTTGTATAAATTATTTCAGGAGAATCCCTTACAATATTTTAAAATTTAACTATTCTAAATAAATGTTTTTAAATATAATTCACATCTCACATTAGATGTGGTTCAAATATGTCTTCCTTTCTCTTTTTAAATACTCCATTAATCCCAAAATGATAAGCTTTGTTTTTATTTTAGTAGTCTATGTAACTTACCCCTAGTTGTTGTATCTTTTTATTCTCCACATCAAATGAATATACTTAAATAATAAATTAAATATGGGGTATAAAAGAAAATGGAGTTAAAATTTAATGTTACACCTATACTAATACCTATTTTTTAAAATTTGCATGAAATATTTATGGGAATAGAAGAGTATTAATTACTGCAATTTCTATTCCCTCGGTTTCTAAATACAAGTATTTTATTACTATTCTTGGAAGTTGGAATGGACAAATACATTCATATGTAACTTATCTCTTTAATTCTAAATTCCCTTTTGCTTTCCTTCACCTACAATTTTATTCTCACCTTCCTCTCATACCATTATTAGGAAATTTTTGGTAGAATATGTTACATACATTCAGCCATTTAGGGATAAAATTGAAAGAAATAACTCTTATTTTTGAATTACTCGTTTCTAGAACAAAATATTTTTATAAACAAAGATTAGTGGACAAGATAAAGGGATGCAGAGATCGAATCCTAATAAACCACACTTATTAACTTTCTCAGTTAAGTTTAGCTCAGCCCTCTTCAACCTTAAGGCAAACACACCCAAAATGAAAATATAGTAGTAATATTTAAGATCCAGTAAATCTGACGAAGACAAGGAAATTGATGTAGACATACCTTGGCATCAAATGCAAAGCGACTAATGCCCTTCCAGTTGTCCAAATCATAAGCAGTGAAGTGCTTGCAGCAAGCAGAGGCCTGAAGATGACCATTCTGCCCTCCTCCTTCATATCTATCTCCCTGAATCCCTCTAACATACGCCACTGCGTATTTTCCAGCCACCAATGGGTCTTCGCCAGGTGTCTCCTGCCCTCTTCCCCACCGTGGGTCCCGGAATATGTTTATGTTGGGTGCCCAAAATGTCATCCCTTTTGCTTGCCCTTCATTGTATATTGCTCTTGCCTCCTTTCCAATCGCCTATTACATTTTCCAAACACACAAAAATAATCTAATTAACCTACCTACTTCTCCGCTTGGTTAAGGAGTTTAGGGGTAGGGAATGAAAATGAACGAGAATTCATTTTCATTTATAGTGCTTGGTAAACATAATAAATAAGTTAATCATTACCTTATTTTATTAACAATTCCCTCCACTTCATTCCATAGTATGATTGACTCTTCATTCATACCCATTACCATTATCATTAATGATTAGCAACCAAACGGACCCTAAATTCATTCATTTTCTCTATTTATTATATAATCTAAATGATAACATTATATAATAAGCACAAAATTTATTATTAATATAATTAAATACACGGAAAAAATTAGCAATTCGCCTCCTAATTTTTATTCGAGGGTGCAATATAACCTCTACTTTTGTGTCTGTCAATCATATCCCCTTTTTCTTTTAACCACATCCTTAACATTTTATCTTTATCAATCTATCTCATAATCTCTTACTCCATTTTAAATTTTCAAGTGAAATTTAGTAGATTATAGAATGGACAACAATACCCCTTAATTTCTGTCTCCATTAATTTTTTTATTACCATAAATTCTTTATTTTTTCTCCATACCTTATTTATATAATATTATAAGATTTGTATCGAGATTTTCTTAGATTTAATTAATAAAAATGTTAGAAGAAATAGACAAAAAAATGCTAGGATGATATTCTTTTTGTAAAAAAAGTTTTCCTGATGACTTAGAAGTTCGAACCTAAGAAATTTAATACAAATTTATCACACCTTAAAATTCCCCTCACACCCTTTTTCAGTATAGTTAATTTGACAGTTTTGCTTTCCTATCCATAATGTGTCATTTGATGATGTGTTAAGCTTCTCTAAAACAAAGTAAGTTATTTTTTTCAAAATTTAAAAATAAAAACTAATTATCGGTAAATATTACATATGAACAATGAATACATTAATATATTACATATAGTCCAGTGGAAATAGGAAGCATTTTGTGTTAAATAAATAATATTATACTATATGTTAATTTAGATGCATATGAAAAAAAGAATATGTTTAGGGATAAGGCACTCTTATCCTCAACAACTAAAAAGAGAAAATGTCGGAAAAAGCATTTAATGTATACACATCAGACTAGTGGTCCCAGAAAAAGGTTAAATTGTAAAATTCATCCTTTAATTTTTAAGCTATTTTAATCAGTTATTTATCTTTTAAATACTTAAATATAATTATTTTTATTGTCCGAATTTAATTGTCTTTCATAACGAAATTAGAAATTCTTAAAGCTAATTGCACGTGCACAACATATTACTAAATTTATTTATAATTTTTATTTTTCCAGCATTACAAATAAAGTAAACTCTGTAACAATAATCATCAATGTGATACAAACAATATACAAATATTGACCATGGGGGCCAAAATTTTGTTGGAAACACAAATTTGATGATGTTATACGTGATGCACGTATAATTATTTAATAAAATTTTAATCTCTAAAGAAGAATCAATTTAAAAATGAAAAAAGGTTAAGGACTGGTTTTAGCCTTTTAGGACTATCGATTGGGTTTGCAATCTACATGCAGAAGAAAATTACAGTGACAGATATATCAGAAATCGGGGGGCTCAATAAAATAAATTTGATAGTTAAAGGGTTTGGTATATACAAGTAAAAGTGTAGGAGGGATTAATAAAACAAAATTTGAATGATCAAAAATTTGGTAAAACGTAACTTTGTATAAAAAGTTAGTAAAATAAAACTGGATGTACAAGGCTTAGCAATGCATTTTGCCTTGAAGTTTCTTATTGTAGTAAGAACTTAGCATGAGCAATAAATGCTTTACGTAAAAAAATATAAGTTTATTAATAATATAAAATAAATCATATATTACTGAAAGAGAACAATATTGAAGAATAATAGAAGAATTTACTCAATCTTCTTTATAAAGATAAACATGAATTCTTGAAGTAAAATCTTCCAGAATCAACCTCACGCAATAAGTATCACAACACTTAAAGTTCTCAGCTCTCCATAGTAATATTGCAACAAACACCTGTGGAGTTCTTGTTGGTGCAAATATGCTCATGGAGAGAAAAAAACTTCAAGTGTTGTGGTTCTTATTTCGTGAGGTTGATTCTGGAAGATCTCAATGTAAGAATCTATGCTTATCTTTATAAAGAAGATCAGGTAAATTCTTCTATTATTCTCCAATGCTATTTCCTTTCAATAATATATGTTTTATTTTATATTTTTAATAACTTATATTTATTTACTTCTAACACTTATTGTCCAAATCAAGTTACGGAGTTATTACTAGATTGAGAAACTCCAAGGCGAAATCCATTGTTAAACTGTGTACCTCCAGTTTTCTTTTACTCCTTTTATACCATTTTTCTATTTTACCAAGTTCTTAAACATTCAAATTTTATTTTATTAACCCTTCTTATACTTTTACTTGGTTTCACCAAGCCTTTTAATTATCAAATTTATTTTACTGAGCTCTATTTTCTGAAATATATAATTGAAGGAAAAAAAGAAAAAGACAAAAAGAATAATCATAAGATAGAATATTTATTTTACCATGAAGGGGGAAAAAAGGTAAACCTTTGAAAATTATTTCAAACAGTGTCCTTGGTCCAATAAAATGAAAGAAGAGAGATAATTGCTGAAAAGGGGCTCGAAGTCCTAAAAACAGAGACAATAACAACTTTTTGACTATTCAGACCTTTTCTTTCCTGCAATCCTCGTTCAGATTTGCTAGTGCTACACATTACAGTTTTATTTTATCTTTGTCAGGGGAGCTTTTATGAAGGAAAATCGATGTTCATTTTGAACTATGCTTTTAACTACGTAAACAAAAACTAATACAATTAATTAAATTAGATCAACTCCTTCCTTTCAACTGGATAATAAATCCATAAATAAGCTCAATGGTATTGGTAATCCAAATTTGATGCAAAACTCTTAAATATGGAGAAAAAAAAGAAAGTAATAAAATCTTATGCAAGAAAACTGAAACCCCACCACACTCCATGAGACTATGACAATTTTTTTTCTTTCTTAACGTTGATTGGTATGACCAAATATGAAAATAAGTTGTTCAAATGCATTAGTAGAACATCTCAAAATATATTTGACAAGTTAAAGTATTTAACCAAATATAATTATATTTGTTTAGATAAAGTAGCCAAAACACCTTTTGTAAAATGTACTTAAAAATGAACATATTCATAGCCCCACCCTAAAAACAATACTATCGTTAGCAATAATTTACCTGACCAATGCGGTACCAAAGGTGAGAATCGAAGGTGGAAGCAGAGAGGATAACTTGAGGGAAGCTGGTGGCGCCGCCGATTCTTCCGCCGAAACTAATGCCCCGCCCATAATACGAAACGCCGTGCAACGCCTCCGACCACCACTCGTAGGCGGGGATGCCGAGTCGCGGCACCGAGGGGGCCGAGCTAACCAGCTGAGATATTTTTTCATCCAGTGTTAGCCTGGAAACAAGGTCCTGAACTCGCCGATGAATTGGCAGAGATGTCTGGCAGAATAGGAAGGATTTGGTCCGGGGGTCGGAGGAGTCGCATGAGAATGGCGGCTGAGTTGACTCGGCACGCCGGAGGAGGAGAAAAAAGAGAGCGAGTAGGATGTGGAAAAGGGAATGTGGGTTCATTGTTAGTGTGGGCGTGAGAGAAGGCGAGTAGATTGGAGGTATATATGTCCAGTGTTAAAAGGCTTAAAGCAAGCGACGTTACTTAGAGGGAGATTTTTTTTTTTTTTTCTTGAGAGAGAATAATTAATAACATCTCTCTCCCCTTGAAAAAAAGGTTGTGTTTGAAAAAATAAATTTATCTTAAAACAAAAATTATGTTAAAAACATAATGTTTTGATTTACTAATTCAAGTAAAAATTAGTTAAATGAAATTAAATAAAATAAATAAATAAAATAAGTCGTGTAAAAGCATATTGATAGATTTTGGAGAGATGTAGCTACATCAATTGACCAAAATCAAATATGATTATTTTTATGAGATGTAGAAGTGATAGTTTTGCCCCGCTTTTCTACTTTCTAAGCTTTTGATGGATCGTCCAGTTGAGTTGTAGATTATTCGAGTAATGTCTGTCAAATTTTAAAATGAATTGAATTTGTTAATATAGTGTTTATTAATATTTGCAAACACTAATTAACACTATTTATAGAGTTCATGAATGTGAATATTATGTATTATTTTCTTTTTCAAAGCCTTGAGTTCTATCTTTTATTAGAAACTTTATGGGCATTGTTATATTGGTATATTGTTGTATCAGCTCAACAAGCGAGTCGTCATTCAATTTTAAGCTCATTTTATTTATTAGATAAATAATATAAATGACTTTGAATTGGTATTAATCGAGTTTGAACACGAATTTTAAATAAACGCTATGTTACTCGGCTGGCCTACTTTTTTTTTCTAACCGACGGTGAACATGATAATACAATTTATAAATGATAAAGGTGATGGTTTGAGATCGACCATGACATTCGTTCATTTTAGAAAATAAAAGTAGATTTGAATTCATCTTATCAGGAAAATCAATTTGACATTCCAATCTACTCATTATATTATTTTTATTGAAAGACATCTTTTTTTGTAAAAAAAGAAACAAAAAGTTCTTTAACATATTTCACCCACCCAAAAGTATAAAATGGATGTCAACTAATGAAGAAATCTAGATTACTATATATATATATATATATATATTAACTTCCTTTTTGCGAAGACGACAAACACCTTTATTATTTTGATTATGCTCAAAATTTGACTAATTGAAACTGGGATTTACCTAAACCAGGTGTGTTTAATAATGAAAGAAAACTTAATATTGTCATTAAACAGAATGGCCTGTCATGGGAAAATGACATTATTTTCTCAATATTTAAATAAATAAAGTGACATTATTGTATACTGCAATAAGTACTAAAATAATAATTATAATCTGTCAGTTCGTAATCCAATTCGAACAATTGGATGACACGTGATGCCGCAGATTATGTCGTGTCTATTATAATACTATCAGTTTTCGTAAGAAGAATTATAGATTACTTATCAGCTGGATTAATAATTTTTTATTTTAATTCACCAAATCTTCATTTCTGGTGAAAAAAATTGAATATATATATGTTTGTACATTGAATTATTTTTTTTAGAGCTTAAACATTTATTTGAACTGACAAGCAGAAGAATCTTGAAGTACAAAGAAATGATCAATCAGTTTATAAAACTCATTTTCTTTCCTTACTTTTATGCATTAAATTCCATCCAAGAAATCTTGCAGCAGGAACTTAAGAAATAGAAAACAAATTTCTTAGTTCTATGCATTAAATTCCTATTATTGGAATTCGAATGAATACATAAATCAGCACGTTGCTGTCAATTATAACATAGGTACATTACAATAAGAACTTCACAAATTTTACATAATACTCCCACTGTTGTAAAAGACTCTAAACTTAGTCGGAGTGCTGACTAGGTATAGCGTCTAGTCGGAACTTAAACATAATTTAAATGGGCAGGTGAGATTACGTGGGAAAAATCCAGGAAAAAACAAATGGTCAGGGCAATCTAGCTCCTAGTCCAGACATGGCCGGAGTAAGGTGGAACTTTTTTGGAATAGAGAATAATCCACAGAACTTCATCAGATACTTATGCTGATAGAATACTCCTCATCTCCTACAACCAAGTAATAATCCCCAAATTCAATCACCATTACTCCATCTTCATTAGCTGTACCAAATTCCTCACATGGATTCACTTCAAATTCAATATCAGCTTTCTCCTTTCCATTCAATCTCACCGTCCGAAAACCGATCAACTGTTTCATCACACCACTGTTAGCACCTTGATCGCGTCTTAAAAACAGTAGCACCGGGTGCTTTCCTGCAACATTCCCTTGATTTTCAACGCCAACAATAACCGAAAACTTCGCCTTGTTACACGAATCTAAACCTATGGCAGAAACTGAAACATGGCCTGAGTTTTCAGAAGACAGTGTGTTGAAATCAAGCTTGCTTTTGCTGACATAAACAAATTTGTAAGAGTAGTTTGAGTAGCTAAGACCATATCCAAATTCATACACTTTCTCGCCTTGGTAAAATCTGTAGGTTCGTCCTGGATAATCTGACGTCGGATCAGCTCTCATTCTCATATCAGTCATTGGTATATCCGCGAAATCTTTTGGATACCAAGTTAATGGCAGCCGTCCTCCTAAACAATTAAACAAATTTCAACATGGTTATGCAAAATTCAACCGTAAGGTCAACAAAAGAAGTTCGTCTGTGTGTGTACGTGTGTGTTTCTAAGTGTACCTGGATTATGGTCACCAAATATGATTTCTGCAATAGCTTTTCCTCCGGCTTCACCAGGATATCCAGCCCACAAGATGCTACCAATCTTCGGGTCATTTTTCGCGAATGAAACATCCAGAGGACCTCCACATAGAAGCACCAAAATGACTGGATTTTTAGCAGCTCTGGTGACGCTCATAACGAGACTTTCTTGCTCACCTGGGAGTACCAACTCTTCACGATCCAGTTCCTCACTTTCCAGTTCTTGATTCAGTCCCATAACCAACACTACATAATCCACTGATCTTGCAAGTTCAATAGCTTCACTAGAGGCAGCGAATGTACAATTTATAAACTCGCAGCCCTGATGAAATGCAGTTTCCTTGACATAACTTTTCAACCCTTCTAATGGAGTAATTGGTTTGCAAGGGGGTCCCGCATAGTTTCCAACAAGTGTTTGGGCAACATCAGCATTAGGACCGATCACTGCAAGAGACTTGGTTTTGGCCTTAGATAACGGAAGAAGATTTCCCAAATTCTTTAGAAGGACAATCCCATTGCGCGCAGCTTCAAGTGCCAACTCTTGGTTCTCAGGGGTACATATGTCTTTACGTCCGAGGTAGCCATATGTCAGTTTACTTGGAAGTCCATCAAAAAGTCCTAGCTTCATCCTCACAGCAAAGAGGTTATGAAGAGCTGTGTCTATTTCATATTCAGACACTTTACCCATTTCTACAGCTGATTTTGTGTGAAGTCCCAAGTATGACCCGCATTCGATATCCATCCCTGTGTTTTTCGATTACATCGCACAATAGAAGAGCGTGAGCATATCTGTGAACAAGTTTTTAGTTGCTTAAGGATCAAATTATTATTAGGATTTGATATCAGCCTATTAGTATAAACAGGACAACTATTTATTGTTTTACTTAGTTGATTTGATAAGAGAGAGAGGGTTTCTCTGAAATATTCATTACTCGCTGGTATTTATATCATATCAAAGTTTTGTGCTTGTGCGCTCTTGTTCGTATCTACGCTCATGCTGCGACAGCTAGTTTATTAGGCCATTCATGAAACTACAACTTACCGGCTTTGAGCACATCAGCCACAGCATCTTCATGTGATGCTGAATACTTCTGTTTGTTGTACAGATTTGGGACGGCTTCACAATCGGATGTTATATACCTGTATACAACGAATAGGTGTATCGAATGCAGCTATTAGACAAGGGAAAAGAAAAAACAACAGTTAACAACAATACCCTTGGAATCCCCATTCTCCACGGGCAGTTTTCGTCAACAGATCATAATCAGCACAACTTGGAACACCATTGATAAGGTTATAAGCACACATTATCCCACTCGCTTGCCCTTCTACTACGCAGCTTCTGAAAGGTGGCTGATACGTATCCGCCATATCCTGCTTTGTAACCTATACCAAATCAACAAATTAATACGAAAATACAACCAAGAAACACCTCATCTGATTGTCAGTAGTGATGAGACGAGTACAATAGCATTGAACGTAAAACGATCAATTCCTCCCCAGTTGTCCAAATCATAGGCAGTAAAATGCTTGCAGCAGGCAGAGACTTGAAGATGGCTGTCTTTAAGGTGGCCGCCTTCAAAACTGTCACCTTGAATCCCGCGAACAAATGAAACAGCATACTTGCTCGTAACCAAGGGGTCTTCTCCGGGCGTCTCTTGGCCCCTTCCCCACCTTGGATCCCTGAAAATGTTGATGTTTGGAGACCAAATAGTCATGCCTACTGCCTCCCCTTCATTGTATATAGCCCTTGCCTCTTTTCCAGTCACCTTCAGAAGCTCACTCATATGTGTTAGAATATGTGATACACTTATTTATCTAATTTAGTCACATATTTACTTCAAATTGTTAATTACATCGAATGAGAAAAGCTAAAGCTAAATCTCAATCTCATTTTCATGAGATTAATTTGATCCCAGCTATTCATGGAACTAAAATAATATCAATGAATTAGGTTTTTTGAGTCTTAAATGTTGAATGAATGAGTCAGAAACACAAAAATACATCTATATGGAGCTCGATTAATATGTCATTCAAATAATATTATACTAGATAAATATGAATATTAGAGGTTTTTTTTATCTGGATCCCAAAGTTAATCAGATTTCTTATCAGCCATCTTTCATAATGAAGTGAAGACTCCCTTGACCACTTTCTAGGTTTTCAACTTCTAATAAATAAATAACAAATCTGGGGGAAAATTGCAAAATTGGTTCTTTAAGTTTTGCTTAGTCCTAAAACTACTCCTTTATCTTTTGGATTTTTATCGGTCAATAACTCGAAAAATAGGTTAACTATCAATTTAGGTCTTGAAAGAATATTCCTATCAATCTAGGGCTAAATGATTTAAAACTATCAATGAAAGACCCATAAATCCAAAATCATTGTAGGAAATGTTTGGAAATTGCAAAACCCACAAAATAAACTTATCTCGAAGCGATAAGCACATAAATACGTTGAAAGTTTTTCACTACATTGTCTTTTTTTTTAAAAAAATAATAATGATAGATCTAAAATAACTAAATAATTTGCAATTTGGTTTTTAATATATACAATTAACAAAAAAATATATTTAAATAAGGAAAAAAATACATTTTAGTGAAATATGCTTACATGAATTTAAATATAATGCATTATAGATTTTTTTAAAAGGACAATTTTTCCTTGCGTATGACCTAAAAAAAATTTAATTTTTAAAAATTTTTTTTTAACGAAAAACTAACAATTCCAAATAAGAAATTACAGAAAATTCAAAAAAATATTAAATTTAAAAGAAGAATGTAGTGATAGATTTTTGATGTATATTTCCTCTGTTTATCACTTCGAGACAATTTTTTTTTTGTGGGATTTGTAATTTCCAAACATTCCTTAAAATGATTTTGGATTTATGGGTCTTCCATTGATAATTTTAAATCTTTTAAGCCTTGAATTGATAGAATTTTTCTTTAAGGATCTGAATTGATAGTTGGCCTATTTTCAGTCCTTTGATGGATAAAATTCCATCTTTATTACTTGATTTTGGTCCTACTTTTAGACGAGTAGGGTAAAAGTATGTGCATGACTTTGTTAAATTAGGGATTCACATTTCCCAAGTAAATTTATGTTCCCATAATCATTTTGATATATATTTTATGCCATTTTGTTTATTAGGCAGCGTGTTTACGTTATTTACAAATCTTGAAAATGAAAAACCCAAAATTAACATGGTTTTTGTAAGTGTACATGCAATTATCTGAGCAGAATTTTAAATTTAGCTTAGAATTTGACTAAATTCCGGTATTAAAAAATATGAAGAAAAATTGTAAAATTAAAAAGAGAAATAAGTGTTTTTTGAGGGCAAAGTCTCTTATAAATCAAATGTACGGTACACTCCGAATATCACTTTTTATATAGAAATGTATTACTCGTTTTCTTAAATGTACTATAATACCAAGTAATATTTTAAGGATAAAAACTAATATATTTTCATCGTAATAAATTTTATAAAACAATTACTCTTTTTTAGACCACCATTACACGACTAGTTATGTAATTAGCCCCGAATATTGCTCAAATAGTTTTAAGTCATCTCCACAGCTTATCGGTCCCATAATAAGTTTCAATAAAGAAAAACCTTATCTCAAGACAAAACCGCAGACAAGATTCCTCATCTCTGTCATTTTATCGAACAGATAAGAAGCAAAGTTAACCCTTTTAATTAAAATAACAGTACCACGGTACTACCCCCAGAATTTGTACTAACCTTAGCAATTCTATACCAAAGATCAACATCAAACGTCGCCGCCGTGAGTATAACCTGAGGGAAGCTAGTAGCAGCCCTGATAGTCCCATTGAAGGCGAAACCGTTTTCGACGCCGACAGCCATGGCGACGCCATGCAGCGCCTCCGACCACCACTGGTAGTAAGGGATGCCTAGCCGTGGAATTGCCGCTGCCTTGTTGACAAGCTGAGAAATTTTCTCGTCCAACGTCAGACGGGAGACTAAGTCGGCGGCGCGTTCGTGGATCGGAAGACTGGTGTTGCAGAAAGGGTATGTGGTGGTTGATGGATCGGTGGGGTTGCAGGAGAATGGTGGGAGAGGGGGGACATTATAGTGATCCTTGTATATTATTATGATTGAACATGTTACTGCGAGTATGAGAGGTGTAATGTAATGGAGGTAATCTCTCATTTTTCGCTGTTGTAACTTGTAAGGAGCTGCACCCCAGTTGTTTATTTGATCAATGGAGGTTAATAATGTCTTAAATCTTATGTTTGCTTTGCCACGGAATATAATACTATCTTCAGCTTTTAAAATATCTTGTTAAATTAACATAAGAAAAAATCACTTAGGATCTTCTAGTCCACTTTTATCCTATATCATTCGTGTCACACTTCAAAATCGAGCCAATTATAATTATATTTTTGCAATTTATGAATTTATAGTTCATTATTTAGGTTTATGATTCATGTTTAGATTTCATGTTTAAAGTCTAGGATTCGACTTTCTTGGACTAGTGTATATTTTTCATTATAAACTTATGATGTCACAATTCACAATTCATGGTTCATGATTTAATGATTTAGTATTTATAATTCAATAGATCATAGTTTAGGATTCATGATTCATATGTTCGAGGTTCACGATTTATGTTGTATGGCTCGATTTTGGAGTTGGATAGGGTTGGAACAGGGTAACTGTGGGATAGAGGATCCTTTTCCAAGAAAATTAAGGGACAAGGAAATAGACTAAAATAATTTGAGCCCCTAATTCGACCAGTGTTTCACAAAGTGTTGCAACACCTGCAATGTGCAACGAACCATTCAATATTGAATGAAATTCAGTAAAAAACTTACATAACATAAATCAGAGTTTAGGCTTCAATAAAAAACCAGACACATAAAAGGCCGAACATCTTTAATCTTACTCACATACGGAAATTATTGCTTTGTACATTATACAACGAAACCTACGAATGAATGAACAAGATAATCTTTCCATCTTTATCTCTCTCTAAACTATTCTATCACACTAAAAGAGAAAAATTTAGTGGAAGATATTCTCTCAAAGCCTCACAGGATACAAGTGAGAAAGTATGCAAGAAAGTTCTCAAATCTCGAATGATCACACTTCAAACTTTTTCTTTTTGCAACTTGTTAGGAATTGTGCCTTAAATCTGATCCGATTTGTTTCGACGTTCGTATCAAGGTGGATTAAACTTTGAAGTATGTTCTGCACGTGTTCCGCGACAGGGAGTGTCGGGGCCACGATGAATTGTGGTTTTTAGGGTTTTAGCATTGGGGACCCGTCGCGGTCGCGACAGATGAATGTTGCGGTCGCGGCAAGGACTGGTCGTAGCCGCGACAATTTAGACGGTGCAGAAGATGGGCTTACACGTTTTAGGCCTAGTTCGGTCTATTTTAGGTCTAGGTCGAATTGGGGCTTATAAATAATCCCATTGGTGTTTTTTGGAGATCGGATTAGGATTGATTAGTACTGAATTTTGTTTTGGTCATTTAGGGGTGAGCAAAATTCTGTTTAAACTGAATTAACCGTCCGATCCGAACCGAAATTCAATTTGGATCAGTTTTTAAAAATTTTGGTTCGATTTTCGGTTTTAATTTTTAGGAATTTCGGATAATTCGGTTCGGATCGATTTAGAGTTTTTTTTAATCAAAATAACCGAAACCGATCCGAAATTGTAATGTTTTATTTTTTAATATTATATATATATATATATATATATGAAATTTCTTTTTCCTTTTATTTTCTGATATATATATATATATATATATATATATATATATATATATATATATATATATATATATATTAGACTTGAAAGGGATATAATTTAGTTTTTATCTTGAGCTTTTGTCATGGAAGTGTGAAATTTAAATATTGTGGTTGATGGGTTTATGTAGATTGACTATTTATATAAGTTTTTTCTTTAAGTAATGAATGATGAAAAAATCTTGAGAGAACTATTTTGGATCAACTGAATACCGAACCAAACAAACCGAATAAATTCGGTTTGGTTGAACTTCGGTTTTTGAAATATCGGTTTGGTTTTTGGTTTAGCTTTTTTAATTTGGTTTGATTTTTGGTTTCACTAAATAATTTACCGAACCGAATTTTGCTCACCCCTATGGTCATTAGAGTGTAGAGAGTTTGTTTTTGGTCAAGTGTCAAATGATATGGTACTCAGTTTGTCTTCGTTTGTTAGGATCGAGGGTTCATCAATTGACCTAGGGTCAAAGTCTCAGTCCTATATTGTAAACACTCTTTGATATTGAGTTGGTTCCTCTTGTTTGGCCATGGACGTCGCTAACTAGTTGTTAGTGAACCACGTTAACTTCGGAGTTCATTGTATTGTCGATCTATCGTCTACGTTTGTTTGTATTTAATCTTTCATGATGTGTTCTTTCCTAACAACTGGTACCATAGCTTGGTTCGAGTTTTCGCAATTTGGTGGGAAAGATATCTGGGGTAAATGTGAAAATCGACAAGTTCACAGGGAGGAATAGTTTTAAGAATTTACGTCTGTTTGTATTTTGTTCTTGTTTTTAAAAATTTAGTTCTCTTGATAACTTATGGTTCGTGGATGCTTAAATGTGGTTCATGTTATCAAACTATGATTTGTGTTTTAGGGTTCAGGTTGAGGTTCGTGTTATAAAACTATGGTTCGTGTTGTAGGGTTCAAGTTCAGGTTTTGGTTCATGTTATATGCGACGTTTTTTAGACATTTTTGTAATTTAGTTATTTAGCTTTATTTTAATTACGTTCATGAATTTATGTTTTTAGCCGTTTGTATTATGGTTTTGGACCTCTTTTATGATGTGCCCTTTTGATTAAAATATAATTCCATTCCAGGGTAGGTGGAAATTTTTGATTATTCGATACGACAGACTATGGCAAAATTTTGACTACGTTGGTGGGGTTGAGGAGATTTTGTCTGTCATTGAAGGAGATATGTTTTCGAGATTTGATGAGAAGAGTAAACGGTATTGTCGAGACAAATAAGTGAAAAAGGGATGAGGTGATCCACTCGATTGTTTACTCCCACGACATAAACAATTGTAGGGAGGATGAAAGTACTTGAAGACGATGATGTTGATAATATATTTGCAAAGAAATGCGTTGTAGCATTTATTGATCACTTAATCACACACAACCGTTTTCGGGGTCCTCCCGGTGAAGTGAATGAATCGAGGGGTTATTGTTTTCTTCTTACGAGAGAAGGATGAAAAATTAATTTTCTCCATTGAGCATGTGTTATTTCTCCAGTGACATTTTTATTGATGCTTTTAGTTTAGTTTATTATTAAACTAGTTCTATGCCGAAATTTTAATATTTTCCCCTCTTTATAGATGCTTGTTAAAATTTAAAGACATTGTGTTTCCTCTTATTTAGCATTGTTAGTGAAGTCTTCAGTTTGGGCTTACTTAGGAATCTTATTCAATTATTGTTTGATCACATAGAAACCGGATTCAAAATTCTCAAATATAATTTGTTTTTGCAGGTTCATCGGCTCAAACAAATATTCGCTTGGGGTCGTTCGTTGGCCTAAATGAACCTAACTCGATTCTAATTTCGAGCGCGATAAAATTTTCGAGCTGAACTCGAGCCTGCAGCTATTTGGTTCGTAAGCTCGGAAGCTTATTCACAAACCCGGGCTGGCATGCCGAGCTTGCGACCTAGCTCGAGTATATATATTAATAAAAAATATATATACTTGTGTTTAGCATGATTTAAACACTAGACCAACAAGGACCAATATGCTTCACGAACTCGAGCTCGAACTATGTTATCGAGCTTTTCTGAACCTAGATCAAACTATTTGCGAGCTTAGTAATTACACTTTTAGAGAACTCGAGCTTGAATTATGTTCGTTTATTACGTTATCGAGCTTTTGCAGAACCGAGCTCAAACTGTTCGCGAGCTTAGTAGTTATAAAACGAACCAAACTCGAACATAAATTTAGAAGTTCGAGTTGAACTCAAACACACTGAAAAATCAAATGAGCCGAACATGAGCCTTCTACTGTTTGGCTTATTCGACTCAATTCAACTTGTTTACATCCCTATTTAAAATTTTAGAGTATCATAACAAGCGATTTGATTGATAGTAAATCTATATATGTTCTGTACAAATTTATAGCAAATCTATTTATACAAATTATGTTTTGTATTATAAGTTCAAAACTATGATATACAACCAAAGTAAATATTAAAATTTTCGAATTGATTATAGCCACATTTGTAACTCACCTCGTATCGAATGATTTATGAATGTGAGAAATACTCGTTTTTCTCGTATATTTTATATTCATATTTTTATGTGAATTGGAAGTATCTATCATGTTTAAGTGAAAAATTCGGATTGAAGTCTATTTTGGGGTTGCTTTCTCTTTTTGATATGATTTCATGTATTTTTGGGTGTTTTTTAGTTGTATTTTGAAGGTAAGGAAAACCCGAAAGCTTAAGAAAACCATTTGCACGCAATTTTCCACTTTGGGCCTAATGGTTCCCACCTAGGCCCGACTTAAAGTTCATCAAGTTTTGAACAAAAGTCATGAAGGAGTCGAGCCAAGAAAATGGGTTGAAAGGCCTCAACGCGGTGAAGAATGGAAGAGGAGGTCAATTGCATGCACTCCCTGATTTTTTGCCCAAAAAATGAGGCCCAAATCGGCCCCCACAAAATACTAACTCGAAAATCATCAAGTCGTGAACAAAAATCATGAAAAAGTCGAGTCGAGAAAGTGAGAGAAAAATGGTTAAAACAACGACGAAAGAAGGCGGTCCGCGAAAGGGAACACGACATGCTCGACGTGCAAAAATTGGGCAAAGTAGGAAACATTCAGACTGGTATCAGCCCCTTTGATCCGGTATCGGCCCGGTACTATCTGGAAGATTTTGGCAGGTGATTTTTACCGGCCCGGTACTAGACCTAAATTCGCGTCCGATTTTCAGTTCCAAGTGTGCAGCTCTTCCGTTTTGATTATAACTTTCTCTCTGAACTCCAATTGGAACGATTCAAGTTGCCACGTGAAGGCTAGATATAGATCTACAACTATTCTGTTCAACCCGAGAGCTGATTCTGTATGGATTCTTACAAAAAGAATGAGACGAGCGCGATCAAAGTTTTCGTCTCAACATTTTAAAGGGTCAAACACTCCCTATTGTAATTTTACCTTCTTACCCTTATTTAAAGGGCAGTTTCTGCAGTTCTTGGTCCTTTTAATTATGTAGGGTTGGGGTATTATAAATACCCCTTTCCGCCTTTCATTTGTGACAAACCTCCATTTGCAATCTTCTCCTACACTCTTCTATCTCTTTCTTCTTAGCATTTTCAGATTTTTAGCTTATAGTTAGGATTTTCGTCCTCCTCTTCAAGGAGAAAATCATATTTGGAGGATAAATCGAAGATTATTCACGAGCTTGTGACACTCATCAAGATTGTCAAAGTTTTACGAGGATTCTTCTAACCATTTAAGCATTTTCTTCCCCAGTTTTTATTGTTTCTTCTTAATGTTGTTGCTTATTACTATGGGTTAATTTCATAATACAACCTGAACTATTAGCCATTTTTTAGTTTATAGTCTAAACAAAAAAATATTTCCGATAGCAACCTGTATAATGCGTTTTTGTTGTAGTTTGCAACTTCGACCATATTTCAGGCTATATAGGCCATGTGCCATACACATGACCTCCATGGGCCAATAATATGGCTACACGTGGTCACTAATAAAAAAAAGGAAAAAAGGAAAAAAAAATATAAATTATTTAGAAAATTCAAAATAATTTATAAAAAATAAAAAATTATATAAATTTATAAATATTTTATATAAAAAATATAACAAATATATTTTGAAAATTTTAAAATTCAGGAAATTAAGGGGAAAATGGACTATAAAATTTCTTTTATAAATTTTCAATTCTTATAAAAAAATTAAAATTACAAAAAAATAATATGTTTAGAAATAAAAAAATTACAAATTACTTAAACCCATCTTCTTCATCGTAATCCTTTGTCCCCTCTTTCTCCTCCATTGCTGACAGATTCTTTCTCCAACGCGTCCTCTCTCTCGCTGACGGACTTATTGAAGGAGATTCAAGTGCCTGATGCAGCTATTAAACTAGAAAAGAAAAAAAAAAAGATGAGAAGCCGACCTTCCCTCTCGCAGTTCTGCCACCATCTTGCCGCCGAATCGCGATTAGGCTGAGAAGCCATGTCTATCGGAGAAGACTCCCGCTTCTCCAGTCTATGACCATTATTATTATATTGTTCTGTGCACGCGGTGCTCATGCCCAGGCTACTCTAAGAGCATCTCCAGTCGTTGGCGCTGGTCCAGCACTGGAGATACTCTAGTCCAGCGCGAAGTGCAGCGCGGAGCTCCAGCCGTCTGCGCTGCATTTTGCACCACAAAGAATATTCCCTTTAAATAATTTCTTTTATGTATTATTTTTCTTAAGTAATTCTAATTTGCTAATATACTTATATATTTTTGATATTTTTATGATTTCGAGATAATAAATTTCATAATATTATAATTAAAACCAAATATTACATAAAATAAAAATCAACGGAAAATAAGTAAAAATTACAAAATACATCAAAGTTTCACAAATTGAGGGATAGCCGTAATACTACAGACACCTGGTATTAATCATAATCAATTTACTAAATTATTAGAATACTCTTCCCACATATGATCGATCAAGTCATTACGGAGCTTGTAATGAGCATCTTTGTCTTTAATTCGGCGGAATCGGGATATAAATGCTTCAAATACCTGCTCGTTATCTCTATCTAAAATCTCGACCCCTGGTTCTGGTACCTCTGGTGCAAATACAATAGGTGCTTCAATATCTCGTTGATCCTTGATGATCATGTTATGCATAATTATGCACGCAGTCTTAATATCTTGAAGGTCATGTTTGCTCCAAAAACGAGCAGGATTTGCTACTATAGCAAAACGACTTTGGAGAACTCCGAATGCACGTTCTACATCTTTTCTACACGCTTCTTGTCTCCGTGCGAAATGAGATCCGAAGCAAAAATGAAAAACTTCGTGATCTCATGATGCAGAATAATCTAAAAAGGGATTTAAGCGTTGAATTTCTGCTTGAAAAACGTGAGGCAGAAAAACAAAAGGCTGCAACACGTAGACAAATGGCCGATGCGCATAAGCAATTAGCTGATACCAACACTTGGACAGAGGAAAACAAGATCCTAATGATGGATCTAGAAACCATCCCAAATTTCGCCCGCCGTGAGTTTTTTTGGAAAGAGCAAATAAAAATTATGCAAAAGCGAGAGATGCAGTCACAGCCAGCACCTACTGACAATATGTTCGATGCTTACAGTGTAAACTTTCGAGATATTGGGGGGTCCGGAAGCAATCTTGGTCCATATTAAATTTGTATTAGTAGTATTTCGATAATTGTAGTATGTGTGAGGTGTGGTGTATTTTGAATTTTTAATTTAGTACTTCGATTATCAACATTTATATGTATGTTTATATTGTAATTTTTGTGAATATCTTAACATATTATTTTATAATAATTAACTGTTTCATAATTTGCTAAAATAAACTTAAGTAAATTAGAGGATGCGAAAAATATAACTAACATTTAATTTTAATAAAACTAATTTATATTAATTTTAAAAATAATGGGTAAACACATTAATTAACATAATACAATAAAATTAACACAAATGCATAATATTAGTTACAAAATCAACACAAATACACAATTTAATTACACAAAAAAAAAATCAAAAAAAAAAAAAAAGGGAGGGCAGCATGAGTGAACAGTGTCGCGTTCGTTTGAACGCGAACAGATCATATCACACTGGTCCAACGTGAAGATGGGCGCAACACTGGGGATGAAAAGTGATGAACAGAGGCATCTCCACGCCCAACAAGCGCTGGGCTGGAGATGCTCTAACGCCGTCGCCACCGATCTGTTTTATGTTGCCGGAGTATGGTCATTTGTGTGTGTGACAACAATGGGAGTAGAAATAAGGATTGAGGTGAGAGCAAATCGACCATTCACGCCTGGTAAAGAAAATGGAGAGGAATTAGAAATTTAATTCTCAATTCCCAAATTTCATTTAAAATAATTTTCAAAAATAATATTTTTAAATTATTTGGATTTTAAATGAATTTGAAAATTTGAAAAATAATTTTCTAATTTTATATTTAGTTTTAGATTTTTTTTGTTAATTTCTTGAATTTTAAATTTCCAAAATAATTTTTTATATAAAATTATTTCGAAATTTATGTAATTTTATATTTTTAATAAATTATTTAATTTTTTTAAAATAATTTACAAATTTTTCAATTTTTATTTTTTCTTTTCAAAATAAAAGTATTTTCGGTTTTTTTATATTTATTTTCAGAATTTTTCAAATTAACTTTAGATTTTTTTATTAATTTCCTGAATTTCAAAAATTTCAATTTTTTTTATTTTTTATATAAAATTATTTAGAAATAAATAAAATTATTTAAAAAATTAATTTTAGAATTTGTTGTTAATTTCCTGAATTTTAAAAAAATTAAAATAATTTTTTTAGTTTTTCATATAAAATCATTTAGAAATTTATATAATTTATATATTTTTAACAATTTTCATTTTTTTTTTCAATAATATATAAGTTCTTTTTTTACTCAAAACAATTTTTGTTTTTAACCTTGTGTCTCTGTATTATTGGCACATGGGGGTCATGTGCATGACACATGATCTATATAACCTGAAATATGGTTAGAGTTGCAAACCACAACAAAAATGTGTTATACAAGGGTTGATCGGAATTTTCTTTTTTTGTTTAGACTAGAAACTGAAAAATGACTAATAGTTCAGACTGTATTCTGAAATTAACCCTATCATTATTAATTTGATGATTTGTGAGTAATGTCCTTATTTTCTGAAGCACGGGAGTAGCCCAAGCTTCAGGGGTTGATTAATCATTGATTGATTGTTGAATTCTTTTGTGGGTTGTGGTAACCTAGGGTTAAGGATTGGTTAAATTGTAATGATTTCCAATTGAATTCGTGACTAAGTTCACAAGCTAGCATTACGGTCGCTCAGCTATCGGTAGCTTAGGAATGATTTGGTTGGTTGTGCCTTTGGGAGATGATAGTCAGCCCTTAGACTTGGGATTGCTACCCTTTCGCGGCTTGCCAACTAGATCTTATATGAGTGTAGGAATTACTCACTGTCTTAGAATGAGCGGGTGAGGGATTTATTCTGAAAAATTAGGTTAATCAAGACCCAATTGGTAGAAGGGAGGCCTATGGAGGAGAAGCTCTACTGAGAGGGGAAGTAGTGCCTTGGGGGTGTTGGTTGGGATGTACGAAATTAAGTTTAGTCTTGTGTGTAGGTTTTACACCCCTACGTCGGTCTTTTGCGTAGAGAAGTCGAGCTAACTTCTTCTAGTCTTATGTAACTGGAATCTCGGGGACTGGGGTTGAATTATAATAGTTTATCCGTATGGGTAGTCTATATAGAACCCTGTTTACTTACCGACTCTAGGGGATTATGGAGCACCTCAACCTCTTTTATAGAATTCACATCCAATTGGGACGTCTATTAGTTTGGGAATTCAATCATATAAAACTCACAACAATATCTTATAATCACATTCGAAATATCAATTCCATCTTACTTGTGTGAAACCGATCCTTGGGAATATCTTCCCATCGATCGGTTCCTCCTTGTTCATATTTATTTCTTTTATGTCGATTACCTTAATTACATCTTCAATTTGCATATTGCCTAATTTACTCGAACGTGCTTAAGCCGATTCTCACGGATAATCCTCCTTGTGGATTCAGTACTTTTACACTACCTATGTCACAAATCATATGCTTATGTTTGGAGAAGGTCATAATAATCCTAGCAATTTGTAGCGACTGTCGCGAAAAGTTCTATGATTCTCCAAAGATTACGACCACATACGCAGTTCAAATTCAATTATTATATGTATCTAATAATTAATTTAATTATTACCGCGAACTTTCAACCCTATGAAATGACATCATCAATCGAATGCATCGGTATGAATCTGAATCGGCTTAATCAAGTAGAAATATGAATCACATTATAATAACTTTTTCCCTTTTACATTACCTTTTCAGTTACTGGTCCAATCAGTCATCCATAACAGTTTTCACACGAGCCGATTATGTTGACACAAACAAAAATAACTACCATGAACCAATACGTCTCATGTGGAGCCCACCCTTATATGATTTGTCCAATCTGTCATTCATAGCAGTTCCCACATGAACTTAGAGGTAATAACACAAACCAACTTAATTGACACGAACAGCAATAACTTTCATGAACAAAAATGTACTTAGAGGTAATAACACGAACCTCAATAATTTTCATGAACAAAAATGTACTCTCATGTGGACCCCAACCGTCTTTGAATGGTACAATAAGTCCCTCATTGCAGTTTTCACATGAACTAGAAGATAATAGACACGAATCAACTTAGTTGACACGAACCAAAATAACTTCCACGAACCAATACGACTCATATAGAGTACAATCGTAATTGATAGGTCAAATCAATCATTCGTAGCAGTTTTCACACGAACCAACGCTAGATTGGCACTACCTAGAATTCAACACATGAGCCATTTGCACTTACAATGCTTTGTGCTTTCACCTAACGAAACCGTGTAACACGTACCAAATGATTAAAACACGGACCATAATTTTAGGTAACACGATCAAATTATTAAAACACGAATCATAATTTCAAATAACACGAACCATAATTTCAGATAACACGAATCAAATTTTTAAACCACGAACCAATGTTTCTAAAAAAATTCTCATAACACGAACCAAATTGTACTCTACGAAATGCTGCACACAAAATGAATACCACACACGAACCGTCTTATGGCAAACCATACTGTTAAACTAAACAATTTTGGGTAGGCAACACTTACATCAACTGGTGGATTTGGCAGCTTCCTCATCTAACAAAACACTTACAATAAACCAGGTGCACTAACGTCCACAAAGTAATCCCTAAAAGAATAACATATTTTCCAAAAACCCAATTCAGACCCCATTCAAACAAAAAGAAACTCATAAATCTAAATCCGCAAAATCTTACCCGAATTCACATTTCAGATGCCCTTTATAGAAATTCAGACCCTCTTCGCAATCAGAAGCACTCTTCAGAAATCAGACACCAAAATTCCAACCCCTCAGTTAGAAAATTTCAAGCCCTTTCACCCCCATTCAACCTCTCCATCAGTTTTAAGACGGTGTGCGTTGTACTCCTTTTTCATGTCTCAGAGATTTTTAGAATAGGAACTACGAAGTGGTGACCCCCGCAATCTTCTGCTCTTCAAGTTTATTCTTTGTGTTTAGTATGAGGAGAAAAACAATGTTTAGAAGAACTGAAACATTTGAGTAGCAATAAGGAAGGGTGGGGGTGGGTTTGTGTGTTAATTTAAAGTAAAGATATACATCAAGTTCAGAATAAAAATTATTTCCTTTTATTTTTTTTTACTAGATTTGGCATTAACAAACTTTGATTGGAATAAATAAGGTAAGTAAAGGTATCATAGTAATTTTGTTTGGTTCTAAGCCACTTTTGGTATAAAACTCAAATTTTGTTTACCTCTTCAAAATATTGTAAGATTATTGTGTAAGAAGAGTTTTGAGAGAAAACGAGAGACTAGTTTGTAAGATAATTGTGTTAATAGAGGGAGGGAGAGTAGTAAGAGTAATTTTTCTTTTTCTTCTTTTTCGGGGAGTGGGGGGAGGTGGGGTTAGATTCACCTAACCTAAAAAATTAGTCATCATACAAATATAAAATTGCATCTATGTGTCTCAATCCGCACAAACAGACTCGTAAACAAATATAATCTTGAGGTTTGCTAGGATGACTCTTAATCATATCTTTGCTTTTGATTCTTACTTACTTCTGGCCTTCGTGCTCCTACATACTGTACTAGCTACCATTTTTAATCTATACTAGAAACATGCACGTGCATTGTACGTGGTTGGTATTTCGTCATTATAATTATTGCAAAAAATAAATTAGACGAAGTAAAACTTTGTGTCATTGTATTAAAAGTAACATGTCGTTGTTTCCTATTAAAAAGTGAACATTAGTTTTTTCCTAATGATCTTATAAACATGAGCTATACTCGTATCATATGAAAGTTGCACTGCAATAATTCTGCTAAACAAAAGCGGTGGAAAATAGTTGTCATTTGTGATAAATGAGCGTTGTCGTCCCTGACGTTGTGGTAGACCCAACCTACCACAACCCTTTTCCTCCGTTGTCAAAGATGTATACCACAACTGTTATAAACCATTGTGAATTATGTTTACCACAACGCCCGTTACAACACACCAGAACCGTTATCTTTTGGATCACAACAAATATTGTCAACAACAGTTATTAACCGTTGTCTTTTGTGCCTTTGCAACAACAATGATAACAAGGATTTTCGACTGTTATCGTTTTAATCTTTACAACAATAGTAAAGACAACGCTTTATGACCGTTGTCTTTTAACCTTTATAATAATGGGTTTGTGATGAACGTAAAAATTACCCTTTTTCTTGTATTTTTCACGTTCATATTCTGCGAAGAATTTCATGTCGTTGATATGTTCACGTGCGACTTTTTAACTTTATTGCATTTCCGAGTTGAATTTCATTTTTAATATGATTTGATGCGCTTTCGGGTGTTTTTGAGTCGTATTTTGAAGGTTAGGAAGCTCGGAGGAATTTAGAAGAATGTTCAAGTCCATTTCCACACTCCGGCCCATATCCTGAGGTCTACATGGGGCCAAAATGGGTTGAGGTCAGGTCTAAATTAAAGATCATCAAGCCACAAAGAAAGTTCGTGAAGAACTCGGGCCGAGAAGACGGATAAAAAAGCTCCAAAGTAAAGAAGGAAGAAGACAAGGGCAATCGCACATGCTTCGTGTTCAAGCCCACAAACCAAGGCCCAAAAAAATCTGAATCAGACCCAAAAAAGCTCAAATTGAAGTTCGTCGAGTCACAAATAAAAGTCGTGAAGGGGTCAGGTCGAGAAAACGAGAGGAAGGGGTCCGAAATCGCGACGGAAGACGGAGGTATAAAATAGGAGAAAAGAACCACGACCGTGACCACTGCCGGACCGGCAGGTCCAACAGTAGCTGGTCTAGTGTGACACTCGAAATGCAGCCGCTATCACGACCGGCCCGGCTGCCAGACCGGCAGTAGGCCTGGTAGTTCGCGGTCGGTCCCCTGTTTCACATAATATTCATTTTTTGACCGTGACTTCTTCGTCCGAGCTCCGATTCAAGTGATTTGAGTGGCCACGTGTAGCTAAGATGAAGACCTACAACTTTCATGTTTGGACCATGAGGCAATTCTGAGCCCATTCTTCCTAGAATTCGCGTGAAAGCCGAGTTGAGTGCACGAAGGGGGGTTCGACCAACAACTTATAATCCCTTGTGTTCTAAATTGCTTTTGACTATTTTATCCTTACTTTTGAGGTACTTTCCAGCATATTTCTTACCCTTGTATGTGTGGGAAGTGGGTGTCTATAAAAACCCTCTACCCCTTTTATTCCAACACCAAGTCATTTTTCATTTTTACACTCTAGAATTCTCTCTACTTGCAATTTCAGATTTTCAACTAGGATTTCTTCTCTCTTAAAGAGGGGAACTAGGGTTCTTGGTGAAATTGTAAGAATTACTCCAAGGGGGTGACAACCTTGAATTTTATCGAAGATTTACCCATTATTATCATCAATAAACTTTTCTTATCCCGATCTCTCTCTATTTTATTTTATTTGATTTTCTTGCTTGATGATGATATCTATTGGGTTAATGTTGATGATTCGTGAGTAGTTCCTCTTGTTTCCCGAAGCAAGGGAGTAGCCCGAGCTTCGGGGTTGATGTCCATGTGATTTTGATGGTTGATTTAATCTGGGATTTGGTAACCTAGGGTTTGGATTTGATTGATTTGTATGATTTTCATATGAAATTAGGCTTTATTATAGGCGATGGCTTGAGCTCTCGATAATTTAGCCTTCTTTTATATGATTGTGCATTTAAAATAGGATAAATTGGACCTTAGGCTAGGGTTTGCCACCCTCTCGAGGGAATCCAATTTGATATTAAATGAGTTTAGGATTAGATTTTGTGCCTTAGATTGATAAGGAAAGAAATTTAATCTGTGAAATCAATTAAAAATCGATTATAGGACGGAGACCTATGGAGGAGAAGACCTATAAAAAGAGGGAATAGAGCCTAGGAAATCTTGGTTGGGATAAACGACGATAGTCTAAGTTGTGCATGTAAAGAAATCTCACCCCTACATTGGTCTATAATGTAGGAGAAGCCACACTAGGTTATTTTAGTTTACTCAATTGGTAGTTTGGGGCCCGGGGTTGATTTTGTTAGCTATCCATTTAGGTATTCTTAATAGAATCCTGTTTATTCTCCAACTCTAGGGTGATATGGCACCTAAACCATATCCCGGGATTTCTATCTATTGGGATGCTAGTTAGGTAGGAATTCAATCATTTGCTCCCTTTTAACCTTTACTTGATTGTGTTTAGACATTGACCCCTAAAAATTGGGTGAAACCGAGTTCCAGGAAGCATTTTTCATCATTTATCTATTTCTATCTTTTGATATAGTTTTAGTAAAAATCAACTCTCAATTCCAATTAGCTAAACTTAAGAAAATTATGGCTCGGGTAGTTCACACGGATATCCTCCTTGTGGGTCGACTTATTATTACCTCTGTCCGATCTCGTACGCTTGCGAGAGATAAGGACTATTCGGAAACGAACGTTTTTGGATGGTTTTCCCGGACAAGTTTAGTTTTTTCATATCCAATGAATTCTAGTGCCCCCTCTACGCTAACAAACTTTTAATTAATCTTTCTTCGTAGCAATCGGTAAAAAAAACATAAAAATGAGATCACATCAACAATATTTAAACCCAACAAAATGAAAAATAGAATTTTAAAACAAATTTTCCAATCAATAACTGAATAATAAAATGGAAATATGGTGATTCGAACCAGAAAAATGCATCAAGAGGGTACCAATCAAATGACTTCCAATAAATGCAACAAAATTATTCGCCTCTGCCCCTTTTCATTGCCTAACGTAACATGTAATTGCACAAAATATAATAGGCACACTCAGATTACTACTTCAAATGAGAATGAGAGAATGTATATATGCATAGAGTGGGACTTGGGTGCATATGGTGTACTATAGGGCTTATTGTACACCACTCTTATTTAAAGAAGGAATTCAAAAAAATGTTGAAATATTATTTATAAAAAAATCACGTCCGCGAACTGGGTCAGCGCGCGGGTCGCACGCAACCAAGCAAATAGCATTTTTTTATAATTTTTTTTAATACAACATATTATGTTATTAATTTAAGGATGCGTTTGAGTTAACAAGTTTGAGTGTGTCCCAGCGGTGAGTTCGTTGGTCTGAAACGCACAAGGCACAAGGAGGGCGTAGGTTCGAAACTTGTTTGCCTCAGTTTTTTTGTTTTGTTTTTAATTACTGCCACATTTAGTCATCCAAGAAACACAATAAGTCTACTGTAAGAACACAATAAGTCTACTCTAAACACAAAAAAACTATAATGCAAGAACACAGTTTCGTAAGTCTACTCTAAGCACAAAAAAACTATGTTGCAAGAACACATTTTCATTTTTTAATTAGTGCCACGTTTAGTCATCCAAGAAACACAATAAGTCTACTGTAAGAACAGAATAAGTTTACTCTAAATACAAAAAAACCATACTGCAAGAACACAATAAGTCTACTGTAAGAACACAATAAGTCTACTCTAAACACAAAATTACTATACTGCAAGAAAACAATAAGTCTACTGTAAGAACACAATAGGTCTACTCTAAGCACAAAATTACTATACTGCAAGAACATAATATGTCTGTTGTAAGAACACAATAATTCTACTCTAAACACAAATAACTATACTGCAAGAAACACAATAAGTCTACTGAACACAATAAGTCTACTCTAAATACAAAATAACTATACTGCAAGAACACAATAAGTATCCTGTAAGAACACAATAAGTCTACTCTAAACACAAAATAACTATACTGCAAGAACACAATAAGTCTATTGTAAGAACACAATAAGTCTACTTGATAACACGTTATTTATGCATGTATTTAGGTCGATTTAGGATCATATTTTATGGCATATACGTGTATATTTGACCAGCACTTATTGATATTTATAATATTTGGGCCATTTGACGTGTTTCGACTTGTTTTGAAGATAATTAGGTATTTTTATGCCATTTGGATGAAGTACGAAGGAGAAACAAGTCAAATAGAGTGAAAACCGGCCCAAAGGAGTGAAAACCGTCCAAGAACCGGTTCAAACCGGTCCGAACCGGCCTGAACCGGTCCAGGAGCAAAACCGGGCAAGAACCGACACGGCCGCGTCACAAAGCGACACGGCCGTGTCAAAAGTGTCTTGCAACGCATTGTGGGTTCTGGAATGGAACACGGCCATGTCACAGATGCAACACGGCCGTGTCAAATTGTTGCTGGAAAAGTGGATTTTTGCAAAGCAACACGGCCGTGTCACTTAAGCAACACGGCCGTGTCAGAAGTGTTTTCCTGCGATAATTACTTAATTTTAATAGGATTTTGACTCTATCTTCCCCAAGATTCGGCCCCAACTCTATAAAAAGGACCCCAAGCTCTAGGAAAAAGGGATCAATCATCAAGAACATAAATTACATCATCTTGGAGGACAAAGAAGACGAAGATCATCGAGACGGAGTCATCCGGGTTTATTTATTCTTTTCTAGTTTAATTCTTTACAATGTTTTTATTAAGATTTTGTATTGGATTATTGCTAGGCATGAGTAGCTAAGCTATTCGTGTCCTAGGGTTAGAAAGTAGGGATTATTATAACAATGTTTTTATTTATGATTTAATCTATTTAATTCCATTCTTTATGTGTTTTATCTCTATGTTTATGCTTAAACTGAATTTAGCTTGATCACCTAGATTTAGTAATTTAGTTTAACAATTCCGCTTCGAGAGGAGGGAATTGTTATCAGACTTAGAACATAGAGCGCAGTTGTCTATGACTGTGTAGGCCGTGGCTTAAGATCGTTTGGGAGTTATTAGGTTTAATTGACTCGAGAGGGTAATTAGCTTAAGTAATCAACGGTTTAATCGCTTCGAGAGAAGGATTAGATTATTGTCGTGCCGCCTAATAAACATTAGAATTGGTAAATTAATAGGTTAATCATATTCAACATTGAAGTAATATCCTGAAATCGAAGCCCTAGGATACCTATTCTCCTTGATTGTTAGTTTTTGTGTTTCCTAAGTTTGAAGTTATATTTAATTGAGTATTTTAATCAACCTTTTACAACTTAGTATCTAGTTAGGACATTCCTAGAGTATTGAGGTATCAAACTACCTAAAACTATTCCTTGTGGGATCGACCTTGACAATAGTACTACACCTACATCCGTACACTTGCGGAACACTAGGTTAGAAACCGACGTGTCAAGTTTTTGGCGCCGTTGCCGGGGAATAGGATTTAGCGCTTAGTTTTTATCTTGAAAAATAGGAGGAAACTAGACTAGATTTTATTTTTTTTTTTCGTAATTTTAATTTTAATTTTCGTTTTATTTTTTATTTAATTTTTGTATTACGCGGTAGTTCTTGTTTTTGGTGTTTGCAGGCTTCGTATGCACACCAGATCAAAAGGGAAAGAAACCCTTCTTCCTTTCGATCCAGAAATTGAAGCGACAGCTCGCAGACACCGAACGAGAAGAAACCTCACAGCTGAGATGGAGAACCCACCACAGCAACCGAATGATGAAGCATTAAATAGAGTGCTAACAGCCTTAGCACGATTGGACGATCGCGTCACTATTATACAGCAGCAGATACCTGCACAGCAGCAACAGTTGCCACAACAGCACGGACAGATTCCAATAGAGCCAGATGCGGGAGAAGAAGACAATACACCTATTAGTGACTGTTTAAGGCCGAATCCTAATCAACAGTCAGGAGGAGTACAACTTCCGCCTCTGAATGCAAATAGTTTCGAGCTGAAGCCTGCACTGATCAACATAGTGCAGCAGAACCAGTATGGAGGAAGTGCAATGGAGGATCCGAATGCTCACCTAATAAAGTTCCGAAGATTGGCGGACACAATCAAAATAAACCATGTGCCACACGAGCAGGTTAAGCTGCGATTGTTTCCCTTTTCGTTAAAGGATAGAGCCCTCCAATGGTTCAATTCCTTGGAAGATATCATCAGTTGGGAAGAGTTGAGCACTTCGTTCCTATTGAAGTACTTTCCACCGAGCAAGATGCTCGACTTGCAGAATCAAATTAATCAGTTCAAACAGCTGGACCAAGAGCCATTCGAAGAGGCTTGGGAGCGATTCCGGGATCTTATCCGGAGTTGCCCTCAACATGGGTTCACCAAGAAGCAGCAAGTATGCAAGTTTTACAATGGTCTACTTGCTCCGACTAGAAACCAAGTGGATGCAGCTGCGGGTGGAAGTTTGATGGAGAAGTCAGTGAGGATGGCATTCTCAATCCTGGACGCGATGGCCAGAACAAGCTACCAATGGTCGAATGAGAGAAACATGCCAAGGAGGGTAGCCAGTGTCCAGAAATGCGAGCCCGTCAATAATGAGCCAATTGAAAAGCTCACAGCACAAGTAACAGCATTGACGAGCCAGGTGAATTTGCTAACTAATCTGACGTTAGCACAACAGCCAGGGGGTCCGGAAGAAGTTGAAGAAGTAAAATTTGTGAATCAACGGAACTTCAACAATTTCCAGAACAATCAGCCTCGGTACAATCAGTACCCTCAGAATCTGAACCATCAGAACTTTTCATATGGGAACGCGTAAAATACACTCAATCCGCCACCCGGATTTGCTGTTACAAATGGCATGATCCATGACGGTAAGAAGCCATCACAAGAAGAGATCGCGATGTCACAATTCGAAAAGTATGATGAAAAGTTAGCTCAGTTGGAGAAGAAAGTGGATGGAAAATTCATGGAGCTAAACAAGCATATCACTGGGCAAGGGGCAGACATCAAGAGGCTCGAGAACACGTTGGTGCAGACTCAAGCTAGCATTGGAGAGTTGACATCAAACATGAGTCAGCTGATAAAGATAGTAGGAGCTCAACACAAGCAAGGCCAATACCCGAGTGATACAGTGGTTAACCCGAAGGAGCACTGCAATATTGTGGAGCTAGATGAGCATGAAGAGAGCTTGAAGGACCAAGAAGCGAAGGAATCAAGCGAGGAAGTCAAAAACATTGAGAAGGAGGAGGTCAATACAATCATAGATAAGAAAACTTCATCTCCTATTCTTGATGAGTCTTTTGATTTTTGTTTTAAAAATTCGTTCTTTGCTAACCTTGATCCTTTAGAGCAATCTAGAGTTGTTGTTGTGAAACAGGAACCACTAAAGGAGAGAATCGAAGTTAAAGAGAAAACAAAGGAGTGGGAGGATGGAAAAGAGGCGACGAAGAAGAGACCGAGCAGGCCCAAGAAGAACGCAAACACAAGCATGAAACCAAGAAGAGCAACAAAAGCAAAAGATCCAGGGAGTTTTACTATTTCTTGCTCAATTGGTAGTCATGAATTTCATAGTGTCATGTGTGACTTAGGGTCTAGCATAAATTTGATGTCTCTTAAGCAGTATAGACAATTAGGATTAAGGGAAATTAAACGGTCCTTTACTACTATCAAATTGGCGGATGGATCTTCATTAACGCCGTTGGGAGTAGCAGAGGATGTAGTGGTAAAAGTGCTAAATTTTGAATTTCCTAGTGATTTCTTAGTTGTTGACATGAAAGGGAGTGATGAATTCCCTTTTATCTTAGGAAGACCCTTCTTGGCGACTAGCCAAGCACTAATAGATGTACCTAAAGGGGAGTTGGTTTTTCGAGTTCAAAACGAAATAATCACACTCAACATACATAAATCGGGTCTAAGGGGTAGGCACAATTGTAGCATTATTGACACTACCCTAGCTGCTGTAGAAAATCCTCATGGCCCAAATAGCTCTTTAATTGGTCAGAAAACATCCGACTCGGGGTGGCTAGAAAATGGCTGATAGAAAAAGGACGTCCGGCTGATGACGTAAAACAAAGCGCTTGTCGGGAGGCAACCCGATGTTTATTGTTTTATTTTTAATATTTCGTTAATTTTATGTTTTTACTTGTATTTTAGTGTCTTATGTTTTTAGGAATCAACATGGACGAGTGTTGCAAGAAACGGGGGTCGAAAAGACGGAAAAATCGCGTTAAAAGGAGCAGAAGATGCAACACGGCCGTGTCGCACAACGGACACGGCCGCGTCAAAAAGCACTTAGAAAGTGTTTTCAGCACTGGAATGCAACACGGCCGTGTCACAAAACGACACGGCCGCGTCAAAATCAGGCCCAAAAATATCAAGTTTGGCTCAAATGTAACACGGCCGTGTCAAAACCAAGCTCCAAACACGATTTCACACTGGAACTCAACACGGCCGTGTCACACAACCGACACGGCCGTGTCAAAATCAGCCCAAAAATATCAAGTTTGGCTCAAATGTAACACGGCCGTGTCACAACATTCAACACGGCCGTGTCAGTACGTTAACAGAAAAAAAAAAAAAAAAAATCAAAAATTCAGAACGCGATGCGGAGACGGCCGAACCAAGATTCAGTAAGCAGCAAAATGGCACGATTTCGGAGCTCGTAGGGGTTTCAAAAAGCCGTCGTCGAAACGATTTGTAAGTTAGCACCAAGGCGTACCACGTTTTTCCTCCAAACATTGGCTTTCAGCCAAGTTTGGGGGAGGGGGTAGACCGTGGGACGTCTTGGCAGCTATATTTATAGTTTTGATTTACCTCGTTCGAATTTCGTGCTGTTAATTGTGGGTCCGTGTGCCCATTTTGCTGATTTTTTATTGTTTAAATTGGTTTATCGGGTCTGTGAGCCCATTTTTCTGATGTATTAGTGCTGTTGGGTCTGTGAGCCCGAGTTTGATTGCATAGTGTTTCCATGTTGAGTCTTAGGAGTTTAGAGTTTAGAGTCTTATTAGTGTTTTAGTTTAGAGTCATAAGAATAATAAAACCCGGAAATAGGTAACAAGTGAAAAAAAATAAAAAGAGAAAATTAGGGAAAGATGGATGATGAATAGTTAATGATGAGATGATTTAGATGAAAAAAAAATGGCACATAATAGAGCATGGGAGGTGTTTTGAGACGAAATTGAGCTTGAACTGAGAATATTCAATCAAAATTTACCTTGTGAGAATTTGAGCCTAATTATACTCCAATTTTCGGAGTAAGATACTTTCTTTCGGTGTGAATTTGATTAAATATGTGTACTAGTCTCTAGAACTTGCCTTGAGTCTTTACTAAGAATGTGTCAAGTATATGTTGTGATTTAGGAAATGATCTTAGGCAACTTTTTGTTTAAGCCTATTTGTTCGAACCATGAAAATTGCCTTTGACCCATATTGAAAAAAATTGTCCCTAGTTAGCCCAATTGAGCCTTATAGCTTTATTTATTCATAACCTAACAATATCAGCCAAAACCTTTTGATTTAACTCTTTTGGCCTTAATTGGATTAATCAAGTAAGAGGGAGGAGAATTGGAAGGAATTTTTGGGTGAACAAATTGTGGGAAGGAATGGGAAGTAGGGATATTTTCAAAAGATGGAGGAAATAAGAGAAAAGTGATAGGTGAAAAACGAAGAATGACCTCTCCTAGAAAAAAAAAAAAAAAGAAAGAAAAAAAGAAAGAAAGAAAAAAAAAAAAAAAGAGAAAAGAAAAGTTGTATTACAGAGGAGAAGCTAGAAAATAAAGTGCTTAAATTGTGAATTTGCTTAGAACATTCGGGTAGTCCCAAAAATGTGGTACCCACAAAATTGAAAAGCACTTAAGTTGTATGGACTTGGGAAGGTGAAGAAGTCAACTTGCGGGGTGATTTGCTGAAATTTGAAGAGTGAGGTTGAGTGATTGTATTGAGGGGTAGTCGGGTTAGACGTAACTTGATTAGTCCAATGAATAGTCACTTATATCCAAATGTATCCCACCTTACCTTAAGCCCACATTACAACCAAAATAAAGACTTTTTTGATCCTTTGTCACACATAGCAAGTACGAGGTCTAGTTTAGACGATTGGCAAGCATATGGTAGACTTTGCATGTAATTCAATATGAGTGGAAATTATTCTAGCTTAAACACTTGAGAGATGAGTGAAACACTTACCCGGTAAGGGTTGAATAATTCGAAAGTTCAAAGTCTCGAGAGTAGTTGATTTTCGCGTTATCGCATATGCTCAAGTGAATTGTGTTGCCCAGTTGTTTTAAGGAAAATCAAATTGAAACTGAATTCATCGTCTAATCGCCCTAAACAAAATGTATAATCACTTGTCTTCTTTGTGTCTTTTTGTATGATGTTCGGGACGAACAACAGTTTAAGTTTGGGGGAGTTTGATAACACGTTATTTATGCATGTATTTAGGTCGATTTAGGATCATATTTTATGGCATATACGTGTATATTTGACCAGCACTTATTGATATTTATAATATTTGGGCCATTTGACGTGTTTCGACTTGTTTTGAAGATAATTAGGTATTTTTATGCCATTTGGATGAAGTACGAAGGAGAAACAAGTCAAATAGAGTGAAAACCGGCCCAAATGAGTGAAAACCGTCCAAGAACCGGTTCAAACCGGCCTGAACCGGTCCAGGAGCAAAACCGGGCAAGAACCGACACGGCCGCGTCACAAAGCGACACGGCCGTGTCAAAAGTGTCTTGCAACGCATTGTGGGTTCTGGAATGGAACACGGCCGTGTCACAGATGCAACACGGCCGTGTCAAATTGTTGCTGGAAAAGTGGATTTTTGCAAAGCAACACGGCCGTGTCACTTAAGCAACACGGCCGTGTCAGAAGTGTTTTCCTGCGATAATTACTTAATTTTAATAGGATTTTGACTCTATCTTCCCCAAGATTCGGCCCCAACTCTATAAAAAGGACCCCAAGCTCTAGGAAAAAGGGATCAATCATCAAGAACATAAATTACATCATCTTGGAGGACAAAGAAGACGAAGATCATCGAGACGGAGTCATCCGGGTTTATTTATTCTTTTCTAGTTTAATTCTTTACAATGTTTTTATTAAGATTTTGTATTGGATTATTGCTAGGCATGAGTAGCTAAGCTATTCGTGTCCTAGGGTTAGAAAGTAGGGATTATTATAACAATGTTTTGATTTATGATTTAATCTATTTAATTCCATTCTTTATGTGTTTTATCTCTATGTTTATGCTTAAACTGAATTTAGCTTGATCACCTAGATTTAGTAATTTAGTTTAACAATTCCGCTTCGAGAGGAGGGAATTGTTATCAGACTTAGAACATAGAGCGCAGTTGTCTATGACTGTGTAGGCCGTGGCTTAAGATCGTTTGGGAGTTATTAGGTTTAATTGACTCGAGAGGGTAATTAGCTTAAGTAATCAACGGTTTAATCGCTTCGAGAGAAGGATTAGATTATTGTCGTGCCGCCTAATAAACATTAGAATTGGTAAATTAATAGGTTAATCATATTCAACATTGAAGTAATATCCTGAAATCGAAGCCCTAGGATACCTATTCTCCTTGATTGTTAGTTTTTGTGTTTCCTAAGTTTGAAGTTATATTTAATTGAGTATTTTAATCAACCTTTTACAACTTAGTATCTAGTTAGGACATTCCTAGAGTATTGAGGTATCAAACTACCTAAAACTATTCCTTGTGGGATCGACCTTGACAATAGTACTACACCTACATCCGTACACTTGCGGAACACTAGGTTAGAAACCGACGTGTCACTACTCTAAATACAAAATAACTATACTGCAAGAACACAATAAGTCTACTGTAAGAACACAATAAGTCTACTCTAAATACAAAATAACTATAATGCAGCCCAATTAAAAAAGGAGATGATTAGCCAAATTAAAAAAGAAGAGCCTTGCGCACGAAGTGGGATTCGAACACACTTTCTCGCACATCAAATGAGCGTCTCTTACCACTCCAGACAACAATAAATTTATGAAATCAAATGCAGCCTTATACATATATCATTATGCGTTGTTTCTTTAAAAAAAAAAAAATTAATACTGTCAGGCGCTAGCCGTGCGCAAATTTGGATCCGGGTATACATTAAGCACTATTGTGCATCATGTGCACCCAAATTTTTTCCATATGCATAATGAGATCCATTTCATTAATCCCTAATTCATTTCTTCCCTTTTCATAATTATATTCTCTAATAGATATGGTGGCTAGATTGAGAAATACGAGCTTTTTTTATAAATGAAGATGCTCTCTACACTGAATATTTCACACCCACCCGCCACGGAGCTGGCAAGATCCAATGATCAACTATAGTTCAGTTTGCACACCCTATTTAAGTGAGTAGTATATTTATCTCCATTTTTTCCATCTGTCCTAGATAGAGAAAAAGAGTGTTATCCAAAAGCACAACAGATTTACAAAACTAATCTTACCTTTGATTAGAAAATTCTATCAAAAGGGACTTGGAATTGGGCGCTATATTGAGGCCTTGGGTTCGAAGAAATGGCAAGTCCTCTAAGAAGCCTCACAACATCCAAAGTATCATCAAGATAATACTCAGCCTTGCTTGGCTTCTGCCCGACAGTGCAGGCAAACACCTCTGGAACTGTGGGGCCAGATAAGTCAGAGACAACATTTGATATGCTCTCAAACATATCTTCATCCGATTTATCATCCCCTATACACACAATAAGATCTGCTGCCTTGCCATTATTGGCCAGTGCTGAAAGCACCTTCTCAGCAACCAAACCTTTCGTCACTCCCTAGAGATAAAAAAGATGCATTAATGAATATCCATCCTTGACCTTATGTGGGAGTGTGTGCGTGAGAGAGAGAGAGAGAGAGAGAGAGAGAGAGAGAGAGAGAGAGAGAGAGAGAGAGAGAGAGAGAGAGAGAGAGAGAGAGAGAGAGCATACTTGTGGTTTTACTTCAACAATATGCTGCCCCCTTCGAACAACAACAGGTTCATTCGCAATAACGTTTTCCAAATGATCCATGAGTTCCTTGGCCTGGCAGGAGCCAAAGTCAGGGTCATCATCCTGATGATGCCACACTAATGCACTTTCTTTAACTTCCATATACGATCCATCAATCGCTTATGTGTAATGTTTCATAATGGGTTCCACAATTTCTTTCCAATGGAGTTTAGCAGCTAATGCTGTCCACTATCTTTTTCCCACCTAAAAAATGTCCATTTACATAAATATATAATAACCTACTAAAAAATGTGCAGAACATATTCTACAAAGGAGAAATGTAAGCAGAATATTCTATTGAATACCTCAGAATTCTCATACTAGCAGCATTTGAGTTACATAGGCACATGAACATAAAGGTTTCATGTAACCAGTAGCCCGTCAGTTGTCCATTCATGTGAGCATCAGGTGAGTCCCTTCAGCTTATGCATCTTACAAAGCCACACTCAGATCTGATATACCAGCTACTTAAATCCAAACTCAAACATAGTGTAATATAGCTTACAAAATTCTGAATTAACCATCCAAGGCCACTTATAACTTGATCATACTCCTATATTTGGATTTTATATGTAGTAAAAAAGCCTCTCTGATTAATCAAAGGATAAAATCACACTAATATTTGGATTTCAAAATCTAAGGAGCATATGAGGTTGACCAAAAGTTCTATCTGTTGTCACGTAGACTAAATGTTCCTCCTCAATAGTAACCCTCACCTTGAATTATTTGATTAGCTTTCTTAAGTAATATTATGTACCGTTCACCTTGACACCTAGTTTAAGTTGTCTTGTGCCATTTCTTATAAACCAACATAATAAGAGCACTAAAGATACATACATATATATATGTGTGTGTGTGTGTGTGCGTGTGTGTATGGTGGCAATGATTACACTTGCAGAATAACAAAACAAAAGAAAATTGATAGCCCACACAATATACTTTCTACATTCGATAGAAATAGTTTCAAGATGTAGAATGAGAAGACTAGAAAGTCAGGCATTAGAGAAATTAGCAAACGCTCAAAGCAGCTATGTGAAGAACTAACCTGGGGTAAGGCATCTCTCTTTCTGTTTGCTGCATTCATAACTCGAGCAATCTCAACTCGATCAAAGCAATTCTACTGCAAGGTTTGGATGCAAAGTACCACAAAAAAATTGCAACAAGGAATATGATGATGAATATTTCTTTCGTCCTCTTTCTTTTCACTTATGTTTATGCTTCATAAAATTTTATAAGTTTCAAGCATTTTGTTCTCGCCTCCAATGGCATATACACTGCAAGAGAGAACTCAAATGCTTATAGAAGACATGGGAAGAATTTGTACCTCAAGTGGAATACCACATGCCATAATTCGAACCCCATTATCATGGTAGTGAGTCAAAAGAGGCTCGTACTCCTTCCAAGATTGTGGTGAACAATTTGTGACAAAAGATTTCAGGGTCTCCCCATCGATCCTAGCACAAATTAATGATTCTCAAGACAAGATTTGCATGCATTACACACATCAGAGAATCTAATGGAGAGTATCTCGTTCTGCCAAAAACATGCCTAGGGGCGTTGGAGGTCATAATAAAACAATACCATTTCAACATAATTTTCTTTGGAATATTCATTAAAACACCAAAAGAGTGCAGTTAAACCTGAGAATACTTAAGGGCATACAAGTATCTAAAAGAACAAAAAAGACCATCAAGTTAGAACGTTCATGTCACGATACCATGTGCATAATACAAAGTATAAAGTAGAAAATAGTTTACCAATACAAGCTATCCAGTCCAATATCTACAGATAAGAGACATAAGAACTAACAAATACTAATTATGCATCAATGACACGAGAATAAGAATCTAATGAAATTGAACATTGTAGAACAATAATGATCTAGTTTTGAGAGAAATCAAACCTTTTATCCACATACTGATTGAGTTGTTCCTGTAAGTTGCAAGGAAAAACTTCTAAAGCGAATGATACAGTCCGCTCAGCTTCTACACATCTCTTTCTCTTGTCCTTCCCCAAAGCCATCGTCTCTCCTATGACTGTCACGTCATATATCCTCGAATTCATAACCTTAGCCTTCTCCACAAGATCAGCCTCCACGCTAGCTGGTGAGCTTACCACCGCCTGTTGCAGTAGTGTCGGAGTTTCTGCTTCACCTTCCAAAGCAAGCTTCTCGCCAGCCTTCGCCACCGCAAAACGGAAAGCGTAAGCTTCGGCAAGGGTGGCAAGAGATTCACCAAATACAAGAGATTCATCCCCGATTCATCACTGTTTCTGCTTGGAAGAGGGCAACAAGGACGATGCTCAACGACAAAGGCTAGACGGGGAGTGGAATTTGGTTAGGGTTTCTTCAATTTAGGGGATTAACGATTCATTAGCGAAATATTTTGCTTGAAAAACGCGGGAGACCATAAGGTCCGGGTTAGTGCGAATTCTCCAATATTGCTTAGCCACCATGGCTAAGTTAAAGAAGTACAATTCCCGAAATCCAAGTCCGCCCATTTTCTTTGATCGGGTGGCCTTTTCCCAGCTAATCCAGTGATGTTTTTTATCCTCTTTGTGTGGATCCCCAATAGAATCGGGTGATTGCTCTCTCAATTTCTTGACAGGAGGTAATAGGGAACACGAAGCAGCTCATTGCGTAATTTGGAATTGCTTGAAGAATTGTCTTGATGAGGATTTCCCGGCCTGCCTTAGTAAGTGTTTTTTCTTTCCATGATTTAATCCGGCCTAGGACCTTGTCTACTGTCATCCTGAAAACTTGCGTTTTAGAGCGTCCGATGATTGTTGGTAGCCCGAGGTATCTTTGGAAATGATCAGTTGGCCTAACCCCCAGTATATCAGCAAATTCTATTTTGTCGTCCTCTCTGACATTCCGACTCGCAATCAGTTCGGATTTCTCCAAGTTAATGCGCTGACCCGAGGCTTGTTCATATTAATTGATAATATCTTTAATTTTCGCACATTCTGCTCTTGATGCTTTGAAGAAAAGGACGCTGTCGTCGGCGAAAAAGAGATGTGAGATCGTCGGGGCTGTTCGAGCGATGCGTATGCCTTGAATGTTATTTTCCCTTTCCGCTTGCTGTAGTAGAGCTGAAAAGGCTTCTGCACAACAAATAAACAAGTAAGGCGATAGGGGGTCCCCTTGTCTTAGACCTCGCCCAGGGGAGAAAGTCTCAGTCGGGGACCCGTTAACAAGAATCGAGTATTGCACTGTTGTAACACATCTCATAACGAGTTCAGTCCAAGAACTGGCAAAGCCTAGTTTACTCAAAACAACCCTCAAGAAGCTCCATTCAATACGATCATACGCTTTACTCATGTCTAACTTAAGTGATAGATACTTATTATTACCCCGGTTAGACACATGCATATGGTGAAACATTTCAAAAGCGATCATTGCGTTATCAGATATAAGGCGATTAGGAATAAACGCGCTTTGAGTCGGTGAGATGATGTGGTTGAGTAGCGATTTTAATCGATTAGCGATGACCTTCGTAATAATTCTAAATATAACATTGCATAGACTAATTGGTCGGAAGTCCTTAGGAGTTTCCGGAACTTTAACCTTGGGGATTAGGACTATGAATGTTTTATTTAAAATTCCGGGGTCACCCGAATCATTCAAAATTTGTAAACAAGTATCAATCACATCCTTACCAATCACGTGCCAAAATTTTTGAAAGAATAAGGGAGGCATACCATCCGGTCCAGGTGCTTTGATGGGATGCATTTGTTTTAATGCCTCTTGAATTTCTGCACCGGTATATGCCCTCGTGAGTTTGTGATTCATCTCCTCGGTGACCCTGTGTTCAACTGCCTCAAGCACTCGAGGTACATTTGACACTCCTTCGGCAGTAAAGAGGTCCATGTAAGACTTTCTAAAAATTTATGCTATCGTCCTCTCATCTTCGATCCAAACTCCGTCTGGGTCCTTTATTCGTTCCACCGTATTGGCAGACTTGCGGTTAGATGCTTTTTGGTGAAAATATGACGTGTTTCTATCTCCCGCTTCGAGCCACAGTGCCCGGGATCTTTGGCTCCAGAGAATTTCTTCCCTATTTTCCAGAGTGTTTTTCTCCGATTCTGCCTCCTTCAGCTGATGGACGACTTCTGCCGTCTGAGTTTGTTGTTGCAGGGTCACAATATCTTCACGTAATTTTTTAAGTCTATGCCGTACATTCCCGAAAACGTTCTTATCCCATTGCTGCAAAAATAAAGCACATTGCTTTGTCTTCTCATGAAATGAACCTGTAGAAGCCCAGCTTTGTTCAACAGCTTCCATACATTGAGCATGCGTGAGCCATGCTTTTTCAAACCTGAAGATTTTCGGTTTCCGCAATTTCTGCTCATTCCTTTTCCGTCGAGCTTGTAAATCCAGAATAATAGGGGAGTGATCAGATTCAAATCTGGGAAGATGTCGTACTCTACAGTACGGGAACCAGTTCTTCCATTTCAAGTTCGCCGTACACCGATCGAGTCTACATTGGATGTTCTTCTCTCCTTCCCGTCTATTCGTCCATGTGAATGGAGAGCCATAATATCCCACATATATTAAATAATATAATATTAGTATAAGAAGTCACAAACATATTAGTTACTTAAGTATATGAGTGGTAAACTATATCATCATGTCATGTTCAAATAAAAAAATAGAAAAAAAAAATAAGCAAACTAATTCAATCAACAAATCACTTTAGCAAATATATCTAAGTTTTTTTTCTATTGTAAAGTGTAAACCTAACAAATTATGTATTTATTATGAACTTTTTTCAACCAAATACTTTAAACTGTCCAAAAATTATTAAGATAAAAAAGGTAAAATTAAAGTCAATAATTTTAATCTTCGAAAATTTCAATCGGTTAAAAAAATTCATTTTTGAAATTCTATCATATTTTAATTTTATATAAAAATGTTTAGAAATCAAAATATATCATTTTTTTTAGAAATCAAAATATATCATTACTATCCTAAAAAGACATTTTACACTTAAAAAATAATATTTTAATTATAATATATGCATTATGGATGTCAAATCGAAGATCGTCAAAAGAGAAATAATTTGATATATTTCTTCTGAAAAATCAAGTTGAGACGAAAAAGTTAAAAGACTTTGAAATTTCGAAGGCAAAAGATAAAAAAAAAAAAAGATAAAAGAAAAGGAAAAAAAACGATTGGAGGAGAACCCACAAAAGAAGGTGGATGCTCCTCTTCTTTAGGGGCTCTCTACGTATTTAATAATATTTTTTAAAAATTAAAACAAAATAAAAAATTCGGCAAAAAATTGTGGAAGCGACATGTGTCTTTTCCTATTTTTATGCAACCTTCTTTTAGTAGAATTGGTTGATTGTAGAAACAAAGTAATAACTCCAATGCATCAAAGTTTTCAACTCCCTATAGTATAAATAATTGTAGAAATAAAGTAATAATTCAATATAAGAACGAAAAAACAATATTAATGTTGTTGTTTTATTCTTCACCCTTATGATTTCAAATGCAGGAAAAACTTAAATTAGAATAAAATCAAACCATCTTATCAAAACGATAAAATTCTGGTTGATCTATATCAACTGTAAAATTCATCTGAAAATCAAAATTAAGCTAGAAAATCGGCAACTTGACACTGGAGGTTCCCCTTCCTCGAGGAAAGTTTCAATTTTCTTGTCTGCGGAGAGTGATGTACCGTTGGAAACATTCACCTTTGAAATCAGCAACCATTGCACAAGAGCAAAAGCTATGCCGATAACGGCGCAAACAAGATTATTATTTCGATTCCGAAATCTGGGATTTTCTATCATACCGACTAGTTGTCAACCCGTGCAATACACGGGAAGATGTTTTATAAATATATTTTAAGACTTAAGTATCATATTATTTATTTAATATTTTCTACAATATAAAACACTATAAACAATAGTTTGAGTGTAATGGAAAAAAAAAATTTACACAAAAAAAAAAAAAAAAAAGAAAAAAGAAAAAATGTATGTTCATAGATATAAACAAAATACAATGTGGAAAATACATGTACAACTACAAATTTCCGAAACCTTCTATACCATGTTAACAATGGTGTTTATATGTTTCTTTTCATTATGATCACAAATTAATACTTTCTAGCATTTTTTATTGTCACTCTCGAAAATGTAACATATAACTAATCATGACTAAAAATTGGGTTACGCAAGTACAAACCAATATTAGTTAATGACTGGCCTCAAATTTTTTTTTTTTTTTTTTTTTTTTTTTTTTTTTTTTTTTTAATTATCATGGCATAAGATACTGTAATAGTGAATTGCTTTCGTTGAAACTTAGGCCCCATTTGGTTGGCCTTATAGGCCCAGATATATGGGCTAATATGGACGATTAATATGTTTGGTTCAAAATCCTGAAACCCTTTAAAAACACAAAGCCCGCATTTTTAAGTATGGGTTCTTCTGATGGCACATTCAGGGGAGGGGTTCCGACAGGTTATCTACCCCTTAATATATCTTTTATGAAATTACTTTATTTTCTAAATTGCTCGACTTTTCTTCCACAAATCCTAATTTATTGCAGACAAAACTTAGCAGCTTCAACAAGAGAGCATTAGGCGAAAATCTGTAGGATTTCTTGAATATCAGAAAGCTTCAAAACCTTGGTTTCCTAATTAACACAAAATCAACCTGCTACAAGCTTCAATGATTATGAATGGGGGATTCAAGCTCTCCTTACAATTTGTTCTTCCTTTTGTTGTCATCTGAAAAAATCGACATTGAAGAACTCTGCAATATGACAGAGGCAAACCCAGGTGAATGTGAACAAAAGATACATTTTGTTAAATTGTAAGGTTAATAAATGGAAAAACATATATTCTCCTTCGTAATATCCTCGGCTGTTTTACACTGCATTCCTTGTCCCGCAGTAGAAATTGTGCACATCCACTTTCATAAGCAATCGTGACCTCAATTTTATACCTAAAAAAGATAGGGTTTAATCATCACAGTAGGTAAGGTTTTTTTTTTTTTTTTTTTTTTTTTTTTTCTTTTTTTTTTTTTTTTTTTAAATGTGTAATGATTGTGAATAAAACCTGTAATAGCCATTTCTGTCGGTAGAACCATAAACAAATATTAAACATATCACACACATATAATTAGTTTTGTAATTGTAATATAATTCATAATTCTTTGCCATATCTAATTTACCGAGGTTTGAAAAAACGACTTTCCTACCCCTTTTTTGAAGCATATTCTCTATCTTGGATGCTTATTTCTTGTACAAAACAAAAACCAACACTCTATTATTTCCAGGCCTGTGGGACTTCTCTAACAAAATCTGCAACCACTCATCACGTGCTCGATCATCCAACACCTCCACTATTTGCACGACATCATTGTTGGTAATCTTCTGAACCCACAACCACCTTAACAGGGTAGGGATCCATGAATTCTTGAGCTAATTGATACACAACAGGCGGCCACGTTGCACTAAACATTACCATTTGCCGAACAGAGGATGTTTGACTTAATCTTGAGCGAACATCGGGTTCAAATCCCATGTCAAGCATTCGATCGGCTTCATCTAGTACCACCAAAGATACCACATTTAAGTTGCACACACTCATTTCTGTCAGTTCCTTCAATCGACCACGAATGAGACTGAATCGCGATGGCTTATCAAATCTCTTGCAACATCCTAGAACATCGCAAGTGAAATTTTATAGTCTAAACTTAACCTATTCTATTACCAATAACGTCCGACGACTCCCGTCGACATGGTCGCCACTGACATTGCAAACTACTGAAAGCTGAAGGAGCTCTCCCGAGCTCGTCTTGAAGCTTCTTCTCCTAAAAAACCTTATGTTGTCGCAACATGTTATAACACTCACGCATAAAAACCATACCTTATGACCAAACTGAATAACCAAACCTAACCAATAGTTATATCTAACTTAATGAAAACTTTGAGTGTACAACTCAATTCCTGATACGGTTTAGGCCCACGACCCAGCTGCACCAACTCCTGAAGACAAGGCCCAGTCCAAACCAGCCCGTATTATTGAAGCCCAAACTTCAGCAAACCTTGCGGATAAACCCAAAAGGGATAGGAAAGCACCTACTTGGCACAAGGACTACGTGCTCCACTGAGGGACTGAGAAAGAATACCATTTCTGCAGAATTATACTCACCAATGGTAGGACTTGCAGAGGAGTTTGTTAGAAATAGGGAGGACCACTGGTAGTAGGAGAAATTAGCTATAGTATAAGAATAGAGAGAGGAGGTGTATCTCTGGTTCATGTCAATTGCTGAGTAGTTTTTTGGGAGAATAGTCTCTCTAGGATTGTCTTGTTCCATTGTAATCGAACATTCAATCGGAGTTATGTGTTCACTCTTTGAACACCTATCTATCACTGGTGCTTTCATTTCACTGAATTCTTCCTCTTCCCATGGCTGACCCAGACACTCTAGCTTCCATCAAAGCCCTTATTGAATCACAATCCTTATCCCTCCACCACACCTTGCAAAAACACATCTCCCAGGTTAAATCTTGTTTAGAGTCCTTCCAATCACAACTCAAATTGTTATCATCAACATCCACAATTAATACACCACCACCTCCCGCCCCCAACATAATTCCGCTGCCCACTGATATATTTGCCATCCTTCGCTCTGTCAAAATGAAAATTCCCAAGTTTGACGGCGCCGACCCCTCGGGTTGGATCTTCAAAATTGAGGAGTTCTTCAACTCTTACAAGGTTCCCGATGCCGATCGCCTCCGCATCGTCTCTTTCAATATGGAAGGCAAAGCCCTCGGCTGGTTTTAATGGATGAAGAACAACAATTTACTCACCTCTTGGAAAGATTTTCTCACCAACCTTGAAAACCGGTTTGGATCTTCTTTTTATGACGACCCACAAGGGGCTCTCTCCAAGTTATCCCAAAAGTTTTCGGTGGCTGAATTCCAATTGGAATTTGAAGAATTGGAATTTGAAGACCTTATGAATCGCTTCACCGGCATCTCTAAACTACTCCTCATAAGCTTTTTCACTACGGGCCTTAAGCCCCATTTACAACATGAATTGCTTTTCACCCAGCCTGCATCGTTAATGGATGCGTTTGCTTTAGCTCGTGCTTGCGAGTCCCATTCTGAAGAGGCCCGATCATTCGCTGCTGCCTCATGGGCTAAGCAAGGCCCAGAAAGTATAAACACACTCTCTTGGCCCACATCATCTCCACTCACAAACCAACCAGCTCCAACCACTCCACACCCTAATCTCACTTTGTCCATTCCTCCGACACCACCATAGGCAATTCCCTTCCCAAATCTCTCACCAAACAGTTCCCCCAAACTACCTCCACCATCACCCACCACATCTACTTGCCCTCTTCCAATCCGTCATCTCTTCTCCTCCGAACTCCGTGAGCGCCGTGAAAAAGGCCTCTGCTACAACTGTGACCATAAATTTGGTCCAAATAACTGATGTCGGAGCAAATACCTCTTATTTCTCGGCAAGGATGATGACTTAGCCGATGACACTGACCCATCAGCTGAAGCAACGAATCTTTTAGACAGCGATGAACCCATTACCGAGGATATCTCTAGCTTACACTCGCTAGCCAGCCAGGCGAACCCGCGCTCATTTCATCTTTCGGATTCCATCACCGGACTCCAATTTCAAGTCCTAATCGACAGTGGCAGTACTTATAACATTCGTTAACCCAAATCTTGTCGAGGGTTTGGGCTTACCGATCCGTGGTACTGAGTGTTTCAAGGTCTACATTGGTAATGGCGACTATCTTGTTTGCCGAGCTGTTGCTCCGGTGATTTCCTTGGATATTCAGGGATATCAATTTTCCGTCGACCTTCATGTCCTACCCATCTACGGACCTGATCTTGTGTTGGGCGTTCAATGGCTCCAAGGGCTCGGTAAAGTTACCCATGATTATGCTGACATGATAATGGAGTTTACCCTTAATGACACGGTTGTCCGCCTACAAGGGCAATCCTCTCCCTTCATTTCATCTATTTCGTTCAACTTGCTACAAGTCATGATTCCCACTAGTGACATCGACTAAATTTTTGAACTATACATATACACATCTTCCACCTCAACCCCTACCAACCACACTGACTTCTTTCCTGATCTTCCACAACCCATACTCTCGGTTCTAAACCAGTTTTCCTCAGTTTTTGCCACCCTAAATACTCTTCCACCTCATCGGCCTTTCGACCATCGTATAAATCTCATTTCCCACACTACACCAATTAATGTTCGTCCATATAGATATCCCCACTTCCTCAAATCTGAAATGGAGAAAATGATTACCAAAAATCTCGACCAAGGCCTTATACGACCAAGCACTAGTCCCTTCTTCTCGCTAGTGCTCTTGATTTGGAAAAAAAACACTACTTATCATTTTTGTGTTGACTGTTGTGCCCTTAATGCGGTAACAATTAAAGATCGTTTTCCTATACCAATGATCGACGAGTTATTAGATGAACTCCGGGGAGGATTGGTATTCTCTAAGCTAGATCTTCGGGCAGGTTACCACCAAATACGAATGAACCCCAAAGATATAGCGAAGACAGCTTTCCGTTCTATTTTTGGCAACTACGAATTTCTCGTCATGCCCTTCGGATTGGCTAACAACCCTTCCACCTTCAAATATATAATGAACACCATTTTTGCCCCGTTCCTTCAAAAATTTATGTTCGTGTTCTTCGACAACATCCTTATATACGGCCCCTCCATCGACGCCCATGCGTTTCACTTACACCAAGTCCTCTCTTGCCTAGCTTCTAACCAATTTCACCTCAAACTCTCTAAATGCATGCAGCTTCTGCCAATTTTCGATCGAATATTTGGGCCACATGGTCTCTCAAGGAACTGTGGCAGCTGATACCTCTAAAATCGAAGCAATGGTCCGATGGCCCGTTCCGCAGAATCTTAAAGAACTTCGTGGTTTTTTGGGGTTAGTGGGATACTACCGACGCTTCGTCAATCGCTACACCCAAATCGCAGCTCCTCTCGCTGATCTTCTAAAAAGAACGCCTTCGAGTGGTCTTCCGAAAGCACATCAGGCGTTTACAAAATTAAAGTCAGCAATGACTTAGGTTCTGGTGTTAGCTCTTCCTGATTTTACAAAGGAGTTTATAATTGAATGTGACGCCTCGAATCAAGGTATTGGCACCGTTCTTATGCAAGAAGGGCACTCGGTCTGCCACTTTAGCAAGAAAGTCAGGGGCGCTTATTGGGGGACTTCCACCTACCTTAAGGAACTCTATGCGCTAACAACGACTATCCTCAAGTGGAGACCATATCTCCTTGGGCGTCCCTTCACTGTTCGACCTGACCAGAAAAGCCTAAAACAACTCCTTCAATAACCCATCCACACCCGGACCAACAACACTATATCCGTAAGCTCTTGGGTTTCGACTTCAAAATAGAATATAAAAAGGGTGCTACCAATGTTGCCTTCGCTGCCCTATCTCGCCAGCCTGATCCCTCCTCCACTCAGCCAATCAGTTTCTCCTTCCTTTACCAACCCAAACCTGACCTCTTTGCCATCATACAATCCGATAATTCCACTAATCCTACACTCCTTGCCCTTCACAAGCAATTCCAGGAGAACACTCTCCCGACTGACTACTCGGCCTCTCCCGACTGACTACTCGGTTGTTGACGACATTTTACTTTTCAAAAACAGATACATCATTGGTGATAATTCAGACTTGAAATCAAAATTACTACATGATTCTCACTCTTCCTTGGTCGGTGGCTATGCCAGCATTAAACGAACATTAGTTCGTTTGACAACATTCTTCTTTTGGAAAAAAAATGTGTATTTACGTTATTGATTTTGTCTCTTCTTGTTTGGTATGTCAACAGGTTAAATCAGCCACTCAACCTCCTATCGGCCTTCTTCAACCACTACCGATATCGCCGCTCATTTGGGAGGATCTATCCATGGATTTCATCACCGGCTTACCCACCGTCAAGTCTTATACAATGATAATGGTGGTCGTCGATCGCCTCTCCAAGTATGATTACTTCAGCCCATTACAGACAACTTTTACAGCAGCCAAGGCGGCCGACTTTTTCACTTGTATGGTTATCAAGCTACATGGGTTTCCAAAAATAATTATCTCGGATCGTGATCCTATATTTATTAGTGCCTTCTGGAAGCAACTATTCACCTTTTCTGGAACAGCATTGAAGTTCAGCTCCGCCTACCACCCGCAGACAGACGGCCAAACAGAGGTGCTGAATCGTATTCTTCAACAGTACCTCCGTAGCTAAACCCAAGAAAAACCCATAGATTGGCCCTGTCTCCTCCCCTTAGGCAGAGTTCTCGTACAACACCAACCACCACTCCGGTATCAACATGGCCCCGTATCAAGCTCTCTATGGCCGGATTCCACCAAGCATTCCCTTGTATCAACCATGATCTTCATCCCTTCAGGCAGTGGACGATGTCCTTGCTGAACGCGACCACCTCCTTCGCGAATTAAAACTGAACCTCCAACGTGCTCAACACCGCATGACCATCTAAGCAAACAGACATCGCCGAGACATTGAGTTCTCTATGGGTGATTGGGTCTGGCTCTGTCTTCAGCCCTATCGTCAATCCAGTCTGTCCCGTGCTCCGTTTCAGAAACTCTAGAAGATATTTTATGGTCCTTTCCCAATCTCGGAGAAAATAGGACCAGTCGCATACAAAATGGACCTTCCTGCCATAACTCATATTCACCCGGTGTTCCACTCATCCCTCTTAAAATCATATCGTGGTCCAGTTTCGCCTCCGACTGCCCAAATTCCAGATTTGTTTCCAAATGCACACACTCGGGTCTATTTACAAATGAGGTTTTTGGTTATGCAAACACGCTTAGAATAGAGATTTTATCGTATATTAGTGTATTCTAAGCTCTTGTTTGTCATATAATTCGTATTATCTTTCTTTCATCGGAAAAATTGGTTTTTGATTATTTTTTAGGTAAAATAGGTTAAAAGTATGATGAACATAAAGGAGTCGAAGAAACGAGGGTGAAAGAGCATGGGACAAGAATGTCAGGCGAAAAGAGGCAAAAGTGCAAAAGTCCAAACTGACACACCTTTGGTGTTTTGGGCATATCTTGAGATATACATATCCAATTGAGGTGAAATTAGCGGCACTAGAAAGCTAACTTAAAGGGCTGCAACTTTGATAGAGAGGAAAATCTAAATTCGGACCCGAAGACCTAAAAAAATAGCTTGGAAGTTGGACTACAGGTGCAGTTTTGGCCTTGCACGACCATGACCGTGCAACTTTCCATGACCCGTGCAATAGAACAGAGAATCCACTAATTTTGGGGTCTTGCACGGTCATGACCGTGGACCCTTGCACGGACCATGCAAGACCTCCGGAATTAAATGGGCTTTAGCTCATTTATGTGATTTTTTAACCCAATACCTTAAAAAAGCCCCTAAAGGTGTATAGAAACCCTACCACTTCAGTTTTTAGGGTATCATTCATCATTTGTATAGTTTCTAGAGAGAGAAATTAGAGAGCAAAAGAAGGGGAATTGAACTCGAAGATCAAGATCAACATTAAAATAGGTTTTATCTTTCCATTTTCATTTAATATTTGTATGAACATGATTATGTGTATATATTTGTGTTTATCTCTTATTGTGATCATGGTTGGATAAATTTCCTTAATCTAGGTTTAGAAAGTAGATTATGGGTGATTAGTAATTTTTACCCGATTAATTTAATCCCGTGTTGTGCTATTAGTTGATTAATGGTTTATTATGCTTGTTAAATGATTTGGCCAATTGTTTAGCAATTTATTGGGGATTAAATTGGAACCGAGATGGGAGATTTGATCTGAGATCACATTAATTGACATGATTAAACAATAGAACCCAGAGGTTTGAGCTAATTGTGGGAACTTTGGTCTTATGATCGATTGGGAGTTGTATTTGATTAATCGACCGGAGACGACGATTAATCCTATACAATCAACACGTAATTTGCTCATAGAGGGGGAGGGGTCTTGCATATAATTGTGATCGTTTCCTAATACATAGCATTCGGTTTAAAGGTTGAATTGATCGGGATAATAATTGTTAATTATCCTTAATTGAAATCTAATCCTAGATTATCTTTATTAATTGTTTAATCCCTATAATTTGTTCTCTATTCTATCTTATTAGCTCTAATTACTTGTTTGATTTAATTAGTTCTTAAATATCATGAAAAACTAATCACTCAATCGTCTAGTTAGCCATTAAAATTCTTATTTTGATTTGTCTATTTGATATCGAGCCGATTCCTCGTGGGATCGACCTTGTACTCGCTTAATACTACTATTGACGCCGTACACTTGCGGTTGCTCAATTTTAGTTGCAAAAACTAAGTATATGTCATCTATCCATTGGCCGTTTGTGCTCGTTAAATGATACTTCGCAATAACAATAGCATTCCACAGGTCCTCATCCAGTGGTCCGATACCATGCCAGAAGACTCCACATGGGAAGATGAAGCTCGTATACGCACGATGTTTCCCGATTTTTGCCTTGAGGACAAGGCCATTTTCCAGCATCGAGGGGTGATACGGCCCAAGCCCACGACCCAGCTGCACCAACTCCTGAAGACAAGGCCCAGTCTGAACCAGCCAGTATTATTGAAGCCCAAACTTCAGCAAGCCCTGCGGATAAACCCAAAAGGGACAGGAAAGCACCTACTTGGCACAAGGACTACGTGCTCCACTGAGGGACTGAGAAAGAATAACATTTCTGCAGAATTACACTCATTAACGGTAGGACTTGCAGAGGAGTTTGTTAGAAATGGGGAGGACCACTGGTAATAAGAGAAATTAGCTATAGTATAAGAATAGAGAGAGGAGATGTATCTCTGGTTCATATCAATTGCTGAGTAGTTTTTCGGGAGAATACTCTCTCTAAGATTGTCTTGTTCCCTTGTAATCGAACATTCAATCTGAGTTTTGTGTTCACTCTAAGAACACCTATCTATCAAGTCCTCACTATAATTTCGCTCAGAACACTCGACAACTAACCTATGTTATAACATTGTTGGACAAGAACATCACCAAAATAATCTCCTTGAGAATGTAGAATATTTCTGCTGTTTTTTTTTTTTCTCTCAAAATACTTGATACCTTCAATGAATACTCCTCCTCCATATTTATATACAATATCAAACACTTGATGTGCTTTGTGTGTGCTAACTTTGTAAAGATCAACACAATCAAAACAAAAAACGATATATGTGGTTCGGCTTTAGTGTCTACATCTACCGGACGTTGCACTCTCTTCATATTCAAAACACTTCAAGAGCATACAAACAACTCATACAGAAATCGAGCAGAGAAGATGAATCTCACAACTTCTCTCTCTTCTCTCTAACTTGTGTTTTCTTCTCTTGAAGTTGTGTGTGTTGTGTTTTGTTAAACACTAAGATGTATAACTTTTATATGTATAATCCTAGCCTAATGAAGAAGCTGATACATCAGCTTATGTGGCAAAGCAGCATGCTGACTTGCATGCTAATCTATCAAGCCAAGCTGAAGTGACAAGAAGGAGATCATATGTAGATGTTGTACTAGGAAGAGAAGTTAATGCAAGCAACAATATGCAACATGGAGACTAACAAACCAGATGCAGAAGTACATGGATATTAATGGAAGAGAAGGACACATTTTGTCTCATTTAACATACTGTTATTGGTTGGTCAAATGTAGTTGTTAGAGCATTTAATACACTTGATTGTATTTAGAATATTAGCTTTCTATATATATTAATTGTAAGAATAGTTGTATGATCATCGAAAATTTGAGCTCAATGAAACAGTATATTGCTATCTCATTTCCTGTCTTGTTATATCTTTCATCCTTGTATTCTTGTTCAGTTTCTTTCATGGTATCAGAGCAGGTATATCCTGCCTTTGATTTCCTCATTTTCTTTATCATAAAAACTTAGATATAAAATCATGACAGAAGAACAAACAACTACTGTTGCAACTGCAACAGGAGTCACCACACCTCCAAAAATAATTTCTGCCTCTCCTCTCCTACATACAACCTACTAAGGATATTCTATCCAAGATGATCACAAGAACTAGATCAAAAGAAGAAGAAGAGAATCCATATTACTTGTTGTGGGAAAGACAAGATCAGCTATTGGCTTCTTGGATTCTCTCTTCTCTTAGTGAAAGTGTACTCTCATTGATGGTGGGGCTTGACTCATCATCTGAGATCTGGAGCACCTTGGAGAAGAGTTTTTCCAGCCAAACAAAAGCAAAACTGATGCAGTATAAGATCCAACTACAAAATACAAAGAAAGAAGGAAGCACAATGAGGGAGTATCTAGGAAGGATAGAAAGTTGTTTTGATTAGCTTGCTTCAGCAGGTTAAAAAGTCAGTGAGACTCTCTGGATTGGGGTCAAGCTATGATTCAATTATGGTAAATGTAACGTCAAGAGCAGTTCAAATTTCATTCACAAAAGTACAGGCTTTACTGCTATCATATGAATCAAGGTTGGAGGTGAAGCAAATTCAATCACAAGGCATAAACAATGAATGCCCACAACTCAGTGTTAACACTGTTACCAAAGAAAACTAGGCTCAAAATTTCTAAAAGAAGTTCAACACAGAAACTTTCAAAGGAGAAAGAGGTGGTCAATTTCCAAATAGAGGAGGAAGAGCTCCAAGAGGAGGTTTTCGAGGAAGGGGAGGTAGATCCAATGGAACAAAGCCAACATGCCAATAATGTGGGTATGTTGGGCATGCAACCAACAAGTGCTGGTACAATCCAGACAACTATCCCAAAACACCTCAACAGAACATGCAGCAGCAACAACATTTTGGAAACAAAAATCCCACTCTCAACCTTGCTCAGTTTCCTTCTTATGGATATGCACAGGAAGTAGGAAATGATTGCAGCCGGTATCGGACACTGGAGCATCCAACCATGTGTCTAATCACATGAGCAATTTAAATAGTGCAAGTGAGTATCAAGGAACAAGCAAGGTCCAAATGGGAAATGGTGCAGGTGAGTGTATAACTTATTTTGGTAATGCCTACCTCAAGTCACCTTCACACTCTAAATCTTTCATCCTTAAAAATCTGTTGCACGTTCCTAACATAACCAAAAACCCCGATTAGTGTCTCTCAATTTGCTTTTGACAATTCTATATATTTTGAATTTCATCCATCTGTTTGTCTTGTTAAGGACAAAGCAACTCAGGATATTTTGCTCAGAGGGACACTTGAAGATGGAATATAAAAGTTTAAATTGTATCCTGATTCTACACCCTATCATCCTAAGTTTTCCAATCAAGGAGATCATATCACTTATGTTTCTCCATCAAGGATTTAAATCAAGTTTATCTTCATTGTCTAGTTTTGTTTCTTCTTTTAATCCTAGAATTTGTAGTGCCTCTTTGAACAAGAGCAATAGCTTAGAGATGTGGCATCAAAGACTAGGCCAGAACACTCATGATATTGTAAGAATTGCTCTTAGAGAATGTAATATTCCTTTTGCAATGAAATCTACAAATTCTGATCTATGTGTTGCTTGTTCCCTAGCCAAAAGTCATAAAATTCCTTACACAAATTGTAAAACTTAATGCAAAGAATCCTTTGAACTTGTCCATTCAGATCTATGGGGACCATCACCTATAGTTTCCGGAAATGGGTTTAGATACTATGTGTACTTTATAGATCACTTCTCTAAGTTCACATGAATCTATCTTCTTAAAGAAAAGACTGAGGTGGTCACTACTTTCCATCACTTCCGAATTTTTGTTGAAACTCAGTTCAAATAGAAAATTAAATCCTTACAAACGGATGGAGGATCTGAGTATAAACCTCTTAGCCACATCTTTGAGTCCAATGGTATTCTACATAAAATCACTTGTCCCTACACTCCTCAGCAAAATGGAGTAGCTGAGAGAAGGCACATACACATCATGAAACTGGTCTTTCTCTCATTGCCCAATCCCATGTTCCCTTAAAATTCCGGGATGATACTTTTACTGTAGCAGTGTATATCATAAACAAAATCCTTGTGAAAAATCTTTCTTATAAATCCCCATTTGAAATCCTTCACAAGCAAAAACCTGACTATACCATCTTTAGAGTCTTTGGTTGCTTATGCTTTCCTCACATAAGACCCTATAACAAACACAAACTGGAGCTGAGATCTGTGCAAGGTGTATTTCTAGGATGTAGAAATCAATTCGAAGGATATAAAGTTCTTTTACCCACTGGAAAGATCACCTATACTAGAGACATTACCTTTGATGAACATACTTTCCCTTACAAAAAAAATAACCCAATCCATCAGTGACAACCTTAAGAATCCTACCTATCAACAATTTCATTCCATACCACCACCCATAGTAGCATCTCAGCCTCATGTGATTCCTCTAGTTCCCAATCAAGAGAACTCTTTAGTTCAACATCATATCCTTCTCACACAGATCACTCCACTCATTCAGTCCATTTATCACTCTTCTCTATCCACTCATCAATATGATCTTGAGGCATGCATTTTCCAGATGAGTTACATGATTCACCTGTCACTAACAATCCTATACATTATACTTGTGTTGTTCCTTAGACAAGTCATCAGATGATCACAAGGTCTAAGGCAGGAATCTTCAAGCCCAAGATCTATTATGTTAATTACCTAGAAGAAGAGCCACTCTCCTTCATTGAAGCCCTTTAGAACAAGCATTGGGAGGATGCTATGAAGCTGAGCTGACAGCTCTAAACCTCAACCACACACAGGAACTCACCTTTGTTCCAGAAGGAAGAAAGATAGCAGGATACAAGTGGGTGTATAAAGTGAAGAAAAATGCAGATGGAACTGTCTCTAGACATAAAGCAAGGTTAGTGGCTAAGGGTTACTCTCAGACTGAAGGCCTAGATTATTCTGAGACTTTCAGTCCTGTTGTAAAGCCATCAACAATAACAGTGATGTTAAGCTTGGCAGTTGAGAAAGATTTGAAAGTCGGGCATTTGGATATAAACAATACATTTTTACATGGTGAGTTGAAGGATGAAATTTTCATGAGGCAACGTCCTGGTTATGAGACATTATCCACAGATGGAGCTCTTCTAGTGTGCAAGTTAAACAAAGCTTTGTATGGCTTAAAACAAGCTTCAAGAGCTTGGTATCTCATAGGTCAAGAAGTGTTGTCAAAATTGGGTTTTCAGCATTCTAGAGCTGATAATTTTTTGTTCTTCAGAATTAGAGGTGGTTCCTTTTTATACATATATATATGTAGATGACATTTTGATCAGAGGGAATGTTTCTTTTGATATTGACTTGGCTATAGAGGCTTTATCACTGCACTTCTCACTAAAGTTTCTTGGAGAGGCACACATGTTCTTGGGAATACAAATTTACAGAACTACAGATGGGTTGCATCTCAGTCAAGAAAAGTACATTAAAGATCTCCTATAGAGAGCTAATATGGTGGGTGCAAAAGGCATATAGCAACACCAATGATTACCTCTCCTCACCTCTCCAAACATGAAGGAAATCCCATCCTAAATGCAACTCACTTCAGGAGTCTTGTAGAAGGTCTACTACAATAACAAGGCCAAAGACATCATATCTAGTCAACAAGATAAGCCAATACATGTCCTGTCCTTTGGACACACATTTGAAGGCTATCAAGAGGATATTAAGATATCTGGCAGGAAGCACAAGCATAGGGCTGCAACTTAGAAAATCTAGAAATCTGAATCTCACTGGTTTCTGTAATTCAGATTGGGCAACATATATAGATGATAGAAAGTCTATCACTGGCTTCTGAGTTTACTTGGGGGAAAATTTGGTGAGTTGGGAGTCTGAGAAGCAATCAAGTGTCCCAAGGTCAAGTACTGAAGCAGAATACAGAAGTCTAGCACATGTTACTACAGAAATTGAGCTGAGGATTAAGAGTGAAAAGAAACCAATAGTATGGGTTGACAGCATGAGCATTATTGCTTTGACATCAAATCCTGTCTTACATGCTAGAACTAAGCATGTAGAATTAGATATTCAGAGATCTTGTGAGCAAAGGAGTGATTAGTGTTAAGCATGTTCCATCAACAGAGCAAATTGCAAATTTAATGACCAAACCATTAAGTGTGCAATTCTTCACGAGATTTTGAAATAAGCTGAATCTTGTTCCTCAACCTACGTTCGAATTGAAGGAGAGTGATGAAGAAGTTGATACATCATCTTATGTGGCAAAGCTGCATGCTGACTTGCATGCCAATCTGTGAAGCCAAGCTGGAGTGACAAGAAGGAGATCATATGCAGATGTTGTACTAGGAAGAGAAGTTAACGGGAGCAACATGGATTAAGTTGTTTGGTTTAGTTGTGTTTCCCTTATATCAAGTACTTATAATCACAATAATCTGTTTGTTTTTAAATGTTCATTGAATTGCAACGGAATCAACTAACTATAATACCCTTAATTATTTAAAGTATTTACATGAGTTTGCATATTTCTCCATTACCAAAATATGGTTTCTCTGTTTCAATTACAATATTGGAACTACTCGCAACCGTCAATGAGATCTTCTATACAACTCGGCAAAACCCCATATCATTTATACTGAACTCCATTCCCCACAAAATAGCGATTCAACGTTGAGGAAGACTACAAGCACATAAAAGTACGATAATAATGCAGAAGCATTCGAGATAACCTAATAAATAAAAGTGAAGCTTACCAGCAAAAGCGGTACAAAGAGGTTCAGTAACAGGCAAAACCAAAACATGATGAAATTATTACTGGATGAAACAGGAGCAAAACAAACAAGTATTAGATTTGGTTGGGGCAAATAAATGATTGAAATAGATGATTTAAGCTTGCGTTCAAGTCACACGAGAATAGAAGACGATGAACCAAATGTTAGATGGAAGCAGCTGAGCTGCGCAATGGAGTATATCAGTGAAATGAAATTTAGGGTTTACTTTCATATACTCCCTCCGTCCCGAATGAACTTGCACACTTTTCGTTTTAGTCTGTCCCAAGCAAACTTGTACACCTTAAAAAGGAAAGTTATAATACAATCTTCACCCTCAAAATTTCTATCCTTAATCAACCTTTGAAAAGTCAACAAAATTCTAAAAAATATTTTTTTCTTAATATGTGTGCCGACCGTCCTGTGCAATTTCATTTGGGACGGAGGTAATATATACCAGAGGGGCTACATTGTAATTAGACATTTAAAAAAGTCCCGCTAATCAATGACGGAGCCAGGATTCTTAGTCGGGGGTCTCAATTATAGTGCTAAAATAAAATAATATATCAATTCTAAAATTTAAAATATAAAAACATATTATTTGTACAAAGTTGATAAAAATAAATATAGGTTACTACATTCACATACCTAGATAATCAACTACTCCCTTCGTCCCGCTCTAATTTGTCTACTTTCCTTTTCGATTTGTCCCAGTCTAATTTGTCAGCCCATAAATGACAAATTTCTTTCACAATCTCCACATTCAATCTCCACCTTTGAAAAAGTCAAAGATTCCGCAAAATCTGATCTTTCTTAACCTTCATGCCCGGACAAGGTAAGCAAATTGGGCCGGGACGGAGGGAGTATATAATAAGAAGATTGAAATGAATAATTCTTACTCAATCCTTTTAGCTAAAATAAGAAAGATTATAATTTGAAATGTGGCTACTAATAATTTGAAATGTGGCTACTAATAGTAGAAAAAGATGTATAAAAACTCAATATAGAAAGATAAGTAATGAAACATTAATTATAAAGAAAAATTACAAATAGTTTTTCGGGTACTTTTTCCTCTAAGTTTAATATATTACATTTAGTGTTTTTAGTAGAAATGCTCGTAAAAATTACTTAGAAATAAGTTTTGTATAAATACTAATGTAGCTAAATTCAAATAAGACATACTAATTTAATCTAATATAAAATATAATTATTTTTTTAGGATGAGATTTTTATTTTTATCGAAATAAAGTAAATAATTTTAAATTACAAAAATATCCCTACGAAATTGTTAAAATTTAAGGGGGAACCAACGACCCCATGGGCCCCCCTCTAGCTCCGTCCTTGCCGATAGTAGAAGGAGGGTACCATATTTCCTTACTGGGTTATTATTGGAATAGGCCCGAGCCTTTTCATGGGCCGAAGCTTTTGCAAGCAAACAAGTTAATCAGGTGGGGACGAAGACATGCACCACGAGATGTGTGTCGTGCAATGATATTTTGCCACAAAATGTAACTTGTCACGAATGTGTTTTGCAGCAAAATGTATTTTGGCACGATAATATTGGCATTAGAACTATTCAATTTGCAATAATAATAGCACGTCACGAAATCAAAATTTCTTGACATCCACGGCCACGAAATTACTATCTGCCACAACTATAAAATTTTTATTCAATGAAATTATTTTCACAAAATAAAGTAATTATTACACTTTCATTTGCCATGATGACATGAAATATTCAAACATATATATATCTGGCACAAATTTACTGTCTTCCACGAATATGAGAGTATTTTGCCAAACAAATTAATTTGACACAAAAAGAAAAGGAAAAAAGAATGCACATTGGCGGTAAAGAATATGAAGGGAGGAAGAGTACAACAGATCGATCAATTGTTGCTCTCATCTTCGTATATTTTTTATTAATCACTAATTTTCACTAAAATTATATTACCTCCGTTCGACACCAACTTGCACACCTAAGTGTGCATACATTTTAAGAAAAATCTGTTTTTTGTTTTATTGTTGATTTTCAAAGGTGGTGATTGAGGGTGAATATTTTAAGGATGGAGATTGTGAGAGAAATTTCATTTTTTAGGGTGTGCAAATTGTTACGGTATGTACAAATAAGAAAAGTGTGCAAGTTGTGATGGGACATAGAGAATAACATTTATATAAAGAAGTTAGAATTAAAATAAAAGATACATAAAATGCTATTGACTCGGTCCTTTTCACAAAATTAATTTGTTTTTGCAGGCATGCTTTAATAATTGAATACATGTAAACTAAAATGAAAGAATAAAATGTGATATATTTACAATATATATAATATGACTTAAAGGATACTGTACTTGAAATATTAAATGTTGATCATTCTTTGTCACTAGACGACTTTCTTGTTCCGCCTTCAAAAATCATTGGAGTTTTTATTTACCTAAGACAAATCATAAATTATTTAAAGAAGTTCTCAAAAGAAAACAATTATTTAAAGAAAGTTTCTCGTATATATAGTATTTAAGTTAATATTATCAGCAACGTAAAGAGAAAAGGTTGAAAAGTTGAAAATTTTGTTATACTCCAATCAAGATCTTCTCCTTCCAATGATGCAACATGATTATAGTAGTTGCATCATTGGATGCCACAAGTATATTATGACATGAGTAATACATTAGTAGTCATTATGTGCATCCAATAATGTAATTATTGTAGGAGATGTTAGAACATCGAAAGGAGAAGATTCCAATTGATGATACATGATTTATTTAATCCATCTAAGCTTGATTTTATTTCCAAATATTTAGACTCAATAAAATATATACTTGAAAAACCTAAGACGGAAAAAAAGGAAAACCCCAAAAAATGCATTAGCTTATGGGCATATATTAGATAAAATAAATAATAATTATTGTGAAATACAATGCATATAGTCCAAACAAAAAATAAATGGGAAAAAGGAAATTAGAATGACTTAAACATGTATAGATAAGACTTTTATGTGCAATGTGCGAAAAATTGGGAGTACTTCATTAAAACAGAAAAGGGAAGACATTTAAACTTTAAATTACACATAATTTTTAAATTTTGGCATAGAGTTGAAGAAATAATTAAGGGTAATTGAAATAAGCAATATTAAATCAATAAGTCAATTATACTAAAAGGGATTATACTTACTAATAATACAATTTTTTAAAGTTTCATAACAAAAGTTGGATGCTGGATAACAGTAAAAGTTGCTGGAAGTTTTTCCTCACATTAAAATCTGTAAAAAAAATTATGCACACATGTATGATGAGATCAAATGTATATTGTAGGACTATTTATATCTACATTATATATATATATATACATATACATATATATATATTGCAATGATAAATAGTCACATTGGGTTTTATTAGAACGATCGACTAATACCACTATGTAAAATACACTTATTTTACGTTTAAAATAATTTTTATAATTAGATAATATTAGAAAAAATAATAATCACGTGCAATACACATGTGTATTGCTAGTTTCTAAAACGGTAATATAATTTTATCAACAATATTAATTTAATAAATCATATTATCCCGTGCACCACACGTGCACTTTTAATTAAGATTATATTATGCAAAAAAAAAAAAAAAAATACCAAAAATAACACGAAACCTTTTTTAACTAAAAAAGAAATTAATGTTAAGAATAATTTTTTCACAAAATCTAAATATACATAGAAAACAAAATCAGAAATTTAAACTAATCTTAACCGATATTGATTATTGTGTTCTGGGAAGAAATTATATATATATTAACAGTACAATAAAAAAAAATTCATTATCACCAATTGATGTTGATTAATGGTTGAGATAAATCTCCATCATTACCTGAGTGAAGAAGTAGTTCAATCCAAAGGCAAAGAGCTATGGTCAGCAACAACAGGCTGTATTGGGCCTTCACTTTTGAGCCCTACAAATGTGCAAACAAAATATTTTCAGCCCACATAATGAGGCCTAAATGAAAATTAAGTTAAATAAAGTCGACTTTTTAACCAATCGTAAATATAATCTAAAAAAGAAAACAATATTCATTCAGCTTAGATTTATATACTATTATTTATATGTCTAATAAGTATATCTAGCTTCTTTCTTATTTTTTCTTTCTTTCAATTTTCTTTTGAGAAAAAAAATATATGTACATTTTGCAAATACAGATAGATGATGTTTCCGCTAACCTCAGTAAAAGGCACCAAATAATTCATTTTCCAATGTCTATGTGTCTGATTACGTGTAATTTAGAGGTTGATGTTTTCAGGTGTAGGAATTAATAAACCCACTTTCAAGAGTATATTTATGAAAATAAATGGTGATCAACACCTATTTTTCTTATATTCACGACTATATGAATTCATAAAGAATATTTGAATGCCTGCATTTAGAACCATGTCTAATAGTTGGTACTTGACTTGTTCTTCGACTAGGAAAACTGTACAATAGTTCAAATTCTCCACATTTAACTAGACAATTGACAAAGTCTCATGTGCATTAGTTGTACGGTGCAATTCAGATTGAGTATCACAATTTATGTTTAAAGTATTACTTATTTCGTACCTAGAACAAGTAATAGCTTTAAGCATAAAATGTGATATATTTTCAACATGATACTAAATCCAAAAACATGTAATATTTTTAAGATTAAATATCAATACATTTTGACCCGTAACTTGAATTGCACGGATCTAACTGGTGTACAAGAGATCTCGCTATTAAGGTTTATCAATAATTTTTTTAAGAGTAAATTGTCCTAATTTATCACAACCTAGGACTATGCAAAACATATACCATATTTCTCATACTGATGCTACTAAACAATAAAAATAATTACTCAAGTAACTGATCAAAATATGTTATCCGAATGGCTAAAAAATGAGTACTAAAGCTGCTATCAACTATAGCACTTTCCAATTGTCACTAATCCTACAAAAATGAAAAACCGTCAATGTTAGCTTTCGCCCTAGTTAATTAAATTTTAAATATCCGAAAAAATAACCATAAGTTGGAAATAACATTAAATTAATTTGACAATTTTTTGTCAAATATTTACGTTGATAGGATACTCTTGATCTCCAATAACCAGGTAACGATCCAACGGTTCAATCACCATCACTCCATCTTCACTAGCTCTACTAAAGTGCACACATGGATTCACTTCAAATTCAACAATAGCCTTCTCCGTTGCATTCAACTTCACTATTTCAAACCCGACCAGCTGCTTAACTGGCCCCCCGTTAAGCAGTGGACTAGGTCTTACGAACAGCAGCACCGGGTGCTTTCCCGCCATCTCCCCTTCATTTTCGACACTAATAACAATAGAAATCCTTGCTTTTTCACATGTCTCGACACGAATGTCCGATACTAAAATGTAGGTCGAATTTTCGAGCTTGTTAGTAGAGGACGATGTCTTGAAATCGAGCTTATGGTTTTGTCTAACGGAAAGGAATTTGTAAGAATAGTTTGAGTAGCTAAGACCATAGCCGAATTCAAACACTTTTTCGCCCTGGTAAAATCGGTACGTTCGTCCTGGATAGCCCGAGGAGGGATCGGCCCTCATTCTCATGTCGGTCATTGGAACTTTAACGAAATCTTTTGGATACCAAGTTACAGGTAATCTTCCCCCTGAATAAGAATATAAAGTTTTTCAAATTGGTTATGTTTAATCGTCAAATATAGTATGCATATATTGCTAAACTAGTGCATATATGGTCAATTGAAAATAACAACTGTTTGAGACCTAAAACTATTAAGAAAAAACCCATGAATGTATAATTAATTCCATCTGGAATGGATGATTTGTGTGTTAATCAAGTAAATGTAAAATAACTACAAACTTTAGTATTATAGTAAACTAATTATATGTCGACACTACAAAACCTACAAGGACTCTAAATCTGGCGATCAAGCACCGAAATAATCTTGAATTTGATAGCTTGGAAAATTGTAAAGCTTAAGTTTTTTTGTTTAGAAACCTTAGGCTTGGAAAACTATAAATTTCCTTAGCTTTCTTCCCTTTTCTAACTTAATTGTTATCTTGATTGTACTTCTGTTTTTGGTTTGTAATAGTCTATGGTACTTTGTAAGTTCTCTTGAGTTCATAAGTTGAGGTTTGGGAAAAAAATAAACTAAAATAAATATTTCACAAACCTAAAACTACATCTAAAAATGAGGGTAGTATTCTTTTGGAGCAGGGCAAAGTCTCATATGTACCAAATGCACGGTGTCATCCGGTTGGGTATCACTATTTATGTTTAAAGATATTACACGACAATACCTTTACCTAGACATGCAATACCTTTAAGCATAAACAGTGATTCATTTTCACCAAGATACCTTTTACCCATCACATGTAATAGTAATATCTTTTGACCCATTATCCGAATTAAACGATCTAAGATCTGTGCAAATGGTGCACAAGAGACCTCCCTTGGCGAAAGTTGGTCATTTATTTGCAGTTTTAGTAATAGTGAAAGGGCATAATCATTATTTGAAGTTTGGAACTGGATTTTCAGAAAAAAATTGCAATTTTTTAGGATCAAAATAGTTTTTATATAAAAAAGTACCTGGATTATGGTCACCAAAAATGATCTCTGCAATTGCTTTCCCCCCAGCTTCACCTGAATACCCGGCCCACAGAATAGCCCCTATCTTGGGCTCATTTTTAGCAAACGAAATATCAATTGGGCCCCCACAAATGAGCACCAACACAACCGGCCTTTTAGCAGCCTTAGCAACACTCATGATCATCCTCTCTTGCTCACCAGGCAGCACCAAATCCTCCCTATCAAGATCCTCTCTCTCCTGATTTTGATCGATCCCCATCACCAACACTACATACTCAGCCGACTTCACGATCTCAACAACCTTGTTTTCATCAAACGAGGTACAGTTAACCGTGTTACATCCCGAATGGAAGTTGACCACGTCAACATAACTCACCAGCCCTTGCAGTGGCGTAATGGTCCTACAAGGCGGCCCCGCGTAGTTCCCGAGGAGTGTCTTGGACACATTCGCGTTAGGACCGATCACTGCAAGGGACTTGGTGTTGGATTTGGATAAGGGGAGGAGGTTTTTTGTGTTTTTTAAAAGGACAATGCCGTCACGTGCTGCCTCTAGGGCCAGCTCGTGGTGCTCGGGGGCACATACGTCTTTTCGGCCGAGATCGCTGTAGATTAGATTCCTTGGAAGGCCGTTGAAGAGGCCTAATCTCATTCGTACGGAGAAGAGGTTGTGTAGGGCTCTGTCTATGTCGGATTCAGATACTTTTCCCTTTTGTACAGCTGATTTTGTGTGGTTTGCTAAGTAGGATCCACAGTTAAGGTCCATTCCTGTGTGTGTGTAAGAAAATGACATTAGGAAGCAGATAAGAAAGAAAATTAATTGACGAACAAAAATCAGCGGTTGAGGAGTGTTTGTTTGAAGTAAATGTAGTTGGATGGTAGAATTAAAGGATTAATATGAAAAGTGTGGCGTAGGATTTTAGGCTTAGGGGGAAAAAATAGTATTTATGATGAAATTATTGTGTAGTTGGACTGACTTTAATTACTTCTTTCATCAGTGACGTTTTAATGCTATATTATACTTCAAAGGTGCATGTATAAGAATATAGGTACTCCCTTCGTCCCGGCTTAACTTTCCTACTTTGATCGAACACGGAGGTTAAAAAAAAATAGATTTTGTAAAATCTTTGATTTTTTTAAAAATCGAGATTGAGGGTAGAGATTTTGAGGGTGAAGATTGTGAGAGAAGTTTGTCATTTATGGATTGGAAAGCTAAGTTGGGACAAACCGAAAAGAAAAGTAGAAAAGTTAGAGCGGAACAGATGTTGTAAAATAGAAATATAATTACAATGAAGATTTTTTCATTTCGTTGAACATAGACAAAATTTAGTTCTAGTTCGGATCATGAATTTAGGATTTCGATCCACCAAATTATAGATATGTAATTGTACGTATTATTTTAATTCCTAATTAAACGAAAATAATATTATTTTATCATTAAATATTGTCATTCTCATGTAATTAGGCATTTATAAACTTTATATTATTACATGTGTGTAGATGGAATGACTAGAGTTCCAATTTCGAACTCCATGTTAGCAAAGCTAGAGCACAAAATTTAACTGGGCACATTGAATTGATTTTTTTTTTATAAAAAAGGTACAATTTTATATTATGTTTGAAAAATGATGATGCAAACTGATAATTGACAAAACGTACAGCATATATACCGGCTTTTAGGACATCTGCTACAGCTTCTTCGTGGGATTTGGCGTACTTTTGTTTCTCGAAAATGAGGGAGACTGCATCGCAATCAGATGTTATATACCTGTTACATGTTCCAGAGATAGTGTACATTAAAACCTTTCTCCAACAATACATAGGAGGTGTTTATTTAAAGTTGAGGAGTGCTGAGTTACTGTTGACTAATGAAGTTAATTAGTATATTTTATTAGAATTTGGTCCCAAAATAAACACACCCATAGATGAAGTTAAAAATGACCTTTTACATTAAATTTCCAAGTGCAAGACAATAATCTAAAGTTTTTAATATTTTACCCTTGGAATCCCCATTCTCCGCGAGCAGTTTTGGTCAACAGATCATAATCAGCACAATTAGGAACACCATTGACAAGGTTATAAGCACACATTATCCCACTTGCTCGTCCTTTCTCGACGCAGCTTCTGAAAGGAGGTTGATACGTATCCGCCATATCCTGCTTCGTCACCTATATCAACAACTTGGTCACATAAACTTCGTTTAAGTAAATTCAATAAAACTCTTATAAATGATCAACATTGGATGAGACTATTACTTGAGCATCGAAGGTAAAACGATCAAAGCCTTTCCATTTTTCGAGATCATAGGCAGTAAAATGCTTGCAGCAAGCAGAAACTTGAAGATGGCCGTCTTTGAGGCCGTCGCCTTCAAAACTATCGCCTTGAATCCCTCGGACGAATGATACGGCGTACTTGCTCGTAACCAAGGGGTCCTCTCCGGGGGTCTCCTGCCCCCTTCCCCACCGTGGATCCCGGAAAATGTTGATGTTTGGGGCCCAAAATGTCATTCCTATTGCCTCCCCTTCATTGTATATTCCTCTTGCCTCTGTCCCTATCACCTTCAAATATGTAGTATGTACTCATATATTTAAGTGACTATGAAGTGTTCTAAAATACTCCATTCGTCCCAAAAAAATTGACTTTTTATTTGGGGTGAATAGAGTAGCCACTAAAAGAGAGTTTTACAATAGAGATGTAATTTGGTGGTGCATGATATTGGTTGATAAATAACAACGAAATAGAAATAAATTAGTGACGAAAAGTAGCATAAAAATATTTTATACCATTCGTGATAATTTAGCAATTAAATATTAAAGACGAACATGACCCATCTCTGTATCCGTTGAAAATTTGGTCTATTATGTTATATTAGAGACACAAAAACGTTCACTAAATTTAGAGACGAATTTCATATTAAATTTTAGCAATCACCATTTTAGACAACATATGTTTGATCTCAAATACGTAGTTACTTGAGTTAAGTTTACAGATGAATAATATATAATTAGACCAATTTTGTGGTCTCTAATTGATTTTTTTGGTAGGGAGGTGGCATTGTATATGTGGAAATCAAGATTTAAGTATCATCATATCAGCAGTGTTATTCATATTTGTTATTTGGTAACACGTGCTTATATAATTATATTAATATCATGAAATTCATGAAACAAGACATTCTTCAATTTGCTATTTTTTAATCCTTTAAATGGAAATTGATACCCCTTACATTTGTCCCGACATACAAACGGAATCAGATCCTCTGTCTCTGATCTAATTAAAATATTTTTTTAAAAAAAAAAACTGAAAAGTATTTTAAATATCTTATCTTAAACTGGAAAAACACAGACAATACAGACAAGATCCCACACTACATTGTCCTTACATGAAACAAATAAACTCAAAAAACATTTTTTCTACTAACCTTTGCTATCCTGTACCAAAGATTAGCATCAAAGGTAGATGCTGTGAGTATAACTTGAGGGAAACTAGTTGCAGCCTGAATGCTCTTATTAAACGAGACGCCGGTCTCGACGCCAAAGGCTCCGGCGACCCCATGCAGCGCCTCCGACCACCACTGGTAGTAGGGGATGCCTAGGCGCGGGATGGCCGCAGCCTTGTTGACGAGCTGCGAGATCTTCTCGTCCAACGTCAGGCGCGAGACCAGGTCTCGAGCCCGGTCGTTGATCGGAAGATCAACGTTGCAGAACGGATATGACGGGTTGGTGGGGCCACATGAGAAGGGAGGGAGGGGGTGGTGGTTGGGTTGGGCAGTGGTCACGAGTATGGTGGAGAAAATGAGTGAAGTTGTGAGAGCTAAGGTAATGATAAAATCTATCATTTTAGAGAGAGAGAAATGAGTTTGAGAGGGAGAGTGTGGGTGGTATGTATCTTTATATGGGACCATATCACAAGTAGATATGAAATATCTATCCAAGTTGCTTGCTTCCGCCCAAAGAGTATTCATATATATGTATCTTATTTTATAAGCTACTAATAGCAGTAATAACCTTGCAAAAATGAAATGATGAGAATGGACAGACTTATTATTCAATTCGGATTCCCTGTTGCAGTAAGTGTTTCATTCCCTGTTACATTCAATTTACTAGGTGATACATGTTAATTTGTGACATCATACCATACATGTGTCGATTAGTGAATGAGTGAAACACAAGATGTAACACCAAAGTGTAACAGGTGCGCCCAAATTTTTACCCATGTAGAATTGGATCGAATTAAAATTTTATTGGACCATGATTTTGAGTTTAACTCATCGGGTCGATTTTCATCGGATCCAATAATACCTTGGCTCACAATAATTATGATCCAACTCATTTAAAATGTTAGGTAGATTAAACTGACCCAAGATTACTAAGCTTGTTATGATTTATACTCCCTTCATTCCATAATGAGGGTTTTATTAATGATTTTTTTTTTTTCAAAATAAGAGTAATGTTTAAAAAATTAATATCTCATAATATTTGTTCAAATGAAATTTTAAAATATTTAATTATACGATTTAGATATATAAAATTGAATAAGTCAAATATAAGAATACAATAAGTTTTATAATATAAGTGCATATTGATAATTTGTGGAACGTTATACTCCTTTCGTCCCGAATGAACTTGCATACTTCCCTAATCAGGGTGTCCCACTCTTTTTGCACACTTTCCATTTCAGAAAATAAAACTTTACATCTCTACCCAATATTAATCACATAATTACAAATCTGCCATCACATAAAGGTAAAAACAGATTTGACTAAGTCAACATTTATAAAAAAACAACTTTTTTTAATATGTATTCCGGAGGGCCAGTGCAAGTCCATTCGGGACAGAGAGAGTAATTAACAAGAAAGGTAAAAGTATTGTATATCATCGAATAGGGCAGTTTGAGAGTGAAGATTTTGAGGGTAGAGATTATAAGAGAAATTTTCCTTTTAAATTTTTTGCAAATTTGAAAGGAACATATTAAAAAGAAAAGTGTGCAATATGAGTGAGATAGAGAGAGTATAATCTTTGAAATATGGATGTGTGGCAGGCACGCGCTTTGCTTGACAATAATCATTAGTAATGGTAGTTTCTACCTAATCAAACCACATTTATCTGCCCCCTTACATGGCTTTTATATATACTAGCAATACACACGTACGGGCACGTGATCACTGTTTTTTTTATTATTTAATAAAAAAAATTACTGTTAACATAAAATAATTGTACTTTGTGTGGTAATATTAGTTGATCAATATAAATAAAACTCAATATAGTTATTAATCATGGTAATATACACAAGTTTTTAGATTATTCAGTGCCAGAAAAAAAATATGAAAGATTTAACCAATTAAGTAAATACAATCTAAAATCAAAATCAAATAAAAATAATCATAAAAGAGGAAAAAATAGGTTAAATAATCTTAGTTTAGCAAAACACGATATAATAATGTTAAAAGATTCATAAAAACGGTATACCATGATATAATGTATTATTCTTACAAAAATCATATATATAAAGTTTGATATATTCTAATTATTGTTTACTTCTCAATATAGATAGACTCCGACATCATTAATATATTAGAAATAAAGTTATACGATTACTGAAAAATTGTATAATAATGAAGAAATAGATTTCCATGGAACATAAGATATAAAGTTATTTGTCTTATTAAATCATCAACTGATATCTATAAGTTCAGAATTTGTTAGATACGCACACGAATATCAGGCCTAACATACTTTCTCTATAATTTCTTAATTGATAATTATGATCTGAACATACATTTGCAAATAAAATCATTTTTATATTTTAATGTGAGGAAAAACTTCCAACAACTTTTATCATAGTCCAACATCCAGCTTTTGTTATAAAACGTTTTTTATTTTTTATTTTTTTATTATTAGGAAATATAACTTCTTTTAGTATAATTTACTTATTGATTTGTAATTGCTTATTTCAATTTCGTATAATTATTTCTTCACTTCTACATTGAAGTTTGAAAATTATATGTGATTTAAAATGAAAATCCTACTATAGTGTATTTATAAGATAAACATTTTTTTTTAATAGCGGGTTGACTATTTACATAATGTCTCATAAACTTCGATCGAGATACACGCTACAATCTATATTTAAATATAATATATGTTTTTCAACGTTTCAACTATTTTTAGGAATTTACTTCCTTGTTTAGTTTTAGTGAAGCGCTCCCAATTATTCACACACTGCATATTCATTTAAAAATCTTATATATAGATGTGCTTAAACCATTCTGATTTTGTGTCTCCCATTTTATTTTTTATTTGGACTATATCACACTTTATTCCAGTGTAGTTATTATTTATTTTTATCTAATCCATGCTCGTAAGTTAATATCAACATTCATATTTTACTATCTTTATTTTTCTGTATGTTTTAATTTAATCATCTGATACTGATTCACAAAGTACAACTTTTTTAACCAATCACATAGTACAACTTAATTTATTACTTCCTCCGTCCCACCTTATCTTGCACACTTTCCTTAAACGGCCGTCCCACCTTATCTTGCACAGCCTAAAAAAGGAAAGTTATAACATAATCTCCACCCTCAAAATCTTCACACTCAATCTCCACCCTCAATCTACCTTTGAAAAGTCAACAACCAACCAAAAAGCAACTTTTCTTAATACCCGTGCCGACCCCCCCTGTGCAAGATAAGCCGGGATGGAGGGAGTATTTCTTTATAGTTCTTATTTGTTTTTTTATTGTGCTTTATAATTTTATATAGCGTAATAAATATGTTTCACCAATTATTATATATGCTTAAAATATATTTATGATATTTCTATCGATTTAATAATTTTCTTGAATGTTTGATTTTAAATACTTAATATAATTATGTGTAATTATTCATGTTCACTAATTTTCACGTTTGGCCTTAACTACTTCTATTATTATTACAATAAAACTTTAATATAGAACAAATTTCATCTTAGAAAATTCTTAAATAGAAGATTAAGAAACTATTGAAAACTATTGAAGTCTATGTAACATTCTTGACTTTCACAAACATGTGAGTGTAAATTTTGGCTCCCTCGTGCGCAGCGGAGCATTTTTCAGGGTGACCCCCTATTCCCTATTTGTGCTGAAGTTTTTTCTTGCATTTTATAATACTTACAGATTTGTCGGCGCATCCATGAGATTAAAATCTCCAGAACTGCACCCGTTATCCCTCATCTCTTTTTGTGCAGATGACACAATTCTATTTTGTGTTGCAACTATAGAAGGTCCAACATCTTAATTTTGAGAAATTAGGGATTCTTTTTAGGCCTAATACACAAGCTCAGATTTCTCATTCAATCTGCCAATTGTTTGGAGTTGCTGAAGTGGTTTCGCATGGTAAATATCTCGGATTCCTTTCTATTGTTAGCCGGAATAAACAAGAGATTTTTGTAGGCATTAAAGAATGGGTTAGTAAGCACATCAATGGTTGGCAAAAAAATAATTAAGCAAAGCGAGTAAAGAAGTGCTCATTAAATCTGTTATATAAGCAATATCCACGTACACAATGTCTTGCTTCCAGTTGTTGGACCATGTTCTTATTAATCTGGAGAATCTAGTAAGATCTTATTGGTGGAGGTAGGGGGGATAGCTCGTCCGCGAGGAAAATTCTCCTGAATTCTTGGGACGTCCTCAAGCAACGAAAATATCAAGGTTGCCTAGACTTTTGTAATTTGAAAGCACTTGCCATGCTATCTAAGCAAGCATAGGACCCTTTTATTTCTCCATCCAGCCTCTTTGCCCGAATCATGCAGTCCAAGGACTACCTTCCACCTCTGTGTTACATGCTACTCTTGGTTCTCATCCCAGGTTTACATGGCACCATATTATGGTTGGTCATAATGTTATTCTTCTTGGTTGTCGAAGGCTCATGGGAAATGGCCACAAAACAACCCTCTTCCATGACAGATGGGTTCCTTTGCCTCCCTATTTTCCCATCAGATCAGCTACATCAGGCCTCCCGCAAGACGCTTGAGTCAGCTCCATCATTGTTTCAGATCTTGGACTCTGCATTGGGTTGTTAATTCGAACCAATTTTGTCTTATTGAATTCTGATGTGATTCTCGCCATTCCTCTGAAAAATCACCATTTTTTGGACTGATGGATGTGACATTATTTCCATTTTGATAACTTTTCGATCCGATCGCATATCATTTTATTATGGATTCTTCTGAAGATTTTATTGGCACGTAGTCCTTCTCGGTTAGTAGCTATGGCTCGAACCTCATTTGGAGGAGAATTCGGAAGCTAAAATTATCAGCTCGTATCTTGAATTTTCTTTGGAGATAGTGCTCTAATTCTTGTCATCGTCCAATAACTTAACTCGTCGTCATCTTCATCCGGAACCCCATTGTTATTTATGTCTACCACTTGATCACTCTTTAGTGCATCTCTTCTTCATGGACCCCTGTTCTCATTAATTTAACAAGCAGCTGGAATTTATGAAACTATCTTCCGATTCTGACATCATATATGCGACTTGTAGTTTCAAGAGATTTTACTCCTTGATGACTTAAATATAGCATAATACTTTGTTTTCCTTGCCCTATTAATCTGGTTTCAACAATATAAATTTGTCTTCCTTGATAACCGTACATACTCACGAGTATTACTTACAACAACAACCCAGACCTTGAAGATTTTTGGGATGCTAATTCCTTCCCGCAAACGTTGCATCCCCACCCTTTTATCTCTTTGCTTGTTCTTCCCGGAAATGCCATTGTTCATATATTTTTTATTGGGGTACACCATCTGCTCGCATTCAATGAAAGATGTTATGAGCCCTGTATTTTTTTTGGAAAAAAAAATTGGCATATTGTTGGCAAAAATGTTATTAATTTTGTTTTGCTCATACTTACTCATAATTCTTTGAGTCCTTCAGTTAGTAACACTTACATTGTGCTTATTTTAAAATTAGAAAATCAAAAAGCTTATTACCCAATTCCGCTAGATTAGTTAGCGGAATGTTATTTATAAGTTAGCTTCTAAAGTGCTTTCTAATTGGGTACGGCCCTGCATCCCTTTTATGATTTTTGAATCTCAAACAATTTTCATCCCAGATCGGTTAATTACGGATAATATGTCCATCGCTTATGAATTACACCATTGTATGAAGCTTAGGAAATTCCGGAAAGAGGAACTCATGTCTATTAAGTTGGATATGAGTAAAATCTTTTGCTGAGTTGAGTGGTCTTTCATCTGCCGTATGCTTCTTGCATGAGGCTTTCGTAAGAGTTTTTCTGACATTGTTTTGCCTTACTTGTCATTTTTGCAATTTAGTTTCCTTCATTAAGGTATTAATTTTGGCTCACTCACCCTACATCGGGGAATTCTTCAGGGGGATCCCCTCCTCCCTATTTGTGCTAAAGTTTTTCTTTGCATTTTACTAAGTTCGCTAACAATCTCTACAAGAGTGATTCAAAAAAATGTATTAATTTTGAGAAATCGGGGATTCTTTTTAGGCCTAATACACAAGCTCAGATTCTTCACTCAAACTGCCAATTGTTTGGAATTGCTGAAGTGTTACGGCCCTGCATCCCTTATATAATCTTTGAATCTCAGTCAGCCTTCATCCCGGATCAGTTAATTATGGATAATATGTTCATCACTTATGAATTACACCACTGTATGAAGCTTAGAAAATTCGGGAAAGAGGGACTCATGTCTGTTAAATTGGATATGAGTAAAGCCTTTCACTGAGTTGAGTGGTCTTTCGTCTACCGTATGCTTCTTGCTTGAGGCTTTCCTAAGAGTTGTTCTGACATTGTTTTGCCTTGCGTGTCATTTTTTTAATTTAGTTTCCTTCATTAAGGTATTAATTTTGGCTCATTCACGCTACATCGGGGAATTCTTCAGGGGAATCCCCTCCTCTCTATTTGTGCTAAAGTTTTTCCTTGCATTTTACTAAGGTCACTCTCAATCTACACAAGAGTGTTTCGGGACAATATATTAATTTTGAGAAATCAGGAGTTCTTTTTAGGCCTAATACACAAGATTAGATTCGTCACTCAAACTGCCAATTGTTTGGAATTGCTGAAGTGGCTTCACATAGTAGATATCTCCATTCCTTTCTATTGTTGGCCTGAATAAAGAATAGAGTTTTGCAGGCATTAAAAAATAGAGTTTTGCAGGCATATTAATGGTTGTTAAGAGAAGCAATTAAGTAAAACGGGTAAAGAAGTGCACATTATATATGTTATATAAGCAATATCTACGTACACAATGTATTGTTTCCAATTGTCGAACCATGTTCTTAGTAATCTGGAAAATTCGAAAAAATCTTATTGATGGGGCATGGGGGAAAGGGGGAGGGGTGGATAGCTCGTCCACGAGAAAAAATCGGTGGAAGTCTTGAAACATCCTCAAGCAACGAAAATCTCAAGGTGCCCTAGACTTTTACAATTTAAAAATATTTAACCTTGCCATGTTGCTTAAGCTAGCATGATACCCTTTAATTTCTACATCCAGCCTCTTTTCTCGAATCATGCAGTCCTAGTACAACGTCTGTGTTACATGTTGATCTTGGTTCTTGGCCCAACTTTACATGGCACAGTATTATGACAATCATAATGTTATTCTTTTTTGTTGTCGCAGGCTCACGGGCAATGGCGAGACAACAACACTCTTCCATGACAGATGAGTTCCTTTGCCTCCACGTTTTACCATCAGATCAGCTACATCAGGCCTCCCGCAAGACACCCCAGTCAGCTCCATCATTGATTAAGATCTTTGGCTCTAGAATAAGCTGCTAGTTCGGGTCAATTTTGACCTATTGAAGGCTGATGTGATTCTCGCTATTCCTCTGAAAAATCACCATTCCCCGGACCGTTGGATGTTAGATTATTCCCATTGTAGTAACTTTTTGATCGATCCGCATATCATTTTATTATGGGTTCTTCCGAAGACCTTACTGGCACCCACTCCTTCCCGGTTAGCTATGACCCGAACCCCATTTGGAGGAGAATTTGAAAGTTTATCAGCCTGTATGTTGCATTTTCTTTGGAGATGTTGCTCTAATTCATGTCATCGTCCAACAACTTAGCTCGCCGTCATCTTCATTATGAGCCCTGCTATTCTTTGTGCTCACTACTTGATCACTCTTTAATGCATCTCTTCTTCACGTGCCTCGTTTCCTCATTAATTTGGCAAGCAACTGAAATTTATGAAATTATCTTCCGATTCCGACAACATCTATGCGACTTGTAGTTTCAATATATTGTGCTTCTCGATGACTCAAATATAGCAGAATACTTTGTTGTCCTTGCTCTTTTAATCTGGTTTCAACAAAATAAAATTGTCTTCTGCAATGTTCGTACATACTCACAAGTATTGCTTGCAACAGCAACCCAGATCTTTCAAGATTTTCGGGATGCTAATTTATTCCCTTAAACATCACAGCTGCACTCGATTCATTGCTTGTTCTTCTTCCATATGCCATTATTCATATATACTTTGATTGGGTACATCATTTGCTTGTAACTCCTCATTTGCTGAGATTTATGATTGCTGCAAGGATGCTCAATTTATAAATATCAATGACCTGAAGTATGTTAAAGTTCTTGTTCTTCGTGAGGTTGTTCGACTTACCACTGATACTGAAGTTCCTAAGTTTTGTATTCTTGGGGATTCTAGCACTACTATATTCGCATTGATAGGTGATGGTGGATTGTGTCTATGCATGTATGTCTTTGTTATTTGATATTAGACATCTACTCTCTGCCTTTCATGGACGAAAATTGTATTGGATATGACGTAAAATAAATTTATAGCGCCAAAGGAATTGTTTGTCCCATGTACAACTCTTTTTGTGTCAATTAGTGTTGACTGATTCAAGCAACCATTAATGAAATAACTTTATGTTTAAAAAAACTACAATGACTTGATATTTACAAATTATAGTGAAGTAGCATGCGTATTCAGATATAGATTTTTTAATTATATTTAATGTTATGCATGATAAGATTTATCACAACAAATTTGCTCACTATTTCCTTTTTTTGTTCAAATATTTTAGACTTTGCATTTTTGTAATATGACCTTATAACTTAAATTAATAGTGTTAAAAAAAGACAATATTTTTATTTGTCTATTTATATAACTTTTTCCTCTTCTTATTCTATAAAATTAATTTCAATATGTAATCACATTATATGTAACTATAAGAGTTTAAATTATGTTAGTTGTTAAGCTCAATTACATGAATTTGATATGTAAACAAATCATAGTATTTATATAAATAATAAAAATTAAAAGTATGTATTATAAAAGTTTTAAGATTATTCCATAAAATTTATTTATTTTAAAAAAAAATTAACAGTATGAATAGTAAAAATATGATAGTTATTGATAAGATTGAAAAAAATCAATAAATTCAGTTTTTTCTTTATCCCGTACCTTAAATTTATATAATTTAATACAATTGTTTAAAATATATACAAATAACATATCACCGGAAAGCTCTTTAAATCTACTTTAATAAGAAATTGATTTCATTTCAAAATTCAAAGTATTGAAAGTGTAGAAGAAGGATAATTTAAGCATGTAGCTTTTTAGGAGGAGTTTTTAATATAAAATGACTCTTACTTTTTATAATCAAGTTAGGAAAACATAAATTATTTTAAATTACTTAAATACCCTTAAATTTAATTTTTAGCAAGGATATTTTACTTTTTATAATCAAGTAAGGAAAACATAATTTATTTTTAATTACTTAACTATCCTTAAATTTAATACTTAGTAAGAATATCATAGGCATTACAAAGATTGACGAAACAAAAAACATGACGAAACAATTCATACTTTAATATTAATAATAGATATATGTTTATACACATCATGTATGTATATTTATTTGAGAACCAATATTAATTGGGGAGGCTCGAGGGAGTTTGGTGAGATTAATTCCAGTAATTGATCTAAATTACGAAAGACTCAACCCAGTTACAGTTAATTCCTGAAATATTAATACATAGTTAAGCACATTATTTTGTTAAGAGTCGAATCTAACTTAAGAATTATTTTTTCCCAAATGTTCCAGTCATCCAGGTCATTGTCTAACGAGAAAAAAAAAATTCAAAATTCTAGCGAACTAACAAACACACGAAGATTTTGGTATGATGGTCTGAAATGCTTGCATGAATGAGCTGTTGCAACACATTGAATTTCCTTAGTTACATCGGAAGTTTTAGGAGGTGGTTAGGCGCTGGTTAGACAGTGGATTGAAACTTAACGATTAGTCGGGAGTTAGGCCCAGCTGATTGAAGAATAGACGTGGCTAAGTGAGGAGAAATCAAGAAACAAATATCGACGACAATAAAGACCTAACAACTAGGCAGAGATTAATCGAATCTAGTCGAAATATTTTTGTAACCGAGGTCACATTATAAGGTTCAACGATCAATTCTTCAAGAGCCACAACATTTTTAATGATAGATAAGGCAAATTTGTCCTCGGAGTCGGAGACAACCATCTAATTGCACCACAAGAACTGCAAAATAATAATTTTATAATAATTTCTCAAATCAAGATAGTTAGTAATAATGTGGAAAAGCTAAAATTAGTATGTTTACCTTATGATAGGGATAACCCGATCAGCTCGGGTCGGGTTAACACCAGGGCCCACTATGCCGGAGCTCGCTGATCGGCCCAACATGCACAAGCCCAGCAAGCGTGCAGAGGTCCACTATCCGTGAATCAAGGCCCAGCGAGTGGTTTGTTCCGTGAATCAAGGCCCATGATCTTTTCCCAACTGCCATGCAGATTTGGTGGGCAAGATTATAGGGATTTAGTTAGGGTTGTGATTTAGTAGTATAAATAGGTGAAAAGAACTCAGAATTAGGGTTCGCACTCTGATATACTGAATTACTCCGTGTAAACTCAACATTCTAGGAAAAGAAACACTCCGGCGATTGCCGTTTTCTGCCCGTGGACGTAGATCTCCGGATCGAACCACGTAAATCCTCTGTGTTTTTATATTTTCTGCGTTAATTTAGGTTGAATTTGGTGATTACCGGATTGCGCTTTATCAAATTGGCGCTGTCTGTGGGAACGACAAGGCAGTTTTTTGAACGCGCTAACCAACAATTTTTGACGTTCACGTAATCCTTAATCATGGTGACGACTCGTTTGAATCAAGCTCGCCGCGGGGATCAATCCGATCAAGATACACCCGTGGATCAAGTTGTGCCGCCGAGGCAATTGCCGGCAGAGAGTACATCCAATCATCAGGGTAGTCAAAACCCTCCACCCCCTCAAAACCTGCAAAACCCTAATATTGCTGCTGCTCAACCACTGGTAAACATTCAAATTACCCCAGAACTGCTCCAAGATTTCTTACAAGAGCATGCACATGTCCTTCAAGATTGGGCAGTTAATCGCCTACGTCCTGCCGCGGGGCCTGCTAGCCATAATGCTAATCCCGTGGTGCCTCCACCACGCTCGCGTGATCAACAGGATCCGGGGCACCGCAGGCGTCATGATCGACGACGGGAACAACCTGGTTCTTCCGAGGACCATGGGAGTTCTAATGAGTCGCGACCTCGCAATGAGGAACCTACTGATGCGGATTGTCGCCGTCCACTTAATGCGGCTAAGAGAGTTCGCTACGCAAATCCTCATGCTCTGGATCTTCAAGAGTATGAGCGAGTTCAACGCAACGTTGAACTGGATAGAATCCTGGGCCTTGATGCCAATGGAGAGATCATCACCCCGTTCTCCCAGGAAATCATTGCCACTTCCCTTCCCGAAGGGTTTAAACGACCAGCCATACCTCCTTACAATGGCACAGGAGATCCGGCCAATTTTCTTGGAGCTTTTCGGCACAGCATGCTTAGCCATGATAGCATCACGTCCCTCCAGTATTGTAAGATTTTCCCCGAGTACTTACAGGATGAAGCTCGGATTTGGTTTGATTCTCTCCCACGTGACAGCGTGTCCTCCTTCAGAGAACTAGCCGAGCACTTTTGGGCGCGGTTTGAAGCACGGGCAAAGCCCATGGCCACCCTGGCCGACGTCATGAATATGGAACAGCGGGACGGTGAAACCGTTACCCAATTTCTGGACCGTTTCACAGCGGTAAGCCTCAAGGTGGGAAACTGCCCCGACGATGTGGCCATCAACGCTTTTATGAATGGGCTCCGCCCCGGAGCACTCCACACCGAATTAGCTCGGAACACTCCGGTCACAACTCGAGCACTGTTCAAAACAGTGTGCAAATTTGCTAAGGCCGAGGAGCAGACTCGCCAGAAGCGCGAGAAACACGCTAGCAAGCGACAATCCGACAAGGCTCAAGCTGGGCCTAGTACTCGACCTAGTGCATTTTCCCGCCTGACACCGGGGCGTTCAGAATCCCGAAGTGAAATTCCACAATTGACTCCATTGACGAAGTCACGAGCTGAAATCCTATCTATCCACAAGAATGATCTGCGACCTTGCCCGCGGATGACCGCGCCTCCTGAAAAGAGGAACCGTGCAAAGTGGTGCGCGTACCACCGAGATCACGGACATGAGACAGAGGAGTGCCGAGAACTCGGCAAGGAGATTGAAGAATGCCTCAAGAAAGGGCTCTTGCGGCAATACGTCGCGCGAACCGGAGACCAACCTCGGGCAAACCACAATGGGGGCTCGTCTCATAACCGCGGAGGTTACCATGACCGAGATACTCAACAAAATCGGCCACATTGGCAGAATAACCGGCAGGGACCCAATAACTACGCACGACAAGATTCTGGCAATCGCCAGCCACCACGTCTCCCACTTCCACCTCCTCCTCCGGGAGGACCCGGGGACAACGCACCCCCTCACATGATAAACGTGATATATGGAGCCCTACCCACCGGGGCCTCACGACATGCCTTAAAGGCAGAAGCTCGACGTCCTCCTCCCGAGGAGCCACGTCACAAACGCCTCCATCAGTCCGAGACTGTTAGCTTCACGGATAGGGACCCCGTTCCGGAGATAACACCTCACACGGACGCTATTGTCATCGACATGACTGTAGCCAACATAACGGTAAGGTGGGTCTTCGTGGATAACGGGGCCGCGGTAAGCGTTATATTTGCAGACTGTTTCGAAAGGATGGGGATTTCTCGAGATCAACTTCGACCGGCCCCCGGGCCACTACAGACTTTCACTCAGGGTGAAGTCCGGCCAGAAGGTATCATCACTCTCCCAGCGTCTTTGGGGACTTATCCGAGGATAAAAACTATCTTCGTGGACTTTTACGTGGTGAATTCTCCATCACCATATAACATGATATTGGGCCGGGACTGGCTCACCCCGGCAAAAGCCGTATGCTCCACGTATCACCTCGCGCTAAAGTTTCCCACTTCGCATGGTGAAGTGGCCATCCGCGGGAGTCAGCGGGTTTCAAAAGAGTGCATGTATGTGGCACTCAAAAAGACTGCCAAGGTTCCGCCCAAACAGAAGCTTCAAGTGGCATCATCGGTTCTGGAACCTCAGGAATGTACTTCGTTAGGAAATGCCACTGCACAAATCCCGCTAGATCCGTCTAAGCCGGAGCAGACAGTAACAGTAGGGGCCGTGGATGTGCCATGGCTACATCAGGCCATTATTCAGACCCTGCGAGAATATTCCGATGTTTTTGCATGGTCTCCTCTGGATATGCCCGGGGTCTCTCCCGAGGTGATTACTCATAAGCTGAACATAGATCCTAGCGTAAAGCCAATCCAACAGAAGCAGAGGAAATTCGCTCCGGAGCGAAATGAAGCCATTCGAGTTGAGGTGAAACAACTCCTAGATGCGGACATCTTGTTCGAGGTATTCTACCCCTCTTGGTTATCCAATCCGGTAATGGTAACAAAAACCAGTGGGGCATGGCGGATGTGTGTTGATTTTTCCGATCTCAATAAGCACTGTCCGAAAGACTGCTATCCTCTGCCCTCCATCGACCAAAAGGCCGAAGCCATTACGGGGTACGTGGCACTTTGTTTCTTAGATCTGTATAAGGGCTACCACCAGATTTTTATGGATCCACAGGATGCCCTCAAAACGGCGTTTATCACTGCCTTTGGGTGCTTCGCTTTTAAGAAACTGCCCTTCGGGCTTAAGAATGCTGGAACCACCTATCAGCGTCTAATGGACTTCGTCTTCTACGACCAGATAGGTCGTAATGTTGAGGTTTACGTCGATGACTTGGTCATCAAAAGCTCCTCCCATCGTTCATGTGTGCAGGACATTACCGAAACATTGCGCACCCTGCGGCGCTATAACTTGCGACTCAATCCAGCAAAATGCACCTTCGGTGTTGGCTCCGGGAAGTTTCTCGGGTACATGGTTTCACAAAACGGCCTGCAGGCCAATCCGGCTAAACTCCGTGATGTATTAGATTTGCAGCCACCAAAAACGTTCAGGGATGTTCAACGCCTCACAGGTGGTTTGGCGGCCTTAAACAGATTCTTATCGAAAGCAGCAGAGCGCCAGCTCCCATTTTTTAGAATCCTGAGACAAGCGAAGTCCTTTGAGTGGACTCCGGAGTGCACCGAAGCCTTCGAGGCCTTGAAACGTCATATACAGCAGCTGCCTACCTTGTCAGTTCCTCTCCCCGGAGAGCCGCTGTACTTATATCTGGCTTCCGCCGAGGAGGCTGTTAGCGCCGCTCTTGTGCGAGAAGTGGAGGGGTTTCAACACCCCGTGTATTTTGCAAGCCGGGTGCTTCATGGAGCTGAGATGCGATATTCCGTTCTAGAAAAAACCGCCTTGGCCCTTGTTATGGCAGCCCTGCGTCTTCGGCCATATTTCCAAGGACGTGAAATACGCGTTTTGACTAATCACCCTATACGCCAGATCCTTGTAAAACCCGAGGTGTCTGGGCGCCTCGCCAAATGGGCCATTGAGTTGGGCGAATATGACATCCAGTTCCTCCCCCGCCGAGCAATTAAGGGTCAAGCACTCGCCGATTTCCTGGCCGAAGCCCCGGGAGACAATTCCGAGTCCCCCGGGGACGGTGTTACACATCACCATGCTAACCTCGCCCCTTCACCCCCTTCACCCCAGAAGTGGCAACTTTTCGTGGATGGAGCATCCGCGGTCCGAGGAAGTGGTGCCGGACTGCTTCTCATCGACCTCGAGGGGGTGGAAGTTAAATATGTCATCCGGTTCAAGTTCAAGGTAACTAACAATGAAGCGGAATACGAGGCAGTTCTCGCCGGGCTCCGGATCGCTCAATCCTTGGGCGTTCGTCATCTCGAGCTCTTCACGGACTCCGAGATCGTATCCAGGCAAATTCAGGGGACTTACGTCGCCAAAGATGAAACATTGGTCAGGTATTGTGCTCTAACACTCAAGCTCATGTCAACTTTTGAAGCAGTTACTATCCAGAAAATACCCCGAGCTCAAAACACAAGAGCAGATGCGCTCAGCAAATTGGCCTCCGCGGTCCAAATTAATATATCTCCGGATATTATGGTTGAAGATTTGTCTCATCCAGCAATTCATGAGGCCACAGTTTCGGTACTGACCGATAGTGATCCGAACTGGATGACTCCGATCATTCAGTATCTCCGAGATGGGATTCTGCCCACTGACAAGCTATGAGCTCGGCAAGTTGTGCTCAAAGCCCCCAAATACTCCCTTCATAACGGAGTTCTATATCGACAATCGTACCTACAACCGAATCTCAGGTGCCTCGCCCCTGCCGAGGCCATTCAAGTTCTGCGGGAGGTTCACGAAGGGGCCTGCGCAAGCCATATCGGTTCCTGGACTTTAGCAAAGAAAGTTCTCCGCTGGGGATACTATTGGCCTACCCTGTTCAACGATGCTCATGACTTAGTGTCCAAATGCAGCAAGTGCCAATTACACTCCCGTGTAAAGCATCTGCCACAAACCGAACTCACGGGAATCCAGAGTGCGTGGCCATTTATTCAGTGGGGTATTGATATTGTTGGACCCTTCCCCGTTGCTCCGGGAGGGTTGAAGTTCTTGGTCGTTGCCGTAGACTACTTCACTAAGTGGGTCGAAGCCGAATCACTTACCGCTATTATCGGTCAGAATGTTTTGAAATTTGTATGGCGCAATATCGTTTGCCGCTTCGGCATCCCGAGCACTATTATCTCGGACAATGGTAAACAGTTTGCCAATGATCCATTCCGCTCATGGTGTGAAGAACTCCACATCAAACAGATTTTCACTTCGGTTGCTCACCCTCAAGCAAACGGGTAGGTTGAGGTCACCAACCGGACCCTTCTCACGGGAATAAAGAAGCGCCTGGATAGTGCCAAAGGTCTCTGGGCTGAAAACCTTCCTCAAGTCTTATGGGCTATTCGTACAACGCCGCACACCTCCACCGGGGAGACTCCTTACAGCCTTACTTACGGCTCCGAAGCCGTTATCCCCGCTGAAATCAGTGTGCCGAGTCCTCGCCTCCTCACATTAGTTCCGGATGATAATGACGAGGCTCTTCGCGCAAATTTGGATGAGCTTGAGAATCGCCGGGAACAATCGTTCATTCAGCAGGCTAAGTGCAAACAGCGAGCTGCCCAGTATTATAACCTCCGGGTTCGAGGTACACAGTTCAATGTCGGGGACTTAGTCCTTCGGCTCAACTCGGCCAGCAAAGCTGCCCCCGAGGGCAAACTACATGCTTCTTGGGAAGGCCCCTACCGAGTCGTTGCTGTACATGACTCTGGATCCTATCAACTTGAACATATCAACGGGACCCCGATCCCCCGAAGTTGGCACGTCACAAATTTGAGGCGTTTCTATCTGTGAAGGCCACATCGCAAGTACTATCTTTCCTTTAATTTCCTTTATAGTTGTTATTTCACTTTGTACTTTTGAGTTTGCTCCGGCACTTATCATTGAATAAAAATTCTTTGCTTGCATAACTTACTGTGTTATTCTTTACGTTACGGGGACGCCCTAACACAATCATACTATCATTATTAGTCTCCGGACAATTAAACCTCTCTCTCGGTCCATCCGAGGAGGTTTGCATATTAGTCCCCGGACTCACATCACTTTCTCGTCTGTTTAACCGGAGAAATGTTTACTCCCGCCTGATCCGTCCGGGGAGGTATTTTACTCCCGCCTGATCCGTCCGGGGAGTTTTTACTCCCGCCTGATCCGTCCGGGGAGATTGGATTTATCCATACCGTGTTCCCGAACACCTACTTAAAACAGTTAACACGTTTTCTATCATGTTCCCGAACACCCGATTAAAGTGATTTGTAACCTGTTACTTTAATTACACCAGTTTGTACACGTTACAACAGTTTTATTATTATCTTCTGAATATTCAAATCAAATGGTTTCTTTAAGACTACAAACATATATATAAAAAAAAAATATATATATATATATACAACAACAAAGACAACAAATACAAAAGCTACTGCCTACGGCCCCCGAGCTAATATTCAGCGCTCCGGCGCTGGGACCCGCTCCTCGGTCTGCGTTGGGTCCTCCGGGATCTTGAAAATCCTCGACCTCGGGCTCCGGCTCTGTTACCCCCTCGGGCTCCAGCTCGGTCATCCCTTCGAGTTTCCCTTCGCCGAGGACTTTCTCTGGGCGCTGGCCTCGGGGCTTCATCTCTGGTCCGTGCTCTGTTGCTGGATTGTGGCGCCGACCTCGGTGTTTGAGCCCACTGCTCAGGGTCCCACTCTTCCGGAGCCATCACTTCGATTTCCCGGGCCAGCTCCTCGACCACCTCCTCAGCAACCATCGGGGGCTCTTCTCCAATTGTGGTCACCGGAGCTGGCTCTCGGATGACTATGCCTTTGCTCTGCTCGGAGGGTTTCTTCTTGCCTTTGGTCTTCTTGTCCTTCCGAGGAGCTTTCTGCGTACTTCGGTCCTGACTCGTGCTCGCGATGAACTCTTCAGCAGAAGGCCTCCGCCTGATTCGGCCCTTCAGTCCTTCGTACATACTGAGTAGCAGTTCCAGGACTTCTCGTTTCCTCACGAGCTCCGCGGACTCGACCGAGCTCCTGGACATCAATGCCGCGATGTCACTCTGTATTTCAACGGTCCGCTCTTCTACTTCTTCAAAAGTTAGAAGACCGAACTCGGACAGAATCCGCTCATACTCCTTATGATGAACGCGGACGCGGCTCATCTCGGCAGCTGTGGTTCGATACTGCATCTCGAAGTCTTTGGCTCTTTCATTGGCCTCAACCACCTTCCTCTCCGCCGAGGATATCTGCTTCTTCAGCTTAGGCACTACGTGCATCTCCAGACGATTCTTCTCTCCGCGGAACCACTCAAGTGATTCCATTAACTTCTTTATTGTCTCGTGCAGCTCCGCGGTGTTCTAGACAGACAACGATGACAACAAGATCAATTACTCTCAAGTATGTAAGGAGTTACATTCAGTTCGGCAACAGACATTAAATTGATCATGCAAGTAAAACAAAAAGTTCAAGAGACTGAAAAACACGATTGTATTTCACAAGGCAAATTACAATTGTTCAGCGCAGTACATCATCCCTAACATTTCTAAAGGAGTACAATTTTAAATCTGCGGGGATCGACTGACCTCCCGCTCGACTGCCTCGGGTTCTTCGGGCAACCCCTCAGCTTCTTCATTTGCTGCGACGGCGTCGATTGCAGCCGGGGTTTCAACCTCCGTCTGTGGGGAGGGGGGTCGGTGCTCGGGGGAGCGGTGATCAGTTCACCTCGGCAGAATGCCAGGAATTCTTCATCCTGGTCCACTTCACAGCTGGCAACTTCTGCGGCAGTCAGAAGCTGCCTCCTCTCCCCGAGCGCATTCACCAAGGGCCACTCCGGCAGCTCCGCTAGCGCGGCGTAATAGGCCTTCTCCACCTCGGCCGCCGCCTCAGGGTCATACCCGAATTCTGGACGATTGATGTCCACATCCGGGTACGCCTCCTTTACCTCCTCCAACACCAGGGCCCGTGTGGCTTTATCCCCAATTGCCACAAACTTCGTCTGGAAGTCAAGGAATGTGCTGGAGTGTAATAATTTCTCGGCGAACACCCTCAGCAAGGCTCCCTGCCCTCCAACCACGGCCGCTTCCCTCGCCTCCATTTCCGCTCGCAGCTGCATCAGCTCACCTCGGAGACCATGGTTCTCCGTCTCCACACCGCGCAGACGCGCGACCTCGGTCTCGACCAAGGCAGCCCTCTTGCTTGCCTGGGTCAAGTCATGCGCTAGTTTGTCGTTTCGCGTGCGAAGGTCCCGCGCTGTCGCAGCTAGCCCTTCCCTGGCCTCTACCTCGCTCTTCAGGCCGACCTCTATGATCCCTCTGGCCAGCTGCAGGATCTTCTCGGCATCCGCGCTGTCAAACCCCAGCCTACTGGGGGTCGCCTGCTCTCCCTGGATAAGTTAAACACAACGTAACACATGGCTCAGACCTCTGTTACACACCTCGCGTAAGATAAACTAATGATCAGCGTTTTGGAATATTACCTCCGTACTCGCCCCAACCCGGGGTCTTTTGGATGGTGCTTGCGGAGTCCCAGTCGGCTCCGGCCTCTTCTTTGATACGACCGGAGACCCCGCCGGCGTCACCCGCTCCTCCGACCCCGTCGATGGTCGCGCACTCGGTGGCATCTCCCCCCGGGGAGACACCTCAGCGGCTTTCCCTTTCTTCTTCGCCGCTACAGTCTTAGCGGGGCTTCCTGCTGCTGGTTGCTTTCCGAAGCGTCCCACTGCATATAAGGTCTATGGTTAGTTCTGCGCAAAATGACAAGTTCAAAATATCAAAGAACGAAAAAACTCCTACCCTCTTCGGTGCCCCCATTGCCCGCATAGTACAGGCTCAATCCTGCCTTCTCCAACTCCTCCTCGGAGCAGAGGGTTTTGAAAGTCCCTACTGTCCGGAACGTATGCTCCACTTCGGCCCCCGGGCTCTCCACGGGGGCGGTATCAAGCACCTCGTCAATCCTCCACTTCGGGAGAGCTATTTTATTCCTAACGAAAATAAGCTTCTCCTTCCACCCTTCTACTTTGCTCGGGTTCTGAACTTTGAACCCTCCTCGGGCTCGGGGACTAAAGGAATACCACCCCTTGGACTTCCCGAAGTTTTTAAGTTGGAAGAAGAACCTAAAAAGATCTACAGACGGCTCTAATCCGGCCTGTTTACAAACTACGGTGAAGCCAACCACCTGCCTCACCGCGTTCGGCGCTAATTGACAGAGGGCAATACCGTAGTATTTCAGCAGTTGGACGACAACGTCCCACAGAGGCAATCTTAATCCTACTCTAAGGGGATCTATATACATGGTAATAAACCCCTGCGGAGGGCAACAGGCCCTATCCTCAGGGGTAGGGATTATGTACTCAAGGTCGAAGGGAAGGTAAAAAGATGGGAGCTCCCTCAAAATTTGTTCTCGCGACATCCTTAGCGCTACAGAGGACACCTCAAGATTCTCCACCGTGCATTCATAAAACGAGACCAACATGACATTGCACTCTAAGCCATCAACTCTGTCTACAGTTCTAACCTCATTCCTCTCCGGAATGAGATATGATAGGGGGGGACGTCTAACGGGGTACTCGAAGTCCCTAATTCTTCAATCGAGCCCGAAGATGTGGCAGAAGATGAAGGAGATGAAGAGGAAGACATACTTACTTGGTTTGAATTTGGAAGGGTTGATTCAAGAAGTTTTTTTATCGGAGATGAATCACGAATGCAGATTTCCTCTTTTTCCCGCTTTCTAAACTGATGAATCACAATGAAGAAGATGAAAGGTTACTGTGCAATTACTCCAATTATATACGCAAAAATCAACGGCGTTGATGCAAACAATTCAAATTCAATGATGGGGATTTACACGTGCGCCACACGCGCTTTACAGTTACCGAGGCGCGTGGGGAACAGCTTTCTTGGGACTCGCAGAGCGTGTCACTTCACATCCCTCTCTCTCATGATGGCGCCGCCAATCACATCAAACCCATCCTTCTTCAAGAAGATTCACACTACACCCCGGTGTACCCTCCACCTCGGTTAAACTACTACACTCCGGTGTCCTTTCCATTTTGGCCAGAATAATCACCCGGTGTACCCTCCACCTCGGCCACGTTGTCACATCGCGTTTTTCGCTTTTGAGAAGTTCGGTGTCTCACTATGTGCCCCGTGTACCTCGACCTAGCTCGGCACTGCGTCCGCCAATCACTCCGCAGAGTCCCGAGGACGCGGATAAATTCGGTCCTTCGTAGACACTTTGGCCCGCCAGCGACCCCGGTCCTTCTTACTTACGGTTCCACCCCGGTGACAACCGAAGCTCCCACCTCGCTCCGGCTGGGGGGGGCATCTGATAGGGATAACCCGATCAGCTCGGGTCGGGTTAACACCAGGGCCCACTATGCCAGAGCTCGCTGATCGGCCCAACATGCACAAGCCCAGCAAGCGTGCAGAGGTCCACTATCCGTGAATCAAGGCCCAGCGAGTGGTTTGTTCCGTGAATCAAGGCCCATGATCTTTTCCCAACTGCCATGCAGATTTGGTGGGCAAGATTATAGGGATTTAGTTAGGGTTGTGTTTTAAAATTTTCAATAGGTGAAAAGAACTCAGAATTAGGGTTCGCACTCTGATATACTGAATTACTCCGTGTAAACTCAACATTCTAGGAAAAGAAACACTCCGGCGATTGCCGTTTTCTGCCCGTGGACGTAGATCTCCGGATCGAACCACGTAAATCCTCTGTGTTTTTATATTTTCTGCGTTAATTTAGGTTGAATTTGGTGATTACCGGATTGCGCTTTATCACCTTAAGTTCCCAAATTACTGACATGCTTCCACAAGAGGAAAGAGTTTATATATAGGCAAGACACAAAATATTTAGAAATGGCCAGTTTTTGTTGCAAACTAACGAAATCACATTCTCTGAGTTAGTAATTCATAAAAAAATAGCTTTAGTACGAAAGTGATGGTTTAAACAGAAAAAATGTACCAAAGTGATAAAGTGCAGTACTTCAATTCAAATAAGTAATCAATTGATACACCATTAGAAAGTTCGATTTACCAAATAAATTACCAAAAATATTCCTATATACTAATATATATTGAAAATTTTAAATTCTTATATCGCTAACTAGTAGTATCCCCGTGCGATGCACGGTTTGTAAGTGTAAATGAATAAATTAATATTTTTTTATATTTTTATATAATTTTAATATAATAAAATATTATAATCAATAAATAATAAGATATGAAAAATTATATGTTAATGAAAAAAGAGTGCAGTGAAAAGTATTAATGACTAAAATATATATTAGAATGGATATTTATTTTTCTTAATATATGAATATCTCTAGCATCCTTCCGTAGAAGTCATGTTGATGATTGGGGCTGGAATTGCAATATGCGGTTGACAGAAGATATATTTGTAATGTTAAAAATTAGTTACCGTCTTCATAAATAATTTTTCATTAATAATAGTCAAGAAATTTATAAAAAGAAAATAATTTTAAGAAAATATGTTTTTTTTTGCCCAGACAAAATCAGCCCAAATAACTTTATCATATTTATTTAGGCGAATATATGGCAAGTTATTGCCAATAATTGTGTTTTATATTGGGTTGAATTTTATATACCAAAAATTGTGATTTTCAGAATTGGTAATAAATTTTGGGCGGGAAAAACTTCAAAGTTACTAATTTCAGTGGATTTTGTTATTATATTAAGTATAGATAGTTGTTTCCAAATTCTAATCATAAGACCTCTAAATATGACGACATTGAAGTTGGAGAAGAATGCAGCTTTGGGTCACCCAACCCATTACACGGCCCATGCGATATGAGTCGAGTCTTACATGCGTTTTTTCCTAATTTTTAAGGATTTTCACCCTTCAACTCATATCTTAATTCTCCAACTATAAAGGGGGACCTAAAGATAAAATTTTATACATCTTCTGTCATAATTTGGAGTGTCAAGCAAGGGATTCAAGGAAGAGTTCAAGAATTCAAGAGCAAGAAACATTCAGTTATATCTTTTTAATTGTTTTGTTCTTAGCTACTTATGATATTTTTGAGGATTCATTTTTTACTACCGAGAGGTTTATTATTAAACTCTGACACTAAAAAATACACAAATTGAAATATAATGGTTCCTGGAGAAAAATCAATTGGGCTTCATTACTGAGCCCAGAATATGAATACTTATCAATCACAAACTTGGAAATTATAATATGATATACTGCCTTGAGTTTGAGTTGAAAATATTATGTTGCGAGATTTGCGTAAATCAATTGTAACTTATTACCAACTTTAAATGCAATTCCGGAATTAAATGGTTTGAATGTTTTAACATATATAAGGTAATATCAATTAATGCAGCCAATTATACCATATATAATGCTTAATCTATTAATGCAGCTAATATTGAAGTTTTCCAGAATCAACAGTGCTGTTTTAGGCGGGAAAATGTTGATATTACTATTCTTGGCGGATTTTGTTATATTATATAGTATAGATAAAGATTTGAATCATAAACTTAGAAGGTTGTCGTATTGTTATGGAATGATGATGACTAAATCAATTTATAATATTTTTATTGTAGATTGTAGATTTGGTTTAAAATGGGGAAATTGCTTTATCATTGGCATAATTTTAATTCCTGATATGAATCTTGACTATTCCAATACAAAGATATGATGTATTAATTCTATGTGATTGATTAGCTGAATATAATCAATTTAATACGTTTGTTAATTGTTATGTTGCGAGATTTTAGTTTATTATTGCACGGTTTGTTAATTCCGGAATTAAATGATTTTAATGTTTTACCATATATATAAGATAATATAAATTAATGCAGCTAATTATACCATAAATATAAATTAATGCAGCTAATATTTAATTTCCAGAAATAGTATAGTTATTTTGGGCGGAAAAATGTTTATATTACTATTTTAGGCGAATTTTGTTATATTATATAATATAGATATCCGGAGAAATTTAAGTAAATTAAATGGCATACAGAAATTTGGCATGCCTTCGTACTATACTGAAAATTTTAAAACTGTACTTTCTCTATTACAACACAGTTGTAATAACGGGAAAATAAAGACGAAAAACAAACACCAAATTCTTAAATCTTTAATTATCGACATTCCGTATAACGATATGTTTCATAAAGAGACTCAACTTTTCTAATACCTAACATATACTATATCCAATAACATCCGGTAACTCTCGTTAACTTAGCCAATCATGTCCGACAACTCTCGTCGATTTAGCCGACACTAACACGATAAATCACTGATGGTCGAACGAGCTCTCTCGAATCCATTTTAAAGTTCTTTTTGCCAAAGATCCTTCGACACAAACTCTAATAACTCAACAAAGTCCCTTTTCTCAGAGGTCCTTCGACACAAATTCTATTGACTCAACTAACAACATGTACCAACTGCTCAAAATATAATTATTAAACAAAACACCGATTCAAACGAACTAATTCCTTTAATCATTACAATAAATAAGTGAAAGTGTAATCATTACACTTTGAATATATTTTGCCGCCTCGAAGAGCCCCTTTTCAATATTTTTAATGAAGGAAAAACCCCAAAATTAGCAATTCTTTTAGTAAACATATTAAGTTTATAAAGATATATAAAATATAGCATTTTGATTGATCTTTGGACGAAAATTCTCCTCTGTTCTAATGTAACTTTTCTGCAAAAATTATTTGTGCAAACAGACTATCAGCCAGCTGTCGACCAACTATTTCGTGTCTACCGACGATTTTGTGCCAACTGTTTCATTTCGTGCCTATTACATATGATTCATGCTTAATGTTATAACGAGATACGAGAAACATAAATAAACGAGAATAAACGAACATAGAATTTATGTGGTTCACTAACAATGCGTTAGCTACGCTCGCGAGCAGAAGAGAGGAAATGTATATTATGTAATCAGGATGTTTACAGAGTACAGATTAACCCTAGGTCAAATAATTGGGCTATTTATAACCCCCTAAACCACTGGACATCAAAATAAGCCAAAAATACAAAATCAACCCAAACATAACATACACTGTAAAGTTCGCAGTAGGGTTCAAGGCATTCCAACAAATCTCCACCTTGACTTGAATCCTCTCACAGATCAACAGATGTATTGGGTGCACCATAAAAGTGCCGAGACGTACGAGTAACTCATTGTACATAGATTTGTCCCCAAAGATGGGACAACTAACAACTTTTAACATTTAACAAGTCCAAATATTGTTAGAACTTGTTGCTAGGAACCGGCTTGGTGAACATACCAGCAGGGTTATCAACAGTCCCAATTTTCTTCACCTTAATCCTCCTCTCACTTCTCAGAAAATGATACCTGACATCAATATGCTTCGTTCTCTCATGATAAACTTGATCTTTGGCCAAACATATTGCATTAAGACTATCATAGAACACAGATGCATAGTCATGATGTAGACCAAGATCATTGACCAATCCTCTCAACCAGATTCCCTCTTTGGGTGCTTCCGTCAAAGCCATATACTCTGCTTCTGTAGTAGTGATGCACTAATTTCTAACCTAGTAATTCGCAAGTATACGTTGCTAGGGTAGCTTGCGGCAACAAGGTCGATCCCACAAGGATTATTCCTATGTCTAACTTAATACCCTGTTTCTAATATATCTACCCTATTTAGACTCTTGAATAAGTGAATGAGTCTTATATATTCTAAAACCTAAATTGAATAAATTAACTAATTAAAAAGATTACATGACAACCAAGAAATCAAAAAGAAAGATAGGATTAAGACGTATTCTAGGGCTTTGATTTCAATTATGACTTCCTATGTATGATTATCCTAAATTCTAGACTTTTAAACCAATCCTATCATTTATTAGACGACACTTATGTTGATTAATCCTCCTCTCAGACGATGCTAATATGTTGATAAATTAGGAATAACCACCCTCTAGGGCTAACTAACCTAAAGACTCCCAAAGGTACCTAAACCAATGCCTATGTAAAGACCTCGCTCCCCTCGAACAAATATTAATATTTACGCTATGTACTGTAAGTCTATTAACGAAACTCTCCTCTCAGACACTGAATCATTAAACTAATAGATAATAATCAAGTGATCAATTTGACAATATCATGTGAATAAAACAAATACATAGATAAACGATAAGAATGAAGTCTAGAAATAAAACGAATAAAACAAAACATAGTACTTTTGTAACCCACTTTCTAACCCTAGAATACGAGATGTTTAGCTACTCACGTCTAAAGTTAAAAACCAATGTATTTCATAAACAAACATAACCGGTAAATAACTAAAAGAAAAGAAGTTAGAAAAGTCGATTCTTGATCTCAAACTTCATCTCTTCGTTCCTTGCTCTTCGATCTCGCCTCCAAAGTATTATTCTATATCCAAGTCTGTTTCTTTACTCTTAGAAGCTCCTATTTATATGTTGGGATAAAGTGGTGTTGAGTTAGGTCAAGTTTGGAAGAAAACGTGTATTAACTTTAGTTGGCCGACCAACGTGGTCGATCCGCTAAGGTGGCCACGTTTAACAATGCGGTCGTGTTCATCCACCAGAGCTCCCAGCACAGAAGATAAGAGTATTTTCGCGGCCGCGTCCACCAACACGGCCATTCCAGTTCAAAACCGGTTCAAGTTCGACTTTTCCCTTTCAGTCCGTTCTTTGGCTCTTTTTCTTCCTTTTTTTCTCCTACTTATCTCGTTTTTTCTCCAAACTTTGTCCAAATGCCCTTTTTGGCATAAATACACCTATTTCACTTCAAAATGACAAACACGTTATAAAACTCAATACATATTACATATTTAGACCAAAAATAAATGCTGTAAATTGGTCAATTCATCAAAGAAATAATGTGTACAAGTTTGATTTAGTGATAGCAAGTCAGAACCAGAGTTATTGTTTGGAAAACCAGTCTAGAAAGTTGAACCGGATGCTCAACAAACTTAGGCCGATGGTTAAAATGCAGTTACAGAAAGACAACGGTTCTCTGCACTTCAACAACGTTTTTTGCAGTTGATTGAGCACAAAACTTGGATTCCGTTATAACCGTTCATTCTAGATCATAATTTGTACTTATTGTATTTGTCTTGATTTATAGAGCAAGTTAGAAACAATTCCAGCAAGTTAGAAACACTTCCTCTCTCATTCATTCACTCAGTGGGTAGAATTAAATGGTTAGGGTTCTTGTTCCAAAATTGGGGATTATTTTGGGATGTTTTAGAGGATCAGTTTAATTCGTGTAATTGTCACTGGTTATTAGTGAATTGAGGACTCAAGATCCTCCGAGGATGTAGAACTTAGTTCGAACCACGTAAAATTGCGTTTGGTGTTTATTTTCATTTTGAATTTTGCGCATTTATTTGTTCGATATTTGTTTCTGTTTTGTGGTCGAACATTTTGAATACGTTCGGCTAATAGTTCTAATCGAGTGGCCGAACTGAATTTGTGAATTCATGTGTGTGTGAATTCTTTAATTTCTGGTATAAATCTTGGTGGATTCATTCTGTGATTTAACACATGCAAATGTCATAAAATATCAATCTAACTTGACCTAAAATGCAGGTATACATAACGTGTATCAAGTAGATAAAGTTACTCTAGGCTGCAAAGTAGCCTTCCAACTAACAACAGAACCACAAAGTGTGAAAACATACCCGGTCATGGACCTTCTACTGTTCACATCTCCTGCATAATCAAGGTCACAATATCCTGCAACAAAACAATTTATATCACCTTCATAAATGAGACCAACATCAGACATACCTCTAAGGTACCAAAAAATCCTCTTCACTGCTTGCCAATGTTCCTTACCAGGTTGAGACATGAACCTACTAACCACACTGATAGCGTGTGCAAGATCAGGTCTAGTGCAGACCATAGCATACATCAAACTCTACTACACTAGCATAAGGAACTCGAGACATGTAATCCTTCTTCTCAGTAGATTTGGAGAAAAGGCAATAGACAAATGAATAATCGCAACACTTGGAGTATCAATAGGATTAGTTGTAGATATACCAAACCTTGATAATACCTTTCGACTATATTCCTTTTGAGAAAGGAAAAGCTTCTTCTGACTTCTATCCCTATGAATCTCTATGCCCAATATCTTATGAGCAACATCCAAATCTTCCATTTCAAACTCAGCACTGAGAAGACCCTTCAAATTTTGGATATCTGACTTGCCCTTAGCAACTATCAACATATCATCTACATACAAAACCAAGTAGATGTATGAACCACCTTCCAGCTTGCTGTGATACACACAACTATCATATGAGCTCCGGTTGTAGCCTAGATGTGTCGTGACTGTCAAATCTCTTGTACCACTGCTTTGGAGACTGTTTTAGCCTATAATAGACTTCTTCAACTTGCAAATGTAATCTTCTTTCCCTGTAACTTGGAAACCATTCTGGCTGAGTCATATATATCTCCTTATCCAACTCTCCATGTAAAAAGATTATCTTTACATCAAGCTGTTCAAGCTCCAAATCCTGATGGGCAACCATTTGTACAATACCCTGATGAAAGTATGTATGACCACATGTGAGAATATCTCATAGTAGTCCCTCTCTCTACATGAACCCTCTAGCAATGACTCTAGTTTTATAGCTGATACCCTCAATTGGTGATATCCCTTGCTTCTTCTTGAAAACTCATTTACAAGTAATAATCTTTCACGCCGGAGGCCGTTGGACTAATCCCAAGTCATATTCTTGTGAAGTGACTCCATCTCATCTCCCATGGCAGAAAGCCATTGGGTGGACTCTATACATCTAACAACTTCTTTGTAGGTGGAATGCTTCATGAGAATCCACCTTTTCAGCAACCTGTAGTGCATATTCCACCATATCCTCAAACCCATATCTCTTCGGAGCTTCAATATCCAATCCTTCTAGCTTGATCAAGAGTATATTGTATCCTCTAGCTTCAGATTGTTGAGTTTCTGGTACTATAACATCTATCAGCTGGGTGCCAGAATGTGAGAGTTCTTCTCTATCACCTTTCTATGACTCACTCTACCTCACCTGTTTGTCAACACAATCTTTTCTTGACATAACAATAGACTTCACAGTGAGGTGAAACATAGAATTCTCATAAAAATAACATTTCTACAGAGTATAACTTTCTTTTCAGATGGAGACTAGATCCTACACCCCTTAACACCATCCCCCTAGCCCACAAAAACTCCCTTCTTCACCCTTGACTCCAATTTACCCTTACTTACGTAGTTATAAATAATACAACCAAAAGCTCTCAAATTAGAGTAATCAGCTGACTTACCAAACAACACATCATAGGGTGTTTTGAGGTTGATACATGTGTGAGGTCCATGGTTTATCAGGTAACATGTTGTGCTCATCGCTTCAGCCAAAATCTTCGAGCTAATCCAGCATTAGAGAGCGTGCATCGAGCTCTCTCCAGAAGCGTCTGGTTTACGCGTTCTGCCACACCATTCTGTTGTGGTGTATTCCTTACTGTATGATGTCTTGCGATCCACTCATTTTTGCAGAACTCATCAAAATCGGAAGAGTAGAATTCCAGACAATTATCAGTTCACAACCTTTTGATTTTCCTCCCAGTTTGATTTTCCACCAAAGCCTTCCACTGCTTAAACTCTTGAAAGTTTCACTCTTATGCTTCATCATAATCACCCAAGTCATTCTTGAGTAGTCATATATCATAGACACAAAATATCTATGGCCTCCAAGAGATTCAACACGTAAAGGACCCCAACAATCAGAATGGATGTAATCAACATGCTTTTGCAGGGTGAAGATCCATGTATTATGATTTTCTGAGAATTGAAGAGTGAGGATTGAGTAAATGTCGTTTGAGGGGTAGTTGGGTTAGGAATAACTTGATAGTCCGAGAATAAGTCACTTTTGTCCAAATCTGGCCCAGCTTATCTTAAGCCCACATTACAACAAAGAATAAAGACCTTTCTGATTCTTTGTTCTGCTATCGGTTGATCATCACAGTTCTATTATCACTACAAGAGAAAATGGTATTTGATACACGTTAATTATGCATGTACTTAGGTCGATTTATGATCATATTTTATATCATTTACGTGCATATCTGATCGGAATTTATTTATATTAATAATATTTGGGTCATTTGACGTGCTTCGACTTGTTTTGAAGTTAATTAGGTATTTTTATTCCATTTGGATGAAGTTCGAAGAGGAAACAAGTCAAATAGGGTTAAAACAGATGAAAAGGGAGTTAAAGGAGTCAAAGGGCCAACACGGCCGCATCAAATATGGACACGGCCGTGTCAAAAGTGGCCTAGAACATATAAAAACGCACTGCCAACCAACACGGCCGCATCAGAAGTGAGCCAAAACTGAAGTTTTCTGTCAGCTTGACACACCTCTAGTATTTTGGTCATATCTTGAGATCTACAACTCCGATTGAGGTGCAATTGGTGGATTTGAAAAGATAATTCAAAGGGATACAACTTTGTCTCAAATAGAAAAATCCCAAAAATGACCGGAAGACCCTAAAAAATGGCTTGGAAGTCAGACCTGAAAATCTGTCCGGGCAAAACCGACGCGGCCGCGTCACAAGGCCAACACGGCCGTGTCAGAAAGGCTTTCCTACGAGAATTTCCTAATTTTAATAGGATTTTGATCCTATCTTCCCAAGGATTCGTCCCCAACTCTATAAAAAGGACCCCAAGCTTTAGAAATCGGGAAAAATCAGATAGAAAACATCAAGAACATCAATTACATCATCATTCTACCTAGAAGAAGACTTGGAGGACAAAGAAGACGAAGATCATCGAGACGGATTCATCCGGGTTTAGTCGTTCTTTTCTAGTTTAATCTTTTACAATGTTTTCCTTAGAATTTTGTATTGGATTATTGCTAGGCATGAGTAGCTAAGCTATTCGTATCCTAGGGTTAGAGAGTAGGGATTATTATGACAATATTTTGATTATGATTTAATTTATTGATTCCGTTCTTTACGTGTTTATCTCTATGTTTGGGCTTATAACTGAATTTAGCTTGATCACCTAGATTTAGTAATTTAGTTTAGCAATTCCGCTCCGAGAGGAGGGAATCGTTATCAGACTCAGAACATAGAGCGCAGTTGTCTATGACTGTGTAGGCCGTGGCTTAGGATCGTTTGGGAGTTATTAGGTTTAATTGACTTGAGAGGGTAATTAGCTTAATTAATCAACGGTTTAATCGCTTCGAGAGAAGGGTTAGATTATTGTCGTGTCACCTAATAAACACTAGAATTGGTAAATCTATAGGTTAATCATATTCAACATTGAAGTAATATCCTGAAATCGAGGCCCTAAGATACCCTTTCTCATTGATTGTTAGTTCTTTTTGTTTGTCAAGTCATAAGTTACATAGTTATTTGTTAAATTCCTCAATTTTGGTTAAAATCAACCTTTTACAACTTAGTAGCTAGTTAGGACATTCCTAGAGTATCGAGGTATCAAACTACCTAAAACTATTCCTTGTGGGATCGACCTTGATAATCGTTACTACACCTACATCCGTACACTTGCGGAACACTAGGTTAGAAACCGACGTGTCAGTATTTGCCGCTACTCTTTTTGCAATTACAAGAGTGGTTACTAAAAATAACCCCTTTTGTAACTATTAGTAGTTACATAAAATATTTCATGTAATTTTAACCAAATTTGTTACAATATGGCAAACTTTTTTGCAACAACTTGTAGTTACAAAATAACTACAAATAGTAGCAAAAAATAGTTAAAAATGCATTAGTAACTACAACATCTTGAACATTCCCCATTACTAATACCGAAAGTCGAACGAAAGACCTTGACCGCGGCTAAAGTACCGAAACATTGTCCCACTATCCTCAAGCGTGTGGCTACGTACTCTTATGCAAATTCTTCATAATCGAATATTTCCGGGGTGAAAATGTGCGAAGAAGTCGGAGGAGATGATCGAGAACTGAAACGAAGCAGAGATAATGACACTTCTCTCTCCAAATTATCGGGGGAGGCTGGTTCCCAAACCCGCCGCGATCAATGAGTCTACTATCCTGGAACTATCGCGGGCTTGAGAACCGAGCGACAGTTAGGGAATTAGAAAAGCTTCTGCTTGCGGAAAATCCGAGCGTAGTTTTAGTCATGGAAACAACATTCACTATACACCAAATGCAATCTTTAAAAATTTTCATCGTTTTCATTTTCCTGGTTGTTTTTTTGTTGCATGTGAGGGTGATCGGCAATCGCTAAGGAGGTTTATGCCTCTTTTGGAGAACCCCTAATGACTGTCACATTTTGTCGTATTCCACTAACCACATTTTCGCGAATGTTTTCCTCACATGAGAAATAAAACAATGGCATATCACTGGAATTTATGGATGGCTTGAACAACATCTATAGGACAGAACTTGGCAGCTTATTAGACAAGTAGCTCCGCCATTTACCAACCCTTGGATCGTATTTGGTAATTTTAATGAAATTTTATGGTCATGAAAAATCGAGAGGAAACTAGAGGGCTATCTCATTAATGAGGAAATTTCGAAATCTTTTCCCCGATCTGAACCTTGACGATTTGGGTTACACCAAAAACAAATTTACCTGGACAAATCGCCAACGAGGCAATGCTAACATCCAATGCCGGCTCGACGAATTTATTGCAAACCCGCTTTGGAAATTAATTTTCCCATTTTTTCGGGTAAGGAATCTGCTTCGTCTTGCATCAGATCACTCACCCATTGTTATTGAGTTGCAGGATATTAGGAGAAATCAGGGAAGCTGCTACAAGCGTAAGAAGAAACGTATTTTCCGATTTGAGCAAGCTTAGTTACCACACAAGCAATGTGTGGAAGTAGTCGAGAAATCATGGTAGGAAACTAATGGTGACTTCACGGACAAAGTCAAATCTGTTACTAGTGTTCTACAAGATTGGAATGATAAGATATTCCGAAATATTCAATACAAATTGCAGAATCTCAGGATGCGGCTCAACGAACACCAGCAACAAAACCAAACTGATGCGGTAATGGTTGAATCGACTGAAATTAAGAAGGAAACTGATTCGTTGGAAAGGAAGGAAGAAATTATGTGGGGTCAACGGTCTAGAGTACTATCGCTGAAATTGGGGGACAGGAATACTAGATTCATTCATCAAAAGGCATCAAATAGGAAAACCCGTAATTCAGTCATTCGAATTAAAGACCAGGAGGGTCTTTGGACGAAGATGAAGAAAAAATTGCGCAGATATGAGGAATCATTTTGTAAAAAAAACTCAGCTGAAGGAACCTCAAACATGGAGTTGGTGATCAATGTTGTCGAAGCTTCAGTTACGAATCAGCACAATCAATTCATCCCTAGGCCATATACAGTCGACGAGGTGACTAAGGATATCAACCAAATGCATCCGATTAAGGCCCCCGGGCCGGACGATATGCCTCCTTTATTTCATCAAAATATTTGGAACGTGGTAAGCTCTAATGTTATTGATTCCAGTCTTAATATTCTCAATAATGGTCTGAATTCGACTTTTTTAAATCAGACTTTTATTGTGCTTATACCGAAGATAAATAACCCTGAGACCCCTAAAGACTTTCGCCCTATTAGTCTGTGTAATGTGATTATTTGTATTATTACGTAAGTTATTGCTAATAGGCTTAAACTGATTTTGCCCTCTGTTATCTCTATTAATCAAAGTGCTTTCATCCCTAACAGTCTAATAACTGATAATGCTCTTGTGGCATGTTATTCCATTTCATGCACAAGAAGAAATCAGGTAAAAAGGGTATGCTTTCCCTAAAGCTTGATATGAGCAAAGCTTATGATCGGGTAGAATGGAATTTTCTTCAGGCCATTCTGACCCGAGTGGGCTTTGAAAGGTCTTGGGTCGAGTTGGTTATACGTTTAGTGTCCTCTATGTCGTATTCCATCCTGGTTAATAAGGATCCGACTGGAACCTTCTCCTCGGGAGAGGACTTCCACAGGGCTATCCTCTTTCACCTTATCTTTTCCTTTGTTGCGCAGAGGGTTTCACAACTTTACTTAGACAGGCTAAACTTGAAGGCAGAATTCATGGGATCAGTATAGCAAGGAACGCTCCTGTTATTTCTCACTTGTTTTTTGTAGACGATAGTGGTCTATGTTTTCATGCGTGTAGGGAGGAATGTGACCAAATCCGAAATATCCTTTAGATTTATCAGAACGCGCCTGGACAGCGAATAAATTTGGAGAAGTCCGAGGTGATAGCTAGTGCCAATATCTCTAACAATGATCAAAGCAGCGGCCGAAGTGCTAGGGGTAAGAGAGACAAGGAAAATCGAGAAATACTTGGGCCTTCCAACGATTATCAGCCGTTCCAAAAAAGAAATTTTCCAAAGCATTGTTGATCGGGTGGATAATCAGATGAAATCGCGGAAAGAAAAGGCACTCACCAAGGCGGGTCGTGAAGTTTTTATTAAAACGGTAATACAATCCATCCCTACATATGTCTCTCGAAGGTGCTCAGCTGCTATCGACTGTCGTGCTTGTAATTACAATGTTCTGGAAAAAATAGAAAAGAAAACAGAAATGAACAAAACAAACCGAGACGTGGAAGACCACTGTCCTTAGGACAAATTACTTCTCGGCTAGTGCTCACGGAATGATGTAATAGACCCCAAAGATATAACGGTTTTACGTCCTTTTCTGTAGTAGCACTACTAATAGAAAAGGCTCCGGCGAACTTAGATGTTCGAGTCTGAACTGGAGCAAAATGAAGAAAATGCAGAAAAGAAAATATGATGATTCAGGTGAAAATTGTGTGTTCTGTTTGCATGCAGGAATCATGTATTTATAGGTGTTTGCTGGGGAACAGAATTAAACAGAGTTAATCCTGTCACTTAATACTTAATCAAGTGGTAAACTTTATGTATTAATTTCCCACTCACCACATATCAGTTTTGAGAAAATTAAAAACCTACGATTACCTACTTTCTCCATAGATTAATCGTGTGAAGTTTAATTCCTACAAAATTAAACTTCCGACCACTTAATTATATCATTAAAGTGTCTTATCCACACTTTAATTATTACTAATTTCCAACAATCACCCACATGAGTGAAAATCAATGCATGCATGAATGCAATCTCCAGTTTAGACTCTTAGTGATCAGTACTGCCTAAGGAAAAGTATTTTTTGACTTTGAACCTTCCATAGTATTTCATTTGTCGGATACACCGGTGGTTTGGTAGATTTCTTAATCTTTGAACCAATCCTCCTTAGTGTGTACCTAGTCAACAACGAATACACAATACTGACCAGAACATCCTTGTTCTCACGTTTTGGTCCGTTTCGGCCATGGACCCTCCTTGGATTCATAAGTGTTTCATTTGAAGCGGCCCTTTACTTCACACTTACATAGGTGACTTCTTTATCGAATATCCTGTACTATTCTACCTCCTTGAGGTGTTTCGAAGTCATTAAAAGTCATAAGACTTATCCTCTACCACCGTTTACAGGTTTTACGCACTTATCTTGCGTTCTAGGGATGGATTTTGAAGACATATTCTTCCAAGTGCCTCCTCTGAACTTTCAAAACTTAGTTGTCCCATTGAACCAAGTTTGTGGGATCTCCACTCATCATGGTTGGGTATCCATTTTGATTATTCTTTAGTTGGTGGGTTTTACTCCCATTCCCTCTCGCAATTTTAACAACTGATCTCGGTTTAAACCTTTGATCAACGGATCCGCTAAGTTATCTTTAGACTTTATATAGTCTATTGTGATAACCCCACTAGAGATCAACTGTCTTACGGTGTTGTGCCTACGGCGTATATGCCTAGACTTACCGTTATACATATTGTTCAACGCTCTTCCTATAGCGGCTTGACAGTCACAATGAACCATTATGACCGGTACAGGTTTACTCCAACATGGAATGTCTTCTAAAAAGTTTCGAAGCTATTCTGCTTCCTCACCAACTTTATCCAAAGCTATGAATTCTGATTCCATGGTGGATCTGGCTATACACGTTTGTTTCGTAGATTTCCATGACACTGCTCCACCTCCAATAGTGAATACGTATCCACTAGTGAAAAAAGAGTCTTTAGTGTCCGAAATCCAATTCGCATCACTGTATCCTTCAATAACTGGAGGATATCTCGTGTAATGAAGCCCATGATTAAGAGTATACTTTAAGTATCTCAGAATCCTTGTCAATGCTTTCCAATGCTCTTGGCTTGGATTGCTTGTAAACCTGCTCATTTTGTTAACCGAACATGCAAGATCCGGTCTAGTACAGTTTGTTATGTATATTAGACTCCCTATCACTTTTGCATATTCAACTTGAGCTACAGGTTCACCCATGTTCTTCCTAAAATGAACATTTAATTCTAATGGAGTCTTGGCAGGTGGTCCATCAAAGGCATTGAATTTTCTGAGTACTTTCTCTACATGGTGAGATTGTGTCAGAACAATTCCCTCTGATGTCCTAACTATTTTGATTCCGAGAATCACATCAGCCAAACCTATATCCTTCATGTCGAAATTTCTTTTCAACATCTTTTTAGTATCCATGATTATCTCATGACTACTTCCCATGATTAACATATCATCTACGTATAGACATACTATGACATATGCTTCTGATGTACCTTTTATGTACACACATTTGTCACATTCGTTGTTTCTGAAACTATTTGACAACATTGTAGTGTCAAATTTCAAGTGCCATTGTTTTGGCGTTTGTTTGAGACCATATAATGACTTTACTAGTCTATATACCTTCTTTTCTTGTCCCGGTACCACAAACCCTTCGGGTTGATGCATATAGATCTCTTCTTCTAACTCTCCATTTAAAAATGCAGTCTTCACATCTATTTGATGAATCTCAAGATTGTGTATTGCAGCAATCGAGAGAAGCACTCGAATTGATATGATCCTGGTCACAGGGGAGTAAGTATCAAAGAAGTCATCACCTTCTTTCTGTTTGAAGCCTTTAGCTACCAAACGAGCTTTGTATTTATCTATTGAACCATCTGTTTTATACTTTCTCTTTAGGATCCACTTGCATCCTAAAGGTTTACAACCTGACGGAAGGTCAGTTAACTCCCACGTGTGGTTTTGCATGATGGATTCAATTTCACTGTTGATATATTGCTTCTTTCCCAGTATGGTGCATCTGGACTAGACAGAGCTTCTTTTATTGATCTCGGTTCATCATCTAGCATATATATGATAAAATTAGGATCGAATGACTTGGCAGTCTTTGCTCTTTTGCTACGTCTCGTTTCCTCTTCTTCTAAGGTCCGAGAACTACTTGTAGCTTCAACAATTCTTTTTTGATTTGAACTACTTCCTTTTTCTAAAGTAATTCCTTGATTTGAACTTTCTATCAATCTTTCTCTGCAAGGAAAGATATTTTCAAAGAATACTGCGTTCCTTGATTCCATGACTGTTCCAACAGTCATATCTGGTATTTCAGATTTATGAATCTGAAATCTATACGCACTGCTGTTGAGTGCATACCCAACAAATATACAATCAACCGTTTTAGGGCCAATTCTCACTTGTTTAGGTAACGGCACCTCAACCTTAGCCAAACACCCCCACACTTTGAGATATTTGTAAGATGGCTTACGCCCTTTCCACATTTCGTAAGGAGTTTTGTCAACTCTTTTTAGTGAAATTTTATTCAATATATAATTAGCTGTAAGAACAGCTTCCCCCCACATGTTCTGGGGTAATCCTGAGCTAATCAACAAAGCGTTCATCATCTCCTTAAGAGTACGATTTTTGCGTTCTGCAACACCGTTAGATTGTGGAGAATACGGAGCTGTAGTTTGATGAATTATGCCATTTTGAGCACATAACTCTTCAAACGGAGCCACATATTCACCACCTCTATCACTTCGGATTATCTTTATCCGAGTGCTTAGTTGATTTTCAGCTTCGGCTTTGTAGTGTTTAAATGCCTCTATTGCTTCATCTTTACTTCTTAGAAGATAAAGATAGCAATATCTTGTGCAATCATCTATAAAAGTTATGAAAAACTTTTTACCACCTCTAGTCTGCACAAATTTCAAGTCACACACATCAGTGTGTATTAATTCTAGAGGTATTGTGCTCCTTTCTACTGAATGAAAAGGTAATTTAGCCATCTTAGCTTCAACACATACCTCACATTTTCCATGTGATTTAATTTCATTCAGTTTTAGCAAATCTAAATTTACTAAGCGTTTTATAGCATTGAGATTAACATGTCCTAATCTAGAATGCCATAAAGAGGAACACTCAAGCAAGTAAGAAGAAGTTGATGCTTTTTCATTCATAGCAGAAGTTACATTATTCATTTGGCGCTTGGCCATTACATTCATTTTGAACAATCCATTCACTACAAAGCCCTTCCCTATGAATACTCCTTGCTTGCTTAGTATGAACTTGTTAGCTTCAAAAACTAGACGAAACCCATGCTTTACCAGTAAAGAACCAGAAACCAAATTTTTCCGGATGTCTGGGACATGCAGCACATCCTTTAGAGTGAGCTCTTTTCCAGAAGTTAACTTCAGAATTACGTTGCCCACTCCGGCCACCTCAGAAGAGGCTTGGTTTCCCATATGAAGCTTCCTCCGGGAAGAAGCCTTATAACTTGAGAAGACCTCTCTGTCAGAACATACGTGACAAGAGGCTCCTGTATCAACAAACCATTCTCTTGGATTGTCCACAACGTTGGCCTCAAAGATTACAGCAGTGAGGTCCAACTCATTCTCCTCAACAACGTTAGCTGTCACTTTCTTCTTCTTCTGCTTCGGCAGATTACAGTTCTTCGCCATATGGTTAGGCTTGCCACAGTTGTAACAATTACCTGCAAATATAGACACATTAGCAGGTTGCTTACCTTTACCATTGTTATTTGGCGCACGGTATCCCTGATTGTTGTTGTCATTTGGACATTTCCTCTTGTTATGACTCGAGGATCCCCTCTCCATAAGGTTGGCCCTTGCATCAACATGAGCCCTAAACCTGGATTCATTCTTCCGATTGTCCTCTTCAATCCTCAGCTTAAGGATTAAGTCTTCTACCGTCATTTCCTTTCGCTTATGCTTCAAATAGTTCTTGAAGTCACTCCAACTCTGAGGTAGTTTTTCTATCAAACTTGCCACTACAAATGGCACAGGAAGTTTCATATCTTCAGCCGAAGCTTCATGAACTATGAGCTGAAACTCTTGGACTTGTTCCACAACCGAACGGTTATCAACCATTTTGAAGTCTAAAAACCGAGCCACCACAAATTTCTTTGTGACGGCATCATCTGTCTTGTACTTCTTTTCCAAAGCATCCCACAGCTCTTTGGTAGACTTGATATCTTGATACACATTGCATAATAGATCAGCAAGTCCATTCATCACATAGTTTCTACAGAGGTAGTCACCATGTGACCATGAATCAAAGGCAACTCGCCTTTGTTGATCGGTATCTGTTTCTGCAGGAGCAGCCGGAGGATCTTCCTTCAGGAACGAAGCAAATCCTAAGGTAGTGATGTAAAACAACATCTTTTGCTGCCATCTCTTGAAGTTATCACTGGAGAACTTTTTCGGTTTTTCAACTGAGTTAGCCGGTGGAGTAGGGATAACTCTTGCTGGAACAGGAGGAACATTCTGATTGGTCGACATTTTTCCAGAAATCGAAAAGAATAATTTGTCCTAAGACTGTTATTACAATGTTCTGGAAAAACAAAAGGTAATAGAAACAAACGAAAGTAAAAACCAAGACGTGGAAGATCACTGTCCTTAGGACAAATTACTTCCCGGCTAGTGCTCATGGAACGAAGTAATAGACCCCAAAGATATAACGGTTTACGTCCTTTTCTGTAGTAGCACCACTAACAGAAAAGGCTCCGGCGAACTTAGAGGTTCGAGTTCTGAACTGGAGAAAAAATGCAGAGAATGATATGAAGATTCAGGTGGAAAATTCAGTGAGTGTTTGCATGCAGGGAGCAGGTATATATAGGTGTAGCTGGGGAACAAAATTAATTCTGTCACTTAATCGTTGGCTGTTACGGGCTAAGTAACGGCCCAATTAAATACTCCTTAACAGCCCATAATGCTGGATGTTACAGGTTTGAATTTAAATTCAAACCCATCCACATCTTGGGCTCCTGAAACTCATCCGTCGGCCCAATTGATTTTGGGCTTCCAAAAAGTTACTTGGGCCTCGGCCGAGGCATTCCCCAAGGCCCATGGCCCGGCCCGAGCCCGAGCCCGAGGCGTAGCGTGGCCGTGCCGTGCCGAGCGAGCGAGCGCGCGTGTGGGCTTCCCTTGGATTCCCTCACATGTATAACTGATACACCTTAACGATGAGCTTTCATATATATATACTAACTTAAAGAGCATTTAAACCAATGTGGGATAATAACTACTCTTAGTTATTAATCCTACACTTAATACATAATCAAGTGGTAAACTTTATGTATTAATTTCTCACTCACCACATATCGGTTTTGAGTAAAAACCTTACGATCATCTACTTTCTCTATAGATTAATCGTGTGAAGTTTAATTCCTACAAAATTAAACTTCCGACCACTTAATTATATCATTAAAGTGTCTTATCCACACTTTAATTATTACTAATTTCCAACAAAAAAATCCCACAAAAATTGGAAGTAACACACAATATTCTAAAATATGTGATGTGCTAGTTGGAAGATAGGTTGGAGAATACGTTTACAATTGCTTCGCTTTGGAGTGATTGATTAAATCTTGATATTGTGAAAATTTCGCTTTTAAGCAAAAGCAGACATCGCTTGCAATAATAAGTGATTTAATGCAAAAGAGATATTGCAACTTCGACTCTATAATAGAAGTTGTATTATTTTGAAAGCAAAATAAAAATAAAAATAGAAGTTATATTTAGAAGCAGAAAAAAAACATGTGATGACTATGATGACATTCTTCCAGCTTCCACTTAAATAAAATTATTTTGTGTTAACTATCGAATAAAATACAGATATTTAAAAACACTAAAAACTTTCTTTATTAAGTTAAAAGTGATAAAGCATTGATTTCCAATAAAGACAAACAACACATGATTTTAGCTTTTATTGGGACTCAGGCAGGACTCAAAAAGAAGAGGACATAATACCATCTAAATAAGGCTTAATCAAAGCTAGACGAGAGACAAAAACTTAACAATATGATGTAATTGTAAACATATAATGAATTTATACTCTTTTGCAAAGGCTACAAGTACTTAAAGTGTTTTGTATATAATTTTTATCTTAAATAATATATTTAATCAAAGAAAGGGTAAAATTAGTAAAAAGCAAGCTGTCTTAAGAAGTTTATGCTTACTTTTTAAATATAAACGGGTTATGTTGAGAAGTGGGCTGCGTTAAGAAATTTAGTGTGCTGCAAATAGTCGTCTTTTTTCTAAACGATATTTATTTTTATTATTATTTACGTTAAATTTTGATATATTTCAACTTTTTTTATATCAATAGTTCAATACCCATACAATTATATATATACATAATAAATTCATATAAAAAAATTGTCAATGATTTTTTTTTTTTTTTTGCGGGGAGGGGGAGGGGAAATTTATATACCGTACTTGTATATTCACCTATATACATATACATTTTTATTTACGAAATCAATATAATTTATAAATTACTACTTTGCCAACTATTTTATCTCTCAAATTAAGGTTGTGTATTTGTGGATGGTGTGGGATGTAAAAAATCTGAACGTAAAAATTTGATGGTATGACTTCTAGATCTAATCTTTGTTTTGTGATAGAATATAGTCAAATTTATAGATATTGTTAAATTATCGTTAATAAATAATAAAAAATACTAAAAATTACACAATAATTAAAAAAATATTTAAATTAAATTATTCGGCCCTCGTTCAAACGGAGAAATCCATAGACAAACATATAAGCCCACAAAACAATTCTCCGGTTGAATTCTCTAGATTACTTTACAAAGAAGAGTGAGTCTTGTGTGTGAACGGTCACACGTGTGACAGAATCCACTTTTACAAAAAACATTGATACTTTTACAGGAAAAAGTGATACTTTTACCGAAAAAAATGATATTTTTACTACATTGATACTTTTACAGATAAAGTTAATACTTTTACTACGAAAAGTGATATTTTTTTTTGTTAAAAAAAGGTGATACTTTTACAGATAAACGTGATACTTTTACCACAAAAAGTAATATTTTTTTTCCGTCACACCGTGTGATGGCCGTGTGACGGTCACATACGAGTTTTGAAATCCATATAAAATATATATATATATAAATAAAATATAAAAATATGAAATCCATATAAAATGTCACTTTATCTCAGAAATATAACGTAATCTCTAGATGATCTAAATCCATATCTCGAATACACCACATGGTTGTCCCGAAAGTAGAATTCCTCCAGACCACTACCCCACCTCAACTTGTGGCTAGGGTTATACTACATATATTCTTGTTTGGGTTGAAGATAAACACACACATAGTGTGTGTGTGTGAATGACATCTGGGTCTCTTGCAATAAAATATTGTAACAGGCCCTTGAAAAGATACTCACATTTATTCCATAGGTCATGGCTGATGAAAAACCGTTACCACTTATCCTTTTCTGTCCTATATAAGCCCACATATTGTTCATCATTCTTCACACTCAAATCAAACGCAGTGTTCCTTTTGAAATCTAGCAGAATTCGCCCACAATAATGAGTATATCTGCAGTGTTTGCAGGCTGTATTGTAGTGTTTGGAGGGTTTCTAAATTAGGGTTTTTTAAAATTAGGGTTCGTGATTGATTTTGGGGATAAATCGCCAAAAGGGTAAAGGAGGTGACAGAAGAGAGTGAGCACATATGGTGTTTTCTTGAATGATGAATCTACATGCTTGAAGCTATCTGTGCTCACTCTCTGTCTGTCACCCCACCACCACACTCTCTCTCTCTCTATATATATATATATGGTAGGGCATAAGGCTCTCATTTCTGTAGCCATATTTCATACAGTGATCTGTGCTAATTGTGTGAGGTGTGATCCCTTTTGTTTTGTTTTCGTTTTCTCTTTTCTCCTTTTTGTAGCATCTTAATTCTTATGATGAATTCTTCTCATCAATGTTGTTTTAACGATTTTTTCCTCTAGGGTGGTACATGATTTACTATAATAGTTGGTACATGATTTACTATAATAGCTGTGCAACATCCTTTATAACTATTCAATAACATGTGTATATGATGATATCATCAATACATCCGCACCAACTATGTCAATAATTATATGGTATGATTATAGAAGCCGTTGTTGAAGATGTTGTACCAACAGTTCTAGAAAATTTGAACCGGTCCCGGTCTCTTTAAATTATTTTATTTTTAATATCAACTTGTGGATAAGGTTCTCCCACATTGGAGGATAAAAATCAATGCATTATTATTATTATTATTATTATTATTATTATTATTATTATTATTATTATTATTATTATTATTATTATTATTATTATTATTATTATTATTATTATTATTATTATTATTATTATTATTATTATTATTATTATTATTTTATTTTATTTTTTATTTTTTTAATTTTTATTTTTGGGTAGAATTAGAGGGTTTTTTTTAATATCAGTATCACAAAAATTTGATATCTTTAAAGAAGAGTTTTTTATAATATCATCTGGTAAATGAGGTAGGAGAGAGTTTCAAATTGGAGGATAAAAATCAAAGCTGTAATTTTTTTGGGGTGGGGTGTGGGATTAGAGGGTTTTGTATATCAGTCACAAAATTTTGAGATCTTTAGAAAAGCCCTTTCAAAATGGAGGATTAAACTCCAAGCTTATTAGGGCTTTTTTTTTGGTGGGATTGAATATTAGAAGGTTTTGTATATCAGTGTAACTATATTTTGAGATCTTTAAAAAAGCCCTCCACTTGTTTTAAGATATAAGCTTGATTGAACTTTACTTTCTTTTCTTAATTTCGATCATATTTTAACAAATCAAACAATAAAGTAACTCTATTTGTCCATTTCTTGCAGCAGGAAATCTTGACTAAGTTTCTGTAAGGACTCTAGCTGTTGGGGATGTTCTCTCTTTTATCTTCAGTTTGACGTTTTTACCAATATTCAAAAACATGCTTGGCAGATTGTAGATTATGGTCCAAAGCCTAATTAAAACTTAGACGAGGGCTATGCAGGATACAGTTTGAAAAAAAATATAGATAGTAGAATACATATATACAGTCTAGCACCTAGACAGGAACTAGTTAGAAGTAGACGGGACTTTACAATAGAGGTTTTATACGTCTCATTATGGGTTAAACCATCTTGAATTTTCTCTGTTTAAAGAAAAGTAATCAGTTCTTATCAGGATTTAGTAGTCTTTTTTCAATGAGTTTCTAATCTAGTTAACTCAAATTAGTCTTCTTTCTTAAGACTAAACTTATCTTAGTCATTTTCATTTGATTAGATCGAGGTCATCAGTGGGGCCCCTACTCACTAGCAATCTTCATCTAATTACTTGTTCAACTTTATCTCTCTTTAATCGTGGTAATCTTCCACGCGCTAAAATCACTTTTCGTCAAATAATTTTTTTCTCAATATCCAATCTTCGTTTAAAAATTTCATAATTAAAGAAATTGTCTGTAGTTGGAAAAATTTCTGTTGATGATGAGCAAATCGAGCACATATATGATTGTCACATAATATCACTTTTTGTTTTCTAAATTTCTCCTCGTTCGATTCTTTTAAAAAATATTAATGTCGGTACCACGTTGATTAAAATCGATTGGAAGCGCAAATAGTTATGGACCAAAATTTGAGAAAACAATAAATTTTAAGTTAAAAAACAAACTAGCGGAAAGTTATAGCAAAAAATGGTTTTAGCCCCTCCCTCCGTTATGTGAGAATAATAATCTCTGTTTCTCTCTCAAAAAATTCCTTGTCTCACTTAATTCTTGTTTCTTGGATTAAATTTATGACCACATGTCTAAATATTACTACCTCCGTCCCGCTTTAATTTTCCTATTTTCATTTTTAATTTGTCTCAACTTAACTTTTTGGCCCATAAATGGTCAATTTTCTTCAGAATCTCCATCCTCAAAATCTCCACGGTCAAAGTAGGAAAGTTAAGTTGGGACGGAGGAAATACAATTTGGGACCCGCTTGATTGGGGGTTTAGGGGTAAGGAATGAGAATGATTGAAGACTCATTCCCATTTATGGTGCTTGATACATACTTCCTCCGTTCCGGTCTAATTGTCCTACTTGCATTATTTGTTTGTCCCAAGCTAATTGTCCTACTCCATAAATGGCAAATTCTCCCACAATCTCCACCATCAAAATCTCCACATTCAATCTCCACCTTTGAATAAGTAAAAGATTCCACAAAATCTGATTTTTCTTAGTCTTCGTGCCAGGTCAAGGTAAGACAATTAGCTTGGAACGGAGGGAGTAATGAATAAGTTAATCATTACCTCATTTTATTAACAATTTCCCTCATTTCATTCCACAAACTGATTGACCCCTTATTCATACTCATTATCATTGATATTGATGATCTGCAACCAAACGGACCCTTAATTTATTTTTTACTTTTTGGAAGGATGCAAGTTACAATTTTTAGGTTGTTTTTTTAATACAAAACTCAATTGGGAAGGTGAACCGAATTACTGAAAGCTCTACCAAGTTATAACAATTTTCCATATTTCTTGTGGTTATTATTGTATGTGTTGGTTGCATCCATATCTGATGGATCCCAATATAGTTGGGATATATATCTGATGAGATATTTAATATCTTATCATATATATTTCCGATAGGGATGGAGATCTTATCCATAATAGGAGATAGATCTCTCCCATACTAATATATATACGAATATACTGGTATTTGTAGACTACGGAAAAATAATACCACAGAATACATATTTCTCCCTTTTCTCTCTAATTCTCTATCTTTGAGAATCACCGGAGTCCTCCAAGAGTCTAGGGTGTGAACACGATGGCGGATGCTCTAGTAGTATTCGTCCAGACGGGCTAGTAGACAAATCAGAGTACGATCCATCAATTTGGGAATCAACCGAATACGTTCCGCTGCAACTCACTTGAGGTATATCGATTCTCATATACGTGAATATGTGATTTACGTGCTTTAATCTCTAACAGTGGTATCAGAGCAGTAAATTGATTTGTTCTCGCCTATAATTGAATGCCAAGCTTCGTTTTCTTATTCAATTGGAGAGAAATGATTTTTGCTTCCTTTGGGAACTGTTTAAATTGAATAAGAGGAAAAAATAGGCAGAGTCCATCATTGTTTTCTGTTAAAAGAAAATTTTGTTTTTTTTAACTTAAATTCCCTTGTCCGCCGGCCATGGCAGCGACAACTGTGTCAGCGGCGCTCACGGCTGATGCGTTGCTGTTGGGCGAGGCGGTGGACAAGTCCGACAAGGCTCGACGAGGCGCAAGGTTGCGCACGACGGCTGCTGCCGCATGCTACTGCGCATTCTCCGCGGCGGTGACGGCGACGTCTTGATGTTGTTGCTACTACTGCGGTTGAGCGACGGTGTTGGTGCGCAATGACGGCCTTGTCGCGCTTGCGCAGCGAGGACGGCGGTGTTCAGCACAGGTGAAAACCTGCAAATTGCTTGCGGGCTAACTTCTAATGGGCCACCTGTTTTTTTATTTGGGTTTTCCTTTTGGAAGGCCTAATTGCTACAGGAGCAAGGTTGCTCCAAACTTAAACATTAAAATATAAAATATATAAAAAAAAAAAAAGGACCATATATATATATATATATATATATATATATTATATTATATTATGCTATTTTCGGATTCAAAATTCTTTTTGGGTCATAATTTTTTATGTGGGCTTTTGGGAAGAGCCTACAAGGGCTACCCAAATTCTTTTAACAAAATTGGGCCAGCAAAAGGGGTTGCAACATTAAATTGTTGCGCTAACATGCATTATGTGATTTGATTGTTTGCGTATTTTTTATTACGTAATGTGATAATTGATGTATGTGTGAGACGGTTGATGACAATGGTGGTTATACGATATTACGATGTAATTTTTTTAGAATCATGTAGTAGGAACGAAAATTGTAATTTATTTATTTATTTTTTCGTTTCTCACTAGGGCACATGTATTAGTGGGGCCATTTTTTTAGGCCATGTAATTTTTTGTTGTTTCGTATTTACCACCATAGGTCATTAACATCTCACTTTATTATTATTATTGTTTTTTTTTTTTTATGAATGTTTCTTGAGATGGACAATTCTTTATTCGCGATCATTTAATTTTTTATTATCGTCTTCAATTGAGTGGGAGATGATTATGAGCCTATGCGGCGAATTTTCGATCCCATTCACTTGTAAGAAATAATAAAATTTTATTTGGACCCGAATAAAAATATTAAATAGACAAACTTCTAACATAGTTTTGCGCAAATATTAACAGAAATGGATGCCCAAATAGCTTTTTCTGATCTTTACGATTCTGGCAAACTAGATGGCCAAAACTATGCCATGTGGCACCGTAAGATCAAATTTCTGCTACATAATATGAAGGTCCTTGACCATCTCACCGAGACTATGGTCGCGTCGGTTGAGCCAGAGAACGGTCAAAATGACCAATATCGTTGCGATTTAGACGCGTACAATAAGTGGGCGAATCAAGATCGGTCTGCGCGCTATACTATGCTTAGCTGCATGCAGGATCATCTGATTCGTGAGTTCGAGACGTTTGCTACAGCTAAAGAGCTATGGGACGGCTTAAAGGTCACGTACGGCATTACCTCGGCAACGAGACTAAGGGCTTTAACCCGTAAATTCAATCAGTACGTACTTGACCCTAAGCACACCATGGGCCAGCATCATGATATCATGAAAGACATGATTCGAGAGCTTCAAAATGCTGGAAATGAACTCACCAACGAACAACAAGTTTTGGCAGTCCTAAGGTCGCTACCTGAGCAGACTTGGGGACAAGTTAAACTTGTGCTCACACACAACGAGCAAATCCAGACCTTTGACAGCGTCGCCAGTCATCTTAGACTCGAGGCTGACCGTCGAGAGGCGGAAAGAGCACAAGCAGCTGCTTTCATCGCACATGCTGGGCATCGCAAGCCTAACACAGGCAACCGTTAGAAAAAGCAAAAGAATGCAGGACAAAGCACCGCGAAAAACCAAAACTTGGGCCCGCAAGGTGAAAAGGCTAAAAAGCGTCACCATGGAAAAAGAGGCGGAAAGAAGAAAGACACCTGCTATAACTGTGGAAAGACGGGTCACTTTGCTCGTAGTTGTACTGAGCCAAAGAAGGTAAGACCCGCTCCTAGCTCTACTGATTCTTTTGTCTGTTCACATGTGTTAGTAGCTAATTCTCTCCATGGTTGGATTGTAGACTCAGGAGCAACCAAACACGTGACAAGAGATAGAGCAGGATTTGTAGATTATCATCGAGTACCAGCGAGCAGCCACTACATTGCTATGGGAAATGGCGCGCAAAAAGAGGTGGTGGGAGTTGGTGCATACCAGCTCAAACTTAGCACTGGGCGCGAGCTGCTCCTTAGTGATGTGCTTTATGCGCCTAGTATTCGATGTAATTTACTTTCAGTTTCAGCACTTTTGGGTCAAGATTTTTCTTTCCTGTTTGAAAAGACCATGTTATCTATTTTTCTCGGCAACAACCTTTATGGCGTAGGACATATGAACAATGGAATTTTCATGTTGGATTTATCTATTGAAAGCACTACTTTTATTTCTTCGTCTGCTGATATTTTGAATGATTCAAATATATGGCATGCAAGGTTAGGACACATAGGACATGAAAGGATGACTAGGTTAGCTCGAGAAGGCCTTTTAGGCAATCTCGCTAAAGTCAACCTTCCTGTGTGCGAACCATGTCTGGCAGGAAAAGCCTGCCGGAAGCCTTTTGGAAAGGCAAAAAGAGCTACTCAACCTCTAGAGTTAGTTCTCTCGGACATATGCGGACCCGTAAATGTGAAGGCACGACACGGTGCATCCTATTTCCTCACATTTATTGATGATTATTCGCGCTATGGTTTAGTATCTCCTGTCTCACCGCTCGGAAGCGCTTGATTGTTTTAAGCGATTCTTAGCGGAGGTTGAGAACCAAAGAGATAGGAAATTTAAAACTTTACGCACTGATAGAGGGCGAGAATACTTATCTGATCAGTTCAGGCAATACTGTGAGGAAAAATGGATCATAAGGCAACTGTCAATTCCTTACACTCCGCAACAAAATGGTGTTGCAGAGAGGAGGAATAGGACACTTCTGGACATGACCAGACCAATGATGGCGCAAGCAAATCTACCAATATCCTTTTGGGGAGATGCAATCTTAACTGCTGCCTACATATTGAACCGTGTGCCGTCTAAATCAGTTCCTTTGACGCCGTATGAGTTGCGGCATGAGAGAAAGCCCAACTTAGAAGGTTTGCGCCCTTGGGGGTCAGCAGGGTTTGTTCATAATACTTCCCATAAGCATGGGAAACTTGGTCCTAGAGCAGTCAAACATATCTTTATAAGATACTGTGACCACTCGAAAGGCTATGTGATGTATGGTGAACATCCTGACGGAGGAATGACAGAAATAGAGTCGCGCGATGTCAATTTCCTCGAGGAGGAATTTCCAACAATTGGAGAAGTTAAAGGAGATCTTAAACTTTATGAGTTACAAGATCCCGAAGACAACGCTGGAATTCCTGGCGAGGATGCGGTTTTACAACCAAATCCAGCAATAGACAGGAATAATGAGAGCGATCTTAGAGTCTGTGGGAGAATTCCATTGCATGAAGACTCTCAAGATCTAGAGTTGCGCAGGAGCAAGCGTGGAACGGTTCCCCGAAGACGTTTTGAACTCGAAGGGGAATCTTTCATGTGCGCAACAATGGATGTTGATGAGCCAGCCACTTATGAAGAGGCTGTAACTTCTCCAAATGCTACAGAGTGGATAAGTGCTATGGAGGAAGAGATGAGTTCGATGGCTAAGAACCAAGTTTGGGAGCTAGTCAATCTACCGTCTGGACGCAAGACAATTGGGAACAAGTGGGTTCTCAAAGTCAAGCGAAAAGCAGATGGCTCGATAGACAAGTATAAGGCTCGCCTAGTGGCGAAAGGCTTTACCCAAAGAGAAGGTGTGGACTATGAAGAGACATTCTCCCCGGTGGTGAGGTTTGCCTCTATCCGTCTCATTTTAGCAATGGTCGCCCATCTTGATTTGGAACTGTTCCAAATGGATGTGAAGACGGATTTCTCAATGGAGAACTGGGTGATGAGATCTATATGGATCAACCTAAGGGTTTTCAGGTACAGGGACAAGAGCGCAAAGTGTGCCGCTTAAAACGTTCCATTTATGGACTGAAACAATCATCCAGACAGTGGTACCTTCGATTTCATCGAGCTATCACTTCGATAGGCTTTACGATGGTTGAGGAAGATCACTGTGTGTATGTCAAAAGGGATGAGAAGAATTTCACAATTCTCTCACTATATGTGGATGACATTTTGCTGGCGGGAAATGATACGGAGATGATTGTCGCCACTCAGCAGTGGCTATCATCTACTTTTGAGATGAAAGACATGGGAGAGGCAGAATACATACTTGGTGTTAAGATACACCGAGATCGCTCAAAGAGACTCTTAACTTTGTCTCAAGAGACTTATATTAAGAGGGTTCTGGAGCAATTTCGTATGCATAATGCTAAACCCGTTGACACGCCTATGGAAAAACATTGTATTCTTAGCAAATATCTATGCCCAAAAACAGATGATGAGAAGGAAAGTATGGCTAAGGTTCCTTATGCAAGCGCGGTAGGGAGTTTGATGTACGCAATGATGTGTACTCGACCAGACTTGTGCTTTGCAGGATGGTGAGTAGGTATCAAAGTAATCCTGGACGCGTTCACTGGGCTGCAGTCAAAAGGATCCTTAGATATCTAAAGGGGACAAGTGATTTAGCTTTGTGCTATCACGGTGGCAGTTTGAAGCTACTTGGTTACAGTGATGCTGATGGATCAGCAGATAGAGATGAACGCAAATCCACATCAGGATATGCATTTTTGTTAGGTGGCGCTGCTATCACTTGGAGTAGCAAGAAGCAGCCTTGTATATCTCTATCCACTATGGAAGTAGAGTGCATTACTTGTACATCTGTAGTTCAAGAGGCTATCTGGTTGAGAAGATTTCTTCAGACTTTGCGCGTCACGGCGCATGTAGATGATGCAGTAGTTGTCCTTTGTGATAACACAGCTGCACTAGCATATGCTAAGGACCCCAAGTATCATGGGAGGACCAAGCATATTGACACCAGATACCACTTTATCCGAGATAATATTGCGCAGGGGCAAGTGGTTCTCAGTCACGTTCCCACTGGTGAAATGATAGCTGATCCTTTCACCAAGCCTTTGAGTAGAGATGTATTTCAAAGGCATGTTAGGAGTATGGGACTTCGTAGAATTTAAAATTCTTTTAGCCCGTATGAACAATTTTATTTATCAATAAAATGTGCCTTTATTATATGTTAGAAGTAATGTGTCTATTATGTGTGATACGTCACAAGGCTTGGATTGTCCCACTCACACGGGAAATCGCCCTGGCGCTTTGGTAAGCGAGCAGGATGAGACTGGCGGATCAAACACTTGAGTGATCACCTTCGTGAAAGAAACAACACGAAAGGTTGTTGCCCATAGTCGCCTTGGCAAGAGGCCAAGATGAGATCATACTTGATCGATTATGAAGAATGTCCTAACTTCATAAAAGCTTCTTAATAGCCGAGTGTGCGAATCATTAGGAGTTGTGTTGGAGAAAATTCCTAAGTGGTCCGCAGGTCAGACGCTAGAAGAGCGACTGGACTAAGACTCGTATGATGTTCAGAGCGTGACATGCCCAAATTTGAGTGGGAGCTCCATCATAGCATGTATTCATACTACATGTGCTTAATGACGACCTTAGTAAGAGGAGTGACCGAATAGATCCCTGCTTCATCACTGTGTGAGCTCTTATAATGTTTCTTGTGCCCTTTGGGACTTTGGACTTTGTCATGAAGTGTAAGCTTGATAACGCTAATTTAGCATGTGTTCAATGGCCATGGTTGATACGGTCTATCGGAGCATGACTAAGAAAGCTGTCAAGTCCAAGCAGATTGACATTAGAGGCCAAGGAAAAACTAAGCTGGTAATGCACTTGTGTACTATGGCTCATAGGCCAGCCGACTAAGTCGAATTAGTTTTGACATAGTCATGAGCATAGATACAAGTTAAGGGGTCAAACATGCTCTATATAAATACGAGGGGTCAGAGATGTTTGGTCTAGTGCAACCACGTAGTTTGGGGTACACAGCGAGTCTCCTGAGTTGATGAGTTATGTTAGTTGGGTGATAACTTAATATAACTCTCCTCACGTTGTTCCATTCTGTTCTCGCTCGGTCGCATGCCTTAGTCTCTGTATGAAAGAAGAGATATGATGATGAGAATTGTGGAGTCTTTCAGATTCGAATAAGTCGGATCAGATTTGTATGAGTGGGAGATGTTGGTTGCATCCATATCTGATGGATCCCAATATAGTTGGGATATATATCTGATGTGATATTTAATATCTTATCATATATATTTCCGATAGGGATGGAGATCTTATCCATAATAGGAGATAGATCTCTCCCATACTAATATATATACGAATATACTGTTATTCGTAGACTACGGAAAAATAATACCACAGAATACATATTTCTCCCTTTTCTCTCTAATTCTCTATCTTGGAGAATCACCGGAGTCCTCCAAGAGTCTAGGGTGTGAACACGACGGCGGATGCTCTAGTAGTATTCGTCCAGACGGGCTAGTAGACGAATCAGAGTACGATCCATCAATTTGGGAATCAACCGAATACGTTCCGCTGCAACTCACTTGAGGTATATCGATTCTCATATACGTGAATATGTGATTTACGTGCTTTAATCTCTAATAGTATGCATACATATATGTTTAAGAAATCATAGCAAAGGGTTCTTTAAATGCGAATGAAGGTTTAAAAAAATATGAATGAGTTCTCTTTGTTACCAGAACTGCAAACTCAGCCTTGTAATTTATAGGCGGTCTAAAAATCAGCCTTCAATCTTTTTGGTTTTAAAATATCATCCTTTATTGTTTAAGTTACTTGAATTTTGTCATTAACTAACATGAAAGATAAGTTCTTGTTGGATAATTGTACTTGTATTCAAATGACCTAGTCAAATTCGAGATTTTCATTTTTTCTATTAAAATATGTGGACTTGCTACTCTAATAAACAACATGCCATCAAGCACACAACAAAATCGGCCAAGGAGATTAATTAGAAAAACAACTTGATTTGATGCGGCCATGTGATACACCCACATTTATCAAACAATTTTTTTTCTTTTTTTTCTTTAAATTCCGACTTGAAAAAAGAATAAACTTGATCAATTAAAAAGATGAAACGAACTTAAAGCAAGATGATGAAGAAAAAAAAAATTTGAGACAAAAAAAAAAAAAAAAGTAAAAATCTAATAAGTGAGAATTCTTAAATTTTAGAAGGTTATACCTTCATTTAATTGTATCTTTATCAAAAAAGACTATTTATGGGAAGAAGAAAGTAACATGAATTATGCAAGTTTAGTATTTTGTGTACATGGAAATTCATCTTTTCTTTTCTTTTACTTTTCTTTGCACCAAACAATAGCAAATTCTAATCAAATACATTATTTGAGACAATATGTAGTTATTAATAGTGGAATTGTTATAGAAACAAAATCATTGTCCTAAGTAATTTATTTGAGATAAAATAAAGTCATCTCAAATATTTTTATATATTTTTTTACAACAATTAGTTGTCTTAGAAGTGATGGTGGCTGAAAAGTTCTCCAAATTTGTGCCCAAGATAGGTTAATTTCGAAAGGGAGGATATATATATATATAGGGGAATAGTTGTTATTTCAGTTTAAGGCAAAATCGCGTTCAGAAATTTAAAACAGGGCAAGGAATCTCGGTCGAGATGCAAGTGTGTCTCTGCTGAGACGTGAAAAAGGGCTTTTTCAAATTGTAAACCAAGAGATGATCTCGGCCGAGATTGGGTTGCATCTCGGCCGAGACGTGAAGAGGGAAATTTAGGGCTTTTTAGGGTTAGGATTATCTCAGCCGAGATTGGGTTTTATCTCGGTCGAGATCGTCATCTCTTGAATTTCTGACTTTTCCTGGAGAGGTATCTCAGCCGAGATGCAATATTGCATCTCGGCCGAGATCTTCAGTCTCTCAAAATTTTAAGATTCCCTTGGAGAGGTATCTCAGCTGAGATTTGTGTTCTGTCTCGGCCGAGATCAATTCTTCAGCCCTGTCCCTTGTTGTTTCGACTGATCCATCGACTCAGCGATCGTTTGATGTTCTTTTTTGATCTTTTTGCACCTGTTTTAACACATAAACACCACAAACACATTATTTTTCCCATGAGAATACAAAAGCACTAAATACACGTGATTTTGCACATTATTGACATTAAAATGGCACTAAAAGCGCCCTAAAGTGCGTGCACGGAACACGTGTACCACTAAGTTATTTATTTCCGTCTTTAACTGATGTTGAAACCTAGGAGGATGTTTTCGTAGTTCTTACAGTAACTGTTTGATTTAATTCTGTTCTAAAATTATTTATGTTATTCGGATTCTTTATATCTTTTATGTGTTTGTTATTTGACTTGATCATTAGGGTATTATGCACATAATTGTTGCTAGGCCGTAATTCATAATCCGTAATTGTTATGAAATTATGTCTACGAGTAGCAAGTAGTGAATTTATTCGCTAGGATAACACAAGTCGCGGTCACTTGTACCGAACTTATGAGTACAACACCGTATCTATTCCGTTACCCTAATACCTTATGCGTGTTGGGAAATAAGCGAACAAACGAAACGAACAAAGCAAATAATAAGCGTGCAAGAAACAATAAAATCGACACAAAGAATTAACGTGGTTCACTAACAACTTGTTAGCTACGTCCACGGCCAAAAGGGAAGGATCCCAAATCAAATTCAAACGAGAGTCAAACAAAGACCAATAGTCTAGTATCTATCAATTGATACTCGACCCAAACAAACTATCAATGCTTGAACAATCAAGCCAAAAACAATTCTAAGACTCTCTAATCTCACTATGTCAAAGGTCTCCAATAGGACCTATTTATAAGCCCCAAAACCTAATTCTATACAAAGAAGAAGTCCAATTGGGCCTAGACTTGCGTCGGCCCATCTGCTGAGCCGCCAGGTCCGCCTCGGCCGCGGCCATCTCGCCTCGGTCGAGGCGAACTTTCTGCCCAACCAGACTCGGCCGAGTCTACCTCGCCTCGGCCGAGGCCCATTTTCTGCAGCACCGAGCCTCCTTTCCAGCGACAATTCAATACTCAACTTCAATCCTCCACCTCGATACGAACTTCGATTCAAACCCAATAAGATTCAAGGCACAAATCCCAACAATGCGTTCGGTTAACGGTGTTTTAGGGATCGTATCCTAGGACCACTTAATTGGATAGATTAATTGCTATGCGTACCTGTGATTAATTATACTTAAGGAGTAATAAGGGTTAGCATCGCGTACTTGTTAATTCTTGGGATAGGGGTTTCAGAACTAATTTGTCAAGCAAATGCATTAATTACAAGGGTAATCCAGACTAGGGGGATACTAGGTTGAAGGCGGGAACACCTTTATTATAATTAAATTCATCGTTAGTTTGTTAGTTTATTTATTAATAGCATTAATTAATTAATTCTCATCAAATTCCCCTACACTCTAGTATATATTATACAGTATTACAATTGGTCGTATAATTTGGTTAATACAATAATACAGTTAGTTTCCCTATTCTCTGTGGGATCGACCCTGACTTACCATGTCTACTATTAGAAAATAAAAGCTAGGAAAATAAATAACTAATTTGGCTGCACCCGACAGTGCGGCCATTAAGAATAAATGATCCTCATCAGTTAAGTGTATCGCTCATCTTTCAAGTGTATAAAATAGAATATATTTACGCTCAAATTGGACCACATGTACAGCCTACCATAAGCTTGAATATTGTCTAAATTAGACCTCGTACTCTACATGTGTGACAAAGAATTAAAGAAAAAATCATTATTTTGGTTGTAATGTGGGCTTATGGCAAGATGGGATATATTTGAATAAAAAATGACTAATTATCTAATCAATCAAGTTATTCCTAACCCCACTACCCCTCAATATCATTCACTCCATCCCAACTCTTCAATTTTCAGAAAACCACAAAGTATGGTTTCTTCACCCTTCAAAAGCACTTTTTCTCTTCACTTCACCAACCAAAAACTTCTAATGTCTCACTTATTCGAGGACCACATTAGGACTGGTCGTCTTTCAAACACTTAGGCATATTAGGCACTTTCTTACTATTAACTCCTCCTAAACAATAACACAAAATACATATTTACAATGTTCTCTTGTTTTTTCTTTTTTTTTTCCTCAATTTTTCTTTTTTCTTCTTCTTTTTTTCTCCTTTTTTCTTTTTTTATTAACGAAAAAAACAACTACGAGGGGTCATTTTTTTTCTTTTCTTTTGCCTAATCCATGTATGTTTTCACCATTCCATCACAAATATCCATTCCACTCATCTCTTCATGATTTTACCCTATCTACCTTTCAATCCACCTCCCTCTTACTCAATTAGTCCATTAAACAGTCTAAAGGCTAAAAGAAATATATATGCTTGTAGTGTTCGGCTATAAAAGAAATGGTTAAAGCTCAAAGTGGCTAACTAGGGAATTTTTCAAGTTCTGGTAAAAAGAATTATTTTTAAGGCTAAAAAAATAGGCTTTTTAAGAAAAGAATACCTAATATCATTTTCTAAGTCACAGCACGCACTTGACATATTCCTACAGAGACACAAGGCAAGTTCTAGAGACTAAATACATATGACCAATCAATTCACACCGAAAGAATAACAAATTACTCCAAAATAGGAGTACATCTAAGGCTCAAATCTCATAGGCTAAATTGATCATTATTCAAGTTCAAGCTCAACTTCGTCTCCATATACCTATCATGCTCTGTTATGTGTCAACATGTTATTTATTTTAAAATCAACTCGTCACTGACACATCATCATCTATCAACCATTTTCTAAGCTTCTCAAGACCGGGTTTTTGACTCAAACTTAACAAAATTTAACAATAAATAAACTAAATAAATGCAAAAACTCAATAAAATTAACCTATTTAACATGACAAGTCAACTAAGCAATGGGCACACAGACCCTTTATCAAAGCAAATACCACCAATTAACACAACAATGAAACAATAGCAAAAACAACAATTATCACAATAACACTTAATGAAATAAGAACAATAAACATTAAAGTTGCCAAGACGTGCCACTATCCACCCCTCCCCCCAAACTTGGTCGAAAACCAATGTTTGTGGGGAAAAGAGTGGTACGCCTTGAAGCTAACTCACAACACTACTAAGGTGGAAGTGGTGGCGGTGGAGCAAAACCCCATGGCTACCACATTGGGACATCGCATCCAGTTATTGTTGTTGATGCTCCCATCTCGCGTCTTGCTGCAATTGTCATTATGTCTCAATCTTCTCTCTTTAATGTGCAATTTGGAAGAGAGGGAGGTGGTTTTCGAGTTTGAGAGTGAAAGAGTGAAAATATTGAGGGAAAGTGAAACTGAGATTAAGTTCAGTTGCACCTGACTCGACCGAGTTCCCATTTGGCCTCGATCGAGTTACCTGTGTCTGGATTCCGCGTGTTTTCGCTCTAGGATCGATCGACCGAGTCACCTTATGGCCTTGGTCGAGTTAGGTGAGTCTGGACTGCCCCTGTTTTTTCCTTGAAAAATGACTCGACCGAGTTGCCTATTGGCGTCGGTTGAGTTGGGGTTATCTTTACTCCATTTTTTCTTATTTTTCTCTAATCTTTTTCACCTTTTCACCGCCTCCTTGACTATGTCATGTTAACCTAGGACTCATGAACATACAAATTAAAATGATTCAAAATAATAAAAAATAAAACTTAAAATCAAAATACGAAAAATTAAATAAAACCCCTAAATGTCGGGTTGCCTACCGAGAAGCGCTAAATTTTACGTCTTCAGCCCGACGATCTTTTAGATAATTTTAGCCGAACTCCAAACAACTAGATTCAGAAGCATTATCATCAATTAAAAACTCATACCCCTTTTGGTTTGCTATAACAGTTCTACCTTTTGGTTCCATAGTATAGACAACACAACACTTGTGTTTCTCTCTTAGTCCCAACCTATTATATATTGGGAAAGTAACCTTATCAGTTTGAATACTAAATGTTAACTCTCCCTTAGACACATCTATCATCGCTTGACTAGTTTCCAAGTAAGGTCGACCTAAGATGAAAGGAACATCAGTATTCCCTTGCATATCGACAATTAAGAAATCACTAGCAAACTTAAAATTTTACACTCTAACCAGCACATCCTCTACTGCTCCATATGGCGTTAGTACAGACCATCCACCAATTGAATAGTAGTAAAGGCTTGTTTAAATGCCCCTAGTCCTAACAGTCTATATGTTTTAAGTGGCATTAAACAAAAGTAATCAAAAGATAGTTGATAAATAACCTACTCTCTAACCCTAGAATATACAGGTGTTTAGATACTCGTAACTATAGTTAAAAACCAAATCAATTTGTAGACAAACATGTTTGGTAAATTAACTACTGAAAAATAAAGTAAATAAAACCCGATTCTAGACCTTAGTCTCGTCACTCCTTGCTCTTCCCTCTCGCCTCCAAAGTGTTCCCCAATGATGATTGTGTTATAATTTCAGACTAGGAGGCTTGTATTTATAAGTTTGAGAAGATTAGGGTTGAAACGGGCTTAAAATAAGCTAAAACGCGTGCAATAAAATTGGACCGTCAAACTGCCTCGACCGAGTCAGGCTGACTCGACCAAGGCAACAAATTGCCTCAACCTAGTTGGGATTTTCTGCCCAAAAACTCTTCTCTGCGTAACTCGGCCTCGACCGAATTGGCTTATTCTTCCCAACTTCATATTTTCTTCATTTCTTCCCATCTTCTTGTTTGTTTCTCATCCAAACTTCGTCCAAACGGACTTTTTAGCATATTTATACATGGTTAACACTAAAACAAGCACAAATACATCATATAGCTCAATATAATGATTTTAAGCATATTCTGGGCAAATACACATGCAAATAATACCAAATCTATACCTATATCGACCTAAAATGCATATATATATGACATGTACCATTCATCAGCTCAGTGTTCGTCCTTCTCAGTTGCCGATTTTCGCCTTCAACAGTGTTGATCCTTATTACTATCCCAAGAATGATGGCTTTAGCTCTCTGGAATAGGAGAAAATCTTCCCACTGGAAAAAGGTACAACCCCCTTGCTGTAAATTTTTAACAAAGAACAAAGCATAATCAATGAAGGTGAAAACATAGCAAAGTTCATGGGCAAGTTTTGCAAATAAAAAAAAAATCAACGATAATGTGCATATGTTGTCTCCTTCACTAACAATATGAACTTTGGACAAATTTTAGCGGATTGTACTCATATATATGCTAGGAAAGATTGAAAACGTCTTCCCGATCGGTCCATGAGGTGCAAATCACTGCCCTAATTTGGTAATGGCATTGCCCTCCATATGCGACATTGTATTAGATGAAGCTTCTACAGAGAAAATAAGTTGATATTTTGGAGTTTCAGCACCTACTTTGTGAGCTAGGGTTCTCGCCATTTGTTTTTTGGGAGAGAATGGCAATTTATAACCAATAATGTTGGAAGAGTGTTTTTGCTATTTGTGTCCCCGAAGTTCAGGATGGTTAGGCAAAAAATTTACTAAAGAACGCATGTGGAGTCCACTTAGGCAGTCTTCTAGGATTCTTTCGCCGGTTCTTTTAAATTCGCTTGGCACATGACTCCACATGTGCCAATTGTGCAATTCAGTATATGTTGGACATAAATTGTCATAGCTAAACATAACTAATATAAATGTGTAATTGCTAAACATAAGGGGTATAAGATTATAGGCACAATTTTCTAGGGGGTATTGTCAAGTCCTTAATCTCTAAAATTCTACCTGAAAGTCTAAACAAATGTTTATTTGTGAATGGGAGGAGTATATGTTTATGGATTATATGTGTGTGTGTGTTAGTGTGTGTATGTGTGCGCACGAGGGTGTGTGTGTGTGTATCACTAGTAATTGATGGAGATACCAAATGATATACTTTAGTTTTATCTTTAATTCGTTAGAAGATCTTTAAATTTATTTCCTTTTATTTGTGCTAATCCATAATGCTATTATTTTGTCAGGATTCTACGAAAACATATTAATATAAGAGTAGTTCTCTTATACAGATCCGTAAAATTTAGGTTATGAGTTCCATGAAGAGTAGGTTTGTACAAAAATCCTTCCAAATAGGTCAAATCAATCCAATTCAAACAATCCAAACCGAAAATTGCGATGTTATAATCTTGTTGGGTTGATTACGGTTCATAATATTGATAATCCAAATATTTTGTTTGATTTGTGGTTTCAAATGATATAAAATCAATCCAAACCAATTCAAACCAAGATCATATATATACATACGTAATCATTTATATATATATATATATATATGGAGTATCATATATAAAAATAAAAAGTTGAGATATTCATTTAAACATTTCCGCAAATCTTCTTAAACTCCATTTTTTTTTTTCTTTCCATGACCACCTTAACTTCCCTCGGCCTAAACTATTTTCTCATCATAAAAAAACCATTTTTATAGGCTTAGTATTGTACTTTTACTAAAAAGCCTAGTGTATGTAAATTCTAACTAGTGGCATATCCAGAATTTAAAAATAAGGTACGATAAATTATTTAAAAGTATATATTAAATAGAGTATTATTTAAACATTATATACACACATAATACACACCTCAAAATTCAAATAATTCAAAAGAACTTTTTGAAAGTTTTATTAAAGAAAAAAAAATATCCAATCATTTAAAAATAATTTTCTACGTGAATTGGCCTTTGTTTTATAAAAATATGAGTTAGTTTTAATCCTTAAAACATGAATCCTAGAAAACTAATAGAATTTTATAAAATGAATAAATTAGATTTCTTTCATTGAATTAATCGAGTTACCCTTATTCTAAAAATATGGATTCATGGAAAAATCAACACAAAAAGGCACTCCTTCCATTTCAAAATAAGTGTCTTTTTAGACAAAATGAAAATTTTCAAATAAGTGTCGCTTTAGCACAAAAAATCATAATTCTTCCAATTTTATCATAAACAATCTACTTAATTTATTGACTATTTTCTTATTTAATAAAATACATCCAATAAAATGGATTTTGTATGGAAATATTTGCCTTTTACATCCATCCTTAATTTTTTTCTTTTTTAAAAAATAAAACTAAAAGACACTTATTTGAAATAGAGGGAGGATTAGATAAGTCACTGGTTGGAACCGAAATTAGGCCAAATCAAACTAACCCGACATCGTTGGTTTGGTTTAGCATATGTCTTGTCTTATACACACATCGCTCAAACCAAACCACACACTTAATGAAAAAGTATTAGTATTTATGTTGAAATGTATTACTTGTTCTAAAGAAATGAATTATGTTAAAGGGTAATACATTTCTTTAGAGCAAGTAACTACGTACCTTTCAGTAAAAACAATGATATTAAGTAATATCTTTTAGTATAAACAGTTATACCAAGTAATACATTTCAGTATAAACAATGATACATTTTCATGGACCACCCTTTAACCTATATTGCATAGATCTAAGATTTGTACACCTAGTCAGTGATGGATCCAAAAATTTAGTCAAGGCGGGTCATCTATAAATGGATTTAGGATTTTGTCTGACGTGGTAAAAAAAATTAACTACGCTCTAAGGTTATGTGGCATTTTTTACAAAATAGGGGGCACATTTTAAGTATGCTAGAAAACATATTCTTTTATATTAGCCTCTAACTTATAATATTGGATAAATTACATTGAAAAATAATATTTTTGAAATGTTAAAGGGAAGACTATTGTTGTGCGGCTCCTAAAGATGTGCATGAGCCTCAACAATACTCAGCTCGATAAGTAAAATTAGAAATTAACAACTTTTTAAGATCAATAATTGTTTCAATTACAAAAAGGAATATAAAGATATAATGTTTTTGTACTCATTCTATTTTTTAAAATCTTTATCTCTATAGCTTATGCATAATAATACATCCATTTAATTCATGTTAAGTAATGAAATTATTTATTTTAATTAATTCAATTGTATTAAAATCAACTAAAAATACTCATATATAATATGAGGAAATAACGGTTTTGGTTCCATAGGACACAAGACAATTGAATTTTGGTCCCAAAGGTTTCACATTTACTCCCAGAAATACAAAATCGGGCACTTTTAGTCCCACCGTCACGTTTTCTATTAATTTTACTAGCACTTTTAGTCCCAAAGTTTTTGTACAGTCTTGGTCCCAACTAAACAATCACTTATAGTCCCAAGATCTTTTGCATTTTTCGTGTCAGACCAAACAACCATTTTTTCCCTCCAGAAATCAAATTTTCGATTGATAGCTTATTGAATCTTTTTTCCTCTCTTTCCATGCCCCTCCTGTCACTACAACATAAATGGTCTTATGTAATATTTGTTTGTAACACTTTTAAAATTTTGACTGTTATGTAACACTTTTGTAACACTTATGAATATGTAACACTTCTATGTAACATTTTTGTAACACTTATGAATATGTAACACCTTCATGTAACACTTTTATAATATATAACACTTTGGATGTAACACTTTTTAAATTGTAACACTTTTAGGTAACACTTTCAAATAAGTAACACTTTTTAGGTAACACTTTTGTATAAGTACACTTTCATGTAACACTTATAAATAAGTAACACTTTTTAGGTAATATCTTAAATAAAATTATATATTTATTTTATTCTAAACTAATAATCATATTTAGATTTATTTTCTTATGTGTATTTTGAAGAACTAGAATCTTTCAATTGCTTATATTTTGTAAAATGATTTTTTGAGACAAAGATTTATAGAAGTGTTACATCTTAATTATCATAATAAAACATTCGTAAGAACACTTAAGGATTTACTTATTAGTTATCTAAAATAAATTTTATTAGTGATTTTTTTTTTTTGGAATATAGATACACACACATTGTATTTTACTAAACAACGACAACAGAATTTTGCAGCTTAACAGTTTGAATATATTTTTAAGCGTTAAAACATGGACTTGAACCATTTTGTCATGTCTTTCATGTTCCTAAGTTTATCTTATATTTAATTATTTTTTCTATAAAAAACAACACAAGCAATTAATTACTTAATTTTAAAAGTTTTTTTAATGTGTCCTAAAGTAATCTACAACAAGTAAAAATATAAATTGTAATTGATTTAAATGTTAATGACTTAAAATGTATATACAATAATTAGATGTAACAAATTAGTGTATATAAAATAAGTATATATATATATGAGAGGATGAAATTGGGAACAAGAAAAATAAATGAAAATTTTGTATGAAATTAGATAGTAGAATAAGCTAAATAAATCAAGTTATGTTGTAGTTTGATGGAAATTTAATCTTGAGAATAGCTTATTGATGTTACGGCAAAGAAATTGGGTATATATAGTGTTTCTTACAAAATCAGACAAAATAGTTATTACAGTCTAGTGGTTTGGCCTTTACAATTAAAGATCTTGCAGGCTTACAACCTGAGTTTGAAACCCAGCTATGACAACATTGAACATTTTTTATATTTTTAAAAGAGTGTTACATAAAGGGTTATAAGTAACATATTTTAGTGTTACCTTAAAGTGTTACAATTTAAAATCTAATGTAACACTTATGAAAAGTGTTACTAAAGATCATCAAAGTGTTACTTTAGACTTTAGGTAGCACCGACAAATGCATCACCAATAAAGTGTTACCAAAAGTCTATTGTCACACCTTTCAGTATATATGTAACACTTTTCTAGTGTTACATAAAGCATATTTATGTTGTAGTGTGTATTTTCGTCTCCAGACTTGGCTGTCAATATCTGAAATATTTGGAGCATTTGATTAGTATATGCACACTTAGGAATATGATCAAATATATAAATCACCAATATAAATTAACTGAATCTCGCATCTCAGTTTTTGCTTGCATTTGATTTCGCTACACCAATTCACCCGAGTCACTTAACTAAAAAAATCGTATACGTATAAACTAATTCTCCATGAGTAAGCTATGAAGATGTAATAGGAAAACAAGAATCTTTTTGCTATTTTGCTTCCATCTCTTACAACCAACATTTCAATAATTTAAACACACATATCATGAAAATTATGTGAAGCAGAATAATGGTACAATACTTCACAGCCCTTTTTGTGGATATTATGAACGCAAAATAATAGATTATGAACCTTATATTGAACATATATCCTATATAAATGCGAAACGTTAGCAAGCAAAGTTATTTTTCGTTCCCAACCAAACAGAACATTGGAACGTAGTTACAAAAAGTTAATGATTTTCAAATCTATGAACATCGATACAACAAGAGATTTGCTACTCTATGGATTTCATTTACATGAGAACATTCTAATTAACTTTTGAAAATCTAGAAAAACTGATTATAAGTTGTAGGATTTGAAAAGGTCTTCATTCTTAGTAATTTGTACTTGTATAATTGCATGAAAAATGGTTTGTAACATCTCATGTCTCCACATTCTCAAATCCAAATTTATTTAAATTCCAACAAAAAATTATCTCGTACATGGGATCATTAACGGTCTCCTCTATTTTAATCTACTATATTTTCGCAAATTAATTTGTCTTGATCATGAGGGACCCACAAATGATCCACATCACAAGGGGCTTCATCAAGCCTCACCCATCTCTTCAAATCCATCACCATCACCCCTGTGTTGAAGTAACACGTTTTCTTCCCTTTAAACACGCCCAAAAAAATCGGGTCAGACCAATATGCGACAAAAAAAAAAAAAGATGGGACTGAAAATGAGAAAACTTGGGACTATAAATACTTGTGAAATTTCTTATGGGACTAAAAGTGCTCAATTTTGAATTTGTGGGATCAAAAGTGAAACTTTGGGACCAAAATACAACTGCCCCGTGTTCTGTGGGACTAAAAGTGTAATTTTCTAGTATGTATTACGTCATTTAATGGACATGTGTTATGCACATGATCGAAAACGTTATTGATAAACGTTGTGGGACTGAAAATGCAAAAACTTGGGACTATAAATGCTTGTGAAATTTCTCATGGGACTAGAAAAGCTCGATTTTGTATTTGTGGGATCAAATTAATGTGAAACTTTTGGACCAAAATGCAATTGCCCTGTGTCTAGTGGGACCAAAATGCAATTGTCCTGTGTCTAGTGGGACCAAAATTACAATTTTCTCTATAATAACACAGTTTGACGAGATCAGGGGACCCAGTTGCCCTCTTGGCCCCTACATAGGTCCGTCTATGCATTTAGTGTACATGAAAACAAGTGGTACTAAAATAAGTGGGTGTTTTCATTATTTTATTAGATAAATAATTTTGATTATTAGAAATAGAGCTCTCCCATATATCTAGTGTTATCGCTTGTTTAAATTCGGGTTGTGCATGGATCTTGGAGATAATCGAAATCACACTGTAACTCGTACCGAATAAGTTTCGAACTGAAAAAATTCATAGACTATTTGACTTTTTTTCTGAACCGATTATTTTTTTTTTACGAATTTAGATATTTCTCAATTTTTCGAAGCGAAAACCCAGCTGTATCGAACCATAACGAACTGTATTAAATCGAATAATCGAATAATATAATAAATTATAAATTTAAAAATATATTATTCCTAAAAAAATAATTTAAATAAGTATTAAAAATTAAGTTATTCATAATTTTATAGCTAGTTATATTTACCATAAAGAACCCTATATCTAATTATTATATGATTTTAAAAACACAAGTTAGTGAGTTGGAAACAAATTTGATGTAATAAAATCATTTATATTAGTTAGACGTTAATATATTTTGTTCAAATTGAATTTGTTATTCAAAAGATAAAAAAAAAATTCAGTTATTTAAATTGAACTGAATTATTCCGTTAGATCCGATATTTTAAACTGAACTGTCCACAAAAAGTTATATAACTGTATCGTTTTATTTTTTGGATTGATAATAAATACTTATTTTTTAAATAAGCAATTTACACTAATAGAAACAAGGCTTTTTGCCACTAAAAAATGTAGTTACAAAAAATAGAGAGTAGTCACAAAAATACTTTTAGTAACTAAATATCTAAAAGTAGTTACTATAGGGTAGTCACTTATAATAAGATGCAAAAAGTTGTTTTGCAACTACTTTGTAGTTACTAATGTATTTGTAACTACTTTGTAGTTACTAATATATTTGTAACTACAAGTAGTTGCTAAAGAGTTTGTCATATTGTAGCAAATTTGGTTAAAATTATATGAAATATTTTATGTAACTATCTTTTTTAATAACTATTTTGTAATTGCAAAAAACTAAAGACAAATACCCTTTTTTCTTATAATATTAGTATAAATTTAAATATTTTTAGATATTTAATTCACATCGTATCGTGTTAACCCAAATTAGGCTCTCATTGCATCTGTTGTTACTATTTTCATTACTAGTAATATTCCCGTGCGATGCACGGAGGTTTTTTTTCAAAAGTAACGGTTTTAATAAAACTAAATATGATATAATCTAATATTTAAATATGTGATGGTTTTATCCTAATAAAATATATATTTTTTAAAATGTAGGATAAAACATAAATAAAGTTATAAGTAATGTAAATATAAGTCTCGCACGTCATATATGAATTTAATATAACTTACTTTATATATATATAGATTAACATTAAGGTAAATATTCAATATAAAAAAATATTTTTCAAAATGATCATTTTTTATCTTTGAAATCTAAACACACATTTAGTGTGTTTGCATCATTCTTCACCTATGTGCATAATAACTTAATTAATTATGAATATTAAAATAAACATAAATATCTAACTATCAACTCATATTATTAAATAAAATAAACTGGATCATGTTATAAGAAATTTATTTTTCTTTAATTTTTTCCATTTTACTTTAAATATTTGAATTTATCCAAATAAAATTTTAAATTCTAACTATAACTATCGCCCTTTTAAAAAATCTTATTTGAAAGTTTTAGTAATTTACTTGGTATTTCCAATATACAAAGAATAACGATTTAACAAAATAAAATTCAAAAGTTATTCAATAGTTGGAATAACAAAATAATTCAATAGTTGGAATAATGCTCCAATATTTCTTAATACTTTCATATATATTTTGAAAAATTCCAATTAAATTATACATTTATATTGCAAATAGTAGATTCATTTAAAGATTCCAATAAAAGAAAAATGCTTAGGTTGCAAACTGTGAAAAAAGAAGAAGACATAATTGAGATTGGTTAAGGCGGGAGTATTGTTTAGGTTGCAAAGTCTAAAATACATATAGTTCTAGTTGATTTATTTTGCTTATTTAAAAGAAGTTTAGTTGCAACTTTTATAATTTATAGTATAGGTTGCAAAATGTAATTATTTATAGAAAAATAACATTAATATATCTCAAATATAAAAAATTTTAAGATTAATTATCATATATAATAAAAAGAACAATGATATTTTATTTGGATCATATGTAATGTAAAGTTTAGTACTTTTCTCATTATGTCTCTGTTTTTATTTTATATTTAACTTTTAATTTATCTAAATAAACTATCAAGTTCAAATTGTAAATATTTAATTTTTTTTTTATAACGTTGAATTTTCATTTGCAACTTTTAACATTTCATTTGGTGATTTCGAATATACTTAAATAAATTTTATTTAATAAAATCTTATTTTAACAAAATAATATTCAAAATTTATTTAATGATTCGAATAACAAATTAAAGTTTTTGATTACTTCAAAATATTTGAATATTTTCGTATTTTATTTGGCATTATGAATTATTTTTATAAATGTTATAGTCTTCTTATAAATATTTTATTTATTTGAAGATAAAAATTGATTAATGCGAACAAATTTATTTAGATTGTTAAGAGTAAAAACGGCATTCGATGTTGATTTGTGCGACCAAGTATAAAAAAGGCATTGAAGTTTTACTTTAAGTAAAAAATTAAAAAGAGTGTCCAAATATAATAAAAGTCATAATTTAGGCTGCAAAGAATAAATTTTCTTAAAAGACTATTTTTAACAAAATACACATTATTAAAAATATAAATAAGTAATTAAAAATAATTTCAATAACAATTTTAATACACACACACACACACATATATATATATATATATTGAAAGCTTCTGTACTTTCGTGATAAGAAAATATTTTAGCAAATTTGATGATTTAATAAGTTGATTATAAAATAGATATTATTGTTTTGCCTTTGATTTTCATTATTTAAACAATGGATTTTCTCCCTGCATGACTTAAATAAATAAAAAAATACTCATACTTTTTATAAATAAATTATTTTACTAATTTTAGTTGCAACTAAAACCAAAATATTATAGTCCAATTCACAATAAACATCAATTCTAGCACAAATAATTAACCAACAAACAATTTGTTTATTCGAATTAAATATCTCAATATAATATATGTGATATGGATGTCGAATCGAAGACCGTGAAAAGATGAATAATTTGGTATATTATGCATTAAAATCGGATTAAAAATGAAAAAGTTATGTTTGTTTTAAAAAAGTAAAAAAAAATTATAAACTTACCAAAAATAAGAAAAAAATTATCAATTTTAGTCTAAATTTTTGGAGGGAAAGTTAAAATTACATTAATGCCCTCCATTTTAGTTTTTTATATATATAGATTATTCGCATAAGTTGTTTCGTTTCTATTCATCATCTGTATCCAGTTTTTGGTGGGGACGGAAAAGATATGAAACATGGGTACGCATGCATATATGCGTTAAAAAAAATGATGACTACATCAACATCCCATTTGTGTGATGTATCATTTCCCAATCGCCGAAAGCAGCCGGCACTGCTTCAACAACATATATTTTTAAGTAATACAGATAGACACTGTAGCCATCTCAGGGCTTGTTTATCCTTTTTTTTTTTTACTTTTTTTTGTTGACAAATTAATCATAAAAGATATATGAAATTTATTTTTTCCTTCATTTAATTATTCTCACCTTCAGCCTCACACACTTAAGTGTAACATACATTATATTGTGTATTTCTACACGATATCGTTTACATATCGGGTGCACGATATAATATTATCGTGTACACATCGTGTATATGGTAATATTATTTTCTATGACCGTGTGCACGATATAAAATTATAGAGTACATGTGTACACGATATATAATTATTGTGTACACAATATAATGTTATCGTGTACACGATAATATTTTATCTATACACAATATAAAATTATCGTGTACCGATAATATTATTTTCTAAACATGTATACGATATAAAATTATGAAACACTATATAATATTATCGTGTACACGATATTATCGTCACTCACAATCAATCACATAAAAAACTCTCTACATAAAGCAATGACAAGATATGGAGTACAAGTAAATATGACTACTCTGTCAAGACAAAAGTTAAATAAGCAGAAAAGTATGCAGTGAGCCTCTGACAGGTCCCTGCACACCAGTTCCACTATATAAATAATAAGATAATTTATTTCTCTTGTTGAAGGTGTGGGGCGGTAGGTCCACTATAAGAAAAATGATTATTAGTTGTGGTTCGTACAATACTTTATTGATTCATCTATAGTGTTATCGCGTTGAATTTTTTGGTATATGAAAATTTTATTTCGTCATCATAAAAAAATTTCAGATATACTAAATTTTGAGTTAGTATCGGTATATATCGTTATATACTTACAGTCGATTATTTACAGTATACTGTTAGAAATTTGATATACCGAAATATTGATCTACCAAATATTAAAAAAATCAGTAAAATGATATATACCGAAATACTAATTTTTTTGAATTCGCATATCTTTCAAACCGTTATCATACCGTATCAAAAATTCAGTATATCGAAAATTTCGATACTTTCAGTAACTTATCGATACAGTATGTGCAGTATTTTGGCGTTTTAATATTTCAGTCATTTTCTCCACTGAGATAATAAAAAAATTATTTCAAATAATAAGTATTTGGCATAAATCATTGTTAGAGACAATATGCATCACTAATAAGTTCTCTTAATAACTAGGTCACAAATATTATTATTTGAAATGATAAAAGTCGCCTCAAATGCGTATCAAATATTTTTTGCAGCAATTAGTTATGTCTAAAAAATATAAGAATCAGCTCCTTTACAACATAATATTTTCTTTGATTCAATTTATACATGATATGTGTATATGATGATATCACCAGTACTTACAATAATTATGTGGCGTGAGTAGTGAAATACTCGTAGAAGATGTACCAACAAGATTTGCATTCCATTAGATGTGTGCCATGTGAAATGCCACTTGAAATCAATGGTTTACCTTTTCTTTATTTTCATTAATTATTTGCATAATACACATAAAATAAGAGTCAGGCACTACCTGCAAAGGAAAAATTCATTTCTTGGTCAGGTAACTTAGTGTGAGTCCGAAAAAAGTCATGTATCTTGCGGCATATCAATTTTGATCTTGCATATTAGGAGATTATCCAATTTGAAAATATTTTTTTTTTGCGGGAATCCCAAATCTTATCGGAAAAAAGCATGTGCGACGCACGTGCTCATAAAATTGGGAGTTTCCGTATAATGTTGACATGGCAAGAATTGATATTAACGTGGAGTTGATTATTTATTTAAGATGCCTACTTGGAATGCCGACTAGACGTCAGCTTATTCCAAATTATTATACATCAATTAAAAATGAAAAATCTTAAAATAAAAGAATAGATTCAATTAAAATTAATTAATAAAATTGTCGAAATTACAAATCTGCGGATCATCTTCTTTGTCTTCTTCGTCGAGTTCTGCAGATTTGCGCAATCGTTAAGTCGTTCTTCTTCGTCAACTTCTTCTTCTTGCTTATAATCGTCTGCACCCATATATGCAAAATCATCTTTTTAATCTGCAAGACGACGGTGATAACCAACTTGAAATTGCTCGACAAATCCCGCTTGATAGAGTATACGATGGGCTCCGTCAAAGTGTTTGGCGATGGAGGCGTGTAGGGGAGAAGGGCGGGTGAGAAAGACCAAATCTTACTATATAATAGAGGAGAATTCTATATAAAAGCAAATTAAACATATTTTCTGTTTATTTTACTTTCAATTGGTAGGTATAAATCATAACTAACATAATAAGAGATTTATATATATATAATAAAAGAGAATCCAATATAAAAGCAAATTAAACATATTTTCCGTCTATTTTACTTTCAATTGATAGGTATAAATCATAACTAACATAATAAGAAATTTATATATATATATATATATATATATATATATTGTAAAGATATATTTATATAGTAAAATCTTTCTAAAATTAGTTTCAAATTTAAACTTTGTTGAAAATTTACTATATAAAAATATTATAGGTGACAACTTTTGATTAATTCATTTTTTAATAAAAATAAATTAAATTAAAAATCAAATAATTACCGATTATTTTTTCTATTTTCAATTTTTTTGTTCAATAATTTAACTTTAATAACTTTCCTTACCAATAAACATATTTCAAATCGTGCATCGCACGACGGGAAATTCTAGTAAAGAAGATAAACAAGAAAAATAAGAAAATAGAAAAACTAAAAGTTAAAGAAATAAATTAATCTTTAATAATAAAACAAATCAGATTATTATTTAAAAAATTAATTATAGATTGTTGTTTAAATTTTGCGGTTATTATAAAAAAATAAGAAAAACTACAAATATATATATATATATATATATAATATTGTTTTTTAACATGTTTTTTTTTTTTTTTTTTTACTTTAATAAACATTATCACTAATACTTTTTTTTTTTTTTGAACAAGGAAAACTTATATTAATTAGTGATGAAAAGCTTCGTCCAACACAATATGTTCGATTGAGGACGGACATTCCCCAACCACATTATCAAGACTATTCAAGGACAAACTAATTTGTGCCAAATGATGGGCAACACAATTAGCCGATCGCCTAACTAGACTAATATGGAAAGAAATAAAGCGAGAACTAAAAGATAGAATAGAGGTAATAAAACTACCCAAATAACTAAACTCCTCACTTCGTGCTTTCAGCTTATGAAACAGAGTAGCGTTGTCGACTTCAACGATCAATTTGCTAACCTGAAGGTTTACCGCGCTCCTCACCCCTTCAAGACACGCTGCGGCCTCAGCGATATCAACGCTAAGGCTCTCTTCCAGTCTTCTTCTCCCGGTTTGTATCACCCCACCATCTTCATCCCTAAGGACCCAACCAAGACCTGTTCCTGCCCCATCCACACACGAGGCATCAGAATTCAGTTTTGCTAAACCTATACCCGGAGGCTACCAAACTGTCGCCACTGTTGCGCCATGAGGCTTTCGGGCAGGCATTTTCGCCGAAGTGAAGTTAGCCAGGGTTGTCGCTGCAATTCTGTAGCAGCTACTATGGTCCATCTCCTTCCCGTCAAATACCAAGACATTTCTCGCCCTCCATGCCATCCACAACAGCATACAGGACATCTTCTCGGTCTCTTTCAGCTTGACACTACACTTCATTCCATTAATGCCACGTTTGATAACTTGTTGGGAAGCCCCAAAATTTTGATGCTACGTACGCGCCACTTCGATCAATTAAGTGATTTCCGATAAAATTTGTCCTTAAAATGAATCATATCTTGACAAACATGACCAAAATTAATATTTCGCGAGATACATGACTTTTCTAAATTCGCCCCTGTATTACAGGATTAAAAAATATATTTTTCGTACCTGCAAAAGTAACATAGAATTCCAGAATAAAAGTGGGTCGAAGTAGATGTGGCAAAATATTACGGCCTAGCTGGCTCAGTATTTTTTACAGCCTAGCCCAATGGGTCGGCTCAGCTGGCTCGACATTTTTTATGGGTTGAATCATAGAAATCTTGACCCGAAATACTATTTGCCCCAGACATAAATTTTTCTAAATCCACCCTACATTACTGGACTAAAAGATAAATTTTCCCTATCTGCAAAAGTAGCATAGAATTTCTCAAATCAAAGTGGGTCGGAAGTAGAGGTGGAAAAATATTACGGCCCAGCTAGGCCGATATTTTTTACGGTCCGGCCTGATGGCCTGCCTAGCTGACCCGATATTTTTTATGGGTTGGGCCATAAAAATCTTGGCTCAAAATACTGTTTAACCCGATAGTTCCGACTCAGTGGTCCAACACTCCAATGGGTCGCGAGGCCTACCCAATAATCTCAGTATATTATAAGGGAATAAATTGGGTGGAACTAACTAATTTTACATCTAACCATTTCTCTAACCAACCCGACCTAATCTAAAATATAGTATTGATCCGACGAAGTAGATCCAATCGAGTCGGAAGAGATTTGAAGAGGAGCCCAATTCCCAAGTCAAAGGAATCCAGCATTTCCATAAACAGAAAGCTTCTTCAATACCATATCCTGTACCCAATGATGAAAATATCGTTTTCTCGAAAATATCGACGTTTCAAATTTACGAAAATTTTAGTGAAATATCGATATCGGTAGAAATATCGGTATAATTATAAAAAAAAGGAAATATATTAAAAAATCTGAAAATTTAACATGATATTTTTTAAATTATTATAACAAACTTAAATACATATACGCGTCTTAAAATTTGATAGAATTGGATTTATTTACAACCAATTCATAAATATAAAATAATATAAATAATGAGTGGTAATATAAAATACATTTTGACCTTTTTTCATACAACATTACTAGTTACTAATACGAAAATATTATATTAAAAATCTGAAAGTTTAACAAAATATTTTTAAAATATTATAATCAACTTTAATACATAAATTTATCTTAAAACTATAAACAAAACAAAGTATTTATAAAAATACATGTAGTCAAGTATAATAATAATAAATTGAAAAGTTGTATACAAAATTTTCGATTACTTATTCAATTTTATGAGGGGGGCAATTCTTGCTTATTTGATTTTAGATGAAAAAGTAATTATATTGATTCTATGAAGATCTTACAACAAGATGTTGACTTGGTTCGGCTATTAGATTTTGGAGCTCTCTTCAATGCATCCTGGATTCGAATCCAACTCTTGCCTTTAGAGTTGAATTTTTGTACAGGAACTATCTCGCCGAGAATGAGGCGAAATTATCCTAAATCTCGCGAGAAAATGATAATCTTGATTATGCTAAATCTCGCGAGAAAAATGACAAAATCCTCTTACAGCCATTTTTCATCTCGGCCAGCCTATTTTCGCGAGATTTTGGCAAAATCTCGCGATATTTTCATCATTGATTGTACCCACGCCGTGTCATCATTGACTCAAAAAATCTATGTTTAACTAACACTACAACACAAACAAGATTTTTTTGTGAAACATGTTTTAAGCGATAATTGTTGTCCCCACACTAAAAAAATAATCTTTAAAATACTCCTTCCGTCTCACCTTATCTCACACCCTGGAAATTCGGCCTTGGCTTACGCAGAAAATTTCGGATTATTATTACTCCGGCACTTGGCACTTGGAGGAGAGGTTTGTTGCAACTCACCCAGCTATAGTTCGAGACATCACTTCCTATACCCCGCTTGCCTCGGATAGGGATGCCTTTGTTTGGACGGGTTCTAAGGAAGGCGAGGTGTCCTCAGCGGTGGCATATCAGCATTTTCGGCCCCAATTCCCGAGGCCTTCATGGGCCTCTTGGATATGGGCACCTTTTATTCCTCCTTGCAGGTCTTTCTTCGTCTGGAGGGCGATATATAACAGGCTCCCAACTTGGGAGGTGTTGCAGGCACGGAATTTCCAGGGTCCGTCTATATGCCTGCTCTGTTGCAAGGAAGGGGAGTCTCTAGACCATTTACTTACTTCTTGTCCTTTTTCTGTTTCAGTCTTAAGTCGTATATGCTCAGCCTTTGGAGTCAGTGTTGTGCTGGATAACAGATTCCACTGTCTGCTTTTGCAGGTAATGCAGGAACCATTTAGCTCCCAGATACAAAGTCTTTGGAGTGTAGCGGTGGTGACTTATGTCTGGGCGATTTGGGCGGCGCAAAACGGAGTCGTTTATGAGGATCGACGGACTAGTTCTACACAGATTCTGATGTTCATTTGGACTGCCTTACGCGAGGCGTCCACTTTCCACAGAGGGTACACGACCGGTACAGTTGCGGAGCTTGCGTGTCTTAGTCGGCTGCGGATTGCACCGATTCTGAAGCCTGCTCCCACTTCACGCCGAGTGAGTTGGCATCCTCCTTGGCCTAGTTGGGTGAAGATCAACATAGATGGCAGTTCTACTGGCGCACCGGGGGACATCTTTGGCGGGGCGATCTACAGAGGATCGAATAGGTTGATTCTCGGAGGGTGGTCATCCGAATTTGGGGTTGGCTGCGCATTTGGAACTCGAGGCTTCTATTCTTGCATTTGAAGTTGCTTACGACAACAGATGGAGATACATTTGGCTCGAGTGTGACTCCGTAACAGTGGTTTCCTTGTTTGCAGGGCTCTCCCCTTCGATCCCATGGCGTTTGCGAGCTCGCTGGTCGAGAGTACGTGATTGGTATGATCAGCATCACTTGGTTGTCTCACACATCCACCAGGAGGGTAACCAAGCAGCGGACGCACTCTCCAAACTTCATGTTCCGTATGTTTGGTTCCATCAACTTCCGGAGTATATCGTTCAGTTGGCGCTGCAGGACTACACAGAGGCCTATGTCCGACAGACGACCTGGTTCTTTGGGTTGGTACTCTTTTTCCTTCGTACGGATTTCCCACTAGGTTTTGTCGGGCAAAGGTTTTTTAATGAGGCCAACCTTCCCAGTGCTAGCTATTGTCATGTAATAGCAGCACTTGCATGGTTTTCCATGTTCCATGTTTTATTCGTTGTAGACTGATCACTTTTTCTATATATAATATCGATTAGCTCACACCCTTTAAAAGGGAAAGTTATAACATAATCTACACCCTCAAAATATCCACCCTCAATCAACCTTTGAAAAATAAATAAAATCTCAAAAAATAACTTTTCTTAATATTTGTGTCAACCTACCCTGTGCAAGATAAGGTGGGATGGAGGGAGTAATAAAAAAGTGATCTTAAATAATGAGTATTTCTAGAGATTTTTGTGATAAGAGATGGTCACAAATAACTTAATTTGTGACCATAATTGTGGTATTAAAAATGTTATACAAAAACCTCTTTTATTGTAGTGCTAATAATAAGTTTATGTGACGACTCATCACTCAAATTATTTAAGATTATTTTTAAATTTTTTCAAGCGACAATTAATTGTTGCAAAAAATATTTCAAATATATTTGAGACTATTTTTGTCGTCTCAAATAGTATTATTTACGATAAGATATTGAGATGACTAATTAGTGACGACATGTTGTCTCTAATAATGTCATTGTGTCAAATACTTTTTATTTGACATATTCTTTTTGTTGTTTCAAATAATATTTTTCATGTAATGAAATGACACCAGATTTATAAAGTTGAGACATCAGTATTTCTACATACTAGACAATATAAGACCAATTCAATACGGTACGGTAAAAAATAAGGCTAACCTAATTATCCAATAAAGGTCCAATAAGGCTCCATAAGTTATTTTTATTAGTCTTTACAAGTTCATCTCTATTTGTTGTGATTTTTAACCGCGGAAAATTACAAAACTTGTCAATTAAGTATGCTAAACTTTTTTGTTCATCTCTATGTCTTCTTAAGTGAAGTTTGAAGTTAAATTTGGTCGAGTCAAGTCAAGTCGTTGTACGAACTTAAATTCATGTGTTAATGGTACTCAATGTTACTCACATTCTTATTGTATCACTCTATCATGTCGATGTGATAATAATTCGACACACAATCTAGCACCCTCACTTTTTCATGCTTAAATAACAAAGCGCCTTCATATTATTATGCAATTATGTGATTGATTTGGACTAACCAACTACATCACTGTAAAATTCCCTTGAGGGATGTGAGTGGATATATTACACAGGCCCTTTGTATAGTTGATTTAGAACATATTCTTTACCAATATTATTTATTTATTTATTATTAGATTTTGTTAAAGTAATGAAAAGCATATATACTTTGAGCTGATTTGGAGCAGCACAAGACTTTTGACTAATATCACTCAATTTTTGTCGAGCTATTATTGGTTGATCATCAGTTTGTCAACAGTGCCAATGTTTATGAGAAATTCTCATTTCCTTACTGTAAACTTTGCCCTAACCAAACAAGCTTTACATACAGGTTTTTTTAATGTGCCCTCAAAATTTAATTTTATCTAATTTATATCCCATTAGACGGAATTTTATGAACTCTTAAAAAAGGTTAGCTACGATATTTCTGATTTCACTTTCTATGTAGGCAACTAACTAACTAATTTCAGAAAAGGTCTTTCCATCCAAAATATAATTAAATATTTTATCGGCCTGGTTTCTAACTATTATTATTGTAAAGCTTATCCTTTTTTTGAAATAATGGAAATTTGTTAAGATTATTTTGTACGTTTGTGGTTAGCGAACTACATATTTAAAGAGGTTTCCAAATTAAATACCAACAAAATTAATGTTTCCAGAAGAGATCGGACTATAAAGGGTCCGACCCACAAGAAGATAATTATTCAATTTGTTTATCTTCATCTTTTTAGGGAATTTTATATATATTTCGTTAAGTCGGTAAAGTTGTTACACTTTAAATTTATCTAGCTAGCACATTAGGTGGAGTATAATTTAAAAAAATTAGCAATTAGCTATCTCTCAAAGCAATTCTAGATTAAGTGAGATAAAATACGTGAATATATCTTCAAAAGCAGAAAGAATCAATAAACATTCTCATAAAATGGAATATTGGAATCACATGGCCATCTTTTAAAGAATTAAAGTGGGATCCCATATTCTGAAAGAAAAAAAAAAAAAAAAAAAAAAAAAAAAAAAAAAGGTGCCATTCACATTGAAAGGATGGGGAAAGAGGAAGCTGGCATCACCCTATCCATCAGATCCATTATTCATTTATTTATTGAGAAAGCTATCATTGATTCTTGAATTTCATGTAACTACTGAAATCTCAATCCAAATCTAACGCATGCTCTTCTTGGAAGCTAATAGTAGCTAACAATTATAAGTACATATATTTTAGATCTACAACTTGAAATAATGAACATATTATTTCAAATGGTTAGTTTTGGGGATTCTTGTGTACGGCATAATTTTATTTCGTATGATAGAGATAATTTTAATTTTTAAATAGGGTTAGAGCTTGAATATAGCATCGGTTCCTATTTTAATTATTAATTATACCCACCATATAAAATGGGATATGTATGGCCATCACACACATATTTTTGTTGGTAGGTTTTCTTATTAAATAAAAGAAAAATAGGCATTATTTCCAAGTCATGTATGTTTCTAGGTACTTATAGATACAATCATATAACGAACTTCGATTGTGTATCTGTTGTTGTCTGTGTCATAATGGATCGATCTGAAATTACTTTTTGTTTCATAATTTTTCGCTAATTCATTTTTTGTTCCAAAAGTTATTATTTTAATTTCATCTCGTAACTAAATAAATTGCTCGGATTTGGACCAATTTTCATCGCTGATGAGCGAACCGGGCGAAAAAGTACACTTGACTGTCACGTGAAATCACTTTTCGTCCTATAACTTCGGTTCATTCGATTTTGTCCCAAAAAAAGGTTAGTGTCAGTGCCACGTTAATTAAAATCAGCTGAAAGTTGGTGGCACATGTGATTTTCAAACCGATTTGCTCATCAGCCGCGGAAATTGGGCCGAGTGCGAGCAATTTTTATGATTATTGTACGAATCTGAAAAAGCAACAAGTTTAAAGAATAAAATGAACGAGCAAAAAGTATGGGAAGAAAAGTAGTTTTAGCCCAAAGAAAAGCATATATTTTTATACGGCCTTTCATTAGAGTGATGTATTTAAACTTGCACTTAGTGCACCATGCACACCATACATTGTGTTACGTTAACCATGTATGTACTTGTATCGCATTGATGAACATTGAAATGATCATTTTCCTCACGTATTTCAACTTCATGTTTTGTTGTGAATTATGATTGTTTTATATGTTTAAATGCAATATCATGTAAAAGTGTATTTTCGGGTCAATTTTTCTTTTGATATGATTTGATGCATTTTTAGTGTTTTTGAGATGAATTGTAAGGGTTAGGAAAATCTAGAAGCTTAAGGAAGCTATTTGCCCACAATTCCTCATGTCGGCCCGTATATTGAGGCTTGAATAGGCCCTACTCGGGTCTGGGCTTGGCCCGACGCTAAGGTCTTCAAGTCATGAATAAAAGTTTTTAAGAAGTTTGATTGAAAAAATGTGTGAAAAGAGGCCAAAATGACGAAGAACAGAGACGGTGCACGCTAGGGGAGGACTAAAAGGCTCAGCGTTTGACGATAATACTGCCGCCGATACCGTGAAGGGTACCGATACCGGTATAACCCATTGTATTCGAGTACCATTTTGGGTACCACACCAATATTAGGTGTGGTACCCAAATCTGAGTACCACCTATTTTCGGTCGAAATATTGCAGCTTCGTGTTTCGATCATATCTTCTTCATTCGAGGTTGGATAGAGAAGATTCAAGTTGCTACAGATAGCGGAGATAAAGATGTACAATTTTGTAGTTCAATTCGAAGACTAATTTTGGACATAAAATTCTCAAAATCATCGAGAATTCTGATCAAGAACAATCGAGAAGTTCGACTCAAGTTAAATGAAAATCAAGCATTCTCTTGTAGTCTTTTACATTCCTAACCCTACTAAAAGGGTACTTTCAGCTATTTTAAAGTTCAGTATTTTAGGGTTTGTATTCAATAAATACCCACTCCCTTCTCTTTACCACAAGCTCGTTTTTTATTTTCACTATCCACTAGTTTCTTAGAGTTTTCATATTTTTAGCTAGGGGTTTTCACCTTCTTCAAAGGGTGATACCATCTTTTGGTGAAGAACTTTTAGAATACTCAAGGACTTGTGATAACCTTTATGTATTGAAGTCTTTCAATAATTCTTCCATTATTGTGCATTTCTTATCTCTATTCTTTCTATGTTTTATTATATTATTACTTGATGATGTTGATGATTGATTATGCTTTGATGTTTGTAAGTAGTTTACTTGTTTTCCAAAAGCTAAGGAGTAGCCCAAGCTTTGGGATTGATGAATTTTTGATTGATTCTTTCATTTGTTATGGGTTGTGATAACTTAAGGTTATAATTAAATTAATATGTAATGATTTCTATAAATTTACGTGTTGACCCATAGGCTTAACCGTAGCTTATCATTTGATGGCCTAACAAACGAAATTCTTAGTTGTGCATTTGGGAGAGGACATTTTGACCCCCTAGGCTCGGAGTTGCTTCCCGTTCGAGACTTGTTCAATTTGAATCCTAAAATGCGAATAGATGCTAAAACTATGACTTAAAACAAGTGGGTGACGAATTAGCATTGGATAATTCTAGTATTTGAGACCTTAATGATGTAGGGGAGACCCAAGGGATAAGCTACATGGAGAAGAGGAGTAGAGTCTAGGGAACGATTATTGTGATGGGCAAAATTGTCTTGTGCTTGTGTGCAGTAATTACACATCCACATCAGTCTTTAATGTTGGAGAATTCAGTAAAAGATGCATTACGTAATGTATACCCCCCCTCCACCGATTTGGGATCGATTCATAATTCCTAATTTGTGTAGGTAGTCTACATAGGATCTCGTATTTTTGTCTATCTCTAGGGAGTTAGGAATACCTCATTTCTTTCCTAGAATTACACCTGATTGGGACGCATTTCAGTTTGGAATTCAATCACAACAAACTCACAACAATGTCTTTTAATCGTTTTGATATATCAACCCTACTTGGCTTTGGTAAAATTGAAACTTTGGGGAACTCTTTTCCTTGATTGGTTTACATCTTTTGCATACCTTATTTTAGTATCTTATGATAAAACCATTTATTGAATTGTTAAACTTACATCGAACATATGACTTAACTAGGATACACGGAGAATCCTCCATGTGGAGATGGTAACTCTTTATACTACCTCTATCACAAATTGTACGCTTGCAATTTGGAAAACCGTTTTATTCTTATTATATTGGAGTTATTTTCATGACAAGTTCTAGTATAGTAGTGGTCGAAAAACAGTCGGTGCATCACACATAGACGAACATATAGCTTGAAATATGTTAAAAAATGTATAGTTGCCATGTAACTCATTGGATTGTCTTAATGGAGGCAACGCCTCCAACCCCTTCCACGTGTTTTTTAAAGGCGTGGCCTCCAACCTCATCAATTAGGGGTCAAGGTGCTCTTTTGGATTTAGCGTCGCCTCAATATTCTCTCTCTCTTCTCTGAAATGGAAATGACCTCTCTCTTTCTCTCCTGATCTCTTGTTTTCTGTCTCATATCAGGACTCTTCTCTGCTCCCATCTCTCTCACAAAATTGAACGAATCTTATGTTGTTTTTGCTAAGGTTCTGCAAAATGTCTTAAGAAACCATTAGATTTCATGTTTTAAATTTAAAGTACTAAGCTCTATTTTAGGCATGCAAGGCCATAATTTATGGCGTGTCGTCGCTGCTCAACAACCCTTTTGTGTTGAGCTTTTATTCTTGAGCTTTTATTCTTGAGCTTTTGGGATATTTGGTTTAAATTTTCCCCAACCTACAGAAGGGAATCTCTAGCATTTTCTTTTTTTTTTTTACCCCTTCCCTTGTTGCCCCCTTTTGTGATGTATTGTATGTTGCTTGCTTAGCTCTTGCCAAGGTGGATTTTGTCTGTATTTACTGCTTTTTATGCCAATAATTTTTTTCTTAGGGTTTAGGTGTAATATTTGTATTTCTGTTTCTATTTCCGAGTCCTTTAGGTTTTGACCATGTCCGCCCCACAATCACACACCAACACCACCTAATCCTCTACTGTAAAATCTGTATACAAGCTTCGTTCGCCGCAGGCCTTGTGTTTGGAGATTGACACAACACACACATAGTGCACTCGGGGGGTACTTTGTATGTATATTCTTTGGAGATCGAAGAGGGAGAGGTGGTCGTGTAGGTTCTGTGCTCCAATACGAGTTTTTGAGAAGTAGCTCTTCTTAATTTTTGCCTAAAACTAGGGTGCTCTTGAGTGTTGCTCTTCAAAGTTTTTCCTGGTTTCATGTACTCCAAATTGAAATCTCATGTCCCTATTTTTGTACCTTAGCATGTTATTTTTAAAAATATTCTGGTTTTGGAATATGTATCCACGGGCAAACTAGTATGTTTACTTCAATTTTGTGTGAGTTTTGCCTTGTTTGTTCGTTGTAATTATCTATCTGTGATATATGCAGTATTTGATCTGTGTCTGCCCTATTTATGATTTATGTGGTATATGCAGCAATGGATTTTCTTTTGTTCCCTATTTGTATTGATCCCATATTGAGTGGTCAAATGATCGCTTATTCCTTGATTTTGGCCTGTTATGCGTAAATAAGAGAGATTTTCATTTATGGGTCCTGAGTGAAAGTGATGTTTTGTATGGTTGAATCATATTCTCCACTCTTTACAGTTCGGTTAACCAAATATGGGTTTCTTCCATCCTTTGAGTGGAAGAGTAAAACATTCATGTGTTGTACGGGATTGGTGTCTTGTTTTTGTTGTTTGGTGCTTTGATTTGGTAACAAAGATGCTTGGTTGAAATGCAGTTTGCTAAACCTATGTTCATGTGTTATAGTTCACGCTTTAGTGTGGCATGTCTTATTCTGTGTACGTGTTTTGTACATTCTCCATGTGTACTATGTCTATTTTGTATTCTTGGGGTCCAGGGTTTCATTATAGGATTGAGTATTATGGTGTCTAACAACAAATATGATTGCTCAATCTTTTGTTATTTGGAAAACTAATTGCTAGGGTAAGCAACGAGCAATCCAAAATTTTGTTTAGCTACTTAGCTCCAACGAATTAGGATTCGATGAAAAATCTTTTAATTAGCCCTATTCTAGAATAAGTTGCTAATTTGTATCAATTGTAAAGGTAAAACAATGTACACACACACACACACACACACACACACACATATATATATATATATATATATATTTTTAGATTGGTATAAAGATATATGTTCTCTAATGTTTATATTTGTGATTCTGATTTCACATATTTACAAAGGTTGTAGCTATATCAGATATGACCCTAAGATGATTCTATATTTAACTCTTATTAACTTGAAAAAACCTCGAACAGGAAAAAAATTATTGAGTGAACCCAATGATTATAAACTGAACTCGAACTGGCAAAATATTTAAGAAATAATTGCATTACGGACAACTAGACTAGATTGTTGATTTGATTGTGGTTTTTCTATGAGGTCGGCCATTGATTGCTCTAATTTCTATCAGTTATACTGCAAGTGTTCGATGTAGTAGCAGCTAGTAGCAAGGAAGGTCCTATCCCACAGAGACTAGTGAAGATGACCTAACCAGATTACTAAAGATGTATTAATACTAAAATATCTAGGCGAATCAAATACTGAATTATTTTGTGGTTATCCTAATTACTAATGACAAGACCCTAAACAATAGTAACATAATGACGAATTAGTAACTAATTGCAAATAGTTAACTAGCACAAAATTCAATAATATAAAGCTATCTTAGGATATTCGATTTAAGAATTAACTATTGTGCGACCATGGACAACCGCACATGCAAATAGTTATAACTGCCCAAGTTCCTTTTATTATGAGGCTTCACGATTTAGTATCTCAAACCCCCTTTCAAAGCGCTTAAGGAATGGATCATAGACAATAGACCAACTTCCCGGAAGAAGTGTTTATGACATCTAACAATGCCTAGGAACTACCCCGACAATATATCATTACTCTTCCGATTTGTTAGACATCTTATGTTATGTTTCGTTTAATCTTCAATACCCTCACCTTTCAGTATCTTAGGTATTTTATTCGTGGGTTCTAGATTAAGTGATCGGATGAACCTAACAACAATCATATCGGAACACAACGAACACATAAAAATCATGGATCACATATAAACTTCATGCACAAATCAACAAAAACAAATACTATTATAAAAGAAAGCATTTTTGTAATAATAACGAGATAAAAGGGAGAAATATTACAAATCACTGATGAAGACGATAGAAATAATCTCTTTCTCCTTCCTCAGCACCCTAACTATTACTCTTGAAACTTTATAAAACTCTCTATCGTAATATTATTGTTGATGACTGACTCTTTGACAAATAACTATGCTTAGGTATTTATAAGAGCACACAACAATAGGTTAAAGAACGAATCAAATCGGATAAAATCCTTTTTACACACGGCTCTCTTTAGTATCGATGGTATTTTGCACGACCGAGCAAGATTTCTTCTTGATCGAGAATATGTTCTTCAACAAGTATGATTTTGGCCCTATGTCATTTGGATGACCGAGCAATAATTCTGCTCTATCGAGCAAATGCTTCCGGAATTTATTCTCTTTTTATATCTTCCATCTGGGCCTATCCAACTTCAGCCTATCAAATGGCTCTTTTAAGCCTAATTCTTTGTTTCCTTCTATCCAAGCTTCCTTTCACTCGTTTGACATCAGGATCTCAACGTTGCTCCAAATAAGCGTTGTTTTGTACTGAAAACACTACAAAATAAACAAACAAGTTAAATACATCAAACATATGACAAGGGTTAGGAAGTACTGCTTCATGTATTTTTGCACAGTTTATCTATGAATAGATGCCTAAAAAAATTACATAAAATATGGAGTGATCAATGATAAGGGAAGAAAAAATTGGATTAGTTTTTGTAAAAAAAGAATAATAAGTATAATAAATACAAAATTTCAACATAGAATTTATATGAACGTTTTAATAGTCATTTACTAGAAAGGATAAAAATATAGGGCACATAGTTATGAGCTAACTAAACTTTATCAAACTCAAGCCTTGATAATGGACATAAAATACATAACATGGTCTACCTTGGTAAGATATTTCGTTTTAGGTATAACACAATTTACTTTGATGCCGCAAAACACCCGAAATAAAATGAAATGGTCATCGGACCTAAACTTAAACTGAAGTCCTGGATAATTCTCTCTCTCATAACTTATTAAAACTCGTAACGTGCTTTATGAACCCCATTGACCCACTGGATATAATGTAGAAATTAGAAATATTTATACTTAATTTAGATGAAAGACCTGATAGCCTAGGCGAAAGAGGAAGGGTATGGTCTGCCCTGTTTGAGGATAGAGTTGTTTAGACTCAACAAATAGAGAGGGATCTAATCGAACTGTGCCGTACGGAATGGCTATGTGGAAATTATCTTAGGTAGTCCTTCAGTACGAACACCTTAATTAGAATAACAAACAGGTTGAATGACATCAAACTCAGTGTTGAAGGTGTATTGCAAAATCTAAAGAACTTTAATCATGTTGCCTTGACCGGTATCTAATGATTAAGACTTGGCAGGCCTTTTGGTGTAACAAACTAGCACTTAAAAGAGTTTAAGCTTCTGTTGGGGTAAATGAGGAAGTGAATCCGGCCAACTATAAACCCAGACTTTATCATGGGGAGATAGATCTTTCTTTAGATGATAAACATGCCATTGATGTTGAAGTATGCCTAAGATGCCAAAAATTAGGACAGGTATATGATTGCCCAACTAAAAAGTGTCAAGCAAATAAACAATCGGCATTACCATGTAAAGCATGCTTAATTTGCATTGATCAGTGTATACGTTGTAGGTGGTGCTTAATAATAAGCATTATCAGGAGACATTGCATTTAGAGTTTCATTATTTTGATTGCTTGGAGAAGCTCATTTAGGATGGGGTCCAAATAGCAAACTATATTTTCCTCCATAGCTAAGCAATTTGACGCCTTGAAACATTAAGTTATAATGGGAACACCACGGTTGGCTCTGCGTTTAAAGAAGTTGTTGAAGAAGTAGAGGAACTGTGGGATATTGTTTCTGATATTTGTTTTAGAAATCGGTGCATGATAAAAGCATTGCATGACAGACTACAACTAGTATAAGCCCAGTTTAATAGGTTCTGGTTAGAGTTGAGCTCCGCTTAATGGAGCCGCGTATTTGATACGTGAAACTCAGAGTATTGTACTTCGGGTCACTTGTCCCACTTTCCATGTACCACTTGTGTCCCACTACTAAAATTGTGCGGTGTCAATAGTAGTTATTGTCTATTGAGCTAGTGCTAGTATTTGGTAACATTGTGAAACAGCATACTGGTGATTAAAATATTAGCCTGCGAGAGCTACATGGTGCCTGCCCGGGAAACTTTTGAGTGGCACAGGAGTCAGTAAAATATTTTTGTTAAGAAATATATGTTTAGTTTTGATGATGGCAAAACCACTTTTAAGGTAGGAACTAGTGCCCCTACGAATTTTGTACTCTTTGTAATAGATAGAGCTAGTTCTACTTAGGCAAAGTCGCAGCAAGCAAATAATAAGATCATCAAGGTTACTACAAGCAACAAATTCCAAGTTAGCAACATATAAGAGAGACATCAGTGAGCACGCAATATGTTGCCTATGTTAATCCAGCATACAACATTGCTTGCAGCAAGGAAGGTACACCCAGCAAGCAAGCATCAGTCATGTCCAAAGTGTCAAGGTTAAAGTCAAAAGTCAGGGGATCGATTTTTAGAGACATGGTTCAAACCTTCTACTGACTATCCAATTGCGTGGGGTACATGTTACATGACATAAAGAAAAAGTAGCACTTGGCATTGACAACAAGCCGCAACCACTCAGATTAACTCCCTACAAGAAAGGACAGGCGGTTCTATGTTGTACGAATAGAATTAATGTCAACGGGGTTATTTTCTCACTCTTCAACTGGAAGATATTCCAAATTCTATAAATGGAAAGAGATGGAGGACGGAGCAAAGGATTCCAAACAACCGAAACAACTGAAAAATTACTTCACATCAAAGCACTCAAGCATTCTATTCAAAGCTTCAACGCATATAACACTATTATAATCTTTCAAGTGCTTTGTGCAAAGTAAACAAGAGTAAGATAGCAAACAACAACAGTATTCAAGTGAAGATTCAAGCTTCAACCAGACTTTACAGTCAAGCTAGCTCTCAATCTTTGCCTCAGTCCTAGTCTTTCTCGAAACCAGGAATCTCGCCCACATTTCAACTGATATTCAAGTTTAGTGGCAACTACCAGAAGTTGAAGAAAAACTTTCATTAACCAATCTCCCGGGTGGTTTTTGAAAAAGAGAGTCTTCATTTGAATTCGGGATTCAAAGTAGACTAGGTGGTTTTATTCTTGATTTGGTGGATATTAAAAGTTTATTTTCTTAACATGGAAAGAGATATGTGGTGTGTAGACACTAGGACACTGTGTGGACATATGTATTTTGGATTTTATTTTTTTTATCTTGTCACTAATGCAAACTAATTGCAGATTTTTTAGCAAAGTCGGCCCGACCTTACATATTTTCATATGGATCGTAGCTCAAAATATTGTCAAGTCCAATAGGCGCAACCCGATGGGCCAATGGTTGATTCGAAAATTTTAGTGTATTTAATGAGAATTGGTTGAGATGCATTGGTCTGGTGGTTTGGGCCAACCAGGCCCTTTGAATATGTTACACAACACAGCGCAATAAGCACCTACGGTTGGGCCCAACTTAAATCAATGTTCAAAGGGACAACCCAGCCCATCCCATTGCACAAATGCCATATATATACGGTTAGATCGGTCCAAAATTATATCGGGCCAAAATATGGTGAGTACATCTTAAACCATTTTCATTAAATACAAACTATATATTCACATATGTATCACAACGACGATAATTTCCTAAACCTTAATACCGTATCAAAAAATTCCACCAAATCATCTGCCACACAGAAGTATCTCTGGGTGTGCCCCATGTATCTCTTGTTGGCTATATTTTGGTCACCTACATGCCCTTCCACAATGTTGAGAAAAAAATTGGCACTAGCACAACTGGCAATAACTACTATTGACACTGCACAATTTCTGCAGTGGGACACAAGTGACACATGGAAAGTGGGACAAGGGACCCAAAGTACGGTACTATGAGTTTCATGTATCAAAATACGTGACTATTAAGTGGAGCTCAACTCTAACTAGAACCTAGCAAACAGGCCTAATACTTGTTGTAGTCTATCCTGCCATCTTTTTTTCATGCACCGATTTCTAAAACAAATACTAAAAACAATGTCCCACAGTTCCTCTACTTCTTCAACAGCTTCGTCAAGCACATATTCAATCGTGTTGTTCCCATTACAACTCAATGTTTCAAGGCATCAAATTGCTTAGCTATAGAGGAAAAATTAACTTGTCATTTCAACCCCATCCTGAATGAGCTTCTCCAACCAGTCAAACAATGAAACTATAAATGGAATGTCTCCTCATAATGTTTGTTTCAAGCAGCACCCACAACGTATACACCTATCCATGCATATTAAGCATGCTCGACATGGTAATGTCGATTTTCTATTTGCTCGACACTTTTTAGTTGGAAAGTCATAGACCTTTCCCAATTTTTGGCATCTTGGGCATGCTTCAACATCAATAGCACGTTCGTCGTCTGAAGAAAGATCTATCTCCCCATGATGATATCTTAGTTTATAGTAATTGGGATTCTGTAACGCCCCAATTTTCATAAAATATTATAAAATAATTTTTAATAAGAAAAGTTAATTTCGTGGTTTTTTTTTCAAATATACAAAAGATAATCACTAATAAAGTTGTTAAAAGAATCAATTAAAAATACATCTAAATTTATTTTTCAAGAAATTCCGATCAATAACATACATCCACTAACATCGTTATGCACTTGAAAATTATAAAACTTCATAACACATGCCTCCACAAAATAAATAAACAATTACTAGTCAAACTCATATTATTTATTAGCAAATAAGAGATCATAGAACATTAATTGAAACTAAAATAATAAATTAGAATTATCCCTAATCATTTTCCTAACAAATCAACTACACATAAAAAAAAATCACGATTTTACCTAAAGACACATTTCAAAATATTAACTATTCAAGAATATTCTAAATAATTACTAGTAACATCTAGGACGTGTACCATCAGCACAGTTAGTCAAATATTCAACAACTAAACAATATTCTAGTCAAAACTTTAATACTAGAATCAACTTGAAACTTAAATAATTCAAATAATACAATCAAGTACCATTGCAAATAAAAGACTACAAATAAAACAATTCAAGAAAGTTATAGTATTCTCAAGTCTATCTTCAATAAGGGATTATTTGGTAATCATATATGAATATGCTTGTAACAAATTAGTTTAGGACATAAATAAACTTATAATAACATTTTCTATACTTTATAACCTCAATTAATTAAAATATAGTAATGATGGATGAAGCTACTATAAAACTTTAGGAGTAATCATGCACTGATGTTTCAATAGGTTGCAATTGGTTTGAATGCATGCATGTGTGCAAGAAATATAAACTTATGTATGTTTATGTATATTGAGAAAGGGTTCATTACCAATACACTTGGACAACAAATTTCTTACTATAGTGGATGGAATAATACCGGGCAAATAGCTTAACATAAATAGTTTATTAATTGGTTAAATCATTGGCCTTGTAATATAAATATAAATAAACATGTCATAAATAAAATAATTAATATTAACTTATTTTATTCGCAGGACACCTCCAATAAAACAATTCTCTGATGACACCTAACATACTTATGACAAACTTAATTCACAACACAAGTTTCGAAAGCAAAAACACAAAGAAGCTCCATTAGTAAATTAATAACATCAAATATTAGCTAGTTAACAACATAAATAGTAATATGAAAGAATCTCGCATATTCCAATAACTCAACATTAAATCATATAAATACACATAGATGGTCAATAATTTATTAAAATTTATTAGGCTGTCATATGCTCTAGGCTCCGCTTCAACTCCACCGACTCGCACAAGGTAACCTGAAAGGATCAATATTGGGTTGGGGTGAGCTTCCTTCAGCTCGTGCAGGGTTACAATTTATCACAATAGTTATAAAAACAAGGAGGCATACAGTGTAACAATTATCATAATGATGCGCTTGTATTGGCAAGACACATAGAGCTAACTTGTATTGGCAAGTAGCAAATTGAATAATTATTTGTATTGACAAGTAATAACTTGAAAATAAAAGCACACGTATACAATCATTTAAATACAATTAAAGCAATAAATAGTAAAACCCCCACCTGAATTGTCTTGAATAAAATTGATGGAATGACATGCAATGTTAAGCCCATGTTTTGAATTTCCGTACAACCTACGCGTACAAGGGAAGGGAAGCATTTTAATATGATTACTACTATTAAATAAAAAGTCTTACTGAAGAAAAAAATCGTAATTAATTGGAATTAATGAAGTTGAGGAGGAATAATTTGAAGTAGATGTTTAATTGAGAGACGGAAATTAAGTTGTCAAATCTGAAGATAGGTGGACATGTGATTGGGAAATTTTGAAGTCTAAACAAGCAGGAGTTTGAGGGATGAATATAAAAATTTTGGATTTTTCTCTAAAAGATAAACTAAGTGAAGGAAAATAATAATAAATAAAATAAAGCTAAAACTCTCCTTTCAACCAACATCCTGCACCATCTTCTAACTCATCCATCACCATCATCATTTAATATACATCTTATTTCTCTCTCTTATTCCCACATACAGGCAGATATACATATATACATACATACACATAACCCACAAATTGCACATAAACACCATCACATGCACACACCTGTAAACACACACAACACTCACGCAGCTATACACAGTTACCCACACACTGACTCATACATACACACACAAACACACATACTCGTACACAAACAAACACACAACAATTCACACACACGCCCACTCTCTCACACACTATACACTGCTACCCGCACACACACACCTCCCTGTGCACACACACACTGAACACCAATACAAGCACCATCACACACATGCCTTCTCTCTCTTCCTCCTCGTTACGCACACAGCTCACCGCCCCACTGACGCCGATTCGGTTGGCGCCACCGCGGCTTTACGTACGGCGCCAAAAACAGGTTGACAGGATGGTGAATTAGATCAATAAATGGTCGGAGGGGAAGGGGACGGCAACAATGGGGTTCGCGGGAATAAGAGGCGTATACCGATTTAATTGGAAGGGCTATAGATTCAATAGGGCAACTTTGGGTACGAAATTAATGAATGGTCAATAAAATTTATATTTGCTGAAGAAAAGAATAAGAACAGATACCTCTCCTTGAAATTGGCGTGTGAAATATTTCACAGAATAGAGGCTGTTTGGGGGGTGATAAGACTGGGAGGTGATTTCCATGAATGACAAAACCGATTTTCTATTTATTTACCACGGACTGAAATTGGCCCCCAGCCAAGGTTGGCATGAGAGGAAAATATCATATTGTTTAGCTGCGGAATATATAATGTATTCCTACTAGGTTAAAAGAATTTGGATAGTGATTATCAGATTTTCAAAAATCTTCCTCAGTATTAATTAGCGTAATTCAGTTGTTGTAATTCTGGAATAATTTGAGCTCAAGACATGGACCCTTGCACATCAGTGAACTGGGCTCGAGTCTTGGACTCAAAGAGATGTGTCTATTATGACATGCATGAATAAATGAATGAATGCAATAAATTAATTCCTATTGAGACTTCGGCCTAAATAAATTAATAAATAAATAAGTAGATTGCAAATAGATGGATTCACAAGTTAATATTAATTCCGAATATAAATTAGGCTTGTAAGTATTAAATGGGTTAAATTGAATTGGTGTTGGGTATAATCCCAACATTGGATAAATGAATAAAATGATTGGTCAACTTAATAAATGATGATGATGATGATTATGATGATGATGATAATAATAATAATAATAATAATAATAATAATAATAGTAGTAGTAGGAAAGATTTACCCGGCGTTATTTAGTCAAGATGAGAGCCAATTATCTTAATTTATAACTAGTTTGGGATCAAAATATTATAAATAAGATTTCTGGCTAAGTTTACATATTAATATTTTTGTTACACTTTTTGTGTTACAAATAAATATCAAGGAACAACTTTAGAAAGACATAATAAATTATATAATATCTAATTATTTATACGAGTACGTAAAATAATATTTTAGAATTAAATAATAAACCAAAATTTTGAGATATTACAGATTCACTTCCTCTCTACCCCCAATTGGTTTGTTAAACCAAAAGGCCTGCCAAGTCTTAAGCATTTGATACCAGACAAGGCAACACAATTGAAGTCCTTTAGTTTTTTCAGTCCACCTTTGAAACCGAGTTTGATGGACCCCGCACAAAGAATAATTCATGCTTGTAATGTTCGGACTAGTGTGCAGAGCTCCAGACGGGAACATGGATAGATTTTATTACAATGTCCGCATGTTCAGGTCGTGTTTCTGTGGGCTTGTTGAAATGTTGCAAAGACTGGGATTCATCTAGGAAATTGACCGAACCCATGTCAGTGTAGTGGAGCCCATTCTACTTTTTATTAGGACCATATGTATGAATCATCGTAAGCCGGATGAGGAGGAGCGATTCCAGCACTCAACGCAAACGATTAATAAGTAATTCTACATAGTTATGAAGGCCATGGACATTATGGCACAGGCGACTTAACTACACCAGAATCCCACAAAGAATACTAAATAAGCATCAATTGTACCCTTACTTTTAGGTATTATTATATAACTCTCGCAGGTTGCGGCAGTATATCCTCCTCGCATTCTACCTTAATGCAGTGCGATTCTATTTTTTTAGGAGCAGTAGAGTCACTTGATGTCACCTTGATTCTAGCATTTGCTCCCGCTACTTATTCAATTGTATACCGATAGGTAATGGAACCACTTTTCAACATGTACATTCTTGTAATTTTTGATTCCGACATAATGTTCACCCACATGTTAGCTGGCTGGCAGAGAAGTGCACATGACACACAGGTGCTGATGGATGCAGTGTCAAATAGCGATCATCTTCCTTGGCCCCCGAAGGGTATGTAATAATAAAAGACACTACATTTGTACAAATTATCATAAACTTCCTCGAGCGGCGTCACTAATATATATTTCGAGAAAACATAATTGAAGATAGGTCGGTACTACTTCTATGATATTGGCTACGCAAACTACACCGTGTTTCCGGCCCCTTACGGAAACACTAGTTACAACCTGCCTAAATTCAACAATGGTGGCATTCAACCCAAACTCCCCAGCAACTGTTTAACCACCGGCATTCCCAACTAAGAAACTTAGTTGAATGCACATTTAGTGTCTTGAGGAGCATATTTTCAATCCTTGGACATGACAATCGGGTTTCCGAGATGATCTCTTCCAAGACAGGGCATAACACTTTGCTCCGGAAACACTACTCTTCTCTGCACGAACATTTCCTAGTCAGTCACGTCTTGTAGCATAGGGACAACGACATTATGATATCGTAAATTCATTGGGGGAATACTTCGTACCTCAAGGATGATTGAAAACAACAATGATTTGTTATGCATGTAATTTGATATGTAGTACTATTTTACTGTTGATGAAATAATTGTATTATTTGTGGTGATGTCTACTATAACCAACAACGGCATTTATCCACATTATATGCATTATATCCACCCCTTATATTATTTCTTTTGAAAAATATGTGAAAATGTTATTGTTTTCTCGATTTGCATAAATAAATTGGCCACCTAACATAACACGTTTCATAGAAAATGGAACTTGAACATCTGGTGTGTTCGTGTTGTTCTTTCCAGATGGTCATTTTGGAGGCAAGAACTCCTTCAAGCATGGGACGACGATTCTACACTTGCCCACTTGCTGGTGACCATGGTGGGCGATTTATTTGGGTTGATGTGTAGGTTAGATATCGGGCATATATTGTACACGTTGAGTGGGCGCTAGATCTCGACATAATCAACAAACACATTCTTATCAAACATCAAACTTCAACACCGAGAATCCACCACTAGATATCACAGCAGATACTAGTAGTTCGTCGACTACACACCACATCCCACTACCTGTGGAAGAAGGTCCAACAAGTGTCATAGTTCGACCATACTATTTATCATTCCTTAATACGTGATTCTCATTGTTGCATTGATCAAGATTTTGATTGTGTAGTTGTGCTTGTTTGTCCACTCATTCAAATATAAGTATGACAATTGTTGTATGAAATATTTAAATGTTTTGGGTGTGTTCCATTGCAAGTAGTTGTTTATTAGTTTTTCAATTAATATACCAATTAACTACTAAAAATAGATATTCTTTTACAACATTTTATAGTTAAAATAAATAATTAAAACATGAAACTTGTATTAATAGATGCATTAGGTTAAATAAAAAGGAAAACCCAAAACATGTATTAATAATTGTATCCTTTATAAAAATTGTAGTATTTTTTGTCATTTACTAAAAATTAAATAAATGCATTTATTAAATAAAATAATAGAAATAATAAAGATACATTAAATATATACTATCCTAATTATTTAAAAAAAAAACACACAATATAAATAAACAAATACAAAGTCAAAATTTGTATTATTAAATTCAAATTTTATTTTAAAAATATTAATGTAACTTTTTTTATTTTTCTCGAAATATGCTAAATGCATTATTAAATTAGAAAATAAATATCCATTAAAATTAAAATAAAAAATAAGACAAACAACCAACATCACTCAACAACAATCATATATATCATCAATCAAATACAATTTTCAATACTACTTTAATCATCTCTTATACACATCACATCACATCACCATTTTCAGTTAATATTGTTTCTCAAGCTATAACCACTTCTACAACCAGCCAAACATGCACCACGTTTTTCCTTCCCAACTACTTATCCCAACCACTTTACTTCAGCTAACAGTATCATAGTCATTCCAAATTCAAGCAAACACCATACTGTTGAATGACAGTTACTACAATGACATTTTGAAACAACAAAAAATGGTCTCAAATAGTAAGTATTTATCACAACTTTATTATTAGAGACAACATGTCGTCACTAATGAGTCGTTTCAATAACTCGGACACAAATAATATATTTGTGACAATATAAGTGGCCTCAAATGCATCTCAAATATTTTTTGCAGCAACTAGTTGTCTCTAAAAGTAATCTGAAAATGGTTTCAGATAATTTGTAGAGATATTTGTGACAACAAGCAGTTACAAATAACTTATTATTAGGAACCACATTATAGTCTTAAAAAATGTTATACAAAAAACCTCTTTTATTGTAATGAATAGCAAATTTGCCATTCGTTTTTAGAATTGCATTAGTCCTCAAAATTCAAACAGATTTCAAAGACCACTTCACGCGTTTGATGACTTTAATACGGTGAGTTGACCACCCAATCCCACAGTTGGTGATTATTAAAATCAACAAAGACTTCTGTCTGAATTCGTTGGTAAAAGATTTAGAATAACAAGATGCCTTGGTATGTGTAATTTGATTTATTGGTTCTCATCCAATTCTTCTTTTCTTTTCTTTTTCTAATTTCCTTTTTTTGTTAGAGAAATAGAATTTTGATATGGTGCATAAGGTGAGTACCTCATGAGTATTTGCTGAAATACTACTGTAGCTAGTGTAAAGAAATGGCATATAAGTAGATGCTCACATTGATGCTCGCCATATGTGCGCAACATATTAAAACTCAAGTTCTAGAATTTTGATATGTTGTGCACCTAAAATAAGAACTTCATAAGCACCTCCAATATGTTAATTATGATGTACCATATATAAAAATGTATCACATAAGCAGGTCCTTACATTAGTGCTCACCAATCACCATAGGTGTGCAGTATATCATAACCTTTGGATTTTGTATACACATAAAACCCATATAAATATGTATTGCAATTCTGATATCTATACCATTAAGACTATGTTTGTATATAAATTTGTCTATCTGGATGAGGCAAAAATGAACTAATTCAAATACTCCCTTCGTTTCATAAAGAATGTCATTTTAGACACTCTGAAAAATTTCACAATAAGTGTCACTCTACCAAAAAAAAATTACAATTCTTCCAATATTATCTTAAACAACCTACTTAATTTAGTTGATTATTTCCTTATTTCACAAAACATATCAATTAAATACCAATCCTTAATTTCTCCAAAAATAGCTAAAATGACACTATTTATGAAACGGAGGAAGTATCTATTAATTATTATTTTAGTTGTTTAATCTATTCTAAATATTTTTAATGGTAATTTAATAATATTTTGTAAATTTACCACACCTCTCTTTATCCATAAACAAACATACCATGCCTGATCTTTCAATGAACCAAATAACATTAGTCGTTTCATTTCAAAATTTTATCATCTATCCAAAATATCATACTTACTATTACATTCCACATGTACTAAAATATACAATATAATAAAAATATATAATATGAACAAATAATAAAACAACATAACTTTTAACATTATATAATAGTATTTCCATAACACAATTGATATAATGTATGAATAACTTAGTTCAAACATAATGTTCTTTCACTAAATCTCTAACTAACATAAAAATAGTAATATAAATATATGTTATTACGTATCACTACAAGAAAAATAGTATTTTAAAAATTGTCTCAAATGAGAAGTATTTGGCACATAAAACTACTCAAAATTATATTATTAAAATATGTTGTTACTAATTAATCGTATCAATAACTCGATCATAAATAAAATAATAAGAAACGATAAAATTAAAGTCGTCTCAATTTGTATTATAAACATTTTTTACAATACCTAGTTATCTTTAAAATAAAGAAAAAATTACCATAAATTACTTATAGAGCATTTTTAGACAATAATTGACCACATATAATTATATTAGATACAACAATTACCGTCTTAGGAAACGGGTGATTAGGAAAAATGGTCTACTGTATTCTCACTAAAACAATATTCTATAGAACAAACATTTGGATCTAACGACTTTCGTGGCGTGCCCAAATTTAATTCATTTCCTATATTTCTTTTTCAACTATCAATCATGACATTAATGGAGAAAATGATTATCCAACTAATTCATTTTCCCCATTTTCCGTGAGCATAGGAATTTATATCATTCAACAAGGTGTCAGTTGACTCAGTTCACGTTAGTCCGATATGGGCCTCTCCACCTTCCCAACTAAATATTGTATATTGAACCGTTTCGAAATTTTATTAAGCTAAAAATTGATGAGCATAGTTTATTTTATCGTGTGTATTTTTAAAATATACTATAATTGTTGGGCCGGCGATTCACCGGCCATTAATTCATTAGAGGGAGGCATATTCAATCTCATGTTACTTTATGTTAAAATTTCTCGTCTAAAACATCGGACAAGCTAGACTATCCCGTTAAACTGGGTCAACTTGAAAAATATCTGACTAGTTATAATAATCTTCGTCTAGGGGTTATTTTCATTGACCGCCTATTTTCGTTTCTCGATTTTTCTCCGATTAATCAAATTTATGCTCCGATCAGTTCTGCTAAGCCTAATTATCGTCGAACTAGGACCTAACGACTTATATTACTACATCTATTTAATATTACGAAATAGATTTATGAGTAGCAGTGCGGGCCCCACTTGAAGGTGTGGTGACATATATTCACTCTTGTTTGAGAAGATGAGAACACACATAGTGATGTGTGTGTTTGGCAATTAAAAAATTGGACGTGCCCATAAAAAGATAAAGCCACATTTATTCCATAGGTCATGGGTGATGGAAACCGTTACCCTTTGGTGTCCTACTCCTATATAAGGGCACATATTGTTCATCATTTCTCACACTCAAATCATAAAGATGTAGTCCTTTTAGTAATGGAACAGTACCTGGCCACCCACAGCCCCAATAATTAGTGTATCTGCAGTGTTTTTTGCCTGTTTCGGAAATTAGGGTTCTTAACCCTCTTCTGGTTCGTGATTGATTTTGGGGATTGGATAAAGGAATCCCTAAAAGGCTAAGGGAGGTGACAGAAGAGAGTGAGCACATATGGTGTTTTCTGGTATGGATGTTTCTACATGCTTGAAGCTATATGTGCTCACTCTCTTGCTGTCACCCCACCACTCTCTGTTATTTTGTGCTTTATTTTAGTTTAAAACCGTAATCTGCATCATACGTGGATGCGATGTCACTAGATTATCAATGTCTACAGACGATTGATTGATCTGGTCTATGGTTTTGAATTTTTCTTGTTGATGAGGGGGGTGGCAGGAGAAAATCAAAGCTGTAGGGTTTCTTAATTTTGGGGAAATTTTATTTCAGTCTCGCAAAGTTTTAGATCTAAAACCTCAATTCATGTTTCAAAATACACTTTACTGTATTTCTCCATTTGTTGCAGCAGGAATTTTCACTACTTTTGACGTTTTTATGCTTCTGTTGATGGATTGAATTTTCTTTGTTTCAATCCAGCTAAGAATACTAACCAGGATCTTCATGTCTGTTTCAGTGAGATTTTACCCCAACAAGTTTATGTTATAAACTAAAATTTATATAATTCATTTTCATGAGTGTGGGCTCCTTAGCATTAGCTTCTTCAACTTCATTATCTCTCCTTAGTTGACGACATTTTTTGTATGTATTGCTTCTACTCTACATCTCTTTTGTTTAAATTTGTATCAGTTGCAGTTTCTGTTGCTTCTGTGTATGTGTATTCAAGAATTGATAACTCAACTTTCCTATGCAGATATCCAACAACTGGGAAACAATTTGGAACAGATTATATGATTTATCATATCTTTTAACACTTAAGATATATTTAATTTAGAATATATATTGATTTGTCACTTTTTTATCGGCTAGTGTTTTTATCATTCTATTAAATGGTTGCTCTGATATATTGAAATAAAACATGAAATTTTATTCCTAGTTATTTATGTTTTCGGGTATTTGGAGTTAGACCATCTGTAATTATTTTTCTATCAGCATATATAATTCAAATATATATTCATACACTTCTGACTTTCTGAGTTGAAGACTATCATGAAGGAAATGGCTCCTCAGTCCTCACTGGTTTCATTTGTGCTCTATATTTAGGGTTTGAACAATTGTTGATTCAAGGATAAGATCAATTTGTATATATGTTTGTGTAATGTGTGTGAGATTAGACATGATCTCTTGTTCTTTATTTTTATGTAATTAATGATTAATGATGATAGTCGCTACATGTTTGTTTATGGATGAAGGGAGTAGGACAAATATGTCCGAGAAAATTAGTTGTGTAAATCTAAATTTAATATTTACATTGAGATAGAATGTGGTAAAATTTATAAAATATATTGAATTATATTTAGAAAAAGATCAGAATATATTAAATATCACTCCCTCCGTCCTGCTCAGATTTGCACGTTGAGATGGACACGGAGGTTAAGAAAAAACTGTTTTATGCTTTTTGGTTGACTTTTTCAAAGGTAGAGATTGAAGATGTAGATTTTGAGGGTGGAGATTATTTGGAAAATTTCCTTTTTAAAGGTGTGCAAATCTGAGTGAAACGGATCGAAAAGAAAAATGTGCAAATTTGAGCGGGACGGATGGAGTAGATAACAATTAATATAGTTGTTAGAATTGAACAGGTATGTCACTCGTTTAGGTGCTTTAATCAATTATTAATGAGCATAGCCTTCGTGATCGTTTGTTGCTCTAGTAAATTGTACCACGATCCTCCATGATTTCATAATCTTGCATAAGAACTATACATGATTTTAGAGTTGTACAAAACTCTCATATGATTTTAATAATTCAACAAATTATCTCATTTTTTAGCAGTTTACGTTGTTAATTGTTTCGTGTGGTCAAACCCTTGAATACTCTTTGTAAGTTAATTGATGGTAGATGAAATAAGATGAAGCGTAATCTGGTTAATCACTTTAGTAATCTTTGTTATAGTTAGTTGATAGAAATAATATGAAAATAAAAAAAGTGTTGGTAATTTTTTTTTTCTCATTGAAAAGGAGGCACGATGGTGAATTATTAAAACTATGTAGATATTTCATACAATTATAAATGTACATAGGAGTACCGCTAAGATGATGAAACCATGGTGCAATCTAGCCTTTGTTGATCACATACTCATTGAGCTCATATCACCATCAATCAAATGATCTATCATGAGTTTGTGTTTAAGGATTAGTTTTAAAATATTTTGCCCATAATGCATGTGTGCACTAAAGGTAAACATGCATGTAGAGTAATCATATTCTTAATTGGATTATGACTTGAAATTGATTACATCAACATTTAACCATCTGCAACTATAAACTGCTGCCTATAGCTAGCTAGCCTATGTAATTAATTAATTGAGGATTAAAAACTCCATTTCTAGTCAAAGAAGATGAGCATGCGATCTCTTTGGACCACTTCTTTAGCTAATGCTTTTTTATTTATCTTTTTCTCATGGTTCAACTTTTTATGAATATGTGTTTCATTTATTCAATGTTCATTATCTATACCTCAGCTCATTTTTAGCCTTCTATAGGAGATTCATAAAATGTTTATATCTTCAATGACAGTGGAAAAGATTTGCAATTAGATCCACCCAGCCCTAGGACAGCTAACTCCTCTCATATTTTTAGGCGAGTTGCGTCATAGGTGTTTGACCTTAATTATCTAGAGTCTAATAAACCCGACTCAACAAGTCTTTGTTTATTTTAAAGAGTTATTTTTCACATGGCCCGACATAGAGAATTAACCTGATTGATTCATACCGGGCCATGTGGCAATTCAATTATAGTCTAGATAAAACCGTTGTTATAGAATTTTATCTTTTGTATTGTAATTGACAAGAGGAACATATTTATTTTTTAAAAAAAAAAAGAAATGAACTGTTTTATTACTATGGTTTCTGTTTCGATTTTGTGATTTGGATCTAGAGAACATTGTGGTTAAATATTATATCCATTTTTTCTGGAATGTTTTGAATTGAGAATTCCAACTAATAAGCATATGCCAAGATAATTCCAACATTACCATAATTGAGAATCAGGTTATATACTATGTTATGTTGTGTATTGTGATAGTCAAATGACAAAAGATCATGAATAAAATTACACCTTTTATTAATTTGAGTGAGAATTTATAAGCTTAGAACTTTGGTGCATATGCTATCGGAATGAGTCCATCAGACCAATACCATGTCCAGTTAGATCGAAATTACATGAACTAAAATAATGATCTCATATTGGCCCTGCCTGCGAAATACATTAAGGCTCCATTTGGATGGAGGGATTTGTGCTATGGATTTTTAAATCCATTGTCAAATCCACTCCATGTGTTTGGATAGAATACTAAATGAGTAGATTTGAAAATCCAGATTTTTAAATCAACCCATTTAGAAATCCAGGATTTAAAATTCTCCATTTTACACTATATTTGGGTGGATTTCAAATCCTTTGACAAATGTAGTCATTTACAAATTCCTCCTGACTCACACTTCTCTCTCTCTCTCTCTCTCTCTCTCTCTCTCTCTATCTATCTATCTCTCTCGTCGTCTCTCTCTCTCTCTCTCTCCTCTCTCTCTCCCTATCTCTCTCGTCCTCTCTCCTCCCCGCTCTCTCTCTTCTTCTCTTCTTCCTATCGCTATCTCTTCCTCTCGTTCTCCAATAAAATGCTCCTAATATTTTTTTAATTCTTTTTTTTCCCTTTTATCTCCAATTAAATGCTCCCAATAAAATTTTGGGATATAAATACATAATATGTATATATGTGTATATATATAATTAGAAAAAAAATTATTCGGTTAATTTTGATGTAGATAAATATTATTTTATTTAATAAAAACTATAAATTGTTAGTTTAAACTTTAAAGAAAAAAAAATTGAATTTTACAAATATTGTATCAGTTTTTTGCCAAATAATGGATTTGAAAATTCTGGATTTCAAAATCCTTTCACAAATCCACCATAAATCCAAACAAGGGATTTCAAATCTAAGAATTTTGAAATCTATTCATTTTAATCCCCTGACAAATCAAATCCCTCCGTCCAAATAGGACTTAAATTTATTGAATCGGTCATCCTGGTCCATTGGATTGGGCCTAGCAGGCCCAAATGATACATGGGCCACAAATTGTATGGGCCAACCCGCCTAAGATCTCTAGCAGGCTAGACCGCCCAATTATTTTGGGACCTCTATCAGTGTATACATGGTAGGGATGTACACGAGTCAAATCAAGCCGAACAGTCTAAGGCTCGAGTTCGGTTCGTTTAAGTTTTTATTGTATTCGAGTTCGGCTCGTGTTCGTTCGAGCTTCTAAAATTTTGTTCGAGTTCGGTTCGTTTTATAATTACTAGGTTCGCGAATAGTTCAAGCTCGGTTCGCCAAAAGCTCGATAACGTAATAAATGAACATAGTTCGAGCTAGAGTTCGTTAAGCGTGTAATTCTAAGCTTGCAAATAGTTTGAGCTCGGTTCGATAAAAGCTCGGTTCGATTCCTATTGAATCCAATTTTATGCATTATTTAAACTTTTTTATATATAAAAAAAATATTAATGAAGGGCTCGCGAGGCTAGTTCGCGAGCAGAGCTTGCGAATCAAACACCTATAGGCTCGAGCTCGGCTCGAAAAAAAGTTCGAGCTCGATATTAAGCTCGAGTTCGGTTCGTTTAGGCCAACGAACGATTCCGAACGAATATTTTTTCGAGTCAAGCCTCGAATAGTTCGCGAACAGTTTGGTTCGTGTACATCCCTATACATGGGTTTGGGTTATGGACCCAAATCAATATTGTAGAACCTAGGTCTTGGGTTGGGTTGTTGGCCCAAATAAATATTGCAGACTCAGGTATAAAATTGTGAAGTTGTGATTCAATTTTGAAGTTGCGACTTGTGCAACCTATTAACCCGTCTGTGTTCTGTATAATCGGGTAACCAAGAAAACCCGGCAGTTAATAAAAACCCGACCGATGCGGATCGTGTTCGGCTATTGAAAAGAAAAACTTGCGCGACCTAAAAACCTGACCCGTTCGGATAAAACCCGCGCAGGTCGGGTCGGGTTCGGGTACCCAAGGTGAAAATGCCCACCCTGAATTTACATCCCAGCAGATAGATGATGTTCCTGTTCAAAAAGAGCTCTTCAGTGAGCAGGAGTTAATTGGTGATGATCCCCTGGAGCCTAAGAATTAAGTTGCTGGTCTCTCAGCGTAGTGATTTTGTTTTTATCTTTTAATTTTATGAACACTTAATGAAATTTCGGATTTTTGATTGGCTGCTTTGGCACTTGGAGGAATTGATTCGAGCATCCAAAAATATCGTTTTTGTTTCATTTATTAATATTACCAAAAAAAGAAAAGAAAAAATCACAAAGTGAAACAAAGTTAATGATTTAGAGTTTCATTATTACTGAACAACCTATTTTAATGTCACACGACATTTGCAATAATACACTGGTGTGTGTTGATCTATGATGCTAACAAGGAAGTGCGTGTTAATAGGCCAATCGGTGCAGATCATAGTTATCTGGTCGGAATGGTCGAAATGTTTCATTCTGATTATGAAAACGAAATGTTTTGGCAGTCATTGCGTTTTGTACAATTTCTCGACCGGAATAATGTGAAAAAAAAATTATGCGATTCTTTTTGTAATTTGTTTTTATATATATATGTGTAGTTAAATGAAGACAACGACTATTTACAACCCACTACTCAATGCAATCCATTTGTATTTAAATCATTAATACAAATTTCTTAAAACAGTTCACTTATTACAAATTTTACCCTTTTTTGTTAAGTTATATTATTATAGTTTAACACACACACACACACAAAAAAAAAAAAAAAAAAAAAAAGAAGAAGAAGAAAGAAAGAAAATGAAGAACAACGGCGATGGTGAAAACAGGAAAGAAAGAAGAAAGGAGAGAAGAGAGTAGGAGTATTAATACAGGACGAAAAAGAAAAAAGTGGAGATGAACGTAGGCTGATGCTGAGATGTTTGTAATATTCGTATTTTCTACTCACGATGAAAGCTTGATAGGGATATTGAATATTTGATTACTAATTTGACAGCAGATTTGTGTTCTCTGAAAAATCTGAAGATATGTTCAAATATATTTGTATGCATCAAATCCACTTGAACCACGATGGTGAGAGAAAATTTCATTTTTAGTCATGTATGTTAGGCCTTGTCTAGTAAAAGTCTTGTATGTTATAAAATTTCAATTTTAGTCCTGTATATTCCAAAAGTTGTCCAATTTAAGGACACTAACCATTACCGAAGACCAATTTAGCCGAAATTAGACTAATAAATTTAGGGCTTTCGAGTGCTAATGCTTATGTGTCAAGTTTATCCAGATAACATGTCAAATCAAGTTTATCCAGATAACATGAATTTTTAGGCGAAAGTGTTAATTCTTTTGTTGAAGATGAAGATAAAGAAAAAAATAGATTTTTAGTTTTTTATTTTATTTTATTTTATTTATTTATTTTTAGGTTTTTATTATTTTAATTATTATGTTTTGCTATTACCAATGATAATTTAGTCATTTTATGATAACATTTTAATTTAATAATCATTGGGTTGCGTTAAGAAATTTCGTGGGTTGCGAATAGTCGGACCCTTAAATGAATGGTTGAAGTATTATAATGAATTACAACTAATTGATATTTTGGATGACTAGTCTGATTTTCTATCTTTCAAATTTAGTTTAGTCTTAGATTAGACATCAAAATTGTCGATGGTAATTGGACAAACCTCACATATTAACTGTGGAAAAAAATATATAATATTTAGAATTAATTTCAGAATGCAGCCTGAACTATTAGTCATTTTTCAGTTTCTAATCTAAACAAAAAAATATTTTCAATTGCAACCTGCATAACGCGTTTTTGTTGCAGGTTGCAACTCCGGCCATATTTCAGGCTATATAGGCATGGGCCATGCACATATCACATGAGCCAATAATATAGCGACACATGACCATTAATAAAAAAAGAAAAGTTGACAAAAATGATATTTATTTCAAAATAAATTTTATATAAAAAATAAAAAATTATTTTAATTTGTAAAATTTAGGAAATTAACAAAAATTTCTAAAATTAATTTTAAAACTTCTGGAAATAAATATAGAAAAAATCGAAAAAAAACTTGTAAACTATTATTTTAAAAACCTAAAATAATTTATTACAAATATAAAAGTTATATAAATTCTAAATAATTTTCTATAAAAAAATTAAAATTATTTTAAAAAATTTAAAATTCAGGAAATTAACAAAAAATTCTAAAATTTATTTAAAAATTCTGAAAAAAAAAATTGAAAATACTTATAAAATAAAAAAAAATCAGAAAAAATTAAAATAAAATAAATATATAAATTTTAATTTTAGATTTTTAAAAATAAAAATAAATCCAGAGGAATAATAAAAATTCGAAAATAATATAAAAGCAACCCGAGGTATACCCTTTTTTACCGATTGCGACCTGATTTAAAATTCGTCGCCGATTGCAACCTGAATTACTCGCGTTTTACCGATTACAACCTATTTTATAAATTCCGGCCAAAATTAAGAGCGTGACACACACGCGCAATTTTGAGCAAGTGGTAAAAACGGGTATACTTCAGGTTGCTTTTGGTAATAAACTCTTTTCTTTTTTTATTTTTTTCTTTTCTTCCCTCCATCATTTTCAACAGGAGAATTTGATGAAATGATCATGTATAGATACAACTACATACAAATTAGAACAACTTCTACCTAGATCTTCGTCTGAGAAATAAATTGAAGAAAATTGAACTATCCTCAACAGGAGAATTTGAAGAAATGAATGAGTATAGATACAGAAACATACAAATTAGAACAACTCCAAGCTAGATTTTCTACTGAGAAATAAATCGAAGAGAATTGAACTCTTATCCAACAGTAGCATAGAATCTTCCAGTAGTTTTATCAATTATAACCACAACTTCTAAAATTTCACCGAAATGTTCAAAGTACTTCTTCTAGATAATGATCGAATTTTTGATGATTCAGAGTTAGTTTCTTCTGGATCTGTAAATCAGATATGAAGAAGAGGATTCGTGTTGAAGAAACTTACGGAGATTAGTGGAGAGAGGAGGGAGGGATAGGGATGTACACGAACCAATTCGCTCGTAAACTGTTCAGATCTCGGTTCGTGAAAAGCTCAATCGGGCTTGTCTAATGTGGCTCGTTAAAATAAACGAACCAAACTCAAGATTGATGATATTCAATTCGTTAGCTCACGAGCAATTTCATTTGTTGGCTCGAGAGCTAGTTCGTAAATATTAAGCTAATGTACTTATAATTAATTTCTAATTTTATAGTTATACTTATAAAAAATATAGAATTATATAATTAAAATCATGCATTTGTATATATGTAATTAATTAATCTTAGTAGGTATTTTAATCTTAATTAAAATCATGCATTTTAAGAATTTATGGCTTATTTTTAATTATATAATGATTAGTAACATATTTGTAATTTATATTTATTGAATTCATTTGGGCTCGATTAGACTCGCTAGAGGCTCGAGTAAGTTCACGAGCCGTCCATATATTTGATAAATTAAGCTCGAGTTCGGCTCGATAATTAATGAACTAAACTCAAACTCTTAGATATTCGATTCAACTCTGTTTGTGTACATCCCTAGGGAGGGAAAAAAAGGAGGATGAGAGAGAAAATGATGGAGGGAAGAAAAGAAAAAATAAAAAAGAAAATGATTTATTACCAAAAGCAACCCGAAGTATACTCATTTTTACCACTTGCTCAAAATTACGCGCGTGTGGCACACGCTCTTAATTTTGGCCGGAATTTATAAAATAGGTTGTAATCGGTAAAACGAGAATAAGTCAGGTTGCAATCCGCGACGACTTTTAAAATAGGTTGCAAGTGGTAAAAACGGGTATACATCAGGTTGCTTTTGGTAATAAACCCTTGAAACTATATATTTCAGAAAATAGAAAAATAAGAAATTTAATTTTAGATTTTAAAAATAAAATAATTTTTTTTTCAAAAATTAGTAAAAAATAAAATAAAATTTTGAAACAATTACATAAAAAATGTTTCATAGAAAAAAAGGAGAAAAAATGGAATTTTATGTTAAATTCTTTTATAAGTCTTCAATTCTTATAAAAACAATTAAAATTCAGAAGAAAAAAAAATATATGTTTAGAACAAATATTATTGCAAATTACTTAAACCCATCTTCTTCACTGTAACCCTTCGTCACCTCTTTCTCCTTCGCTGCTAGCGTCCTCTCTCTCGCTGTCGGACACATTGAAGGAGATTCAGCTACCTAGGAGGAGCTGTCAAACTAGAAAAGAAAGAAAAAAAATAGGAGGAGCCGACCTTCCCTCTCAACAGTTCTGCCTAGGGGTGGGAAAAAATATTGAAATTTCTGTATACCGCACTTATCTACTGAAAAATACTGAAAGAAAAAATCGAAATTTTCGGTATACCGAGATTTTCGGTACGGTATGGTAGCGTATCGAAAATTTTCGGTATGGTATCTGATAAAGCGCAATCCGATATCCAAGAAACTCAACGAAAACCTATGCAAGAAATATGGAAAAACACAAGATGTACGTGGTTCGATCCGGAGATCTACGTCCACGGGCTCAAAATAGCACCTGCCGAGGTGTTTCTTTCACTATCTCTTTGAATTTACACGTAATAATTTCAGAATACAGAATGCGAACCCTAATTCCGAGTTCTTTTCTCATATTTATACTCTCCCCTACTAAAACCTAACTAACTCCCTATTATCGCGCCTATTTTCCGCTGCATGGCGGTTGGGAACGGATCGTGGGCCTTGAATCGCGGAACAAGCCATAAGTTGGGCCGTGCAACATTATCTGGGACGACGCGTATTTCTGGACCTTCTGGGCTGGTAAGTGGGCCGAGGTATTAACCCGACCCGAAGTGACTGGGCCATACCTATCAGATGTCCCCCCCCCCCCAGTCGGAGCGAGAAAGGAGCTTCGGTTATGACCGGGGTGGAGCTGTAGGCAAGACGAGCCGTGGTCGGTGGTGAGCCGAAGTATTTTTGGGTGGCCCAGACTGTTCCGCGTCTAAGGTACTCTGCAGCGTAGCCCGTGGGAGCTGAATCGAACTAGGCCGAATTACACCGAGGTGATAGAGAGATACCGAGTTCCCCAAAAGCAAGAAATTGTAGCGGAAGAAGATATTAGTCTGGCCGAGGTGAAGGGAGCACCGGAGTGTGGTAGTCTGGCCGAGGTGAAGGGAGCACCGGAGTGTAGTCCAAATCTTCCTGGCCAAGAGTGGAGTTGATGTGATTGGCGGCGCCATCATGAGAGAGAGAGATGTGAAGTGACACGCTCTGCGATTTCCAATGAACCTGTTCCCCACGCGCCTTGGGAACCGCAAGGCGCGTGAATATCACGTCCAAATCTCAATCGCTGAATTTGAATAGGCCGTATCAGGGCCATTGGTTTTTTGTGTATATATTTGGAATAATGGCACAGTATACTTCATCTTCCTCATTGCGATTAGCCAGTTTTAGAAAGCGGGAAAAAAGGAGAATTCTGTGCGCCTGTGATTCATCTCAAATCAAAAACTTTCCAAACTCAAACCAAGTATGCCTTCTTCTTCATCTTCTTCTTCTGTTCAAGAAGTAGGGACTCAGAGTGCTCCGTTAGATGTGCCACCCCTTCGATATGTTATTCCGGAGAGGAATGAGGTTAGGACAGTAGAAAGGGCCGACGGCATGGAAACCAACATTAGGATGGTCAGTTTCTATGAATGCGCGGAGGAGGACTTTGAAGTGTCCACTGTAGCGTCGCGGATGACGCGAGTGCAGATAGAAGCCCTAATCCCCTCCTTCTACTTCCCATTTAACTTAGAATATATAGTTCCGGATCCCAGCGATAGAGCCTGTTGCCCCCCGCAGGGTTACATCGGTGTATATATAGATCCGTTAAAAATAGGTTTGAGATTCCCCCTCTGGGACATTGTTATCCGGTTACTGAGATACTATAACATCGCCTTGAGCCAATTAGCGCCTAACGCGATTAGGCAAGTAGTCGGGTTCACCGTAGTGTGTAAGAATTCTGGGGTGGAACCAACCGTAGAGCTTTTTAGGTACTTTTATCAACTAAAAGCCTTCGGGAAGTCCAAGGGGTGGTACTCCTTCAGTCCCCGAGCACGAGGTGGCTTCAAGGTACAAAACCCCAGTAAGGTTGAGGGGTGGAAAGAGAAGTTCATCTTTGTGAAGAACGGGGTGGCCCTCCCGAGGTGGAGTCGGGAGGAGGTGCTAGATACAGCCCCGGTGGGGGACCCGGACGCCGAGGTGGTGGAGATATTCCGGGTAGTGGGGACCTTCAAGACCCTGTGTTCGGAGGAAGAGCTGGAGGAGGCTGGACTAAGCCCATATTATTCGGGCGATGCAACGGGGAAGTCCACCCAGGGTCAAGAGTCAGGAGCCGGGGTTGCCGAGGAGGGTAGGAGTCTTCATACTTGTTTAGAAATTGTTGTCTTGTGCAGGACTAACCTGAATTTCTGTGTGCAGTGGGACGCTTCGGGAAGGAACCAGCGGGAAGCTCCACTGCGGCTGCGGCAGCCAAGAAGAAGGGAAAAGCTGCTGAGGTGTCTCTCCGGGGGAAGATATCACCCAGTCCACGACCTTCTGTGGGGCCGGAGGAACGAGTTGTGACTGCAGGGTCAACCCCCGGAGCGAAGAGGAGGTCAGAACCGTCCGGGACACCTCCGGCACCATCCAAAAGACTCCGAATGGGGGAAAGCGTTGAGGTAAATCTGAAATGCCTTTGTTTGTTATTTTTTACGCAAATGAAGTGTGTACTACCAGTACTGATATCTGTTTTCTGTCTTGTGCGATATTCTGAAGGAGCAAGTGGCCCCCGATCTTCTGGGGTTGGAGGGCGCGGACGCCGAGGAACTTCTGCGGTTAGCTCGGGGAATCATGGAGCTTGGCCGGAAGAATGAGATAGAGGCCGAAGAAGAGCTGGCCGCGGTAGTAAGGGATCTTCGCGCGCGCAATGACAGGCTAACTCAGGATCTGACCGAAGCGCGGAAGAGAACGGTTTTGGTAGAGACTGAAATAGCGCGTCTGCGCGAGGTGGAGGCGGAGGCCGGAGCCCTTCGTGGAGAAACAGCCCAGCTGCGGGCAGAAATGAAGGCCCAGGAAGCGGCCATTGTCGAAGGTCAGGAGGCAATGCTGAAAGCATTTGCCGAGAAATTACTCCAGACGACCACATTCCTGGACTTTCAGACTGACTTCGTTGCTATTGGGGACACGGCCACGCGATCGTTGTTACTGGAGCAAATCAAAGAAGTCTACCCGAATGTGGACGTATACCGTCCAGAGTTCGGGTATGACTATAATGCTGTGGCCGGGGTGGAGGAGGCCTACTACAAAGCTCTAACACACCTCCCGGAGTGGCCCCTCGTAAAAGCTCTGGCGGAGAAGAAGGTGATATTAAGGGCTGAGGAGATTGCGAGCTGCGAGGCGGACCAAGACCAGGAATTCCTGGCATTCCACCGTGGTGAGCTTGTCTCCGAGCCCCGAAACAAAGAACCCCCCCCCCCCCCGGATGGAAGTTGTTGCCATGGCTGCGGATGAAGCTGCTGCAGTTAACTCTGAGGAGGAGGCAGAAACGTCAGAGGGCCGGCGAGAGGTGGTGCCCGAGGATACTGAGGGGATCGAGACGGAGGTCAGTCGTTCCCCTCAAATTTAATGTAGTAGATAATAGGAGTTGATGTAAATCCCTTGTACTGGACCATGGATAATGTACTTCGATTTTATTGAATATAAATGTTGTTTTTGAACTGAGTTCCCTCTGATTGTATGCTTGAGATTGATCTTTCTTGTTGATTCCGTTGCCTGTTCAAAATACCGCGGAATTGCATGACACGATAAAGAAGCTCATGCAATCATTGGAGTGGTTCCGCGGACAGAAGAATAACTTGCAACTGCAAGTAGTGCCGAAGCTAGAAAAGCGGGCGGCCGCTGCGGAGAGAAAGGCGAAGGAGGCCGAGGAGAAAGCCTTTGACCAGGAGTTGAAGTATCTGGCAAAAGTTGCTGAATTGGACCGAGTCCTCATCCATCAAAGGGAGTATGACCGGATATTGACCGAGTTCGGCTTACTGACATTTGAGGAAGTTGAGGCGCGGGTCGTAGAGATTCAGAATGAAATTTCAGCACTTATGGCGAGGAGCCCAGCCGAGTCCTCGGAGCTTGTAAGAAAGCGAGAGGTGTTGGAGTTACTCCTCAACATGTACGAAGGATTGAAAGGCCGTGGCAGGTGGCGGCCCTCTGCCGAGGAATACATTGCGAGTTCAAGCCGGAGCCAAGGTACTTCAAAAACCCCCCGGAAGGGTAAAAAGAAGCCAGCGGGAAAGAGCAAAGGCATTATTATTCGAGAGCCAGTTCCAGTGACTACGGTCGAAGAAGAGCTCGTTGTTGTCGCCGAAGAGGTAGTCGAAGAACTGGCCCAAGAAATTGAAGTAATGGCCCCCGAGGAATGGGATCCTGTGCAATGGGCCCAAACTCCGAGGTCTGCCCCGCAACCAAGCAGTCGGGCTCGTACAAGAGACGAAATTCCCAGACAAGCGCCGAGGACGAGTCCGCGACATCGGGGGGCCCGAGGAGGGGAAGGAGCCAGAGCTCAAGGCCGAAGAACGTCAAGATCCCGGAGGACACGGCGTAGGTCCAGGAGTAGACCTCAACGCCGGAGCGCTGAATACTGGCTCGGAGGCCGTAGATAATTGTTTGTTTTTTTTTTTTTTTTTTTGAAGTCTTATGTAAAAAACTTTTTGGCGTGAATCGAGAAAATGTAACAAACCGTTTAATGTACATAGTTGTGTTAAGGAAAACAACGAGTTACTAACCAGAAGTAATAATTGTTTTAACGGGTGTTCGGGAACACGATATGGACAGCGCCAATTTAAATCTCCCCGGACGGATCGGGCGGGAGTAAAATCTCCCCGGACGGATCAGGCGGGAGTAAAATCTCCCCGGACGGATCAGGCGGGAGTAAACACCTCTCCGGTTAAGCAGGCGAGAGAGTGTTATGAGTCCGGAGACGAAACGTGTATTTCCTCGGACGGACAGAGAGAGAGATTTAATTGTCCGGAGAGGAATAATAATAATAATAATAATACGACTGCGTTAGGGCGTCCCCGTAACGTAGAAGAGAACACAGCAAGATGCATAAACAAAGAGTATTTATTCAATTATGAGTGCCGGAGCAAATTAAAGGATACAAAGAGAGATAACAACGCAAAAGAAGTGTACAATGAGCATAAAGATAAGATGGTACTTGTCATTTGGCATTCACAGATAGAAGCGTCTCAAGTTGGTAACATGCCAGCTTCGGGGAATTGGGGTTCCATCGAGATGCTCTAACTGGTAGGATCCGGAATTGTGTGCGGCAACGATGCGATAAGGACCTTCCCAAGAAGCATGTAATTTCCCCTCGGGGGCAGCTTTGCTGGCTGAATTGAGTCGAAGTACTAGGTCCCCGACATTGAATTGAGTGCCTCGAACCCGGAGGTGATGATACTGGGCTGCACGTTGTTTACACCTGGCCTGCTGGATGAACGATTGATCACGACGATATTCAAGCTCATCCAAATTTGCACGGAGAGCTTCGTCATTATCCTCGGGAATCAATGTGACGAGGCGGGGGCTTGGTACGCTGATTTTCGCCGGAATAACTGCTTCGGAGCCGTAAGTTAGGCTGTAGGGGGTCTCCCCGGTAGAGGTATGCGGCGTCGTGCGATAAGCCCATAGAACTTGCGGAAGGTTTTCGGCCCAAAGACCTTTAGCATTATCCAGGCGTTTCTTGATACCCGTAAGCAGTGTACGATTAGTGACTTCAACTTGACCATTGGCTTGAGGGTGAGCAACCGAGGTGAAAATTTGTTTGATATGAAGCTCCTCGCACCATGACCGGAAGGGATCGTTGGCAAATTGTTTGCCGTTATCCGAAATAATAGTGCTCGGTATGCCAAAACGACATATGATATTTCGCCAGACGAACTTCAAGATGTTTTGACCAGTGATGGCAGTAAGAGGTTCTGCTTCTACCCACTTAGTGAAGTAATCCACGGCGACCACAAGAAATTTCAATCCCCCCGGAGCGACCGGAAATGGGCCAACAATATCAATTCTCCACTGGATAAATGACCACGCACTTTGAATTCCAGTAAGCTCGGTTTGTGGCAGGTGTTTCACACGAGAGTGCAGTTGACACTTGCTGCATTTGGTCACTAAGTCGTGGGCATCGTTAAACAAAGTTGGCCAATAATACCCCCATCGGAGAACTTTCTTGGCACAGGCCCCTTCGTGAATCTCCCGAAGAACTTGATTAGCCTCGGCAGGAGCGAGGCACCGGAGACTCGGTTGTAAGTACGACCGTCGATATAAGACTCCATCATGAAAGGAGTACTTGGGGGCTTTAAGGACTATCTGCCGAGCTCGCAGCTTATCACTAGGCAGAGTTCCATCACGGAGATATTGAATACTAGGAGTCATTCAATTCCCATCACCATCAGTCAATATCGAGATCGTTGCCTCATGAATCGCCGGATGAAATAAATCTTCGACTATAATATCCGGAGATACATTAGTGTGGACCGCGGAGGCCAATTTACTGAGCGCGTCAGCTTTAACATTCTGTGTACGTGGTACCTTCTGGACAACAACCTTATCAAAAGTTGACATGAGTTTGAGTGTTAAAGCGAGATACATGATCATCATTTCATCCTTAGCGGCATAAGTACCCCGGATCTGATTGGATACAATCTCGGAATCCGTAAAGAGCTCAAGATGACGGATAGCTAAGGATCGAGCGAGCCGGAGCCCGGCGAGAACTGCCTCATATTCTGCTTCATTATTGGTCACCTTAAATTTGAATCGGATGACGTATTTAACTTCGACTCCCTCTGAGTCAATAAGAAGCAGCCCAGCACCACTCCCACGAGCTGTGGAAGCACCATCCACATATAATTTCCAGGTGCGAGGTGTAGGTTCAAGAGAAGCGGGGTGGGGATCACCGTTGTTTGCTGACGATCCATGATTATTATCCCCGGGGGTCTCGGCCAAGAAATCTGCAAGCGCTTGACCTTTGATAGCTCGGCGAGGAAGAAACTGAATGTCATACTCTCCTAGTTCAACAGCCCACTTGGCGAAACGCCCTGACACCTCGGGCTTGACAAGAATTTGACGGATGGGATGGTTGGTTAGAACCCGTATTTCTCGCCCTTGGAAATATGGACGCAAACGCCGAGCCGCCATGACAAGAGCCAGCACTGTTTTTTCCAGCATGGAGTACCGTGTCTCCGCCCCGTGAAGCACTCGGCTTGCAAAATTCACTGGATGTTGAACACCATTGACTTCTCGTACAAGCGCAGCGCTAATAGCTTCCTCGGCGGAAGCCAAATACATGTAGAGCGGCTCTCCGGAGAGAGGAATTGACAAAGTGGGCAGTTGCTGTATATGACGCTTCAAAGCCTCGAAAGCCTCAGTGCACTCCAGAGTCCACTCAAATGACTTCGCCTGTCTCAAAATTTTGAAGAATGGGAGTTGACGCTCTGCTGCTTTAGATAAAAAGCGATTTAAGGCCGCCAAACCACCCGTGAGGCGTCGAACGTCTCTGTACGTCTTCGGTGGTTGCAGATCTAAAACATCCCAAAGCTTGGCCGGATTGGCCTGAAGACCATGTTGTGAAACCATATACCCAAGAAACTTTCCGGAACCCACGCCGAAAGTGCATTTTGCCGGATTAAGTCGTAAATTGTAACGCCGCAGAGTACGCAAGGTTTCCATAATGTCTTGCACACATGAAGAATGTGAGGCGCTTTTGATGACTAGATCATCGACGTAAACCTCAACATTGCGGCCAATTTGATCGCGAAACACGCGGTCCATGAGACGTTGATATGTGGCCCCTGCGTTCTTGAGCCCGAAGGGCATTTTCTTAAAAGCAAAACACCCAAAATCAGTGATAAATGCCGTTTTGAGGGCATCCTGACGATCCATGAAGATCTGATGGTATCCCTTATATAAATCCAAGAAACAAAGAGCCACATGCCCAGTAATGGCTTCGGCTTTTTGGTCGATGGAGGGCAGAGGATAACAGTCCTTCGGACAATGCTTATTGAGATCGGAAAAATCGACACACATCCGCCATGCCCCACTGGACTTTAACACCATCGCTGGATTGGACAACCAAGAAGGGTAATACACTTCAAACAAGATATCTGCATCTAAGAGTTGCTGTACCTCGATTCGAATGGCCGCATTTTGCTCCGGAGCGAATTTCCTTTGTTTTTGCTGTATAGGCTTAACGCTGGGATCGATGTTTAGCTTGTGGGTTATTACATCAGGAGAGACCCCGGGCATATCCAAAGGGGACCATGCAAAGACATCGGAATACTCTCGCAAGGTCTGAATGATGGCCTGATGCAACCACGACACATCCACGGCACCGACAGTTACTGTTTGTTCAGGCTTGGACGGATCAAGCGGCACCTGGACAGTGGTGTCCCCCAATGAGGTACATACCTGAGGTTCAAGAGCCGATGATGCTACCTGAAGCTGCTGCTTGGGAGGAACTTTGGTAGTCTTTTTGAGTGTGACATACATGCACTCCTTAGAAACCCGCTGACTACTGCGGATAGCCACTTCGCCATGTGAGATGGGGAATTTTAGCGCGAGGTGGTATGTGGAGCATATGGCTTTTGCGGGAGTAAGCCAATCCCGACCCAAGATCATATTGTACGGTGACGGGGAGTTAACCACGTAAAAGTCCACAAAAATGGTTTTTATCGCCGGATAAGTTCCCAGAGATGCCGGGAGAGTGATAACGCCTTCTGGCTGGACTTCACCCTGGGTGAAAGTCTGCAATGGCCCGGGGGCCGGCCGAAGCTGATCCCGAGGAATCCCCATCTTTTGGAAACAGTCGGCGAATATAACACTCACTGCGGCTCCATTGTCTACGAAGACTCGCTTTATTGTAACATTGGCTACAGCCATGTCGATGACTATGGCGTCAGTATGGGGTGTAATCTCTGGAACTGGGTCTCTATCTGTGAAACTAACAATTTCAGACTGATGGAGGCGCTTATGACGCGGTTCCTCGGGAGGAGGACGGCGTGCCTCTGCCTTCAACGCATTTCGAGAAGCCCCCGTGGGAAGGGCCCCATATATCACGTTTATTACGTGAGTAGGTGCATTGTCTCCGGGTCCTCCCGGAGGAGGAGGTGGTGGCAAAAAACGAGATTGTTGGCGATTGCCAGAGTCTTGCAATGCATAATTGCTAGGCCCCGGCCGATTATTCTGCCACGGCGGACGATTTTGCTGTGAACCCCGATCATGATAACCTCCGCGGTTAAGAGACGAACCCCCATTCTGATTTGTCCGAGGCTTGTCATCGGTCCGCGCAATATATTGTCGCAAGAGACCTTTCCTTAAACATTCCTCAATTTCCTTGCTGAGTTCTCGGCACTCCTCTGTCTCGTGCCCATGATCTCGGTGGTACGCACACCACTTTCCGCGGTTCCTCTTCTCAGGCGGAGCAGTCATCCGCGGACAGGGCCGTAAATCATTCTTGTGAACAGAAAGAATTTCAGCTCGTGATTTTGTCAGCGGAGTGAATTGTGGAATATCACCTCGAGATTCTGAACGCCCCGGGTTCAGGCGAGAAAAGGCACTAGGTCGTGTGCTAGGCCCAACCTGTGCCCTGTCGGACTACCGCTTGCTAGCATGTTTCTCACGTTTTCGACGAGTCTGCTCCTCGGCCTTAGCATATCTGCACACAGTATTAAACAGTGCTCGAGTTGTGACCGGTGGATTACGAACCAGCTCGGTGTAGCGTGGTCCGGGACGGAGTCCATTCATGAATGCATTGATGATAACATCATCTGAGCAACTTCCTACCTTGAGACTCTCCGCTGTAAAGCGGTCAAGAAATTGGGTAACGGTTTCGCCATCCCGTTGTTCCATATTCATGAGGTCGGCTAGGGTGGCCATGGGCTTCGCACGTGCTTCAAAACGCGCCCAAAAGTGCTCGGCAAGTTCTCTAAAAGAGGATACGCTATTGCGAGGGAGAGAATCAAACCAAACCCGAGCTTCGTCCTGAAGATACTCGGGGAAAATCTTACAGTAATGAAGGGATGTAGTATGATCGCGGCTGAGCATGTTGTGCCTAAAAGCTCCAAGAAAATTGGCTGGATCCCCCGTGCCGTCATAAGGGGGTATGGCAGGCCTTTTGAACCCTTCGGGAAGGGAGGTGGCCATGATTTCTTGAGAGAACAGTGTGATGATATCTCCATTGGCATCAAGGCCCAGGATTCTGTCTAGCTCGACATTGCGTTGGACTCGCTCATACTCTTGAAGATCTAGGGTATGAGGATTGGCATAACGAACTCTTTTAGCCGCGTTAAGTGGGCGGCGGCGATCGACATCTGCAGGCTCGTCGTTGCGCTGTATTGACCCATTAGAACTCCCATGGTCCTCGGGAGAACCAGGTCGTTCCCATCGCCGATCCTGACGCCCGCGGTGCACCGGGTCTTGTCGATCGTGCGAATGCTGACGATGTGGAGGCACTGCGGGGTGGGTAGCGTGCCCGGCAAGTCCATCAGGATTCAGGCGATTGGCGGCCCAGTCTTGAAGGACATGAGCATGCTCTTGTAGGAAAGCCTGGAGTAATTCTGGAGTCACTTGAATATTAACCTGCGGCCGGGCGGCAGCAGGATTAGGGTTTTGCATGTCTTGCGGGGGCAGAGGTAAGAACTGGTTGTCTGGATTCATGGCTGGGCCTTGATTGCCCTGATGATGAGATGTATCCCTCATCGGCGATTGCCTCGGCGGCATAACCTGATCCACGGGTGGATCTTGATTGGCTTGATCACCCTGGCGAGATTGATTTAGACGAGTCATCACCATGATATATCGAATGCACTGTTAATATCAAAAACCACTTGCGTTCCCACATACGGCGCCAATTGATAAAGCGCAATCCGATATCCAAGAAACTCAACGAAAACCTATGCAAGAAATATGGAAAAACACAAGATGTACGAGGTTCGATCCGGAGATCTACGTCCACGGGCTCAAAATAGCACCTGCCGAGGTGTTTCTTTCACTATCTCTTTGAATTTACACGTAATAATTTCAGAATACAGAATGCGAACCCTAATTCCGAGTTCTTTTCTCATATTTATACTCTCCCCTACTAAAACCTAACTAACTCCCTGTTATCACGCCTATTTTCCGCTGCATGGCGGTTGGGAACGGATCGTGGGCCTTGAATCGCGGAACAAGCCATAAGTTGGGCCGTGCCACATTATCTGGGACGACGCGTATTTCTGGACCTTCTGGGCCGGTAAGTGGGCCGAGGTATTAACCCGACCCGAAGTGACTGGGCTATACCTATCAGTATCGGTATGCATATTCGAGATTTTCCGTATTTCGGTTAATACCAAAATACCGTAAGTGTATTAAATTCAAGTTATTTTTTTCTCTGTTTTTGGGCTACTCAGCCCATGAAATAAACTTCAGCCCAACATTAGTAATCAACCCACAAGTTTATGTTCATTATGTCATTATGACATATACAAAATGTGATAGATCCGTTACTTCACTCTCTCTCTCTCTCTCTCTCTCTCTCGTTCCCATTACTGCAGCGCCGCTAGATCTGTTTCTTCAACTTCTCCTTCTCCTTCTCGTTCTCACGCCTAGATCGATTTCTTCTCCACTGTTTCATTTCTCTTTCAAGCACACATAGTAGTCATTACATCCTTGCCGCTTTTTCAGCAAATGGCATTTAATAGGGCAACGAAGTAGCTGCTGACCGACTTTCATACCTGACTGTTTGGCTACGCTGTTGGCAGACCTATTCAAGTGGGGCAACTGAATTCTTTATTTTTAAATCAAAATGGGATTCTTGTTTACTGATTTACTAACACAATGTGTATATTTACGGATGTATTTGTATTTTTCTTTTTTTTCCTTTTCGATTTCATGTTGAAATGGGACGCTTCTTTGTTTTATTAGAAGATTTGTTGATTTCGTCTTTGTCGAATTGGCTTCTTGTTTTACTGAAATTTATTGATTTCCTCTTTGTTGAATTGGGACTATTTAAAATCTGAGAATACTTAGGTTAGAATCAGTATTACCGATATCTTACCTTGCCGTACCGAATTTTTGGTATACCAAATTTCTTATACCGAAAATTTCGGTACAGTGTGGGTATGAAATTTTAACATACCGTAAATTTCGGTACGGTATATAAAAGCACATGAGCTCATTTGTCTTATTCATGCAGAAGCCTTAATTTAATAATTGACTTGTAGTTTGGTGTTATGCACTTTTTGACCATCCTATTGTATCTTGACATGTGTCCCTAGTACATTGATTCTAGAGTATTCCAATATGTCAATATATGTAACAGCAACACACATTGTAAAGGTATTAAAAAATTCGCAGCATGTTACTACTCTTTCCAAGCTCACATATGCTCACTGTTATATACCCTTTTGTCATCTTCATCTTCACTTGTTTTCATGGTATCAGAGCAGATTTCTAAACCTGTCTTTGTGCCATCTTCATCAGCTATTTTGCCTTATTTTTCGAACCATGAATGGCTACACAAAAACCAATAAATCAGACAACACCAAATCAAACAGCCACACCTTCATTTGCATAGATCCAACCCCTAAGCCAACTTGTCACTATCAAACTCAATGATAATAATCATCTTATTTGGAAACACCAGGTTCTCACAACTTTAAGGCTGCATTTGGTTGGGCCTTATAAGCCTTATTAAATAATGTAACTAGGTTAATAAGGTGTTTGGTTGCACAAGATTGGGCCCTGGTCTTTTTACAAGCCCGGCTGATATAATCTGCTCAGCCCGGCAGATTGTATCCTAAGGGTAGTGGATTGGTATATCCTGATCTTTAACCCACTTATTACCCATTATCAATTTTACATTTTTACCCTTCAGTTAAAAGGTTATAGGTTTAGGGTTTCACTTCATTTTCTTTCCACGCAGCCGCGAAGAGGGGGAAGCAAGGTGACGAAGGTCGAGCTCTGAATCTGGTGAGTTCTTCCTCTCCGTCAACTTCACTAAACTTTCTCTATCACTACAACTATTTTTCTTCAGATTTTAATTCCAGAATTTTTTTTTGTTTTCCTTTTTTTCCGTCAATTCGACCACAATCTCCGTTGAATCTGAAGTTGCGACCTAGCGTTTTCAAGAAAAGATACTCAGGTAATCTTCCTTCATCTCAGTTTAGGACTGATTAGGCATAAATAATTTCAACCTTAAGCTTTATTCTGGAAAAAAATTATCTGGGATTTGTATATAATAATATGGAATTCGTTTATGGGTAACCCATTTTTTTTTTCTGTCATGTTCAGTGTTACCTAATTGTTTGGGTTTACGTTTTTGTGACGGAGCTACGTCTTTGTTTATTTGACATTAGAATCTGATAATATGTTTTTGTTACCTAGTTAGCTTAGTAGAAGTTTTCAAAATTGTGAGTTTGCTTTGTTGTCCTTGATTTGTTGAATGACTGTAGAATAGTCTAAAACCTTACAATTGTGTACTTATTTGTCAGACTTTTTTATTTTTTGAAAAAACTGATTGTGTCATGTATATTGTCAATTTAATATATTTTGGTAGTTAACTTTCATGTTTGTTTTACATATACGTGGTTATTAGCATAACAAGTGTCTCTGGAAAAAAAAAATGCAATTTCTATGTATGGATTAATGGGAATTAGCTATTAAAGATGCAATTTCTATGTATGGATTAATGGGAATTAGCTATATATTCTTGTTAAGTATTTGGTTCAGTGTTTTTACTTACTTCTGTGTTGGTTACAAACATGCCTTTTTATGATAACATCAACCACTGCAATTGAGGAATGGTAGAGTTTAAGGGGTGTTTTAATTAATTAACTTAATCTAATCTTTATTTATTTGTAATAAGGATTGTTGACATGGCTGAAATCGGCAGACTAAGGGCTAAGATTTTTCAAATTGTTGAGGAAATTTGTCCTCAAGTTTTGTAGTAATTACTGTTGTGCTGACACAGCTAGAAAGTGGTGCCCCTAGTCGACGTAGGTGTGAGCGTGAGATAAGGTATGTTATGGCCGACAAAATCCCAGACCAAATAAAGCACCTAGATAGTCTAGTTACCAAAAAACGACATTGATTGCCTAGAACAATTGAGGATGCCCCGATTAGCTTTCTACCGACTTTGTTTTCTTCTGAAACATGTCGGTGGTCTAAAGGATTCTCGCTACGTTACCGTTAGTGAGAAGGTAGCGTTGCTTTTGTCGGTGTTGTCACACCATAAGAAAAATTGTGTAGTTAAATTTGATTTTAAAAGATCGGGGCAGACTGTAAGCACCCACTTTCACACTGTGTTGGCGGCAGTAATTAGGCTACATTCCATACTGTTAGCTAAACCTGAACCGGTTGATGAGAGCAGCGAAAATTCAAGTTGGCGATGGTCAAGGTAATAGTTCAATAAAATAATGGGAATTTCCTTAACGTCCTCTGATATTTAAAATAAATTAATTTGTAAGCATTTGTGTTTCTCACACCCTTGTGTAGGGCTGTCTAGGTGCTTTAGATGGCACATACATCAAAGTAACTGTTCCTGATTCCGATAAGGGGCGGTATAGGACACGGAAAGGAGATATAGCTGTTAACGTCCTTGAGGTATGTGAATGGGATATGAGGTTCGTGTATGTGCTAACGGGCTGGGAAGGTTCAGCCGCCGACTGTAGGGTATTACGAGACGCAGTAAGTAGGCAAAATGGCTTTAGGGTACCAAAAGGTTCGAATCTAAAACTTGAATTATAATGCACAAACCTTAGAGTTTTCTCTGTGAAATTGAATTATTTAGCTTTTTCCCCTTCTTTTTTTTTTTTTTTATTTGGATCCACAGGTCACTACTACCTGTGCGATAACGGATATACGAATGCTGACGGCTTTCTAACTCCTTATAAGGGAGTTCGGTATCACTTAGAGGAATGGGGGGAGGGGTCTAGGGCACCACAGACCTACCAAGAGTACTTCAACATGTCTCATTCGAAATCCAGAAATGTCATTGAGCGCACTTTTGGGCTTCTAAAGAAACGATGGGCTTCGATTTACATCATGTTTTGCGTTGCTTATAGACGAGTAATTTCATTGATAGGGTAATAAAACGTTGAACATTATGACCTGTTATGCTAAGCCAAAGCATATCCCATAAATTTTCAGTTTGAAATCTTGTTTGTATATCCAAATGATTGTCTTCTAATTGACTTTGGAGTTAATTTTAGCATGTGGATTGTGCATGATATTGTTGGTGTCCATCATGGTAATCTGACATAATTTATTGTATTGCAAGGGTTTTTGGTAGAATATTTCAGTATGTAAGCTTAACATTTACATTTTTGTAGACAATATGGTAATTTATTGAATTGGGATACTATTCGCATTCTATTAAACAGTGTGCAGTGTAATCAAAAATTAATTTATTAGGTTTAGGTTTCCATTCTCATATTAAATTCAATTGATAGCTTAATATGCTCCAACGGCAATTTACTTTTTTTTTTTTTCAATATATAGATGGATGGTGCCAATCTCCAAAATGTGCGGCAGGTTCGGTTGAGGAACGAGAAGGGACGTCGTTGCTGGAGTAGACAAGAAGAGGAACAACTCATCATCGGTCTGAAAGAAATTATCTTGACCGGCTGGAAATCGGAAAACGGCTTCCGACCGGGTTATCTCAATGCATTGGAGACCTTTATGTGCAAAACATTCCCCGGTACCGACCTAAAAGGGAATCCGCACATAAATAGTAAGATCCATGGGTGGAAGAAAAGCCATGGGAGCCTTTTCTCGATGCTTGCTAGGAGTGGCATTGGCTATAACCATTTCACCAAAATGATTGAGGCAACCCAAGAAGCATGGGACGAGTATGTTAAGGTAAATACCTCTAAATTTGCTAATATTTTGGATTTTTTTTCAAGCCATACTTGTATTATTTTCGTCATATAATTGCTTCTGCTATTACATGCTTTTGCTGACACGTACATCGCTTTCTTTGTATAAGGTTGATCCGGCTGCAAAAGTCATGAGGTTTAAGTCCTGGCCTTATTATGAGGACTGGTGCGAAAGTTTCGGAAAGGACCGGGCCACTGGCGAGAACTCCGAGAGTTTTGTGGATGCTGTTAACCACGTATTGAACGAGCCACCTGCGCAGGTATTACCCATTTCCAACCATTGTCAATGTTTCTGTTGTGATTACAAAGTTGAATACATATCATAGATCTTGAGTTCGTATGTCATATGTGCACACACAGTTTGACTACTTTGTTTGGCAGATGTTATTTCTTGATTGTAACTTGTTCTTTAATTGAAAATTTTTAATATTATATTTTATGTACCTTCTCTAAAGTTTAAATATCAAACTCTTCAACCAGGACGAGAGCAATGAGTTTGATGGATTTAGTCGATTATTTGACGGATTTGGCGAGTCAGGCGAGACTCCTTTTGCTACTGTTGAACCTAGTAGTGCTGGCAAAAAGGGAAAGGGTAAGATACCAAATTCATGTGAGGCAAATCAAACTGGCAGTGTCACTGGCAAGGGTAAAGGAGGGAAGAAGAGGAAGGGCTTTGATAATTCTGAGGCAGTTTGTGACCTCCTCGGAAGGTTCTGTGCGACAACAAGCATAAGGCTGGGAGAAATTGCAACTCGGATCGGAAACGAGTACGACATCTCGACTGCCAGAAAAGAGGTGTGGAATTTCGTTGATGATATGGCTGGATTTAACCTGCAAGAAAAGCTGCTAGTTTCGAAGCTTCTCGTAAAAAACACTGAGGACATGGAGCTGTTCTTTAGCCTGCCACTTCATGCTAAAGAAGAGTTTGTGAAGATGAAGCTTGCTGGAAATCTTTGACTTGCGGGTGGAATTTTTTTGTCGATACCTCATTTGAACAGCTTCCTTCAAGATTCCCTCAATGGTTATCTTATGAAATTTTAGTGAATCTGATTTGAAAAATACCTTTATTTTTTGTGAGAGGAAGTAATACAAATGAGGATTTCAAGTTATTTTTTTTGTTAATATTCTGCAACAATTGTGTAAATTTGCAGTATGGGTCATCTGTAAGACCAAACATGTGATTTACAAAATATTTGCTTGTGGCAGGAACCATTTATGAGACACATGTTGTTGTCTCTGAATTGGACATATTGTGCAATGTTTTAATCTATAAGATTGACTTTATCATTTCTTGATTGTTGGGTAAAATTATTATACAGTTGTATGAGCTTGTGCAGTTAGGCTTGTGTTTTATTGTTTTTACTTGGCTTAGAAGCTTATTTTAGGTCACACATGATTCTTTATGGCACTGTAACAACTATCTTCATGCCACGAAATTTCTAGTTTCATTAATTAAACTTACGCAGCCACATTGCAAAAAAAAAAAAACAAGACTCCATAACATGATAAACATTGTGTAATACTTTGAACAACCTTGCTTTCTTTACATAATAATAAAATCATTTATATTTAGGTGCATTGTGTGAACAATCATAGCATTTCGTCTCAAACAAATTAGTAATTGTGCCTTTGGTCAATATTGATTGCCTTTTCTTTCCAAACGATGTACAACCTTTTTTGGGCTAATATCTTTGGAGTCGTCTGTATGAATGGTATTTAATTATATAAACGTCTAGAGCACCTGTAAACTTTAAAAAAAAAAAAAGAAAAAAAGGGGAATTATGTTGCATTTAAAAACTTCCAACGTAGGTAGCAATACAATAACTAACTCAAACACGTCCCACTAGTGGATTACAAATTGAATGGCTAGCAGTAAAGCCTTCTTGGAATACTAATTCACAGTTGTCCTACTAGTGGACTTCAAACTCGATGGCTAATAGTATAGCCTTCTTGGAATGAGACTGAAAAATACACGACATAAATCTAAAAGTGCATGAAAGCCAACATAAAGATCACCTACAAATTTCGCCATCGATAACTAGGTGAAGGCTACCCTAAACTTTCTTGAAAGGTGAATACGAAGCAGTGGAACTTCCCTCGCACCCGTGTCCCGGGCCGTAGTTTGTCTTTTTGGTAAGCTTTGTCATCTTAGCCTCTTTACGTTCAGTGGTAGAGTTTACGGAAGGCTGATTCACTTCACTGTCGGAGCCTATGTCAAAGCCGTCTTCGCCTACATCTGCCAATTCATTCCAGAATTCGTTCTCAGTGGGTTCAGCAAAGAGACGTCGTTGAGCTAAGACTATGTCCCTGTGATTCTCATTGTCGCTTGAGATCTCGATAACTTTGGGTAAGGCTTCTTCGGCTGGATGAGGACCTTCCTGGAAAAGGTACTTCAGCTCATCATACTTCTTTTCCCCCTGTTCCATGTACGCAGCAGCCAACCTTTCTTTCTACATGACAATGATACATTATAACCTTGTAACCCAAATACATATAATGCAAACTAAGTAGAGCATAAAGTTAGATTTTACCTGACAGATGTGCTCCCACATTTCTGGATCGCAGTTGATTTGGTGTGTGGTTTCATTGTGATGAACACCGCTTACATGGATCAGCCAACTAAACACCCTGAAACGGTTTTTGAGCTTCCTAACACGCATCCAACACGTCATATAGTCGAAATTGGTGTTAAACTGAGAGTTGATCCCTCTCATCGCAGTGCGAATAGCCCCACTGCTGTTACCATCAACCTTGTAGTTCCCCACAAAGTACTCATCTAGTAGCAGATCAATGAATTTATCTTCAACAGCGCGAGTCCACGAGGAGGTGTAAAAAACACTCTCTTGATCAAGGGGACGGGGCGCCATTGTTTTTATATTTCAATTGATTTGTGATGGGATTCATGTGGTTACAAATGGTGTATATATAGTGAACATAAGGCTGGTGTGGTAGGAATTTGCAGCTACTATAATATGTACAAAGAGCAAATAGACAAAAATTGAAGCTGCAGGGCTGTTGAACATAACATGTCAGCTGAAAGACTGTTATTTTTTTTTTTCTGTTGAATTGAAGCAAAGAAATCTAAAGAAGCAATCTATTTTTTCCAGTGTTATGTTGTTTTGATATCAGCAAAAGAAAGAATATATTCTTTCATAACATATTTAGCACCAAGGTGAATTAGCAGCTTACACATTTTTCATTGTACACACAATTGAATTTACATTATCAACATTAACATACAAATGAGGAGTAAAGAGAATATATTCCCCCCTATTAGCCTACTATTTAAGGACACAAATGTAGCAAGGAATATATTCCTTTCAGCAAGGCCAAAGTCTCATATTTTGAAGCAGCTAGAAAAAACTATGAACATGCATCATACTTTTTTTAATTTGCTACACATATGGCTGAAAATTCAGTCTACATTGGAATATTTGTAAGCATCAATCCTAGCTCATAAAAGGATAACAATCTGTTTACTTCTCTTGTCTCAATGATCAATTTCATATTATACAAAATAAAATTACTTTTACGTGGACCAAGAACCCATTCATAATCACCAAAGAAACGTGAAAATCATTTCGATGCGAATATACACAATATGAACAACACCACAATAATTAAAAGTACGCAAACTTGCCTTAACCTTTTTACAACCCGATCATGTTCTTCGGTCACATCAACTAGGCTCAACGTAAGAGCATTAACTCTTGTTATTTCTGCGAGAAGCTTTGTTTCTAGTTCCGAATTGGCACCCGTCAACTCTACAACCCGCCAACTGAGCTCTTCACTAATACCTTCTTCCTTAGACAAACTTAACGACAAGTCGGACATTCTAGCTTGGACTTCGTTAATACGCCTCAACAATCCAGGTATAATTTGTTTGGCACGCGGACAAATCTATGGATCAATCCATCTCCAAAAGCCACAATTTGCATCCTGGCACAGGAAATACGACTTGTTTATAACAATTCCAAAAGTAATTTATTTAACAGACATAGAAATTGACAATTAAAAATAAGACACACCCCAATGCGCGGACACTTCATAAATCGACGGCCCGGGTTCGTGGGCTTCCACGATGTCAACTGGACGGCTTCAATTCCACATCCGCAATAAACTAATATCCTACTGCTAGATCCAGAATAAAGACTGCTCCCTGACAAAAAGAATACCGATTTAACAAGGCAAAAATTGAATCCGAAGTACTGCGATTAAACACCGAATCGTAAAGACTAACCCACCATCCGAATTACTTTGACATGGTTGTTCTGGGGGTGTCAAATTAGACATTATCCGAAATCGATTTCAATGGAACTAGAGCATGAACCCTAATATCGAATCAAAATTTAAGCATACATGAAATTAGAACATCAAATTGATTGTGAGAAAAAATTACAAATTATAGGCATATGAGGTTGTTCTGGGCTCCATACCTTAAATTTCTGCAACCTCGAACATGTCTGCGGAATTCAACTGCTGCTAACGAAGGTTGGGGAAGAAAACAACGTACGTAGGAGAAGAATGAAAAACAGGTTTGATGCTTAGTGCTTGGACATTTTTGCCCTCATCATATACATTAGCTAGGGTTAATTCTTTAATTTCAATTGATAGGTACTATACTGTTAAGTTGAACCAAACACAATATTTACGTAACCTATGCTAAGCTAACCAACTGTAACAGACGGACCAAACTAGATATTAAGTAAACCCATGTTTTTTAAATCACCCCAAAAGCCCATTATTATAAAACAATCCTATTGTTGAGATGATGAACCAAACGCAACCTAAGAGGCTTACTTAGCTGGAGAAGCAAAAGAACCAGAGAAATTTTTACCCACTGGATTTGGGATTGCTACCACTGTCAATCCAGAACATTAAAGTTGGATCAAGCGGATCATCTTATTGCCTCTTGGCTTCTTTATTCTTTGAGTGAAAATATATCGGTCACTACTGTTGGATTGAACACAGCATAACAGATCTGTGATTCCTTGGATGCTAGCTTTACCACATATTCTTGAGCCAAAATCCTTCAGTTCAAGACTCAACTTTAGAATCTCAAGAAGGGAACTATGGCCATGAGAGATTGCCTCAACAAGGTCAAGTCATTCTGTGACTTGTTGAAAGCAGCTGGTCAGAGTGTCACGAGTGATGATGAAGCTCTCCACATCAAAACATGACTCAGGTCTGAATATAACCCGGTTATTATGGTTATTAACTCTAGAGCTGACCCCATGACCATTTCTGAGATCCATTCTCTCTTGCTTTCTTTTTTAGAGCAGACTTGACGTTTTTAAAAATCCACAATTTGGTATTGATGGCTCTACACTAAATGTGAACATGGCTCTCATGGAAAATTATAAAAGAGGCTCATTATCATGTCCAATAGGATGAGGTCAGCTTCCTAACAATAGAGAAGACAGAAACTCAAACAACTTCGGAAGAGGAAATCCAGGAGCAAATCCAAATAACTTTAGAAGAGGAAGAGGAAGATCCAACAATCACATGTATTGCTATAGATGCAACGGAAATAATCACACACCATAAACCTGCTACTACAAGGATCTTGATGGAGGAAATAACAACACTGGCTACTCTCAAAGAAAGGGGCTACAACAATTCTTACAGAAGGATGTATGCTAATGTTGCTAGTTTTAGGACAGTTGATGGAGGTACTGAGGCTTCTTGGTTCCCAGATTCTGGGGCAACGAACCACTTAACATACTATTTCAACAATCTGAACATGGCCACTGAATATCAAGGTGATGAAAGAGTACAGATGGGGAATGGTACAGGTTTGAAAATCTCACACCTTGGTGATTCCATTGTTTGCTCGAATGACTCATCCTACACACTCAAACATAGATTCTTACTAAAAGAATCTTCTTCATGTTCCTCAGATAACAAAAAACCTTATTATTGTCTCAAAATTTGCAAATGATAATTCTGTCTTTTTTTAATTTCATCCAAAGTTTTATGTTGTGAAGGATCAAGTAACCAAGGCAACACTACTCAGATGGAATCTTGAAAATGGTCCCTACTTGTTCAAGCTAACGGGCTCCAATGGTGACTTGACTTCATCTCAAACCAGCCACAACACACAGCTTTGAATTCCCACTACCTTTTCAGCTTTCCTAGACATAGATACATGATATTCTAGATTAAGCCATGCTTCTTTTGATAAAGTGAAGAAGGCATTGCAAAGTTGTAACATTCCTTTTGAATCCAATGGCAATGAAAATATATGTTCTTCTTGCTTTAAAGGAAAGTGTCATAAACTCCCTTTCACAGACTCACAATCTGAAACCAAAGAACCATTTGCACTTGTTCATACTTAACTTCGGGACCCGCACCGATTAAGTCATACAACGGATACCACTATTATGTTAGCTTACCCGACATACATGGATATATCTCTTACAATCCAAATCTGATACTCAAATTGCATTCAAACATTTCAACATACTTGTCCAAAACTAATATAATAAAGCAATCAAATCTGTCAAAAGTGATGGAAGTATAGATTTTTAAATTCCTCTCATCATACTTTATTGATAATGGAATCACCACCATAGGATGTCTTGCCGTTACACTCCCGAACAAAACGGCCTTGTTGAAAGAAAGCATAGACACATTACCAAAACAGGATTATCCGTTCTAGCTAAGTCAGGTGTCCCTAAAAGGCATTGGGATGATGCCTTTGTCACTAGTGTCTACCTAATAAATAGAATGCCTACCAAAAATTTGAACTACAAGTCACCATTGGAGTTGTTAACTGGATAGAAGCCCGATTACAAAAATCTGAGAATTTTCGGTTGCCTTTGTTATCCATACTTGAAACTTTATGTAAAAAGCAAGCTTAATTTCAAAAGTGACAGATGTACTTTTCTTGGGTACAGCATACAATATAAAGGTTATAAATTCTTATTGCCTAACAATAAGATAATTATAACTAGACATGTCACCTTTGACGAAAGCCAATTTCCCTTTCTTCAAAACAACCCACCTACTTTGGCAGAATCCGCACAAAACACACCTCAACCTTCCCATAATGTCAATTATGAAACCATTTACTTTGGCCTCTTTGAAGTACCTATTCTTGCCAATCCTGAAATCAACTCACCTCAGATAAGTCAAGCCTCAAACACCTTAAACTCATCTTCTACTTCCTCTCCATCTCCTCATAACCAGTCGTGTGAGCAAGCCTCGGAATTACCAGTTGAGAATTACCAGTTGAAGTGAGCCATACTTCCAATGGAGTGTTCTTAAGTCAGAGAAAATACCTAGAAGATGTTCTCAAGAAAGCTAAAATATCTGAAGCAAAGGCAGTAAGAACACTCACAATCACTTGTGAACATCTGTCTAAGTTTCAAGGGAATCCAATTTCAGATCCTAAATTTTATAGAGCCATTGTCGGAGCACTTCAATATGCCACCATAACTAGGCCAGATATTGCACTCAGTGTCAACAAGTTGAGCCATTACATGCAGAATCCTCTTGACACTCATTTGAAGTCTGTGAAAGGAATGCTTCGATACATTTGTGGAACTTTGAATTATGGACTAAACTTTACGTCGTCATCAGAGCTGTACATCATTGGTTACGCTGATGCAGATTGGGGGTCGGACGTAGACGATAGAAGATCAACTTCAGGATTCTGTATGTTTTTGGGAAACAACCTAGTTTCTTGGAGTGCGAAAAAATAGCATACGGTATCAAGAAGCAGTACAAAAGCAGAATCTAGAAGCCTTGCACATGCCACTTGTGAAGTATTATGGTTGCAGTCCTTATTGAAGGAAATCGGGATTAGACAGTCAAGGGTTCCAACTATATGGGTTGATAACCACGGAGCTATATCGCTTTCAGCAAATCCAATTTTTTATTCCAGAACAAAACACATGGAACTCGATCTACACTTCATAAGACAGAAGGCTGAGAATAAGTTTGTTGTGAAGCATGTCCCTGCTATTGATCAAGTTGTTAGTTTCCTGACCAAACCAATCACAGGGCCATTCTTCGTTCGCCTCAGAAACAAGCTTGGAGTGTTGCCAGGAGACTCACTCGAATTGAGGGGGCATAAAAGCACATGAGCTCATTTGTCTTATTTATGCAGAAGCCTTAAATTAATAATTGACTTGTAGTTTGGTGTTATGCACTTTTTGACGATCCTATTGTATCTTGACATGTGTCCCTAGTACATTGATTCTAGAGTATTCCAATAGGTCAATATATGTAACAGCAACACACATTGTTAAGCTAATTAAAATTTGCAGCATGTTACTACTCTTTCCAAGCTCACATATGGCCATTGTTACATACAAAAAAAATTCGGTATACTGTACCGAATCACCCCTAGGTTTGTCGCCGTCTCGCTATTACTGCCTAAATCGCCGCCGAGCCGCAATTGTCGCTCTATTATATGTCGCCGAAGTATGGTCATTTTTATGTGTAACAGCAAAAGGAGCAGAAATGAGGATTGAGGTAAGAGGAATCTCGAGCATTCACGTCAGACAAAGAAAATGGAGAGGAATTGGGAATTTAATTCTGAATCCCCAAATTTCATTTAAAATAATTTTCTGAAATAATTTTTTTAATTATTTGGATTTAAAAGAAATTTGAAAATTTTCTAAATTTTATATTTAGTTTTAGAAATTTACATTTTTTATATTTTTAATAAATTATTTTTTAAAACAATTTACAAGTTTTTTCGATTTTTCTTTTTTTATATTTGTAATCCGAATTTTTAAAATTAATTTAAGATTTTTTTGTTAATTTCTTGAATTTTAAAATTTTCAAAATGTTTTTTTATTTTTTATATAAAATTATTTAGAATTTATATAATTTTTATATTTTTATCATATTTTTTAATATTTTAAATAACTTATAAGTATTTTTCGATTTTTCTTTTTTCAATTTTTCAAAATAAAGGTATTTTCCATTTTAATTTTTTTATATTTATTTTCATAATTTTTTAAATTAAATTTAGAATTTGTTGTTAATTTCTTGAATTTTAGAATTTTCATTGAATTTTTTTTAAAATAATTAGTAAATATTTTAATTTTATTTTTCTTCGATTTTTCAAAATAAAAGTATTTTCGATATTTCTCTTTTTTATTAGTGGCCACGTGTCACCATATTATTGGTACATGGGTCATGTGCATGGATGCATGGCCTATATACCCTGAAATATGGTCGGAGTTGCAAACTGCAACAAAAATGCGTTGTTGAAGGGGTAATATAATTTTTTTTCAACAATATTAAATTTTTGTTTCTTATCTTCATGGACTAATTAATGTATTTAGAAGTTGAAGAAGGAAAGGGGAGATTTCAGAATCTTTTCACGGACAAAATTTAAACTTCTTTAATATTACACTATTCATATATATACTCTTTAAATTTTTTTAAAAATTGAGGGGCTGGCCCTGTGATGGCAAGTAAACAGTGCCCCGGATCCTATTATGATGTACATGCAAATGCACTACCACGAGTAGAAAGATTTTGCTTCCGAAGCAGAAAGACTACCAATTCTCTATTTTTTCTTCCTGTGAACTTCATATTTCTTTTTTTTTTTTTTCGGATTGAATAAAAACCAAACATTCAAGGTTTCTTCCATCCTACCCGGTGCCCATACACCGGTAGTTTCTAATACAAATTTGGTCACTTATGCGGTGGAAACCGGCAAGTATCCAGAGAAACCTTTGGCTGCTCGATATTATTTTATTAAATGTGTTTTCATAAGATATAGAGTTCGACCCTGAAGCTCTAGAAAACAAAACAAAAATACAATGATTTTGTTTACGAAATATATATATATATTAAAAGGACTCAGAATATATCGCCCCAACAAAACTATTTGCAAACAAAGCCTACTACATTTGCAGTTTTTCTTACTAATAGCATAATAGATTTCACTTTTTGCTTTTTTAGTTAATCCAATTTCTCTATAAATTTCTCCCTACAAAAATTGAGAAATCATAACCAAACATGCAGACGGAAAAGTTGGAAAAGAAAAAGCATGTGGCTCATGTCTTGCTATTTACAATACTTTAATGATATATATATCTTCAGCTTTTTAAAACATATTTGTAATCAATAAACAACACCTCCGAATCTGACAAGTCTCCTAAGAATTAATCTACTGACAAGCTCATTATTCGCAATTGAACCCCACGGAACCATCTAAATATGGCAGTGCTCCAAGAGCCTGCATGGACTTCTTACAACTTTACACCACCACATGATTGTCCTTCTCAATCTCCATCCCCTACATTATAAAGGTTCTTCTAGATTCTAAATAATATTCATGGGATAATTACAAAATGGTCGCCGAGCTATTAGCACTTTTTCACTTCGGCATATAAACTATTAACGTTGGCTAAACCGCCGCCAACCTATTTAAATATTACTACTCGAAAGCTGCCGACCATAATACCGCCCAAATTCATTGCACACCCGGTTTTGCAAAACCATCTTTTGGGACAAAATTTGGGCGGTATTCTGGCCGGCATCTTTCGAGTAGTAATATTTAAATAGGTTGGCGGCGATTTAGTCAACGTTAATAGTTTATATGCCGAAGTGAAAAAATGCTAATAGTTCGGCGACCATTTTTTAATTATCCCTAATATTCATCATCGGTACCCTGTTTATCTGCACATAGACACACCAGCAACCGTATGATAGTATCCTCTCACCTACACAGCTACACCAAATGCATTGTACTCGTGTTGCAAACTTTCTGACTAGCTGTGAACTGTGCGTCTTTCTTGATTCCATCCTACTTAACACACCTATGCCAAACTCACCCTGCCTAGGTCTGATGAGACACGCTCGAACTAATCTCCCGCTAGACTAGCACCTAGCCACTTTTAAAACATTAATTCGATTGGTGTATTCTTTACCACAGTCCGTGCACCCGTTGTACGTAAGAACAACCCACATGAGGAACAAAAAAGGCATTCTTGGTTACACCCAAAAAGCCCATTAAAATTAGCTTCATACACTGAGACATAGTTGATCAGTTGTTAATTGTACTAGTAAAAGAAGAAAGTGATTAAAACAAAGAATTAAAACTAATGACAATATAAGGCAGATACTACTAAATCATAAACTGGTTAAATATTTATACATCATATTCACCATTTGTCACAATTCTCAACAAAAGGGGACTCTATCAGTCTCTCACATTCAAGGTCTCAACACAAAATTACTACTACTTTTTTTCCACAACAGACATGGAAATCATCTCACATTATATACATATAAAATTACAACATTTTTGTTCAAGACACTAAGTGTAATCATATAATATCAACCTCCAGATTTAGGGTAAGCAAACAGGTGACCGATGGACATATATTAAACAGTACATTGAAAATGAATGTCATGACAAGAAAACATGCAAGAAAAGAGATGGAAAATACAACTACAAACCAACCAACAAACTTATATCATAAATAGAATTACTCATGAAATCAGACATGGCTGTAACACAAGCAGTACAGCTATAACATATAGTGACAACAGTACAACTCATTCAAGTTTCTCGTAAGAAACATATTCAGGAAGAGATCAACATGAATTAACGAGTAGAGGTTCAACTGTGGAGCAAATGTCATCTCAACGCCCCTTATCAAAATGAATCCGCGATCTACCTGATCCCTCGTAGCCATCTCGCATGGAACCAGCAGTAGCTTTCATGGTACCTCCACTCCCAATCTTGTCCATTGCTTTCTTACCCGTCTTCACCTCCGTCAAGAATTGGTCCAAACCAAATGGATCTTCCTCAGGCTGTTCTTTATCAAACTCCATGGGCCTGTCTCTTGGCCCACTCCTCTCAGATGTGCCCGTAAATCCCCTGTCAGCCTTAAAGCGATCAGTCTTCTTCAGCTTCTCCAGCCGCTCATCCTCAGCAGCACCACCATAAGCTTCCTCATCTGTATCTTTCTTGGGCCTATACAGAGTGCTCATAGCAGATTGGGCCGTAAAGAGACCCTTGTCGTAAATATTGTAAGCGTCATCTGTAGCAAAACCAGAATCCATTCCTTTCTCCTGGTTAAACAATCTCTGGTCATACATAACTTCACCCCCTCTTGCTCCAGTTGAGGCCATTCCAAGGGCGACTTTCTCACTGATATCACGGTCCCTATCACGGGTGATTTTGCTCTTCTTCCCCATAGCAGCATCTTTTGCCTCCAACCTTCTCTCCCTCTCCCTCTCTCTACGTCTCTCCTCACGGATTTTCTCCCTCTGGAGACGCTCCTCTCTCTCTTCTCTTGTTTCCTTAGGAGCATCTCTCACCCGTTCATAATCCACAATCATATCACCATCATTGGCACCACCCCTCTCAGAAGGCATTGGCATACCAGGTGGTGCAGCAACACCAAGTCTCTCAGATCTTGCCTTCTCCGCCAACTTCTTTAGCTCCATCTCTTTCTTCTCCTTCTCTTTCATCATCATCTCCTTCTGGACCTTCGAACGTACAGCAACAGCTTCTCTAGCTTTTTGCTCTGCAACATACAGAGCCTCAGATAACTTGGCAAAATTATCATTAATCTGAACATCCTGCAGTCCTCGCCCATCAGCAGCCAGACGCTTGTCGAGTGGAATTGTATACCCCTTTGGGTTCTTCCAATTCGAAATGCAAGGTGGAATTTTCCAATCTTGCTGGTCCTTCACAGTCACAGGTCGAGGTGGAGAATGCATAACGGGCACAGGTGGTGAACCGGAAGCTTTTGGAACCCTCTTGTGCTTAAACTTAGGAGGTTCCATAGGGTCCACTGGCATCTCCACCATACGAATAATTCTCTCTTTAGCACCAGAATTAAAAGCTGCTGCCTGTTGAGAAGGCTTGTACTTGATAAACTTAGAGTCAGAAGACTGTTTCGGGACATTTTTTGGTTGTGCAGCACTCAACCTAACATGCACAATCTTTTCTAATGCAGCCTTAGTTTCTTGTGTTGTCTCATCAATCTCTCTCTGCAACTCATCCACTTCCATTTCATCTTCTTCCTGATCGCCCTTAGCAAAGATTGGAACAAGATCCGAATGCTGTGAATACACTATCTTCTTTGCATTTTCATTCTGCCTAACAATCGTATCGTATCTCAGGTTCCCATGCTCATCCACTGTCAAGGGCAATGTTTTTGCACCAGGTTTCTGCTTATTTCTACCCATACCAAGTGGAAACTGAGCATAGTGAATTTCCGGGAACGCCCCTCCATCTCCAAAGTCCTCGGGCTTTGATGGCTTAAACCCAGCCCGTTTCAAGTAAGGTGGCACTGGCTTGGCCTTGAAAACCTCAGAATTCTCAGCCTCAGAAACACTATAACGACTTTTGAACCAAGGGTCATTTGAGTGATCATAATTACTAGCTAGGGATGATTTCGCCTTCGGAAGAATATCTGTCAACGCCGCCATCTTACACCTCCGATCCCAAACAAGTTATTATCTACACCTACAAGATCCAGCAAAAACTAATTAAATGAAGGCATTGATATCCATAAAAAAATATGATGAAAAGAATAAACAATCAAAATTCGAGTGGGACTTTCTCTATTTATTCAATTCAAGAAGGGGAAACGAAAGAAAAGTAACTCATTCAGCAAATAGAACAGGCTTGTAAACCAAATTCATAAACAAAGGTATTTTGGAGCTTTTAGCTATCTGAAACCCTAATAAATATCAAGATTCGGGGTAGATTAAGGGATTGTTTACTAGCTGGATCTTGATAAACCATTTGGGCTTTTTGGCTGATATCTTTTGAGGTAGGATTCGGATACAGCCTTCTTCAGCCACATACCTTTTAGGATTAGTTAGGCCTGTTTACCTATGCGGATTACTAACAGCCACAAAGAATTAGTTTGTGCGTCCCCTTTAACTATGCCCCTTCCATCCTCTTCAATAATTCCAAATATATTGCTCCCAAGAAACCCTCATTCTTACCAGTAATAAGAGGCAAAATTATATATGGGTACACGGTCCGACATGGAAGAACAATCGGCAGATAGGGCTTAGAACTACAGATAGCGTAAGATTGCAAAGGGGAAATAATCAAAATTACCTCTGCAGCAAAAGAGTTTCTCTCCCTCTGTCTATGGCGGCAGTTTCTTCTTGTTTCCAGATGCGAAATACGTGAAATGAACAAAGGGAATTTTTCTAACCTAGAGAAGAGGGTATAACACGGAAATATACTGGTTAAAAACCCAGCACCCACCGCTGGTTAACGGGACGCCACCCTTTTTACCCTTTTTTTTCTTTCTTCTTTTTCATTCCATATACGCCACCCCTCCGCGTACAATTTTAATTTTCTTTTCTTTTTTCCCTTTAATCCCTACAACACGAATTTCAATAAATTAATAGAAAAGAAACATGAATTGACTTAAAATGATTTTAAATCTACATAATTCTTTTTTTATTGTTAAATATCGAAATGTCAAATACCACACATACGGAAATAATGAATCTTTTTATATATCGAATTTTTGATACGGTACCATACCGTACAAAATTCTCGTCGTTACGTTACAATATGAGAATTAAAAATTTCGGTATGTCGGTATACACCAAAATATAAAAAAAGTTCGATATTTCGATATATATCGGTATACCGAAAATATTTCGGTAGTTCGGTATATCGAATTTTCTTTAATGCTTTAGTTGTTCAGCATATCAAATTTCTAAAATTTTACTGAAAAAAATCGATAAACCAAAATCAACATTAAGTAACGGTATATACTGATTTACAAATACTATATTTTCAGTATATTGAAATGTTCGATAACGTAAAAGTATAAATTTTTATTATACCGAAAATTTCGATACAATAACATTATAAATGATTCGTAACGATATGAATAGTTCACAACGATATACTGTAACAAACTACCTCTATGCATCGCTTGGTCATCCCAATAGTCTCTTGAAGGTATGGGTCCAATAGAAATATATCGAATCAATTTTCATAATTAATAGAGGTTTTTCTTTTTTACTCTTTGGGCTCATTTGGTAGGCTGTATTAGGCCAGATTAAATAACTTATACGACCAAATCATTCGTTCGGTATGTTGTATAGTTTATATAGCTTAGCACAAAGGGCCCTGTATATAGCTCTTATTAACCCCTATATGTCTTCTCACCAAATTGGTGAGATGAGTTATACACCCATATATACAGACTGACACGTCATTCCCACTCTCTAAATTAACTCAATTTTATTACAAAACACTATTTCACTCTCTACCAAAAGATTCTCACATTACGAACCCTAAAACGCAGAGAGAATCCGCTGCACTCTTCCGACTCTTCACGATGCCGGATCTGGATCTAGGATTTCTTTCCCACTCGCAACACAGAGACCTCGATTTTGGGCCTTCTTTTCCGGTAAGTTCAGAAGTTGAACCCTTATCGCTGTATATATGAAGCTTTTTTCTTTTTCCCCTACTAAGTGCTACTCACTGTGATGCATTTGGAGAATGTATCTATATGTGTTTTCTAATTTCAGTCAAAAGATATGTTATTGAGTTTAAAAATTGATTATTATATGAATCCTTGTTTAGGACAGACTTGTTCGAAAAAAAACGCGATTGGTGTTGAATTTGGATGATATTATTTTGTATTTTTAGTGCTGAAATGATGTGGGTGCAAATCTGATTTTTAATTTTGCTTAGTTTCTGGAATTGTACGAAGAATGTTTACTGAAATTGATGTCAATTACTCACTGATGTACAGCCAAATTAGGGAATTTAGGGTGTTCCAAGTTATGAATATTAATCTGTTTGTGATGTTAAAATGGAATTTCTTCATGAAAAGGCTTTGTGGATTGTTATATTTTGGATACGGATTTTTTGCTGTTTTTGTCCATAATGAGCGGGAACTTGACGGATGCTCAATTCTGTGTAAACTCTTTCGAATCAGTAGTTGTAATGGAATGTCCCGGTCGATACGGAATTTATTTGATAACTTAAGGGAAATTGCAGCGTGGTTGACAATTATATATATTTAACAATTATAGTTTTTGTTGAATCCATCCCTAATTTCTAAGCATTAAATTGGTGTCTCGAATTGACTTATATTCTTTTCAAAAATGCAAATTAGATTACATGTTACTGCTGTGGTTCAACTTTAGGTGTTTAGGGTTACAATTTTTTAGTGTTTTTAAGTAGTTTAGGCACTTACATCCCATTTTATAAATGAGAGTTGCCTATTCTTTCGCACACTAATTACTAAATGTGTATTTTATATATAAAAGTCCAACTGAGTCATATTTTGTTATGAATGTCTTACGATGCAGATTGAAACAATATACTTTTCTGAAGAAATCATGTCAAAGTTGTGCTTTACTTCTTGCTTACCGAAGTTTTTAAGGACACACTACTAGTATTAACGTTAGTACTTGCCTTAATAGAGAAAAAATTAGGTAGGAAAAGAAGGCGGCCCGACCATGTTGATAAATATAGCATGTTGGATAGGATTCCCGACCAAGTAAAACACTTAACAAGAATAATAAAACTAAAAGACTCTAGTTGTATAGGCAATGGTCGGATAGATATGAATACCTTCGCGGGGTTGTGTTTCCTACTTAGGGAACTAGGGGGTCTAACCGACAATAAATACGTAAGCATTGAGGAACTGGTCACCATATTCTTAACCATACTTGGACATCACAAAAAAAATTGCATAGTTAAATTTGATTTCATAAGGTCGGGTCAAACCGTGTCGCACTATGTTCACCTAGTTTTGAAGGCAATACTTAAAGTGCATCCTCTACTGTTGGTTATTCCAAATCCGGTTCCTGAAGATTGCACAAACCCATGTTGGAAATGGTTCAAGGTAATTCTCTAGAACATAATTGTGTTTGATCATAATCCTGAAGAATGCCGTACTTTGTATATCATTGATCACTAACTTTAAGATACGATCAAATTTATAATACAGGGCTGCATAGGTGCACTAGATGGAACATTCATTCCTGTCCACGTTCGAAAAATAGATAAGCCTCGGTGTAGGACAAGAAAAGGTCAAATGTATATGAATGTCCTAGCTGCATGCGATCGAGACATGAGGTTCACTTATGTTCTTCCGGGTTGGGAAGGATCAGCGGCAGATGCTAGGATTTCGAGAAACGCCATCAATAGGCCGCAATAGGTGAAAAATTCCAAAGGGTACATCAAAGACCATTAATTAACTTTTAGGATTCTCTAAGTTTCACCTTTTGTTTCATTTAGAATGTCCCTTTTTGTAAACTGACAGGTCAATATTACCTATGTGACAATGGGTATGCTAACAGTGAGGGGATTCTAACGCCTTACCGAGGCTTTAGGTATCATTTGGACGATTGGGATCAGTCATCAGTCCAACCTCAAAATTTCCAAGAACACTTCTATGAGGCACACTAGGGCAAGAAATGTGATTGAGCGAGCTTTCGGAGTGATGAAAATGCGTTGGAGGATTTTCAGAAGTTGCACTTACTATCCTATGAAGGTCTAGACCAGACTGGTTATGGCCTCTTTTTTGTTGCACAACTTCATCCGTAATGAAATGCCCGATGATCCGTTAGAAGCTCTGTTAGACAATCAACCCCCGGAACCCCAAGAGGAACATGAGGCCAATGTGGACAACACAGACGCCTCCCCCGAGTCCAATGCCTGGAGGGATAATCTAGCACAGGATATGTGATCGGAATGGTGTTTTAGATAATAGGAAACTATTGTTTACATTAATAATCAAATGTATTTGTCATAAGATTTGATATGGTGTTGTTTATTAAACCGATTTGTGTTATTTTTCAGAATTGTTGTGAAATGTTTAATGTTTTCCATTGTGTTGAATTGATGGAACTAACAAATGTTGTTATAATAGTTGTAGCATACTAAATCAATTATAGTGGGCATATTATTATTTTATGTGTTATTTTGCAGCTTAGTTAAGGATGGAAAGTAGGGGCAGTAGCGCTGGGCATGGGAATGGTTGAAGGGAAGAAAATGGCAGGAGAGTGTGGTCACCCCGTGAAGAAGAGGTGCTTACCAATGCACTCAAAGACTTGATATCGGAAGGGTGGAAGACCGACAACGAGCACCGCGTTGGTTACTTGGGCAAATTAGAGACAACTATGAGGAAAGTGTTCCGGGGGACCGACTTGAAAGGACAGCCTCATATCAACTCTAAAATAGTCGGATGGAAGCGGTTGTACGTTGTAGTATCGGGTGCTATGGGGCTCACGAGGGTCGGGTACAACGACATTACCGGAATGCTAGATTGCACAATGAGCAGTGGGAACAAATTGTGAAGGTTAGATCACTTAAAAATTGGTTTGCTTCGATCCCATTTAGGTTTATAAAAGAGCCTCTTGAGCCACACTTAGGACATTTTTTAGGTACTGAAATTTTCTTAATATGTGATATTGCAAAAGAGCCTGTTGAGTTGTATGTGACATTGAAGCTTTCAGTTTATAGATATATCTTCCTGTTTGAGTTTGCAAGCTTTGCGGTTGAGACATACAAGATGTTTTTTAATTTACAAAGGTGCATGTCTAGGTTGTAGTTTTGTGGTAGATTAATGTTGGTGTGTTCATAAAAATCCTACCCAGATATGTAGACTTAGGGCTCATCTTTTGAAATAAACAAGTTGAGGAATTTTGCACAAAGTAGAATCGATTTTTTATTAGTTATAATTCGCAACAGTGAGTAAGAAATAATTTGGTAACAATTGCGCCTTCATATGAGCCCAATGAGGAAAATAATGATCAAAATCAATTGTTTTATAGTCTTTCATTTGCCTAGTCATCATCAGAAGGGATCATTTTGCCATAAATATGATCTTCTTCTGTATTCAGGAACTAATGTATCAGTTTCAGTTTACTTCGTGGCCCAATTGAAATAATTTCATTTTGGGAAAATTTCTGCAGAACTCATAATCAGCAAAATCAGCAATGCAATCACATTGCAATTTTTTATTTATACAACGGGTATTTAAGCTTTACGAAACGTTTTAGGAGCAATTTTAATGTTAGTTTAAATCTCTTATTTTCTTTATAATGTCCTTTAATAGACCAGAGTCTTTAAAACTTGGTTTAAGTTTTCGTTTCTTGATATAATATTTGTCTTCTAAACTTCGTGGTCCGACTTGGGATCCTTTTATTTTCTATTTTAATATTCTGGGTTGCATTTTCAGAATGACCCAAATGCTAAAGGGAAGCGTTACAATTTGTTCCCTATGTACAAGACTTGGATTGAACTATTTGGAAAAGATCGTGCCACCGGGGAGTCGGCTGAAAATGTGATGGAAGCCGTAAATGAGTTAATAAGTGAGGATGCAAGGGAACATAAAGAGGAGTCCAACATTCGTGGGAAGGAAAAAATAGATCAAACTAGTACTAAGATTGACATTAATGTGGACAATGCTGACATGGTAGAGGAAGAGGGCAATAGCATCTATCAAAATGACAAAGGCCCCCGTTTCTCGAAGGGTTCCGGGTAGAAATGGAAGCATCAAGACGGGCTAGAAGGTTTGTACGATTTGGTGGGTCAAATCTGTCGTAGTTCTGAAGAAAAAATGGACAAGCTAGCTGGGTTGATCGGATATGAGCATGATTTGGGTGAAAAAGGAAGAGCCTATTCAAACTTATCAGTAGTGTCCCCGGACTTTCCATGAACGAGATGTTTGATGCCTCATTGATCTTTGCGGGGAAGAGCGACCTCCTCGAAATGTTCCTTGGTGTGCCGGAGGATGCAAGGGCAGATTTCGTCCATCACCTACTTGAAAAGCAGAAACAACTGTAGTCAAAACTAAAATATCATGTGAATTCATTTTGTTATTGTGCACGGGATATTAAAACTTTCTTCAACCTGACTCGAAGCTGGAGGGTAATCTTTTTGTAATTAGGTGGCTAATGTTGTTAAAAAAAATTAATGGCTGTAACTATCTAGCTTGCATTATCAATCTAGAAGACAATTTCTCCTTTTGATTAAATGATTTTGTCTTCTAATATGTTTCTGTTATTAACTTTGTAATTCAGTAGAGTAGTTGGTAGATAGTTTATTGTGGTAGATGGCCCATCATTAATGATGGCAATTGTGATTCAACGTTGCAATCCCAAACTAGATAACCTCAAGGTTCTCTTCTTATAAATTCCAAAGGGAACCAATATGTCCATCACCTCACTAGCATTTTGTCTCTATTAGTCTGAAATTATTTTATAACTATATACGAATGCCTCTACATAACATTCCAAAGTAGAGCCATTTTTTGTATCGAAATGGCTGGTGCGAAGCGATGGATGATCGTGTACTTACCAAGCTAATCGAGCAAAAAGAAAAGGGGGATTGGAACCGGAATTAGTCGGCAACTATCATGCCTTATTAACGGCTCAATATGATGTGAACGAAATGGCTATCTGGAGTCGGACTTGGGAAGATATGGTCGCTCATCAGGCCTTTTTTAAGAAACGCTACTAGACCTTCCTTCGTATCGTTCCAGACTACAAGGTGACTTTGGATGATAGTCGAAAAAAGGTGATTGCGAGCCCGTCCACTTGGAAGCGAATCCTTAAGGTAAAATTTAAATTTATGCATTAGATCTAATATTATTGTTTGCTCCATCGCTTTACATTTTTTTTTCGTAAAGGGATACTTTTGCTGCAGCATACTACTACGAAGGCGAGCCACAGTGGCTTAACCTCCAAGTTTTGTTTAGGACCAACGAGAGTATTCCTGTGACAGTAGATCAAGAAATTATTAACATTAGTGACTCTAGCACGCACACCATTGTTGTGTCCGACGACTCGGAAGATGTTGTGTCACCGCTGGTAGTTCCCGATAAGACCAAAATCTGCAAGCGACTGTTCGATGAGGAACTCAACGAAGAACCCATTTGCCCACCACCACCCACTTCCTGATTCCCACTAGCAAATACATCTCCACGGAAGCCCGCAAACATGACCGGACCGTCCAATCCAAGTGATGAAAGCTCGTGTGCATCGTCTAGTCCCGTGAAATGATTTTCATTCAAGAATGGTAATTGGTGAATTTGATATGCTCTTCTGTTGGCTACCCCCATTTTAATTCCAAACTGGTGCATGTTGGCTTCTAGTTGTTTTACCGTAGTATTTTGTAGTAAGTTTCTAATTAACTATGATGCAGACTACTAGACAAAACTTGAAAGACTAATGTTTTAATTAATTGAGCTTCAAGTTGTAGTTTACTTTAAGATTTAATTCCTAAAAATAGTGCTTTGTTTGACTTGTTAAAGTGATCTTTAAATTCTTTTTGCCTTTTAATATCTAACACCCTTTTGTTCCATAATTAGCACTTGGATGTTTACGTGCAGTTTATCATTTTATAGCGAAAACACTAGCGGAAAGTATTTTGGAGCATGTTAAATTCAATTTAAAGATAACGATCACACCAGGGTGAATCGTCTTCAATTTAAAATATCATATAAAAACCCAACTTCAACGAAAGGTCCCACAACCTATGGTCCTATTTGTTTAACATCATTTAACGACAAAGACATCCTACTAAAACAAACAATGACCCAAAACATCCCTATACATAACATTATTATCATGTGTAACTTGTGTTGCCTTAGACGTAATTCATAGTTTTCCCTTGCTAGTTTGGAATTCACAACCTCCAACTTTTTTGCTTGTTCTTTTAGCTCAACTTACCTAGCAAGGAGAGAGTCAACTTTTGATTGCAATAGCTTTGTATCGGTCACATACTCCACTATGGACACCTCGAGATCGTCTATGATGTCAACTTGCCTTTGGATTTCTTGATTCAATCTGGGAATTGTCTCGGAACAGTGAATGAAAGTGTGTCCCTCTATTAAGTGGACATAACCGCATTGATTTGCCTAACATGAGATCAAAAGACAGTTTAATGCATGTGTATTACAAGATCATGTAACTTATGGAAATAGAAACATACATAAAAATAAACTCTCATCGTTGACCGAGATAAGTTTCAGGAATTACCATTGTGTGATCCCAAGGAATGAAATGACTAACTTGTAGCCGGTCTCCCGTTGAAGCACATATTAACACACCCAATCCATATTCACACGCTTCCAAGTAGCCGTTCCCCAAACCACTATTAGTTCCCGAGGACGATCCCGATGCGGCCACTATGCAAGTGTCGTCCATGTAATATGGGATACGAAAGAAGTCAACTATGATCAAGGAGCATAAAGTCGACCGTTTACATGTCAATTTTGCTATATATTTTGTAATCCCTCCTACCAACTATCTCAGATCCATGTAGTAAAAACCCAACAATAATAATAATAATAATAATAATAATAATAATAATAATAATAATAATAATAATAATAATAATAATAATAATAATAATAATAATAATAATAATAATAATAATAATAATAATAATAATAATAATAATAATAATAATAATAATAATAATAATAATAATAATAATAATAGCAGCGCAAGTTAGAGATAAAGGTAATGAATAGTTGAACCAAACTACATATAGAGCTTGTAACACTAATGCTTGCAACTTATTGTTCCATCCTAACATTATATTCGATCACCAAAAAATCGAATGGATGAAAGAAGAAAATTTGTTTTGCTTACTTTGTAGCTGACAACGTGACCAATGTGCAACAAAGACAGCCCAAACGCGAAACGCAATCCTCAACCACCATCGAATTTATTGTTCTTTAATTCGAAAGACCAGAAGATGATACCAAACAATTTATAGGAAGCTAAATCAAGGAACTAAATAGAAACAAAGTAGCATACCTGATTAATTTTGTTTTGATGGCACTCGGCTGTGAGCCCTGTCCGTCGAAATCGATGTTGATCGGCAAAAGAGGGCAATAGTTTGGTTTGCGAGGAAAGAATTTTGTGGGTGTATCAAAATGCCCTAAATCCTGAATTAAAGAGGGGGGAGAAGAGGGTTGTAATTCTATAATCCCGATGAAGGTAAAGTTGTCTTTTTACTTCATTATACAACATAATCTTGGTTGTTATACACCCTACCACATAGCTGACTAAAAATAATACTGAACACTATACAATTCACCAAACACGTGACTTGTTATATTATATAGCACAACCAAGATGACCCATCTAATGATATCTAATACACATATATCCTGTGTGGTCTACCAAATGAGCCCTAAATGTCATGGGCACTGGAAGGTGTTGTTACAACTACTTTAGTGTTTTGTATTTAATTGGCAGCGCCGCAACAGAGATGTCTGTTGATACAAAAAAAATTATCCAATTAAAATACGTCATGTAATAAAATATGAGTTGAAAATCAATTTCATATTGATTATTTTAATATTAGGAATTAATTAAATAGAATTCCTAAGTTAAATAATCAATTTAATTGGTGCTTTACTAAATATTTTATTGACCAATGGGAAGCCGTCACGTGTCAAGATGATGCAGATATTACTAAATTAAATTATATAAATTTAGTAATTATCCAAGAAGATGAGGATAAACATCAACTCATGGTAGACCAATCAGAATGCTCCATGTGTCAAGTTGTTGCAATAATTATTAAATTAAATATAATTAATTTAATGATTGTCTTATGGATAATGATATTGAAAAGACCAATCATATCGCTCCATTCATACTTCGAAGGTGTTTTTCGTCGTTTTTCCATCTTGCAACTATAAATAGGACCTCATTCTCCACCAAAATTACAACAATAAAAGCTCAAGAAAGGTGGTACAAAATCAATCTTGAGATTAAAGCGGTACAAAGCCAAAATCCGGCGTTACAAAACCAATCTGGCGGTGCAAAGCCAAAATCCGACGTTACTACGCCAAAATTCGACTTTACAAAGTCAATCTCAAGATTTTCAACGTTTGATCCGAGATCAAGGTGCTGAGCCCCTCCGATCGGCGTTTTCAAGTCAAAACTTCGAAGGTGTTTTTCGTCGTTTGTCAAGATCTTCGAAGACGTTCTTCGCATATTGATTCAAAAGTATCGTTTAATTCAAAATTAAGCTTACAAGCCTTTGAATTAACGTTACTCAAGTCAAAGTCCAGAGCCGGGGAAGATTAAAGTCAACTCCGACATCAATCAATCGAAGAGAAGAATCAGAGGAGAACTAGAGATATGAACTCATAAATTGCAAACACTATCCATTTGATCCGAGAAATTCAATCTTATAATTCTTTTTCGTGTTTATCTATATAATACACGAAATTTGTTGTTACAATGTCATATTATTTTAATGGGCACTGTTAACTATAATATGCATTGTTGTAAATTAGGAGGAGGGATACAATAGCTTCCATGAAAAATAGAGTATGGGCAAATGGAAGAGAGAAAATATAAATTAAATTGCAAGTTAAAAAATCGGTGGCGTTTTGGTAACCAGCAGGTGCTGGTTTTTTTACTAGTAGAGGATCCAGTTCTGTATAACACACAGAAGAACCAGATTGCAATATCGAATAAGATATGTGGTAAATCAGACAATAGTAGTAACTATACAGAATTAATAATGTAATATCACAATTCAATTGTGTTGTGTGATATACGAGTCACACCTCTTCTGTTGTGATTCAAATCACTCAAACAATAGATGATAAAGAGCACAATCTCCAGCCCGTAACTATTAAGTCCAAAGTCCAAAGGCTCCTGTATAGTAGTGGTGAGAAACACTAATTTGTAGCCCCCTATCTGTTTGATATAATGCTTCTAAAAAGTGTGCTCCATTACATAAATAACATGTTATTTACTAAGTAGATATCAAATCCTTCGATTTTTACTTTTATTTTTATTTTTGTTTGGCTAATACCTTCTAATCTCAACATATTGAGAAAGAATGTTAAAAAAACACATAATGGCCAAATTTAGTTTATCAGGAACATTTCGTTTGTTAGCTATCAGCTATGAGGCCTATCTTATCATTTATTGGCTAAGATAAATAAGTTTAGCCAAATTAAATAGTCTCTCTATTTTGATGATAAGATACCGGGAAAATTAGTAAAATAATCCTTTTAATTTACTGTAAATAAAAAATTATTTTTTAAGTTTGACACTTAAAAAAATTACCTCGTAATTCAAAGAAATTGATAAAAATGTCTTATGACCAACTATCACAGGTATCTCAACCGATCGAAGGCTGATTTGGTAAAAAAAAAAAAATATGTGACTTTAAACATTTTAATTTTATAATTGACTTGTCTTAATAAATTAATTAATATATTTTAAAATAAATTAATTAAAAAATACATAAAAAAACTAAAAAACATGTTTATTGCTGACTTGTAATAAACTAAAAAACCAAATTGAAAAAATTCCCCTCAATAAAATAAACAAATTGGAAAAATAACGGATGTCATCTTCTTCCTTCCCCTAGATATATTCCCAGCCCCATACCCACCATTGTATCCCTTTTCCTTTCCTTTCTTCACCCGCCCCTATTCCTCCACCGTCACCCTCATGGCGACTGAAATTCAACACTTCCAGCTCCCTCCGTCCCAGTTACAGGTCATCAAATTGTGACTAGGAGTTCTAATTAAAAACCTCGCCCTAGTCGTTGAATCCCAAACATATATATACTTCTAATTTCCATTTACGGGGAGGTCATTGAAATTAATAAATCAACAATAATCAAATCGCTTCACCCGCTTATCTACCTACCTTTCTTCGCTAAATCTCTATTGCAATCAAAGAGCATAGGTAGACATGGGATATTAAAGATTTTTTAGAGTGGTTCTGATGCTACTATGATGTAAAAGAAACACGTAATTTCGTCGGTATTGAGCGGCGGGGTGGGCGTAGGCGCCGGGCTGCGTTGTGTTCCGCCGTCGGAAAATGGGCCAGAGCCACGCGAAGGGTGGCATTTCGCTGAGCAGATAGGGTTTAGGAAGAAGACTGAGTAGTTCATCGTTATTTTTCAATTTGTGTTTTTATCGTTTTTATGTATTTTTTAATAAATTTATTAATAAAAGTACTAAAATTAGTTTATTAAAAGTCAACAATAAATTTATTTTTTAGTTTTTTTAGTATTTTCTTATGAATTTACTAAAAAAAGTAGTAAGATTAGTTTATTAAGACAAATCAACAATAAATTTGAAATGTTTATAGCTACATCAAAAAAAAACTTGAACTCTACTGAGTGAGACTAGATATTAGATATGGTGTGTTTGAAATACTGATGTTTCTTCAGAAACCACAAGATGGAGGCCAAATGGGTACGCAAATGGACTTATTCCATCCCAGTATGGTATCTGAGGTGGCCTGGGGGAGTTTTTTGCAGAAAGAGTCTGATTCATAGTATTCTCATTTCCAACAAGCAGCTGTCAAGTTTATTCATAGCATTAGAATGCGGCAGGCTTCGATGCAGACAAGGCAATTTTGCTACTCCAGAGGACATGAGAATCAATTAATGCAGAACATGCATATTAGTTCCTGGTGGAACGAACAATAGTAATTATGCTAATGTGCAACTGATTGTTGAGCTTCGTAAATTGTATTGTTCATTACTTCATTTCAAGTAACTTGCATGTTTGATGCATCACCGTATGTGAAAAGCAATGCCAGGGGAAATTGATGTAGACAAATCTAAGGAAAGGTTTGTGCAGAATATCTAGTCCACTAATCCTAATCCACCCTTGTCCCAAGCCGATACATAACCTGAAACTTTTTTGATAGGGAAGAATGGTCAACTTCATCTATGGAGTAGAGGCGAAGTCCTTATTCTCCATAGCTAAGTAAGTACTCAATGGTGAAGCATCTCGACTCAGGAAAATCCAGTCAGCTCTGAAGATTTCAGAGCTGAAGAATTGAATGTCATTTCTGGCAGTCCGACTCCTCAGCCTTGGAACGCTGAAGTCGAGACTGGTACCTTGAAAAAACCCTTGGAGTGGTGAAGATCGGGAAAGCCGGCCAGTTAACCTCGTAGGAGCCATGAGAGAAGAACGCCAGCTTTTCTCTCTGAGTTCATAAATTACTAATGAGATAGCTTCTCCTCTGCACGATGGATGTTGTGACTTGGGGATCAAGATAAGTGTCCCCTCAACCCCAAAAAAATTACCAAGCACTGTTGGTCCCTCTGACGAAAAGTACTGTACCTTCTGATGGCGTTGCCGAGTATAGAGGGACAGGTGCCGCAATAACATTGGGTGAGTAGAAATGACTTCCTTGTCCTTTGCCCTAATAAGTAGTAAGTATAAATAGTCTTCTATTTCAAAGACAAAAGGTTACACATTCTCTCCACTAACATGCTATTTTATTTTTTTTGCTCTCATTCTTCACGAGTAGTGAACTGTTGGATTTATACATATCAAATACACAAATCCAATAATACATGATCGAACAGACGACTTACATGTTGAAGCGTGCTTTATACGTAACCCGATTCTGATCCACGTGCCGTGATACTACGGATCGAGACAAAGTTACGATGAACTTTGCCTTCTCTTCTACAACCCTAGTTGCCTCTTCTTGAGAAAATAATTTTGTTGAGAGAGTTCTTGTGAATTACTGGAATTGAAGAATGAAAAGTCATTCTTCATTCTCTAATTATCGGAGAGTAAGTTTGACTCTCCCTTCCTTGATTGAGTAAATCACTCAATCAAGGGAGTAAGGGAATTATTTCCCTTTTGAGAGTCATCCCTTCATTATTCTCCAATTGGACTTATCCAGATATTCTAGATAGACTGTTTAGTGTAATATCCGGGTATATTCAAGTGGGTTCACCCCATGGACGGTCCACTAATTAAATAAACAGTTATTTAATTAAGCTCAACTAACATGAACTGACTTGAGAGTCGGAGGGTCTTTGTCAGGGCAACCCCTGCTCTGTTTTGCATGACTACAAGCGGTAAAGGAGAGGTGAACCGACTCGATCATTCAACCAACTTCCAACAATTCATAGGTTTCTCTCATTTTGTGCTTATCCGAGCACTGTTGAGGACTGTCTGAACCTTAACTTTTTTTCCATAGTTCTATGGAAAGATTGTGTAGAATACATTATTTTCCCTTAACTTTTTTCCCGTAATTCTAAGGGAAGTTTTGTGTAGAATATCCGAGTATGAGGTTAAGTGGAGTGAAAATTTAGAGTATAATTTTGGCTGAAGATACATGTTTCTTAAATTTTGGATAGTATTGCCTTTTTATTCATTTACAAGTCCTTGTAGGGTCCACGCACAATAAGTTTCAACAACAAAAAAAAGACAAAGAAACAATTTGTAACTGTTTTAATTGACACACGAAATATACATAGTGAACAAATTCATCATACATTCATGAGTTTTTTAAATTGTTCTAGGACTCAACAATTGTTATTTTCAATTTGAAAATGACTATTTTCCTTGTACATCATTCACTATAGTTTGATTCAGAAATAATTTTCAATTTTTTTTAAAAAATTTATTCAATGATCTTTAGATATTTTTTAACCTTCTCGCGGAGATTGTCGACGGAGGTTGTGAAATGATAAAATGGTGAAGTACATGTTGCAAACGAAAAAAAAAAAAGGTTTAGGTGCAAAGTGAAAAAACGCGTATGCGATATAGGACAAACCTTAAATTACAATATTAATTACCATTTAAATGTTCAACTAATCATGTATGCACTATTTTGTTGAAGCAAATTTCTGAAAGGTGTAGATATATACTTATACTCTATATATATGCTTACATTGAGTTCAAAAAAAAAAAGTGAAAAAATGATATGGGAAAAAAATATATTTTAAAAAAAATTATTATATAAAATATCTTATGACTTTACCTCTAAAATATGAGGTATTAGAAATAAATTAAATTTAAAAAAATCTAGTAAATACATTTTTATTTTAAGATGAATTAAATCTGCATTTTTCCATGGGATGACCTCATTAGTATAAAGAGTTAGGGATTTTTTTTTTTTTTTTTTTATATTCAAGAATTTGGCAAGAAATATGTATCGTTTATTGATCCACATTCTCTATATTATACTTTTTGAAGAAAAATATATAAATATTAAATACAAATTTTTATAATGATGCCAAAAAAGATATTGTGTGTATTTGTTTTGGGTTGCCTCAATTCATTGAGAGGACCCAATACTCCATCATCCAACAGTAACTTAGCATTCTCCAACCTTAAACAAACACACATCCACTATACATTTTAAATATTTGTGCGCGAGGCACGTGCACTTTACTAGTAATAATAGAACAAAGCATAAAAATGTAATGCGCTGATATTATAATTCATATTATTTTCTTATTGTTTACGAAATTTTTAAATAGACTGTGAAATCATGGATATTGTATTAGTTATTTTAAATGTATACTAATCATAAAAAAATATAATAATTATTTTATACTAAAAAATAAATTTTCTAAGTGTGTCCAAATTCTCATTGTTTTCTCTTTCTCCTAATTAATAGTTTTTACAAATCATAAAAGACGTGTTATTTTTATAAAATAATAATTAATTAAATTATGAGAAAGATAAAAAAGGGGAAAAGTTTCTGTAGGGTTCAAAATTGGGAAGCTATAGATAACTATTTAAACTATGTCCACTTTTACACTTAAATAAAGATAGTTTTTCGCATTACATATTCTAATTCCACCTTTGCGCGAGTTATAAGTAACCATCTTGATGGATTTCTGGCCAAAATTTCCAGCTACAATGACACGTGACTTGCATCCCCTATATTAATTAAGGGTGTTTCTGTCAATTTCCTCGAAACAACTACATTAATGAAGAAAAACCAGATCCTTCCCCCATAAACTTGAAGCTACTAAACGCACAAGCAATAACAAAAGTCAGAACCGCGTCTTTCGGGTTTGGGTAAGTCAGGTTTTTTCGGGGTACCATATTTTAACAAAATAAACCATGACTTTTTCAGATATTTTCAACAAATCTAAACTAAAAACAAATTCAATATAAAAGAAACAATTTTGAGAAAATCCCGACCCTCGGTGTGAGTGCCTGCAATTGCAAGATCTAATTTTTATTATGGTCTATCCTCGAAAACTCCCAAAAATCCAATCCGAACCCACCGCTAGACATACCTTGAAACATCTCTATTGCCTAACACATGTTTGAATAGGAATTATATCGCCTAACATGTGTTTAAATAAGGTTTTATAGAGCAAAAGAGATAGATAGCGGGCAAAATGGGGAGAGACGAGAGAGAAATGCACATTTTATTTGTTATGAATTGCAAGTGGTTGCCAAACAAATCCTCTCAACGGCTAATCCTAACTCAAGAAACCAATTACACACAGACAAGAACAATAAACTAGAAATTAAAAACACCAGCATGTACGTGGTTCGGTTTTAGTAAACCTACATCCACGGGAAGAATCGGCCAAGAATCCACTATGATGCAAAGTATTACAAGCTACAATAAAACAGGAATTGATCACCTGAGATACTGAATTTCTAGCACTCTGATAAGCACCTTTCCTGTCACTCTAGCTCACTCTCTTCACCTCTACCTCACACTCTCTCTCTAATTCATAGCATATATGATACAAGACTTGCAAAGATACAAAGTTACAGAGAAACTGAAAAAACTGTATATATATGAGCTCCTCCTGCTAAGCTTCCAAAACAACTTCATAATCATTTTTCAACAGACTTTCCCCCATCACGTGGTTCACTTATTACTCACATGACTTCAGCTAATGATCCTAAAATGAGTTGCTGCATGAATGACTTAGTTAAGAGGCATCATATATCACAAATCTCCACCTTGAATCTTAATCAAAGTCAGGCATAACACCATGCTCCATAACACGACCCTTGTTTCTTCCAAACCTTCCATATTTCAATTTGAAACACTTTCCTAATATGCAGCAACATTGATTATCTCCAAATAATGCTTAAACTTCTGCACATTCAGAGTTTTAGTTAACATGTCAGCTGTAGTATCTTCAGTACCAATCTTCAACACCTCCGCTGATCCTTTCTCAACAGTATCCCTTACAAAATGGTGCTTTACATCTATGAGTTTTGATCTCCCGTGGAAAACTTGATGCTTTGCCAAGTGCAAAGCACTTTAAGAGTCACAAAACACCTTCACTGAATTCTGAACCAAACCAAAATCTGATAAGATTCCCTTCAGCCAAATAGCCTCTTTCACAACATCTGTAAGTGCCATATATTTAGCTTCTGTATTGGATAATGCCACTACTGATTGAAGTGATGATCTCCAACTAATTGGTGTATTGAACAGAGTAAACATATCCAGTCTGGGACTTCCATGTGTCAATGTTGGCTGCATAGTCAGAGTCAACAAAACCCACAACAAAATCATGACCATAATCAGACTTTCTCTTAAACAACCCCCCAAAATCTGATGCACCTCTTAAGTATCTCAAAATCCACTTTAAAGCTTCCCAATGATTCCTTCCACGGTCAGCCATATATCTGCTCACTACACTAACTGAATGAGCAATGTCCGGCCTTGTGCAAACCATAGTGTACATGACACTGCCCACAACACTTGCATAAGGCACACCAACCATACCTCTAATTTCCTCATCTTTTTTTGGTTTCTGACTCTCTGAGAGCTTGAAATGTTGAGATAATGGAACTGTCACTCTTCTTGATTCATGCATATTGAATCTCTTTAATACTTTCAGGATATAATCCTTTTGCAGTAACCATAGAACACCAATTTTCCTATTTCTAATGATGTCCATCACCAGAATCCTTCTAGCATTTCCCAAAACCTTCATGTCAAAAACTGCTTGAAGCTTACTCTTCACTTTCTGTATTTCCTCTGAACTGCTATTTGTTATTAGCATGTCATCAACATACAGTAATAGGTAAACTAAAGCTTCTTTCTTTGCCTTCTTTACATAAACACAACTATCATATTTGGATTTCTCAAAACCAATTTTCTTGACATTTTCATCAAACTTGATGTACCATTGCCTTGAGCTTTGTTTGAGGCCATAGAGGGATTTCTTCAACTAACACACCTTGTGTTCATCTCCAGGCAATACATGTCCTTCTAGTTGTGTCATATAAATGATCTCCTTCAACTCCCCATGGAGAAATGTTGTCTTGACATCTAGTTGTTCAAGATTTAAATCCAATTAATTAACCAGGGCTAATAAAATCCTTATTGATGAGTGTTTACAACTAGAGAAAACGACTCATTATAATCAATCCCCTCCTTTTGTGTAAAACCCTTAGCAACCAATCTTGCCTTGAACCTTACCTTTTCTCTTTCATTTGACATCTCAATCTTTTTCTTAAAGATCCATTTACAAATGACATGTTTTTGTGTAGTTGGTTTGTTAACTAGTACCCATGTATGATTCTTTTCCAAGGAATCTAACTCCTCCCTCATAGCTAATATCCACTAATCTCTGTTCTTACTTCTTACTGCCTCAGCAAAATTTCTTGGATCTTCAGAATCAGTTTCCTCAGCTATGCTCAGGGCATATGCCATGAGATAGATATTATTCCCAATATCTCCTGGAAGGTTTGACAACTCTTTTCTCTCTGTCTCTAACTAACTGATATCCATCAGTGCTTCTGTTCTGTTGCTCAGTGTCTTCTTCTTCACTGACATTTCATGTTCTGCTCTCTTGACCGTCATCCAACTGCTCCACCTTAATTTCTAACCTAATTGTGTCTGAGTCAGTATGGAACATGTTCTTATTCCTATCCTTATCAAGGAAAGGCATTATGTCTTCACAAAATTTAACATCCCTGCTAATGATGACCTTCTCATATCCAGGCTCATAGCACCACAACCTGTAGCCTTTCACACCCCTTTGATAACCAAGCATGACACATTTCAGTGCCCTTGCTTCCAATTTGTCTTGCTTAATGTGTGCATAGGATTGACTTCCAAAAACCCTTGGGAATCTATAAGGTGAAAAAGTATATTTATCTAAATGTAAAAATGAGCATCAGACAACATTCTAGCCAAAGTCTGTACTGGTGCAACATCTAAATTTTCTATAATATTTCTAGCACATTTGAAAATACAGTAACATACCATCTAAGATATTATTTTATTGGAGAAAAACACGAAAATATATTATAATTAACCACTCATTGTGTAGACTTTTAAGCCTGTTATTTCTTCTCTGGACTGCAGTTTTCCTCCTCCTCTTGTCACCTTATTCCTCATAGCATTATAACACACAAACAAGTCCCTTAATAAAGATTAAAGACTATCGTGCAATGCAAAATTGAATAAAATTAAAGCTAAAATTAAAGTTAAAAGGGGACCAAAACCAAATCATATATGGATCACTATTCAAACTTAACCAACGATTTCAGTATATACTTTTGATTTTAGGGATGATTAAATATAATATATTGTACGAAATCCATATCGTTGCTCTATCAAAAGTTTCATCGTTATCATATCAGAATTTTCGTTATATATTAAAGTTTTAGGTATGGTATTGGTAAATAATGATATTGGTACAAATTTTACCAAATAAAAATACAAAAAAAAAAAAAAATCTATATAACAATATATATACTAAAATACCGAAGTTGTTGGCACACTTAATGTTATATCATTTTAGGTATAATACTGTTAATGTTAATTTTATTTGATATACTCCAATTGATCAAATTAGAAATTGAAAAGGAAACATATACTTCCTCCGTTTCAAAAAGAATGTTCTTTTAGATACTTTGAAAAATTTCACAATAAGAGTTACTTTACTAAAAAAATTACAATTCTTCCAATATTATCTTAAACAACCTACTTAATTTAGTTGATTATTTCCTTATTTCACAAAATATACCAATTAAATATCAAACCTTAATTTCTCCAAAAATAACTAAAATGACATTCTTCTTTAAACTGGGGGTGTATAATTGTTGGCTTAGACATGTACATGCTCCTGTGTCTCTCCCTCTCTCAACACAATCTAAATAAATGATAAATATAAGAAAGATAAAGAAAATCGTATAGGAAATCGCAGGGATGTGCAGTTTTGATATGACGTTTTTTGTTCTTCATCTTCTCAATCAACATACCAAGACTAACCGACTTTCTCATTATACTCCACTAGTACTATTCCCGTGCGATGCACGAAAGTTTATTTAAAAAACAATGATTTTAATAAGACTAAATATGATATAGTCTAATATTTAAATATGTGATCGTTTTACCCTAATAAAATATTTTTTTAAATGTAGAATAAAACATAAATAAAATTATAACTAATGTGAATATAAGTTTATCGCATGTGATACATGAATTTAATATAACTCACTTTATATATAGGTATATTATATATGTCTATATATAAAAATTAATATTAAGATAAATATCTTTTTCAAAATGTTCATTTCTTATCTTTGAAATCCAAACACACATTTAGTGTGTCTGTTTCATTCTCCACCTATATGAATTATAGCTTAATTAATTATGAATGTTAAAACAAACATAAATATTTAGCTATCAACTCATATTATTAAATTAAATGAACTGAATAATGTTATAAGTAAATTATTTTTCTTTCATTTTTTCTATTCTACTTTAAATATTTAAATTTATCTAAATAAAATTTCAATTCTAATTATAACTATTTACTTTTAAAAAATCTTAGTTGCAAGTTTTAATACCTTACTTGGTATTTTAGATATACAAAGAATAACAAAATAAAAAAAAATAACAAAATAAGATTCAAAAGTTATTCAATAGTTGGAATAACAAAATAAAACATCTTTTGTTTTTTTTTTGAATAGTTCGAATGACAAAATAAAACATATGAATTCTTCAATATTTCTTAATACTTTCATATATATGTTGAAAAGTTTCAATTAAATTATACGTTTATATTGTAAATAGTAGATTCATCTAAAGATACACATTGGTTAATGTAAAAAAATTGCTTAGGTTGCAAAATGTAAAGTAAAAAAAAAAAAAAAAAAAGACATAATTGAGATTGGTTAATGTTACCAAGTATTGTTTAGGTTGCAAAGTGTTATTATTTATAGAAAAGTAATATTAATATATGTAAAATATAAAAAAATAATATATTTTTTTTAAGATTAATTACCATATATAAAGTATATATGAGCGAAAGTCATAGTTTTGTGATTTATCAACAAAAATAATAATTATAACAAATAAACATTAGCAAATTTAATAATTTAATAAGATGATTATAAATCAAATACTAACTATCGCTTTTAATTCGATATAGTATGTGTTCAACTGTATATACAATGATTTTTCTCTCAATGTAATAAATGAAGAAAACTTGAGATAATTCAAGTCAAATAAATCAAACTGATTAGTTGTCGTTATAATGAAATAATCAAGTAATATAATTTGTAAAGAGAATTATTTGAATGATTTTTCATGTTGTTACGAATCAATGCTATATTTATTTTGCAACCTACAATAAATATTAAAATCTTACTCAATGCTATATTTGTTTTAATATATATACACAGATGAATGTCAAATCGAATATCGTCAAAATATGATTAATTTGATATAGTATACATAATAAATATATGAGAAATGGAAAAAGATATTTGCCACCTTAGAAAGTAAAATTAATTTTGATTCTTAGCAAATGTGACAACAACTTATCAATCACAGTTTGAAATTTTAGGCTGAAAAGTGCTACTTATAGAAGTGAACCTACCGTGGCTTATATGTATATATATATATATATATATATATATATATATATATATATTTAATTTATAAAATAATTTTTAAATTCTAACTATAAATAATTTTAAATATCCATGAAATATATAATAAATGGAACAATGCTATTTTATTTGGGTAGTTCATATGTAATGTGAAGTTTAATATTGTTTTTCTTTATGTCCTTACTTTTATTTTATATATTTTTAATTTATCTAAAAAACTTTCAAATTCTAATTATAAAGTTAGATTTTCATTTGCAACTTTTGAGATTTCATTTGGTGATTTCAAATAGACTTAAATAATTTTATTTAAGAAATTCTTATTTTAACAAAATAAAATTCAAAAGTTATTTAATAATTCAAATAACAAATTAAAGTCTATGAGCTCTTCAGAATATTTGGATATTTTCGTATTTTATATGGTATTCTAAATTATTTATGTAAATGTTACTCCCTCCGTCCCGGCCTAATTGTCTTACTTGCCTTATTTGTTTGTCCCAAGGTAATTGTCCTACCCCATAAATGGCAAATTCTCCCACAATCTCCACCATCAAAATCTCCACATTCAATCTCCACCTTTGAAAAAGTCAAAGATTCCACAAAATTTATTTTTTCTTAGTCTCCGTGTCAGCCAAAGGTAGGACAATTAACTTGGGACGAGGGAGTATATTTTTCTTACAAATAATTTATTTATTTGAAGATAAAAATGGATTAATGCGGAAAAAACTATTTAGATTGTTAAGAGTAAAAAAGACAGTTGATGTTGATTAGTGCGACAAAGTATTATTTAGCTTATAAAGTTTAAACATTTATAATTGAATATTAGAAAAAGTAAAAAAATTAAAAAGATTGCAAAAATTAACAAATGTCATAATTTAGGTTGCAGAGAATAAATTTCCTTAAAAGAGTAATCTTAACAAAACACACATTATTAAAAATATAAATAGGTAATTAAAAATAATTATAAAAAAATACTCATGATTTTTTTAAAGAAATCATTTTACTAATTTTAGTTCCAACTAAAACCAAAATATTATAGTTCAAGTTACAATGACCATCAATTATAACACAAAAATTAATAAACAAACAATCCATTTATTCAAATCAAATATCTCATTATAATGTATTTGATATGGATGTCAAATCGAAGTTCGTGAAAAGATGAATAATTTGGTATATTATGCATAAAAATCGGATTTAAGATAAAAAAAATTATTTATATTTAAAAATAAATAAAAGAAAGTTATGAATATACCAAAAATAGGAAAAGTTACCAATTATAGTCTAAAATTTTTGGAGGGAAAACCAAAATGACACTAATACCCTCCATTTTACTTTTATATATATATAGATTAATCATTTTCCAATCCGTGCGTTTTCACTGTATTACTCTGCGCTGCTATGATAACACGTTATTTATGCATGTATTTAGGTCGATTTAGGATCATATTTTATGACATATACGTGTATATTTGACCAGCACTTATTGATATTTATAATATTTGGGCCATTTGACGTGTTTCGACTTGTTTTGAAGATAATTAGGTATTTTTATGCCATTTGGATGAAGTACGAAGGAGAAACAAGTCAAATAGAGTGAAAACCGGCCCAGAGGAGTGAAAACCGTCCAAGAACCGGTCCAAACCGGGCGGAACCGGCCTGAACCGGTCCAGGAGCAAAACCGGGCAAGAACCGACACGGCCGCGTCACAAAGCAACACGGCCGTGTCAAAAGTGTCTTGCAACGCATTGTGGGTTCTGGAATGGAACACGGCCGTGTCAAATTGTTGCTGGAAAAGTGGATTGTGCAAAGCAACACGGCCGTGTCACTTAAGCAACACGGCCGTGTCAGAAGTGTTTTTCTGCGAAGATTTCCTATTTTTAATAGGATTTTGAGCCTATCTTCCCCAAGATTCGTCCTCAACTCTATAAAAAGGACCCCAAGCTCTAGAAAGTGGGGGATCAATCATCAAGAACATAAATTACATCATCTTGGAGGACAAAGAAGACGAAGATCATCGAGACGGAGTCATCCGGGTTTATTTATTCTTTTCTAGTTTAATTCTTTACAATGTTTTTATTAAGATTTTGTATTGGATTGTTACTAGGCATGGATAGCTAAGCTATTCGTGTCCTAGGGTTAGAAAGTAGGGATTTTTATAACAATGTTTTGATTTATGATTTAATCTATTAATTCCGTTCTTTATGTGTTTTATCTCTATGTTTATGCTTAAACTGAATTTAGCTTGATCACCTAGATTTAGTAATTTAGTTTAACAATTCCGCTTCGAGAGGAGGGAATTGTTATCAGACTTAGAACATAGAGCGCAGTTGTCTATGACTGTGTAGGCCGTGGCTTAGGATCGTTTGGGAGTTATTAGGTTTAATTGACTCGAGAGGGTAATTAGCTTAATTAATCAACGGTTTAATCGCTTCGAGAGAAGGATTAGATTATTGTCGTGCCGCCTAATAAACATTAGAATTGGTAAATTAATAGGTTAATCATATTCCACATTGAAATAATATCCTGAAATCGAAGCCCTAGGATACCTTTTCTCTTTGATTGTTAGTTTTCGTGTTTCCTAAGTTTGAAGTTATATTTAATTGAGTAGTTTAATTAGTAAAATCAACCTTTAAAACTTAGTATCTAGTTAGGACATTCCTAGAGTATTAGGGTATCAAACTACCTAAAACTATTCCTTGTGGGATCGACCTTGATAATCGTTACTACACCTACATCCGTACACTTGCGGAACACTAGGTTAGAAACCGACGTGTCAAGTTTTTGGCGCCGTTGCCGGGGAATAGGATTTAGCGCTTAGTTTTTATCTTGAAAAATAGGAGGAAACTAGACTAGATTTTATTTTTTTTCATAATTTTAATTTTAATTTTCGTTTTTAATTTTTGGGTTAATTTTAGTGTTACGCGGTAGTTCTTGTTTTTGGTGTTTTCAGGCTTCGTATGCACACCAGATCAAAAGGGAAAGAAACCCTTCTTCCTTTCGATCCAGAAATTGAAGCGACAGCTCGCAGACACCGAACGAGAAGAAACTTCACAGTTGAGATGGAGAACCCACCGCAGCAACCGAATGATGAAGCATTAAATAGAGTGCTAACAGCCTTAGCACGATTGGACGATCGCGTCACTACTATATAGCAGCAGATACCTGTACAGCAGCAACAGTTGCCACAACAGCACAGACAGATTCCAATAGAGCCAGATGCGGGAGAAGAAAACAATACACCTATTAGTGACTGTTTAAGGCCGAATCCTAATCAACAGTCAGGAGGAGTACAACTCCCGCCTCTAAATGCAAATAGTTTCGAGCTGAAGCCTGCACTGATCAACATAGTGCAGCAGAACCAGTATGGAGGAAGTGCAATGGAGGATCCGAATGCTCACCTAATAAAGTTCCGAAGATTGGCGGACACAATCAAAATAAACCATGTGCCACACGAGCAGGTTAAGCTGCGATTGTTTCCCTTTTCGTTAAAGGATAGAGCCCTCCAATGGTTCAATTCCTTGGAAGATATCATCAGTTGGGAAGAGTTGAGCACTTCGTTCCTATTGAAGTACTTTCCACCGAGCAAGATGCTCGACTTGCAGAATCAAATTAATCAGTTCAAACAGCTGGACCAAGAGCCATTCGGAGAGGCTTGGGAGCGATTCCGGGATCTTATCCGGAGTTGCCCTCAACATGGGTTCACCAAGAAGCAGCAAGTATGCAAGTTCTACAATGGTCTACTTGCTCCGACTAGAAACCAAGTGGATGCAGCTGCGGGTGGAAGTTTGATGGAGAAATCAGTAAGGATGGCATTCTCAATCCTGGACGCGATGGCCAGAACAAGCTACCAATGGTCGAACGAGAGAAACATGCCAAGGAGGGTAGCCAGTGTCCAGAAATGCGAGCCCGTCAATAATGAGCCAATTGAAAAGCTCACAGCACAAGTAACAGCATTGACGAGCCAGGTGAATTTGCTAACTAATCTAACGTTAGCACAACAGCCAGGGGGTCCGGAAGAAGTTGAAGAAGTAAAATTTGTGAATCAACGAAACTTCAACAACTTCCAGAACAATCAGCCTCGGTACAATCAGTACCCTCAGAATCATCAGAACTTTTCATATGGGAACGCGCAAAATACACTTAATCCGCCACCCGGATTTGCTGTTACAAATGGCATGATCCATGACGGTAAGAAGCCATCACAAGAAGAGATCGCGATGTCACAATTCGAAAAGTATGATGAAAAGTTAGCTCAGTTGGAGAAGAAAGTGGATGGAAAATTCATGGAGCTAAACAAGCATATCACTGGGCAAGGGGCAGACATCAAGAGGCTCGAGAACACGTTGGTGCAGACTCAAGCTAGCATTGGAGAGTTGACATCAAACATGAGTCAGCTGATAAAGATAGTAGGAGCTCAACACAAGCAAGGCCAATACCCGAGTGATACAGTGGTTAACCCGAAGGAGCACTGCAATATTGTGGAGCTAGATGAGCATGAAGAGAGCTTGAAGGACCAAGAAGCGAAGGAATCAAGCGAGGAAGTCAAAAACATTGAGAAGGAGGAGGTCAATACAATCATAGATAAGAAAACTTCATCTCCTATTCTTGATGAGTCTTTTGATTTTTGTTTTAAAAATTCGTTCTTTGCTAACCTTGATCCTTTAGAGTAATCTAGAGTTGTTGTTGTGAAACAGGAACCACTAAAGGAGAGAATCGAAGTTAAAGAGAAAACAAAGGAGTGGGAGGATGGAAAAGAGGCGACAAAGAAGAGACCGAGCAGGCCCAAGAAGAACGCAAACACAAGCATGAAACCAAGAAGAGCAACAAAAGCAAAAGATCCAGGGAGTTTTACTATTTCTTGCTCAATTGGTAGTCATGAATTTCATAATGTCATGTGTGACTTAGGGTCTAGCATAAATTTGATGTCTCTTAAGCAGTATAGACAATTAGGATTAAGGGAAATTAAACGGTCCTTTACTACTATCAAATTGGCGGATGGATCTTCATTAACGCCGTTGGGAGTAGCAGAGGATGTAGTGGTAAAAGTGCTAAATTTTGAATTCCCTAGTGATTTCTTAGTTGTTGACATGAAAGGGAGTGATGAATTCCCTTTTATCTTAGGAAGACCCTTTTTGGCGACTAGCCAAGCACTAATAGATGTACCTAAAGGGGAGTTGGTTTTTCGGGTTCAAAACGAAATAATCACACTCAACATACATAAATCGGGTCTAAGGGGTAGGCACAATTGTAGCATTATTTACACTACCCTAGCGGCTGTAGAAAATCCTCGTGCCTCAAATAGCTCTTTAAGTGACCAGAAAACTTCCAACTCGGGGTGGCTAGAAGAAGGTTGATAGGAAAAGGACGTCCGGCTGAAGACGTAAAACAAAGCGCTTGTCGGGAGGCAACCCGATGTTTAATGTTTTATGTTTATATTTTTTATTGCGTTAATTTTATGTTTTACGTGTGTTTTAGTGTTTTATGTTTTTAGGAATCAACATGGACGAGTGTTGCAAGAAACGGGGGTCGAAAAGACGGAAAAATCGCGTTAAAAGGAGCAGAAGATGCAACACGGCCGTGTCGCACAACGGACACGGCCGCGTCAAAAAGCACTTAGAAAGTGTTTTCAGCACTGGAATGCAACACGGCCGTGTCACAAAACGACACGGCCGCGTCAAAATCAGGCCCAAAAACCAATTTTGGTTCAAAAGCAACACGGCCGTGTCGGCCTTATAACACGGCCGTGTCAAAACCAAGCTCCAAACACGATTTCACACTGGAACGCAACACGGCCGTGTCACACAACCGACACGGCCGTGTCAAAATCGGCCCAAAAACATCAATTTTGGCTCAAAAGTAACACGGCCGTGTCACAACATTCAACACGGCCGTGTCAATACTTCAGCAGAAAAAAAATGCAAAAATTCAGAACGCGATGCGGAGACGGCCGAACCAAGATTCAGTAAGCAGCAAAATGGCACGATTTCGGAGCTCGTAGGGGTTTCAAAAAGCCGTCGTCGAAACGATTTGTAAGTTAGCACCAAGGCGTACCACGTTTTTCCTCCAAACATTGGCTTTCAGCCAAGTTTAGGGGAGGGGGTAGACCGTGGGACGTCTTGGCAGCTATATTTATAGTTTTGATTTACCTCGTTCGAATTTCGTGCTGTTAATTGTGGGTCCGTGTGCCCATTTTGCTGATTTTTTATTGTTTAAATTGGTTTATCGGGTCTGTGAGCCCATTTTTCTGATGTATTAGTGCTGTTGGGTCTGTGAGCCCGAGTTTGATTGCATAGTGTTTCCATGTTGAGTCTTAGGAGTTTAGAGTTTAGAGTCTTATTAGTGTTTTAGTTTAGAGTCATAAGAATAATAAAACCCGGAAATAGGTAACAAGTGAAAAAAAATAAAAAAAGAGAATAATAGGGAAAGATGGATGATGAATAGTTAATGATGAGATGATTTAGATGAAAAAAATGGCACATAATAGAGCATGAGAGGTGCTTTGAGACGAAATTGAGCTTGAACTGAGAATATTCAATCAAAATTTACCTTGTGAGAATTTGAGCCTAATTATACTCCAATTTTCGGAGTAAGATACTTTCTTTCGGTGTGAATTTGATTGAATATGTGTACTAGTCTCTAGAACTTGCCTTCAGTCTTTACTAAGAATGTGTCAAGTATATGTTGTGATTTAGGAAATGATCTTAGGCAAATTTTTTTGTTTAAGCCTATTCGTTCGAACTATGAAAAATTGCCTTTGACCCATATTGAAAAAAATTGTCCCTAGTTAGCCCAATTGAGCCTTATAGCTTTATTTATTCATAACCTAACAATATCAGCCAAAACCTTTTGATTTAACTCTTTTGGCCTTAATTGGATTAATCAAGTAAGAGGGAGGAGAATTGGAAGGAATTTTTGGGTGAACAAATTGTGGGAAGGAATGGGAAGTAGGGATATTTTCAAAAGATGAAGGAAATAAGAGAAAAGTGATAGGTGAAAAACGAAGAATGGCCTCTCTAAAAAAAAAAAAAAAAAAAAGAAAAAAAAAAGAGAAAAGTTGTATTACAGAGGAGAAGCTAGAAAATAAAGTGCTTAAATTGTGAATTTGCTTAGAACATTCGGGTAGTCCCAAAAATGTGGTACCCACAGAATTGAAAAGCACTTAAGTTGTATGGACTTGGGAAGGTGAAGAAGTCAACTTGCGGGGTGATTTGCTGAAATTTGAAGAGTGAGGTTGAGTGATTGTATTGAGGGGTAGTCGGGTTAGACGTAACTTGATTAGTCCAATGAATAGTCACTTATATCCAAATGTATCCCACCTTACCTTAAGCCCACATTACAACCAAAATAAAGACCTTTTTGATCTTTTGTCACACATATCAAGTACGAGATCTAGTGTAGACGATTGGCAAGCATATGGTAGGCTTTGCATGTAATTCAATATGAGTGAAAATTATTTTAGCCTAAACACTTGAGAGATGAGTGAAACACTTACCCGGTGAGGGTTGAATAATTCGAAAGTTCAAAGTCTCGAGATTAGTTGATTTACGCGTTATCACATATGCTCAAGTGAAGTATCTTGCCTAGTTGTTTTAAGGAAAATCAAACTGAAACTGAATTCATCATCTAATCGCCCTAAACAAAATGCATAATCACTTATCTTCTTTGTGTTTTTTTTGTATGATGTTCGGGACGAACAACAGTTTAAGTTTGGGGGAGTTTGATAACACGTTATTTATGCATGTATTTAGGTCGATTTAGGATCATATTTTATGGCATATACGTGTATATTTGACCAGCACTTATTGATATTTATAATATTTGGGCCATTTGACGTGTTTCGACTTGTTTTGAAGATAATTAGGTATTTTTATGCCATTTGGATGAAGTACGAAGGAGAAACAAGTCAAATAGAGTGAAAACCGGCCCAAAGGAGTGAAAACCGTCCAAGAACCGGTCCAAACCGGGCGGAACCGGCCTGAACCGGTCCAGGAGCAAAACCGGGCAAGAACCGACACGGCCGTGTCAAAAGTGTCTTGCAACGCATTGTGGGTTCTGGAATGGAACACGGCCGTGTCACAGATGCAACACGGCCGTGTCAAATTGTTGCTGGAAAAGTGGATTGTGCAAAGCAACACGGCCGTGTCACTTAAGCAACACGGCCGTGTCAGAAGTGTTTTTCTGCGAAGATTTCCTATTTTTAATAGGATTTTGAGCCTATCTTCCCCAAGATTCGTCCTCAACTCTATAAAAAGGACCCCAAGCTCTGGAAAGTGGGGGATCAATCATCAAGAACATAAATTACATCATCTTGGAGGACAAAGAAGACGGAGTCATCCGGGTTTATTTATTCTTTTCTAGTTTAATTCTTTACAATGTTTTTATTAAGATTTTGTATTGGATTGTTACTAGGCATGGATAGCTAAGCTATTCGTGTCCTAGGGTTAGAAAGTAGGGATTTTTATAACAATGTTTTGATTTATGATTTAATCTATTAATTCCGTTCTTTATGTGTTTTATCTCTATGTTTATGCTTAAACTGAATTTAGCTTGATCACCTAGATTTAGTAATTTAGTTTAACAATTCCGCTTCGAGAGGAGGGAATTGTTATCAGACTTAGAACATAGAGCGCAGTTGTCTATGACTGTGTAGGCCGTGGCTTAGGATCGTTTGGGAGTTATTAGGTTTAATTGACTCGAGAGGGTAATTAGCTTAATTAATCAACGGTTTAATCGCTTCGAGAGAAGGATTAGATTATTGTCGTGCCGCCTAATAAACATTAGAATTGGTAAATTAATAGGTTAATCATATTCCACGTTGAAATAATATCCTGAAATCGAAGCCCTAGGATACCTTTTCTCTTTGATTGTTAGTTTTCGTGTTTCCTAAGTTTGAAGTTATATTTAATTGAGTAGTTTAATTAGTAAAATCAACCTTTAAAACTTAGTATCTAGTTAGGACATTCCTAGAGTATTAGGGTATCAAACTACCTAAAACTATTCCTTGTGGGATCGACCTTGATAATCGTTACTACACCTACATCCGTACACTTGCGGAACACTAGGTTAGAAACCGACGTGTCATGCTACTGATGAGCCAAACACGATATTGTATTCGATATCTCTACGACTAACTTGTATTTGGTCTAATCTTATTCGTCTGTTTCATAAATATTATTTTCGTCTCAATTAAATTTGCCTACTTGTCTTATTTATTCGTCTCAGTTAACATTGCAACCTCATAAATGAAAATTAATTCCTACAATCTTCACCCTCAAAATCTCAACTCTCAATCTCCACCTTTAAAAAAGTTAAAGAAAAAAAAATCTGTTTTTTCTTCACATCCGTCCCCAGTCAGGATTGCAAATTTAATCCGGACGGATGAAGTAGCTAGCAAGGCTTATGCCTTTTTTTATAACCCAAGTGTCTTATACACCAGGGGTCATGTACTAAAATGTATTAATGTTTATGTATAACGGTATTACATGGGTAAAGATATCATGGTAAAAAGTTATAATATTAACTTTTATACTCAAAGGTATTACTTATTCTGCATAAATATATTACAATACATTTATCGAGAACAAGCAATACTTTATGCATAAATTATGATACCTAATCTGGATTACACCGTGCACCTAATGTACATGAGACTTTGCTATGTAGTTTTATAGAGTAGATTTTTGTTGTATATTCTTAAACTTATATAGTACGTATTTTTGTGTATGTATATGTATATATTTTCACTTATATAATTGATTAACATTGATGAGGATTTGACCCTCGATCAAGAAAATTTTTAAGGATGCCACAACACAATTAGAGAATTCCCAAACAACAAAAATATGATAAGCCAAGATCCGCTCTGATACCCTCCCCTCCGGATCCTTGGAACGGGTTTTCCATACCCCCCCTGCGTTCATCTTTGTCGCTCTGTGCTGTCTTAGTGCAGGGCGGTACGTGAATACCGCATCAGAACTCCCCCCACTCTGAGGCGAAGGCTTGTTTTCGGCTCAGACTAGAAGATTCTTGTTCGTTTCCGCCTTTACCTTCCTCTTTTTTTTTTTTTTTTTTAATAGGAGCCCGCGCGGTATCATCGCCTAGAGGGATTACGCCTCAAGGAATTCGAGGGGCCCCTTTTTGAATTTCCCATTCCTGTCTTTTTGTGTTGGGATGGGTGACTACTGGTGAGCCACGTGTTCGTCCCTCCTTCGATGTGTGATTCCACCGTCAGATCCCTGGGGATGTCCGCCACGTGTCGTCCATCCAACCAATGAGACGGTTGAGCTTCTCAATAATCCGGCTATATATAGTTGTTTACTGCGATCTCTTCCATTTTCGCTTTCTGCAACTCTAGAGCTCCTACACTCCGGCGATTTTGTGGTAAAAATTCCACCGGTGATTTCGCACTTCCGATCACTTTTTACACAAGTACTTGCTCGATTCTTTATACTCATTTTCACCTCCTTGTAGTTTCTGTTTAAACATGGAGCCTCTATCACCCCCTTCATTCCTTCAGCTACTACTCTGTCACCCTCCGCCGTCCCTGTCCCGGAACCGGTGAAGGAAAATCCTACGACGGAGGCGACGACGACCTCCCCTGCGGATTCCGAGAAAACTATCTCGGACCATGCTGGTGACACTGAAAGTGATCAGGCCTCGTCATCGGGGGGCTCTTCTTCCCGGGCGGCTGCTGGTGAATCCTCTCAGGATGGCTCTGCCTCTGCAACAGGAGCCTCCGCTCCTTAAGAACTGCCAGAGGAAGTTGATCCTACAGATGAGGAGACGTACACTCTTCCCCCAGATACGGAGAGTGTTGACTGGCACCGCTTCCAAGAATCCACTCTGACCAGCACCTCCTCTCTCCGTCCGCGCGTCCATAACGCCTTCAATGTGTACATCCCTTAACCCCTAGAATGCCCTAACTTCCTTAGGGGCCCCCTACTAGCATTTTGGACCTGTCAACTGGATGCAGGCTTGCGTCTTCCCGCCCCCTCTTTCCTCGTGGAGCTGTCAAACTTCTACGGCGTTCCTCTTAATCAATTTATCCCGTCTGGTATATGCCTAATATTAGCCTTCTTTATCATCTTTACGGGGAACGGTAGCACTGTGAATATGGAGCTGGTCAATAGTTGCTTCTACTTGAAATGCCAAGAGGCACATTTCTTCTTGTCGATGCGGAAAGGTGGGCCCGTCGGCTTCCTAGGTAAACCTCCCAGTATAGACAAGGCCTAGAGGAAAAAGTACTTTTTCGCCTTCCCCAGGGATGGATCTTGGGGATTCCCATGTGACGGTTGGTATTACGAGGCTACCAACCGCCTTGGACTAGCTGGCCCACGTCCCAATGACAACGCTACACTCGTCCGACAGTTAAATAATGATGTTCGAGACAATGGCCAGTTCAGTCTGACAGAGCTGACAAGCACCGACAGAATGCTATACCATTTTGGCCTGTCCTCTAAGAAAGCCAAACTCCCTCAAGACGTCGGTATAATATCGCGTTTACCGCCTGAACCATCAGTGATCGCACAGCTGTATTCTCTTATGTTTGCTGCTTATTGTTATTCCCTTCTGTGTTTTATAGAGATGTCGTGGAAGATGCGTGTCTCGCGCAAGAACCAGGGCAGTCAGCCCTCCGAGCGGGTTCTAGATGTGGCTCCAATCCAATCTCATTCGCCTGTTCCGTCCATAAACCGGGGTGCTCCCCCCAGAGGCATCTCCTCCAGCACCTCCACGGCTCAGGAACGTCCTGCGGCCTCCAAGCGGAAGGCACCGACGCCTACTGCCCCTACTCCTTCCCAGAAAAAAAGGAAAGGGCAAAGTTTTCGAGCTCCCGCCGGCTACCGCTGGGCGGATTAGGACTCCTTCCCCTGCTCCTCGGGATAGGTCCGCTCTTCAAGGGAGGATATCTTTACTCTGGAGTTGCTAAAATCCCTCCTGGACCTTACTTCGGGAAAATCCGTCAGCTTTGTCCAAAATATGCTGACGACCGACGACAAGTGGAACTTCCATGGGAAGTTGGACAAGGAGAATGAGGAGTTCACAGCCCAGCACTTGGTTAAGGTATTCAGCTCTGCCTTCTACCCCGCTGATATGATCTTACTCTTTTTTTGTGGCCATTAATCCTTCTTTCATCTTTCAATTTCTCATGGGCTTCTCTCAAATGATTCAGTTCGGTCCCTGCCCCGCTCGGGTGGAGGCCCTGGCCGTGGAAGCTGAGGTTGCTACTACCAAAGCGGTCAGCCTTGAGTCCAAGCTGCTTGATCTGGAGGTGACCATGACCTCTATGACTCGGGAACGAGCCCAACTACTAGAGGAGAAGACCGCCCGGTCTTATCAACTAGAGATGTTTCCCAAGGAGATCGAACGCCTGCAGAAGAAGTCTGAGGAGACGGAACTGGCTAGGGCCGAGGCAGTAGTGACTGCTCAGCTGAGGGGGCTCGTGATGCTTTGTCCAACTTTAGGAAAGACTTCCTTATGACGGAAGAGGGGCAAGCGTTCCTGAGGCAGATGCATATGGGGTTGTATCAATCTTATCTTTAGAGCAGCCGATATCTCTATGACATGGGCCAGCACATTGGCTACTTTTATGAATATAGCTTTGACGTTGTCGAGGCCCAAGCGCAGGCTGCTGGTTTTAATGGGGTGTTGGATAGATGGTCCAATCACAGAGATGCCCGACACCCTTCCGACCTTCGAAGGGGATACATCCACCGACCCTTTAGCTCATGCCTGGTAGCTGCCCCCCATCTGTCAAGCTATAGAGATGTTCCATGCTAGCTCCTGCTCTGAGATGGCGCCTGCCCCAACAATTGACTATCCCCCTCAACTACCTCCTGATTTCCTTCCGTCTGCCTCAACTTCGCCTACTCCTGACTCGGCTCCGGATACTGTTCAGTCTCCTTTGAGCCTGGCCAACCTTTCCCCCCTACCCTCAGTTAATCAAGTAGACGCTCCCACCTTACAAGAGGAGCCCAATGTAACGCACTAATGGGCTTTTTTTTTATATGCTATAAATGACTATTTTTTATATGTCAATTGTGTGTTTTATTTGTTGTTTTTCATTTTCTTGGATCGTAGTATGCCAGCCTGGATGGTCCCACCGGGCTGCGTACCATCCAGGGCATACTACTCCCCCAATCACATATTTAGAACTGTAACTCTGGATATGTGACTCAAAGATAATGTTTATACTTAGACGAAAAAAATTTTATTTTCTCGGATCGTAGTATGCCAGCTTGGATGGTCCCACCAGGCTGCGTACCACCCAGGGCATACTACTCCCCCAGTCATATATACAGAGTTGTAACTCTGGATATGTGACTCAAAGATAATGGGTCCGTTTGCTTAAGACTGGAGAGTACTGGGTCAAACCTGGCTGAGAAAATTAATGAGTGTGCTTTATTGGGATTCGGTCCTCTAAATCTACTGAATCCAATCTTAAGTAAATAGACCCAATGTTTATATTTAGACGAAAAAAATTTCATTTTCTCGGATCGTAGTATGCTAGCCTGGATGGTCCCACCGGGCTGCGTATCATCCAGGGCATACTACTCTCCCAGTCATATATTCAGCGCTGTAACTCTGGATATGTGACTCAAAGATAATGTTTATACTTAGACGGAAAAAAAATTTATTTTCTCGGATCATAGTATGCCAGCCTGGATGGTCCCACCGGGCTGCATACCATCCAGGGCATACTACTCCCCCAGTCACATATTCAGAGCTGTAACTCTGGATATGTGACTCAAAGATAATTTTGTACTTAGACGAAAAAAATTTCATTTTCTCGGATCGTATTATGCCAGCCTGGATGGTCCCATCGGGTTGCATACCATCCAGGGCATACTACTCCCCCAGTCACATATTCAGAGCTGTAACTCTGGATATGTGACTCAAAGATAATGTTTATACTTAGACGAAAAAAAATTTATTTTCTCGGATCGTAGTGTGCCAACCTGGATGGTCCCACCGGGCTGCGTACTATCCAGGGCATACTACTCCCCCAGTCACATATTCAGAGCTGTAACTCTGGATATGTGACTTCTCTCATGGATTGGTGTTGCTGGTGCTGTGTGGATCAGAGTGATCAGCTTTGTTCTGCACAGTACCGTTACGACCAAGGCGAAGCCTGGGATTACGCAGATTCAATGCGACCAGAGTGAGGCCTGGGATTATACGGAATTCAATGCAACCAGAGCAGAGTCTGGGATTATGCGTAATTCAATGCAACCAGAGAAGAGTCTGGGATTACGCGGAATTCAATGCAACCAGAGCAGGGTCTAGGATTACGCCGCCTCCTTATGGGTGATTGATGTCATTAGATGATATCCGAGATATGTATTTCAATATATGTTGCGGTTCAACTGCCCGCTTGATTACAAACGTTCGACTCTGCTTTTTTACAGGTAATATTTTTTCAGATTGGTTACATTCCATGCTCTTGGCAGTGCCATGCATGCGTTGTCTTCTAAGATAAACGCCCTTTTTCCCAGCTCCTTAGCAATACGATAGGGCCATTCCCAATTAGGCTGTAATTTACCGACGTGCCTCAACGCAGCTACCATTTTAACTACCCAGTCTCCCGCCTTCAGTTCTCTGACTTTCACATTTCGTCCAAACGCAGCTTTTATCCGACTTTTGTATTGCTCCATACGCACCAATGCGGTTTCCCTCAGCTCTGGTAACAAATCCAGCTCGGCTTTCCTCAGTTCAGAATTTTGTTCTTCTTGATAACTCATGATACGAGGGGAGGCCATCCCTATCTCCACTGGGATGATGGCCTCCGACCCGTAGATCAGCGCAAAAGGGGATATCTCGGTAGCAGCCCGCAATGTAGTCCTATAAGCCCATAGTACAGACTCTAGCTCATCCACCCATCTTCCTCTTGCTTCCTCCAGCTTTCGTTGTAGCCCCCTCACGATAGTCCTATTTTTGACCTCTACTTATCCATTTGCTTGTGGGTGGGCAACACTTGTGAAACGCTGCACCACCTTCCTCTCTACGCACCAGGCTTTATCTTCCTTTCGCAGAACCGTCGGTCATTATCAGATATTAAAATGCGCAGTGTTCCAAATCGAGTGCAAATATTCCTCCATAGGAACTTCATGATTACTTCCTCCGTGATACGCGCTGTGGGTTCCGCCTCTATCCACTTACTGAAGTAATCAACTGCGACGATGAGGTATTTCTTCTGTCCTCCTGCCGGGGGGAACTCTCCTACTATGTCAATCCCCCATTTGTCGAAGGGACATGCGGCGCGGATGACACTCATTTCAGCGGTCGGTTGATGGATGAGGGACCCATGAAGCTGACAGCTTCTGCATCGCCGAGCTTGGACCGAAGCATCATGACCTATTGTGGGCCAGTAATATCCCGCTTGGAGCACCTTCCTGGCCATTGTGCGGGCCCCCTCATGGCTCCCCCCACATCCCTCGTGAATTTCCTTCAAAACGTACTCCCCGTCCGCTTGTGATAAGCATTTTAGATAAGGACGGGTGAAAGATTTCCTGAATAGGTTTTCTCCAATAACGCAATATTGACGCCTGTATTGTAGGCCTATCCTGTCTGAAAAACAACTCACAATAATATATAGACGTCAGTGCGGGGTCATATTAAGAGGAAATTTGAATGAAGCGGATATCATCGAGGCCGAGTGAACCATACCTTTTACCTCCTGGCTGCCATGACCATCTGAGTTTACCCCTCTAAGGTAATTCAGGATCTCTGTTCACCAATCTTCCTCGACATCAATAGAGCAGACTAACCCCTCCGCTGCACTCCTTGGTGCCGTGAACACTGTAATTTGCCTCTCTGGGCCCTCCTCAATTGATACTGCTAACTTGGCAAGACTATCCGCCTTGTGATTCTCCGCCCTGGGTATCTGCTGTATTTCTAGGCTGTCGAACTTCTTTTTCAGCTTCTCCACCTGCTCAGCGTAGCTTGCCATCCTGTTGTTGCGGATTTCGTAACATCCTAAGCTCTATTGAGAGATTAGTTGGGAGTCCGAATATATTATAACATGGGAGATTCGTGCTCCCATGGCGATTTTCATCCCCCATAGCAGGGCCTCATACTCTGCCTCCTTGTTGGAAACCCTGAACGGCAGCTTGACCGCAAAGCTGAACTCCTCCTCAGCTGGTCCTGACAAGACCACCCCCACTCCACATCCAGCCATGGACGAGGCTCCATCCACAAATATCTTCCATAATTCCACTTTTATCTCAACAGCAGACTCTTGGAGGAAATCATCCAATGCCTGGGCTTTTATCGCATTTCGTGGTTCGAATACCACATCATACTCACTCAACTCGACTGCTCATTTCACCATGCACCCTGATAGGTCCGCTCTGGCCATTGTATGACGCAACGGCAATTTGGTTCTTACAATCACTCGGTGTGACAGAAAATAAGGTCATAATTTTTGGGCGGCCACCATCACTGCCAAGGCAGCCTTTTCTATAAGGGGGTATCTGACACGTCAGTTTTTAACCTAGTGTTCCGCAAGTGTACGGATGTAGGTGTAGTACTATTGTCAAGGTCGATCCCACAAGGAATAGGGTCTTTAGGTAGTTTGATACCTCAATATTCTAGGAATATCCTAACTAGACACTAATTCAGGAAAGATTGATTTTACTAACTAAAATACTTACTTAACTCTAAATTCAAACTTGAAAACCACGAATAATTAACAATCAAGGGAAAACAGCATCTTAGGGTATCGATTTCAGAATATTTATTCCAATGATGATTAGAATTAACTTATTGATTTTAACCGATCTAATGTTTATTAAGCGGCGCAATATTAACCTAACCCTCCTCTCGAAGTAATTAGATCATTGATTAACTAAGACAATTACCCTCTCGAGTCAATTAATCCTAGAAACTCCAAACAGTTCATAAACCTATGCCTACACAGTCTTAGACAACTGCGCTCTATATCGTACGTCTAATAACAAACCCCTTCTCTCGAAGCGGATTTGTTAAACGAAATTACTAAACCTAGATGGCCAGTCCAAATTTAGTTGTTAAAACGGATATAAAGATAAACATATCAAAGAACGGAATTCAATAAGTTAAAACATAAATCAAAACATTGTTATAAATAATTCCTACTTTCTAACCCTAGGACACGAATAGCTTAGCTACTCATACCTAGGCTCAATTCGATACAATTTTTAAGACAAAACATTCTAAAGAATAAAACTAGGAAAATTGCTAAACCCGAGTATCTCGTCCCGCTGATCGAATCTTCGTCGTCGTCCAAGTCGTCTCGTGCCTCAAACTCGGATAATATGTGTTTTGTTCGTTGTAAGAAGCACTTGAATCCTTTTTATAGAGTTAGATAACCCCCATTGAATTAAGAAATCAAATCCTCAATTAAAACAGGACTTTAACAATCGACGCGCCTTTTGACCCGGCCGTGTTGCTTTAAATGACACGGCCGTGTCGCTTTGCAAAATTTCCTTTTCCAGCAACAATTTGACACGGCCGTGTTGCTTTGTGACACGGCCGTGTTCTATTCCAGAACCAATTCGCACGTTGCAGACCACTTTTGACACGGCCGTGTTGCTTTGTGACGCGGCCGTGTCGGTTCTTGCCCCGTTTTGCTCCTGGACCGGTTCAGGCCGGTTTGGACCGGTTTGGACCAATTCTTGGACGATTCTGACCGGTTTGGACCGGTTCTTGGACGGTTCGAGTCGGTTCTCACTGACTTTCACTACTTTGGGCCGATTTTTACTCTGTTTCAACTTGTTTTCTTGTCCAGTAGTCGTAAATCACAACTTTTTAGCCTGAAAATGCTCAAAATACCGTAAAACAAGTCAAGTACGTCAATTGGTCACTTATATCATATTTCATACAATTTCCAACCATTTATGCACATAATTCCTATCAAATAGTACCATACACCGACCTAATTACATGCATAATCAACGTGCATCAAAATCCCCCAAACTTAAACTGTTGTTCGTCCCGAACACATTAATTCATGTACTTAGGGCGATTGGATGATAAATTAGTTTCAGAATGATTTTTTTCAAAAGCCTAGACACCGTAGTATAAACGAGCATGTGCGATAGTGCAAAAATCTACTACTTTGGAGACTTAAACTTTCAAAACTTTTGATCCTCACCAGGTAAGTGTTTCTCTCATCTCTCAAGTGTTTATGGCTAGAATTTGAAATTTCACTCAAATTGAACTATACGCTCGGTTTTACCATAAGCTTGCCAATTGTCTACATCAAATTCAGTACATTAATATAAGTGACAAAGAATCAATTAGGACTTATATTTGGTTGTAATGTTGGTTTAAGGTAAGGTGGGACATATTTAGATACAAGTGACTATGTATTGGACTAATCAAGTTATATATATATAACCCCACTACCCCTCAATACAAACACACAATCTCACTCTTCCCGTCTCAGCAATTCACCCCTTAAGGTGATTTCTTCACCTTCCAAAAGCCCATACACTCAAGCGATTTTCATTTCTTTGGGTACCACATCTTGGGACTACCCGATTTTCCTATTCAAATTCAATTATTTATATCCTAGCCTCTCCTCAAGAATAATAAAATAACAAACTTCCTCCTTTTTTTTTTTTTTTTTCAATTTTTCTTTTTTTTTTGATTTTTTTTTTTTTAAGGAGAGACTATTTTTTCTTGGATTTTACCTATCACTTTTCTCTTATTTCCTTCATTTTTCGAAAACATCCCTACTTCCCATTCCTTCTCACACGTTGTTCACCCAATTTCCTTCCAATTCTCCTCCCTCTAACTTGATTAATCCAATTAGGGCCAAAAGAGTTAAATCAAAAGGTTTCGGCTAACAGTGTTAGGTTGTGAATAAATAAGGCTTATCAGGCTCAAGTGGGTTAACTAGGGACACTTTTGTACAAAAATTCCGGGTAAAAAGGTTAGTTCAAGGCTCAATAATTGGGTACGAAACAAAAATTGCCTATATCACTTCCTAAGTCACATTACACTTTCGACCTATTCTTAACGTAGTCTCAAGGCAAGTTCTAGAAACCAAGACATATATCCAATCAAACTCACACCGAAAGAAAATATAGCACTTCATAAATAGAAGTAACTTTTTAGGTCAATTTCTCACACGGGTCATTTTGATTAAAGTTCTTAGTTTACTCAATTGCGTTTCAAATTGCCTATCATGCTCAACTCTTGTGTCAATTTTCAAATTCATGCGTAAAATCGTATCATCATTAACACTTTATCATCCATCTTTTCCCTAAATTTGCAACAATTATCCCTTGGGTTTGCATTTTTTCCTTTTTACTAAAAAACTAAACTCTAAAACTCAATTATGGACAAATTAAAACAAAGAACTTGAGTGCACACATCCATCAACACCAACTTTAACAAATATTTGGGCACACAGACCCAATACTCAAAATCAACTAAAAATCATAGCACGTTCTCGATAGCAATGGGCACACAGACCCCAAAATAAAAGTAACAAACATAGCAAAGGGCTCACAGACCCAACAACTCACTTAACTACAAGTTCAACTCAACGCATCAATCCATCATTCAAATTTTTCAATTACACAATCAAATGACTAATAAGACTGTAAAGCAGAAATGATAGCAAAACAATAAACATAGCGGCCAAGACGTCCACAGTTCACCCCCTCCCCCAAACTTGGCTAGAAGCCAACGTTTGGAGGAAAAACTGGTACGCCTTGGTGCTAACTTACAATTCACTGAGGCGGAGGCGGAGGGTGGAACCCATATTGGCTCCAAAACTGTGACATGGCCTCCCACTGACTCTGTTGCTGCTGTCTCCACAAACGGTCTTCATCACTTCTTTGCAGCAGTGTGTTGAGTACTCCCCGTTGAGCATGTAATTCAGAGTGGATAGTCTGAAGTGATCCCCGGACCTCCGTGCGGTGCCTCTCCATTGAGGTTTGGAACGTCTACATCGACTCGGTATGGAGACTAACATCATCCCGTAATGAGTTGATGATGCCAACAATATAGTCATTGAGCTCCGATGGAGAAGTAACTGTCGTAGATGCTCGTTTCTTCCAGGGCTGTCTCGGAGTGTGGCTACTTTTCTCAGGTGGTAGCCTAGACTGGAACACCTCGGAGTTCGGTGGTTGGGAGTGCTGGAGATGGTCGTCAGTGGATAGCGACAAATTCGCTGTATCATGGACTCCGGTAACTGTTGTCCCTAACTCATATGGTAGACGAAGGTAGGGCCCAACATTTTGGTAAACATACGGGACAGTCCCATCCTCACCGAGGACCACCACTTGCATCAATTCAAGCAAGTCCCATGTGAATTGGACTTCCCCTCTTACCGGCTCCATCTCAGTTAAGTCAATGTCATCAAATGCAGCGGCAATAGGAGTGATCAATCCTCCAATCATAATGTTGTCCTTTTGTTTCCGGATGACATTCTCCAGGTGCTCCATCAATATCCAGGTGTAGTCCACCTTATACCCATGCAATATGTTCCACAACATATGCAATTCACTCTGTCTCACAGCTCCTACTTCACGCCGAGCAAAAAGCGTGTAGGCCAGCAACTTCTGTATATACCGGATGACTGGACTACGAATCCAGGAAGCTTTTGCGGCCTTGGAGATATACGGTTGGGCTGCTACAATTGGTGGTGCAGCCGTCAACAATGCCCAAAAAGAATGCGGGTCAAATACCTCCTGTGGGGTCACTTTTGCAAAAGTCGGGAAGCCATATATCTTGTCTAGCTCATCGTAAGTCAATGTTCGAACTTTCCCCATCAATTGGAACGTGATGCCGTCCGGACGGGTGGAGCGAAAAGAGCTGGCTGCGATAATGTGGAATGTGCTCAAGAACTCGAGGGTGATCCGTCTGTATGTCTACTGCGTCCTCATGAGCTGAAGTAATCCGACTCGGTTAAGCAAAGCACGGACATTGTCATGAATTCCCATGGTCCGAGTCAAGTTATCACTGTCAAACCGTGTGGGAATGACAGTGCGATGCCTAAGCTCCTCAAACCGAGTCTTATGTTCCACCTCCGTCAAAGAGAAACCGAAAAGGGTCTGACTGTCATTTGGGTTGACAGCCGGGGTGTCTTCAACCATGACTTGCTTGCCTCTGCTACGACTAGATTGTCCTTTCGGTGGTGCCATTTTCTAGAATCCTGTGCACACACTCAACAGCACACAAATCAATAGGGCCATAATCCTTAGTTTAGCACAATCATAGACAAAAATGAAATATGCCAACAAATATAACAAGATATTCATAGGCTAGTGACACCCGAGCCATTTATGCGTAGATACCCCCTACCTATGTTCAACTCCTACCCACTTCACTTGGGAGATCGTTAAATAATGAAATTTCGAATTTCAGGAACGGGGGCATGCATCGTAATTCCATTAAGTCGTGTATCATGTAGAATTGCTATAAGGAATAGAAATCAAGTGACATAACATCAATATAAACCATGCACATAACATGTTTAATAATATGCCTCAATGAGTCCAACACATGAATTTCAATCTCGGGGTGCTCGTTCCATGTTAACCTCAACATTTTCATCTAATTCTAGCAACAATCACAACAATTTATACTCATTACGTAACCCCATTCACTACTCGCACAAGTTCATACCCAAATTGCATTATTTAACACATAGGTACTACAATACTCACTTGAATCATGAAATTAATTCATCCCCAATACGAATTAAGCATCAAAATTGAATGGGAAACAAAGTAATAAGGGTTAGCGTCACTTACCGGAGAAATTTAGTCGGAGAAAACCCAATTCGGAATGTGCCCTAGGTCCTTGGAAGTGGGTCGAAATTTCCGACTTTGGTGGAGGTAGTGTGTGAGTTAGAGTGTGATTGTGTTTGAGTTGGATTATGGGTGAATTTGAGTGTGTTTGTGTGTGAATTGGTGAAGTGTGGGTGAATTTGTGTGTGCTTCATGCGGGAGTATGAAAAGAGAAAAGGGAGGACGAAATAGAACCTGTTCGCTTTTTTTAAACTGGCTGAAAGTGTGACACGGCCGTGTTGTAATGTGACAAGGCCGTGTTGTGTTTGAACCAATTTCTGTATTTCTGGGGCGCTTTTGACACGGCCGTGTTCAGTATGTAACACGGCCGTGTTGCATTCCAGTGTGTTTTGACTGTCTGAGCCCTCTTTTGACACAGCCGTGTTAAGCATGCAACACGGCCGTGTTGGAGTTGAACCAAAATTGGTTTTCTGAGGCGTTTTTTACACGGCCGTGTTGCATTCCAGCTTGTTTTGCCTTTTGGAGCGATCTTTTGACATGGCCGTGTCATTTGTGAGACGCGGCCGTGTTGATTTTGAGTTGAGCTTGACGCAGCCGTGTCATCTAGTGACGCGGCCGTGTTGCTTTCCAGTAGATTTTTCCCTTTTCACGCCAGTTTTGACACGGCCATGTTGAACAAGTAACACGGCCGTGTTACTCCGTTTTCCTCCCACATGCCATTTTTCGTCCTTTCGACCCCCGTTTCTTGCACTACTCGTCCGTATTGAGTCCGAAGATTGAACACGAAACAAAAAACATAAAATTACCATAAACTAAGAAGAATTTAAAGACAATGCAAAAATACTAAATATCGGGTTGCCTCCCGACAAGCGCTTGTTTTACGTCTCAAGCTTGACGACCTTTGACTCTACTTTGCTTCTTTCAACCGCACTTCATGGACGGTTTGAATTTGGTCGGACTTGTAGTATTTCTTTATGCGTTGTCCATTCACGAGAAATGTGCTCCCGTCTTGATTCAACAGCTCTACTACACCCGATACTCAGACAGTTTTGATTGTGAATGGCCCGGACCATCGAGATTTCAGCTTGCCCGGAAAAAGTCGTAGACGAGAGTTGAACAAGAGAACTTGTTCCCCAACTTTAAATACGCGATTCGTGATCATTCGGTCGTGGAACTTCTTGACCCGTTCTTTGTACAAGCTGGAGTTTTCGAAAGCTTGTTGTCTAAACTCCTCCAATTCGTTGAGCTTTAAGAGTCGCTCTTTTCCAGCAGCTTCGAAGTCGAAATTCAGCTTCTTGACTGCCCAATACGCTCTATGCTCCAATTCAACCGGTAGATGACATGCCTTCCCAAACACCAATTAATACAGCGACAGCCCCAATGGAGTTTTATATGCCGTCCTATATGCCCAAAGCGCATCATCTAACTTCATCGCCCAATCTTTCCAGTTCCCATTTACCGACTTCTCCAGTATCTGCTTGATTTCTCGCTTTGCTAGTTCCACTTGGCCATTGGCTTGAGGATGATACGGAGTGGTCACCCGATGTTTTACCCCATACTTAGCCAATAATGCAGCCATCCATCTGTTACAAAAGTGGGAGCCCCCATCACTAATCAAGGCTCTTGGAGTGCCATACCTTGTCAAGATGTTCTTTTGGAGGAATTTGAGCACCACCTTGGCGTCATTTGTTTGGGTCGGAACAGCTTCCACCCATCTCGAAACATACTCCACAGCTACCAAGATGTATTGGAACCCACTTGAAGATGGAAAGGGTCCCATAAAATCTATCCCCCATACATCGAACAACTCAACTTCAAGAATTGAGGTAAGAGGCATCTCGTGCTTCCGTGTGATTCCTCCGGTCCTTTGACACTTATCACAGTGCAGAATGAAGGCATGACAGTCTTTGTGGATTGTTGGCCAATAGAAGCCACTTTGAAGCACCTTCGCTGTTGTTCGTGCTGATGCAAAATGTCCCCCAGTTGGGGATGAGTGACAATGTGTTATGATATCTTTCACTTCTTCTTGAGGAACACACCGTCTAATGATTGTATCCGCACACCTCCTATAGAGATAGGGATCATACCATATGTAGAACTTCACATCATGGAAAAATTTCTTCTTCTTATGATGAGGGAAGTCCGGAACGATCCCACTCGCTATAAAATTGGCGATGTCACTATACCATGGCCCATTCTCCACAACCATCACGTGCTCGTCTGGAAAGATGTCGCTAATAGCTGTTTGTTGACCCTTTGCATCCGCTTCATTCTCAATGCGAGACAAGTGGTCAGCTACCACATTTTCGCAGCCCTTCCTATCTTTGATCTCCAAGTCGAACTCTTGTAGAAGCAGTATCCATCTAATTAGCCTTGGTTTGGAGTCCTGTTTAGCAAACAAATACTTAAGAGCAGTATGATCAGTATAAACTATTGTTTTAGCTTGTACAAGATATGAACGAAATTTATCACAAGCATAAACAACAGCTAACAATTCTTTTTCTGTGGTGGTATAGTTTGCTTGAGCGGGGTCGAGAGTTTTGCTGGCATAGTATATGACCCGAAAAATCTTCTCCCGCTTTTGACCCAATGCAGCTCCCACCGCCATGTTGCTCGCATCACACATAACCTCGAATGGTTTTGACCAGTCAGGTGTGATCAGTATTGGAGCAGTGATCAATGCCTTCTTTAGCGTCTCAAAAGCCTGTATGCATGAATCATCGAAAGCAAAAGGAGTATCTTTTTCTAACAAACGAGATAAAGGTTTAGCAATCTTAGAAAAATCCTTTATGAACCTTCTATAAAACCCGGCATGTCCTAAAAAGCTTCTAACCCCTTTTTCATTCGTAGGAGGTGGTAGTCTCTCTATTGCCACTACCTTAGCCCTATCGACTTCTAATCCTTGTGCGGAAATTTTATGTCCTAAGACTATCCCATCTTTTACCATGAAATGACACTTTTCCCAGTTAAGGACTAGATTAGTTTCTTCACACCTGTTAAGCACCTGAGCTAAGTTATCTAGACAGTTATCGAAAGACGAACCGAACACAGAGAAATCATCCATAAAGACTTCCATTATATTTTCTATCAAACCCCCAAAGATTGCCATCATACACCTTTGAAAAGTAGCAGGAGCGTTACAAAGCCCAAATGGCATTCTACGAAAAGCAAAGACACCATAAGGACACACAAAAGCAGTTTTTTCTTGATCCTCCGGGGCAATTACAATCTGATTGTACCCAGAATAACCATCAAGAAAACAATAATACTCATATCCTGCTAACCTATCAAGCATTTGATCTAGAAAGGGAAGGGGAAAATGGTCTTTACGAGTGGCGGCATTAAGTTTCCTATAGTCTATACATACACGCCAGCCCGTGATTACCCTAGTGGCTATGACCTCATCAAGAGCACCCTTAACTACAGTCATCCCCCCCCCCCCCTTCTTTGGCACAACCTGAGTTGGACTTACCCACTTACTATCAGAAATAGGAAAAACGATCCCAGCGTCTAACCACTTAAGAACTTCTTTCCTAACTACTTCTTGCATCATTGGGTTAAGCCTACGTTGGTTTTGAACAGAGGGTTTATACTCATCTTCCATCAGAATTATATGCATGCAAATCGTAGGACTAATTCCTTTCAAGTCAGCTATTGACCATCCTATAGCAGATTTATACTTCCTCAATACATGCAACAGCTTATCAGTTTCAACATCAGTAAGGGAAGAGGAGATTATTACCGGATATTTGTGCTCATTATCTAGAAATGCGTACCGCAGATGATCAGGCAATGGTTTCAGCTCCGGGTATCCATCGCCCCCTTTTTGCTCTTCTTCAACCGCCTTCTTGTTTATGTTTCCTTGAGTCGAACTCCCCTTAGGAGCATCCTGCAAGGCATTCAATGCACTAACACTTTCGGCAAGATCAAGGTCAGTAGGGTCATGGAGATTAACATTATAAACAGAATTGGTAATGCATGTTTCAAGGGGATCACTATCACTTGGGGAGGTTAGTTTCCTATAAAATGCAGCTTCAATTGTATGAACAAAACTACATGTTTCTAATTGAGATTCATCCTCCCTATCATGATGTTGTAGAGCTTTATAGATTGAAAAAGTAACTTGCTCTTTATCTACCCTTAATGTTAACTCTCCTTTTTGGACATCTATCAATGCTTTTCCCGTTGCTAGAAACGGGCGACCTAAAATCAAAGGGACATCTTTATCTTCTACCATATCTAAAACCACAAAATCCACAGGTATTATAAATTTCCCAACTTTTAACAACACATCCTCTACAATCCCTTTTGGCCAAGTCATAGACCGATCAGCCATTTGTAAAGAAATTGTAGTGGGTTTCAAAGTACATGGACTCAATTTTTCAAAAATAGATAATGGCATCAAGCTAATACTAGCCCCCAAATCACACGGTGCCTTATCAAATGTAATAGTACCTATTTGACATGCAATAGTAAAACTACCTAGATCTTTTCGCTTGAGCGGTAGCTTCCTTTGGATCACAGCACTACACTCTTCAGTCAAGTTGACTGTCTCGTATTCTTCCCACTTCTTCTTCTTTGAGATCACTTCCTTCAGAAATTTAGCGTAGTTCAGCATCTGCTGCAGTGCTTCGACAAAGGGGATATTAATTTGGATCCTCTTCAGCACGTCCAAGAACTTCGCGAACTGCTCATCGATCTTCTTCTTCCTTAAGGCTTGTGGGAATGGGACAGCCGGGACATAAGGTGGGATGTCTGCTTTGATTTCCTGTCCTTCGCTTTGCTTTACTGCTTTCTTCTTGCCCGATTGCTCGTGCTTCTCTTCCATTTGCTCTTTCTCCACCACTTTATCTTCATCAACCGGCAGCTGAGGTCCCTCGTACTCAGTACCACTCCTCAACTGAATAGCTTGACATTGCTCTCTTGGGTTCACCACCGTATCACTCGGAAATTGGCCCTGCTTGTGTTGGGCCCCGACAATCTTGATCAACTGGCTCATATTGGAAGACAACTCCCCAATACTTACTTGAGTCTGCACCATCGTATTCTCTAACCTCTTGATGTCTGCCCCTTGCCCAGTTATATGCTTGTTTAGCTCAATAAATTTTCCTTCTACTTTCTTCTCCAATTGAGCTAACTTCTCATCATACTTTTCAAACTGTGATTGGGCAATCTCTTCTTGTGATGACTTCTTACCGTCATGTATCATACCGTTTGTAACAGCAAACCCAGGTGGTGGATTGAGTGTGTTCTTGGAATTCCCATATGAGAAGTTTTGTTGATTCCGATTTTGTGGGTACTGATTGTACCTAGGCTGGTTGTTTTGGAAGTTGTTGAAGTTCCTTTGGTTTAGAAAATTAACTTCTTCAGCTTCTTCTTGACCCCCTGTCTATTGTGCCAACGTCAGACTAGTTAGCATATTGATTTGACTCGTCAGGGCTGTCAGCTGTGATGTGAGTTTGTCCAGCAGCTCATTGCTGACCGTCTCCACTTCCATAACATTCACCACCCTCCGTGGCTGGTTTCTCTCGTTTGGCCACAGATAACTTGTTCTAGCCATAGCATCCAAAATCGAGAATGCTGTCTTTACTGATGTCTCCATCAAGCTACCACCTGCAGCTGCGTCCACTTGGTTTCTGGTCGGAGTGAGTAAGCCATTATAAAACTTACATATCTGCTGCTTTTTCGTAAACCCATGTTGAGGGCAACTCCGGATAAGATCCCGGAATCGCTCCCAAGCTTCTCCAAACGGTTCTTGATCCAGCTGTTTGAATTGATTAATTTGATTCTGCAAGTCGAGCATCTTGCTCGGTGGAAAGTACTTCAATAGGAACGAAGTGCTCAACTCTTCCCAGCTGGTGATATCTTCCAAGGAATTGAACCATTGGAGGGCTCTATCCTTCAATGAAAAAGGAAACAATCTCAGCTTAACCTGCTCGTGTGGCACATGGTTTATTTTGATTGTGTCCGCCAGTCTTCGGAACTTTATCAGGTGAGCATTCGGATCCTCCAATGCACTTCCTCCATACTGGTTCTGCTACACTATGTTGATCAGTGCAGGCTTCAGCTCGAAACTATTGGCATTCAGAGGTGGGAGTCGTACTCCTCCTGACTGTTGATTAGGATTTGGCCTTAAACAGTCACTAATGGGTGTATCGTCTTCTTCTCCCGCATCTGGCTCTATTGGAATCTGTCTGTGCTGTTGTGGCAATTGTTGCTGCTGTACAGGTATCTGCTGCTGTATGTTAGTGACGCGATCGTCCAATCGTGCTAAGGCTGTTAGCACTCTATTTAATGCTTCATCATTCGGTTGCTGCGGTGGGTTCTCCATCTCAGACCTTCTAGTGCGGTGCCTACGAGCTGTCGCTTCAATCTCTGGATCGAAAGGAAGAAGAGTCTCTTTTCCTTTTGATCTGGTGTGCATGCGATGCCTGATAACACCAAAAACAGCAAATACCGTGTAACACAAAAATTAACAAAAAATAAAAAACGAAAATTAAAATTAAAATTACGAAAAACAAATAAAATCTAGTCTAGTTTCCTCCTATTTTTCAAGGTAAAAACTAAGCGCTAAATCCTATTCCCCAGCAACGACGCCAAAAATTTGACACGTCAGTTTTTAACCTAGTGTTCCGCAAGTGTACGGATGTAGGTGTAGTACTATTGTCAAGGTCGATCCCACAAGGAATAGGGTCTTTAGGTAGTTTGATACCTCAATATTCTAGGAATATCCTAACTAGACACTAATTCAGGAAAGATTGATTTTACTAACTAAAATAATTAATTAACTCTAAATTCAAACTTGAAAACCACGAATAATTAACAATCAAGGGAAAACAGCATCTTAGGGTATCGATTTCAGAATATTTATTCCAATGATGATTAGAATTAACTTATTAATTTTAACCGATCTAATGTTTATTAAGCGGAAAAATATTAACCTAACCCTCCTCTCGAAGTAATTAGATCGTTGATTAACTAAGACAATTACCCTCTCGAGTCAATTAATCCTAGCAACTCCAAACAGTTCATAAACCTATGCCTACACAGTCATAGACAACTGCGCTCTATATCGTACGTCTAATAACAAACCCCTTCTCTCGAAGCGGATTTGTTAAACGAAATTACTAAACCTAGATGGCTAGTCCAAATTTAGTTGTTAAAACGGATATAAAGATAAACATATCAAAGAACGGAATTCAATAAGTTAAAACATAAATCAAAACATTGTTATAAATAATTCCTACTTTCTAACCCTAGGACACGAATAGCTTAGCTACTCATACCTAGGCTCAATTCGATATAATATTTAAGACAAAACATTCTGAAGAATTAAACTAGGAAAATTGCTAAACCCGAGTATCTCGTCCAGCTGATCGAATCTTCGTCGTCGTCCAAGTCGTCTCGTGCCTCAAACTCGGATAATATGTGTGTTGTTCGTTGTAAGAAGCACTTGAATCCTTTTTATAGAGTTAGATAATCCCCAATGAATTAAGAAATCAAATCCTCAATTAAAACAGGATTTTAACAATCGACGCGCCTTTTGACACGGCCGTGTTGCTTTAAATGACACGGCCGTGTCGCTTTGCAAAATTCCCTTTTCCAGCAACAATTTGACACGGCCGTGTTTCTTTGTGACACGGCCGTGTTCTATTCCAGAACCAATTCGCACGTTGCAGACCACTTTTGGCACGGCCGTGTTGCTTTGTGACGCGGCCGTGTCGGTTCTTGCCCCGTTTTGCTCCTGGACCGGTTCAGGCCAGTTTGGACAAATTCTTGGACGATTCTGACCAGTTTGGACCAGTTCTTGGACGGTTCGGGTCGGTTCTCACTGACTTTCACTACTTTGGGCCGATTTTTACTCTGTTTCAACTTGTTTTCTTGTCCAGTAGTCGTATATCACAACTTTTTAGCCTGAAAATGCTCAAAATACCTTAAAACAAGTCAAGTACGTCAATTGGTCACTTATATCATATTTCATACAATTTCCAACCATTTATGCACATAATTCCTATCAAATAGTACCATACACCGACCTAATTACATGCATAATCAACGTGCATCAGTATCTGATCTCCGGCCCCTGCATAACGCGGCTAACATAGTATACAGGTAGCTGCAATCCCTTGTCCTTCCTGAGCAGGACTGAACTCAAGGAGTGTTCCCCCACCGAGATATATAAACATAAGACATCCCCCAGTACTGGCTCCGTTAACAACGGTAAAGATGCCTGGTGTCCCTTCAACTGTTCGAATGCCTCCTGACATTCGTTGGTCCACTTGAAAAGACAGCCCTTTCGTAGTACCCTGCAGAATGGCAGACTCCGTTCCGCCGCTTTAGATATAAACCTACTCAGGGCGGCTATTCTTTCGTTCAGCCTTTGTATCTCCTTAATACCCCTGGGCGGACTCATGTCAATGACTGCATGTACCTTCATGGGATTGACTTCTATCCCCCGCTCGGTAACCATAAACCCCAAGAATTTTCCTGATCGTACTTCAAATGCACATTTAGCTGGGTTTAACTTCATTTCTACTGTTCGGATGACAACAAAAGATTCCTCCAGATCATTAGTGTGGTCCACCGCCCTGATGCTCTTAACGAGCATATCATCAACATAACACTCCATATTACGTCCCAACTGTCCTTCGAAAACCTTATCAACCATTCTCTGATACGTAGCCCCGGTATTTTTTAAACCAAACGGCATCTTTATATAATAAAACGTTCCGCACGGAACCACCAGGCTCACCTTGGGCTTATCTGCTGGGTTCAGGAGAATCTGATGATAACCTTGGTAGGCATCCATCATGCTTAAAAGCTCACAGCCCGAGGTGGAATCCACCAGCTGATCAATACGAGATCCTTGGGGCAAGCGGAATTCAGGTCCCTAAAGTTGCCACACATGCGCCAAGACCCTGCCCCTTTGGCGACCATGACCACGTTCGACAGCCATTCCGGGTACATGATCACCTCCATGTGACCCGCGGTCACAAGCTTGTCTATCTCAGCCTTAATGGCTCGTTCCTTTTCAGCCCCGAAATGTCTCAGCTTCTGCTTGATTGGTCTGACTCGGGGGTTGGAATTTACTTGGCGCATGGCTATAGCAGGGTCTATACTACCCATATCCTCGGGCTGAATGCGAATAGGTCAGCATTTCTTCCCAGCGTTCCTATCAACTCCTCTTCCACCTATGGGGTCATTTGGGTCCCAATTCGCGTCGAGAAACTAGTCTTCCCGGGGAATAAATCCACGTTCATCAACTCCCCTTGGGGCTGGATCCTCCTCTCTGGCATATCTTCATTCTCCTCCCATTTTTTCCAGCGCTTACCTTCTTGATCACTAGGCCGCTCGGTGACAGTAGCCCTAGCAGCATACGCCGCACGGACGAATTTCACATAGCAATTACGGCTACTGAGCTAGTCCCCCGACACTTCACCCTCCCCACAGCCCGTAGGGAATTTGATCTTCATATGGGACATTAAAATGATTGCCTGAAATTCATTCAGGGCGGGTTGACCTAAAATGACGTTATAAGTTGAGGAGGCGTCTACTAACAGGAAATTTACAGCCTCAACCCTTTGGTGAGGCCTCTTGCCCAGTGCTACCGTAAGAGTTACTTATCCCAAATGCTGTATGGAGCCCCCCGCGAAACCAAACAGGGCGGTATCTACCGGCTCAATTCTCAACTTCAAGTTCATTTGTTGTAAGCATTGTAAAAAGATGATATCGGCCGAGTTGCCGGTATCCAAAAAGATGCGTGACACCGTGTAATTAGCTATCTCCGCCGTGAGTACCAAAGCGTCGTCTCCAGGCTGCCTTCTAGGTGAAATCCCTTTAACCGAAACCTATAGCCGGGGTCTCATCCAACCTACTTTTCAGCGTCAATTCCATAATCTCCCACTGTTCCTCTCGATGGGCGGCACGCATGTAGACCTTACGTGCTCTGCCTGAGTCTCCCCCATCAGGACCCCCCATTATCATGCTAATAAATCCCCTCCTGGGAGGAGATGGGACCGTATCCGGGGTTATGGCCAACGTTTTGCCCTTATCTGCTTTCACTCCCCCCTGCTGCTCCTCCACAACCCATCTCTTAGCCTCAGGTTGGCTACGCTCCTAATACACAAAGTCCTTGAGGTGTCCTGCACGGATGACCCGTTCAATTTCATCTTTCAGATGGTAGCAGTGATCAGTGTCGTGTCCATACTCGTTGTGGAATCTGCAGTATAATTTCGACCGAGGATGCCTGGGATGTACGGGGCAGTTAGGCAGAACGTTCAGGACCTCTTCTCGACTTTTCTACAGCGGGGTGTAACTTTCATACCGTACCCCTCCTTGCTTCGTGCGGGGAAAAATATGGGGCCTTCGTTCTGAAATGCTGGCCACTGCTCGGCTTCTTTCCGCGGTTGCCTCTTTTTTCTACCCGGGGCCTCTCAACCTGCTCCTGCCGTGAACTTGTCTGCTCCGTGCCCCTTTTTACAAACATAATGTCTTCCAAGTTGATGAATTTTTCCACTCTGCTTAACAATTCCTCGAAGTTTTCAGCTGGCTTCTTTGCTAGAGAGATGAAAAGGTTCCCACCCTTCAGGCCATTCGTCAGGGTGTTTATCTTCACCTCGGAGGTAGCCTGAGGTATCTGCAAGGCCTCAGTGTTGAATCTTTTGATGAAATCCCTCAATGACTCACCATCTGCCTGCCTGAGACTAAACAAGGAGAGGGGCGTTTTCTGCTTCCGCCTGGCGCTGGCGAACTGCTAGAGAAATAACGCACTGAAACCTGCAAAAGACCGGATTGACCCCTGCGGTAATTGCCCAAACCATTGTTCGGCGGATTTTGATAAGGTCGCCAAGAACGCGCGGCACTTTACCCCGTCCGTATAACCATGAAGGAGAGCGGAATTCTCAAATCGTAGCAGGTGGTCATTCGGGTCAGTTGTTCCGTCATATTCAAATGGGAGCTGCTTAAGTCCAATCGGCAGCTCGTCCCGAAGTATCTCCCAAGTAAACTGGCTTCCCGCCACTCTTCTTTCTTCTCCCTCCGTGTTCCCCATCCTTCTCTTCATTAGGCGGATTTCTCGCGAGAGGGCCTCCAAGCGGTCACTGTTATCTGCCGAGTCTCTAACCTCCTCCCTACGCCGAGATTCTCCAGAAGCATTACGCCCGGTCCTCGCGGGGCGCATTGTTCTCTGGACATCTCGATTACCCATGCTCGCGTCAAGCGCCTGTGGTCTGCTTTCCTGAAACTCCTCCCCATCTGTGCCGTGCGGAGGGGGCGGTGGAATAGGGAGAGGCACGTATGATGGAGGGGGTGGGTTCCTCAGGGCAGACGCTTGTTGGGCCAGGGCGTTCCGTACCATGGTGTCAACATACGCTCGGAGTTGCTCGGCTCCCAAAGTAACGGTATCCGGAGGATGGTTTGCCTGGGCCACCCTGCTGATGGGGGTACGCTCGACGTCCCTAATAAAAGAATCCGTAGCCCGATTCATCTCCTCCTCCAAATTCCGGGCAGCGGTCGAAATTCCTCTCCACTCCACGCTGCAAACGTATAAGGTAAGATAATCCCGGCAAAATTTTCCACGGGAGGGGTGAGGTTATCTCCGCAAGGCAGTGCATTCACAAACAAATATTAAAGAGAAAAAATGCATGTTAAAGAGGGAGAGGAAGAGCAATGGTTGGAGGATTCATCCCCCGATCCCCAGATTCAACCAGCGTGACGTCTATTAAAGAGAAACCACTATGGAAGTACCCCTGACTCACGCCTTATGCTCATAAATGATTTCCCATAGACGGCGCCATTGATGAGGATTTGACCCTCGATCAAGAAAGTTTTTAAGGATGCCACAACAAAATTAGAGAATTCCCAAATAGCAAAAATATGATAAGCTAAGATCCGTGGCTTTTTATCCATTAAACTCGAAAGAGAAATAATCCTTTAATGAAACAGTATCCGAACGAAATAAATTACAACAATGCGATGTAATAGAGGATAATTCTTCAAGTTGTCATTTCTCCGTTGGTTACTTCATGGATTACTGGCAAACGTCGCAGAAAGGGTTCCTGGTGTTCTCTTTTTTCGTTCTCCCCTCGTCTGTTTGAATGGAGATCGTATATATATAATACCTCATTAGGCAAGGGTAAAAGAGGAAATATAGCATGGCTCTCTTAAACCCTACTATATTGGGCTTATACTGCGGAGGCCCAACGAGGCCCATACTGCTTCAGACTTGATCCTCAGGTTACAGCTCTGACACCTTGGTCTCTGACACGTCGGTTTCTAACCTAGTGTTCCGCAAGTGTACGGATGTAGGTGTAGTACTATTGTCAAGGTCGATCCCACAAGGAATAGTTTTAGGTAGTTTGATACCTCAATAATCTAGGAATGTCCTAACTAGATACTAAATTTCAAAGGTTGATTTTAACAAGAATTAAGGAATTTAACTAATAACTGGCAAACAAATAAAACTAACAATCAATGAGAAAAGGTATCCTAGGGCTTCGATTTCAGGATATTAATTCAATGTTGGATATAATTAACCTATAAAATTACCAATTCTAATTTTTATTAGGCGGCACGATAATAATCTAATCCTTCTCTCGAAGCGATTAAACCGTTGATTAATTAAGCTAATTACCCTCTCGAGTCAATTAAACCTAATAACTCCCAAACGATCCTAAGCCACGGCCTACACAGTCATAGACAACTGCGCTCTATGTTCTAAGTCTGATAACAATTCCCTCCTCTCGAAGCGGAATTATTAAACTAAATTACTAAATCTAGGTGATCAAGCTAAATTCAGTTTTAAGCACAAACATAGAGATAAAACATATAAAGAACAGAATTAAATAGATTAAATCATAATCAAACCATTGTCATAAAAATCCCTACTTTCTAACCCTAGGACACGAATAGCTTAGCTACTCATGCCTAGTAATAATCCAATACAAAATTCTAATAAAAACATTGTAAAGAATTAAAACTAAGAAAAGAATAATTAAACCCGGATAACTCCGTCTCGATGATCTTCGTCTTCTTTGTCCTCCAAAATTTCTTCTAGGTGGAATAATGTAATTGATGTTCTTGATGATTCATCCCTTTTTCCTAGAGCTTGGGGTCCTTTTTATAGAGTTGGGGACGAATCTTGGGGAAGATATGATCAAAATCCTATTAAAAATAGGAAATCTTAGCAGAAAAACCCTTCTGACACGGCCGTGTTGCTTTGTGAATTTCCCTTTTCCAGCAACAATTTGACACGGCCGTGTTGCTTTGTGACACGGCCGTGTTCTATTCCAGAACCAACAGCACGTTGCAGGCCACTTTTGACACGGTCGTGTTGCTTTGTGACGCGGCCGTGTCGATTCTTGCCCCGTTTTGCTCCTGGATCGGTTCAGGCCGGTTCGGACCGGTTTGGACCGGTTCTTCGACGGTTTTCACTCTTTTGAGCCGGTTTTCACTCTTTTCCAACTTGTTTCCTCGTCCGGTAGCCTGAAAATGCTCAAAATACCTTAAAACAAGTCGAAACACGTCAAATGACCCAAATATTATTAATATAAATAATTACCGGTCAAATATGCACGTAAATGATATAAAATATGATCCTAAATCGACCTAAATACATGCATAAGTAACGTGTTATCAAAATCCCCCAAACTTAAACTGTTGTTCGTCCCGAACAACATAACAAAAAGACACAAAGAATACAAGTGATTATGCATTTGTTTAGGGCGACTAGACGATGAATTCAGTTTCAGTCTGATTTTTCTTAAAACAACTAGGCAACACAATTCACTTGAGCATATGTGATAACGCGTAAATCAACTAATCTCGAGACTTTGAACTCCCGAATTATTCAACCCTCACCGGGTAAGTGTTTCACTCATCTCTCAAGTATTTAGGCTAACATAATTTTCACTCATATTGAATTACATGCAAAGCCTACCATATGCTTGCCAATCGTCTAAACTAGACCTCGTACTTGATATGTGTGACAAAGGATCAAAAAGGTCTTTATTTTGGTTGTAATGTAGGCTTAAGGTAAGGTGGGATACATTTGGATAAAAGTGACTATTCATTGGACTAATCAAGTTACGTCTAACCCGACTACCCCTCAATACAATCACTTAACCTCACTCTTCAAATTTCGGCAAATCACCCCGCAAAGTGATTTCTTCACCTTTAAAAGTCCGTACAACTCAAGTACTTTTCAATTCTGTGGGTACCACATCTTTGGGACTGCCCAACTGTTCTAATCAACTTCACAATTTACGCACTTTATTTTCTAGCCTCTCCTCTATAATACAACTTTTCTTTTTTCTTTTTTCTTTTTTCTTTCTTCTCTTTCTTTTTTTTTTCTTTTCTTTTTTCTAGGAGAGGCCATTCTTCGTTTTTCACCTATCACTTTTCTCTTATTTCCTTCATCTTTTGAAAATATCCCTACTTCCCATTCCTTCCCACAAATTGTTCACCCAAAATTCCTTCCAATTCTCCTCCCTCTAACTTGATTAATCCAATTAGGGCCAAAAGAGATAAATCAAAAGGTTTCGGCTTACATTGTTAGGTTATGAATAAATACAGCTATAAGGCTCAATTGGGCTAACTAGGGACAATTTTTTCATTATGGGTCAAAGGCAATTTTCATGGTTCGAATAAATAGGCTTAAACAAAAAGTTGCCTAAGATAATTTCCTAAATCACAACATATACTTGACACATTATTAGTAAAGACTCAAGGCAAGTTCTAGAGACTAGTACACATATTCAATCAAATTCACACCGAAAGAAAGTATATGACTCCAAAAATAGGAGTATAATTAGGCTCAAATTCTCACAAGGTTAATTTTGATTGAATATTCTAAGTTCAAGCTCAATTTCGTCTCAAAACACCTCTCATGCTCTACTATGTGCCATTTTTTTCATCTACTTCTCAAAATCATCTCATCATTAACTATTCATCATCCATCTTTCCCTATTGTTTTTTTTTTCACTTGTTACCTATTTCCGGGTTTTATCCTTCTTATGACTCTAAAAACTGAAACACTAATAAGACTCTAAACTTCTAAAACTCAACATGGAACCGATATGCAATCAAACTTGGGCTCACAGACCCAACAATACCAATAAATCAGAAAAATGGGCACACAGACCCACAATTAACAGCAAGAAACTCGAACGAGGTAACTCAAAACTATAAATATAGCTGCCAAGACGTCCCACGGTCTACCCCCTCCCCAAAACTTGGCTGAAAGCCAATGTTTGGAGGAAAAACGTGGTACGCCTTGGTGCTAACTTACAAATCGTTGCGACGACGGCGGCGTTTTGAAACCCCTACTGAATCTTGGTTCGTCCGTCTCCGCATCACGCTCTGAATTTTTGCATCTTTTTCTGCTGAGGAAATGACGCGGCCGTGTTGAAGGTTTGACACGGCCGTGTCACCTTTTTGCCAAAATTGATGTTTCTGGATCGTTTTTGACGCGGCCGTGTCGTTTGTGTGACACGGCCGTGTTGCATTCCAGTATTGATTCGTGTTTGGAGTTTGATTTTGACACGGCCGTGTTATAAGGCTGACACGGCCGTGTTGCTGTTGAACCAAAACTTGGTTTCTAGGCTTGATTTTGACGCGATTTTTCCATCTTTTCGACCCCCGTTTCTTGCACACTTGTCCATGTTGATTCCTAAAAACATAAAGCACTAAAATACAAGTAAAAACGTAAAATTAACGAAATACTAAAAATAAAACGATAAACATCGGGTTGCCTCCCGACAAGCGCTTTGTTTTACGTCATCAGCCGGACGTCCTTTTTCTATCATCCATTTTCTAGCCACCCCGAGTCGGATGTTTTCTAACCAATTAAAGAGCTATTTGGGACATGAGGATTTTCTACAGCAGCTAGGGTAGTGTAAATAATGCTACAATTGTGCCTACCCCTTAGACCCGACTTATGTATTTTGAGTGTGATTATTTCGTTTTGAACCCGAAAAATCAACTCCCCTTTAGGTACATCTATTAGTGCTTGGCTAGTCGCCAAGAAGGGTCTTCCTAAGATAAAAGGAAATTCATCATTCCCTTTCATGTCAACAACTAAGAAATCACTAGGGAATTCAAAATTTAGCACTTTTACCACTACATCCTCTGCTACTCCCAACGGCGTTAATGAAGATCCATCCGCCAATTTGATAGTAGTAAAGGACCGTTTAATTTCCCTTAATCCTAATTGTCTATATTGCTTAAGAGACATCAAATTTATGCTAGACCCCAAGTCACACGTGACATTATGAAACTCATGACTACCAATTGAGCAAGAAATAGTAAAACTCCCTGGATCTTTTGCTTTTGTTGCTCTTCTCGGTTTCATGCTTGTGGTTGCGTTCTTTTTGGGCCTGCTCGGTTTCTTCTTCATCGTCTCTTTTCCATCCTTCCACTCCTTTGTTTCCTCTTTATCTTGGATTCTCTCCTTTAGTGGTTCCTGTTTCACAACAATAGCTCTAGATTGCTCTAAAGGATCAAGGTTAGCAAAGAACGAATTTTTAAAACAAAAATCAAAAGACTCATCAAGAATAGGGGATGAACTTTTCTTATCTATGATTGGTTTGATCTCCTCCTTCTCCATGTTTTTTACTTCCTCGCTTGATTCCTTCGCTTCTTGGTCCTTCATGCTCTCTTCATGCTCCTCTAGCTCCACAATATTGCAGTGCTCCTTCGGATTAACCACTGTATCACTCGGATATTGGCCTTGCTTGTGTTGAGCTCCTACTATCTTTATCAGTTGACTCATGTTTGATGACAATTCACCAATGCTAGCTTGAGTCTGCACCAATGTGTTCTCGAGCCTCTTGATATCTGCCCCTTGCCCAGTGATATGCTTGTTTAGCTCCATGAATTTTCCATCCACTTTCTTCTCCAACTGAGCTAACTTTTCATCATACTTTTCAAATTGTGCCAGCGCGATCTCTTCTTGTGATGGCTTCTTACCGTCATGGATCATGCCATTTGTAACAGCAAATCCAGGTGGAGGATTAAGTGTATTTTGCGCGTTCCCATACGAAAAGTTCTGATGATTCTGATTCTGAGGGTACTGATTGTACCGAGGCTGATTGTTCTGGAAATTGTTGAAGTTTCGTTGATTCACAAATTTTGCTTCTTCAACTTCTTCCGGACCCCCTGGCTGTTGTGCTAACGTTAGATTAGTTAGCAAATTCACCTGGCTCGTCAATGCTGTTACTTGTGCTGTGAGCTTTTCAATTGGCTCATTACTGACGGGTTCGACTCTTTGGACACTTGCTACCCTCCTTTGCATGTTTCTCTCATTCGACCATTGGTAGCTCGTCCTGGCCATAGCATCCACGATTGAGAATGCCATCCTCACTGACTTCTCCATCAAACTTCCACCCGCAGCTGCATCCACTTGGTTTCTAGTCGGAGCAAGTAGACCATTGTAGAACTTGCATACTTGCTGCTTCTTGGTGAACCCAGGTTGAGGGCAACTCCGGATAAGATCCCGGAATCGCTCCCAAGCTTCTCCGAATGGCTCTTGGTCCAATTGCTTGAACTGGTTGATCTGGTTCTGCAGGTCTAGCATCTTGCTTGGTGGAAAGTACTTCAATAGAAAAGAAGTACTCAAGTCTTCCCAATCTCTGATATCTTCTAGTGAATTGAACCACTGTAGTGCTCTGTCCTTCAGTGAGAAAGGGAACAGTCTCATCTTGACCTGCTCGTGCGGCACATGATTGATCTTTATTGTGTCGGCCAGTCTGCGAAACTTGATCAGATGCGCATTCGGATCCTCCAAAGCACTTCCCCCATATTGGTTTTGCTGCACTATGTTGATTAGTGCAGGCTTCAGCTCAAAATTGTTGGCATTAAGTGGTGGAGGTTGCACTCCTCCTGCCTGCTGGTTTGGACTGGGCTTCAAGCAGTCGCTAATGGGAGTGTCATCTTCATCACCTGCAGCTGGGTCTATCTGAATTGGGCCGTACTGCTGTTGTAGCTGTGGCCTGTATATTCGTGACTCGATCATCCAACCGTGCCAGCGCTGTCAGTACTCTGTTAAGTGTGTCATCCTGATTCGGATGCTGTGGTGGGTTCTCCATCTCAGATGCGGAGTTTCTTCTAGTTCGGTGTCTGCGAGCTGTCGCTTCAATTTCTGGATCGAAAGGAAGAAGGGTTTCTTTCCCTTTTGATCTGGTGAGCATACGAAGCCTGAAAACACCAAAAACAAGAACTACCGCGTAATACAAAAATTAACCAAAAATAAAAACGAAAATTAAAATTAAAATTACTAAAAAAAAAATAAAATCTAGTCTAGTTTCCTCCTATTTTTCAAGATAAAAACTAAGCGCTAAATCCTATTCCCCGGGAACGGCGCCAAAAACTTGACACGTCGGTTTCTAACCTAGTGTTCCGCAAGTGTACGGATGTAGGTGTAGTACTATTGTCAAGGTCGATCCCACAAGGAATAGTTTTAGGTAGTTTGATACCTCAATAATCTAGGAATGTCCTAACTAGATACTAAATTTCAAAGGTTGATTTTAACAAGAATTAAGGAATTTAACTAATAACTGGCAAACAAATAAAACTAACAATCAATGAGAAAAGGTATCCTAGGGCTTCGATTTCAGGATATTAATTCAATGTTGGATATAATTAACCTATAAAATTACCAATTCTAATGTTTATTAGGCGGCACGATAATAATCTAATCATTCTCTCGAAGCGATTAAACCGTTGATTAATTAAGCTAATTACCCTCTCGAGTCAATTAAACCTAATAACTCCCAAACGATCCTAAGCCACGGCCTACACAGTCATAGACAACTGCGCTCTATGTTCTAAGTCTGATAACAATTCCCTCCTCTCGAAGCGGAATTATTAAACTAAATTACTAAATCTAGGTGATCAAGCTAAATTCAGTTTTAAGCACAAACATAGAGATAAAACATATAAAGAACATAATTAAATAGATTAAATCATAATCAAACCATTGTCATAAAAATCCCTACTTTCTAACCCTAGGACACGAATAGCTTAGCTACTCATGCCTAGTAATAATCCAATACAAAATTCTAATAAAAACATTGTAAAGAATTAAAACTAAGAAAAGAATAATTAAACCCGGATAACTCCGTCTCGATGATCTTCGTCTTCTTTGTCCTCCAAAATTTCTTCTAGGTGGAATAATGTAATTGATGTTCTTGATGATTCATCCCTTTTTCCTAGAGCTTGGGGTCCTTTTTATAGAGTTGGGGACGAATCTTGGGAAAGATATGATCAAAATCCTATTAAAAATAGGAAATCTTCGCAGAAAAACCCTTCTGACACGGCCGTGTTGCTTAAGTGACACGGCCGTGTTGCTTTGTGAATTTCCCTTTTCCAGCAACAATTTGACACGGCCGTGTTGCTTTGTGACACGGCCGTGTTCTATTCCAGAACCAACAGCACGTTGCAGGCCACTTTTGACACGGCCGTGTTGCTTTGTGACGCGGCCGTGTCGATTCTTGCCTCGTTTTGCTCCTGGACCGGTTCAGGCCGGTTCGGACCGGTTTGGACCGGTTCTTGGACGGTTTTCACTCTTTTGAGCCGGTTTTCACTCTTTTCCAACTTGTTTCCTCGTCCGGTAGCCTGAAAATGCTCAAAATCCCTTAAAACAAGTCGAAACACGTCAAATGACCCAAATATTATTAATATAAATAATTGCCGGTCAAATATGCACGTAAATGATATAAAATATGATCCTAAATCGACCTAAATACATGCATAAGTAACGTGTTATCAGTCTCTTACCGAGTGGCCTAGGTCACGCTCAGCCTTCCCAGCGTGGTGCGGCGGCTCCTCCCCGTCTCTTCTAGAATCTCGATGTCCTGTAGAGGTCCGCTCTGATATCCTCCCCTCCGGATCCTTGGAACGGGTTTTCCACCCCCCGCGTTCATCTTTGTCGCTCTGTGTTGTCTTAGTGCAGGACGGTACCTAAATACCGCATCAAATATAATATATAATTTTAAACAAAAGTAAACAAAATGTTCTATTTCCGTAGAACAATATAGCATATGAATTTCTTTTAAAAATTTAATTTTGTTATCTTTTGATTTTAGTTATTATTACTATATTTTTTTAAGGTTAAATCCTTAAGTCAACATGTATTTTGTAAGTTTTTATACTTCAATATCTAAATTTTGTGTTTTGATCGATTGTAACCTGAAGTCCACGAATGGTATAGGTTGCAACTCCCGTCAAATTTTTCCGACCAAATATCAAACACGTAACAATCACATGCCAAATTGAGATGGTTTTTACTATTTCTATGATTTGTTGAGGCATATTCATATGCCAAACACGTGGCAATCACTTTGTTATTGTCAAGTTGCAACCTCCGTCGAATTGTGAATCCCTCCAATTTGACATATGATTGTCACGTGTTTGATATTTAACCGGGAAAATTCAACGAAAGTTGCAATTTGTACAATTCATGGACCTTAGGTTACAATTGCTCAAAAAAAACAAAGTTTAGGTGTTGAAGTATAAAAACTCACAAAGTACTAATTGCAGTGATGTAAAGGGCGGTCTAGGTGGCCTCTAGCTGCCCCGATTATACCCTGAATGGTCGTGGTGTGCGGTTTCTGGCCTGGACGCCACCTAGACGGTCTAGGCGGCCCGAAGCGGTCTGGGCGGTATTCATTCATTTATTTATTTATTTTAAATAAATCGAAACGACGTTGTTTCTCATTTTTTATTCTTGTGTTTGTCTCTTTTTATTTTAATTTTATGTTGGCTTCTTTGATAAAGTTTATGAATTGCATTAATTCTTTTAAATTTAATAAAAGAAATTTCTATTTGAATTTCTTTAAATATAAATCCTTCATAGCAAAAAAAAAAAAAAAATTGGAAGCTTTTTTAAAATACTAAACAAATTGAAGTTGATCTTGTGAAGGAATGTAGTGTGACGAAGTTGGATAGCTCAAGTGGCAGAGCATTAGGGGTGTGCAGAAATCGGTTATGACCGAAAAAACTGAAAAAAACCGACCAAAAAATTACGGTCAATTCGGTTTTTTTAATGCATCGGTCGGTCTCGGTTGTGAATTTTAGGAAATTCGGTTTTGTCGGTCGATTTTGGTTTTAAAAAAATTAAATCCGATTTAACCAAACCGACCGAATTAGACTTAATACTAGTTGGGAACTGGAATTAGGAAACCCTAAAACTAACACCCTCTTCACACACACGCAGCCAACAGCTATTCTCCAAACTCCACTGCCCCTAAATTCACCCACCTTCCTCGTTCCTCCATCTCCGCCAGCGCCCCCAATCGCGCCACCGTCTCTTGACGGCGCCACCCTCACTGGTGTCGTGGTGCGTTGTGACCTCCTCCACTTCCGGCCTCCCTCGTCTGCTGCGTCAGCGTTGGTACAAACTAGGGCACCACACGACGACTCAATTCTCGACCTCCCCCACTTCCGGCCTTCCTCGTCCGGTAAATAGATATATTTAGTTGATTTATTGATTGATATAAACTGTGAGAAAGATTTGATACATTTGTTGAGATTTGCAGCAGATCAGTTTGGTGTCTTTTACAGTTTAATTAGGTGTTCACATTTTAATCATATCTGATGATTTGGTTTATTAAATTGCATCAGTTTATTGAATGAATTTTGATACAATTAGTTTATTGAATTCATTAGTTTAGTGTAATTAGATGATTTAGCTTAGGTGAAATATATTGAACTTCTGAAAAATGGTTTTAGAGTTTAGGTAATGAAATTTGATGCAGTTAGTTTATTGAATACATCAGTTTAGTGTAATTAGATGATTTAGTTTAATGAAATATATTAAACTTCACAAAAATGGTTTTAGAGTTTATTGAATGAAATTTGATGCAATTAGTTTATTGAATTCATCAGGTTTGGGTTCAATGAAAATTCAGATTAGTGTTCACAATTAAATGTGGTGTTCCCTGACATTGTGCTCCCATCTATCCTACTGCGAACAGAATAATAAAGATCACATATGTTGTAATCAATATCTAATATTAATATCTTGCTTATTTTCTCCCCAGAATTCAATGGTACGCTAACATTTAAGTAATGTCACTTTGAGCATAGAATATGAATTGAGAAACTGCTTATGTATTCCAAATAGATAGACAAAATAGAATTAATTGAGCAAAAAACAGTATATTGTGAAACTAAAAGGATTATGTAACCAAAGAAGGCAACCAACTTAGTTTTACGAGTTGATTATGGGGTAACTACAAAAGAACATTACATATAATAAACAAATTAAATACCAAAGTGAACAAAGAGATCCTAAAGGATAATCACCAACAATATTAGTTATAGAACAAGTCAAGGCAATTTAGAGTTAAACCTCTTGAGGCTTTGCTGATCCATCTCACTCATACTCTGTGGACGCGAAAAATACTAAATGTGGTGTTCACAGTTCAACGAAAATTCAGATTCTTTTTACACTAATTGGCATAGTAGTTCGTGTTTTGATGACTTACACATTCCTATTGCTTGGCTTTTTAGATGTCAACCACAGAAGAAGTAGATGAGAGCAACAATATCCAAATGGAACAAGTTCCAATAAATCAGCCCGTAGAAGGTTCTTCAGACGATGGCTCAAATGTGCATTCAAGTTCAAACACATCTTCGGCAGCCCCAAGAAAGACTACGAGGCCCAAATCCAAAGTGTGGACCATTTTGAAAAGATTAGAGAGCCACATGGAACTTATGTGAAGGCCAGATGCAACTATTGTCAAGGTGAGCTTGCTGCCCACTCAAAAAAGAATGGCACCTCATCACTTACTAGTCACATGAATAGTTGCATGAAAAAACCCGCATAATGTCCAAACTCGTCAAGCTTTACTTAATTTGCAACCAAATAGGAATGATGGTAATTCTGGGGTAGGCACTCTAACTACATGGAAGTATGATTATAATGAAATTAGAGGAGCAATTGCATACATGATCATTGTTGATGAATTACCATTTAAGTTTGTTAAAGGTAAAGGGTTTCATAGGGTTATGAGTAAAGCATGTCCTAAGTTTAACATTCCTTCTCAATGGGCTGTTTCTAGGGATTGTTACGACTTGTATGCTAGCGAGAGGGCAAAATTGAAATCCTTTTTGAAAAGTAACTACCAAAGAGTTAGTCTTACGACGGATACTTGGACTTCTTTGCAAAGAATTAATTATATGTGCATTACAGCCCACTTCATAGATAATGATTGGAATTTACACAAAAGAATTTTGAACTTTGTCCAAGTTAGTAGTTATAAGGGTGATTACATTGGCAAGTCTCTAGAAACTTGTGTTCTTGATTGGGGGTTAAAGAATGTGTTTACCATAACCGTAGACAATGCTAGTTCTAATGATATGGCTATAGCATTCTTGAAAAAAAGAATGTTGAATTTGGGTGGTTGTGTAGCTAATTGCAGATACTTCATATGAGGTGTATTGCACATATAATTAATTTGGTAGTTTCTGAGGGTTTGAAAGATGTAAACCCTTCGGTAAAGCGTGTCAGAGACGCAATTAGGTATGTTAGGAACTCCCCAGCTAGACTTAGAAAATTTAAGGAGTGTGTGGAGTGGGAAGGGATAGAAAGTAAGAAGTCATTGTGTTTGGATGTGGCTACTAGGTGGAATTCTACCTATTTGATGCTTAGCACAGCTGAAAATTTTGAGAAGGCATTTGATAGGTATGAAAGTGAAGAAACTTCTTTGTTAGTGATTTGGGGATGGATGGTATTCCTACTTCTTATGATTGGTCTTGTGTACGGAAAATTGCCGACCTCTTGAAGCATTTTTATGACATTACATTGCGAATTTCTGGTTCTTTGTATGTCACTTCAACTACTTTCTTTAGTGAGGTTAGTGATTTATGTTGCATTTTGAATGAGTGGAGGAAGAGTGATGATCTCATGATCAAGAGTTTAGGTGAGTCTATGAAGTTAAAGTTCGATAAATACTGGGGAGAGCCGGAAAAAATGAACAAAATCATTTTCTGGGCAAATATTCTTGATCCCCAAGATAAGCTTGAGTACATGGCATATTCTTTACATGAGATGTACGGACTTGAGAAAGGTGATAGAATAATGGAAAATGTAAAGAGTGAACTTGTTGAGTTGTTCAAGGAGTATATGAGCAAATATCAGCGGGAGAATGATGCAAATGCTAGTTCGGATAGTGGAAGTGCCTCAAATACTAGTTCAGGAGGAGCTGGTAGTGTTTCGGATTATGATTCTATTAGTAGCAAGCTTTCCTCACTCTTGAAGGCTAAATTCAAGAGGCAAAAGTTGGAGAATGGGGGTTACAGTACCAAAAAACCCGAGTTAGAGGTTTATTTGAATGAGGAAGTCGTAGAGGGGGAAAATCTTGAGGTGCTAAAGTGGTGGCAAATTAATAGTCAACGATTTTCAATTCTTTCAAAAATGGCTCGAGATATGTTGTGTGTTCCTATATCAACAGTTGCATCGGAGTCGGCCTTTAGCACCGGTGAGAGGGTACTTGATCCATTGTGGAGTTCGTTAACCCCGAAAATTGTCGAAGCTTTGATATGTGCCCAATATTGGCTCCGAAACGAGGAACTCCCCGTTTGTGTTGAAGAGCAGTTGGAGGAACTTGAAAATTTTGAGAAAGGTACTTAGCTTTTCAATTTGTTAGTGAATTCTTTATCATTCTATAAATTATGTTATTTTAATTTTAACATATTTATGTTGGTTTTTAGAGTTGCCTACTGTGGGACTTGGCAACGCATTATCAAGCACGTAGATTTTTCAACCTGCCGAGGTATATTTTTTTTCATTAACAATGTTAATTTAACATGATGTTAGTATTTATTGATTTTGTGTTATTTTTATTGATAAGACTTAATGATTGAATTGTTTAGTTTGTGGTGACTTGAATAGATGAAGGACGAAGTCAGTAAATTGAAGATTTGGAGCCGAAGTTGAAGTCAGTAGATGGGATGACACTATGACAGATTAGCAGATGGACGAACATTTGCTCGTTTTGAACTTTTTATGTTATTGGTTTCTAATAATGAATTATGAAGTTTGATGAATGTTTACGAATTCTGAAGTTTGTTTTTAGAATTTGTTGAAGTTTGTTTTTAGAATTTGTTGAAGTTTGTTTTCCAAATCTGTTGAATGTTTAAGAATTCTGGATTTTGTTGCATTTTCTGTTGATGGAGTCTTTTGAGAAGAATTCAAGGGTTTTTTAATTTTGATGGATTCTGTAATAATGGTTTGGTGCATTTTTCTTTAACTCCAATCTGTAAAATTTGCATATACTCAGGATACCTGTCGGTTTCGGTTAACTGAAACCAAAACCGACCAAAGGGTCGGTTCGGCTATCAATCGATTTTAATGGTGATTTTCGCTCGGTTCGGTTTTATATTTCCTTAAATTTGGTTAGGTCGGTTTTTGTAATTTGGTCGGTTCGGTCGACCGAACCGACCATTGCATGCCCCTACAGAGCATCTACTACCTAGGCCTTTGGTCCTGGATTCGAGTCACCGTAGGGGGAGGGGAGGGTTTTTTCTTTGTTCTTAGATTAGGAGAAAAAAAATTAATGAAGGAATGTAGTGTTATATCTTCTAGATTTTATTTTTTATATTATTTTTTAATTAAATAATCAATAAAATTTGCAAAAAATAAAAATCTAGACGACGCCTAGACGACCAGAAAATGCTCCCTCTTTGCTTTTCAACTTCTGCAACCTTGACTAATTGATGTAAGTATTTTAAACCTTTCTTTTATAAAGACTCAAAGTATAGCAACATTTACATTTTCCGTACTAGATAGTAGTATTGTAGATTTTAATGTAAACTCTATTTTTAACCTCACTTGCAAAGCAGTGTGATACACTTACAATGTCAGTCTTTAAAGTTAGAGTGAGTCTTATGTGTGAACGGTCACACGTGTGACGAAATACACTTTTACAGGAAATATTGATACTTTTACAGGAAAAAGTGATACTTTTACATAAAAAAAAGTGATATTTTTACTACATTGATACTTTTACCGATAAAAGTGATACTTTTGCTACAAAAAGTGATATTCTTTTTGTTCAAAAAATTACTTTTTCCCGTCACACCGTGTGACGGTCACATACAAATTTTTGCCTTAAAATTAGGGCGATTATATACTTGTATTTGATTTTTCGGGTCCAAGTCTGCCCATTTGTATGGGCTTACAAAGTTGGGCCATAAACTGGAGTTGAATAATTGTGCTTTTTATGTAATTCGGAGCCGTAAATAAAATGTAGGGAGCATAAAATAACAAAGTTTTAAGTTACAAAAATACCAGCTTCATTACCTCCACGGCAGAAATTCTGGATCAATTCTTGAGAATTACTCCATTATTTTGATCCGAACTGGCTTCATGTCGCCAAATCTCATATATAGCCTCACGAAAAGCCTCTCAATTATGCTGCTCTGGTTCCCATTCAAATGCTTATAGTCTAGTCCAGTTAATCCGCGTTTCTGCAAATACTGGCCACTTCTCACATGGCGAACAGCTTCATTCACACATTGTAAAATCAGGTTTCATCTCTAACGTCTTCGTCTCCACAGCTTTGATCAGTTTCTATGTGAAGTTTGAGCATGTGCTTGATGCCCACCACCTGTTCGCCGAAATTCCTGAACCAAGTGTTGTTTCTTGGAACTCTTTGATTTCGGGATATGTGCATTCTGGGCAGTTCCGGAATGCGTTGAAACTGTTTTTTCAGCTGGAAAAATCAAATCTTTGTTCAGATTCATATTCACTTACTGCTGCTCTGTGTGCTTGCGGGCAACTGAGTGGAGCGAGTGTCGGAAGATCACTGCATTCCAAGATTGTGAAATACGGTGTCGAATGCAGTGTTTTTGTCTCCAATTGCTTGATTGACATGTACGGAAAGTGCGGTTACATTGCAGATGCGACGAAGGTTTTCGATAATATGGTTGAGAAGGATGATATTTCTTGGAATTCGGTTCTAGCTGCAAATTCTAGAAATGGAAATCTTGAACAAGCATTTGCCATTTTTCATGGAATGCCTGATCCTGACACGATCACGTACAATGAACTCATTGATGGAATCGCAAAGTTTGGTGTCGTAGAAGATGCTATTGCTGTGTTATCGGAAATGCCAAATCCGAATTCATCTTCTTGGAATTCGATAATAACAGGCTATACAAACAGAGGTAGATGCAGAGAAGCTCTGAAATTCTTCTGCACAATGCATTCTAGTGGTACTCGTATAGATGAGTTCACATTATCAAGTCTTCTGAGTGGCATTGCGAGTTTATCAGCCATGATGTGGGGGACTCTGACACATTGTTGCGCGTTGAAGAGTGGTTTACACGAATATGTTGTTGTGGGTAGTGCTCTTACTGATATGTATTTCAAATGTGGTAACATAGAGTATGCAGAAAGATTGTTCGAAGCACTCCCAGAAAAGAATTTGGTTACGTGGAACGCTTTGATATCCGGATATGCCCACAACGGTAATTCCACAAAGGTAATTGAACTCTTTGAGCAGTTGAAAGCAAGGAAAGATTTGCAGCCTGATGAAATTACTTTTCTCAATGTTTTATCAGCATGTTGGCACAGTAGGACGCCATTAAAGATTGCGAACAAGTACTTTGAAGCAATGATCGTTGATTACAAGATTGATCCAATGCCAGAGCATTGCTCAATAATGATAAGGTTGATGGGGCAAGAAGGAGATGTAAGCAAGGCGGAAAAGATGATTGGTGAACTTGGGTTCGATTCTTGTGGATTGGTTTGGAAGACGTTGCTCGGTGCGTGTGTGACTTGTGGGGATATTGAAGTTGCAGAGGTTGCAGCGAAGAAGGTGATCGAGTTGGAGGGGAACGACGAGTTCGTCTATATAATGGCGTCGAATGTTTATGCATGCCATGGAAGATGGGAGGAGGTTGGTTGGATCAGGAAGGTGATGAAGGAGAGGAAAGTGAGGAAAGAAGCTGGTTGTAGTTGGATTGAAGTTGAAGAATTGAGTTGAGTGGATTTTGATGATATCTTTGGATTTGATTTTTAAGTTAGATACATCTTGTGTTATGTTATTGGATTTTAGGGATTGTAATATGTTCCTCCCTGAACCCGGGGAGAATCTCCGCCCCAACTTTGCTTACGGGGCGGGGATGGATTTGAGTCCCCGTCTTGGTCCGCCCCCCTATTATGTAATTAGCATATATATATACAAGTATCACTTACTTTATTTCATAATGAGAGTCATGTTTGAAACTGTTTAAAAAAAAAAAAAATTCACTTTAACGAATGTATAACTTTTCAAAAATAATTAACTTGCAGATATACAACTTATTTTATTTTTTTATTTAACTTATTTAATCATATCTAACTAATTCGTGTAAGTAAAATTAATTTTTTTTTACTTTAACTTGTAAACGAGACATTGATTTTTCAGACAGAAATCTCACTTATAGGAGGGAGTATTATTTAAAAATTTATTTTACGTAGTCGGTAGTACTTAATATAAGCATAAGTAATAATTAATTAAAGTATAAAAATTCTAAAATAAAATCTTATTTTAAGTATAAATTGATGCAGTGTGGCCGTGGATATCCGACCCGTTCCGTCTCCGGTTCACCCTCAATTGACTCACACTAATCACACCCTAGTGTTTCACGGCATGAATGGAGATGCAAAAACTCAACCCTAAACTGCAAGTGTCACTTCTATTAAATTTATACTTTCAGTGTATCTTAATACAAAATATAGTTCAATGTTCACAACTCTGTTTGTGTTTGCTTGTGAATTTGGTAAGCTTGCTCACGAAATTGGAAAAACACTTGCCAGTGAACCATGATTCGATCAAAGAAATGTAAAAAATCATGTAAAATGTGTTGGATGTGTAGCCTTATTTATGTTTTAGTACTTCTAAACTTATCGCAGAAAGAAGATCATCACATTCACACTCATAATTTCTTGTTTAGCAGATATTGTGTACCAAACATCTTATCTACCTCACCTATAAAATCTAAGGTCCAATTATTTGTTATCTTATTAAGGCCCAATTAGTTGTTAACTTACCAAGGCCGGCGAGTAATCATGTTCTCAGCGTTCAACTTGGACTTGTATTAAAAAGTTAGTGGGTCCTAAAAAAAAGCTAAATTTTGTCATTATATATTATAAATAATCTTTAACTTTTTTAGTTTATAATAATATCATATACTACCTCCGTTTCACTCTAATTTTTCTATTTTCCTTTTCGGTTTGTCCCAACTTAACTTTCCAGTCCATAAATGGCAAATTTCTCTCACAATCTCCACCCTCAAAATCTCCACTCTCAATCTCCACCTTTAAAAAAGTCAAAGATTCCATAAATTCTGTTTTTTCTTAACCTCCGTGCCCGGTCAAAGTAGGAAATTTAATCCGGGACGGAGGGAGTATGTTATAATAAATTGACAAAAGTATCCTATGATCAACTATGACAAGTAAGTCAACTCTGTCAAAGGATAATATAGCGATCATAAACTGATGTGACTGTCTTTTTTATAATATTTTATTAATACTATGTTATTTAAATTATAATATGGATTATAGAATATATACAAAACCTAAAAATGAATCATAAAATGATTTAAATATATTTAAATATGTATGTATGTACCCCAAAAGTAAATCTTTATAATATTAAAAATTATTTTTAAATTAAAAATTCCTAGAAATTTTATAAGTAAACCCCAGCTCCACCCCCACATCTCCAGACCCCATCCCCTCTCCTTGAACGCCCCGCCCCAAATCTGCAACCCTGTCGCAATATCATTTTCGTGCCTTCATCAAACCCCACATTTCTAGTACCATCTGAAAGCTCTCAGTGAGAGTTTCGAAACAGTTTCTGGAATCACGATCGGAGTTCTAGAACTCTAATTATGGCCAATCAAAGATGAAAGGAAATTCATGTACCAGACCTAATTTCTAGGAGTCATAAATTTCTTCTCACACCTCCAAATCCATCGTGGCTGGTCTCGTTGGAAAGCCCTTGATGAGAGCTCTTTGAAAGTAATGGACTAGATTAGAATATGGACTTTAATTAATTAATATGTTATACTAATTAATTAATTAAAGTATGCCAGAATATTAGGCCCACATACCTAGGGTATATGAAATATATATATATATATATATACACATTCCCTATTGTAGGGATAATGAATCTTGTCAGTAAGAAACATCAAAGGGTTCAATAAGGGATTTCCTAGCGATCATTTATTGAACGATTGTACCGAGGATAGTTCCTGCGGCGGATGACATACACGTGGATACCTAAAGTGGTGAACCAGTCGCTCAATTATGTCCGATTAATTACGCAACAAGTAAGTTATTCCAACTTTAGCGTAATCAATGTTCAACGTTTAACTCAGTTATAAATCACGATCATAATTCTCGACAGTTTATTCCGCTGCGTACATTAGATGTAATCAAAAATTACTAACAGTGGTATCAGAGCCCAGAGCTCGATTTATAATTGATTTAAACTTAAGAATAATTGTGGATTAAAATTTAATTAAATTCTCGAATTTGACTGAAAATTTGTTTAGTAATTGGTTTTGTTTCGACTTTCACACAACAACAAACAACCCAACCCTGTTATTGTTTCATTTTTATTCCTAACTTGGCGTCGGCATTGGGTGGTTGGCGGCGGCGGCAAATCACAAGAACGACAGTGGCGGGACAGTTTGCTGCTGTTGCGCCCTGCTGTCTTCGACGGCGGTGGCGGCGGCGGCGGACTGCTGCTGCTGTTGCACGGGTGTTGTTGTTGCGCGCCTCGAACATCGGCGGAGGCGAAGGTTGTTGTTGCTACTGATGTGGCGGCGGCACGGCGGCGTTCGCTGCTGCTGCGCTGCGGAGTCCGGCGACGGGTACCAACCCTGCTACTGTCGGCGACGTTCGCTGCTGCTGCGCGAGCGGCGGTAACATGAGGTTGCATCGTGCGGCGGCGCTGCGTTTCTGCCGCTGTTGTTCCGGTGACAGCGGCGGCGGCGCGACGGCGAGGTTGAGGACGGCTGATGCCCCGTCCAAACCCTAATGGGTTTTGGGTTGGGTTGGGTAGATTTCAGTTTTGGGTTGGGCCTGCTGATTTAGATTGGACTTGTTTTTAATGCTACTGGACCAATTTAAAATTTTGAGATAGGGCCTGGTTAATTAAATTTCTGGGCTGAACTTTAATAATTGACTGGATCTATCTGCTGGGCCAGCTAACATTATTTATATATAGTTGGACTATAGCCCATAGGCTATTTCAAAAAAAAATAACCTTTTAATTTTATTTAATTAATCATATTAGATTTATTAATTAGATTAATTCTTAAGTCCTAATTACAGTATTAGTTTGTCAATTAGATTAACATATCTTATTATTATTGTTTTGAAATAACAATAATAGACTTATAAATTTATGTTAATTTGGAATAACATTAAAAATATACTTATATTAATTTGGAATTAATATATTAATCTAGTATACTAATATTAATTTATTAATTAGATTAATAAATGATGATAGTATTATTATTTTGAAAGAATAATAATAGACTTATATATTTATGTTAATTTAGAATTAATATTAAATATATATTTATATTAATTTGGAATTAATATATAATTTTAATCCACATTTAATGAAAGAATAAAATTTTAATTGGATTAATAATTTTATTCGTTGAGCTTTTATTTGATATCTTATGTGATAAGCAATTATTTGATTTTATGCTTATTCTGTTTACTATAGTGGTTAAAGTCCGCTTTATGCTTGGGTAGGCGGCGCCCAATACATGTAGTCCGTGTAATTATGTATGGGTAGACGGCGCCCAATATGTGTGGTCCGCATTTCTTATGTCTGGGTAGGCGGCACCTAGTAATTGTGTTTTAATTTAATATTAGATATTAAATTTACCAATTGGTATCACATATAAAATCCCCACTATAAACCAAGTCTTGTTTAGAAACAAAATGCGTCATCCATCACAATTGTTTGAGATTCCTAATCTTTTCAACCACGAGTTTTACACCAAAGTGTTTAGTCTAAATCGACAAGAATCGGGCTCATTCATAGATGTGTGGTTGGTATCGTATGATAAAATTGACTTGCTTAAATTATTTTGAGACGCCAAAGCGACCAAGATAGTTTGACAACGCAATATTAATTGGATTAATAAACCAAGAATTGCAAAATTGTTGTTGCAATTGGCTTAGAGATCTACCTAGTGATATTATTGTAGTCATCAGCCAAAGCAGAGGATGCAGTAATATAGACTTGGATCTTGGACCACTAAGATTTATAATTGTTATAAATTCGTATTTTGTGTTTGGGGTCGCAAAATATGTTAAAATTAGTGGGAGTTAATCATTACAATAAACTCTTGTTTTGATTAGTGATACGAATGTGATATTTGTTTACTTTATTCTAATTTATTTTTCCATTTTATTATTTTCTCGTTAGATAAAATGTCATTTTTGGCTTATAAATGGTTGATGGAAACAAACAAATTGACTGGGTCAAACTTTACGGATTGGCTCCGTTGTTTGCGCTTGGTGCTAAGGCAAGACAAGATTGAGTATGTCTTGGATAGACCAATCAATGTCATCCCTGGCAAGAATTCTCCTGAGTACGCTACGTTTGACGAAGAAGCTCATTAGGAACATGTTGAGGATGCCACATCGGCTCAATGCTTAATGTTGTCCTCTATGAGTATTGAACTGCATAGGCAACATTGGAACAAGTTCCCTTATGAGATGCTGAAACACTTGGAGAGTCTGTACGCTTCAGAAGCTCAGACTATGGAGTATGAGATACTCGGGGATCTCTTCAAGTGTAAGCTTCATGATGGGAACCAGGTTTCTGAACATATACTGAAGATGATCGGATTGATTGAGAGGTTGGAATCGATTGGAACGAAGCTACCCTTAACTGTCTCAATAAATCTGATTTTGCAGTCTCTTCCAAGTTCATTTGAAAACTTCATAGTGAATTTCTAAATGAGCAACACGAAGGCGGCTCTGCCAGATCTTCACAACATGCTCAAGACCTACGAATCATCTACTTCTAAAGGCAACTCTGTGCTCATGGTGAGCTCTTCTGCGAGATCTTCCAAACAGAAGAATAAGCAGAAGAAGAGGAAGAAAGCATCTAAGGATGCGGCCTTGATGCCTAAGAGTGGAGGGGTTCAAAAGAAGTCGAGAATACCAAAGGATGAGTGCCTGTTCTGCAATGAGAAGGGGCACTGGAAGAGAGACTACCCGAAGTTCAAAGCACATGGTGCATTGGATGAGAGCTTAGGTAGTTTGTTTTGTACATTGAAATTAGACTTGATTAGATCTTCCTTCGGGATATAAATCAGATTTATATAATTGTTATTTTGTTCTTAAGATTTCAAAGAATATTATTTCCATTCCAATATTAGACATTTATGACTTTTTCCTTCTATTTAGCAAACAGTAGATGCTTGTTTCGCTTAATGGATTGTTTTAAGGAAGTGTCTTTCTTTCAAATGGAATATATATGCTTGAATGTGAACAATATATTCTCAATGTACAATAATAAACGATCTAAGTTAAGCAATACGGATAATAAACCCTACCTGTGGCACTGTAGACTTGGTCATATTAATGAGAAAAGAATAACAAGATTGAAAAAGATAGACGATCTCACATCATTTGATTTCAAATCATATGGTTCTTGCGAATCTTGTCTCAAAGGATAGATGACAAGTTAACCACTTTCTGGGGAAAGGGTTACGTGCCAAGGTTGTGCTCGAGTTGATCCACACAGCAATGTGCAAACTGTTCCAACTTAAGCAAGAGGTGAATATTCGTACTTCATAACTTTCACACTGATGATTTTTTAAGGTATGGATATGTGTATCTCATGAAACAAAAATCCGAGGCCTTCGAGAAATTTAAGGAGTTTAAGTTAGAAGTTGAGAAACAACTTGGAAAAGTATTAAGACTCTCCGATTAGATCGAAGAGGGGAATATTTAAGCCGAGATTTTCTTGATTACTTGAAATCACATGGAATCCGGTCAGACTGGACACCTCCAGGTACACCACAGATGAATGGAGTATCTGAAAGGAGAAATCGAACTTTATTGGATATGGCTCGATCCATGATGAGTTTCACCAGTCTCCCTTTATTCCTTTTGGGTTATGTCTTACTTACCGCAGTTTATATTCTGAATAGAGTTCCCTCTAAATTGGTCGAGAAAACACCATATGAATTATAGTGTGGCAGAAAATCGAGTCTTAACCATATGTGGACCTGGGATTGTCCTACTTTTGTTAAGAAGATGGTGACTGATAAGTTGGAATCTAAAAGTGAAAAATGTTATTTTGTGAGATATCCTAAAGAAACCAACGGATATGAATTCTATTATCCTGGAGATCACAAGGTGATAGTATCCAGGAATGTGACGTTTCTTGAAGATAATTATGTCTACAAGGAACAAAGTCACAACACGGTAGATCTTGAAGAAATTCAAGAACCACAAGATAACATGGAGGATGAGGTATTGTCTAATGGAGTAGACAAGAACTCAGTGGGAGTTTTTGATGATCTATTGGGAGGAGAAATGACTCTTAGAGGGTCACATCAAGACAATGAGATGTATCAAAGACAAGATATTGTATCAACCCACCCTCAAGAAAATCATAGTGAAATTCTTGAGAATATCCCAAATGTTGAAAACCTCAACACGCAGGAACCTCATCACGATCAGAATAAACTGTCTGAACCAACGCAGAACCAACTCAACAGGCCTCAAAGGAATCATCGTGCACCTCAAAGACTAAATCTATTGGTTGAGAACCAAGATGATGAGGTTGATTCAGAAGACGACGAACCTAAGACCTATATCGAAGCGGTGTCGGGCACCGATTCGAAGATGTAGCTGGCTGCCTTAACATCTGAAATGGACTCAATGTGCCTCAATCTAGTTTGGGAGCTAGTTGATTTGCCAGATGGGACTCGCCCCATAGGCTACAAATGGATCTTCAAGAAGAAGAGAGATGCAGATGGCAAGGTACAAACCTACAAGGCTAGGTTGGTGGCAAAGGGTTATAGTCAACGCGAGGGCATTGACTATGATGAAACATTTTCGCCAGTCGCTAAGATCAAGTCCATTAGGATATTACTTGCAATAACTGCATACTATGACTTTGACATTTGGCAAATGGATGTCAAAATCGCATTTCTCAATGGAGAACTCGAAGGCACTGTGTATATGTCACAGCCTGAAGGTTTTATATCCAAAGAAAAGCCGAATGGAGTATGCAAGTTAAAGAAGTCCATTTATGGACTCAAGCAAGCATCTAGGAGTTGGAATACTTGCTTTGACAGAGCTATCAAATTGTTTGATTTTGTCAGAAGCAAAGAGGATCCATGTGTTTATGGTAAACGTAAGAATGAAATGTTGTCTTCCTTATCATATATGTTTACGATATACTGATAATGGGAAGCGATCGTTCCATGTTGCAATCCGTAAAAGATTGGTTGTCTAGCTCCTTCATGATGAAGGATCTGGGTGAGGGTTCCTACATCCTTGGAATTAGGATCTATCGAGATAGACCTAATAGGATGTTGGAATTGTCTCAGTCTACTTACATAGACAAATTGTTGAGACGCTTCTCAATGGAAAATTCCAAGAAAGGATTCCTTCCTATGGGACATGGCATGATATTGTCTAAGAAAGGTTGCCCTTCTATAATGACAAAGAAATGAGTTACGTGAAGAAGATCATGTATGCTTCGGCTATAGGATCTATTATGTATGCCATGATATGTACTAGGCCAGATGTGGCTTATGCACTCAGCATGACAGGCAGATTTCAGCAAAATCCCAGTGAGATACACTTGAGAACTGTCAAGACTATTCTTAAGTACCTTAGAAGGACTAAAGAATATTTTTTAGTCTATGGTGGGCAACCAGAGTTATCAGTTACTGGGTATACTGATGCTAGCTTCCAACCGGACCATGATAACTTCAAGTCTTTGTCTGGATATGTTTTCGTTCTCAATGGTGGTGCAGTGAATCGGAATAGTTCCAAATAGAGTAGAACTGCCGATTCTACCACTAAAGTCGAGTATATTGCTACATCGGAAGTTTCCAAAAGGGGTTGTTGCTTTGTTAAAATTCGTAAAAGAACTAGGTGTCGTTCCAAGTGACAGCAGTGCAATACCGTTGTATGGTGACAACGGTAAGTGCGGTAGCAAAAGAAACCGAGAGCCACGAACAAAAACAAGCATATTCCCTGGATATATAATCTAGTTGGAGAAATAATAGATAGGGAGATATGAAGTTAGATAGAGTATCCACTGATGATAACTTGACTAATCCTTCAACCAAACAATTGTGTATAGCAAGGCACAACAAGCACTTTGAGAGCTTGGCACGTTGGTAGTTGGCTTTAATTCAGTGAGAGTTTATAGTTTGTATGTCTTAGAAACCTTTCGTTTGAGACATTCATTCTTGATCGTATTCTATGACATTTGATTGTCTTTTGGGTTTATGCAATTATCAGAATAATTCTTTTGATGGTTTGTTATTATTCTTATAATTGTTCCCTTGAATCATGACTGTCATTTATGGTGTGAGACATAAATGATATAGTATGATTCTAAAATCGCCATAACCGATGGTCATCAAGAATGAGATATTGAACACGCGATAGGTTAGCATGTGGTCTGCATCACATTCTCAGAGAATGTAGTAGGTCTCACGACTACGAGATATTAGATATCCGTGATGGACACATGGGTACTTTGGAGAGTATTGGTACACCCTACTATTAAACTGTTTGTTTCAGTGTCTGCGGTTTATTAGTATGTGGAGTATGTAAAGATCCGTTGACCTGAGGTCAACACTCATTTTGTTTTATTAATGAGGAACTTTGACCAAGTACAAAGTTTGCCTCCCAAAGGAGGATAAGACACGTCTTGTATTGGGTTCACATGAGGCAAATGGAAATGGTAGTTGAGCCAAGAATGGGATTCATTCCTCGATTGAAACTCGAGAGAACACTCATATTTCTCTATATTATTTGACAATGAAGTCATTGGCTAATGCAAAAGATATATTCAATTAAAGTAATTGAATATGATCGAATGTGTCATATAATAAAGATGAGAAAAATGATTGAGCTATTTGGATAGACACATGGCAGATCCTAGGATCAATCGGGTGGTTCGTGAATGAAGGGATATTACATAAACTTCATATAAAGGTTTTTTACTGGATTCACGTAAACGTCCTTCATATATCGAGTGCGCTGCGCAACACAGTCTAGGAGTTTTGTGCAAACTTTAATTAGATTATCGTCGATAATGGGGGCCTAAAGGGTCACACTTTATGTGTATTGTTGTTCCACTCAAGGGTACAATGTTGGTGTTTCGAATTATATCTAATGCTAGTCCAAGTGGGAGATTGAAAGTAATGGACTAGATTAGGATATGGGCTTTAATTAATTAATATGTGATACTAATTAATTAATTAAAGTAGGCCAGAATATTAGGCCCATATACCTAGGGTATATGAACTATATATATATTTATTCCCTATTGTAGGGATAATGAATCTTGTCAGTAAGAAACATCAAAGGGTTCAATAAGGGATTTCCTAGCGATCACTTATTGAACGATTGTACCGAGGATAGTTCCTGCGGCGGACGACATACGCGTGGATACCTGAAGTGGTGAATCAATCGCTCAATTATGTCCGATTAATTACGCAACAAGTAAGTTATTCCAACTTTAGCGTAATCAATGTTCAACGTTTAATTCAGTTATAAATCACGATCATAATTCTCGACAGTTTATTCCGCTGCGTACATTAGATGTAGTCGAAAATTACTAACACTTTCAAGATCTGTGTCCTAAGCAAAATTCCAACAACTAAGTCGCCGACAAAGCTCGCACAAACCTTCTACAATTTTAAGATTTGCTTTTTCTCTCTCTCCTTGTCTTCTCTCTCCCATTTTCGATCATTGTCGCCGTTGTGTTGATCGTGAGTGTGGGTCAGTTTTTTGGGATGGTGCTAGATAGCTGGTGAACAGACGAAGCCGTTGGGGTCAAGAGAAGAGAAGTTGTGGCCGGCAGTCGGGGCTCATCGGCCGGCGTCAATGGATGTCTGGTGGTGGTAGAATTGGAATATGGGTGTAGAGGGGTCGGATAATATTCACAAAACATTTGTTTTGCAATTTTATTTTTGAAAATTTTCTATTATATAATCTAAATCATAATGACACATCAGAAAAATGAAGTAACATGTACACCACTCAGTCACTTATTGCCACATCACTACATGATCGGTTGTCCTGCCTACAAATAGCAGGTCACATGACATTTTCACCAATTTTTGCAACATACATGGCATCATCAGGACATTTACAACAGCCTACACAAAGTAGTGCACAATCTGCACTACTTCATCCCAAAATCAGCACCCTTCTCCAACAGTTTGCACTACAAAATAATATTATTTGTAATTCATTTGTTTTCTCTTTACTTTTATTTTTTTGGTAATATAATCAACAACATATATATATAATATACATATATATATATATAATCACATTGAATTTAATATTGTCATATTAATATTTTCAGTTTACATATTCAATATTAATCAAAATTTAAAAGAAAACATGTGTAGTTGTATTGATGTATAGTTGTTATTTATATGTTTTGTATAGTTATGATTTTATATTTCATGCTCTTTTATAATTTTAGTTTATATTTATAATGTCTTTTGTAGTCATTTAAATTATGTGGTATTTTTCTTGTTATTGTTGAAATTATACCTTTTTCTCATTAAATATACTTAATTTTTATAAGAGTAATTTTGATATATAAATACACTATCTAATACTTAAAAATATACATAACAGTTAAATACAATATAAAATAAGCAATAAAAAATAAGAAAAAAGAATGAGAAAATAAGTAGTGCAACAAAGTAATGTGCACTACTAGTAGTTAAAAATTAGTCATAACACCAAAGTAGTGTGACAAGTGGTGTATTGTTAGAGCAAAAAACAGTGGTGCAAGATGTTATAATAGGGTATTGTTAGAGACGGCCTCATAAACTAAAAATGTTAAAGTTTATTGTTGTAAATATTGGTAACATACAGGTATCTTTAGCAATTTTTCCTATAAAAAACATAATGGATTGCTTGTATTGTTGGAAAAAATGGTTCATTAGATAGATTTTGAATCTGGTTTAAGCCGATTTATATGTGACTTAAATTTAATTCGAGTAGAGCTAAATGGTAAATTCAAAGTCTACGTTTCACAAGGATGATCGTAGCATTAGGAATTTCTTAAAATCGATTTTTGGTGAGTGTGAAATTGATGGCTAAAAATAGTCGTATTGGAATATATAAAGTCACATGTGTGGGTAGTGGTTAAGTGTGAAGATAAGTGGTTATTCTCCCACATTGCCTAATCAATGTTGTTTAAATCAATTTAAATATAATTTAAGTGGTAGTAGTTACAAGTATCATATACAAGTGGATCACCGATGTGCCTGCTCAGCTCGGTCTCAGCCTGAGCATGGGCGTGGGCTTGGGTAAGGCCGGACCTATTTTGGCCCGATTTTTTTGTACCTAATCAGGTTCGACCCGATTCAGCTTGTGACTCTTGGCTTCCGGGACGAATCTGGACAACCATATGTCTAAATTCATTGTAAGCATTAACTCCTGGCTTTAAAGGTGTCTTAACACCTTAGAAAGTGGTCATTAAGTGGAGACCACTACTAAGATAGTGGGGTGGTGCATGGAGGTTACACACCTCATAATCGGCCCACTGCCCCACTAAATAATGTGCAATAACTCCCTAAATGGGTGGATACCTATAAATAGGTCACTATGTCCTCTTTTTGATGAGAAAGGGACCGACACTAAAAATCATGGTGCGTTTGAGGCATGGGGTTAAATGACTTCCTGTGCCGGAACTATATCCTGGAGAGGCTTAGTGATTCACTATATAACGTGCATAGTAGCGTGAAGTCCTCCAAAGAGCTTTGGAAATCTTTGGAGAAAAAGTACAAAATCGAGGATGCCGGAACTAAAAAGTTCATGGTGGGGAAATTCTTGGAGTTCTAAATGGTTGATTCTCGAACCGTGATGTAACAAGTCCAAGAATTTCAATGGATTCTGTATGAAATCGATGCGGAGGGCATGAAATTTCCGGAAGCCTTGCAAGTGGCTACTTTGATCGAGAAGTTGCCTTCGTGTTGGAAGAACTTAAAAAATTATCTCAAATATAAGACAAAGTAAATGAGTCTCGAAGAGTTGGTGGTCCGCTTTCGAATTGAAGAAGACAACCGAAATTCTGATTTGAAGCCAAGAGGTTTTCGATGAAAGCAAAAACCAACTTGTTGGAGCAAGGCCCGTCCATCAAGAAACGTAAATAGCACCAAGATAAAAAGGGTAAACAAAATAGCAAATTTCAAAAGTTTACCAGGAATTGCTTCAATTGTGGCAAGTCAAACTACATTATTAAGGACTGCCGAGTGCCGACGAACAAAGGAAAGGGCAAGTAGTCAAGTGATAGCATATTGGAACATGACAATGAGAATCGAGAGCTAACCGACATGGACATGTCAGTGGTGGTGTTTGAGGTTAATTTAGTTGATAACCAACGAGAGTGGTACATTGACATCGGAGCTACTTGCCATGTCTGTTCTGTTGAGTATGCGTTCTTAACTTATGCCTCAGCCACGGGAAGAAAACTCCACATGGAAAGTTTTGCTTCTTCTTTGGTTGCAGGTGTTGGGAACATGGTGCTAAAGCTAACTTCTGGAAAGGAGTTTCCGCTAAAGGATGTGTTGCGTGTTTCAGACATCCGAAAGAACTTGGTTTGGGGCTCATTACTAGTCTCTCATGGTTTTAGGCTAGTATTTGAGTCTAAAAAGCTTATTTTGAGCAAGTACGGACAGTTCCTTGGTAGGGGCTATATAGATGAAGGATTGTTCAAAAAGAATGTAATGTCTGTACACCATTCTCCTTCTCAATATGCTCAAACTGTGAAAATGACGGTAACGTCTTCAATATTTCTCCCCCTTTTTTAAGAAAAATACAAAGATAAAAAACTGATCCACATAACAAAAAGACGAAAATAATCAACTCCCATTACTATAACTCCCCATCGCTTTAACCAGTTGACACATAGTCAAACTCACTGTATGTGTGATAAAATAAGAGGTGCAAACGTCAGTAATTAAACAAAAATTTCAAACAGACAAATCTATTTAATTCAAGGCTTATAGCATTTTTATCCATAATTTCATATAAAATCATGCAGAGGATGCCCAAAAAAATAAAGAATAAAAAAATGAAAACTCAATTTTTATCTTATCACGCCCACAATATTAGGCAAGGAGAATGTTTGGCAAAGAACTAGCCGAAATTCTACATCAACTTCATATTTGATTTTGACTTTTCACACAAAACAACTTAAAGGCTTGCACATAAAATCAAGATATCCTTATTCCTCCAACTGTTTTTACACTCTCGTGGAGTAGCTTGCAAACCTCATGAGTCAAAATCACTAGGAAAACCCTGTGCGACGAACTCTGGTTGATCCTTATAACCCATTTGGTAATAAAAATAAGAAATTTGTAAGCAAGTTATTTTTGTGGTCGGCGGCTCTCATAGATCAATCATTTTCTATGCCAGTAGCTCTTTCTGATCCATAGACCGATAGTTGTTCTCAATATCATTCCATGGTCGTAGCCCTTTTCTGAAAAATGGGGGAATGATTAAAACTAAATAGTCTTTATCAACCAGAAGGAAAAAGAATGTAAAGTTTTAAGCCAAATAAATCTTTGAAGTTGCCCTTTTGCATGGAGTTTACAAAATAAGATTGAGATGGATGCATGGAAATAAATGTGTAATGCGGAATCTTACATTATATGCATGTTGCTATATATTTTTTTCTTTAACGAATATGCTAAACAACCACAAAATAATCCTAAAGATTTTCCAGAGAGTTATGAAATTTTCTACATTAAAAGCCTTATTTTTAATTTGATTTGTTGTCGGAATATGATCAATTATTTAGCACATTAATATACCAATACCCAAAAACAGTGACATGGGCTAACGAGCTTACTTTTGGGAAGTTGAACAAGTAGATTTTCTAACCCATATTTTTCTTTGAGTGCGGTTTATCAAATCTACTTTAGGTCTAGGGATTCGGCGTGACATTCCTCTAACCAACTACCAATCTCATTATTATAAAGATCAAAATGCATTCTATAATATCTTGGACGTATATGACCCAAAACACCATAGTAATGACAAATAAGAATAAATGAAGAGTTTTTATAATAGCCATGCCTTGTATGTTGCAACCCTAGGTTTTGTCGATGATTATTCCGCCTCAAGTTCTTCTGTACAGGTTTATTCTGTCCAGAAGGAAGAGTGCGCACGAAATAGTTTCCAGTAGGTTCAGGAAAGATTTCGTCATTTTTCTGTGGTGCAAAATTAGGTCCTGACTGTACAAACTCTCGATGATTAGCATTAGAAGTCTCACCATCATAACCAAGTCCATTGACATCACCATGGTTTTTGTCTAAATTGACAAGTTTGGTTAGAGTCTCCTTACCAGAGTCAGTCGTTTAAAAACTTGTTTAGATTGTTTCAACTCAATGGACAACTTCTCAATTGATTGATCTTTTCTTTTAATACTGCTCCACATGTGTCGAGATCACTTTACAACGTCTAGAGGTCAAATTTCAAAGAATTTACCTCATTTTCTTTATTGACCAGTGCATGTTGGAACACAGCTTTTATCTCCCGATTCTTTTCTTCCATCATCGCCTCCACGCTTTTCTATCTTAATGTAAGCTCCCCATTCAGTTTACCAATGACCAAATCCTTCTCTTTAATTCTCCTTCTAAGCTTTCAATCATTGCCCGTGATTCTTGAAGTTGATTCTTCAATTTTTTTATGGCCTTTATGCCTTGAAAACATGCAATCAACAGTTTCTTGTACGTATTCTGCATCTCCTCAATAGTGGCGTTTGTTTCTCCATCAAAAGCATCAGATTCGTAAAAGTTGGGCAACTCATGTTGCAACATACCTGGGTTGTCTTCGTGAATTTTTTCTTCGGCTTCGGTTTACCCCAAGAGACACATGTAGGACGCTGATAAAGTTGTCAGGTTGCTCGAATGGTCGTCGTCTTCTTCATTGTCCGACTCGTCACTGCATGTGGCTGCTACGAATTTGTTTTGTCTTCTTAGAAATGTATGTTACTCTTTCTGAAAGTGACCCAACCATTGCATTCTCCACATCTAACTTTGTCCAGTGTTGGACCTGCAAAACTTGAAAAAGAATTAGGGCTACTTATAATAGTTTGACTTGATTTCTTACCTAGAAAAGAGGTACTAGACTAATTCTTTCGGAACTTCTTGATCATGCTCCTAAATGTCTTTGTGAGAATCACCATATTCTCCATAATTTCAGACTGATCTGGATCACATTTACTGACTTCTTCATCCTTGCAATGGACTTTTGCTTTGAGCATTATGCCTTTGCTTTTCTCCTTGATCTTAAACTCTTTGTTGAGTTCGAAAGTTAGGAGATCTCCTACTAGCTTATCAATCTTCATATTTTCGATATCTTTTGAGGTGTCGATCGCCGTGACTTTCTTTGAAAATCAGTCCGAAAAGGTTCTCAGAAATTTGTCAACCATAAGTGATTCCGGAACTATCTCTCCATGTGAGAGTCTCTTGTTCATGAGCCCATGAATCATGAGTGATAGTCTTCAATGGACTCGCTTTCCTCCATCTTGAGACTGTCAAACTAATTGCGCAAATTCCTTAGTTTGGACTTCTTCACTTCCTTGGTTCCTTTGAAGTAATTCTCGAGCAAGTCGTTTGAATGGATAGGAGAGCCTGATTCACCTTATACAGTCCCTTCTCAATAGAAGACCGCTTGGATTTAGGCTATGTTATGCCTGTGGCAGTAAGTGGAAACCATCCGGATTCGACAATCTCCCAATATTCATCCTTCACAGCTTCCAAGTGAGCCATCGTAAGCGACTTTCAATAATCGCAATTCGTGCCATCAAGTAAGGGAAGTCGCGCTGTATTGCGATGCAAATCCATGGCAGTGCAGTTTTCCAAAATCTACCGCATTTGGATATATACGTATCTGCTTTGATACCACTTGAAATTTTTAAACTGCAGTTTTATATTGCAACACAAAAACACGAAAATAGAAAAGAAATCACGATAGCAAAATAAACACGTGACTAAATCCCTCATACCCCTCGAACCTTATTGTAACAATCATCAAATATAAATTTAATTATATTTTAAGGGGGTAGGATTATAACAACTATCAATATAAATTTAATTATATTTTATTATTTTATCTCCTAGTTCTAGAAAGTATGTGAACCATCACTCCACACCCCATGATCTTCTTGTAACTTAAGCTTTTAAGATCCCTAATAATTCTAGGGGAGTGAAGGGTTGGAAATGAAAGGTTAGAGGCCTTAAGTGGCATTTATAGGTCATTTAGTCTAGGATGTCCTATAAAAGGGACCTAGAATTTGTGTTATTTTCATTTCAAATTATTTGCAACAAGCTAGAGGTGAGATTCTAGGGAAAATATATATTCTTTACTCTTTTCTACACACTTTACAGAAACTTGAAGAATGTTTTCAAAGAAACTTCAATTCATCAATCATCAAAAAGTTTCAAGTTCTTTTTGCTTCTTTCAAACCTCTATCAACTATTTTTCAACAATTTCTTTGTTAGTTCGATATCTAGCATTTTTCAAAAGATCTTGACAATTCAATTTGTTTTATATATTCTTTTGAATATTTTCAATTTATACATATAAATATACACATGGCATCATTTTAATGTAGTGGATAGTCAATCTAAGATAGGTTACTCTCTTTCTAGGAGGCGAGTCTTCCGAGGAGGAGTAGAGGTCGAGTGAGTTTTCTTGCAACGCGTTGGTAATCAACAAGGTGGGAACTTTATTCTAATTATTTGTCAATTTCGGATACTTTTGTGGTTAAATGTGTTGTTTACCATGCGATAATGTTCAAGGTGTATGCAAATTCTCAACTATAACTATGTTTAACATGGGACCGTCTATGGTCCGGGATCCTAGCTTAGGACCCTCGGGAGTGCCCGCAAAATGTTAATCTCGAACGGCCATGACAATTTCTATCTCTACTTACTATACACGAAATTGAACATGTAATCCATTTGTATTCTATTTTGACAAATATGTTCCCACGGAGTTTTGACAACTCACCCCATTTATAAATTTATGTTTCAGGTGGTGAAGCTGACGGGGTGTCGTGGAATGATTAAAGGCGTAGCAAGATAAAATATTACATCTAAATAACTATTTACAATTGGTTTGCTAAACAGTTTAGACCTTGAGAAGATAATGTGTTATATGTTCCGTTTTATGAAGTTTTGCTAAAACTCCACTAATTATTAGTATACCTATGAAGTTTGAGTTCTTTGTCCCTAAAATTTTGGTAGCTTACACAATATTTTGGGATTCCAACCTGTGAAGTAAGGTGAGGTAAGAAAGAGTTTCCTAGTTTTTCCCAATAAATCTTATTTGTCTATTTTCAAAAGTGGGGGATGTTACATTTGGTATCAGAGCGATATCGATTCTGTATACCTCCAAAAAAATAAAAATAAATAAATAAATAAAAATAAAAATAAAAATAAAAAATAACTTGCTACGCAGTTCGTTCCGCCACACCGGTTCAGCTTCATCAAGGTATGTTAAATTCGACTTCAATTAATAATGATAATGATTTAACGCAAAAAAAAAAAAGAAAAAAAAAATTTAAAAACCTATTAACAATGGTGAAGTGTTTATATATATATGTTACTAGATGGCTGGTCTTCGACTTACTGCCAGGAAATCAATCCCACACCCGCAACAACTTTCGGTACGGTTGAGACAAAATTTTCGTAATTATACCATGCAAGAGGGACATAACGTGACTGAGCACTTGGGAGCTATGTATAAAAGGTGGACAGAAGCACAAGGATATGTTTCCGCTTATGTTGCCTCATGTAAGTTAATTGAGACATTACCGGGTGTTTGGAAGGTTAGACCCGAGATGTTATATGAAAAACTAGTGATTTACGACTCAGCATTTGACACACCGTATATAAACTATCCACGGTTCAATACGGACCTATACACCTGGTTTGTGACCGAGGAGCCACCCCAATACATGTATGAAGCAGTTGGGGGAAACAGTGTTTCGGAAGGTAGCAGCAATGAAGGACAAAAAGTGGAGGAAGACCCCGAAGAGGATTCCGAAGAGGAGGTTCCACCAGATTTTGAGATTGGAGAGTCATCCGCTAAACGGGCAAGGATTGGTGAACAAGCATAGTTTACTAGTGGGATCAAATAACACGCACTAATTTCATATGTTTTAATGTAGTTGTGTGTTTGTTTTTCTTTTTCTGTTTATCTTATTTTATTAAGTATTGTACAAGGGAGAAAAATTATATATATATATATATATATATAGTCCTCTCTCTTTTCCCATTTCTCGCAACCTACTAGTCTTAGATGAGTTATTGTCCGTGAAGTTTGCTTTGACAACCAACAATAGAGTAATTAAAGATCCGTGTGTATTTTGACGTTACAGAATGCCTCCACGGAGAGATAATGGAAACTTACCTCAAGCTGAGAGTGCAGCTAATGGTAATGCGGGACAAAACATATTGGTGGAATTACTTCAAGCTATGCAAAACATACAGCACCAAGGGAATCCTCACAACAACTTCCAATTAGTTGAGCAGTTCCGTAGGAATCAGCCTCCTACTTTGAATGGAAGGGAGGATCCCGCGGAAGTTGAGGAATGGTTCCGATCTCTAGATCGCATCTTCTCACTAATGGGGTGCAATGACGCTCAACGAGTCACTTGTGCTGCACATCAGTTGATTCAGGATGCCGACCACTGGTGGGAAGGATATTGGAGGTTGAAAGCTGAAGAAGAACGAGAAGCATTAACATGGGATGGATTCAAAAAAATCTTGATGGAAAAATATTATCCACAATCCTATTGCGACCAAAAGGAGACTGAGTTTCTGGAATTGAAACAGGAAGGAATGACTGTTATTGAGTATGAGAGGAAATTTAATCAATTGTGTCGCTTCGCTACTCATTTGGTGGATACGGATCGTAAACGAGCACAAAGGTTTAGGAAGGGTTTAAGCGCGGGAATTCGCAATATACTGGCAGGCCATGGTGAACTTTCTTATTCCGAGTCTGTGTCAAGGGCTCTAGGGATGTCTGCAAGTTTAGATATGGACCGGAGGCAAACTGATAACACGGGTAAGAGAAAGTGGCAAGGACCACCTCCAAATAGACACGAAGGACAAAATAAGCAAGTCAAAGCTGGAGATAGTTCAAACTCTAGCGGACGGGGGGATAAGCCACAGTGTCCTAAGTGCAACAAAAACCATCGGGGGGAGTGCTTGATGGGGCAAGGAAAGTGCTATAGGTGCCACGAAGCAGGACATTCCTCGTATAATTGTCCCAAGTATCCACAGAAAGAGACGGAGAAGAAAGGGCAAGCACCCGGAGGGAAACCAGGGCAAGCTACAGGAGGAAGGGCTCGTATGTTTGCTTTGTCTCAGCAGGACATAAAGCAAGAATATGATACAATGTCAGGTATGTTAACGGTCTCTAACATACCTGCTTTAGTGTTATTCGATACAGGAGCCACACATTCGTTTGTATCTATGAAATTCTGTAAAATGATCGGAAGTAAGATAAACAAAGTTGATGAGTCCCTTGAGGTTAGTCTACCATCAGGAAAGACAGTACATACGAATTCAGTAGTAGGTGATGCAATCATAGAGATAGGTGGAAGGAAGTTAGAGGCCGAATTATATGTTTTAGGAATGAAGGATTTTGATGTGATCCTAGGTATGGATTGGCTCACTAGGTATAAGGCGAACATTAAATGTCAAGAGCGGGAAATAAACATCAATTTGCCCAATGACGAAGCAGTTACTTTTTATGGAGCAAAAAGAGATCCCTTACCACGAGTGATAAGAGCTATGAAAGCGGTAAGGATGTTGAGAAAAGAGAGTTGTCAAGGATACTTGGTGAGTATAGTAACTGCCCAAACTTCAGAGGTTGTCGCAGCTGATGTGCCAGTTGTACGTGAGTACTTGGACGTGTTTCCTGAAAACCTACCGGGAATTCCACCCGATAGACAAGTGGAATTTACTATTGATTTGATACCTGGAGCGGCACCAATATCTAAGGCACCTTATCGCATGGCACCCAAAGAACTACAAGAGTTAAAGGTTCAATTACAAGAACTGTTGGATTCGGGTTTTGTGCGACCTAGCGTGTCTCCTTGGGGTGCGCCGGTGTTGTTTGTATAGAAGAAAGATGGAACAATGAGGATGTGTATCGACTATCGAGAGCTCAATAGACTCACAGTGAAGAACAAGTATCCACTCCCAAGAATCGAAGACTTATTTGATCAGTTAAGGGGCGCCGGTACTTTCTCCAAGATTGATTTAAGGTCTGGCTATCACCAACTAAAAATCAAGGAGAGTGATATTCCAAAATCGGCATTTAGAACTCGTTATGGACATTACGAGTTTGTGGTGATGCCATTTGGGTTAACTAATGCGCCTGCGGTGTTTATGGATTTGATGAATCGTATCTTTCACCCATTCTTGGATAGGTTTGTTATAGTTTTTATAGACGACATATTGGTATATTCGAGAGATGCAGAACAACACGAGGAGCATTTAAGGACCGTGTTGGATACACTTCGCAAAGAGAAGTTGTACGCAAAATTTAAGAAGTGTGAATTCTGGCTTGACCGGGTAGCATTTCTCGGTCATGTCATCACAGCACAAGGTATTGAGGTAGATCCAACGAAGGTGGAAGCGGTCAACAACTGGAAGACCCCGTCGAATGCAAATGAGGTTCGCAGTTTCTTAGGATTGGCTGGTTATTATCGGCGGTTCATCGAAGGATTTTCCAAAATAGCAGGTCCTCTAACTCAGTTAACAAGGAAGGGGGAGCCATATCGATGGTCAAAACAGTGTGAGGAAAGTTTTCAAGAACTCAAACACCGTTTGACCTCAGCTCCAGTATTAACCATACCGGATCCCACAAAGGAATTTGTCATCTATAGCGACGCATCAAAGCAAGGCCTTGGGTGTGTTTTGATGCAGCATGGAAAGGTGGTGGCCTATTGGTACACGCGTTTATTTATGCACTTTAAGTCTGTTAGAGTGATGAATTGTGATGTTTGCGTGTAGAATGGAGAGTATTTGGGTTGTTTTAGTGCCTTTGGACTATTTGAAATTTGTGTTTTCATTTTGAGCTAAATAGGTGATTTAAGGCTAAGTATTCGTACTCGGCCAGATGCACAACGAGGAAATGAAGTCCGGATGTCAAAAGGATGGAAAAATCGCCGAAAAATAAAGAACAGAGTACCGCGACCGCGGCAAAATGGCGCGGCTGCGGTCCAAGTGAAGGAATAAGCAGAAAAAGTCTGGACAAGTAGCGCGGTCGAGGCAGACTTGCGCGGCCGCGGCGTGCTGATGGACCAGGAGCGGGCGCGGGCGCGGCCCATGAGCGCGGTCGCGGCCCGTTAAGGCGGTTAATTAATCCTTGGGCCACAAGAATTCCGTTTTAAAGCCCAAAATCAACCCAAATTAACTTCCTCTATAAAAAGGGATCCTTATGCTCGGAAAGAGGGGACTTGAACATTAGAAGAGAGCGAGATTGGGAGATTCCGAAGGGGACGACCAACCAAGATCGGCACTACTCGGGTTTTCTAGTCCTTAAGTATTTCAATCATGTATTTTCAGTTTAATTTGTCTTTTGACACCGCCATGAGCGGCTAGTAGGTTATTTCAGTCCTTAGTCGAGTCGAACCCTAGTTGTTATTATTTTGTGGTATTTACGGTGATTATTAATCGGTTGAATTCTTAAAACGTTGTTATACTATTCACTTATCCTTCAATGCTTGTGTATTTATTTGCTAGATTGATCACCTAGGATTATAATTGCATAAGTAACGCTAGGTTATAATCGTAATCCGTAATTGTTACGAACCTATAGCCACTTAGTAGCGAATAGTGAGTGATATCGCTAGGGTAGTATATAGCTCGGTCTGAATGGGTCCGAGCTTACGAGGTCCACACCGTGTCTATCCCGTTATCCTAGTTCTCTAGGCGTCCGGTTAATGAGATCCAGAGAGCTTATTCTGAGGTCACTCAACTGGATAGACTAACCAAAGAGCTTGTTTTGGTTAGTTAAACATAAGGGATAACGAGGTTAGCAGAGCTTGTTGCTAACCTCGGGGTAGGAGTTTTAAGGATAAAATTGGTTAATAATTGCATCTATCACAGGGTAGTAATAACTAGGGGGAGATAAGATTAAGGGCTGGGGTTCGTTATTTTATAAGTAGAACAAGTCATAGTTAATTTGCTTAATTTCTGTTTTAGGTCCTTAGTTAATATACATCAATTCATAAACCCCCATTATTTATATATTTATATATGTTGCTAGTATTAGGATTTACTTAGACACTAAGAGTCTTCCTGCTCCCTGTGGGATCGACCCTACTTACCACTTCTACGAGCTAGAAGGGTAGCTAGGTTTAATTAATTTTACCGCATCGCGACAGTGCGGTCACCTATGTGTCAAGACAACTGAAGACTCATGAGAAAAATTACCCAACTCACGATTTGGAGTTGGCGGCAGTTGTTCACGCTTTGAAAATTTGGCGTCATTATCTTTATGGGGTAAAGTGTGAAATATACTCGGATCACAAAAGTCTAAAGTATCTTTTCACACAAAAGGAACTTAACATGAGACAAAGGCGATGGTTGGAACTGGTGAAGGATTACGATTGCACTATTCATTACCATCCAGGTAAAGCTAATGTGGTGGCTGACGCTTTATCTCGTAAATCAAGGGGGGAATTAGCCGCTTTGGGGGTTGAAGAAGAGAGTTTAGCTAAGGAATTCTCAAAGCTGAAAATTGAAGTTGTCAAGTCACCGAAGGGCGCCGAATCAATATTGGCGACCTTGGTGGTACGACCTACGTTGCGGGAAAGGATTAAAGAGGCTCAATCGGAAGATTTCTTTTTACAAAGAATGAGAAACCGAGCACTTGCTGGTAGCATCAAAGGATTTCTTATTGCCAGTGACAACACCTTAACATACGAAGGAAGGATATGTGTTCCTTACAACGAGGAGCTGAGGAGGGAAATTCTCGAGGAAGCTCACTCGGCACCATATCTAGCTCATCCCGGTGGAACAAAGATGTACCATGATATGAGAGAGGTGTTTTGGTGGCGAAGTATGAAGAGGGATATTGGAAAATTTGTAGAAAGATGTCTAACTTGTCAACAAGCCAAAGCCGAGCATCAACGGCCTGCAGGAAAACTACAACCCCTTGAAATTCCAGAGTGGAAATGGGAACAAATAGCGATGGATTTTGTTGTTGGATTACCAAGGACAGTCAGTGGACATGATGCCATTTAGGTTATTACTGATCGTTTAACGAAATCTTCACATTTTCTGCCTGTGAGAATGACATTTAAGATGGAGCAGTTCGCACACATATATGTTCGAGAAATAGTGAAGTTGCATGGAGTACCCATTTCAATAGTGTCCGATAGAGATCCTCGGTTCACTTCTCAGTTCTGGAAAAGTTTACACAAGGCTATGGGTACAAAATTGACTTTTAGTACGGCTTATCATCCACAAACTGATGGACAATCTGAAAGAACCATTCAGACTTTAGAAGACATGCTGAGGGCTTGTGTGCTTGAAATTGGGGGTTCTTGGGAAAAGAATTTACCATTAATCGAATTTGCGTATAATAATAGTTTTCAGGCAACAATTGGAATGGCTCCGTATGAAGCTCTCTACGGTAGAAAATGTAGATCACCGTTATATTGGGATGAGGTTGGAGAAAGAAAGGTGTTGGGACCCAATATTGTGGAGGCAACGGTGGAGGTAATTGGAAAAATCCGGGAACGCATTAAAGCAGCTCAAGATAGGCAAAAGTCATATGCGGATAAGCGCAGAAGGGATCTACATTTCGATATTGGTGACAAGGTTTTCTTGAAGGTGGCACCGATAAAAGGAGTTTTGCGTTTTGGTAAGAGGGGAAAATTGAAACCGAGGTTTGTCGGGCCATTCGAGGTACTCGAGCGAATTGGGGATTTGGCTTATCGTTTGGCTTTACCACCGGAATTCTCATCGGTTCATAATGTATTCCATATATCAATGCTTAGGAAGTATGTCTATGATCTGAACCATATTATTAACTACTCAACTCTCGAGGTCAATAAAAACTTGACCTATGAAGAGGTGCCGGAATCCATTTTAGAGCGTCCATAAGTTAAGGAATAAGGATGTGTATTTTGTCAAGATTCAATGGAGTCATCATGGTAAGGATGAGGCTACATGGGAACGAGAGGATGAGATTCGGGCTAGATATCCGACCTTTTTCAGTGGTAAGTCTAGGTAATTCCGAGGACGAAATTAATTTAAGGGGGTAGGAATGTAACAATCATCAAATATAAATTTAATTATATTTTAAGGGGGTAGGATTATAACAACTATCAATATAAATTTAATTATATTTTATTATTTTATCTCCTAGTTCTAGAAAGTATGTGAACCATCACTCCACACCCCATGATCTTCTTGTAACTTAAGCTTTTAAAATCCCTAATAATTCTAGGGGAGTGAAGGGTTGGAAATGAAAGGTTAGAGGCCTTAAGTGGCATTTATAGGTCATTTAGTCTAGGATGTCCTATAAAAGGGACCTAGAATTTGTGTTATTTTCATTTCAAATTATTTGCAACAAGCTAGAGGTGAGATTCTAGGGAAAATATATATTCTTTACTCTTTTCTACACACTTTACAGAAACTTGAAGAATGTTTTCAAAGAAACTTCAATTCATCAATCATCAAAAATTTTCAAGTTCTTTTTGCTTCTTTCAAACCTCTATCAACTATTTTTCAACAATTTCTTTGTTAGTTCGATATCTAGCATTTTTCAAAAGATCTTGACAATTCAATTTGTTTTATATATTCTTTTGAATATTTTCAATTTATACATATAAATATACACATGGCATCATTTTAATGTAGTGGATAGTCAATCTAAGATAGGTTACTCTCTTTCTAGGAGGCGAGTCTTCCGAGGAGGAGTAGAGGTCGAGTGAGTTTTCTTGCAACGCGTTGGTAATCAACAAGGTGGGAACTTTATTCTAATTATTTGTCAATTTCGGATACTTTTGTGGTTAAATATGTTGTTTACCATGCGATAATGTTCAAGGTGTATGCAAATTCTCAACTATAACTATGTTTAACATGGGACCGTCTATGGTCCGGGATCCTAGCTTAGGACCCTCGGGAGTGCCCGCAAAATGTTAATCTCGAACGGCCATGACAATTTCTATCTCTACTTACTATACACGAAATTGAACATGTAATCCATTTGTATTCTATTTTGACAAATATGTTCCCACGGAGTTTTGACAACTCACCCCATTTATAAATTTATGTTTCAGGTGGTGAAGCTGACGGGGTGTCGTGGAATGATTAAAGGCGTAGCAAGATAAAATATTACATCTAAATAACTATTTACAATTGGTTTGCTAAACAGTTTAGACCTTGAGAAGATAATGTGTTATATGTTCCGTTTTATGAAGTTTTGCTAAAACTCCACTAATTATTAGTATACCTATGAAGTTTGAGTTCTTTGTCCCTAAAATTTTGGTAGCTTACACAATATTTTGGGATTTCATCCTGTGAAGTAAGGTGAGGTAAGAAAGAGTTTCCTAGTTTTTCCCAATAAATCTTATTTGTCTATTTTCAAAAGTGGGGGATGTTACACTTATTGTTATTGATACTTTGTATAACGATAGGTTTACAAAGAGACTCGATTCTCTAACACCTAACATATACTATACCAACGCCCGATGACCCCCGTCCACTTGTTCAGCACCTATACAACAAATCACCGAAGATCGGACGAGCTCTTCCAAACTCCCCTTAAAGTCCCTTCTCCCGAAGATTCTTCGACACAAAACCTTTAACTCTATTCGCAACACACTACCTACTGGACCAACTTGTTGCTCATGAAATCAACAATTCTAACTCTAACTAGCAACAAATTCAATTAAACAAAATCAATTATATCAAGCTCACTATTCTTGTCCAACTAATATGCTCTCTCCTTCGTCATTATTTCCATGCTATCAAGCATATATTAATACTCATCAAGTCATCATATATTCACCCTAATGGGCTAAAACCCATCAATTACGTCCATGCCCTATCTTGGTGGCCAAAGATTTATATTCTCATTCTCTTATCTGCTCAGCTTGCTTGATGATCAAGACTCAGATTATTGAATATCTTTTTCGATACATATCTTAACTGATAATTTTCCTATAATAAAAAATCTGTAATCATTAATAGTAAAATAAATGAAATAAAAATAACATAAGGGATTTTGACAAAAAAATTGCCAACACAAAATATCCTAACAAGGTGGATAAGGATAGTTAATATCCTAATTCAGATGTTATATGCTACAGTATTGGATGTAGATAACAATTTATATCTTATCCTGTGAATTTATTTCACCGACCTAAATAATTAATTTATCTTTGTTTGTCAAGGTAAATGGAAGGCGATAAAATGTAAACGAAGGCTTGATTGTGAATTTAGAAGAAGAAGAAGAAGAAGAAGAAATAGGAAAAGGTATGGAATATCCGCCACCCATATTTTCATAAACACAATCGACAAATTAAGTAATAAAATATATATTATTTAAAAATAAAAAATACCATGAGCAGTGATGACAAAACCTAAATTGTATTAAAAGTAAAGGGAAAAAAGTCTAACACTGATTGAATCCTAGTACCTTGTAAACATTAGTACTATATATTTTGCTATACTAGCGAAAATCACAAGCCACGCACATAAATCACTATTTTTGGCAACATAATTTATTATTTAGTGTTTTTATAAATGATCTAAAAATAATTATATTTTTAAAATTATACTCCTATTAACTAATTGTTCAATTAAATATTTTAATATGTGATTTATTATTTTTGTAAAAGAGTACAAGTTAATAAAAATATTTTTAATTAAATAATAGTATAAATATATAATTGATGATGCGCAATCCGGTAATCACACAATTGAACAGTAATCAACAAGAACAGAATGTAAAAACACAGAATTTACGTGGTTCGATCCGGAGATCTACGTCCACGGGGAGAAAACGGCAATCGCCGAGGTGTTGCTTTTTTCTGGAATACTGAGTTTACAAGTCGTAATTCAGAATGTAAAAGTCCGAACCCTCATTCAGAGTTCTTTTCACCTATTTATACTACTAGATCAAAACCCTAACTAAATCCCTATAATCTCGCCCACCAAATCTGCATGGCAGTTGGGAGGAGACCATGGGCCTTGATTTGCGGAACAAACCACCCGCTGGGCCGCCGCGCGTTCCTGGGCCTGCTGGACCTACGCGTAGTGGGCCTTTACGCGCTGGGCTTGTTCATGCTGGGCCTTACTGGGCTCTGGCATGGTGGGCTTTGGTGTTGATCCGGCCCGATCGGGTTATCCCTATCAGATGCCCCCCCCCCAGCCGGAGCGAGGGTGGAGCTTCGGTTGTCACCGGGGTGGAACCGTTAGTAATAAGGGCCGGGGTTGCTGGCGAGCCAAAGTGTCTACGAAGGACCGAGCTTATCCGCGTCCCCGGGATTCTGCGGAGTGATTGGCGGACGCAGTGCCGAGCTAGGTCGGGGTGCCCGGGGCATACAGTGAGACACCGAACTTATCAGAAGCGTGAAAAAAAACGCGACTTGGCAACTTGACCGAGGTGGAGAGTACTCCGGGATGATGATTCCGACCAAAATGGAAAGAACACCGGAGTGTTGTTGTTTAACCGAGGTGGAGGGTGCACCGGGGTGTAGTATGAATCTTCTTGATGAAGAGTGAGTCTGATGTGATTGGCGGCGCCATTATGAGAGAGAGGGATGTGAAGTGACACGCTCTGCGAGTCCCAAGAAAGTTGTTCCCCACGCGCCTCGGTAACTGTAAAGCGCGTGTGGAACACGCGTGAATCTCCATCACTGAATTTGAATAGGCTGCATCAGAGCCGTCGATTTTTTGCATTTATATAGGTTTTAACTGCACTGTAACTATTCACCTTCTCCATTGCAACTCATCAGTTTAGAAAGCGGGAAAAAGAAGAAATCTGCATTCGTGTTCATCCCTGATCAAAATCTTCTCAAATCAACCTTTACAAATCCTTCCCAAGTAAGTATGTCTAACTCCTCTTCATCTTCATCTTCATCTTCATCTAAGGTAGGAGAGGTTATCCCAGAAGGAGTACCCGTTAGAGCCCCTCCCATTCGAGTGATTTATCCCATGAACAGTGAGAGTAGGCAGATCCATCGCGGGGATCTCAGTGAGATAAGAGTAGAAGTAGTGGATTTCCCCCGGTGTGAGGAGGAAATAGAAGGATTCGAGGTAGCGGGGGTAAGACCCACAGTGACTGAAAAGCAGATCAAGCGATGGGTGCCGAACTTCTTTTTGCCCTTTGATTTAGAATTCATAATCCCCGAGGGTAATGACAAAGCTTGTTGCCCTCCCCAAGGGTTCATATCTGTGTATATAGATCAGCTCGCTGTAGGTCTGAGGTTTCCCCTCTGGGAGTTTTTAGTGAAGCTATTGGATTATTATGGAATAGCGCTGGGGCAGTTGGGGCCTAACGCTGTGAGGCAGGTGGTGGGTTTTATGGTAGAGTGTAGCAAGGGTGGATTAGTGCCTAGCATTAGTTTATTTAGGCATTTTTTCCAATTGAAGACGATGGGGGTAAATAAGGGTTGGTACTACCTTAACCCCAGGCCGGGGAAGAAGTTTAGGGTTAAAAACCCAAGCAAAATCGAAGGATGGAGAGGGAGGTTTATATATGTTAGGCAAAAGGCCATATTACCCAAATGGCAAACATTAGAAGTGGTGGATAGTGCCCCGGGGGGTGAACCTCAGGGTGCAAGCGTTCTGAAAAGAGTCGGTGTGCTGGAGTCCAGATTCCCGGAGGAGGTATTGGACGAAGCTGGGATGAGTCCGTACTACTCCAAGTGGGCCGGTGGAACCTCGGATTCCTCAGAGAGCGATACCCCTACTGGTACTGATTCTGACCGGACACCGAGCTTGTCCGAGGGGGAGAGAACAAAAACCGGGGCAGAAGTAGAGGGTAGGGTTGTTATTCCGTCATAAGTTGCATATAATATACCAATGTCAATCTCTGAATGTGTGTCTGTCATGTGCAGTGGGCAAGTTCAAGAGCGCTGCTAGGAAAAGCACCGAAGCCAGCTCGGGAGGCCGAGGTGATAGCTCGAAGACGCCGGAGCCACAGAGAACAACCGCTGGAGGTAGCCACAGGGCGGACCCTGAAGACACCATCCCTCTTTCGGGGCTGACCCCGAGCACAAAGAGAAGGGTCACCTCCCCGTTGACACCACCGCCTCCGAAAAAACTGCACATGACCCCGGCTCACGAGGTATAATTGTAAATGACTCCGTTATTTTCTGCACAGACCTATTATAACAGCAAGTTAATGCAGGGGCAAGGAGTAGAGGTGTCGGCCGCCGGAGCCGAACTTGAGAAGCTGTTGGAGCCTATCCGCGGGCTGGTGGGTAGGCTGGAGAAGGAATCCTGCCAAGGCAGGATTGCCGAGCTGGAAGCCGAGGTGGCTAAACTAAGGGCCAGCTTCGGGGAGGCCCAGAGAAGCGTCAAAGCAGCTCGGGACAGAGCGGCGGTTGCCGAGAGAGAGGCGGCCAGACTGCGCGAGCAGGCCGTCGAAGCTGCCAGTTTGAAAGGCGACCTCTATGCAGCTCGGGAAGAGCTGAATAAGGTCGTCACGGGTCAGGGAGCTGTACTGGAAGCGTTTGCTGAGAAGCTGATGCAAACCGGGACATTCCTGCAGTTCCTGAGCACCTTCGTGGCTGCGGGTGATACAGCCACTCGGAGCGAGCTGCTGGAAGCTGTTCACGATAAATACCCGGAGGTCGACGTTTATGACGCGGGCTTTGGGTATGACTACGACGCGGTCGGGAATGAAGATGGCGCATACTTTGAGGCGCTGACGAAGGCCCCGAAGTGGCCATTAATTGAAGCCTTAGCCAAGAAGAATACCATCCTCACTCCCGAGATCATTCAGCGGTGCAACGAGGATCAAGACAAGGATTTCTTGGGCTTCCGCAACGGCTTCTACGTACGGGAGATGAGGGACCGAGCTCCCATCCCCCGCCCAGAGGTGCTAGCTTTTCCCCCTGCTCTGACCGAAGGCCCCAGCAAGGCAGCTGAGGATACAAGTAATGTTGTGGAGGCCCCGGGAGGAAATGAAGCCAACCCTACCCCCGGAGAGGTCAGTGACCTCCCAACTCATGAGAAGACTGTAGAGTAGATAAGCATGTAAATAGGATTCCATGTAATCACTTGTTTTGTAATGAAAAAACTCGAGCTGTCTTCTCTAGTAATGAAAAATCTTCTTGGATATGAATAATAAATGCTGTTACTCTCTTTCTACGCAATGTATGAGTGTTAATAAAGTTTTGAGAAAACCGTGGTGTCTCCTTTGCCAGGAAAACATTGAAAACCCGTATGAGGTAATAAAGCAACTCAACTCATCCATAGTCTGGCTGCAGAAAGAGCGAGATATGCTGATGTTGCATGAAGTCCCCCGACTATCAAGGAACCTTGCTTTAATGGAGAAAAGATATGCCAAGGTGGAGAGCTCATGGAAAGAGTCCGCACAACAAACGAAGCAGTACAAAGCACACTGTGTTGTAAAAGATCTCGAATTAGAACAGCTTCGTATCAACCAGCAAGAGAGTGAGCATCTTCTCGTGGACAGCGGACGATTATCAGTGAAGGATGTTCAAGCCCGGAGAGCCGAGGTTCGGGAAGACATCCGACAGCGGAGTGAGCGAGGTGATGCAAATGACCCTGAGATCATAAGGGGCCGGCTGGTGCTAGGATTTCTGGTAGATCTTGAAAAGAAAGTCAAGGCCCGGGATGAAGCTTTGGACATCGCCGAGCAAAGCGAACCAGAGCCCAGCCGTAAAAAAGGAAGTCGGGGCAAGAACACAAAGCCTGATACCCCTCAAGAACCGGAAAGAACTCACGCCGAAGAGCCAGAGGCTAGTGGTCCGGCAGTTGTGGCATTGGCCAAGGAGATCGACGAAATGCCTGCCGATGAGTGGGATGCTGTAGAATGGGCCAACACTCGGGAGAGAGAAAGGAGGAAAAGCTCAACTCCGCAGAGATCATCAAATCCCACTCGGCACAAGACGAGAGAAGGCACAAAGAAAACCCCCGAGGTGATGGATCCTCTGGCGCCACTAGAATGGGGCCATGCAGAATGGGCCAGCATGTCAGGGCCAAGAACAAGAGCTGAGCCCGCTGTAGGTGACCGGGGTCCCCAAGCGATGGGTCATCGTCAGAGCCGAAGTGAAGCCGGGCATCGTCGGAACGTGCAAGGGCCATCCCGGAGGACGGGACATTCTCAACCAGAGACAAGACGACGTGGTTTCGGGTACTGGCTCGGAGAAGGCTCCGGAAAAGAATAGATAATAACGTAATGAATCTTTAGCAAGATTTTTGTTGTACTAGTTAGGAAAACTGTTTGATGTTGTATTATTTTGGAAATAATAAAACCGTTATAGTGTGTATATACGAGTTGAAAGAAAGCAACAAGTTATTAATTGACTTTAATCGGGTGTTCGGGAACACAGTAAGAGCTGTTGAATGTTTAATTGTTAACTATTTAATTGAGTGTTCGGAAACACAGTATGAATAAATTACTCCCCGGACGGATCAGGCAGGAGTAATGTCTCCCCGGACGGATCAGGCGGGAGAAAACACTTCTCCGATTAAACAGACGAGAAAGTGACGTGAGTCTGGGGACTAAGTGCGAATCTCCTCGGGCGGACCGAGGGAGAGAGGTTTGATTGTCCGGAGACCAATAATGATAGTACGATAGTGTTAGGGCGTCCCCGTAACGTAAAGAATTAACACAGTGAGTTACGCAAGTAAGAAATTTTATTCAATGATAAAAGCCGGAGCTAACTCAAAAGTACAAAGTGAAATAACAACTAAAAAGGGAATTAAAGGAAAGATAGTACTTGTGATGTGGCCCTCACAGATAGAATCGCCTCAAATTTGTGACGTGCCAACTTCGGGGGATCGGGGTCCCGTTGATATGTTCAAGCTGATAGGATCCAGAGTCATGTACAGCAACGACTCGGTAAGGGCCTTCCCAAGAAGCATGTAGTTTGCCCTCAGGGGCAGCTTTGCTGGCCGAGTTGAGCCGAAGGACTAAATCCCCGACATTGAACTGTGTACCTCGAACCTGGAGGTTGTAATACTGGGCAGCTCGCTGTTTGTACTTAGCCTGCTGAATGAACGATTGTTCTCGGCGGTTCTCGAGCTCATCCAGATTTGCCCGAAGAGCCTCGTCATTATCATTCGGAACTAATGTGAGGAGGCGAGGACTCGGCACACTGATCTCAGCGGGGATAACGGCTTCGGAGCCGTAAGTAAGGCTGTAAGGAGTCTCCCCGGTGGAGGTGTGCGGCGTTGTACGAATATCCCATAAGACTTGTGGAAGGTTCTCAGCCCAGAGACCTTTGGCATTATCCAGGCGCTTTTTTATTCCCGTGAGAAGGGTCCGGTTGGTGACCTCAACCTGCCCGTTTGCTTGAGGGTGAGCCACCGAAGTGAAAATCTGTTTGATGTGGAGTTCTTCACACCATGAACGGAATGGATCATTGGCAAACTGTTTACCGTTGTCCGAGATGATAGTGCTCGGGATGTCGAAGCGACAAACAATATTGCGCCATACAAACTTTAAAATGTTCTGTCCGGTGATAGCCGTAAGTGGTTCGGCCTCGACCCACTTAGTGAAGTAGTCTACAGCGACGACCAGGAATTTCAACCCTCCCGGAGCGACAGGGAAAGGCCCAACAATATCAATGCCCCATTGGATGAACGGCCATGCACCTTGGATTCCGGTGAGCTCGGTCTGTGGCAAATGTTTCACCCTGGAGTGTAGCTGACACTTGCTACATCTAGTCACTAAGTCGTGAGCATCGTTGAACGGGGTAGGCCAATAGTATCCCCAACGAAGAACTTTTTTTGCTAAAGTCCGGGAACCGATATGGCTTGCACAGGCCCCTTCATGAACTTCCCGCAGAACTTGAATGGCCTCGGCAGGGGCGAGGCACCGAAGATTCGGTTGTAGGTACGATTGTCGATATAGAACTCCATTATGAAGGGAGTATTTGGGGGCTTTGAGCACAACTTGCCGAGCTCGTAGCTTGTCAGTGGGCAGAATCCCATCTTGGAGATACTGAATGATCGGAGTCATCCAGTTCGGATCACTGTCGGTCAGTACCGAAACTGTAGCCTCATGAATTGCTGGATGGGAGAGGTCTTCAACCTTGACATCCGGAGATATATTAGCTTGGACTGCGGAGGCCAACTTGCTGAGTGTGTCTGCCCTGGAATTTTGAGCACGCGGGATTTTCCGGATAATAACTGTATCAAAAGTTGATATGAATTTGAGTGCTAGAGCGCGATACCTGACCATTGTGTCTTCTTTGGCGACATAAGTCCCCTGGATTTGCTTAGACACGATCTCGGAGTCCGTGAAGAGCTCTAAGTGACGAACACCCAAAGATTGTGCGAGCCGGAGCCCGGCGAGGACTGCCTCGTATTCCGCTACATTGTTAGTCACCTTAAATTTGAATCGGATGACATATTTAACCTCGACCTCCTCGGGATCGATGAGAAGCAGCCCAGCACCACTTCCTCGGACCGTGGATGCTCCATCCACAAATAGTTGCCACATCCGTGGTGAAGGAGCGAATGTGACGCGGTGCGGGGTATCATTGTCTGCGGGGGACTCATGATTGTCTGCCGAGGTTTCGGCCAGGAAGTCGGCAAGTGCTTGACCTTTAATTGCTCGGCGGGGGAGGAACTGGATATCATACTCACCTAACTCAATTGCCCACTTGGCGAGGCGCCCGGACACCTCGGGTTTCACAAGAATCTGGCGTATAGGGTGATTGGTCAGGACTCGTATTTCACATCCCTGGAAGTATGGCCGAAGACGCCGAGCTGCCATAACAAGGGCCAGAGCGGTTTTCTCAAGTTCGGAATATCGCGTCTCCGCTCCATGAAGCACCCGGCTTGCAAAATACACGGGATGCTGAACCCCTTCCACTTCTCGCACAAGAGCAGCGCTAACAGCCTCCTCGGCGGAAGCCAGATATAAGTATAGCGGCTCTCCGGGGAGAGGAACTGACAAAGTAGGCAGCTGCTGTATATGACGTTTCAAGGCTTCAAAAGCCTCGGTACACTCTGGAGTCCACTCAAAGGACTTCGCTTGCCTCAGGATCTTGAAAAATGGGAGCTGGCGCTCCGCTGCCTTCGATAAGAATCTGTTTAAGGCCGCCAGGCCACCTGTAAGGCGTTGAACTTCCCTGAATGTTTTTGGGGGCTGCAAATCCAATACATCACGGAGTTTAGCTGGATTGGCTTGCAAGCCATTTTGTGAAACCATGTATCCGAGGAACTTCCCGGAGCCAACACCGAAGGTGCATTTTGCCGGATTGAGTCGCAAGTTATAGCGCCGCAGGGTGCGCAATGTTTCGGCGATATCCTGCACACATGACGGATGGGAGGAGCTTTTGATGACCAAGTCATCGACGTAAACCTCAACATTGCGACCTATCTGGTCGTGGAAGACAAAGTCCATTAGACGCTGATAGGTGGCTCCAGCATTCTTGAGCCCGAAGGGCAGTTTCTTGAAAGCGTAGCACCCAAAGGCAGTGATAAACGCCGTTTTGATAGCATCCTGTGGATCCATAAAGATCTTATGATAGCCTTTGTACAGATCTAAAAAACAAAGTGCCACGTACCCCGTAATGGCTTCGGCCTTTTGATCGATGGAGGGCAAAGGATAGCAATCCTTCGGACAGTGCTTATTGAGATCGGAAAAATCAACACACATCCGCCATGCCCCACTGCTTTTTGTTACCATTACTGGATTGGACAACCAGGAGGGGTAGAATACCTCGAACAAGATGTCCGCATCTAGGAGTTGTTTCACCTCAACTCGAATGGCTTCATTTCGCTCCGGGGCGAATTTCCTCTGCTTCTGTTGGATTGGCTTGACACTAGGATCGATGTTCAGCTTGTGGGTAATCACCTCGGGAGAGACCCCGGGCATGTCCAGAGGAGACCATGCAAAAACATCGGAATATTCTCGCAGGGTCTGAATAATGGCCTGATGTAGCCATGGCACGTCCACGGCCCCTACTGTTACTGTCTGCTCCGGCTTAGACGGATCTAGCGGGATTTGAGCAGTGGCATCCCCCAATGGGGTACGGTCCCGAGGTTCTAGAACCTGTGATGTTACCTGAAGCTGCTGTTTGGGAGAGACCTTAGCAGTCTTTTTGAGCGCCACATACATGCACTCTTTTGAAACCCGCTGACTGCCGCGGATGGTCACTTCACCATGCGAAGTGGGAAACTTTAGTGCGAGGTGATACGTGGAGCATATGGCTTTTGCCGGGGTGAGCCAGTCTCGGCCCAATATCATGTTATATGGTGAGGGAGAATTCACCACATAAAAGTCCACGAAGATAGTTTTTATCTTCGGATAAGTCCCCAAAGACGCTGGGAGAGTAATGATACCTTCCGGCCGGACTTCACCCTGAGTGAAAGTCTGTAGTGGCCCGGGGGCCGGTCGAAGTTGGTCTCGGGAGATCCCCATCCTCTCAAAACAGTCCGCAAATATAATGCTTACTGCAGCACCATTGTCCACGAAGACCCGCCGTACTGTTATATTGGCTACAGTCATGTCAATGACAATAGCGTCAGTGTGGGGTGTTATCTCTGGAACCGGATCCCTATCCGTGAAGCTGACAGTCTCGGACTGATGGAGGCGTTTGTGACGTGGCTCCTCGGGAGGAGGACGTCGAGCCTCTGCCTTTAAGGCATGTCGTGAAGCCCTGGTGGTAGGGCTCCATATATCACGTTTATCACGTGAGGGGGTGCGTTGTCCCCGGGTCCTCCCGGAGGAGGAGGTGGAAGTGGGAGACGTGGCGGCTGGCGATTGCCAGAATCTTGTTGTGCGTAGTTATTGGGCCCCTGCCGATTATTCTGCCAATGTGGCCGATTTTGTTGAGTATCTCGATCATGGTAACCTCCGCGGTGATGAGACGAGCCCCCATTGTGGTTTGCCCGAGGTTGGTCTCCGGTTCGCGCAACGTATTGCCGCAAAAACCCTTTCTTGAGGCATTCCTCAATCTCCTTGCCGAGTTCTCGGCACTCCTCTGTCTCATGTCCGTGATCTCGGTGGTACGCGCACCACTTTCCACGGTTCCTCTTTTCAGGAGGCGCTGTCATCCGCGGACAAGGTCGGAAATCGTTTTTGTGGAGTGAAAGGATTTCAGCCCGTGACTTCGTCAGTGGAGTCAATTGCGGAATTGCACTTCGGGATTCTGAATGCCCTGGTGTCAAGCGTGAAAATGCGCTAGTTCGCGTACTAGGCCCAGTTTGTGCTTTGTCGGCCTGTCGCTTGATTGCGTGCTTCTCACGCTTCTGCCGAGTCTGCTCCTCGGCCTTAGCAAATTTGCACACTGTTTTGAACAGTGCTCGAGTTGTGACCGGGGTGTTCCGAGCTAACTCGGTGTGGAGTGCTCCAGGGCGGAGTCCATTCATAAAGGCGTTGATGGCCACATCGTCGGGGCAATTTCCCACCTTGAGGCTTACCGCTGTGAAACGGTCCAGAAATTGAGTAACAGTTTCACCGTCCCGTTGCTCCATACTCATGACGTCGGCCAGAGTGGCCATGGGCTTTGCCCGGGCTTCGAACCTTGCCCAGAAGTGCTCGGTGAGTTCTCTGAAAGAGGATATGCTGTCTCGCGGGAGAGAATCAAACCAGACCCGAGCTTCATCCTGTAAGTACTCCGGGAAAATCCTACAGTACTGAAGGGAAGTGATGTTATCATGACTAAGCATACTGTGCCTAAAAGCGCCAAGAAAATTGGCCGGATCTCCCGTGCCGTTGTAAGGTGATATAGCTGGCCGTTTGAACCCTTCGGGAAGGGTGATGGCCATGATTTCAGAGGAGAACGGCGTGATAATCTCTCCATTGGCATCAAGGCCTAGGATTCTATCCAGTTCAACGTCGCGTTGAACTCGCTCATACTCTTGGAGATCCTGAGCATGAGAATCAGCGTAGCGAACTCTTTTAGCCGCATTAAGTGGACGGCGGCGATCCACATCAGCTGGTTCCTCATTGCGAGGTCGTGATCCATTTGAACTCCCAAGGTCCTCGGAAGAACCAGGTCGTTCCCGTCGTCGATCCTGACGCCCACGGTAGTCCGGTTCCCGTTGTCCGCGCGGGCGGGGTGGAGGCACCCCAGGATTATCATTATGGCTAACAGGTTCTGCAGCAGGCTCCGCTGGGCGTAGACGATTAACTGCCCAATCTTGTAGGACATGTGCATGCTCTTGTAAGAAATCTTGGAGCAGTTCTGGGGTGATTTGAATGTTCACCGGTGGTTGAGCAGTAGCAATATTAGGGTCTTGCTGATCTTGAGGGGGTGGAGGGTTTTGATTACCCTGATGATTGGACGTACTTTCTACCGGGAATTGCCTCGGCGGCAAAACTTGATCCACGGGTGGATCTTGGTTAGGTTGATCTCCTTGGCGAGATTGATTCTGACGAGTTGTCACCATGATTTCGGAAGGCAATGATATTACAAAATACTACCTTGTCGTTCTCACAGACGGCGCCAATTTGATGATGCGCAATCCGGTAATCACACAATTGAACAGTAATCAACAAGAACAGAATGTAAAAACACAGAATTTACGTGGTTCGATCCGGAGATCTACGTCCACGGGGAGAAAACGGCAATCGCCGAGGTGTTGCTTTTTTCTGGAATACTGAGTTTACAAGTCGTAATTCAGAATGTAAAAGTCCGAACCCTCATTCAGAGTTCTTTTCACCTATTTATACTACTAGATCAAAATCCTAACTAAATCCCTATAATCTCGTCCACCAAATCTGCATGGCAGTTGGGAGGAGATCATGGGCCTTGATTTGCGGAACAAACCACCCGCTGGGCCGCCGCGCGTTCCTGAGCCTGCTGGACCTACGCGTAGTGGGCCTTTACGCGCTGGGCTTGTTCATGCTGGGCCTTACTGGGCTCTGGCATGGTGGGCTTTGGTGTTGATCCGGCCCGATCGGGTTATCCCTATCAATAATAAACTAAACATTTAGAATTTTGAATCTTAATATCCTATATAAGAACCTTTAATTTTCTTTTGTGAAATGTATTTTTATAAAATATGATAAAACTTAGCGACTTAAAATTAAATTTAAATTTAGGATTGCATAGAGATATATTAATAAAAAAAAATTATCAAAGCAGAGCTCTTATTATTCACGAAAGATCTTTAAGTACAAGAACATCCAGCCAAGACAGAACATCAATATTCATCCAAACAAAGGAATCAATAGATGCAAAAGAAAAACAAAGTGAACTAAGTAATGCGCTAAACCATGAATACTCAATAGTTTGATAATATTTCCACTAAAAACTAGAATAAACACAATGTTATTGAATACACTCATTACTTATTTTCCTCGGATCCTTAATATTATCATGTAGAAAGTACTTATGTACTAATATCCATATAGTTCTTCTGCTTATTTAATAGCCTAAACAAATAATTTTTTTATTAAAACTCTTTGCAACACAACGGAAACACAACCTTATATTTAAACGTAAAGGTTATTACATTTACTGTCTGTACTCTGTCAGTTTCACATATCATTTCTTACATTTTTCTGTTAATATTTACAACCTAAACTTTTTTTTTTTGCACGTTACTACCTAACATATTCTTTCATTGGTATATTTTATTTTGATTCTTTTATTTAGACAAGCGTAGGGTGTTTTACTATATAGTTTTTTTGTGGCGCTTTGTATTTTAATTGACTTTACAATATTCATTCTTTTTTTTAATCTGAGACAGTAAAATATCTAATTGTGTAGTTCAAAAGATACAATTTAACATTAAGAGTTTTACAATTAATGCATAAACAATGCTCAACAAGAATTTATATTCTGAAGATTAATTCAAAATATATACATAAATTCATTTTCTTCCTATTTAGAATATTTTGATAAAACTCCCAAATCTAATCGTTTCTCTTTTTCTTATAAGCATATTATAGGATGAATTAATCTAGAATAAATGACAAAAATATATATATATATATGGATTAATCCAACCACAAAAAAAAAGTAATTTCAAATAAAATTAAAAAAAAAAAAAAAAAAAAAAAAAGCAAATAAAATTACATTCTTCTATGAAACACACTAAATTATAAATTGGAATGACGTGGTAATATACTTGAGTTGCCTCTCACTATTGTCGGCTCGCATTTGCTTTTAATATATGATTCAATACAAAATTAATATAATAAATCACCCAAGAGAAACGATGCCTATATATATATATATAGCTATTATGATCTTGAAATGAAAGTTCATACCTCAACTTTGTGGGGAAAAAAAATATAAACATTACTTGCCCAAGAAGAAATATAGCGGATGAAATTTTGAATAAAGATAAGAGAATAAATCTATATGGACCAAAAAAAAACTTATCCTGTCAATTACCGTTTGATGTATTAATTAAGAATATAATAAGTCATTAAATAGGGATAAAATATTAAAATGAACAGTTAAAAAACTATGAATATAGTACATGATAATTCCTATACAAATTTTCTAGGAAAAATGAGAAGATATTCTAACTCAACAGAATTCAACTCCACCGTATACAGGTCTATTTCTTTTAAATAATTTACCAATTAAAATGAACTATAATTAATCAATTTTAAGTATAAACTTTTAATATGTTACCCTTAATAGTCTGTTTCAATTTTATCTTATATAGTACTCCCTCCGTTTCATAAAGAATGTCATTTTAGATACTTTAAAAAATTTCACAGTAAGTGTCACTTTACCATAAAAACTATAATTCTTCCAATATTAACTTAAACAACCTACTTAAGTTAGTTTCTTATTTCCTTATTTCACAAAACATACCAATTAAATATCAATCCTTAATTTCTCCAAAAATAGTTAAAATGACATTCTTTATGAAATGGAGGGAGTATAATTTACTTATTTATAAAGATAAAAACTTAAATAAGATCATTTTACAGTTTTTTTTTTTTTTCCGTAAGATAAGAGTTACTTTTATCAAAAAAGAATATTACCTTAAATGTAAAAAGTGTTACATTAAAGGGAAAAATCCACTTTTAATCTTATATGTTATGCTTGTCCAAAAAAAGTCTTGTATGTTTCGAAATTTTAATTTCAGTCTACTATGTTTCGAAAAATATCCAATTTAAGGACACTAGACGCCGGCGGCTAGTAATTGTAACGCATGTAACCCAATAAATTGGGGTTTTCAGTAAAATAACTTATGTGACGATTATAAATGCAAGTGCACATGCAAGTAATTTAATAAATCCAAATCAACGAATTATTTTCCTCCAGGAGGTCTAACGCTGATGTGGATTTAAATTTGTATGTTTTAATTGGTGTATTGATTTAATTACTTGGCATGTACAACTAGATTCATAACAGTTACATTAATTTTTTTACTTGAAATCCTCGATTTATTGGGTCATGTGCGCATATTCCGACACAATTAGTGGTTGCAGGCGTCTGGTGTCCTTAAATTATACATTTTTCAAAATATAGTGGACTAAAATTGAAATTTCGAAACATACATGACTTTTTCTGGACAAATCCTAACGTAAAGGACTATAAATAGATTTTTCTCGTTACATTAAGTGTTAATATCTATATATATATATATAAAAGTAAAATGGAGGGTATTTATGTAATTTTACTTTTCCCTCCTAAATTTTAAGCCATAATTGGTAATCTTTTGTTATTTTTGCTAAGTTGATAACTTTCTTTCATTTTTTTAAAATACAAATAACTTTTTTATTTATAATCCATTTTTTATGCATAATATATCAAATTATTCATCTTTTCATGATCTTCAGTTTGACATCCATATTGCATATATTATAATGAAATATTTGATTTAAGAAAATAGATTATTTGTTGGTAAATTATTTATTCTAGATTTGAGTGTTAATTGTAAATTGGACTAAAATATGTTGGCTTGAGTTGCAACTAAGCATTAGTAAAATAATTTTCTTATAAAATACTAATTGAGTATTTCTTTACGAAAATACAACTAATTATTTTATTTTATCTAACACGAATTTTTTGAAATATTTTCGTTATCTAAGTTACACGGGAAGAAAATCATTGTCTAAATAATGAAATTCATGTTTTATTAAATCAAAGGCCAAAACTAATATCTATTTTATAATCATTTTATTTGCTGATATATTTATTTTATCACAAAAGTACGGAGCTTTGAGTATATGTATAATTATGTACTAAAATTGTTATTGAAATTGTTTTTAATTACTTATTGATATTTTTATAGTGTATATTTTGTTAAAATTGATTTTCTGAGAAACATTACCCTTTGCAACCTAAATTATGACTTTTGTTACACTTTGATATTTTACGTTAATTAAACCTCAACTTTTTTTTTTGTCAAACTAAACCTCAACTATATATTTTTACATTTTGTAACCTACACAATACTATGTCACACCAACTAACCTCAACTATGTTTTTTTACTCTTAACAACCTAAGTAATTTTGTTTGCATTGATAAATTTTTTTCTTGAAATAAATAAACTATTTATAAGAAATATATATCATTTATATAAATAAATTACAATACCAAATAAAATATGAAAATATTCAAATATTATGAAGAACTCGCAGACTTTAATTTGGTATTCGAATTATTAAATAATGATTAGATCTGATTTTGCTAAAGCAAGAATTTATTGAAAATAAAAGTTTTTAAGTGTATTTAAAAGCACAGAGTGAAATGTTAAAAATTTCAAATAAGAATACAAAATTTGAAAGAATTTTTTTTTGTATTTATAATTAGAGCTTGAAAATTTATTTGGATAAATTAAAAAATATAAAATAAAGGTAAGAGCATAAAGAAAAAGTATACATTACATGTGAAATATCCAAATAAAATATTAGCGTCTTTTATAATATATTTAATGATTATTTTTAATTATTTATAGTTAGAGTTTAAATATTATTTTCATAAATTAAAAATATATAAATAAGTCATAGTAGGGGAAATTCTTTAAGTATCATTCCAGGTTAAAATTATGGACTTTAATTGGTAAGTTGTCATATTTGACAAGAATCAAAATTGATTTTAGATTTTAAAGTTGCAAATAGTTTTTTTTTTCATTTCTAATTTAGTTATTATGTATAAGATATCAAAAACCTCTTTTGACGATATTAAATTAATTAAGATACTCGAACTAAATATTATATTATTTGTTCGTTAATGATTTGAGTTAGATTTCAGTGTTTATTGTGGTTGTACTATATAGTATTGGTCTAGAATACAACTAAAAACCAGTTAAATAATTCTCCTTTAAAATTAATTTTACTTGATTACTGATTAAAACTATAACTAATCAATTTATTCATCTAACCTGAATTTTCTCAATTTTTCTTCATTTATTATATTGAGAGAAAAATAAATGTATATATAATTGACACGTACTTTTAGTGAATTAAAGTAAAATTTAATATTTGATTTATAGTCAGCTTATTGAATCATTAAATTTGCTCATATCTATTTGTTATAATAATATTTTTTGTATGATTAATCACTAAACTACGACTTTTGCGAATATATATGATAATCTTGATTTTTCTTCTTCATATTTACATTTATTAATATTATTTTAAAATAAAGAATTAAACTTTGCAACCTAAACTTCTTTTAAATACGCAAAATTAACTAACCTGAACTATATATCTTTTAAAACTTTGCAACCTAAAAAATTAATACTTTGTCACATTAACCATCTCAACTATGTCTTTTTTTTTTTTTTCCACATTTTGCAACCTAAGATTTTCTTTTTGTTACACTAATCAATGTGTATCTTTAACTAAATCTACCATTCACAATATAAATGTGTAGTTTATTTGGAAAATATCACCATATATATGAAATATTAAGAAATGTAGAAGAACTCATAAGTTTTATTTTGTTGTTGAAAATATTGAATAACTTTTGAATTTTATTTTATTTTATTAATTTCGTATAGCTTAAATCATCAAGTCAAGTATTAAAACTCGCAAATGAGATTTTTCTAAAGTTAAATAAGTAATAGTTAGAATTTGAAGCTATATTTAAATAAATTAAAATGTCTAATATAAAATGGCAAGATTAAAGGAAACTAATTGTTTTATAACATTATTCAATTTATTTTATTTAATAATATGAGTTGATATTTATATATTTATGTGTGTTTGAACATTCATAAATAATTAAGCTATTTGTGTAAGCATACTAGATCCGTGTTTGGATTTTAGAGATATGAAAAAGTCATTTGAAAAATATATATTTTTTATGTTTAATATTTTATTTTATTATTAATCTATAATATACATACAATAATTTATATTTAATTTATATATAATGTGGGAGAAACTTACATTTATATTACTTATAATTTTATTTATGTTTAATCATAAATATTTATTTTATTAGGATAAAAAAGTCACATTTTTTTTATATTAAATTATACTCCGTCCATCCCAGCTAAATTTGCATACTTTCTTTTTCGGTCCGTCCCACTTAACTTTGCACACCTTAAAAAGGAAATTTCTCTCACAATCTCCACCCTCAAAATATCCACCTTTGAAAAAGTTAAAGATTCCCCAAAATCTGTTTTTTCTTAACATCCGTGTCGGGTCACCACGTAAATTTAGCTGGGACGGAGGGACTATAATATTTAGTTCAATTAAACTATTTTTAAATAAAACTTCCGTGCATCGCACGGGAGTAATACTAGTTTATACAAAAGCAACATTTATTAAAAAATAACATTTTTTATATCAAAAGTAATATACTATATCAAAAATAACATTTTCAATAAAAAAAAAATTAACTTCCATCTTGTAAAAAGATGAGTTTATACAAATATTACTCATTTTATAAAAGTTAAGTATATATTCAATGAGCGGCACAAAAGAAATGCCAGTGTTCTCTAAATTCCTATGGCATAAGAAAGGTATCAACTTTCAATTATTGTCCAGATAGAGCGCTTTATATTATTTCATATAGTGACTTCATCTTCAGTATAAAGTTGTTATAATCAGTTAAGAATTTAGTTCCATAATATATATAGATTCTTCCTTTTTTTTTTTTCTTTTTCTTTTAATTGTTTTTTACATTCCATAATATGGATTCTTTATAATACTACATCCGTCTCATAAATATAGGCTTGTAATTTGTTTACGTAGACTAAGAAATTAAAAGTTATTATAGTTAGAGCATTTAAATTTTTACTTTATTAGTAAAAAGATACATTAAATATGGGGAAAGATGAAAAATGAGAAATTAATAATGTGCTAAATATAGTAACAAGTCTATCTTTGTGGGACGGACAAAATTAAAAGTAAATCTATCTTTTGGGACGGAAAAAGTACCAATTTTAAAGTAACATAAAATAAGGAGTCATATTTCACAAGCGCATAACTTAATATTTTTTGTTAATTTGATCGACATACAACTTCTAAAATTTTTATACAACGTTCTTTTATTTTGTTGATTTGACATATTAAATGATATATAACTTATTTCAGAATTAAATATATTTATTTTAACTAATAAAATGAGACATATTCTTTCACAATAAGTTTCTTTTGGGGGAAGAAAAATATTTTAAAGCATGATTTTTTTCTTTTCTTTTTTTTTTTGTGATAAACAAAATAATTAAATTTTATTATATATCTAGTGCCATATTTATTATATATCGATTTTTCTCAAATTTATTTTGTTTTGTTTATTTTTGTTCCTCTCCCTATGTTTTCATTTGTGAGATGTCCTGCCTTGGTGTTGCATCACGCTTTGCGTGGGTTCATGCCCTCTGCACCTTCCACAGTTTGTGCGACTTTCGATCTATATTTTTGGTAGATTCTTCCTGATTTCTTTTATTGTGGAGTCACCTTAATTTCTATAATAATTGTTCGAGCAGTTACGTTGCAGGAGAGATTTGATTCGTTGACGAGAATTTGATGGTATAAAACACTTTAGTCGCAGTTCTTTTAATCTTCGTATGTTTAAAGTTGCATATATATATATATATATATATATTTTTTTTTTCTTTTACCCATCTCCTCCCTCACGATGGGTACTTGAGAATGATAATTTTAGTTGGTTAAAATTGTTTGTACTTGCGGATTCATCTGCAATTTTAGTTTAAATAAACCAGTGGCCTTAAAACAAATTATTAAAATTTGATTATTGATCACTCCGTATTGTCAATATCTTCCATAAAACATCTCCCTTTCAAAAGTCATATCTCATCTTATCTGTGTATAATTACAGATAATAGTGGTTGTCCAAATCATAAGGTTCCTCTTCACCATTAAAAGTGAAAGAATGTAAAGAAGCTTTGTCTGAAAATATCAAAACTGATGTAAAAAATGTTGTCTTGCCTTGTTATGTGCAAGTGCTTGAGGGTCCCGGTGTAGTAATTTCATTCAGCATTATGGCAATCAAACCTTCTTCTTCAAGTTTTATTTGTATCTCTGTAATTGAATTAAAAATATTAAATTACAGTCAATCTATCTCTATATCTCTATGTATATCTATAGTAATATAATAGAGAGCAATTTATAACTAGCACATATTTGTAACTTTTAGGTTAAATTTTTCTGTTGTCACCTCATAGAAAATATATTAATCTCATATGCTCAAATATTCTCGCAGGTGGTCCCTGTCTTTTATTGGTGTAAAAATGTATTAAGTCTTACACTTGATAATAAGTCTAAACATGGTCTGAACCTATACATGGTGGGAATCATGAAACAAAATATATAACATTGCTCGAACATAAATATGGCATGACAATAAAAATGGCACGCAAATAACTGTAACACAGAAGTTATTTATGACACGAAGATGATACAATTTTCAAGTCACTTAGTAATTTTGGGTATTACTTGTAGATATAAAAAAAGATTAGCACGAAAAAATATTAGCACAAGTTGGCACAAAAAATATCAAAACGGTGATACGAAAAAATAATTGGCGCCAATTTTTTTATTTTTATATAAAAATGGTATAAATGGTATTTTCATCCAGAAGTGCTAGTGCTAATATTTAAGTTATAAAGTATTAAAATTAATATAAAAGGCATCTAAAATGCTAGTTTTAATATATTAGCACCGTCTCTATAAATAATAATTTCCAAAATTTACTTTGCATATCTCTTATTATACCTTATTAATCAAATAAATATATAATGTCAAACACATTAGATTTCTCTTGATTTAGTGAAAGAGATGTGGCCCGCTTTGATATAATGAGAACAGGATCTTAGAATCTGCAAGTATTATTTTATTTCCAATTGAATAGATGCTAATATTCCTTTTCAAACCAACGGGTGCTAATATTTTAAAAAGAAAAGAAATTCAAAATATAAGTAATATACTATGCAACAATGTTTCTATTATAGTATGGTTATTGTCCACCTCCCCCCGTCCGCATCTTCAACCTTGATGGCCTCAATTTAGCATAAGATTTAGCTAAACGAATTAGTCGCGAAAATCTCCGATTAGTATTTGTACAGGGACTATGCTTTATTGGCCGCCTATATATATATTTTTTTTTTTTTCGATTTAATCACTCCTATGTACCACCCAATCCAGATTGGCCGTTGACTCGCTTTGACCCTATCTACCGTCTAACGACTTTTCTATGCACCTCCCTATATTAAAATTCAAGAGTAAGTCTCTTTGATGACGATGAGATCATATCCGAAGAGATTATATATTTGATATCATTTACTTGCATGATTTTTACTCTGCCTACAAGTTTTATAGGCTAATTTATTTTGGTTAGGATTCTTAGAATTTTAGCATGTATAGGCTTCACTTATTCGTGAAAATGATCGTTGAATAAGAATTTGGATTTTTGTCATCTATTAGCACAACTTGATATTCTTCCCACAATTAAGGCCACGTCGCTCTTGTACAGTGGGTACATTTTAAATAATTCAGCAAAAAAGTTATGTTTAACAAAATATAACTTAATAGATTAGTTTACAAATCACAAAATACTAATGAGACCATCACCTCTGTGTTGGCTTTTAGGATGTTACTGTCTAATTAATACCCTACACACCATTTAACCCATGTTTCCAGACTCAATTTGATAAGGACCATTGCTTTAAATTTGCCGACTAAGAGACAGATATGTTGGAAATCTAGAGGTCGCAATTTGGGGTCCGACGTGGTCGTTGGGTGAACATCGTATGTCAGAGCTGCGCTAAAATGGAAAATTCAGCTGGTTCCTTAAAATATACTACTCCCTCCGTCCCGCCTTAATTTGCACACCTGCTCCGACGCGTATATTAAGAAAAAATAGATTTTGTGGAATCTTTAACTTTTTTAAAGGTGGAGATTTTAAGGGTGAAGATTGTAAGATTCCTTTCCATTTTAGGGGTGTGCAAAATAGGGTGGGACGATCGAAAAATGAAAGTGTGCAAATTAGGACGGGATGGAGGGAGTACAATTTTTAAGTTGAATTTTTGACATATTGAGTTGGGGCTATTGAATACGATGGTGTTACTATGATCTAGCTTCTCTATAAATTAAAATGTCAATTTGGGAGGGACCGACCGATCAATCAAGCTGAATTCATTTTGATACCTCTATACAAAAAATGCTTGATTTAGTAAAAGGGGTAGCAATGGGCAACGATGTTGGTGGAAATTGGAGACAACATGTGTGGACGATTATAGAAGGGAAAAACATAAGTAGTTATTATGCTGCTAACCACGCTTCGGATTAAATCTGACAATCAATGTTCCTTTAAAAGGGATCAATTTTGCAGTTGTATGTCACATTATTGGATTCATTGCAACACACACTTGCCACCTACTCAGCTCCCACCATTAAATTCCATTTTTTTGTAAAGTTACTTTTCTCTTTCTTTTTAAATGTTCATTCCACCTGAGAATGGTAACGAGGATCGGTCAAAACCGAACTTGTTTAAATCTATTTGATCGAGCGAGTTTGAATTGGTTAAAATGTTTTGTGAACCAACCCATATAAATCAAATCAAATACATATAAATAGTTTATAAAAAGTTTGATATTTTTTATTATAATATTTATCAATAGACCCTATTTATAAGTCAAATTTTCAAAATTTACAAATTAGCTTCGAACTAATTTTCCATCTTTTAAATTACATTTGATCAGTTTTAAAATCAGAGTTGCAGAAGTATTGAAAATACTGAAAAGGAATATACTACAAAACAAATACGGAGTGGGTGGGTTATGGATTTAGGTTTTCTCTCGCGATACGATTATGGATTTAGCAAATTTCACCCCATTACCATCTCTACTTCGTGCATACATATTTTGCGTATGTACTTAATATTTATTCAAATAAAAATTCTGCCATAAGTGTACACAAATGTTTTTCGTAATTATTGAATCTTATATTTATATTTGTATTCATTGATCAATCAGTCACTTTGACATATATCAACAATAGATATGATATCTATCTGTTAAATAAACTAAAATCGATTAGAACGCATTATGATATCTATTTATTAATTAAAATCGATTAGAGGTTATTTTATATTCTCATATTACTAAAACATTTTATATCCGTGCATCGCACGGGTGATTTACTAGTTCTAGCCAATATTTAACTAATGTACACCGTATAAATTAATCCAATGTGTATATTTAGGGTCCACTTGGTGTGGAAGTTTAGGGATAGGGAATGAGAATAAATTAGGACCCAATCTCATTTATGATACTTGATACATAATGAATAAGTTAATCAATACTCCATTTTATTAACAACTCTTCCCATATTAATTCATAGTATGATTAATCCCTCATTCATATTCATTACCATTGTTATTAATGTTTTGTAACTAAACGAACCTTTTAACTTAGTTGACCACTAATGATGAAGTTTGAAGGTCACACAAAGTTAATTTGGAAGTTGGACGAATAGCAGAGCAGCAGAAGGAGCCGGTCACGGGGCAATCGAACTTGTCCGACATTTATTTCAAATACTTTTCTTCAATTTTCTGTTCACCCATTAATCATTTTTTGACAAATATTATATCTTCGAACCTCCTTTGAAGGAGAACACAGTCTAACTTTTATTTTATCTTATTTAGATACGGATTCCACAATTAATATTGCTCTAAAATGAACCAAATATTCATAGTTTTCCAACAAGAGAGACATGTTTTTTTTTTTTTTTATTATTTTTTTTTTTTTTGCCTTTCTTTGGTACTATAGACTGCCAGGTTTTAGAAACGTAGACCTCTTATAAATATAAACATTTGCATTCTTACTTTACATAATTTCTTTAAATAAAAGTGGATACTACATTTTACAGACCTTATTTACAATATCAATATCTGGTTTTGATTATTTATCATTATAGTAGTATTTACTATATATGAGTTGTTTAAAACGTTGGAAGATGCTCAAGTATTTTAATCACACATGGTCTTGATAATTCCCAAAAGGAATTCCTATTACTATATATTATAATTATATATAAAGTAGCACAGCATGACAATAATTGATCATTTCCATCATGCAACTTTTCGAAAGTGAAAATTATTCGAAGCAAAGTTATTGAAGAATATAAAACAAAATAGCATAAACGGACAAGATTTGGTATAGTGGAATAATAGAAGGACTTCTTTGGTAAAATCAAACACGTTTTTAATATAGGAAGGAATAGGAGCATAAAATGAAAAATAAATAAAGACAACCAATCAGTAACAAAAAGAAAAGGGAGAGCGCTTGAAATCATCCATTCCAAAATGATAAAAAATATCAGAAGCTAAAATAAAAATAAAAAAATAATATAGTAAACGATTTCATTAATAATAGAATATACTCTATCATAGATTCATAATAATATCATATACTGTAAGCAGTAACACTAAAAAAAAAGTATTTGCCTCTAATAATTGTCGCGGTGTTTCATATGTACTTCAACCTTCTAGACTGACAAATTAACAATAGAGATAAAGCATTTTAAAGTACATTCGAATAGTGGGTGACACATTTTATATGAGTTCCGCGTTTTTATTTTTGTCACTAATAAATATGTCACTCTTTCTCACTACAAGGAAAAGGGTCTTTTGAGACCACAAAAAAGTGGTCTCAAATAGTGAGTATTTGTCACAACTTAAGCAAAGTGGTCTCAAATAATGAGTATTTGTCACAACTTATGAGTATTTGTCACAACTTTATTGTCGTCTCAATAACTCAGTCGCAAATAATATATTTGTGACCACAAAAGTGGTCTCAAATGCGTCTCAAATATTTTTTGCAACAACTAGTTGTCTCTAAAAGTAGTCTTAAAATTGTCTCAAATAATTTATAGAGAGATTTGTGACAACAAGTGGTCACAAATAACTTATTATTAGTGACCACAATTGTGGTGTCAAAAAATCTTATGCAAAAGACTTCTTTTGTTGTAGTGTCTTCGAAATGCATCATAGAATAATTTAGAGAATCTAAGTTGAACGGATATCCAGCCAATCTAATAAAATTTGCAAGAAAAAAAAAATAACAAAATAAAACAATGATTTGCATTTGGATTGAATAATTTCAAGTGAACTTTTAAAAAATGAATAGAATTTAAATTCCTCAAACTTGAGATGCACTTTGAATTCACCAAAGTTTTTTTAAGTAAAGTTTAAATTGGAAAAATGTTTTCGTCCTTGCGTCAAACTAATTTTTGGGAGTCGTCTCTCATCCATTAGGAACTATTTCATATAAACTATGGAACATGTTTCTCTTATTTTTTAGGAACTGCTCCATATAAATTGTGAGATGTGCCTTTCTTAAATTTCATCTTGTGTCAAACTAATTATCGGGAGTTAACTTTGATCCATCAGAAGCTGCACCATGTAAATTGCGGAATGTGTCTCTCTTAGATCCCAGGAAATTAATTATAGTCTTTAAAAAACTCTCCCATGTAAACTGCGAGATATGCCTCTCGTAGGTTGCTGGGAGTCATCTCGGGAGGTAATAATGAACTGCACGTTCCTCAGGATCCGGTCCATGTAAACCGCGGGATGTGCCTCTTATGGGTTTCAGGGAGTCGGCTATGGTTCCTTAGGAAGTGCCACACCTAAATCGCGCAATGTGCCTTTTGAGACCACTAAATTAAATAGTAATCGCCTGAAAAAATAGTACCTAAACGAGTAGACAAGCCTCAACAAATTGACCACCCCTCCATTCCCTACTATATTCACTGTTAAAACTTCAAAATGGAAACTAATAGTAGAATATGACGGCGAATAAAATTTCGATCATAATACAAGTGTATAATTGGAAAAGAATCAAACATAAACAGGAAAGAAAACCAACCTACTTGACAAGTATTGTCAATTAAATTTGATTAAGTGATAATATTAAAGAAGTGTATTTTTTCTTTTATTATTTAACTAGTAGTGCTCCCGTACGATGTACGAATTGTAAATGAGTATAAGCATATAATCGAAATTGATATTTTGATATAGTATAACATAATTTAATAGTAAAACAATAAAAAACTAAGAAGATGAAAAATGATGTATTTGTCTTCTTGTTTTTTCTTTTTTTTTTTTTTTTTTTTTGGCTGGTTTTTAAGAAATTTGGATGATAAAGTGGAAGGAAAAAGTGTTTATAATATGAATTTGGAATTGATTTCGTACATGTGCTATGCTAACAACTATTGAATTTTCTTATATATAAAATATCCAATAATAGGATATGTACCATTTTTTAAGAGCATATGTGTGTAATCGATTTTTTATATACTTATTCCCAAGTTCAACATAGAAACATTTCTAATTATATTGATAAAATTAAAACTTCAATTAAAAAATTAATTTTGTTCTGAATCTACCCTTATGATAATAAAAACAAATTCACAATATTTCAAATGTTCAATGAAATAATTTACAAATATCATGTAAATACAATTTAAAAATTATCCCTTAAAATCAAAACAAATATTTATTTACATAAAATACAATTTAATACAAATTCTCTTGCCAAAAACATAAATATATTCACTTATAATATTGATAACCATCCAAAATAAACAATTCGACCCAATAAAAAGTTACAATTTATATTTCGGATTTAATACTTTATTTTAGTAGATATTCAATATAAATATCAATTTAAAGATTGTGAAAAGATAACTAAGATGACATATTATACGCTAAAAATATATAAGAAATGAAAAAAAATATTTTCATCTGAAAAAAAAAAAATATATGGAAATAATTAGAAGAAAATGAAACACTGCTTTTGTGTAGGAGATTACTAATTTTTTGTAAATAATAGAATTCTCATAATTACTCCTATATTCATAAATTAAAAAACTGACGGGATTTTACTATTTTTAGAAGGTTCTCCTTTTATATTAGTATAGACTTCACATTCATGATTTTGTGATGGTAAAAACATTGAAAATAACTAAAATAGAGAATCCAAATTCATAATTTTGCCACCAATTAATATATACTTTCTTTGTTTCAAAATAAGAATCTTTTTAATTTCTTTGAAAAAATTAACGATAAATATAAAAGAGAAATATTTCCATACAATTACTATATACTTTCTCTGTTTTAAAATAAGTATCTTTTTAATTTATTTGAAAAAATTAAAGATAAATATAAAAGAGAAATATTTCCATACATAAATCATTTTATTGGATATAATCTATATATATATAAAAGTAAAATGAGGGTTATTACTGTAAATTACATTTTCCTGCCTAAAATATATCTTTCATGCATTCTTAATTTCTTTAATACATTAATTATTTTGTTTCTTTAAATTAATACAATATTAAGTATTACCTTCCTTAATAAATGAATATATACTTTATTAAATTAAAAGTAAAAGTTAATGTATAATTTAATGATTAAATAATTAAATTATTATATTTACATATATTAATTTGTTATAATTAATCATGGGACTATGACTTTCACATATATTTATATATGATAATTAATCTTGAAATTATTTTTTATTACATATTCATATTTTCTATTTATTAATATTATTTCTTTATAAATAATAATTACACTTTGCAATCTAAACTATGAGATTTTACATGTGCTACAATCTATGTTTCTATTTAAAAAAAAATAAAATTAACATGCTTGAGCTAACTAGGTTTTTTAGAGTTCTCAATATAAACAATATTTTGTCGCTTTTTTTCATATTTTGCAACCTAAGCAAAATATACAGATATATATATATATATATATATTAATTGTATATTTAAATAAATTTTAATATATACATATATTATTTATATATATTGAAGAATTCATATGCTTTATTTTGTTAGTCCAACTATAGAATAATCATTGAATTTTATTTTATTAATATCAAGATTTATTTAAAATCTAAAAAGTATTTGAGTATATTAAACCATCATGTAAAATATTAAAACTTGAAAATTAATTTTCCTTAAAATAAAGTGGATAGTTATAGATAAAATTTAAAAAATTATTTGGATAAATTGAAAAAAAAAAAAAAAACACTAATTTTCTTATAATACAATTCAATTTATTTTATTTGATATATTTTGGTGTGTCGTGTGATATTTTTGTATTTGTGTTTGTTCTAATATTCATTATCAATTAAGCTATTATGGTGTTCGCACAGGTTAAGTTGGACACACACACACACACTAAATATATGTTTGAGTTTCAATATTAGGAGATATTAATTCTTAAAAGTAGATATAATTTATTTTTTACATTGGATATTTTATCTTAATATATAAATTTATAAAATAATATATTTATAAAATGTACATTATATTAAATCCATATATCACTTGGCAGAAATTGATCTTTACATTATTTATATTTTGGGTTTATATCATTTTGCAACATGTAGTATGCGCGTTTTTCAGTTTTTTTTTCAATCACAACCTGAACTATACGTTTTTTCACGTTTGCAACATCTGCCAGCTATTTAAGTGCGAAAAATAAAAGAATATTATAAAATATTTAAATAACATAAATTTTTAAAAAAATCTAAAAAATATTTTTTAAATTCTAAACTTCATTTAAAATACTAGAAAATTAACTTAAACATGTTGAAAATGTATTAAAAAATTGAGTTTTTTTTTTTTTTTTTTTAAAAGTTCAAATCAAATCATTTTAAGCAAGAAAAATAAACAAAGTTATTATTTTTTTAAAATCATAAAGCTATTATAAGTTTCTGAAAATTATCTTTTAAATTCAAAAAAATTATTTAAACTATTTGAAAGTCGTTATCTTGAAAAATTATTTTAAAATCTATAAAATTTCGTTTAAGGCATGTGAAAGTATATATGAAAAGTCAAATTTTATAATATAAGTATCCGTTTAATTATTTTTTGAAAAAATAAATCCTTTTAAAAATATTTAAAGTTATTTGAAGTAATATCAAAATTATTCGATCTTTTTTTATAAAAATTAATTTTTTATTAAAATAATTTCTACATTTTTTTCAGTTAAGTTTATGATATTTTAAATATTTTTTTAGAATTTAAAAATAAATATTGTATTTTCTAAAGATTTTTATTATTTTTAAATAATTTCTTTTCTCTCCGAAAATTGCTACCAAAAGTTATAAAGGTGGGAAAGTACAAAGTTCAAGTTGATCGTAAAAAAAGAAAAAAAATGATTAATCAAATATTCATTTAGTTATAATATAATAATTATATATTTTTTATATTAGATAATATTATATTTAATTTAATAAAATAATTAATTTTTAAATAAATTTCCGTGCATCGACGGGAGCGATACTAGTATATGAAATAAGAAAATAATCAATAAATTAAGTAGGGTGTTTGTGATAAAATTGGAAGAATTGTAATTTTTTATGCTAAAGTGACACTTATTTTAAAAAAATCATTATGTCTAGAAAAACACTTATATCGAAACGGAGGTAATACTCAAAATTAATTATGAATTGTGTCTGCCTCTGATTAATATATGTATATAATCGAATAATCAATTTAATTCTAATTAGATCTTGGTAAAATGCGACTCATTGATTTTTGTATTGCTTGTACTTGCATAGTCCATACAAAATCAAATAATCTTTTCTTTATCTTTACCAACATAAGAAACACATTTATAAATTTGATTTGATACACATAAGGATTATATATTGAAATAAAATATTAAATTTCAAGTAAGCAATTATTGTTGTTTGTTATTGGGTTTAGATTTAAATATTTATTATCGGCTGAACTATTCATATAAATTTTATCTGTAAATAAAAATAAATATTATATTTTTTATGAAATAAAAAATTATTGTACAATTTTAATTTTTTTATCAAGTAGAATTATTAAATTTAATTTATTTGATTATTAACTTTATATTTTTTCAAAATAAATATGGAAAATATTCTAACATTTGTCCATAAAACCTTGCTTACTAAATTACTAGATTTTGTCCACCCTGAAGCAGTAAAGTGCTCTTGTTTTAGAAGAATATTACACATAAATATCTTTCAATTTTTTATATTAAATTCTTAGGTTTGTTCTAAACTCCACAGTGACTGCTTCGGTGTGGAAGATGAAAACTTAACATGGACAACGAAAAAGCCCACCTAACCACAGTTAACCGAACGGCCAGCAAACGGCGTTAATTATATTACTATTTTTACGGTGTGAAAATATTAATGGTGCCTTTACCAGCTCCGCGACACGTGTACACCTAAGCAAGCATTGGAGGCCGTCCGTAAGTACATGTGTTGCCATTAAGTGATCTAAGACCAGTATTATATATGGTGGGCCCCGGTGATGTTATTAAAGTGATTATGAACGATTTTGTGTGGTCTAAGTAACTGTGATTTGGTTAAGCGATACTTATTATCGTAGTTAGTACTAGCGTCAGGTCGGCTAGTGCTATTCGCCAGCTGTGAGTTTTTGTGCCCTTTCTCTGAGTGTGACAACCCCCACCCCCTGCCCGCCCTTAATTTATTCATATATTTCATATATTTTTCATAACAAGGCCACAATCATATTTCTATTTCAATTCTTCCACAAATTTTTCATAACAAGGCCACAAATCTTTTTCAAAATTATCAATCTCATTAATCAATCTTAAGTAAAACTCATTAATCAATCTTAAGTATAAGACGCTTCATCTACACAATCGAATTAGCTGAAGGAAAGATAAAAGATTGTGCAACCTTATGAACTACACTACATAATCCGTCAAAAGCATACACTGAATATTATCCACAAGAAGTTCAGTATCAGTAACACTTGATTCTTGCCTCGTGACTGCATGCACAACAAGCAACGGATCGACAAAAGTACGAACATCTACCTTCAATTCCGAAATAAACAATAAAACTGGGCCTGCTTCTGTATCAAGATCATTAATCTACATCAAACTTCGTCTCGGACGTTTTTTAGTCACAACATTTAAAGTCGAAAGATCCATAGAAAATTAGAGATCGGGAGACTTGAAAGACCAGAAAAAGCCACCTAAAACAAAGATCAGAAAACGCACAAGACGTGAAAAGATGCACAAAGGCACGGAAAGACGCATAAAGGCGCTAAAAATTCTCACAAAGGCAAACTGATGAGAAGAAAATAAAAAAAGACAAACAAAACAAAACAAAGTAAATAATCAATGACATGTGATTGGAGAATGAGGGAAGGTCTAAACTATCAGGAGATGAGAGGAATGAGTCTGAGGCACGATCAATATAAAAGAGAGTGCAGTCAATATACAATAATATATAATATAAAAATGAATCGACTATGGAGGCATAATATTATTTTTTAACTCATTTAATGTATTAATATCTTTAAAAAAAAAAATGAGGATACGTGCCCCCATAATGGGTAACGTATATCAGTGTGCTCAGAATGCTAGACGGGGCACAATTTCAGTTGTCAATTGTGGCCGACGATTTGGTATAACCCAATTTCAACATATGGCGATTGAATTTTCGATTTCAGATATAGGAATAAGGTTCAGTAGTTCCGTCCGAACAAAACACAATAGAATTATTTAGGAATTGTTGGAAACTCTGTTCAAGTTGTAACTATATGTTCGATAGTAGTTTCCGAGAAATCAATCATGTTCAATGTTTTTTAAACATACATATATATACACTTAGGGACGGACCGACGTTGGAGCCAAGGGGGCACTGGATCCTTACCCCGTTATAATGTGCTATTATATGTGTCCCTCTTGGCTCAACTATAATGTACTATTACATATGTTTATTTTAGTCGACTTTAGTATAACTTAATTAAATAAAATAAATAACTCTATTTTTAACTTGAAGAAGATGATTGTATTGTTATATATAAGCAATAGATATAAAGATGTTAGAAAATATAATGAATATAGAAACATTATATCTTGATTTTTTTTTTCTTTTTGTAATTAAACCAATTTATTGGTCTTATCTAAATTGTTAGTATTTTTTTAGTTTTATTTATACAGTCGATTATATTTAGAGGTGCACAACGGTAATCCTCCTTTAATTTTCTAAGATATTATCATATAATGTATCCAATATTTTAAGTTTAGGGCCTAATTATATAAAATAATTTGATTTATAGCCTACTCAGAATCTGTCCATATCTAATAACAATTTACCACATGAGCATAGTTAAAAAAAAATTATTCCGTGAGACGAACTCCTAGATCCGTCTATAAGTCCGCCCCCTTCACCTAAATTTATGCGTCAATCACTGTATAATCCGTTTTAAATTAATTGATACTTTATGATGGGAAAAAATAATTAAGAATCTTACAAATTGATAAATATAATCTCTTATCTCACCTATTGATTCCTTAAATCACGGGAAAAAAAAAATCATAAATCGTCCCATAACTATAGTGACTTTCATTAAATATCCCACAACTTTTTGCTTTTTTAATTTCGTCCCATATGTCCTGAGATTATCCAATTTTCGTCCCAAAATTCAAATTTAAGACGAAAAATGCACGTGCCGAACACGTTTCGGCCAAAATTTGGGGGTTTTTTGCCACGTGGCGTCGGAAAAAAATCATATGTCCACTAAATATCCCGCAACTTTCTGCTTTTTAATTTCGTCTCATATGTCCTAAGATTATCCAATTTTCATCCCAAAATTAAAATTTAAGCTGAAAAATGCACGTGCCGGCCAAAATTTGGGGAATTTTCGCCATGTGGCATCGGAATTCTGAGCTGGATTTGAATTTACATTTTCCTTTTTCTTTTTCTTGCCACATAATCTAAAATTTTACCTCCTTCCAATTTATATTTTTCTTGTACAACTAGGGTTGAGAAACCCTATGGAGTTCGTGGCGGCGCTAACAGTTGCGGCCGGCATGTCGATGGAAGGAGGGTGCGAGCCATCTCAGAAGCAGGGGTCGAAATAGAGGAAATATGGGGTGATGAAGATGAAGTGTATGGATGGCAAGCCATAGTGCTTGATAACGATGAAGTGACAGAGGATATAGGGGTCTGGGCTGCCGCCGTGAGAAGCGGGGGGAGGGAGATTTCCGCCACCGTGAGGGTGGCGGGTGGAGGTCGGGTTGAGGCTAGTTGCACCTTCATTGGAATCTGCAGAAGAGAATCGCCTTCGCCGGAATGGAGCGGCAGGAGGAGGGCAGTTCTGCCGGTACAAAATGAACACCGACAGAGGGTGGGGGTTGTTGGCGGTGTCTGTCGAGGAAGAGTGGCGGTGGATGGAGCTGTAGGAGATGAGAAAAAGAAAAATATGGCAAGAAAAAAGAAAAAGAAAAATGTAAATTCAAATCTAGCACAAAAATTCGACGCCATATGGCAAAAAAACCCCCAAATTTTGGCCTGCACGTATCCGGCACGTGCATTTTCCGGCTTAAATTTGAATTTTGGGACTAAAATTGGATAATATCAGGACATATGTGACGAAATTAAAAAAACAGAAAGTTGTTGGATATTTAGTGGAAGTCACTATAGTTATTGGACGATTTATGATTTTTTTCCCTTAAATCACGGTACTACATATTTTTCTTTTTTAGAATAAGTATTGTACTATATGATCAAATTATGATATTATCCAATTAAATATTAGTAGTAAGTTAGAAAGTGATAGATATATTAGGAGTGTGATAGGAACAAAATGGAAAGAAATCGTAAAAAATATTTAAATTGATAATTAATTTAAAATTCAATTAATAGGATGTAACATCAATTACTTTAAAACAAACAGAGTATACATATATAGGCATTTAATTGTTTGATATTAAACTTGGAGCGAACGAGGGTGTATATAACCGTATGAAAAGTTACCATCATTTTTAATGTCGCATCTCCATTATATTTCTTTTAAATGTAATGCTATTTTTTCCACTAACCCGAAGCCATTTTGTCCATTTTTCCTCCATTATAATATACATTAAAGAACGTACCATAAGTCGCCTCGAATCTAAATATGGACGCATCTTTTGTTTCTATTAGCTGTACTTTCTTTTCCTTTTTCTTCTTTTTACCCTTCAAAAAGAGGAAATAAATATCCTAAATCTTATCATAACAAAAAATAATAACAAAGAGGTCCCTACAATGTAGAAAACGACCCAATCGATGTTTATATCAATATAAAATCATTAACGCAGTAAACTAAATTAATCCGTGTAAAATTATAACGGTCAACAATTTTTCTGAATATTTTATTAGTAATTAAAATATTCAATATATGACAGCCTAATAATAATTGCATTCACTTTCAGACAGTTCTTTTCAAAATGCTTTTGTATTATACAACGATGAAATAAATTTATAATACAAAAATTGAACAAAAGACCTAACCACTTTAGAATATTGCCTAATTTGAAAGATTATTATATTATAGTAACAATAATAATAAAATAACAAGAAATCATAGAAGATTTGGTTCTCCACCTCATGTTATTACTCTTATTATTTAATCTTATTAGGTTTACATTATTTTTCCTCTCCAGAAAGGAAATGGTATTTACAATCTCAATCATCTGTTCCTCAATGGGCGGAGCAGTTCACTTGTATAAGATTCGTTCAATGTAGATCACAATCAAGTTTTCATGAAAATATATGTACGAAGATATTTCTTATTTAGAAGAACCATAAAATGCGTAACACCTTTTTTTTTTAAGACGAGACCTTTTTCCAAAATAAGCAATATTCTTCACGATGAGTAATAATGCATTTTATAAAAAACTTTATGTTATCTATAGATGCGTTGACGAGCCAAATTTCACAAATCTAAAATCTATCCACCCAGTGAACATGTGAATTTGTGTCGTGGATACATATTAGTGGTGTCCAATTATTGTGTGTGGAATTTCATAAAACAAAGTTAACACCCTTATCTAATACTCCCTTCGTTTTCTTTTAAATGTTCATTTAGCTTTTGTGTTTTGTTTTTTTTTAGATGTTCTTTTAGCTTTTTTTACACAAATTTTTCAATACTACCCCCTTTTAATATCCCTACAAAATCTCTCATTATCTAATTTATCATATGTAATTTAATCTAGCAAGGACTTATTTGTCTATTTCCCCTATTCCTTAATTTGTTTATCCAAGTTTAAATGAACATCTAAAAAAAAACGGAGGGAGTATTTCAGAATAAGATATTACAATCAGCAACAGGTACATGCAGTAACATGTGTGTATGGTGCATTATTTTTTATCACTATTAAGTACTCCCTCCATTAACAAAAAAAAATTACTTTACACTTGCAGGTGGAAATTAAAAAAATATGGCATGTACAAAAATACCTATGAATTTTTTTATTCTTATAATCTCAAAGTCCAATTTTCTCTTCAACAAATCTTTCATTACCATAAACATACATATATATATATATATATATATATATAAAAGTAGAATGAAAGGCTTTTATGTCATTTTACTTTTTCGCCTAAAAGTTTAACATTAATTTAGTAAGGTTTTGTCAATTTTGGTAAGTAATAATTTTCTTTTTTATTTTGTAAACTGCAAATAACTTTTTTATTTTAATCCGTCTTTTATACATAATATATCAAATTATTCATCCTTTCACGATCTTCAATTTGACATCTATATCAAATATATTAAATTTAAAAATAAATTATTTATTGATTAATTATTTTGGTAAGATTAGTTGAATTCGTTTAAACTACAAGAAATTTATTTATTTTATATGACATGAATTTCTGATATATTTTCTTTACCTAAGTTACGCCCGGGATAAAAATTATTGTTTAAATAATGAAACTCTTATTTTTTTAAGTTAAAGGACATATTAATATTTTACAACAATTAATTACTTACGTCTACTAATATACTCCCTTCGTTTCTTTTTAATTGATTTTTTAGAAAAAAGTAGAATAATTAAGAATTCAATTTTTTTCCAAATATATCCCCAGAAATCTCCTTTCTCTCTCACATCTGTCTCAAATCTAAGTTAAAAGGTAAGAAATATTTTAAGATTGACAGAGGACAAAATTGAGAGAAATTGTAAAAAATAGCTAAAACATCAATTAATTTGAAAATTCATTAAGAAGCCAAAAGATCAAATAAAAAAGAATGCAAGGAGTATATTTTTTTATAATAACAATGTTTGTTTGATTAGTCACGGAAGTATGAGAACTTAGAGTAAATGCATATTTATATATCATAATTATTATTCAGGTTATTCTTTTATTACTAATTCATATTTTCATAATATGTATTTTGATAAAGTTATTTTGTTAAGTAAGTTATACTTTGCAACCTAAATTAGGACATTTATTACATCTTTCAATTTTTTTTTTAGTTCTTTTTTACGTGACTAACCTCAACTATATTTTTTTTTACATTTTTTAATCTATAAAATACTTTGTCGCACTAACTTCTTCTTTTTCTTCTTCTTCTTCTTCTTCTTCTTCTTCTTATTATTATTATTATTATATTTTTTTTTTTAACTTTTTGCAACCTAAGCAATAATTTTTTCATTAATCAATTTTATATTTAGATAGATATAATATTTGCATTATAAATATAATATTTATTTGAATAAATTACAATACCAAATAAAATAGAAACATATTTAAGTATTTTTTAGAATTCACACACTTTAAATTGTTATTCGAATGAGTGAGTCTTGTGTGTGAACGGTCACACGTGTGTCGGAATACACTTTTACAGAAAATATTGATACTTTTACAGGAAAAAGTGATACTTTTACAGGAAAAAATGATACTTTTATTACATTGATATTTTACAGATAAAGGTGATACTTTTTCTACAAAAAATGATACTTTTTTTTTTGTTCAAAATAGGTGATATTTTTACAGATAAACGTGATACTTTTACCATAAAAAGTGATACTTTTTTCCGTCACACCGTGTGACGGTCGTGTGACGGTCACATACGAGTTTTTGCCTTTTCGAATTATGAATAAGTTTTGAATTTTATTTTGTTAATGTTAGGATTTATTTAGAAATATTTTGGGTATATTTGACATCATCAAGTAAAATATTATAAGTTGCAAATGAGAATCTAATTTTAGAAAGGAACAAGAAAATATTTATAGTTAGAACTTGAAAGTTTATGTAGATATATTACAAATCTACATATATATAAAAGTTATAAGAAAGTTAAGATCGTAAATTACATTTCCAACCATTATATTTTGTGTTATTTACGGTTATTTGTACAAATGCGAACTTTTGATTTTTTTTCCCCTCTTTCTAAAGGAGTACTTTTCCCAAATTTTAAATACAAATAGTACTTTGTATCATAACCATTTTTACATATTTATATATAAAATTAATTATTTTTTTATGATATTTAATTTAATATACATACCATATATATATATATATAAGTGTAATATTTCATAAAATAAAAGAAATTTTATATTGATTGGTTATTTGATTATATCTCAGTACGTATTGTACATGTTTATTGGTGTAAAATTTAGACTGTAAGAATTAGTTAAATATTCTTTTAAAAAATCAATTTTTTATAAATGCTTTAATTAATTAATTTATTGTATGTATCTTTATATCTTAATTATATTCGGTAAATTAATCTATATATATACTTATATACATATAAATATGCATATAAACATGCATTTTTGTCTAATTAAATAAAATGGAGCAAAATATGTAATAAAGAAAATTATTTTTCCCTCCAATTGCAAGTTGGACATTGTCAAGTGTATTATTCATGATTTGTCCCTAAAGAGTTGTTGTTGTACTATCACCATTCTGTTAGTCTGTTTCTTTCTCAACAACTTTTTTTTTTTTTTTTTCTAATCTATTTTTACACATAGTATATGAAATTAATATTTTTTTCACCTACTTTCAGTTGAAGTAAGTTTTGACTTTTTATTGTGAATTAGCCTATTTATAGTGGAAATTAAATTATAAAAAATGAATCAATTGACTATTTTTAACAATATGAGATTATTTATAAGAAAATTATAATTTTCTTATAAATTATTCAATTAATTTTTATTATTGTATAATTATTAATAAGTTGGCATGCTATTATATTTATGTTTATTTTAGCATATGTAATTAATGTGATTATAGTGGTTATTCTCATATAGTTACATTTGAGTTAAAAAAATAATTTTAATATATGTATTTTAGTTGTCCTATTTAATATTTATTTTGATTTTATTTTGTAACAATAATTTTTTTATAAATAATAAGTTTATATTCAATTCATAAATTTCACGGCAGAAACGGATTTTTACGTTATTTAAAATTTTACGTTATGATAATTCAAGATTTTGAATTATTTTATCGAGTATACAAGGTTTACATTTTAAAAAATAATATCACATAATATATAATTTTATTAAAATATACTATAATGTTAACATACCTCCATGCATCGCACGGGAGTAATATTAGTTATGAACAAAGACTACATAATTTAGACAATTATAATACTGAATAACTTCTTTCAATAAAAAAGTTTGTTCCCTAAAATAACTTTCTTATAAATGGTGGAAGTAGCAATCAATTTTTTGTCACCTTAAACTAACAAGGATCGATTGAGGAAAAAGATATTCCGTCAATATTATCTTATATTACAAATATATGATAATCTTCCTAAAAGAATATGATTGATTTTATTTGTAAAGTAACCAATAAAAAATAAAAGAAAATTGTGTCGGGTGATAGTATATTTGCACAATAAATGACGGAGGACTTAACGGCAGGTAAAACATAGAGACATTTTCCGTGTGAAAAGGGCCCCACTGATGCCGCGAAGCACACGGATTCCTGATTTTACTTGCTCTTTGAATTTGGGTCCCTCAGCTGAGCAACCGTTTTGGGTCCCACAGAGCGGAACCTAGTCGAACCTTCTTGCTCCGTTATAAGTATTGGCCCAACCCTGCGCTTCTTGCTGCTTAGCAAAACACACCGAATATCATTCTCTCCTTTCAACTTTCCCCCCAATAGAAGTTTTTCATCAAACATTTTCTCTTCTTTCAAAGCAAAAAAGCTCGCAAAACTTGAACGATCTCATTTATCTGTTGATATTCTGATTCCCGAGAACTTGTTTGCCGGACAGTTTAAGGTGAGTTTCTTAATTTTGGATTTATGTTTTTGATGTGGGTGCAGTGCGTGTTTTAATTTGGTACTTCTGTTCTACGCTAATTGTTTATAGCAACTTGATTTGTTTATTAGGCTTCGTCGTTTTCTTAATTAATGTTTTCATTGTTGGTCGTAATGTGTATCTTGGAGATTATATTAGTAGAAGGGAATTGAGCCTTCTCTAGCATTTAATTTATGATTTGAGTATATGAAGTTTGTTCGGCGGGTTTTCCTTAGTTTTCGAGCATGTTTATTCATGTTTTGGTAATTAATAACATTTATTGATTGATTTATTTACTTTTGTGGTTGTTGTATTTGTTTCATAGTGAATCGATGGAGCAATTTCCTAACCACGAGCTGGAGTATGTAGTTGATGACTACTATGATGTCACTGATTTCGAGGACAACGACGTTTCACCTAGAAGTGGAAGTATTTCCATGGATGATAACTCACCGGACTCTGATTTTGAGGATGACCTCGAACTGGTAATTCTAGTTCGTCTGGAGCTGTGAAAATAGCATATGCATATGTGGTTATTCTAGCTAACAGATGATTCATATTTCTTTCTCGGTTTGGATTATTTTGTAACAGAGCGATCCGAAGACTGACACATCGGCTTTTGAGGCCAAGAATGGCAAGGATATACAAGGCATTCCATGGGAAAGGCTCAATTTTACAAGAGAGGAGTACCGTGAATCCCGTTTGAAGCAATACAAGAACTACGAAAGCCTGGCTAGCTCACGTGAAGATCTTGAGAAGGTATCAGTCTATTGGATCATCTCTTCTGTCTTTCTTTTGCTTTTTGTGATTTTATTTGATATATTGGGGGTTTAAGTTTAGCGTTTGGCTATGTGACTGCTTGCACTATATCATGTCTTCTTTCAAAAAAAGATCTATTCTGTGGCAATCAGGTGTTTGTTTAATAGTATGTGTCAAATCACTTGATCCTGCTTTTGATCGTTTATGTGCTGCTACAAAAGGCCAGTAGAAGAATGTTAATAATAATTGACGATGCATATTCATGTTCCCACAAAATATTTTTTAATTCTTCTAACGTTTGTATCACATTATATAGATGAGTTCCCATCTTACTTTTGCCTAGTAAAAGATGTTTGTGATACTTAACAGAACTTTGTTAGGGTAATCAGCTGATTCTTTGAGTATCCCCAGTCTATTGCCCTTCTCACCTTTTAACAACGTTGAACTTGGATGGTTTATGCTAAATGATGGTTGTTATAAGAGAAAAAATATGTTTGAATTTACAGAGCTAATGAGGTGAATGGTCTATCTCACTGTGGTAGGAGACATGATAAGATTAGAAGAAAATTTTATATAATACCAAAGTTGATAAATACAGTTCTTTGGGTTGTGAGTAATCTATGAACTGAATTTATCATCTGATAGCCACTTCTTAAACATCCTAGTTTTTTCTTCAATTTGGGTATTTTCTTGTTATTTTTGTATAACTTTGTCGTGTAATTGCAAGTTTCCTTTAGTACTTTTTGCTGATTGTGTTGCTGTGGTCTTGTATCTTTTTGTCTTAGGAGTGCAAGAATGTGGAGAAAGGCCTCAACTTCTTTGATTTTCAGTTCAATACAAGGCTTGTCAAGTCTACGATAGTACATTTTCAGGTACATACGAGCTGTTTCTGCCATTTTATTTCCAGATAAATATTAATTTTGAGAAGTTTTTAAGTATTATACTGCTACTGTTTGTTCCTTTAACTTTGAGCAAATGGATGCAGTATGTTGGTTTTCATCTTTATTGATGGAGATTATCTATCTCTATGTTTTTGTTGCATCTGTTGTGGCCAATTCAAGTTACGGTCTAGCCATGGTTCTGCAGTGACTTAGCACTCCCTACTTTTAACTGATCCCTTTTTTTGCTAACTTTGCACTATCCCAAGCTCATCTGTCAATTTTACTATAGTAGTTTCATGCTACTTGATCTTCCGTGGATAATTGGATGGAATAGTAACACTGTGGTGTGTTCTGCTGACTTGTCGCTTCTTTGATATCTTAATTCTTTAGTTTTCAGCTGGCACAATAATGCAGTCCTTTTCGTATGCCACAGTCATCTATTAATGTGGCATTACAACGATATATCCATAGACGTATACCTAATTGATGTTTGAAGGGTAGAGCTTGACAGCTTGTGTGTTGTCTTCAAATCGAATCTGCTTGGTTCCTTATTCATTTGCTATCTAGTTAAGTTAATAGTAATCCAACACTTAACTTAAGCAGTACTATTCTAGATGTTAGTCGTATTGCATGGTAGGTCAGTAAAGTTGGAAATGGATCTTGTTCTGGCATACTTACTATTGAATTTGCTTGTTATTCATTCTAAAATGTCAATCATGGTGCTATCTTCCATCCCAAAGACCAGGTTTGTTTTATTGCTTCATTTTGAAAGAAATAACTCGGTGCATCTTAAAATAACTGCAGAGTCCATAATTTCTTTAGCTCCAGCCTCGTGGGAAAGTAGCCGCAGCTTGTTTAAATAGTTCAATTTTAATTATGATATTCTCTTCTCCCAGGTCACAAATCTGTGACTTTGGGCTTGTATTTACCAAATCCTTTCTGTGCAGATTGTGAATACTTACCAAGAGTCCGCATGAATAATTTTATGTTAGAAGATCATTTCTGGAAGGTACCATGTTGAATATTTGTTAGCAGGCCATGAAACCACAGAGTTTCTGAAGCCTACTTGTGATAATGGAAATTGGGGTGAGCATATAATTTGGTGTACCAAAAGTAGTAATGCATTGCTCTAGACTTGTTTAACCTCGAGAGGGGGAGAATACACAAGAGAAGGAAATGAGGGGAATATATGGAAACATGGAAAGGCAATGATGGAAAAATAGGTCACAAGTTATCTTGCCATTTATGTATATAGCCTATAGCGTCGAATGCATCATCTTCTCTTAGCTTCATAAGAAAGAATAGCATAATATAGCAAACCGAAACAAGAAGCAATTGTGTGTGTAATATAATGGATGCCCACATACATTATACTTTATACTTTATACTAGCAAGTATAGTGTATGTGCCTACATAAAACTGCTTCTTGTTTTGTTTTTCTATGGTCTTTCTTATGAAACTGAACAGAGGTGTTGCATTTGGTGCTACTTGGTTCGTACATCAGTGTGTGAGAAATTCTACCAGCAGCTTGTGAGGTAGTGGGACATGTTAATACAGGTCATATATTACCATTATTGTCTTTTCGATTTTCCATATGTTCCTCTTATCTCCTTCCCTTGGTGCATTTTCCAATTCTTAAAGAGTGCTATACAAGTCTAGGTTACTGAGTAGCTCTTGTTACTTTGTTGCTTTTGCTTTATTGGCATCTTACAGAAACACAATTTGATGAAAATCATGCATATAACAATAACATTCCTAACCTCTTCTTTTTCTACTTTTTTCCCTTTTTTTAATGATGCAATCTGACTGGTTGGGTTTTCTCTTGCATTTCGTGAGTTACTATTTTTGTTCTTCTCATAGTTGACCTCCACATCCCTGCTTAAATATTTGGTGATTGTTTTTGCACGAGGCTATTCACTTGAATGATCTGCTCTAGCACAGGACATCGATTATTAGTGGTTCTGTCACAAATTACATTTTGCTTTGCTTACTTTCCTTGTAATTATCCCATGGCTTCGCTTGCTGCTAATTTTTATTTCAGCCTTAGAAGCAGGGTTTGCCGTTTTAACTGAGCAGCTGGCGCATTAAGGGCACATTAGATATGGTATGATGGGGGACTAACTGTGCATTATATAGTTGTACTGATGTCTGTTGGTTGTCAGGATATTGTCTGATGATTGCTAGTCAGATTGCTTAATAGTTATTTGTGCTTGCATCAATAACTTTGGAACACACCCTTACAGGTTTGAGTTAACTGCATCACTTTTTTTTATCTGTTTATTGACTTCCTAACCCTACATATACTGGCCTTGCTTATGCAGCAAGTTAACCTATATAATATCATGAGATTGCATCAATTATAAATATTTTCTTGACTGGGATAGTAACATTTCTGTTTTGGTTGCATCAACTTTGTGAATTACGTGGGTTCTCTAGACCTCCCATGTGAAACTTGTTTCACTTCTTTGTCCTCTTTGTACCTTCTTCCTTTCTGGCAGCAGCTACTACTTTGGTTCCTTGCATCCCTAGTTATTTTTTTGCTTATCCACTGTGATTTTCATTTCCAATCTTTCAGTGCCTAGCCTTGTTAGCTCTTCATGCATCACCCCCAAAAGTGCTTAGAGGTTCTTTTGTGTTCATGCTGTGGGATAAACTAACCTTAGAGTCTTTCATTTTGCCTAACGGAGTCTGTTCTGTGCCATTTTCTGTTGTCACTATATCTATTATCTTATTTTACCTCGCTCGCTATTACTAAAGTAATGCCTTGCTCCACTTCCTCTAATTTCATTTCCATGTCTGCATCTCTTTCCCACAAGTGATGTTTTGTTATGGTAGTTATATGCCATCGTTTATGGGTTGTCCTTTTGTGTGGGCTTCTATTTGAATATTTTGTAACCACATTGATTTCATTTGCATTAGTGATCAACTGATATTTACTATGCGGCTAAAGTTTGTATATTTTTTCTTTTTGCCACATTTGTTTTTCCATTTCGTGGAATGGATGAACAGTCTGACTAACCTGCACAGTAATCTAACACACAAAAATGTCATTGAACTATTTTCTTGTTTAAGCACTTATTGAGCCAATGTTTTCACCATCTATCAATATGTTGATTTTTATCTAGGACCCAAAACTCCTGTATTTCTCTAGTTGTTTCACCAGAGTGGCTATTTTCTTCAAATATTTTGTATCATTGGCTTGGCATCCCGTCTAACTTGAAGCTTTCTCATTTCAGCTAAGGAATCTATTATGGGCAACCTCAAAACACGATGTGTATCTCACTCAAAACTACGCAGTAACGCACTGGTCCTCCCTTCGTAGGAAGGGTAAAGAAGTACTTAACGTGGCTAAGCCCATCGTCCCTACCCTGGTATGTTCCCTTAAACATTTTTCTCGTACCTGAACACATTATGAGCTTGTAGTATTTGACACACATTGATCTTTTTACAGAAGTATCCCGGATGTTTAGCTCAGCCACTTTCCAGAGTCCAGATTAGTACTATGGCTGTGAAGGACAATCTAATGGTACTTGGTGGCTTCCAGGGAGAGGTCATTTGCAAGGTATAACTTGCTATGATATATTTTCTGAAGGAAAAGCATTGCTGAAAGTTGGCCTTCTCCTTATTATTAGTTAGCTGACTTTCTGATTTCCTGTTTGCTTCGCGGTATGTACATGCAGTATATAAACCAACCGGGTGTTGCCTTCTGCACAAAACTAGCATCTGATGAAAATGCCATTACAAATTCCGTGGACATATATCATAACAACAGGTAAAAAGCCCGGGTTTGAATATGGATGAGTAGATTGGATTTGACTATGATTCATTGATCCGTTCTGCTCTACTCACTTGACTTTTTTATCCTACAGTGGTTCAGTGAGGGTTATTGCAGCAAACAATGATGCTCAAGTCAGGATTTTGGATGCTACAAATTTTGCTTCCCTTAACCGTTTCACGTTCCCCTGGTCTGTGAATGTAAGTGTACTAAACATATTGTTACACGATCACTTTTTCTTAAGAAAATATCTTAATGGTATTGATACTTAAAACATCTTATTGATATTGATACTTTCTGCCATGACAGAATATATCTGCCAATCCAGATGGAAAGTTGCTTGCAGTCCTCGGAGACAGTGCTGAATGCTTAATCGCTGATGCACAATCGGGAAAGGTCAGTCATCTTACCGAAATCTCATAGGTCTTGTACCCTTTTTCTGTTGTTTAAATATATAATTACATCTCACCAATGAGTGATGGGTGTTCACGAGCATAGATAAACTTCCATTGGGGTGCACTAGGCGTACGATAGTATTATCTGTTCGACTTCTTATAAGTGATGTGGTACAGGTTCTAAGCAACCTAAAGGGACACTTAGACTACTCGTTCGCATCAGCTTGGCACCCAGATGGTCGAATCCTTGCCACAGGAAACCAGGATACAACGTGCCGATTGTGGGACATAAGAAATCTGTCTGAGTCACTAGACGTACTCAGGGGAAGGATGGGTGCGATCCGAGCTATTAGGTTCTCATCGGACGGGCGGTTCATGGCCATGGCTGAGCCAGCTGACTTCGTTCATGTGTTTGACACACGGTCTGACTATGCAATGGCGCAAGAGATTGATTTGTTTGGGGAGATTGCTGGGATCTCCTTCAGCCCGGACGCCGATGCGTTATTCGTGGGTGTTTCAGACCGAACATATGGGAGTTTGCTGGAGTTCAACCGGAGAAGTTACGACCGTTATCTGGACTGCATATTTTAGTTGAATTGTGTTGAGTGACCTTGTTCTTGTGGTGTTAATATGAGAACAGTCTAGACTTCCGGTGCTCATGGCTGCTTCGCATGAGTTGTTTTCTGTGATCTTTTACTACGCGGAAGAAGGATGAAATTTTGCAGGTGTAAATGTAAATTGGTCTGTAAATTAGAGCAGCATGTGTTACTATTTTCTGAACTCTTTCAAGGTTCATATAGTGTGATTATAAAAAAAAGAAAATATGTATGCCTGTGCGGTGTGATTATCCTTTTTTTTTTTGGGAGAGTATGTGGTGTAATCCTCTACAGTAAAAGTTACAATACCAACATAAGTTTAACCGGCAACAAGAAGATACGTAGTACTTTGGATGCAAAGGGAAAAACCAAGTCACTTTCTAGTTGCCGTGTGTTAATCGTTTTCTTGCCGACATGCAATTTGGGTTGACCAAATAACTAATGTTGCCACATACTACGCAGAATTTGTGTCATCGAAACTGAGAAGTCAAATGCCATGTAATCCTGGGTCCTCTCTATTTTTCTCTCTTTTGTGTGTGTAACCGATACAGACGTGTTTCAACGGCTCCGAAAATTGGTTGAGAACCGAACGGGAGAGTATATGGTTCGGAAATAGTTTATCCAGGTATGGTTTTAATCGGAACCGAAACTGTATATTGTATGGTCTAATTCTAGTTTCACCTTTTATGAAACAATAATCGACGGTTCAAATCATTACCAGCGGTTTCAGTTAAAACTTGAAAGCAACCGGTTTTTTACTACTTTTCTACTTTCTTATATATTTTCAATAGATACACAAAATTTATTCACTCTCAAAATTTAATATTTACGATATAGTTATGGGTAATTCTTCTATGCAACCGTTGCACCTATGTAACTGTAGGGTATTTTTATCATTTTAAGTGTTGTACGGGGACTCATTATTATTTTTAATAATTTGAATCCACCCATTATTGTTTTTTAATAATTCGAATCGAGGACCTCTGAAAAAGGGGATGTCCCGACGGAGGTGGACATGCCTGTTGGGGTCGACGGCGGCGGCGCTGTTGGAGGAAGCCTTGCTCTCATTCGACATGGTCGTCTATGTGAGGGGGTGAAGATGGATTGATGTAAAACGGCAATATGTTGCACAAAAGCAAAAAGAAAAATTTGTTTGAAAAGTTTGGCTAGTGGAGGATTATTTTCGAAACAGAGGGAGATAGAGTGTTGAACTTGGTTTTCATAAAAGTTTTTTGGGGACTTGTAATAACTTATGGGAAAGTGGAGAGAATGATTGACATTTCAGCCCTTTATCCCTTTTTAAATTATTCGAACTAAATGAACGTTCAGATCGAAATTGAATAAATCTAACAATTAAAAAAAAAGAGTTGTATGGATGCAACAGTTGCGCAGAAGTTGGTCTCTATAGTTATATATTACCAAAAAACAAATGAAAACTATCGAGAAAAGTTAAAAGATAAATAGAAAAAATTATATAAACAAACTATCCGAACTAACAGTTACGATGTGAACTGTCGGTTCAAAATTGTATCTAAAATTTTTTGAACACCACGACCAAGTATCAGTGAGGAGTAAATCTATAGAGCAAACTGCAAAGTATTCTAATATATTTGTCAATGTTGAGGTACGCGATAGTTCAGTGGGACTGGGACCTGGTTGGATTGAAGAAACAGAAAGTAGTTAAATAGGGAGAAATAAAATAAAATAAATATATATATATATATATATATATATATATATATATATATATAAACAATCAATAAAAACTTAGCGCTTTACCGAGATTTTTTTTTTTTATAATAGACAGAATTGTTTAACAGGTACATAGTCTTACGTAGTGCACTTGGTGGGTTAGTTTAAAATAGCTACACTCAACTCTATCTAGTATGGAGATCAGATTATACCGTTGTGAATATATCTTGTCCACAAAAATAAATATGGTAACCTAGGTGCACACGATTCTTCATCAACTAGTTGAATGAATAGTTAGTAGAGAACAAATTTGACTGACTTATTAATCAACATCTTTGATTTTATAGTATGACGAATATAATTATATTTTTCTAGTAGGGTTATCAGTTGAGTAAATTATCGAGACTTTTCAATAATTTGACTAATACTCTCGCAAAGAGAGGAAAAATTATAAAATAATCTATTGTAGACTAGCATTGACATCTACTATTATGTTTTATCAGGCTTCATTGCTATGCTTAAGTTGATCTTTCTCTAATCTCCTTCGATCAATCTCGTAAAAATTACTAGATGCTAGTCGGATAACTAATGAAATTTTAGTGACTAAGGGGGACCAAGTGGGATATGGACGTGGTTAGATGGGGCAGGAAAAAAATTATAGGCAATTAATGAAAGCTTAGTACCTATACGACAGACTAGTACAAATTAGCTAACGATTTTTACGATAAAGCCTGTGATGAATTAAATCTTGATTTTTATCTCTTAAAGATGATACGATTTATGGGTTGTGTCCAAAATCTTCTACTACCTCCGTCCCAGCTTAACCTGCCTACTTGCCATTTTAGTTTGTCCCACCTTAACCTGCCTATCCCATAAATAGCAAATTTTTCTCACAATCTCCACCCTCAAAATCTTCATTCTCAATCTCCACCTTTAAAAAAGTCAAAGATTCCACAAAATCTGCTTTTTCTTAATCCCTGTTTCCGATCAACCTAGGCAGGTTAAGCCGGGACGGAGGGAGTAACTCATACCAACTTGGTTGTCTGTTGTAATTGATGTAACATCTTCGGTTCAAAACAAAAATCACCTCTTAAAAGGAAATCAAATTTTTTGTTCAAAGAAAATGAAAGGAAAGAAAAAAAGAGTTTGGAGCTATTAACAGCTCACTTTTTTTTTTTTTTTTTTTTTTTTCTAAATACAAATCAAAAGAAATTATTTCGTTACTTTTTTAGAACCAATATAATTGTGTCGGTTACATTAGTTGAATATATTTTGAGGTGTTCAGGTGGTGAATTCGAGCATTTCATTTTTATGTTTTAAGAATATTTATTCATATTAATCAAACACTAAAATAAACTATAATATATTAATATACTTAGAAAAATTGAGATGTTAGCTAAAGGCCCAAGTGGCTCGCTTTTGCGCAAATTGGGATATGTATAGCCCAATAGTAGGGGATTCGTTTTCCGATAACGTCAATCAATTTCGTGTAGCATTTATAATCAATTCCTACTTAATTTAAATAAGGAAATCTTTGCGATTGCTTTACATTAATTGCTTAAATTTAAAAATTATGAAAAAAATTATTTAAAGATATGTAGTATTTGTAATAAGAAACGATTTTTTTCCTAAAACGGCAATAATAAGTGATTTAGACAAAAAATATATATTACTCTCTCCGTTCCATATTAATTGACGTTTTAGGATGAAAGGGAAGAATTAAGGATTGAATATTTTGACAAATATACCATCAACTAAAGATTTAACCAAATCAAAATCTCTGTGATAAATTGAAAAGTAGACATATTTTAGGATTGAGTCAAGGGAGAAAATTGGTAGAATTGATGAAAAAATGTGTAAAACGTCAATTAATTGAAAAGGGAAAAACATCATAAAATATCAATTAATATGGAATGAAGGAAATATATTATTTGGAGAAAATAATTTAATGTAAATGTTGTATGTAGAAACTAAAAGGACATGTAATAACATGCTTTTAGTTTCTCTTTAAAATAAGTCATTATGAATTACTATTAAAGCAAAAGTAAGTATTTAAAATACTAAAATCGATTTTTTTAAGCTAAAAATCTAAGGGCGTGTATTTATCACTTGACCCAATTCATTAAGGTCTAAGCCAATCGGTTCTTGTTTCCTCTGTAGTTGTTGACAATATATTTACACACATCACATCTCCTTTTACACTAAAAATAAATCTCAGTTGAATCTCTAACCAACAAAAAAAACAAAACACCTACTTATTTAACTCAACCTTTTTTTTGCACTTTATTTCCCACCGATTCGGATTTTCTACCACATTTGATATAACATCTTCTACAACATATTATACTAATCATGACACGTAATCACTTATGATGTATTGGTGATGTCATCAGATACACGTATTATGTGTAGATTAAAATATAGTAAAAAATATTATATTATATGAAGTAAAAGATCCAAAATGATTTTCCCCAACTTACAGTACTCCAACCTTCTTCAACTTTAAATAATCACAGCCTTAGAAGTGTTTATATTAAGAAAAGCAAACACTGCCTAAGAATCTTTGAACAAATTATCTTGAGCAACTTTGAGATGACTTTGATTGAACAGCCATGAAAATGACCACCAGGTTGCTTGTGTTGTGTCTCCTCCCACAAAGCCGGTCGTAATGATCGAACTATAACAATCGGCAATATGAACATGGTTTTTCTTCATAAAATAAAAGGATAAAAATTATACTCCTCATTAATCGCTTTAAAATTTATGCGAAAGATCAAGAATTATTGAAATGAACAAATATATCTCTATCCAATCTATTTCTTTTACCCCAAATCTTCTCTTCTTCTTCTCCTTTTTTCTTCTTAGTAAATCTTTCGATGTCTAAATTAGACTCAACTAAATTAAGTTGAACTAGAGAGCATTCTCAACTAAGTCATGACAAAATTATAAGATTTTAAAGAGATTTATCTAGATCTGTCTAAGAATAATATAAATAGGGGTGGGGGAAAATACCAAAATACTGCGCGTACCGTATCGAAAAAATGAAAATTTTCGGTAATTTTTGGTACAGTCAAAATTTTCGATACGGTACACTACAACAAAAGAAGTCTTTTGCATAAGACTTTTTGACACCACAATTGTGGTCACTAATAATAAGTTATTTGTGACCACTTGTTGTCACAAATCTCTCTACAAATTATTTGAGACAACTTTAAGACTACTTTTAGAGACAACTAGTTGTTGTAAAAAATATTTGAGACGCATTTGAGACCACTTTTGTGGTCACAAATATATTATTTGCGACCGAGTTATTGAGACGACAATAAAGTTGTGACAAATACTCATAGGTTGTGACAAATACTCATTATTTGAGACCACTTTGCTTAAGTTGTGGCAAATACTCATTATTTGAGACCGTTTTTTTGTGGTCTCAAAAGACCCTTATCCTTGTAGTGGTATGACACTGTACTGAAAATTTATGTACGGTAACGATATGATAATAAAAAAATTATGGTATTTCGTTATATACAACTGAAAATAATGAAACTTGCTTACATTCTTTATTGATTGTAATGTGTATTTATACAATATAGTAGCTGCTTAATGCTTATAACTTACTCTTCAAGATTGATAACTGCTGCCAAGTTACTTAGCTAACCAAAACTAACTAAATTATTGTTGTAACCTGTTAGGAAAGTACCCGTGGTCCGAAGGGCTCAGAACACCTTGAGCCCGTTCCAATCAATCCTTATGGTAGTGTGATAAAGATGCCCCAATCAGAGATTCACATCACAAAGAAGAATCCCGAACCCAAACCCGGTTACTCCCCTCACTCTTGCACTCAACCCTTTTGGACAGAACTCACTTAGAGAAAGAGGGATGAAGAAGATGAAGGCTGAATAATTCAGGAAGAATGGATTAATCATCTCACACAGAGAATCCATTCTTAAGGAAGAAGAGGAACAGAAAACCAAGAATACCGTGTATTGGGAATGCAGGTATAATAAAGAAGAAGGCGGACCGGTGAAGAGGAAAGGGGGCAGCCTTGTTGGGTTTGGGTTGGGCCAGGGGGAAATAGGAAAGGGCAGCCCAAAATTAATTGGGCCTATTCCCAACAAATCTCCACCTTAGGCACAATTATCAACACTACTGATCGAACATGGAACGGAGGATTCATCATCGCCCAAAAGCACACCTGCATACACAAACACAAAGTTAAGACAGGATAACAGAAGGAAGCACAAAGCACAATAAGTCACAAAGCACAAAGCACAATAAGTCACAAAGACCGTCACAAAGACATATATACCAAAAAATTACAGTCACAAAGACATAGTCATGACACAGAGTCAAAAAATAAGACAGAAGAACTCATTTAATCAGGCAATACAAAATTCAAGATTTTCATGCATGAGAGAAACTTGAGCCCGTTTCCGATCGAATAATGACAGCAGCGAATTTGGAGCCCAATGGGTGATTTCCACACAAAGTAGAAATCCAACCCAAACCCCGGTAACTCCCACACTCTTCTCTAGCACTCAACCCACCCGACCCACAAAAGGGAACAAGGAAGACGTAGACGAAGAAAAGGGACGTTTAATGGTGGCAGAGAGACTCACACACACACAAAAGTGTATCACTCTTATTCTGCTACACACCCTCACAAGAAGAAGTGGCTCCATTCTTATAGAAAAGAATGGAGCAGAAAACAAAGGTTGATTGAACGTAAATCAAAGAGACTCAAACGAGGGGATGAATCTGGTGGGGGTAATCAAAGAGTTGGGGCTGCCATTTGGGTTTGGGCTTGGGGTTAATTGAGCTTATCAGAATTGGGCCTAAATAAATCAACAATCTCCACCTTGGGCCCAATTCACTTACGCTGTCGATCGATCACGGAAACGGAGGAATCATCATTGCCAAACTCCCGTACACAAAGTACAGGAGATAACAAGCACAAAGCATGTTATTTTTCACCAAGGGAAAGACACACAGCCAGTCGACACAAAGTCGAAAATGACACAAAGTCAAATGCACAAGCATACAACAGACACAAAGTCAAGTGCACAAAGCATAAGATAGACACAACGTCTAATGCACAAAGCATACGGTAGACACAAAGTCGAGCGCACAAAGCATACGGTAGACACAAAGTCGAGCGCACAAAGCATACGGTAGACATAAAGTCGAACGCTCAAAGCATAAGGATAGACACAAAGTCAAAATGCACAAAGCATAGGATAGACACAAAGTCAACATGGTATGACACATAGTCAAGAGCATGACACTCAGTCAAGTGAGTCAAGGGAATGACACTCAGTCAAGGGAATGACACTCAGTCAAAAGGTGACACAAAGTCCATAATGACACAAGGTCAAAAAACAGATACACAGACAAGAAACATGACACACTGTAAAAAAACAGATAAATCTGATTGCTCCACCTCGAAAAGAGCAGGGTCAGACTCGGTTACCGAAAAGACAACACCGTTTGTCTCATCCCCCGAAGCCTTATTAGCTTGTTCTTTCTGTTTCTCAGGACATTCTTTTATAAAATGACCAGTTTCACCGCAGTTATAACACTTTTTGGGCCTAGACTTAGACCAATTGCGGTTTTCTTTCTTCTTTTTCAGGTTATTGTGAGATTGACCATTTCTGTCTTTATCTCTCCCTCTCACATGCATAACCTCACCATGATTTTCCCTACCCGAATTAGTTCTTAAATCCATCTCCTTGCTTTTTAAGCCACTTATCACAGTTTCAAGGCTAACCTGATCTCTACCATATTTAATAGCAGATTTTACATCACTATATGTATCAGGAATGGCATTTAAGAGCACAATCGGGGTATAGTCATCAATGTTTTTATCACCCGTTTTCTTAATATCTTGAATCAGTTTTGTAAAAACATCAAGATTCTCTTCTATGTCTTTATTCAAATCAAGTTTGAACCGGAAAATTTTTTCAAGCAAAAACATTTTACTAGGCAACGAAGTCTCAGTATACAGTTCTTGCAATTTTTCCCACAACCCTTTGGCAGTATTCTGATCACTAACCTTTCTTAACACCGAGTCAGAAAGGTTAAGGATAATGGATGAGTACGCAAGCTCATCCATTTCAGCCTTTTTCTCGTCAGAATCAGACTCAGAAAATTGTAAGCTGATACACTTGTACACACGCTGTTGTACAAGAATACCCCTCATTTTCTGTTGCCAAATGCAAAAGTCTGAACGTCCGTCAAACGGAGCCAGACTAAAAACAGACATAGGACTCATCACAAAATCACACAGATTTAAGAGGATAGAACAATCAAGGATTTCCCAGTTCTCAACACTGATTAATCAGTGGAGCAGGGGGTCACTTGATAACCTCCAGAAAACGAGCAAGCAATCACAAAGAATGCAAAAACTAATCACAAAGATCAGAATGAAAGCGGAAGCAATTAATCACAAAGATAATCCTAAGCTACCAGCACGTAAAGTCAATCCTATCCGTTCACAAACGGCAGCTACGAAAGCAGTAAAAGACCTATCCGTTCCCAAACGGTGGCTAAGGGATCAAGCCAATTTACCCGAGCGGGTCCTCACTGGGAGGAGAACCCGACTTACCTGTACTGGAGAGGGACTCGGCTCACGTCGGGCAAAGGCGCGACGGGAGGGCAGCCAAGGGGGCTGGGTAGCTGGATTTTGGATTCTAGACCTCGGCCAGCTGATCTCGGCCGAGAAGAGAAGGAGTCTCGGTCGAGAAAAGATTACAGACGATTCTGTAACTGGATCCGGGAGACACGTCTCGGCCGAGAAGAAGAAGAGGTCTCGGCCGAGATTGTTGTACAGCAAGAATCTCCCTTTTTTCGCGAAGACCCGTCTCGGCCGAGAAGAGATATGAGTCTCGGCCGAGATGATGATTTAGTCACAAAGACTGGGTTTGCTGGACGCCCGTCTCGGCCGAGAAAATGGTGAGTCTCGGCCGAGATTCAATCTTCGGCAGAAAAACTGAGAAGATGGACAGTCTTCGAAATTCGCCGGAAAACCCTTCAATCCCACGGAGGGATTTTACACACCGACGAGACAGCAGGCCTCTAGAGTCCCGTCTCGGCCGAGAATGAGAATGAGATTCGGCCGAGATTTGAAAAACCGTCACACAGACAGACTTGCTGGACACTCGTCTCGGCCGAGAAGTGGATGAGTCTCGGCCGAGATGGATTTTCGGCAGTGAAAAGACAGCGATGGCAAACAGCCCTTCTTTTCGCCGGAAACCTCCAAAATCCCACGAAGGAATTTACACACACCAACGAGACCACGGTTATAACAACCGTGGCTCTGATACCACTGTTAGGAAAGTACCCGTGGTCCGAAGGGCTCAGAACACCTTGAGCCCGTTCCAATCAATCCTTATGGTAGTGTGATAAAGATGCCCCAATCAGAGATTCACATCACAAAGAAGAATCCCGAACCCAAACCCGGTTACTCCCCTCACTCTTGCACTCAACCCTTTTGGACAGAACTCACTTAGAGAAAGAGGGATGAAGAAGATGAAGGCTGAATAATTCAGGAAGAATGGATTAATCATCTCACACAGAGAATCCATTCTTAAGGAAGAAGAGGAACAGAAAACCAAGAATACCGTGTATTGGGAATGCAGGTATAATAAAGAAGAAGGCGGACCGGTGAAGAGGAAAGGGGGCAGCCTTGTTGGGTTTGGGTTGGGCCAGGGGGAAATAGGAAAGGGCAGCCCAAAATTAATTGGGCCTATTCCCAACATAACCAGCTCTCTGTAACTAACTCTTAGCTCTCTTATTTGTGTGTTTGTTGAGCTAAGTTTGATAGACGTTTATACTCCAAATACGCCCCTTTCAAAAGTAGTTGGGATGTGCTTTGAACTCTTTCCAAGTTGTCCTCCTGAGATGGTTCCAGGTTGCTTACAACTGCTGCTGACATTTGCGTGAAGAAATACAGATCAATGTTTAAACTTTCCATTGATTCCCCTTGTCAAACTAAGGGCTCTTCTTTCAGACTGCCTTCTTGAACTTATTTAGTTAGTTGTCTTTTGTTCAGATGAAGCATGAGCTAGCTGATATTCCACCTCTATTACAGACTCAATGAAACTAAACAATACAAGATACACCTATCTCTATTACAGACTCAATAAGACTAAAAAATACAAAACATACCTATCTCTATTACAAAGACACCTATCTTTATCACAAACTCAATACAATACAACTGCCTAACTATTGTTACAGTCTCAATAAGACACTTATAGTAGACTAACAGACTTAAAGTATGTAAAACTTAAGAAAAGATAATTGATCTCTTGAATTCTAGTGGGATACTAAGAGAGAACTTAAAACGCAGTAGCTCATCTATGAATAGACAAAAGGCTTTGTAAAGATGTTTGCTAACTGATCCTCTGTGGCTAAGTGTCTCACTTCAATCTCCTGTTGCTAAACCTTTTCTCTCACAAAGTGCACATCAATTTCAATGTGTTTTGTCTTGCTATGAAATACTGGATTGGAAACCAAGGATATGGATCCCATGTTGTCACACCAGGCAATGGAAGGAGTATTCACAGTCAAGCCAAGTTCATTGAAAACTGACTTAATCTAGACCAAGTCAGTTGTAACAGCTGCTAAGGATCTGCATAAAATTTTGTGCTGCTTCTTGCCACAACATTTTGTTTCTTGGAGCTCTATGATCAAGTTAGAGCCTAACAATACACGTAAGCCACCTGTAGATCTTCTGTCATCTAAAGAACCTGCCCAGTCTGCATCTGTAAAACATTATACAGACTCGAAAAAGCTTTGAAAATCAAGCAAGAGCAGCAGTCCCTTTGACATATCTTAAGACCCTCTTGTAGGCACTCTAATGATTAATTCTAGGAGCTTTGAGAAATTAAGAAAGCTTGTTAACTATAAAAGCCAAATCAGGTCTTATTAGTATGAGATATTGCAAAGAACCAACATTGCTCCTATAACGAGATGGGGAGAAGGTCACTGTCATTGAGAGACAACTTTTGAGTAGAATTGTAGGGTGTGGGACTTGGTTTGTAGTCAATCAAGTTTGTGTCAGTTAGAAGATCAACAACATACTTGTGTTGATTAAAAACTATAGAATCTTTGGTTCTGTGAACTTCAAGTCCTAAGAAATACTGCACTTCTCCCATTGTCTTGAGACCAAACTTTGACTTTAGAGTAGTGATTATTTGTTGTATATATTGAGGATGATCACTAGTTTCAATATATCATCAACATATGCTAGCAACAATAGAAGTTAGGTTCCAAGTTTTTGATAAAACAATGAAGTATTACTAACAGAATCTTTTATACCTAGAGTTAACAAAAAAAACTTTCAAAGTGTCTGTCCAAGATCTTGGTGCTTGCTTTAGACCAGAGTGATTTTATTAGTTTACTGACATGATTAGGATGATCCTTATCTATAGGCCCTTAGGTTGACTCATAAATGCTGTTTCTTTTAGTGTACCATGCAAGAAAGCATTGTTTATGTTAATCTGTTGGACAGACCACCCTCTAGTGATTGCCAAGGACAAAACAACTCTTATTGTTATAGGTTTCACAACTGGACTATAGGTTTCAAAGTAATCTATTCTAGGTGTTTGTTTGTTACAAACCTAGTTTTGTACCCCTCTGAAAACCCAGTTGTTTAGAACAACTTTCATATCGTCATGCCTTGGTACAAGAATCCATGTATTGTTCTCTTGGAGTGTTGAAAACTCAGCTTCCATAGCGAAGTTCTAGTCGGGATTAGATAGAGCTTGAGATACAGATAAAGGTCCTAGAGGATTGGTCTGAATAAGATACATTTTGGGTTTGAAAATACCAAGTTTGGACCGAGTTACCATGTGATGATGGTTGTACTAAATAATGGGTGTATGAGCTCTGTCAAAAAGAGCTGTTAAGAGAAACAAGAGCTAACTGTTGCTGTGTTTGATGAGAAGAAGATGTGGAAGCAAACTGATCAACACTAGAATGTGAGATGTTAGAAGTATTTTCATGTAAAGCTTGTTGATTGTGATCTACATAGTGAGCATCAGTAGTAGTTCCACTGTTCTGATCAGAGACTACAAGATGTAGCAGAGGATTTAACTCATTAGGTTAAGGAAGTAGAGACAAAAATGAATTTTGACTGGCAATAGTGCACTTAGGGACAATTTTATCAAAACATTCTTTAAAAGCCATTGTCCTGCTTATGTACATTCTACCAGAAACATCCAAACACCTGTATTCCTTGTGAAACACACTATAGTCTAAAAAACAAGCACTTGGCAGATCTGAAATAGGTTTATGATTACTATAAGGCTTGAAATAAGGAAAACAAATACAACCAAAAACCTCGAAGAAAGTGTAGTCTGGATTTTTATCTGATATACGTAGTGTATGCATGCATTTAGGTCAATTTATACGAGTAATTTGGCAGTGTTAGCATAAAAATTCGGTTGTTTTGTGTTATATTTGATTTTCTTGAGCCCAATGACGTGTTTGCTCGTTTTGTAGCAAAAGTTATAATTATAAGGTCCAAAGTCCATTAAGATGAATGTGACGAAGAAAAGAGCAAGAAAAGAGATGAAACGGTGAAAATAGTGGAATGCAACATTAAATCCTATCCTAACACGTCTTCCATATTTTGCCCATATCTAGAGATCTACAAGTCTAAATGAGGTGAAATTGGTGGCATTGGAAAGCTAGTTCAAAGGGCTACAACTTTGCCAGAAATAGCCAAATCCTACTTCAGACCGGAAGATCTAAAAAAATAGCTTTGAAGTTGGAGAAGTAGTGCAGTTTCAGCCTATTACTTGGTCCCTAAGTCAATAATGCATTTTGAGCGAGATTTTCCCATTCCAATTTAGATTTTCTCCATCTTTATCCTAGTTATGCACTCCTATAAATAACCTGAGGCTCTTACATTAATTCATCTTTTACTATTGGAAACTGACAGAGGTTTTCCTAACCCTAATTTATCGAAAGTATACGGTGTAGGTGTCGGTAGTAGTAGTCAAAGTCGATCCATGGAGACTGACTTTAAATGTTAGTTCAATACTCTGATTAATCTTAGACTCTCCTTACTAGACTCTGAATTTGTAGAGATTGATATAAATTCTAAACCTAAGTTGCATAAAAGTAATAAATAAGCCACGAGCAACTTGGAAAACAGAGATTGAATGATTAAGAACGACTCAGATTTATTAAAGCGTATCCTAGGGTATAGATTTCAATTACGATCCTGATGTATGATTTAACCTAAAATTTTAGACTTTAAAACCAAGTTTAGTGTTTATTAGACGATACTCAAGTAAAACTAACCCTCCTCCCGAAGTGATTAGGTTGTTGATCTACTAGACTTAGTCACCTTTCCAAGTCGACTAAACCTAAAGACTCCCAAAAGACCCTTAACCCAATTATGCTATGTGTTGTATGTCTATTAACAATTCCCTCCTCCCAGAGCATAACTATTAAGCATGTAGATTTTACTTAAGTGATCAATTCAAATTAAATCACAAGAAGAAAACAAACACATAGATAAACACACAAATTGGAGTCTAGAATTAAATGGTAAAAATCAATACATCATTCTTCGTCACCTACTTTCTACCGCTATAACACATACGTGTTTAGCTATGCATAATTGTATTCAAATCACAGACATTCATAAACAAATGTCATTGAAAATTAAATACAAAGGAAAAAACAAACTAAACCCGAATCTTCTACCACTGATCTTCGTCTTGTCACCCCTTGATCTTCAATCCTTGCTTCCAAGCTTTTTCGAGTATTTAGAGTATGTAATTATATGAGATTGTCCCTTAAAACTCGAGCTTGGGGTCCTTTTTATAGCGTTGGGGATGAATCTTGAGAGATATCGGGCTAAAATCCTCTTTTGATTAGGATTTGGACATCAAAATTGACAAGGAAACACGGCAACATTCATGCATGGTGCGGTTGTGTTGAACCTAACCCAAAAAATGCTTAAAACGAGTAATTTTGGCGCGGCCGTGTAGGGTTTGTCGCGACCGCGTGCCGGATGCCCAGGCAGTTCTCTGGATTAATTCTTGTAATTGATTGATAAGTGGAGTGGATTGAGGTGTATAGAACCTCCGTGGATGTAGATCACATTGATCGAACCAGTAATATCCCTGAGTTCATCATTTTCTATTCCTGTTTGTTGTTCGGTTTCTTGTGGCTGAGTTTCTTGCTGATTTTCATTATTTACTGTTTGTGTATTGGTTGTGTGTGAGAAGAACTGATTCATAACAAAAGGTTTAAGTTTGGGGGATTTTGGTACACGCGTTTACTTATGCACTTTAAGTCTGTTTAGGTGTTAAATTGTAAAGTTTGCGTGTACAATTGATCATTTTTAGCTTGTTTTATATCCTTGAATCGTTTGACGCTTGTGGTTTCATTTTGAGCTAAATAGGCGATTAAGGCCGAGTATTTATACTCGGCCTGTACGACGAAAGAACGAAGTTCGGGGAGTCAAATGAAGAAAAATGTAGAAAAAGCAAGGAAAAGAGTACCGCGACCGCGGCCAAACTAAAGTAAACAAGCCAAAAAACGTTGTTGAAGTGGTGCGGCCGCGGCCACGGCGTGATCCTTGATGAGAAGCGGGCGCGGGCACGGCTATACGTCGCGGTCGCGGCCTTTTAAGTCGGCCACTTATTCCTTGGGCCATAAGACTTCCGATTTGGAGCCAAAATCAGCCCAACTTGACCTCCTCTATATAAAGAGATCCCAGTATCCGAAAATTGGAGACTTTACCTGGCGAGAGAGCGATATTGGGAGGATTCCAAAGGAGACGAGCAATCAAGATCGACAGTTTTCAAGTTTTTCATTCCTTTTAGTTATTTCGATTATGTACTTTCAATTTAATTTGTCTTTTGTCACTGTCATGAGCGGCTAGTAGTTATTTCAGTTCTTAATCGAGTCGAACCTTAGTTTTATTACCTTGTGATTTTTATAGTGATTGTTAAACAATTGATTACTTTGAAATGGTCTTATGCTATTTGATTGTCTTTCAATGCTTATGTGATATTGTGCTAGATTGATCACCTAGGATATTAATTGCATAAGTCACGCTAGGTTATAATCGTAATCCGTAATTGTTACGAACCTATAGCCACTTAGTAGCAAATAGTGAGTGATATCGCTAGGGTAGCATATAGCTTGATCTGAATGGGTCCGAGCTTACGAGGTCCACACCGTGTCTATCCTGTTATCCTAGTACTCTAGGCGTACGATTAATGAGATCCAGAGAGCTTATTCTGAGATCACTCAACTGGATAGACTAACCAAAGAACTTGTTTTGGTTAGTTAAACATAAGGGATAACAAGGTTAGCAGAGCTTGTTGCTAATCTCGAGGTAGGAGTTTTGAGGTTTAAATTGGTTAACAGTTACATCTATCATAGGGTAGTATAACTAAGGGGAGATAAGATTAAGGGCTGGGATTCGTTAATTCATAAGTAGAATATTTTCATAAGTAATTGTTTAATTTCTATTTTAGCTTGTTAGTTAATTGAAAATCAACTAAAAAACCCCCATTACTCACATATATATATATATATATATATATATATATATATATATTTATTTATAAATTGCTAGTATTAGGATTCATATCAACACTTTAATTCTTTCTGCTCCCTGTGGGACCGACCCTACTTATCACTTCTACAAGCTAGAAGGGTAGCTAGGTATAACTAATTTACCGCACCACGACAGTGCGGTCAGACATCAAATGAAGAAGATATGATTGAAATACAAATTTGCAACGCTTCTACCAAAAATAGGGGTACCTGAACTCGAGTACCACACCCAATACCGGTGTGGTACCTGACCGAGTTAGTGGCTCAGTACCACCACTGGTACATGGGTGGTATTGGACTGGTACCACGGTGGTATTGCACCAATATTGAGGTTTTTGTCGGCGTTTGATTATCGGGCTTTCCCGTCTTCCATCGTGTGAGTCGTCTTCGTTATTTTGAACTTTTCACTCATTTTATTGACCCAATCTTTTAATAACTTTTATTCAGAAATAGATGATCTTCGAGTTGGACTTGACCCAGGCCTGATTGGAGCCTTTTTGAGCCTTGCTATGCGGGCCGAAATGCTCCTGGATTTTCCTTACCTTCAAAATACAACACAAAAATACCCAAATGTCTATCAAATCATATAAAAATTGAAGAGTACCCCAAAAATACATTTTTACACAAAATTGCACAACCGTAATTCTCAAACAAATGAACATGGAATATGTGAGAAAATCAATCATTTCAACGTTCATAACACACCCTACTCCAAAATGCCAAATACTACTTTAGTTGGTTATCTCATTGGCCTATGTAAAGGTCATTATTAAACTGGTTATATATAATATCATGAGGAACACGGTGAAATCTTGAATATCAACCAAACACAACTTCTCAAGTTACCCCGTCGAATTAGTCAGAGATAATTGTCCTACATGTAGCAGTTCACGAGTGTCAATGGTTAAAGATCATCATCACACATAGAGGATGGTGACTTGAGTCCTACCACAGAAGATCCACTCATATTTATGAAGATGAATTTATTTGCAACAAATAGATGGAAACTGTGCTACACCGATAATGATAATACAAAATGTGCATCACTGAAATTTTTCTTTGACCAACAACCACACTTTTTGCTTATGATTTATGTATAATTGAGGATGCAAAGACTTTCAAAGTTCTCTTGACAGAAGTACATATCAGGTGAGATGTGTAGACTTCAGGGGGAGTTTCAATATACGTGCATTACACTCTTTTTTTCTTTGATCAAGGTTCGTTTTTTCTCACTAGATTTTGTTACTTGGCAAGATTTTTAAAGAGACAATAAGTTATGCATCATTTCACCCTTTAACTTGGCACAAGGGGGAGCGTTGAAGAAAATATATAATTGCGTGGCTTCGTCAAAAGTATCTGATGACTAATGAGGGGCAGTTTAAGAATTCACCAAACATTATGTAAATGTGAAACTATTGTATTTGACATCATATATAAAGGGATCTGACGAATAAGAGAACCGTAATTATTATGCCCGCCTATTTTCTTCGTTTCTTGTTTCTTTTATGCTTTTCTTCCAACACATTATTCTTTGTTGTAAGATATATTATTATAAAGTAGAAGATAAGATATCAATTAAAGATTATAAATAATTTTTTAATGAAATTATAACTGGTGTACTCATAAACATGATATTGCAAATTTATATAAAATTTGATAAGGGTACAAAAATAATATAACATAAGAGTTATTTTTCCAGAAAAAGTATAAAAATTTTTTTTTTTTTAGAATAAGTATTACTATCCCCGTAAAACTAGCAAGTAATTTCCCAAAAATGTTATAGTTCTTCTTAGAAATATATGACTTGTTTTTCCGAAAGCATTACTTTTTAGACTAGTTCAACTAAATTATAGTTGAATATGATTTTTTAGATTTAAATAAAGAACATATGGGCCAAGGGAAGTTGATACAGAGCCCTGGGTTGTAAGTAGAGCTGTCAAAACGGATTAGTAAGATGGTGTGGTATGGGACGAACTACTAAAATTTCAGTTCAGTACAATCCATCACGGGCCACACACTACAACAAAAGAAGTCTTTTGCATAAGACTTTTTGACACCACAATTGTGGTCACTAATAATAAGTTATTTGTGACCACTTGTTGTCACAAATCTCTCTACAAATTATTTGAGACAACTATAAGACTACTTTTAGAGACAACTAGTTGTTGTAAAAAATATTTGAGACGTATTTGAGACCACTTTTGTGGTCACAAATATATTATTTGCGACGGAGTTATTGAGACGACAATAAAGTTGTGACAAATACTCATAAGTTGTGACAAATACTTATTATTTGAGACCACTTTGCTTAAGTTGTGGCAAATACTCATTATTTGGGACCACTTTTTTGTGGTCTCAAAAGACCATTTTCCTTGTAGTGACAGGTTGGGGTGGATCAACCCTCTCTCTATATGTATATATCCCTAAAAATAGAGTATATTTAATGTAAATTATCTATTTAATAATTAGACAACTCTAATCTTATTCATCATTTGCTATGTACAAATCGAAATAGTTCTCATAGTTTATCTTTCAACTTTCATCAAACACAAATACATAGTATACAATTTTACAAGATGACATATATAGCTGTCAGCAGACTTGCCCAACCCACCTATTATGCGGGGCGGGCCAACTCATGGGTAAAAGCACATTTTGACAGCTCTAGGTGTAAGTGGCCTAGACACTCCCGAGCCACTCGGGATTGACTCACAAAAAGATAAAAATTGGCTCAAGACAACAACTCAAGCTCGAGCTTGAGCTACTCAAATAAGACTCCAGTTTAAGTTCGAGCTCAGTGATACTTGGCTCGGTAGACTCATGAACTTAATCGAGCTTATATTAAATTATTAGTTTACCCTTTAAAGTAGACATAATAATAAATATATCATAATCGTAAAACAAATAAGGTGAAATCCTAAGATCCCAATATTTATTTTTAGCAACATTTTGTTGCATAATTAGTGCTTCCATTTGTAATGATATTTTAATCTTTCTTTCTATTCTTTTTTATTCAAACGATCTCGAGTTATACCAAACAAGTTGGAGTTTGAAAACTAAATAATGCTCGTCAAGGGTACATATATTTGTGCGAGTGTGTGGGGGCCGCGCACCCCATCTACATATTTAATGAGCCTAATCTTATCGATCTAGGATTCATATTATTATAGTTGATATATGTGTATAAGTAGATATAATATATAGTAGTCCCCACATTATTTTGAAAAATATCTCACATATCATAAGTAATGGAAGAAGATCACATGCATTGTCGTGTATAAGTACCCAGAATATATAATTCAAACGTCTCTTGCTCTACAACAAAGCGACGTGATAACTTCTCGGTGAAAGTGACCACAATGTAATTGTCACTTTATTTTTATACGCCAACTTCACAAATTCTAAATCCGAGCAATTCACATGTCAACTTGTCTACATATTATATATGTGCAGGTTTTGTGTACTTAATAATGTCTTTTTCTTGTAACACATAATATTTTTTCTCATAAACACTAATACTTTTATATAAAATTGTACAATAACTTTAAATTCGTTCACTTCTCGAATTGCACAAGGTTAAGATCTGTACATAAGAATACTTACGAAAATTTGTAATAATGGTCAATAAGACTTTTTTAACTAATCCAAGTACAACTTATTTCCATAAATTTTGGTAAATGAATTACATTAAATTCGGCATCTTCGACCACCAAAGACTGGCTCTCGATTTTGGATTTCATTATTATATAATTCAATTGATCGATGTTACAACATCATGAAAGTTTGGGTGGATAGATGTTCAGCTTCTATTGGAATAGAATGTGCAAGATAGAGGTTGTGGGATAAACTTTTCTATTCTCAAGCTCAAAATATTATTATTTTTAACACATTCATGACGAGACTCAAATTATAAGATCTCAAATATCATATTCTAGTTTATTTACTATAAAATTACGAACACGCTTAGATGATGGCTTGACCCAAAGATGAGCTCTCAAATATCATAATTTTAGGGTTTTAAATTTTGAAGAGGCAACTTTTTTCTTTTCTCATGGGACCCTTCACAAGATTAATAGGCTCATGTACCTTAATTACATACAAACTATATTTTTTTCAGAAACTAATTTTTTTGTACAAGAATGGGATTGAAGTTGACTTAAGCATACCTGGAAATTTGCATCCCAAGAGAAGTAATTTAATTTGAAGTGATAAGAGGACCAATGTGCTTTCAATTCACACGGCATTGGCTCATATTTTCAAACTTGAAAGAAACCATGGATTACCAACTTGTAGGAGCATTAATTAATTGCTCCAATTTATACTAGACAACTTCTTACACAAAGTTAATGTATCTAGGCAGTCCCACTCCAACTCCGTGCATTTACACCCTATTTTAAAAAGTTCCCGTCTAATTCTGATTAAATCAAGCGTAGGTGTGAGATTATTTTCAACAAGTTACATTTTATCCCAAACACTTCCCACTTAATCCCTTCTAAATCTTAGTGTCCTAAACCCATGCTTAGTCCGTAAAAAGCATTAGATCCCAGTCTCAATATGACAAGATTTTGAGGATTGTGATATGAAGTTTATCCTATAATGATACGGTATAATCCATAGTATTTTACGTGAAAGATGTATCAGAGACGTTCACATACGCTACGGAAAAATACACGATATGCACTACATTCTACCACATGAGATCATCTGTTACACTTTGCTGTTACATCTTGTGTTTCACTATATTTACTAATCGACACGTGTATGATGATGTCACAAATTAATATGTGTAACAGATGATGAAAACACCTACTGTAATAGAGAATCCAAATTGACATTCTACATCACGCTAATTTCTTTTTAACTTTATCACTTTACTTATTTTACTAATGCGCTGATTTGCTTATTATTTCAATACACATGTATTGATTTGTTTATTTATACTACTTATATATTTACTTATTTTAATTTAATGTAATAAATCATGGGCTATACTTATTTTAGTCAAGGTTGTCAAATTCGCGATTTTAAGTAAAATTAGCGGCGTGTCCATAAAATCGGATCGTAAAATCGAATTGTAAAATCGTAAGATTCTACTACCTATACAAAATAACCATATATATAAATTATTCTATATATATTTTAATTACAACAAGTTCTGAATAGATATCATCTATAAAAAAAATACATATGATTATATACACAATTTATCAAAAGAAAAAGAATATACAATATATGAAGAAATGTTTTAGACATCATGATTCATATATACATTTAGTAAGACATTCCTAAATTGTAATTATAAATACTTTAATTTTAAGAGTAAATTAAAAATAACATTAGTGAAATTGAGTACTACATAAAAAAAAAGACATTCCCTCCGTTTCGAATGAACTTGCACTGGCAAGTGGCAAGTGGACACATATATTAAGAAAATTTACTTTTTGGGTTATGTTGAATTTTCAAACTTATCTTTTTGCCTTATTTGGTCAATAAAGGTGTATTGTGGGGTAAACTTTGTGAAATTTATTTCGTTTTTAAGAAAATGTGCAAATTCTTTTGGACGAACCGAAATAGAAAGTGTGCAAGTTCATTTGGGACGGAGGAAGTATATTTTTTATGAAGCTTATATTTTAATTTAGAACTTGATACTTAGGAAAAAAAATCAGCAAAATTGGTTCTCGTTGTGTATAATTTTCTCTAGAAAAATTTTAAAATATCAATTTTAAGTTGGTATAAATTCTACAATGCGTATTGTATGTCTTTTAATTGGTAAAATAGATTAAAAAGCAATATATTATGACACTGTTAAACTCATATACAAAATCGTAAAAATCGTAAAATCGCATGAGCAAACTCGAGATTTTACTCCGATTTCATCAGATCTCGATTTTATCAAGAGTTAACTCATTTAGGGAGAAATAACTTGTAAAATCGTAAAAGTGTAAAATCCTAAGAGTTAACTCGAGATTTGACAACATTGATTTTAGTATAATAAATAGTTAATCTTTTATAAAAATCTTAACATTAATTTATTTTATTCTTCCAATCTCGATCTTATTTTTTATTTGGTAATAACAGTACATTTTATAAAATATTTTTCCTTTGTAGAAATTGACCAAACTGAGTTGTGGATTTTTTGGTTCCATTGTGACCCGATTATAACACACACTACAAAAAGTCATTTCGGAACCGAAGATTAAAAAAAAAAATTGATAATAATAATTTGTGTGAAAATCTAGAATGACTTGTCGTGTTTTCACTATCAAGTAAATTCTGTAGATTTTAATTAGTTATCTTATGTAACTTTAGAATGTAGTTTATTTTTGTTAAACTTAAAAAAAAAAGAGTAACATTGAAGAACAAAACTTATTCTATATGTGATATTTACAAACCAAAATTAGATAAAATAAAATCATAAATATTATTCAATAACAAAGAGACACATTCAATTGCAAGACTTATCTAACTTAATTACTGTCTTCGGCAAAATGAAATGTACCGTATTTTTAGTTGTGTAGAAATATTAATTCAATTAAAACCAAGCGATGTGACCATTCATCTAAAAGATTATAAATTATATAACCATGTTTTGATATCACATGTAAAATAAGTTTTGTTCTTCAGTGTTTTCTATTACTATTATTTTTTAAGTTTAACAAATATAAACTACATTTTGAAGTTACATAAGATGACTAAAATTTACACAATTCACTTGATAGTACAAACAAACACAAGGTATTAACTGTTACAGATTAATTAATGTTCACTTCCGAAATGACTTCATGTAGGATGTGTTATAATTGGATCATAATCCGGCCAATAAACTCACAACTCAATTTGATTCGCATTTGACGAGAAAAAATATTTTGTAAAAGGTACTGTTAACCCCTAATGAAAAATAAGGTCCAAGTAAAATAAAATTAATGTTCAGATTTGTATAAAAAGTTTAACTATTTATTATACTAAAATAAGTGTAGCCCATGTATGTTTTAAAATTAAAATGAGTAAAAATAATAAGTAGTAGAAAAAAGCAAATTAGCACATTAGTAAGTAAATGTAATTCCCCTTTAATATAAAAACAGGATATCTTGCATATGTGTAATCTCAAGAGTATTTCTAGGGTCTTTTTCTTTTTTTTTTCCCCATATTTTATCTCCACCCTTTTTCTTTTCCTTTTTTAACATGTAGCAGTTATTTTTATTTTTTTGCAGTTGTCGGTCATTTTTCTTTTTCTTTTTTTTTTTTTGCACTTTTTATATCAGCAAGACAATTTTCTATTTTATCTTTTTTTTTTTTTGTATTGAAAGTTATTCCATCTATGTTCTTATCTACAAATAAAAAAATTCCTCTCTCTTCATTCTTCATATTTTTAATCTAAAAGCTTAAATGATTATAACTTTTTTGTATCAATTTTATTTTTAATGAAAAATATATCAAATTAGTCCTTATTTTGCGATCTTCAATTAGATATCCATATAGATATATAAATTAATTAATTTAAATCTAAAATAATTTTTGCAAGGTAATTATGATATATATAGATAATTAAATATTTTCATATAAAAGTGTGAGAGTATTTCAGAAACATATAATTTTTAGTTTCTTTTCACAATTTTATATTTTAATAATTATTTGAGTTTCAGAATTAGTTTGTTTTTATGACAAATAGTAAAATGGCAAGAATTTGTTAGATTTACATTAATGCCCAATCGCATAAAAAATATATTAGTGAAAAATGTGGGTTATATGTTTTTAATAGAAGTTGATGCATAATAAAAATAATTTAATTTACTTTTTATGAAACTAAGTTTAAGACTCATATTCCCTTACATAAAAAAATAAATGTTAATATTTACATAAGTTAAATACATCAAATAATATTATGTGTATACACTGTATATATATTATAATGCTTTTACAATAACATTAAATTTAAACACATATTATTAATTAAATAAAATGTTCAATATTCTATCCGGAGGACATCTAGTAAAGTTAAAAAGAAATCAATGCAAGGTAGAATGTAGCGTACTCGTTCGCGAACGGTTCTGAAAGATGTATATATTCATTTGTTCAATGAAGATGCTCCACGTGTTATTTTCGTCAGTTTCAAAACAATAGTAATTTATCCTATTAAAAGTGTATAAATATTCATTTTCCTGCTCAATGTTCTTTGAAATTGATTAGCCATTAATAACAATCATTTTTTAACAATATTAAATTAGTAATTTCAAGTATATCAACTCTCGCCATGCATGGGATTATTATGTGATATCATTTCAATAATACAATTAATCAATAAAATTGGTCATATGAAACTCGTAACTTAAAATCGAACTTATTGACACTAAAATTGTTCACAATCCTCAATTAATTGTATATAAGATATTTATAATATGATATGGTTGCTTCTTTAATTTATAACAACAACAATAATAATAATTCCTTATTGGTTGTGGATGGACTTCGAGGGAATCATGGGCTTTTGTAAATGTTGACATTTAACCAATTATAAAATGACCATTTAGGGTTTTCTAACTATACGAATTAATTAATGTGGGCTTGTGTTTAATAGTCAATACATTTTTGGCCCAAATATTTAATCCAAAATCCTGTAATCTTGTCCCATTAGTATTGGGTTGAAAACATACAAAATAATTACATTTCACCCGAAATAAAAGATAAAAAGTGTTTTTTACTTCAAGTACTGATAGATATAATCAACAATTTTCAACCTATATTATTGTATGGTCACATATGAAGGAAAGTTAATTATAAGTAAAAAAATCTAAATTCTAAAAAGATACACCAAACTCTACAAAGAACTTTGTGATACAATTTTTTGATACCACAATTGTAGTAACTTATGATAAATTATTTGTGACTAGTTGTCACAACTCTCTACGAATTATTTGAGATTCATTCTTAGACTACTTTTAGAGATAATTAGTGATATTTGTCTATCATGGACCATGAAACTACGAATGATCGTATTTGTAAGCATTAAAAAATCTTTTACAATCTTATATATGTTGTTTTTATAACATTTATAAATTGGAACCTAAAAAACCAAATTTGTGTTACTATAAAAGTGTCATTTTGCTACCTTCCAATCACTTTTTCCGGTAAAAACGATCACATGTGGCCAACATATGCATATTTTTAAGAGTTTGTTCAGTCATTTCTATTTGACACAATAGATTTCTCGCGAGTGTAAGCAACCCACGTGCATCTAGGCGTTATCTTAGCTCCAGTAGTGGGGATTAATGCCCTAATTCCCCCAAAATGACGAAGAAACACGTATAATCCCTCTTTTCTTCTTTGGAAACTTCACAAAAATTACAAAACCCACACAAATCTTATTTTACAATTCATTTCAATAGAGGGTTGAATAAGAATCCGTGTAAAATTCACAAACTGCTTGGCGGTAGGGGTGTGCTCGGGTCAATACGATTTAGGGATTTGAAAAATCCAGGTTGTACCAAAGTTCGGTACTTTCAAAATGTTAGAACCAGAACCAAACCAAAATTTATAAATATTCATACTGCAGATTATATGAATAAAGGAGCATGCAACTTGATAGTCAGTTTAGCATATTATTTGATATGTGCACGTGGTTGTGTTTAATTGGTTAGGATTTAAAGGTTGTTGGTCAAGTTTTAGTCTAGCTAAGTTTACTAGTTTTGGTTGTATATATAGGGCTCACATCTCATTCTGTGAGTTCAGAACTTATAGCCAATTTTGAATATGAAATAAAGAGAAAACTTCCCAATTTGATTCCATACAAAATTCTACATGGTACTAGAGACACACAGGTGAATCGATCATGATAACGAAGGAAATTGCAGATTGTATGTCATAATAACGAAGGAAATTGCAGATTGTATGTCATAACAATGAGGCTTGGCCAGCTTTGAATACGATTGCAGAAGAATCGAAGACAGAAGCATCAAACTCACAAGTTATGCTTATGAATCAGATCCTTTAGACTTTCATAGTTTGGAATATCTAGGTATCCTCCTAGTTACAAGTTTATTAGATGGAAACAATTATATACATAGTCATTCTGTTATGATTGCTTTACTTGCAAAGAACAAGCTAGGTTTTATAAACGGTTATGTGAAAGCTCCTGAAAATGATGATACAGCTTTGGATATCTGGAATAGAGTACATAGAATGGTAAGATCCTAGCTAATCGGTTCACTTTCCAAGGATTTATCTGATGCATTTTCATATGCAAAAACTACTAAGGAAATGTGGGAAGAAATAATGCAAATTGAAATAACGAGTATAAATCAAGGAAGCTCTAGTGTGGCAGCTTACACACAAAGTTAAAAGAATGTGGGATGAATTTGTTGTGTTTATGCCTCTGCCAGTTGTAGTTGTGGATCTAGACATGAATAATAAGCTTTTGAGTTCTTAATGGGACTTAATGACTCGTTTGATGATGTGTGTAGTCTAATTCTGTTGATTAAGCCATTGCATAGCATCAACAAAGCTTACTCAATGGTGATTAGAATTAAGAAGCAAATGAGGGTTAACACTTCATACATATAGAATATGGATTCTTCAGCTATGTTTGTAGAAAACTTAGGGCAAGGAAGAGGTAATTCCAATAGAGGTTTGTACCTTGAGGAAGAGGTAGAGGGGGTTCAGTTAGGAAAACAAAAGAAGAGCAAGCAAAACTGATACGTGATTATTGTGGGATGCCTAGACATGAAGTGAATGATTGTTTTCAACTCGAAGGGTATCTAGATTGATACTATGAGGTGAAGAAGACCAGGCAACAAAATGTTGCATACTTAGCTCAAACTGGACAACAAAATGATGCACAAGGAAAAACTGAAGCACAAAAACACCCTAGCCTACTATAGATGTGATATCACATGAAATAGCGAAAAGTATGGCTACCAAATGATCAAAAAACAAAGAAACAAAGTGATCAGACCAGCCTTTTGCTCACCATGTGGATTAATCTATGTTCGGGGATTACATTATGCTTTAACCCTAACAGAAGGTCTTACAGCTGGCTCTTAGATCATTGACTGGAGCTAGCAGACATATGTGTACTAACATAAATTGTATGACTTCAACATAACCAGTTAATAATAAGGTTACAGTTTTTTAATCTGATGGATTAAAAAGGGAAGTAACTCACAAAGGGTATACCTACTTTTAGTAAAAACATGGGTTCGACAGAAGTCTTACATGTTCCTAGTTTCAAATACAACATTTGGGGACCATATTCCAAAGAGAGCATCACATATACTCCATATTTCTTGACTGTAGTATATGACTACAATCGAGCTACTTGGGTGTGCCTCCTAGCACATAAACATCAAGTTGTTGACTCTCTTAAGCATTATATCATGATGGAAAGTATCAGTATGGAAATTAAGTTAAGAGTGTCAGAAAAAGCAATGGTGCTGAGTTTCTTAACAATGCTTGTCAAGCATTCGTTAAATCACAAGGTATTTTGCATCAGCAGTCTTGTGCTTACACTCCCCAATAGAATGGGGTTGTGGAGCCATGATGGTAGAAAGTACTTTACCCTCTTTCTTGTGGCTATCTCAGTCTTGAATGTAGCTTACATCATCAATAGGATGCCTTCTTCAGTGATTTATTAGGGATTCCTTTCACTCGTTTGTGTGGCTTTCAACCAGATTATAACTTCTTAAATTCACTTGGTTGCTTAGCCTATTCCACAAATGTCATACTACATGAACATAAATTTTCATATAGGGCACATCATTGTGTTATACTAGGATATATTTCAGGACACAAAGCATATAGGTTGTTTGACATTGAGAAGAATAAAGTTTTGGTCTCAAGTGATGTCGTGTTTGTGGAAAATATCTTTCCTCACAAGAGTAGGGGACATGAATCACTTCTCACTCCCCTGCTATTGCTAGACTTTTCTTTGAATGAGGAGCTCTTGATTTCAAGCCCTCCTCTAAAGGCTGTTGTGGATTCCAGCTCTCCACCTTCTCTATCATCTATTTTGATTCCATGCCTAATGCACTATTTTCTAACCTAGTAATCTACAAGTATACGGTGCTAGTGTAGGTCGTGGCTATCAAGGTCAATCCGCATACACTGAAAGTTGTACCTAGTTTACGACCCTAATCGTAATAAAACTACTCTAACTAGACTCTCAATTAATGAAAGTTGGTATTTTATCTAAAACCTAATTGCTGCAAATAATAAATAAAGACTAAATTGATTGTAATCAAGGAATGGTTGATAAGGAAGAATTCAAATGGGATTGAAGCGTATTCTAGGGATTCGATTTTAGTTCTTGCTTCCTATGTTTGATCATTCTATAATCCTAGACTTTTATACCAATTCTATCATTATTAGATGGCGCTACTATAATTAACCCCCCTCTCGGATGATGTTAACGTGTAGATTACCTATGAATAATTACTCTCTCAGGCTAACTATCGCATATGTAACTCTCAAGGTCTCCTAAACTAATGTCTATGTAAGACCTCACTCCTCTCGGACGACTACTATTGGTACTTATGTTATATGCTTTCTATGCCTATTAACTACCCTCTCCTCTCGGACGACGAGTTGTGAAGCAAGTAGAACTAATTAATTGGGCAAATCAACTAATTCATGATTTAAGAACAAAGCACATAAATAACGATAAAAATAAAGTTTAGAATTAAACAAATAAATCAAAACATAATCAACAATTACCTATTCTCTAACCCTAGAACACTAAGGGTTTAGCTACACATGTGTAATATTAAAAACTCACAATATTTATAGACATACATTGTTCACTAATAAAAACTTAGATAAAAGAAGAATAAACCCAAATTCTTGAATCTCGATATTTGTCCTTGCGTTCCTTGATCCTCGTGCCAAGTCTCCAAGCACTTTTGCAAGTATAGAATATGATCTCGTGTCCCTGTTTCTGGTCTTGGCAGCTTCTTTTTATAATTGGGGATGATCTTAGGTGAAAATGGTTTAAAATCTCTATTAGATTCGGACTAGGAAAGATCAACCGACCTTCTGTCGCATCCACGATGCCTTCTGGTCGCGGTCGCGACCACTTGTACCCAAAATCTTCTTAAATTAACCTTTTTGTAGCGGCCACGACGGGTAGTGTCGCGGTCACGATGCTCATCCAGTGTTGATTCATGTTGTAGCCACTTTTTGTCACGGCCGTGATAATGTGTGTCGCGGTCGCGACCGGTTTACTTCGGTTCAGGTCCGGTCCAACTCGATTTCTTCCGTTTTGTCCCTTCTTAACTTGTTTCTTCATCCAAACTTCGTCTAGACAGTCTTTTTGGCTTAAAAACACCTGAATAACCTTAAAACAAGCATATACACATCAAATGGCACTAAGTAGCAAATACGAGAAATTCTCGGCCAAATATGCATGCAAATGATATAAAATAGGCATCTAAATGACCTAAATGCATGCATACACAACGTGTATCAATGCCTATTGCACTTCGAAAAGGGGTGCGAACTAAAGCCAAGCCCGAGTATCTTAAATATTTTGCTACACAAGTTGAGAGTCAAACTGAAGCAGCAGAAGGTGGTCATTTAACATTTGTTGTTGCATGTATTCCTTAGGATACAACGTATTTGGTAAAGATTGATGTTGTGAAAGAGCCTACTACTTATGCACAGGCTGCCAAAGAACCATAGTGGGTCGAAGCCTTGTAAAAGGAGTTGTAGACATTGGACGCTAATCAAACTCGGCAATTGACCACTTTGCCACCCAATAAGACGGCTATTGGATGCAAGTAGGTTTATAAAACAAAATTCAACCCTAATAGCTTGACTATAAGGCATGGAGCATGTCTAGTTGCCAAGGGATACCATTAGGTTCATGGCATAGATTATATGGACAACTTCTTGATCCACGTCGTGTAAGCACGTTTTTAGGCTCATTTGCATGCATGATTGGTTATTTTGTATTTCATTTTATTATCTTGTGTCGAATGATGTGTGTGCTCGTTTTGAAGTGAAATACATTATTTAAGGTAAGAAGCCCATAAGGACGAAGTCCAGAGAAGAAACTAGCAAAAAAGGGGTGAAAATGTTGAAGTCGCAATGAAGTATTCCACCGCAACTCACCTACCCGAGTGAAATTAAGTGATATGTCGGGGCGAGTTAAGGTGGTCTACTCGGGCAAGTTATCAAGTTAGCAAAGTTGAGCCGAAAGTAAATGGCTTGACCAAGTGAGTTAAGGTGGACCGGCCGGGTGATATGTTAGGCCTACGCAGATTCGTTAGTCTAGTGTCTAACTTGGCCTGTTTTATCCCAACTTACCCAAACCTTTAAAAAGGGGTTTTAAAGGTTTAAAAAACATCAATTTTCTCATATTATAAGCTTTAAGCCCTTGAAGTAGGAAGCAAGCAACGAAGAAGAAGAGATCAGAGAATGACCCAGAGTCGAGATTTTGTCACGATTTCCGATTTTATTAGTTTAAATTTTTTTGTGATCGAATATATATATTTATTTATGTATTTTATATGTTTTTTATTTCAATTATGAGTGGCTAGTTCTTTACGTGTATTCTAGGCTTGAAATATTTAATTTTATTGTGTCTAGATAGAATTGGTCTATTATGATTGTGGTATTTAAACTGGTATAGCGATTCAATCTTTGTGGAATCGACCTTGCTCACTACTAGCTATAGATACAGTATTGTATACTTGTGGTCGTTCTAAAGTTAGTTTTTAGTTTTGTCACTTCTCACTAGTAGCGAAGCATGTGACAATTCGTTTGGTGATAGCTTTGGCTACTATGCACCAGTGGCATATCTATCAGCTTGACATAACTAATGCATTCCTACATGATTTTCTACGATGAATCTACATGTTTGCACCTGAGGGTTATCATAAGGCATCTCCAAGGTAGTTATGTAAGCTAACTCGTAGTTTATACAGGTAAAAACAAACCTCGGGACAATAAAACACAAAGTTCTGTGCGACCCTTGTTTGCTATAATTTTGTTCAATTTGAGAATTATCATTTCTATTTTACTAGGGGTCAAGGATCTTCTTTCATGGCTTTGGTTGTTTACATTGATGATATTCTGATTACTGAAACTTATATTTGTATTTTGGGTGATTTGAAATAGTTCTTGGACAAAGCTTTTACTATAAAGGACTTGGGATTCATAAAATATTTTCTCCATATGGAAATTGTGCGAGGTGATACAAGTACGTTTCTTAGTCAAAGTAAGTATATATTGGATATTTTGGTTGATTCAGGTGTGGACGGTAATAAGCCAGCCCATACTCCTCTCCCTTTGTGTTTAAAGCTTAGTTATAATTCTAGTTCTTTATGTTGGAAAAATCGGTTTATTAAATGAGTTTTGACCCGGTTTTAGCCGATTTATGTGGTGTAAATTTAATCGTGGTATTTAGAATTTCTTTGAACCAATATTCAGTGAGTGAAAAATTGATGGTTGAAGAACCATGATTAGAAGTTGAAAAACCACATATGTGTGGGTGTAGTGGTGAAGTGGGAGGAAAATGTGACTTCCCCACATTGAATAATTAGTATGATTTAAACCTCTTTAAATGTAATTGAGTGGTATAGGAGTTACAAGTATCATACACAAAGCCCACACATGCGCGCTCGCCCACTTGACTCGACTCGACTCGGCGTGGGCTAGGGCCGGACCGGGCCTGTTTAGGTCCATCTTTGGTTTGGTTCGGCTCAGCAAAGTCCGATTTTATTACACCGAATCAGGGTCCAACCCGGTTTGTGACTCTTGACATCCAGGAAAAAATCTGGATAGTCATTTTCATTGGCGGTTACAACATGGACAGAGGCATTAAATTGACATCTTAACACTTGGGATTAATGTCACCCCACTACTTGTATTAGTGAGGAGGTTACACTCATTAAAAGGCCACTTAAGGTAATGGGGAGGTTGCACCTCTTTGAAGGCCACTACTCAAAAGTGAGGAGGTTACTAATTAAGAGCACTACCCATCTTTAATTCCCTGCAGGATTGAAACCTATAAATAGGTCTTTAGATCTTTCATTTGGTATACACCAAACACACAAGCATCCAAAAAATATTTTGCACTCTCACTCGCAAAAAATAGTTCGAATCCAGTTCCACCGCATCTTCCAGTTTGCCGGAGCTTCGAGATTTGGAAGTGCTACTATCTCAAAGAGGTAGCCGTTATATCTTGGGAGATATTACATCTTCACCGTAAGCACTAATATGGGATGAATCTTTTGGATAGAGTTCTACTCGCTTCGGTTATCCACAAGCTAATCATGTTGTGATAGTTTAGTTCAAGTTCGAGTGTATTTGTATCCACTTTGTTGTGGGACCATTCACATATTTGTAACAATCAAAAGATAAACATCTCTTCTAGTCAAATGACGTCCGCTTCTCGTATCACCATTTAGGTTGTCCCTATTCAAGCCGAAAAAGTTCTCCGGATGCGACTTCAAATGTAGGCAACAAAAAATGATTTTCTACCTTACTACTCTAAGCCTGGCGAAGTATATCAAGGATGACCCCCGCCAGTGGTTGATGAGAACGAGACCGACGCTGAAAAGCGTGGTGCTTTCGAAGTATAGGGTCAATTTGACTTCATGTGCCAAAACATTCACCATATAACGTGCATAGCGGTGTGAAGTCCTTCAAAAAGCTTTGAGAGTCTTTGGAGAAAAGTAAAAAATTGAGATTTTCGGAACTCAAAAGTTCGTGTTGGGAAAATTCTGGGAGTTTGATGAACATGAAAATACTCATTTTCCTCGTATATTTAACGTTCGTATTTTTGTGTAAATTCGAGTATCTATCATGTTTAAGTACAAATTTGTGTTTAAGTGTATTTTCAGGTTGATTTTTCTTTTTGATATTATTTGATGCACTTTTGGGTATTTTTTAGTTGTATTTTGAAGGTTAGGAAAATTTGGAAGTTCAAGGAAGTCATTTGCACACAATTTTCCACTCTAGCCCAAACCTCAAGGCCTAAATGGGCCTCACTCGGGCCCAGGTAAGGCCTAAATTGATTTTTTTCAAGTCAGGAATAAAATTTGTGAAGCAGTGGCGTCCAGAAAATGAGTGGTAAAAGGTCAAAACAATAAAAATTGAAGAGGGAATTAATCACACGCATCTCCCTATTCTATCCCAAAAATCGAGGCTTTAATGAGCCAAAATTGAACCCGGCCAAAGCCCAACTCGAAGATATTCGAGTCGTGGACAAACATCATGAAGAAGTTGGGTCGAGAAAATATGAAAAAATAGTGTGAATTGACGATGTAAGAAAACGACGAGCGAAAGGGGAACATGGCATGCCCGGGATGTAAAAACCAAGGAAAGAGCTAAACCACCAGACCGGTACCAAGCTGGAGCCATGGTCAATGAGCAAAGGCCAAACCCAGTACCGCCCCTTTGGCTCCAGTATTGGGTCCGGATTTCGGTCTTTCAACGCGTAGTCTGTTTGTCTAGCAGTTAAGCTAGGTTGTGTCTGCTCCTCTTGAAGGTCGTGGAGTTGCAATCCATCATCTGTTATGCTATCTCAAAGGGACGACCGCTCGAGGTTTATTCTATCCAGTTCATGGCTCTTTTGAAGCAAGGGTGTTTTCGTGATTCTGATTGTGCCTCTTTTTGTTGATACACGTAAACCTTTGAAGGTTTATTGCATCTTTTTTTGTAACTGCCTTGTTTCTTGGTTCCAAGAAACAATCCACTGTATCTCGCAACTCGACCGAGGCTAAGTATCTGCTCTTGGTACGATTACTTGTGAGCTTGTTTGGCTTGACTACATTGCTAGAGATCTTGGTGTGACAACCATTTCCCATTTGGTGTGAGCATAAGGCGGCGCAACATATTGCTGAAAACCCTATGTTTTACGAGCGTACAAAGCACATTGAAATCGGTTTGTCATATTATTCGCCACAAGATTAAGGAGAGTCTCATTGTGCTTTGACATATTTCTTCTCGCAAACAACTTGCGGATATTTTCACCAAGCAGCTCGGTCGTGGACATTTTGGCATGTTACTTGAAGCCAAATTTGAGAAATAAACAGAGAACTTCCCCAATTCGATTCTGCAGAATTATCGATTCATCCTAAAATTTGGGATAGTTCGGTATGGTATGCAGATCTAAAAGATGTAGATTTAGTCCCATAGACTTAGTTATTTGGAGATCTAACCCTAACTCTTGAAGATAATAATTATTATATAAAAGTTGAAACTAAAATACAAATTAATGTTCCATAAATTCATTAATAAAACATTCCATATAAAGTCGTCTAAAAATAGTGATATTAGCAGGTATGTAGAAACTAATAAAATATTTAATATGATTTTTTTTCTTAGCTTTTATACTAAGGTATCTACTTATATTTTTTTAATTATCATTCATATTAAATAGGGTAAAGAACAATTATATGTATAAAATTGTAATAAATTCGTGTATAGTTTTACTTAGTCTCGATATTCGGTTTGGGACGGTTCAACCTAATTTGGTGGAGATCAATACAACTCTTGGTACGGATTTCTACCAAAATTCAAGATAGCACCATATTTTTTTTACGGTACAATTCTACTCAGGGAAAGTTAACATTCAACATTTCTTTTTTCTATTCAGTGTATTTTCAGCACAGTTTAATATATCCCGAAATCTGCCCACATCCCTAATTCGCGGGCGAGGACAAGTTTTGAACAATAATAGTGAGTCCACTTACGAATTAAGTTGTAAGTAAGGTTTAAGAGAAATATGAAAGTCCAAGTTTAAAGAATACGATAGTACAGATGAACATACACTGACACACACAGTGTCTGATAATGGAGATTGGGGGCGAATGCAACGCATGGGCCAAACTTACAGTTGCAAAATAAAAAGTCAAACGAGGGAGTTTAAAAGACATGCCCCAAGATTCAATCCGAGAATTTTGGTCAACGCCAACCACCAACTTGCTTCTTTGCTCAACTCATTAAATATCATCAACAATAATGCATGCTTTGAGTAAACGTATGTATCACACGCACTCATTTACTGTAAATCAAATTATTCTCATTTACCATTGTCTCACAAAATAATTCTCAGAATTCTCAGGACTCAACCAATAAATAAGTTACTTCCAAAAGTTATTGTATCATACATCTTCTTTTCTCATTATTATTTATTATACTTTCAATGAATTCAAAATAAAATACGATTTTAAAAGGATCCCACCCTAAAATGGACTGGGCCGAACACACTTCTGGTCATATTTAATTTTTCAACTATTACCAAATTTTAAAAATTAGGTAAAAATTTGTGTGCATTCAACACAAAATAATATTATTGTCCACTCTCCTATTTAATTTGGAATTAAGAATATATATATATAAGGGCCGCGTTTGGATAGATTCATAACATCACCATGTGGTTGAGTGGTTTGGCTTCGCACCTTGATGTTTTGAGGTGCGCAGAGATCAGGGATTCGAATCCTGCTCTTGCGTTGTTTTTACCTCTTTTTATGTTGTTTAATAGTATATGTTATATTGCATAATAATATACGTTATATTGCGTATATATTATAGTTATATGTTTTTTCCTCTTTTTATGTTGTTTAATAGGATATGTTATATTGCGTAATAGTATATGTTATGTTGTGTAATAGTATATATTATTTTCCAGTTATACACATTTTTTTTAATAATATATAAAAATAAAATTAATAACATATTACATTGTTTAAAAAAATATAAAAAATACTTAATAGGGCTCAAACCAAGCCACTACATGCACACGCTGATGTTCATCCACCAAGCCACCGCCTCATATTGTTACACAAAACGTGGCACAATGTATTAATATTAATAATAACACATACACATATATAGCAAAAAAAAAATTTGAGAAGAACAAGGAGCAAGAAAAGTTTTGATCCCATGCCCTTCAAGGCATGGGCATGGACACACACCTTTACCACCTAGACCAGCACCACTTATGTGTTATCAAACATGTCGTAATATATATATATATATATATATATATATATATATATATATATATATATATTATTAGTTACTGAATCAAAAGAAAAATACAACCAAAGCTGCATTGCATGAGGCTTAAACACAAGACCTAGAGCACACAAACAAGGTCTCAACCACTGGCCACCAACATGTTTTGGGTAATCAAACGCAACCCTTAATATATATGTAATTCCCAAATTAAATTGAAGAGTGCACAATAGACTTATTGTGTGTTGGATGGATCCAAGACTTACTCTAAAAATTAAGTTCAAACTTTTTGAGTAAGTAGGATAAATCTGTCTCCAAGCTTCATAATTTTATTTAAAAAAAAAAAATCTTTTAATCTAAGAACAAAGAAAAAACTCTCCCCTCCCCATACGGTGATTCAAATTCAGGACTAAAAGTTTAGGTAGTAGATGCTCTGTCACTTGAGTTATCCAACTTCGTCCAAAGCTTCATAATTTTATATTAATTGAGATTAATACTGAGTTAAAATCAAGTACTTTAATCTTTTTTTTTTTTCAATTTTTATTACCAATTAGACTTGAGTTCGACTTGCAACATCATAATTATAGTCAAAATTATATATATATATATCAAACAACGTTTCTAGCAAATGAGCATGTCTTTTTTGTGGTATAAAATCACTCCAAAATCAATATAAAAATTAGAAGAGAAATTTATTAGATCTCAAAGTAAAAAGTGATCAATCCCTTAATTACCCTCTTAATAAGGATTTATAGTTGTATATACATGAGCCACTATAGATTGGTATTTACTTATCCCTGAAAATAAAGATAATCTATGACTTAGATTGTCTAACTTATACAGTCCAATTAAATTATACCAAAATTTGATATTCATATTTTTTTAAGAGTTTCATCGGTTAATAATTTGAAAGATGAAATGTGTCAACTACCAATTCAGGTCTTAAAAAAATTATATCAATCTAGGACCTCAAAACTTGAACTATTAATAAAAGAACCATAAATTTAAAACCATCATAAGATTTGTTTGGAAAATTATAAAACTCACAAAATAAAATTATCTCAAAGTGATAAACAATGAAAGATACGTCAAAATATAAAAGTAAATCGTCTGATTTTTTAAAGAAAGTGTATTAAAATAAATGTTAGAAATGGAATGTGTTATGAAACTTTGTATGATAAATTTATAAGTATAAAATAAAAATAAAAATATAAAATGTTAAACTATTATTTAATTTATCTAAAATAATTAACTAATTTGAGAATTAATTTAAAACATACAAATTAACAAAAAATAATATTTAAATAAACAAAAAAAACATTTTATGAAATACATAGTGAATTTAAAAGTTACGAACTCAAAAGCAAATTTCACAAAAAAAATTATAAAATAACATTTTCCCTCTGCTTATGACTCAAAAAATAAATTACATAATTTTTCAAAAAATAAAATACATAAAATAAAATTATTTTTAAAAAAATAATAATGAAGTGAAAGACTTATAATGTATATTTCCCTTACTTACACTTCGAGATAATTTTATTTTGTGGGTTTTTAAATTTTCCAAACAGTGCTTGTAATAGTTTTAGACTTATGGGTCTTTCACTGATAGTTTCAAATCTTTTAGGCATTAGATTGATATAAATTTTCTTTTGGGACAAAAAATGATAGTTAACCAATCGAGTCCTTGATCGATAAAATTCATTCTTTTCATAAGAGTGTCGAGTATTAACTTTTTTAATTTTTTGAAACATAAAAAGATTATTAAATTGTCTTATAATGTATTGTAGCATTATTGAGAATTTGATATACATATACTAGTAAAATAAATGATCGATAGTTTTTTTAATCCATTAAGTTTCACCATTTTTGTTTAATAAATTATTTTTGGCTATTTTAATTTCTATTCTTTAATTTTTCAATACACTTATCCTTTACATTTCGAAATAATATATATAGACTCACAAAAACTAATTATATAATCTGTTCTCGTAATTTATTTAATTTGAAAAATTAAAGGACTAAAAGTAAGATAACGAAAAAAAAAATTCTTACATTAAAAGTGGTAAACTTGGTGGACCGAACTATTTATCCAATCCTAAATACACCAAGGTAAATAACATTTTGAAGCATTTGATTGAAATTAGGTAAGTGGTCAACCAGAGAGAGTGGCGCCGCAAATTAGAGATACTGTCCCCAGCCACCATCCGCAACCGCAGCTGTACACGTGCCACCCACGTGTTCATTGCATTTATCACGCTATTACTGTTCGCACTTCACCGCGCCTTCCGCCGAAATCCAACCATAGTTCATATTCCCTTAACAATGGTTACCATTTCCTCGCCCACCAACCCCCATTCATCACAGCGGACAACTTTTCAATACCTACATCTACATGGGCTCCTTGACGCTGTAGCCTATCAGATCTATAGTTTAATGTTTTTTACATAGTTTAATTTTTTACATGTGAAAGTAGTCAAAGTTTATTAAAGAAAATTTTCATTTCGTATGCGTACACGATATAATTATTGTGTAGTACATGATAAATTTACATCGTCTACACGAAAAAAAATATTTATCATGTACACGATGTAAAATTATCGTTTACACATATACACGATGTAAATTAATCTTGTACACGATATAATTATTTATTGGTACATGTACAAGATAATATTTTATCTGTACACGATAATATTATCATCATGTCTAACATATGCTGGCTACTTTATCAAATAAAAAAAATTATGCAAAAAACATTTCACTATGCTCTGACAGACCACTGCGTCCCATTTCCTCTACCTACATAATTGGCGTGCAGATAAACTACTCCTTTCGTCCGGGCTTAATTTATCTATTTTGACCCGACACGAAAGTTAAGAAAAAATAAATTTTGTAGAATTTTTTACTTTTTTAAATGTGGAGATTGAGGGTAGAGATTGTGAGAGAAATTTCCTCTTTTGGGCTGAAAAAGTTATTTGGGACAAATTGAAAATGCAAGTAAGCAAATTAAGCCGGGACGAAGGGAGAAGTAAATATGTTTGTAAAAAATAGTACTCCCTCTATCCCACCTTATCTTGTACATGGGAGGTTGACATAAGTATTAATAAAAGTTATTTTTTGAGATTTTGTTGACTTTTCAAAGGTGGATTGAGGGTGGAGATTGTGTTATAACTTTCTTTTTTAAGAGATGTGCAAGTTCGTTTGGAACGAACGAAAACATAAAGTGTACAAGATAAGGTGGGACAAATGGAATAATATTCATTGAATTTGCACATAAATATCAAATTTTAAGGTCCTTCTAACCATAAATAATAATCATTATATTTCATTCTTTTCATTTTGGCCCTTAAATTAAATCACCAACGACTTGATAAATTCTTCATCAAACTCAAACGAGGTCACCTTTTGATCGTGTCCTATTTCATTTGACTTGTGTTTTGTCTTTTCTCTTTTTGCCTTTTTTCAAATTCTCTTCATAACTATATAATGTTACAGTACGTCCCCATCATTTGCACTTTCATATTTTATTTTTATTTTTATTTTTTAATTCCTTAATTTTATTTAAACTACAATACATATGATATGTGTAAATATAAATTGCACGGGAGGAATAATGCATATAATTTAGTATAAATGAAAACAAATATGATTCACGAATTAGATGAATAACAATAATTGTATTTACACAAATCTATAGTGATTATAAAAATACCTGCAGGGGAAAATTCAGCAAATTATAAATTTTAAGAACAAAAAGTAAAAAATTTAAAACGGAAAAGAAAAACAAAATTCCATAAAAAATTACCAACAGTCTTCCTGTAATTCTTCTTTTTTATTCTTTTCGGGCAAATAGCTTTTTAGAGCATTAAGTTTTACCATTTTTTTATTTAAGAACATTATTTTTTATCATTTCAATTTTGGCCCTTTAACTTTCGAAATTTAACAAATTGATCGTTTAAATTTGAAATTTGATATATTCGACATTGGATATTACTTGCTATAGGTGGCGACATGACTAATTTGTCGAATTTGGAAAGTTAAATAATTAATCTGTCTTTCGAAATGTAAAGAACCAAAAACGAAATGACCAAAGACACTTAAATAGAAAATGGTGAAATTTATTGGACTAAAAAAATATTTACCCTTTCTTTTCCAATAATTTTCTTTTATTGTTTTCCATAAATATGTATAGTTTTCCATAATATTAAGGGGAAGGCTCATAATGTACTTGAAATTTGCTATTAATATAACTCATAAAAACTCATATTAATTAGTGTGATCATATAGAAGTTTAAATATTATTTATTAAATAAACTTCAAATATAAAATAATTATGTTGTAGTGATAATATATATGGTAGTATACTTTTTCTTAGAAAAAGAGAAGAAAAGTTAGAAATGAATAAATGTAGAATCCACGTACAATTTTAACCTAAATAATAAGTCTTTGATTACTTTTTAGTTATCTGCTATAACAGATAAAAAGATAATTGTAATGATATAATGATTGTACTATAGAAATACCATAAATTTTAACTTGAAGTACAGAGTGAATTTCAATCATCGTAGATATACATATTCATGGCAAAGGAAACTGGTGGCAAATTAGGGATGCCCGTGGCAAATAAGAATTGCAATTGGGCAGGTCGAGGCGGATACTTGAATATCCATTTTCGTCTAATCTTTCGAATGAGGAGGGTAACCCATTGCGGGTTACTATCATTTAAAATAAATGTTAACTCAAAACATTGTATACAAATAATATTTCAAAGAGTCGTCATAATATATAAAAAAAATAAGTAGATGATTAAAATACATTTAACGTTCCATTTGTAATATATATTTGTGTGTCCAATTTTAATTAATAATTTTCACTGTCGTATGTTATCTTTTATTTAGTATTATTTGATACTTGTTATTTTGATATAAATATTACATGATTATTAAATAGTATTCCCTCTGTTTTTTTTTTTCTAATTGTCCCATTTATTCAAAATAATGTTCCTTTTTAATTGTCACAAGGCAATTATTAATGTTATTTTACCTTCTTTTTCCGTTAATAACACTAATAAAGAAACAAAGAACTGTGATGGTGGAGTATTACAATTCTTGTAATTATAAACTCATTAATTTATTATCTTGACTAAAATCAAAATATAGAGATATGATTGGCTCCTCTAAAATCAAGGAATAATGAATTTGATAAAACCAATGAGTTCCTATAATTAAGGGAGTAATTATATAAAAGGTTATACTAGCTAATGGAAAGTTGTTTGTCTGAATAGATAAAAGGGGACTAATCGGAGAAAGTATATATTAAATTGATTAATTTATATGTGTAACATCATATAAATATATATAAAAATTATTGCGAAGCAGAATGAGACGAGATATAACGGGACGATTGTATGATCGATATTCGCCCTGCCACGAATTAAAAGAGGAGCGTTTCATATGCCTCAGGTTAAGATAGATCAGGTCAAAATTGCTATTCGTATTGCTGATAAATGGTGGGACAAATTTTTCCTTGAGAAATTTAATACTTTGTGTTGTGACATTTGCGCCTTGACATGTACTTATATGTAGTATATACTGTACTTATGGCAGACTAATGCTGACTTGCATTCCATCGTGACAGTCGTACTATTGATATTAGCTACAAAATATATTTTAGGGAAAATTGGTATAAATGTCCAGTATATTTTTACTATTTAGAAACTAGGACAATAAGTATATCTCTTTTTAAAAATATTTTCTAACTTACCAAAAATTTGTGAAAATGGCCTGTGACCGGCTATAGACTGTTAACCAACCGGTCACCTGTGAGCTGTCTTTTTACTTTCGAAAAAATTTGTATAAATGACCAGTATGTTTCCCTTATTTAAAAACTAGGACATTAAGTATACCACTTTTTTAAAAATACCTTCTAACTTACCATAACCTGTCATTAATGAGGAGAAACTCTTTTTCTGTCGTGGCATTAATTTTTTATTTTTTATTTGTTTTTTCTGTTGACTCATTTGTTAGCATGGAAAAAAATATGTCGTCGACTTTGGCGATAGCAGATTCAACAGGGATGAGGTGAATAGGCGAAGAATTGTGTGATTGGTCAGGTTCCGATCAGTTAGTGGATGGGTGGGCTGAGCGAAGCATTGTTGGCTTCTTCTTCGTCTTCCATGTTTGTATCTTTGTAAGATTGCATGACATCCATAAATATTAGGGTTTAGTATGTTGTAATTAGGGAAGAATAATGGAACAATTTAGTTTTTAATTTTTTTAAAATATTAATCTAAATTTTATTTATTAATATTTCATATAATTATCCTAATTCATAATTTAAAATAAAATAATAATAACATGAGAAAAGTAAAAAAGAAATTTGAAAATATTAATGGATTTTAGAAATTTAAAAAGAAAAAAACATAATTTTTTTATTGATTTTTAAATAAATTTAGAATTTTTTAAAAAAATATCAAAAATAAATTTTTTAACTTTTTAATTTTAAATCAATATTATAATTTTTAAAATAAATTTTAGAAATATTTTTTTTATTTTTGAATTTAAAATGAATTTTATAATTTTGAAATAAATATCAGAAATAAATTTTTAAATCTTTGAATTTATAATTTTTAAAATAAATTTCACAAATAAAATTTTTATTTTTCTAAATTTTAAAAAATTTTTTGGGGATTATAATTTTTTTATAAATTCAAACTAATATTATATATTATTTTTCCATCCTAACAAATGAGTCAACAGAAAAAATAAAAAATAAATAAAAATTAATGTCACGTAAGAAAAAGAGGTTCACCTCATTAATGACCGGTTGTGTCACTGTCTATAGACGGTGACGGGGCATTTTCACCATTTTTTGGTAAGTTAGAAGGTATTTTTTAAAAAGTGGTATACTTAATGTCCTAGTTTTTAAATAAGGGAAACATACTGGTCATTTATACCAATTTTTCCGGAAGTAAAGAGACAGCTCACAGGTGACCGGCTGGTTAACAGCCTATAGTCGATCACAGGGCATTTTCACCAATTTTTCGTAAGCTAGAAGACATTTTTAAAAAGTGGTATACTTAGTGTCCTAGTTTCTAAATAGAGAAAACATAATGGGCATTTATACCAATTTTCCCTATATTTTAATAAGGGAAAATTGGTAAAAATGTCCTGTAAGTTTGCCCTAATTAAGAAAATATCCTTTAAGATTGACACTTTTTAAAAATGTCTTCTAACTTACAAAAATTTGATAAAAATGTCCCGTGACCGGCTACTACAGGTTACCCATCAGGTCATCCATGAGTTGGCTGTTTTTTGCTTATGTGGCACTTAATTTTTTTTTTTTTTTTTTGCATTTTTCCTGCTTAGTCACTTATTAGGATGGTAAAGAAATTAAAAATAAAATAATATATATATAAATTTATATAATATTAAAATTTATAAAATCATTAAAATTATATATCTAAATTTTATTTATATAAAATAATTTAAGATTTAAGACTCTTCTAAAAATTAATTTTACTTTTATAAATTAATTTTAAAAATTTTCAAGTTACGTTAAGATTTACTAAAATAATTTTACTAATTTTATAGATAAAATTAAAAAATAATAATTTAATATTAAAGATTTTAATAATCATATATCTATATATATTTTTATTTTTAAATCATTCTATAATTTATTTTGAATATTTTATATATTTTACAATCTAGATTAATTAAAAATAATATATTAAAACTTTATTAAAATAATTTCTCAAATTAGGATTTAAAACTATGAATTTTAAATAATATATAAATTTAAGTATCATTTATATCTAAATTTTAATATTATATTAATATATATATATATATATATATATATAATTTTTTTTAATTTCTTTACCATCCTAATAAGTGACTAAGCAGGAAAAATACAAAAAAAAAAAAGTCAAAAAATTAAGTGTCACATAAGCAAAAAACAGCTAACTCATGGATGACCTGATGGGTAACCTGTAGTAGCCGGTCACGGGGCATATTTATCAATTTTTTTGTAAGTTAGAAGGTATTTTTAAAAAGTGTCAAACTTAAAGGATATTTTCTTAATTAGGGCAAACTTACGGGACATTTTTACCAATTTTCTCTTTTAATAATACTAAGGGTATGTTTGGTTAGAGTTGACCCAATTCCTGATGGATCGATCCAGCTCCTCCCTATGTTTGTTTACACAGGTTAGCCCAACCACTACAAATCACCACAAGTTTCAATACCACTTTAATCATAAAATTAATCATTAACAAACTCTTACACACATCACATCATATTTTACAATTATATGTGTTAAAGAATGATGATTATTGATTAAAGTTGTATTGAAAATTGAGTTTAATTAATTATATGTGTAAGAGGATTGGAGATAATATTAATATATACTCCCAAATCCATAAACAAACACATATTGGGTTGGCCCAAACCGTTGTAACCATAAACAAACAGACCGTATAACTACTACCCCCAACCACTTAAACAACCATTATTTTTACTCTCTCAGTCACTAACTCCAGTCAATATCTCCAGCCAACAGCACGCCAGGTCCCTAGTCACCCTATTGTGTACATATGTGGCGTGGCAAATTACACTTTGTACCAAAATAAGTTTGTGGCAAATCAATTAAATATGTCAAAAAGGTTATAGTTCTACGTACCTAAAACTATTAAAACTTAACTTTCTAAAGGATATCCTAATCATTTAAAAATTAAAAATTTACTTAGGTCTTAACATAGAAATTAAGAAATTTATATATGACGTAATTGATGTGAAGAATATGATGGAAATGAAATGGTTATGCGCTTGTTCATTTTCATTCTTATAATTGGTATAAATTTACAACGTTAACAGTCATTTAAAAAATAATTGATATTCCCATGTTCAAGGGATTAGCCACTCCTAACAACTAGGAATTAACTTTTTGTTGTTGTTGCTATTTTTATTATTATTCATTATAATATTGTTAATAATTTATAGTTGCTCCAATTAATTATTATTAATAAATTCATTGATTGACAATAATGGGTTTTTTTTGTTCTTATGATTGATATTGTTGTTGTCATTATTAATTAGTTAGTTACTGCTCTCTCCATTTCTTTTTAATTGATCTTTTAGTTTTTCTTATCATTTCTCTCAATTTTGTCAATATGTCAATCATAAATTATCTCTTACTTTTCAACCTAAATATGAGAGAGAAATAAGATTACCTTAGGTATATTTGGAAAAAAAAATAAAAAAATCTTAGTTCTTCCATTTTTTTTTTCTAAAAGACCAATTAAAAAGAACCTGAGGGAGTATTGATTAGTTATTACTATTTCTAATTTAATGCTTAATAATATATTTGTATAATTTATAATTGCTCTCAATTAATAATTGACTAATGACAATGGTAATAGTAATAGTAGTAGCAGCAGCAGTAGCAGTAGTAGTAGTAGTAGTAGTAGTAATAATAATAATAATAATAATAATAATAATAATAATAATAATAATAATAATAATAAGGTTATTATTATTATTAGATAATTAATTAAATTAGAGACAATTATCGAATGAAAATCAAATACTCCCTCCGTCCCTGCCTGATTGACAAACTTTGGACGGGCACGGAGACTAAGGAAAAACAGATTTTGTGGAATATTTAACTTTTTCAAATGTGGAGATTTTGAGGGTGGAGATTGTAAGAGAATTTGTCATTTATGAACTAAAATAATTAGGTTGGGACAAACAAATATGACAAGTTGGCCAATTAGACCGGGACAGAGGAAATATGTTATTACTATTACTTTTTTGTTTAATTTTTAGATAATTGAATATTTCGTTTTTTGTCATTTTTTGAACATACTAATCATTAACATGGTTACAATTAGCATTCCCAAAAAAATGGATACAATTATATCATTCACTTCCCATTTTCATTTCATTCATAAATTGATTTCATTCACACATTATTACATACTTCCTCCATTCACAAATAAGTGCCGTTCTAGGAAAAAAATATTTTTTCACAAAAGAGTGTCGTTTTAGTAATTTTTATCTATTTCTTCCAGCATAGAAATTTCTATACAAATATTATAATATTATATAAATAATGTATGGAGAAAAAAATGGTGGAATTTATAGTAATAAAAAAATAATGAAGAGAAAAATGGAGGAGTGTTGTTGTCCATTCTCTTAATTTCTTAAATTTCACCTGAAAGTATAAAATTACATTTATTTATGAACGGAGGGATCAATACATTTATAACAATTAATGATGACGTTACGGTGGTCTTGTCTTAAGTAATATCTCCTTAATTTAGATATAAATTATTTCAGTAACCCGTTAATTATAACCTAGAAAAGTAGTTTAAATATTATAATAGTCATAATTATTGACACTTAAAAGGTAAATTTACTTTATTCATGAACTCTTCGACGATCTTTTATTAACACGTAGATCTGTTTTTTTAGTAGAACTGTGACAAATGTCTAAATTGAACCATGCTAAACACTTAGATAAAACGTCAGAAATAACACTTTTTAAAGAAAAAATTACTTTTAGCACTAAACATATTACTTTTAACGTAAAAGCGTATACTTATAATCATTAGGCAAAAACAACAATTTTAAACAGGTATAGAACATTTTTTTGGAATAAAGAATATCTTTTATGTCAAAAATAACATTTTTTTTTAAAATGACTTATGTCTTACGAAAAACGATATTACATAAGTGTTACTCTTAAATCATACTTACCGTCAAGTGAATCATACTTACCGTCAAGCTTGCCAAAAACTTTTATAAAATTTTTGCAGTGTAGTTTTTCTTTTGCATACTTTATATTACCCCCTTTGTTCCATACAAATAGTTATTTTTTAAAACAAAAATATTTTAAAATAAGAGTCATTTTTTAAAATTAATGTTTCATTTTACTAATTTAAACAAAAAAAAAAAAAATTCAAAATGCGACTCTTTTTATGGTACGGAGTAAGTATTTAATTGCTCATTTCAAGCGAAATAAATCTTACTCCCTCTGTCCCGGCCTAACTTTCCTTCTTTGATCAGGTACGGAGGTTAAGAAAAAACATATTTTGTGGAATCTTTGACTTTTTTAAAGGTGAAGATTGATGATGGAGATTTTGAGGGAAGAGATTGTGAGAGAAATTTGTCATTTATGAACTGAAAAGTTAAATTATGACAAAAAACAAAAGTTAGAACCGAACGGAGATAGTAGATGCTAAAGTTGATTTCATGATTAAGAAAACAAATTAAAATAAAGTTTTAAGAGTGGATGTGTAGTGGAACATCAATTAGTTTAGTGTGTTCCTATCCGTAATTATAAGTTAATAATAAGTTCCAGAGATAATTTATTATATAAATCCGTAAATTGTTGATTATAACAGGCAGAGCACATAAAGACATTACATCCAACATAAAGTCACTAACTATTTACAGATTACATAAACTAACACCATCATTACCTATCTAATTAGGATGACTACGATAGTGACATAAACTTGTTCTAATTTATACTTTTTAATTTACAAAATTACAAACTAGTAGCTTAAAATTGACCACTCACTACTTGTCTAGACGCTTCTTCCAATGTCATTATCACAACATTGAAGACATTATCTCATAAATATTTTATACTTTTGGGCCTAATCCAGTTGGTAACTAGTTGCCACAATGTCGTGTATACTAGGTGTACAGATCTTAAATTCGTATAGTATGGATCACACGCGGATCCATAAAATATATTACTATTTATACTGAAAGGAAATTACTTGTTTGTCAAGAAATCTATTACCTTTTAGCATAATGATTTTGTTGATACATTTCATCATAAACACTTTAGGGTGTGTGGTTGGGTTTCGGCTCAAATCATTGAGGGTTGTGCCCAGTTATCCTTGTATTTGTTTATAATTCATTGTCTCCAACCTCTTCAACAATTCATTCTCTCCTATCAATAATTATATACATCATTAATCAATAACAATTTGCAATATTACTTTAATCATTAAACAACCACCAATTAATTAACAATCTCTTACACACGCCACCTTACATTTTACAATTAAATATTATTATCGAAACTAGTTCCACCCCAAACAAACACCAGTTTTCCCCAACTACTTACTCCAAATACCCAACCCCAATCAAACACACCCTAATGCATTTTCAACATAATATATTTACTCATAACAAGTAATATATTTCAATAATAAATTAATATTTTTATGAAAAATGTTCACAGTTCGAATTGCACGGATCTGAAATTCGTGTAATTGATATACAAGAACCATTAAGTAGTTGGAGTTATTTTTGTATTTCTATTATTTAAATGTCACTACTATAGTACTATAGATGTATTATAGTATAATATATTTGACTTAATTAAAATATAGCATTTTGTGGTTGTAATCTTTCCCTTGTAACTTAATCATACATGTACATCATAGTTGTACTAATGCCTGCACAAGATATTGAACTAAAATCTTAATCATGCTTCTAAACGAAGTTGTCAAAGCTTAAAAAAATGAATTATTATTCAAAGGACTTAAGCCACCATTGTGAAGCTAATCAAGTTATGATTGCTGAATTATCATATATTATTGACTAATTAAATAAATATGGTTGTGATTGCAAGATGAACAATTACTCACAATTTTTTACATTTTCTTTTGATTTACCTAGGTTGGTTTTCAGGTTTATTCCCAAGAATTTTGAACATATTATCTTGTGTAGCCCCTTGACCAATAGGTATATTTAGGGTTAATTGCAGCAACCCCATCAAACTATTAGCGTTTTTGCGTATAAATTATTAAATTTTTTTTTGACATCGATGCAATTGGGTAGATACTAAACTTATGTTCCGACTGGCAGATAAACCACCAAATTTATTTTTCGATCAATTTTCGTCAGAATTCCGCTCGTAACTTGCGTATGATAAATTTTTAATGACCTTTTTTTTTTAGAAACAACCTTTTTAGTATGCCAAAAGTGTAAAAAATTTCACATCTTTTCTTTCCATAGCACTTTCTATTAATCATTAGTAGTTCTCTCTCTCAATATCTAGAATCTCCCATATTGAAGATGAACGGCTCCTCTACCTACTAAAAAGTATGTTTGGACAAGAAAGACCCTTAAAAATTTATAACACGCAAGTCACATGTGGGATTCCGACTAAAAATGATTGAAAAATAAATTTAGTGATTTATTTGCCAAAAATCGTATAGTTTATATTTATGGATGTCACAAAACTGATAGTTTAGTGAGGTTGCTGTAATTACCATATATTTATGTACCATGAACCAAAAAGTACCTATAACAAATAAATAAATAAATGCGTTTGAGTCTAATTTATGCAAAACTTAGGAAATTGTCAATTAAGCTATACTTGAAAAGTATGGATAATTGTGGCCAAATCGAAACTAAAAGGTCAAAATTAGTGATGTTGTCATGTAGAGACTCCGACTAAAAATGATCAAATTTAATTATTATTCTGGTGCTTCTATTATATCACCAATTTTAATATTATTGTCAACTGTAGCATCTTTTGATCTATATCATGATGTAGTTATAATATTATTAATCGCATTAAGTGAGCATTCTGTACCATATTTTACTCTATTATTTAATTTGACTATATACATATATATATATATATATATATTCTGGACTGTATTTAGTCTCTTATTCAATTTGACTAAGTATTTGATGTATAAAAAAACCTAAGTCTTCCAAAAAATTCCAAACTTTTATTGATATCTTGGTCCATATATGTGTACCTTCAGTTTTTTTTTTTTTTTTTTTTTTTTTTTTTCAGATTTAGCTTAGATTAAATGTATAAGTGAGTCGAAACAACTCATGAGTCGTTCGAAATCGATTCACAAAAATATCAAAATGAACTTGAAATAAACAAGGCGAGCTTGAGCCGTAACAACTTGAATAGTTATAGAGTTCAAGTTCAAGGTTATTAATGCTTGCCGCAGGCTCATGAGTTTAATTGAGCTTATGTTTAAATTCTTAACTTACTCTCTATAATTGACATAATTAAAAATATATCCTAATCCCAAAATAATTATGGTGAACTCTGAGGTCCCTATTATATTTTCAACAATCCTTTGTAATTTAATTAACATGTTCATTTTTAATGATTTTTTTATTTTTTTATCAATTCATTTAATTTATATAAATGGAGACGAATCAGTATTGAGTTCAACGAGTTTATAACGAGCCAAGCTCGAGTTTAAAAAAAAGGGACCTAAACGAGCTCGAGACGAGCTTGAGCCTCTAGTATTTTGATGAAGTTCGAGCTTGATCAGCCTTCCAATACTCGGGTTGGCTCGTTTAACCCTGCTTAGGAACAAAAAATAAGAGTAAGCGAAATTAATAACTAAACTCTCAATTAATTTTTCTCTCCTCACATATCTCTAAATTTTTCTACACTTTTTTTTTGTATATATCTTTTTCAAATGATATAGGAATGATATTGGGAGAAATGTAGAGAAAAATTAAAAAAATAAATATTTATTAACATATCTAAAAAGTATAACTAAAAAACGAAGATATTATATACTACCTCCGTCTTTCTCAAATGTTGTTTTTAGGTTTCGATAAGAAAATTAAAGGGTATGAGTAATGAACAAATAAGCCCTCAACTCGAATATATAGATATGATAGGTAATTATATTAAATATTTTTTAGGAATAATTATAAAGATAATATTGGACTAGATATGGAAAAAAAAGTTAAAAAAAGGACAAATGTTTATAAACAAAACACAAAACTAAAATGCCATTAAAAAAAAAAAAAAAAGTAACATTAAAATATGTTTTTATCATTTGCGTATAGCTTTTGCTAACGGCTATAAAATAATCGGGTGACATTTGCAATATTTTGGAAAATATGTAGATTCAACGAAAACTAATTCTGGACTATTCTAAATAATGTGTAATTAGGATCTTTAAATTTATTTCAGTTTAAAAACTTTTTGAAATAGGCCAAATAGCAGTCTTACATAAACTTGATTTTATTATTTATTTATCTATTTATTTATTTATTTATTTATTTATTTATTATAACTATTACTATTATTATATACCTTAAATATAAAAGAAAGATCGTTAAAAAGTCTTCCTTGATGATGTATTTTTTTTAGAGTTTTTGAATTATTTTAAATTATAAAATCATGACTTTCTCTCACTTAGAGCATCCCCAGGGACTATGTATTTGGTGGCATGGAAAGAGAGAAATACCTCATGTAAGGTATTTTGCCATTGGGGGAGGGGATTTGGGGAAGGGGAATTATTCCTAGGTAGTGATTTTACTACCCAGGAATTTGAGAGAGAGGAGGGGCCGGCGAGAGTGGGGATGCTGGGCGGGTGGAGAAGACGCTCGCGGGGGATTGGCGCAGGCAGGGCGCGTGCCCCCACGCGCACGGCGTGGGGTCCGCACCTGCAGGCCTGTCCCCCCCTTTATATTTTTATTTTTTTTCGTTTTTTTTTTGCTTTTTTTTTTTTTTTTTTTTGCTTTTCTTTTATTCCTTTGAATTTTTGGATATACTTTAGGAGACAATATAGCCGTTTGCAACGGTTTTTTTTTTTTAATGTACCGTGTTTGCTTTCGTTTTGTATTTTTACGTTTTATATGAATAGCAAATTTATTAATCATTATTTTTTTTCCGAAATATATTTAAATATAAAAAAATCCAATAGTCGGAATATTAATCACTTATTATTTATCCGAAAATTAAATAATTAATTTAGTTGATAAATTAATAAATAAAAAGATAAATATGATATTTAAGTGGGTCCCCCACATATTCCTGCTTTTTAGGTATATTGTTGGGGAGGAGTTTTGTTTTAAGGTATAGGTTTTTTAACTTTTGAGGTGGCGCTGATGTGACAAACATATTCCTACTTTTCGGGTATAACCATTGGGGATGCTCTTACTAGGGGAAATAATAGTTGAGTGGTTAAAGTCCCTACAAATAGGGGTGCTCACGGTGCGGTTATGCGGTTTTTTTCACAAAATTTCAATTGCATTGCTTTTTGCGGTCGGTTAATTATCTATATTTTCAACCGCGGTTTATCAAAGAAAATTAATTGTACGGTTTGAAACGGTTCGGGGCGGTTTAGGGCGGTGTGGCGGTTTAAGTAAATGTTAACAAAATCCAATTTCATTTTCACAAAACACCAACCTAATAAAATAAATTTAGTGTCCAAAAAATGAAAACTAGTAGCCTAAATTCTCACTTGGATAGAAATAATATAATTCACCACTCAAAACTTGGAAAAAAATATTATAACTAATTAAGTGGAATAACATAATTTAGTGATAGTATGTCGAATATTATAACTTATACTAGTAAGTACTATGTGACCATGGCGGTTTGGCGGTTTGATCGGTGCGGTTATGCACCAAATTTTCAATTGCACCACCTTTGCAGTGCGGTTTTACTTGAAATAATTAACCACGGTTTATCTTAAAAAAACATGGATGGCGGTGCAATTCGGTGCGGCTTGGGCGGTTCGGGCGGTTTCTAAAAATTGTTGCTCAGCCCTACCTACAAATGAGGAAGTTACACCAATGAGATTTTTTTTTTTTCTTTTTTTCTTTTGTTTTTACTTTTTCTATTAATATTTAAAAGTCTTAAAACTTTTTTGTCTCAACTTTATTTTTTACGAAAAATATACCAAATTATACTTCTTTTCACGATCTTCGATTTGACATCCATTTTTCATATATATAATTAAAATATAAATTATTTTTTTTGTTATTATCGTATATTTTGATTTTTAAATTTTTTGTATATAAAATAAAGATGTTAGAAAATTTCAAAATAATTTTTTTAGAAGATTATTTTTATTTTATTCTTTTACTTTAGGTTTACACTTTACAATTGATAATTTTAGACATATTGATTAAAGTGATTTATTGATTGATCATTGAATTAGTTTGTTTTTCTTTCTTTATTCGTGAAAAAGATATGTTAACTATAAAAATAATAAGCCGATTGTATTTTATTTAAATACACACGATAATGCAAGTTACAATCCACACATATACTTAGTAAAGCAATGCGATTGTGACTTCTCATGTTAATATTACTAAATTTAAGATATGTGACTTCAAACAGCAATAACTATAAAACATCACATTGTTTTATCCTCATACCTATATACAATTATATATTAATATACTATTATAAATATGACAACCCGTGCAGCACACTGGTGAAATACTATAAAGATAAATTAAACAAATTTTAATATGCTATTTTTTTTTTTTTTTTTTTAAATATTCAACCCCGTCACATCCTACAAATTGATCTAACTTAAAGATCTTTATATGCCATGGAGATAAACAAAAGGCAATTCAATAGTCAATATTGTGTACAAAGAGGTGTTTCAAAAAATTTAGTGTTTAATTTTATCCTTTAGTTTGTAATTTGTATAGTTTAGGCTAAACAGATTTGTCTTTTATCATATCGAACTTTTATCCAGTGTAGTACAACATTATAAGTCCTTTATAATATCTTATCAATTACTTATTTCGATTTTCATTAATGTATATTTACGTTATACTATTTAATTAATAATTCAATAAAAAGAAATTGCAGCTCGTCCATCGCACTGGAGGACAACTAGTTAGAGTTAATTACAAAATACAACCTGCACTATAAGCGTTTTTCATTTTGGAACCTAAACAAAAAAAAATATTCAATTGGAACCTGTAATATATGGAATATTACTTTAGCAACCTCTGACTATATAATCTGGCATATATAGGTATATGACCAGTACATGCTAAAAAGCCAATAAAATAATGACATGCGGCACAAATAAAATTTAATAATAATAAAAGTAATAATAATAAAAAATAATAATCAAATAATATATAAAATATATTTTAAAAATACAAAAAATCATAAATATTCTGAAATTTAAAAAGTAAAAGTTTAAAATTATTTTGAAAATTCTAAAAAATCATTTAAAATCCACAAAATTTAAAAAGATATTTCTGAGGTTTAATTTTGAAAATTCTAAAAATAATTTATAATCAAGAAAATGAAAAAGTTAGTTTTGAAAATTCAAAAAAACATTCAAATGAATTTTAGAATTTTTAAAATAAATTTCATAAATATAAATATATATATATTAATTTTCTGGATTTTAAATGAATATTAGAATTCTTAAAATCATTTTTATGAATATTTTTTAATTTTTTATATTTTTAATGAGTTTTAGAATTTCTAAAATAATCTTCAGCAATATTTTTAATTTGAATTATAGAATTTTCAAATTAATTTGTAGAAATACATAATTTAATTTTCTAGATTTTAAATGGATTTTAGGAATTTTATAATAATTTTTTTATTTTATTTTTAGGATTTTAAATGAATTTTAGAATTTTAGAATTTTAAAAATAATTCTCAGAAAAAAATGTATAAATTTTCATGCTTTAAGATGAATTTTAGACTTTTTCAACTGATTTTCAATAATATCTTTTTTAATTTTCAAAATTTTAAATGAATTTTAGAAATTTGTAAATAATATTTTGAAACATTTATTTATTTTCTGAATTTTAAATGAATTTTAGAATTTTTAAAATAATTTAATGATTTGTTTAATAAGTTTTTGAATTTTTTTATATTTCTAATTTTTTATATAGTCGGAGGTTGCTAAAGTAAATTTCCACATAATACAGGTTCCAACAGGCCTTTTTTTTTTTTTTTTTTTTTTTTTGAAGTTCCAAAGTGAAAAAGTGCTTAGTATTGGCTGCATTTTGTAGTTAATCGTTGTTGTTGTTATTAGGCAGCGGCTATTCGCAGCCTACAAAATTTTTCAACTAAGTCTGCTAATTTGATAAATTATAAAATTATTCATAAAAGACTACAATGTCCTTAATGAAAAATTAGGCTAATCAATTGTATATATATATATATATGTGTATATATATAGAGAGAGAGAGAGAAAGAGAGAGAGAGAAACATAACAAATATAATGTTTTTCTTCTGTATTACCTTCAATCAGATCCTATCTCTTCTTCCGAAAACTCCATAAACCCTAAATTCTTAAAGGTTTCATCAATGGGGGAATAAATAACAACGAGACAAAGTAAGCTCCTTTTTTTTTTTTTTTGGTCAATTATGTGGTTACCATTTCCTTCATCATCAAACTGAAAACCTAGATTACGAATACAAAACGAACTTCATGAATTCTACGTGGGAAGTCAAAAGAAAAATCCATCATTCATAATTCAAACCGTGAAGGGGGAAATATGTGTTCTTCAAAAACGAATGAATTCAAAATTGACAGAAAAATTGATATCACAAATGATGGAAATAGATTTCATGTGCACACCCAAAATGAGACTAATGGAGCTCTAAAGATAATTAAAGAAGCCATCACCGCATTCCTGAAATCGAAATCCAACCCTAAACAACACTAGATTCTTAAATGGCTTGAAATCATTAATATTTGAGACAAACAATTCCGTACGAGATTTCGTGTTTCTGAGAAATGATCCAAATTATGAAAGAGTGGGACTTGAGTGAATAAGATGCACAATGGAACTTATTGTACGTCTCCCTTAAAAAAACCCTAAAATCCCTAAAAACTCTAAAACCCAAAAAATCCTTAAAAACTCCTAAAAAATCGCAGGTGTACAATAAGACTTATTGTGCACCTGATGCGCGCAAGTTTTTGCCTTTATGAAAACCAACCATCAACAATCTCGTCGTTCTTTATCATTTTCTTGTCTTTTCCTTTTTTAATTATGTTTTATTATTTTATTATAACATTTTAATTTAAATAATTTAAAGCTTAAGAAAACAGGGATATAGCTAGTATTTAATGGGTTGTATTAAAAAAATTATATTGATATTTTAATAAAAGTGAACTGCATTGAAAAATTTTATGGGATGCGAATAGCCACCGCCTTGTTATTATTAATATATTTTTTGTTGGGATTAAGCCTCGAATGTTGTTTATGTATTATTACAATATTTTTTCCTTTTTTGCTTTTGAGGTGGATTATTACAGTAAAACCTAGAATAAAACAGACCTAATTGCGTCAGCCTAGAATAAGATCTAGATACAAACTTTTTGTTCAAATGATTTTTTGAGTAAACTTTTTGTTAGTCATTTTTGAATTAAAATTAGATGTCACTGAGACTATTGGATGCAGTGTTCCCCGGTTGTTGAGCTAGCCTAACTCAAGACCCATTTGACCTCGTGTCAAAACTAGCCACTTCAATTGTTGACGAATCGGCCGCCACGTCGACACTTCCCACTCCTTATTAATACTGACACCACATTATTATCCATGGGAAAATGCCATGCTACAAGTTTGTAAAAATATTTCTTCATATCAATTATATGAGGAATTACTTCTATACCCTTGGATAATTGGACAAAGATGTAGTGAGATGTGCCCCGTTGGCCGTGGCACATCTTAGAATGGTACATTCATTTAAATAGTGAAAAGATATTTTTGTTTAGAGGGATGTGTAGGATATAATGTGTACTGTAGATGTCACATCAGTAGGTTTTAGGGTGATTGATAATATTAAAATATGTGATGTGGGTAATGATTAATTGATTGAGAAATGTGATAACTTTATAGGGGGGATATGGGTGGATGTGCCACATCCGCCAGAAGTAAAATTGTTTACGGATGGACCATTCCACATCTGAATGTGCCCATTCCTGTCCAATAATTCTCTTCATGTATTAGACAAAATACAAACATTGGTGACTGTAAGTCACAAATTATATGAATTTGTGTAAGTCACCGTGTAATATTTTTCTTAAATAAAAAGAAATTGTGCTAGATGATTACACGAATTCGTGTAAGCTGCTTATATGAATTTGTATAAGTCATTTTCTTAAGAAGTGATAGATGATTACATGAATTCATATAAATTACTTATACAAATTCATATAAGTCAGTTTTTCATAATAAATTGTGTTTGACGATTACACAAATTCGTGTAAACATCTAGCGAGCTTTTCCTTTCCATCTGAGAAACGCGAATCTTTAGCCAAAGGTCTACAACTAAAATTATAGGTTTTAAAATTATTTTAGAAAAAGAAAAAATATTTTCCTAAAATAAATGCAGCTAACTTGGGTGTTTGTTTTTTTAGGGTGAAGATGAGTGTTTGTAATTCTACTATAAATGATCCTTTTTCGTTTTGTTTTTGAATTACAGTTTTTGGGGTTAGATTGGAGAGTTAATAAGAAATCTATTTTCGGTCTTTCTTTGTTCGCCTGAGGCAAGAAAGGGAAATGTGAAAAGGCCAGGGAAAACGCGGAATGACCGGTCACCGACGTTCAACGGTCACGTAAATCGTCTTAGACCGCCAGGTGTCAGTTATAAGCTGCAGTGGTGCACGTGGATTGGTCAGCAGACAAACTAATGTGGAAATGCTTACTCAAACGAAACATAAACTGGCAACAAAAATTAGCGTAATAAACACGAATTACGATATTTCTTTTCCATTAAAAGGAAAAAAGGGGAAGAGATGATGGAAAGGAAAAAGTTTATATATAGATATATATGCTCAAATGGGTAGTGGTAGTATTTATTTTCCGAGATACACGAAAGCAAATTTGTAACTTACTTAGACAGAATAAAACTGAAATAAATAAATTAGAATAATCCCTTTAGAATTATCTCTTTTTTAAAGAAAACTATTCATATTTATTATCTCGTCCGTTTTGATATTCGATATTCCCAATGGTTATAACCAAGTACGAAAATTTTGATTTACCAAAATATTGGTGTTTAAATTTTAGAGAAATAATATCAGTGCAGTTTTTAAAAAAGTTGAAAATATATTAAAAATTTGAAAATTTAAGATGATATTTTACAAATTATTATAACTAACTTAATGCTAGGGGAAAAAATGATACAAATGGAAATGTTTACAACTAATTTATAAATATTAAACAAAAATGATGTTTGACAATATGATACATGTTAAAAATGTAGGCAAGCTATTGATTTTCATCAGAATTTCTTCTTTTCATGTGTTTCATAATGTCTTTAGCTCAAAGAAGAGTCAATTGCATATCATGTTAACCATAAAAAATAAAAATATCCAAAATTTGGTAAAATTTTCTACGAAATCACAATAAATTGTACTTGGAGATAACCGAAATTGAAATTTAGAAGAGATTTTGGAAAAATTCTGACAAAAATCTATTACATCTAAATTTTGTTTCGAAATCATAAAAGAAAAGAAATTACGAAGAGATTTCGGAGGTGTTCTCGTTCCTGGTTATAATCAAACTAACACTCTATGTGTCAAAATCTAATAAAAGAAACTTAATTATCAAATTAAAATTTAAAAATAAGATCTTTATATATTAATGGGCCCGCAAGGAATAGAGGAGCATTTCCAATAAAAATAACCGTCCACCTATACCATGGACAATGTGCAAGTTTAATTTATAAATCATTAATTTTTCTTATACCTATTTATTTACGTGGGTTATAATTTTTAAATTATATTTGAGTTAATTGTTTGTATGTCAATTATAATTAAGTTTGACTTTTTAACTCAAAACTCATATTGCTTTTACATTTTTTGACAAAAGGGAAATAGTTTTAATGACAATACTCTATTTTTGAGAGGGGAGTATAAAATGCTCTGTCATAGTTACGAGTATGAAATACTCCTTTTTCCTTTAAAAAGGAAAAGACTGTTCAAAATTCAAAGTCTCTTTTACTCCCTCCATTTCATAATAACTAACGTTCTAACTATTTATTATTTTATTTTAATTAATGAATATTTTATATATTTTTTAAAAATTCTACCAAGTTATATATATTAAATTATTACTCTTATAAAGAACTCGTAATAGGTGTACTAACATTTTAAAACTTTGTAATATACCATGTACTTAAAATATTAGTCATTTCTAAAAAATTACATGTTCCAAAAAGCAGGTCATTCTTGTAAAAAAAAAAATATTTATATTTCGATGACATCACTCTTGATCTTGTAATTAAGAGGTCAAGTATTCTATACTCATATCCCACCCCTAAATCCCCAATATACTCAATAAAAAGTCATTCTTGTAAAAGAAAAAGAAAATCACATTTATTCTAATATTATATCACCCTTGAATATATCCAAACAATTTTCTTTTGAATTTCTCCTGATTTTATCATTAACTTAACCAATAATTATCTCTCATTGAATCTAATTAAACTTGGAGAATTTTTTGCTTAAAATAATAGAGATAGGTTACCTAGAATTATATTTGCACTTACTAATTGTTCTTAACTAGTATAGAACCAGTGTAATACACAGATTTGCAAAAGAGAATCAATAATATAATTTTTTAGTTAAATTAAATAAATAATTGATAAACTATTTTTTTTATGAATTAATAGTTAGAATGAAATTTTACTATCAAGTTATATTTTATTTAGGGATTAGATTTGATATATTTTTTTTTATTCAAAAAATACTTTGAAATTATAGTCTTATTTAGTTTAGGCGGTTACAACTTGAAGTTGGAGTCTTACGGAATAGTTCTAGCCAAAATAAATTAAAAATTACATAGAAGTTATCTGTCATCCTAAAAATGCTCGAATCTTATCATGCGATAAGAGAATTGTTGTTAATATATTTATTGATAATTTTAACAAAAGATTGTTTTGATACATTATCTGGAAGTACGGGCAGTGGTGTGAACACAGCAAAAAAAGAAAGAAAAATTGCATATTACGAGGTGGGAAAGAGAGGGCAATCCAATGGGCCTTGGCCCTATATAACGGGGCAGGTGAGCTGCTCTTCACCACAAAAAAGAAAAAAAACGAGAGTGAGGGTAAGAGAGAGAAATTCCTTCTTCTTCTCACTAGCACACACTTACACATTTCTAGAGAGAGAGTGACTTCTTTTCAATCCCCCTTCTGTTCTTCCCCGCTTCTTCGATCCCTTTCTGCAAATCATCTGCTTTTTATCAACTGGGTTTGTTTTTTAATTTGTTTATAATTTTCGTAATTAAAATCATTCACAAAAACAAACTCAAGAAACCCAGGTGTTTTCAGAACGAGATCCCTTTTTTATTATTATTTTTTTAATTTTCTGTTTGTTTCTTCAAATTTGAGGGCTTATTTGTTACTCCCTCAAAGGCTGGTTTTTGTTCAGCCACAAGGATTCAAAGGGTTGTCTATTTGTAAACCCTAATCCAATATTATTTTTATCTTTTATTCTGTGGATATTTATCTTGAATTTGTGTTGTTAATCACCCCTGTTTCTTGAATTTTACAAAGAATCAGGCCCCTTCTATTTTCTTAATTTCCCTCTTCTGCCCCTGTAATTTCAAGAATTTTTTTCTAGAAAGTTCAAATGGCAGCTACCATGGATTTTTGGAGTAGCACACCAGATGTAGATCCATTTAGAGGTGGTGAATTAATGGAAGCACTTGAACCTTTTATGAAAAGTGCTTCTTCCCCACCACTTTCTACTTCCTCCCCTTTCTCCACCAATGACCAGCATTTTGCTATCTCCACTCCTTCCTCCTCTTCCTCCAGTTTCTACCCCTACAATTCTTACTATTCCTCTTCTTCCCAACTCGAGCCCAACATGTACCAGGCCCAACCAGCCCAAGACTATTCATTTGGGCTGGATCAAACCATGGCCTGCTCTATTGGGCTCAACCACCTTTCCCCTGATCATATCCATGACGTTCAGGCCCAAATGGTCTCCGTCTCCGGCCCATTACATGTCCAATACCCACCACCCCAAAGCTCTCACTTCCTCGGCCCAAGGCCCATCCCCATGAAGCAATCGGGCTCACCCCCGAAGCCCACCAAGCTATACCGGGGAGTCCGGCAGCGCCACTGGGGCAAGTGGGTGGCGGAGATCCGTTTACCCAAGAACCGTACCCGCCTCTGGCTGGGCACCTTCGATACGGCGGAGGAGGCGGCGCTTGCTTATGACAAGGCGGCGTACAAGCTAAGGGGAGACTACGCTCGGCTCAACTTCCCTCACCTCCGTCACAACGGGTCCCACATCGGCGGCGAGTTCGGCGAGTACAAGCCCCTCCATGCCAGCGTGGACGCCAAGCTGGATTCAATTTGTCAGACTTTGGCTGAAGGCAAAAGCATCGACGCCAAAAAAGACAAAAAATCGAGGTCGAAAAAAGCGGCGGCAGCTGAGGCGGCGGAGGACAAAAGTTCAAAACCAGTCGAGCCGGAGAGTGATGGGTCCGGCGGGCTCTCACCTGAATCGGAGCTAGTGTTTCCGGATTTCGGGCAAGATGAGCAGTTCGGGTTTGATTTCGGGTCGTTGCAGAAATATCCGTCATATGAGATTGATTGGTCTGCTTTATAATTTTTTTGTTTTCGGTGTAGTGTTGATATGTAAGGGATTTTGTGGGGCTGCAATGAAATTTTTGGCATTTGCAGGGACCATGAAATCTTTAGGGATTTATTTATTAATGTGTATTAGTAGGGTAATTAGGAGTTTAAGTACTGTTAATTGTTGGGGTTAGTCTCTTAAACTGGTTTAGCTGATTTTTGTATGGCTGAATCATACTAGGGAGATGAATTTGATCCATGTAATTTTCCTGTACTATTTTTAGTAGTTGTAATGGTAAGTTAGCATTTTATTGTACTGTAAATTCATCTTCTTTTTTTCTTCTGCAATTCATATTTTCTATATTTCAATTTTGTATAAACATCTGTTGAAGCACCCTATCCATTCTCAAATGCACTTTTTGTGCAGCGGAAATTAGTTAGGTATATCATATATGTCAAATAACACTTCTAAGATCTTCCAAAATCCAAATTTATTCAAGTTGCCTAAATCATTTTGGTGGGGTTGTCCATACTTCACAAAAAGTGTGTCAAAATATATTACTCAAGTGTTTGATCGGATTAGTAACCATGCACTATTTTATAGGGTGTGTTTTGATAAATGGGGGTTAGCCTTGTCCTAATTATATTTAGTCCTAAACATATTATAGGGTGTGTATTGATAAGTTGGGGGTTAGTACTCATATATGTTCACTAGGAATGACATACAGGCAAGTTTTAGCGTGGTGTTCACTCATCCAATTTATATCAGATCGATTTTAACATAGTACTCGTTTATCCAAATTTTCTTTGAGAGAATTTGGGTAAGTCTAATTGAGTTTAGGAAATAAAATAAAATACCACTGGTATCTGTTTAGGTTTGAATTGAGTACTTGGTTACTATATTTCCTCGTTTAAATTTAGAAAAAAGTCAATAGAAATAAATTTAAGTGCATATTGAGTAAGAATTGTAACATGTACCTTTCATTATTTGCTGCAAACATCTTAAAATTAAACAATCACTCAACTTAATAAAATATAATGCTCCTTCCGTTTCGAATGAACTTACATACTTCCCTAATCGAGGTGTCCCACCCCTTTTGCACACCTTTCATTTCAGGAAATAAAACTTTACATCTCTACCCCACATTAATCACATAATTACAAATCTGTCATCACATAAAGGTAAAAACAGATTTGATTAAGTCAACATTTATAAAAAAAAAAAAAAATTCTTAATATGTATGTCGGAGGACCGGTGTAAGTTCATTCGGGACGGTGGAAGTAGTTATTTGTTGCGTTAAATGGTTGCATGATGCTAGAAAACTTTTCATATGGTTTTGGTAGCCATATTAGTTTTAGTTTAGTTCTTTATCTCAATTTATTTTCTCGTGTCTGATGCTTTGTGATCATTAGAATATTTGGTAATACTTATCTAGATACATGTAAAATGTAATACTTTTAAAATTTAAATAAATACACATTAAGTGAATCACCAATGGATATTACTATATAAATTTTGATGCGTTTGGTTATTTTAAGTATCTTTTTGAATGAGTTTAGGATCGGACTTTAGTAAACGATTTTGGTGAATCAGGTTATTGTAAGTATCTTTTAAAATGAGTCTGAGATAAATGCATATATAAATTTTAGTAAAAACCCTCAAAAGCATCACATTGTGTAGCAAGCATGTAAAATTTATTAGCTTCGTAAAAACGTATAAAGTATAGCACATTTTGTCATTTTCTGACCATTTTCAAGCTCTCCCCCTATCCCTCTGGACATTTTCACCCTTCCCCACGCACCTTTTTTCTCTCTCCCTCCTGTTCTCTCTCTCTCTTCTGCTTTAATATGTAGTGTCTTCTTCGGCAAGACATTAGAACGACATCAGACACGAATTAGTGACACGACCTTTTTAACATGGCACGATGAATTCGACACGACGTGAGAATATTATATGAATACGACTAGAAATGTTTTTGTGTATTTATGTCATGATTAATAAACCTCGTGTCATGATAAATATACCTCATGCCAGGATAAATATACTTTGTGCCACTAATTAGCATAGCCAATGGAAAAACTGTTTTAACAGTATGTTATTAAGTATATTTGGCAGAACGTGAGAATATTATATACTAGATATTAGGGGGCATGCGTTTAATATTTTTTATATACTCGTGTCATGATAAATATAGATCATGCCACAATAAATATACAGCGTGCCACAATAAATATACGTGTCATGATAAATATAACTTGTGCCTAATAAAATACTTAATATTACTTCTTCTCCGTTGAGCTTTGGACCTATCGAAATTGCAGCAACGACGAAGATGCTTTTGTGCAATATCCCCGAAGCCGCGTCGTTCCCACGTCAGAAACTCCACCAACATCCTTTTCCGTCGCTTTAGGACCGGAGTCGCCGCCTGTTGGACAAATCCGTTACCGTCAGGGTAGACCCATTCCCCATTGGCCACCAACTGATTTCTCTATCTTCCAAAAAATCACCAGCAAGGAAGCTTTGAGTTATGGAGTGAGATAGATTCTTAGATCTATATATTTTTTTGGTGAAGATTTACAGTTGCAGACAGTGATGGACCAGAAATTTAACCGATGGGAGCTCATTCAGAGTCGAATCTAGTAGATCGCCTCACTGGTTGTTTTGTTTTTAGTATGCCCTAAGATTATGTGCCAATTTTTTTATCAAATAAGAGGCAAATTCTGTGTAGGCTAGAAATCAAATTGTCTTATATTTGAATCTAAACTTAAATATATATATATCATAATATTTTAGAAATACCATTGTGTGCCCCTTAATATATGCCCATGAGCCTCAACAATAGTCAATCCTATAAATAAAACTAGAAAATGACTAACAATTTAGATAAGATCAATAAATTATTTTACTTACAAAAAGGAAAAACAGTTTCTATATTCATTATATTTTAACATCTTTACTTCTATTGTTTATAGATAATAATAATAATGTATCCGTCTAATTTAAATAATAGTATTATTTATTTTATTTAATTAAGTTGTATTAAAATCGAATAAAAAAAACATATATAACTGGCCCCCTAACCCCTAAGTGCTTCTATCTCTGGGTGCAGAATAGAAAAAAGAGAGCGATTTTTGAGTTCTCCACTAATGACAGAGAAGAGAGAGAAATAGAGTGTCTTAAAACTGAAGAGATAATGGGAGGAGGGAAGAGAAGAAAGTCCGGCAAATGATGGGGATAGGGGCACAAGAGTGTGTGAGAGAAACAATAATTTTGTGCTATTTCTGATATTAATTAAGAATTTATATGTTTATTAAAGAATGTGAAAGTAATAAATTTTTCCCTAAATTTTAAATAGGATTTGATTATTTTTAACTTTGCGAGTATCTGTCCGACTGTGATTCACTGGATGTCAAGCATTAATGTCTTGTTTGTTGTTTTTGGCACTAGTATGGTCAAATATAATCGATTGTGTTAGGCCTCAAACATTTGGTCGTGCCTAGTTCCATCTATGTTTTAATTTTTGTATAAACATATCGCTGATGCATCCAACATTAGTTAAATATAAATATAAATTTACCCGAGTTTTAGATGTTAAATACTGGAGTTGTATGGTCAAATTCAATCAATTTTAATACTTTTTTATAACAGAAAGAAATAGAAGGAAAAGAAAATTCTAAAACATTTGATTGCATTGTAATCAATTTATTAGTTAAGTTATTTCACAAGAATGTATGATGATTAGGATACTGTACCCGATCGTTGTGTTACCGTAGAAGCTAAACGAGAACAGCCGAATTCAACTGTATGAGTTGAGTAATCTTTGATTTTAAGGAAAGTCAATGTGAAATTGACTCTCGCTGAGTTGATAGAACATCTTGTAATCTAAGTAAGTGATCAGGGATCAATTTCCACAAATCCATCCTAACCAGGAACATACTAAAAATTCAATGAGTGGTATTTGCCTACTCTTCGTGGTCGCAATTTGAGCGGTCCAGTCTGGTCGTAATCAGTTTATTGGGTCAATATTATAAGTCGCGTGCGGATGAGACGGTTTAAGATTTCATCGGGCCAAATGGTATTGAACCCAACTCAGTCCATCTCTCTAAAATATATCAAGATATTCGACCCGGCTCATACCCCGTTAGGGAATGACTCATTGAATCGGACTTGTTGGATCAGATGAGATTGTGGGCCTAAATTTCTAGGTCCAGCACATCTAAAATATAGGACGTGCTGAGCTAACCCATCGAAATGAGTCACTTTTATCAATTCTATTTATGTTGTCAACTCAATACTATGAAAATGCTCTTATAACCACTTTGTTGTATGATAATTTTATTCTTAAACTTGTGATAGAATAATTTACTTTTTTAGGAGATATTAAATACATTAGTTTGTATCCGCGATGGATAGATGAACGTGAGTGCTTAATATTAGCCCAATTATTAAGAAAGGGTATTGTGCTCTATTTAACATGGTTTACTGGCGAAGCTGAAGTGGCGATCACAACATCATCAAATGATATAAATTAGGAGTTCAAATCAAAGTTATCATGCCGTTCTGTCGAGTGGTCGATTTAGATTATCACTATAACGAGCATTTCAATGTTTATTGTGATTATTTCGTAGTATACATATATGACATGCCTAAAAATATTTTAAATATTGCTAGAGTTTAATATATTAATTAGATATCAATAATTTAATTTCACATTAATCCATAAATTTATGGTACAATTTCATCTGGTATCACTTTCTTTTCAAAATTTACTAAGAGAGAAATATTGAATATAAAAAATCCACATCCCATCCTACCATACCCTTGTTATCATCTACGCTATACATTCTATCATTCCCATCCCAATCCATTCTAACAGTCTTTTCTCACTAATTATTCATATGTATCCCATTCAAATATTCCACCCATCCACACCTAATACAAACATAATCTTGAAGCCCAAAAATTATTCACAAGCAACAATACATTATTTCACTATAGAAGTACATTATATATATAGGGTGGAAGATCTGATTGGGTGACAGGTTGAATCTGAGGGAATGAACACTTTGTCCTTTTTCAATCAGTTGCAATGAAAACAAGGCCAAAATTCCAAATAGTCGGCAAGTTGGGAGTCACAAATAGCACAAAAATGCTCTTTTTATGCCGACGGACCACTTTACTTTACTATAGCATGCGCATATATAGATACCAATAATCATTTCGTATCAACTTCAACGATTTTTGAGGCCGTATTTTGTTTCTTTTCATTCATATTCTCTTGTTTATTTTTAGTGGTTGAATTGAATGTCACAACCGTTAAGTACATAACTAAAGTAGTAATCGGATAAGCATGCTAGACTGTCATTTAATTCATATCTCAATCTTTTCTTATTAACAAACAATAATATGCTATAACATGAAATTTAAGCACAAAATTGCACACATATAAAGTCTTAAAAACACCTAGTTCGGTTCTTAAAAAAATAACTAGTTGGGCAATAGGATGGTGTCCAGCGCCTAAAAAAGGTCGAGAGTAAATTGATATTTTTTTTTAGAACACTGAATTGACGTACCATAAAGGAGTGAAAAATAAGTCGATAGGTCTAAGAAACTGTGTTTTTCACTTGGATGCATACTACAAAATTTGTCATTCTGAAATTTGTCAAAGTACCATGAACCACACAACAAAGCTTGAATGAGATTTAATATCAAGACGGGTCAAAATCTGAAAGTACAATCTCACATCTTCGAGGACATACCCTGACTGCTAGTTTTTAATATACAGAGGATAATCTTGTATAACCCCTCCCAAAAAAAAAAATAACTACACTAGAAACACGAAAGCTGTTAGTGTAGCCAGTGAATTAGTCCGACATCGTTGTGCAGGCATGGAAACTGAGTACTCTGGTTTTCTTCTTTTCTTTTGTTGGCTGGATTTGCAATAGCAACCCGCCCCCAATTACAGATGCATGAACTACCATCATTAGCTGAACTTACCCAATTCCATTTTCTTCTTAATTGCTTTCTGGCTATGATATACAAATGAGTCGATTATCCCCGAGACCGTGAACACGCCTGCACATTAAGCAGCATTTGGTAAACGTACATATACACAAAATCATTTGGGGTGGGTGTGGGGGGAGAGAGAGAGAGAGACCTCCAACAATGGCACAAACATTGGTCAAGAAGTGCAAGAATGAAACATGTGTCTCTGTAAACGTCACCTACGACAAGGAAATGAAACAACAGTTCAAGAGAATTCTCTGTATGTGTTTGTGTGTGTGAGACAGAGAGAGAGAACACCATACAGACATGGAACATGATTGATGGCATCGTTTAATATGCCTTATACTTGACACTTGTGTATGGCGAAGGAATACCAACCTTAATTGGTGAAAGGTCATAAAAGAAAAAAACTCCAGGAAGAGCTTGCAGTCTACCCAAATCAGCTCCTTTAACATGTTCAGTTACAGAGAACTGCACTGAGACAAAACTTCATGAGTTCTCTGTCCAACCAGAAATACACAATATCAAATAATACAATGAAACTTTATAGTCATTATAGAACCTGGTTCGACTGGATTGCATATCCGTTGACATCTGTGAATTCAGTTGGTACAACCTGCAACATGGAGCAACAGTGGAACACCCAAGATACTTGAAATGAGAAAAATCAAATGATCTATCATAGCTTACTGATACACAAGAAATTAAATTAAGGATAACTTGTCGATTAATAGAACTAGATACATTTACTATTAGGCATCTATCACTGCAAACACACTAAGGCTGCGGTTTTGGTGATGGAGAATTAGGGTGAATAAGATAAGGGTGGAACGGAGTGAGGGATTGGATTATACATTGTTCTTTTATCCCATCTGTATCTACTTGAATAAGATAACGGTGGATCAGAGTGAGGAATTACCCATTACTTTGGTTTATGTTGGTAGGACAGTATAGATTCACTCCATGCCTTATTATCCCCAACATTGAAAAACAACAAATTTATTTAATGAGGAAGTTGCCCAGAATCAAGACAAGCCATAGATACTCATATTCTCAGATGCTGAATCATATATGCACCAGCACTAATCAACATGAAAGAAAGGCTTAAAATTTCCATTCTTTGGCATTGAACAGCAGATTCAGAATAATCCCGCTCAGTAAACCCCCCCCCCCCCCCCCAACCAAAATCAGAAACCCTTCAACAAAACCATAACTGAGGCATTCTTCCTCGGTTCTATGCTCCTCTTTCATGGAATCCGCTGCAACCACCACAGTGCCATCATTCAGGGTGAAAACGAACCTTTGCAGTACCCAACACTGTCACTGTCCAGTTCTTCTCAGCCAATCACACCACCTCGCAACCTCTACTCCAAGCCCTTGTTCAACCGTAGTCCGGCGAACTGCCTTTTGCCACCTCCCAGACCGCGCACCTGTACCACCGCCATGCCACTGCTACTCCTCCATCCCTTTGTCTTACATAATTATGCTAGATGTCTAAATCAGATATTATAGGACAAACGTACAAACATGCACTAGGACTTGCACTTTTCACTTAAAGCTGAAATGTATTAGGTGCATAACCAAGAATTGAACTCCGTGTTCAGCCGCTTGGCCCGCTTCAACAAATTAAGAGAAATAAATTTCAACTTTCAACTCTTCAATGTCCCTCCCATCGATCATTTTTGTCATTTAATTTATCATGCTTATCGGTTGATTAAAAAAATACGTTCTCTTTCTACAGCTTTCTTCAGTGCCTTTGAATTAATCTAAACACCTAATATCATTTCACATGTATTAAGTAAAACAATAGACAAATAATGACAAATGGGAATATGGCAATTGTAAGGCAGAAGTATATTAACAATAAATCTGGACCAACTCAGCCTACAGCACATATCTGTCCAACATCAAGAATTACTAAGGGAAAGTAATAGCTAGAATATCAACGTAAAAAATCATAGGGAGGATGAATTTACATAAATCACTAACCTTGAGAAAATATTGATACATTGCATTTGGGGTGTGTTGTGTCCATTGTGCACTGCAGGGACACACAAATGAGATATGTTTCTCATTACATGTATTAGTGAAACACTGAGAGAGGACTTCAAAAGCATGTCAATTAATTAGTGACAGGAATGTATAGACAAAGTACCCATCAAGAGGATTCACTACACCAGGAAAGTAGTCTCCATATGCTAATCTGTTGATCTTGTGAGTAAGCTGTGGCAAAAATACTACATTATATTAACTTCAGTCGTATAGTAACTAAGCCTGAAATGAAGGAAATATCCAAATTAATCAATATCATAAAATGCTGAAACTGTAAGCAGATTGATCACTTACATTAAAGCTGTCCTTTTGAAAGGCTAGCAGATCATGAACATGCACATTTGACTGCTGGAAACTCTTCCCAGGTGCAAAATGAAAATTACCCGCTACCTTATTGACCTCGACAAATCCATATATATTGCATCCTTCGCCCTCTTCTTCCTTGATCCTTTGCAGAAAACCTTCTCTTTTGCACTGATTTGTTATGAGGGCAACGAAAAAAGAAACCATACAAGTACATTGTCAGACTCATGATTGACATCCAATCACTATTGTTCTTTTACAACTAATATTGTAGTTATGATAACCCTGATACTGAGCTACCACCTTTTGGCAAGAAATTGACAAAATTACAAGAAAATCAGAAGACGTCAAAGTAAGGATGGGGAAGCATCTCTGTTGAAATTCTCACTAAATCTCACAATGGGCAGACAATATTCCCAAGTACACATGCTATCATAGAAAAACTTACTGTTACATCACTTATGAAGGAATAGAAAAAACCATAAAAATCAGAAAATGATCAAAATGCTTTAAAAGAAAGGGTCGCTGCTATCAAACCTAGCTTCTATTTTGTGAAGATAGAGGTTACTCACAGGTATACTAAGGACACTTAAATGAAATAGTAGCTTCTTCAGTGCAGGCTAACACAAGTATAAATACATTTCCTCGCACATCAATGCCCTTGACACATGGTGCAGTAAAAATAGAGCAGTACCTCATTTTTCATAAATTTTGTACGGATAATTACTTTAGTTTCTGTCAGCATGACAAATCATATCATTTTTTGTTTGGGAACTGCCTATGACATGAAAACCCAACATGAATAGTTATCTTTTTGGGGTTTGAGTTCTCTGTTTCACTATATCCTAGTTATTTATCTCCTGGGTTCACACACTAATAAAGGAATGAAAATCAGAGTTTTTTCCTCTCTTTAATTTTAAGAATTGACAAAATGTATCTCTTCAAATGCAATGAGCTACTTATATCACCAAAGCCAACAGCATTATGAAAAAAAATCACATTTTCAAGACATGAAAGTACTAAAGGGCTTAGAATAGTATATTAACAGTTACCACAGTTACGCAAGAGACCAAGAATAAAATCATTTAAGTAATTTTTTTTGGGTGAAGCAGCCAGCCATAAATCTGCACAAAGATTTGTTACTGAACCATAGGAGATGTGATGCATAACGCCCTTTAGCATTCCACACTCTCAACTGCAATCTTGGAATTTTTAACCAAATGACATAATGTTAAATTGGATATGTAGTCTGTTGTACTTCTAAATTATTAACAGCACCTCTGATTGCTACAAAAGTTTTCCATGGAATACTCTTTAGCAATAACATTTGACCTATGGGCACTCTTGGCTTCATCATTAGCGTTGTGAACACAAAACAAGATCTAGGTTAACTTCCACAACAACAAGAATATAGTTTAGGCTGAGAGAACTTTCCAATGGGCTGACCTACAATTCCCAGAAGAAAAGAGAGCGAGCAAGAGATAGAGACCTGATCAATCAAATCGGGATTTGCCATCCCCCAGCCCTTCTTTCGATATGCTTCACGAACTTCTTCACAGTTGTTACAACACTCATCATCTGACTGCAGAATACAGCAAATATATGATGAAATAAAGGTAACAGAACCAAAAAGATAATTGAAATTTTGAAAATTGAAAATAGAGAAAAAATCGTGAACAGAGAAATAACATAGACTACCAAACACAACAATTATTGACTAGAATGCAAATCGCCCTGATACAAAGAATGCAACAGAACAGAAGACTAAAATGAATATAACAGTTCAACATAAAACGTCGAAGAGGAGGGATCACCATTTCTGCGCCATAACACGAGCCACAATAGGTTTCATTGTGATCAAGTCTTCCACCATGCTTTTGTAAAGGCCGTTCAATCTGTGCCATTTAAGAGAAAAACCATGTCAGAAACTATTAATCAGTAAGAACCAACTTTTACATCTTGCGAGGTTTCAACGGAGAAAGGTTGGTTGTGCATACTGTCCAAAGAATTCCATTTACACATGTTCTAATATTCATAGCACATAAGTTACTAGACATACGCCAAATGAAGAAACTTTCTAATGCCAAAGGAGAAATAGATTCTCATCAATTTCTAACTTCGTGAATTCATCGAGTGACCAACCTTGGGAGCACCAATAGTATCAGGCCTTGTCTCTATTACATTACCAAGTGCATCAATCCTCTTCTTGATAATGTCATGTCTCTGCACGAGTAAATAAAATCACACATTAAGGGCTATATGATCAGAAACAAAACAAAATTAGAGATGATCTGGAGGAACCCTGCATGCTTAAGTTTCTCAACACTTGACTACTTCTCATATGTTTATGTAGTTTTCTAGTTAATGTTCCTCTGAGAACTATGCAATCATGAGCAGTATGTGAAAGGCTGGACCCATATTCCTTCTGTGGTTGGACAAAGATATAGAGTAACAGAAGCTCTCTAAGCTTAGAGAACAGAAATATATTGGTACTAATCCGCAATAGATTTATATGGCAAATTCACGACAAATAAAAGAAAGAAAGTAAACTACTAAAAACAAATTTGAAATGCTGCACAGTTACATGTATGTGGTTGATAATACTAAGACTGCAATGCAACAGATAGCGAAGAGGAAACTCCCTACAAATGAGATTACAGAAATGAAATTTGATCACACTGAAGAACTTACAACATCCAGGTGCTGCTCTCCACTCACATCCATGGCATCAAGACTGACTACAGAACATGCAAGTGCTGGAAAAGTCACATCAAACTGCAATTTTGAGTGTAATGGGAAAAATATTAGTTTTCATGTTGTGTATTTCGAGAGAGAGAGATAGAGAGAGAGAGAGAGAGCGAAAAATAAAAGGATTAAAGCACACAGCCCGTGTCGAAGACATTACAGAATACCAAAAGGAGACAAGCTATTAAACATTCAACAGGCACAATTTCAAGTGAAGAAATACAGACAGAGCCACAGCCAAAAGAAAATACATTAATTCGGAGCCTTTCTCCTCTTGACGTATCAACCACTAATTTTGTCTCAGTTACTGTATGAAGATATAATCCTGCAAATGGAAAAAGAAACAAAAATAGAAAATCAGTAAGGCCAGGTTTATAAGAAAGGAGAATAAGATCATATTATAAACAAATTTAATAATCTCCCTATAATTATGTTTCGAGCTGAAGTTTTTGACTTCCAGATTGGAAATTGAAGTTTTACAGCAGCTAAAATGATGAACACATCGATAACTCCACAATGCAGCAGAAAAGATCTACATGGTAATTGAGGAACGCAACTGCTTAATATGTAGGGGTGAACCAACTTTGATATCTTTGAGGCAATTCGGGATTGCACATACAAATAGATACAGCAGCTAATGACCACAACATAGTTCAAGAATCAGAGATGCACCAGCCCATGCTAGATTGGACTTTGGGACTAAAGTTAGCACCCTATCAGTCACTTACACATCAGGCAATTCTATATGCTAATGTTTCTTTAAACTAAAGAAGCTTTCCACTTCCTCAGGTTTCATTGTGGGCCTTTGACTCACTCAAAAGATAATCAAGATAACCTGCTTCCTCTAATTCGAATTAATATAATAAGTCCCTTGCACTTACATGTTGTGGACCCCTCAATTGAAACCCACGCACCTCAGTTTTGGACTCAAAAGAATGCAATGTAAGGATGCACCAGGTTATGACTTACCATCAGTTGGTCTTAGGATAAACCCACGTGTTTCTTCGTCTGGTGCCGATGTGTAGTTAGTAACTCTTACCTAATCTCCTAACTCAGTTGTCAGACAAGAGATTGACCATACCCCAAAACTGACTTCAGTTGTCAGACAAAAGTCTGACTATATTAAAAACACCAGATCAACATTGGACTATAAGTTACTCAAGCTTGCAGTTTAAGTATCTATACTGTTTTATTTTTATTTTTAATGACATGTAGTTGGAAACACAAATCAATGTCTTTGATCTACAGAGCTGTATCTGTAATGGAAATAAGAGCTATCTCAAAATGCACCACGCTTACTTTAAGAGAGTTATATTTATTACAATATTAGCCAAGTGGATCAATTCACATTCAGAAGGGAAAGGCATAAATAGACGCACTACATTATATCTTCCTTGTTTCTTGCTTTCTCATTTTCTTCCAGTTCAGCTATCCAATGAATAAATGATTTATAAAAGTAAAAGTACACGGATATAAAATCTCGAGAAAGTTATGGGATTGCTTTCAGTCAATTAAGAAACGAGATGAATACTAGGTTCGGACTTTCTAGTAGACCTATCCAGTATTGCAAGCTGACAAACACAAATCTGTAGCTACAGTTCAAGTATAACTGAAGCACAAGAGAAACATCCAATGGCAGCATTTCATAAGCACTCTAACAAGACTAACATCAAAAGCACAACCAATTTCGTAGAAAGTCTCTACTCTCCCGTTCCAACCACACCGCAACATGTGAACATACCTATAGAGAATAAAGACACAAATTGTTCTAAAATTCACCTAGAACATCAATAATCACCAAAATGAAAATTACAATCAGAATCAGACGGTCATAACAATAATATGCAGTTCAACCACATAACGAAGTCAACCAAAACTTATTATACAAGTTACACATATAATGCATCTGCAAACACAAAAAGATACGAATCTAGAGAGTACGCACTGAGCTCGGAGATGAAGAGTAGGAGCATAACGACGGATGAAACTAGGGTTATGATGCCGCCGGAGAGGGTTCTGCTGTAGAAATCCTCATTAATCTTAGGGTACGCATCGAGGTTCCGAATTTTCCCAAATACACTCTCCATCATCTAACGATCCGCCAATTATCACTAAATAACAATTATACAAACTTAGAATAATAAAATTATTGCTAAATATTATGGATCAAACGCCTTAAAATAACGGAAACCGTTTCCTGCAGTCTCCGACAAGGCGTTTAAGTCTAAACTAAGATGTGTCCTCGTGTTTCACCACAAACGTTCATCTAATCTAATCTAATAACAAAAACGAGATGAGATTGAATTGGGCAAGACGAGCATAAGAGTCGCCGGAGAAGTGCATACACGTTTCCTGTCTGTACGTTTCTCCGATTTTGTAAATTTTGTAATTGTCTACTTCACTGGGCTTAATTGAGCCCAGATCCATCGGATAAATCCAAAATGGCCCAAACGTCGAATATGTTTTCATGGTATTGTGGCCCATTTTCAGTGGGCCTACTTTTGTTCATCTCTTAAGAAGACAGAGTTGGTAAGGTTAAGTGCCAAAGATCCAGTGGGCCAGTCTTGACCTGGATTGGGTTGAATTGGTTCTGTTGGAATATTTGGTTATTGAATGGAGGATATATTTGGAAAAATACAAAATTAGTCCTCCTGTAAAATACAAAAATGCAATTCAATCTTGTTAAATTTTATATTTTCATCATTTCAACCAACAAAATTGGGAATTTTCAATTTTTAACATATATGGAATTTATCTTTATTTTTAATTTTATATTTTATTATGCCACATCTCTCTTGCTTTATATTTCTAATTCTCGTGTCGTTTAAAAGTTTTCATCTGAAGTTTGTTGTTGTTCGGATGAATTATTAAAACTTATAATATCAAGTGCACCGAAAAGTTTTAAATTATCAAATTTTTTTGTACAGTTATGGGCTTCTGAAACTTATAATTGGGCTGAGAGAATTAAAAAAAAAAAGGCCCTTTATAATAAAAATAAAATGATGTATCAAGTCGGTCAATGCGTATGGGCTCTCGGCCCAACTTGGAGATTGAGTAAAACAGGCATCCATTAAAGTTGGCTCTGGGCCTAATTTTAAACATTAGGCCTGCGCCTCATTTTAAGAACAATATGAACTATGAATGTGTCATTAAAGCTTAAGAAATCATTCCAGTAATATTATAGAGCCACCACGACAATAATGATAATTTCTTTTAGGAAACAATAATAATAATTTTAAAGATATGATAGGTAGTGTCAAGTGTGTATAAGAGGAACGCATTCTTGTTATAATCGAGTTGGTGATCAAAATGGACTCACCTCTGTTGCTAGTTTAACCGGTCAGAGCAATTAGATCGGTGGTTTAACAGGAAAATTAGTATTTACAATTTATCTATGCTTTTAATGTAATATACACATTACCATCCACAAAAAGTAAATACTTAAATAGACAATTATCAATTAAACTTCAAATTTCAAATAAAGATAATTATAACTTAATATACTATTTAATAACATGGATGTCTTTAATAAAATTTAATGATTTATAGTTCACAAATTTCTTTTAACTTTAAAATTTCTTTTCAAACACGACAGATAAAGAGTAGCTTGTTAAAATTCTACAAACTCATAAAGAAAGTAAAAATGAAATCTATAAGTGACATAAGCACAAAATATCTTTAACATAAATAATGAAACTAAAAAAAAAAAAAAAAAAAATTAGAACACAAAAATTGTAAATAATCGATTTTCTTTTCTTTTCTTTTGGATTTTTGGTTTCCCCTATTTTCCAAAAAAAAAAATCCGATCCGATTTTAATCGGTTGAACCATAAAATTATGAGTGACAATGAGGCAGATCGGAATGAGTTTAAGTATTTTCGTCCCAGCCCCGTAAAGAATCGAGAAATGAACAAGACGGGGTTAATCGAGAAATGAGTTTAAATAATGATACGATTTTTTTAATAAACTAAATTTTAAAAATAATTATTTAGATATTTAAATTAAATTTTAGAGTTCTAGAAATAATTTTTAGATTTTTCAAATAATTTTATGAATTTTTAATATTGTCTTAATAAAATTGAAAATTTAAAAAATAATTCTAACTGTTTTCAAATATTTTGATAAAATTGAAACTTTAAATATAATTCCAACATTTTTTTATATTTTAATTGAATTTTTAGAATTTGTTAAATAATTTTATGAGTTTTCACTATATTTTTAGTTAAACAAAATTTAAAAATTAATTCCAACAGTTTTAGATATTTTAATGAAATTTAAAATTTTAGAAGTAATTTTCATATTTTTAAATAATTTTATTTTTCAAAAATTAATTTTTTATTTTTTTCTGCCGAAAAAGCTGACGTGGTTGCAAACAGAAAATTTCAAACTATAGGTTGCAATGTGAGACGAAAAAAAGTTTAGGTACTTAAGTGATAAAACACGTATAGTACATGGTGCTTTTTGATATTTACCCTATTTTTTATCCTTTAACTAATTATTATGTATGCTTATATTAAGTAGTATGTGTTATATTTAAAAAAAAAAAAAACTTAAAATAAGATATACTTTATAAATAATAATATCTTTATATATATACTTAATACAAATATGATGAAAAGATCTAGGTTATTTAGAGAATCTTTGGGACTCAAACATGTTCCCGCCTCATTGTCATGGTTGGGGAGGGTCGAATTACCAGTTCGAGTACGAGGGTATGTTACCATCCCTAATAAAAACAATTTTAAGGAGGCAGTCTGGATCGATTCGAGCATTGATTTTCGGTTCAACCAGTTGAATCAATCAATCTGGTTCAATTCTAGCAACAGTGGAAAAATGGGTTGCTAGGCTTATAAATTGGCTGCCCTGTTCATTTATGTGTGACATCTAACATGTGAATTCTTTTTTCAATCAATATTTTAACAAATACTAGTAAATGACTCGTGTGGTGCATATTTTTAAGATGTTTTAATAATATGATTGGGTTAATTGCAGTAATCCCAGCAAACTATCAACGTTTTTGCACATAAACCACTGAACTTTTTTTTGTGGCACATATACATATAAAACTATACGAGTTTTGGCAGATAAACCACCAAACTTATTTCCCAGTCATTTTTCACCGTAATTCCACATGTGTCTTGCGAGTTATAAAATTTTAAGGACTTTTTTGTCCAAAAATATATTTAATAGGTAGAGGAGGCGCTCATCTTCAACAATGGAGGCTCCAGATATTGAGAGAGAGAATCATTGATGATTCAAATAAATTGTTATGAAAAAGAAATGTGTGAAATAATTTTACACTTTTGGCATACTAAAAATGTCACATCCCGATTTTCATAGATTTTAACAAAAGACATTTTTTAAGGGATGTGAGCTATATTGCATGTTTTGAACTTATAAAAATTGTTTGATCAATTGAAAAGACAAATTTAAAGAAAAGTAACATTTTTTTTTTATAAATACATAATTTGAAACAAATTAGGGTAAAGAGAATATTTGGCGGAATCGCAATTTAAATAAAAGATCATAATTTGACTTGATATACAAATACTAGAACATCGGTAAAGTCTTTTTTTAACAAACATCCATAATAAATTTTGACTAGAATAGAGTAGAAATTTTTTTGGAACCTTTGACATCCATCGCCTCCTCGTACCACGACCCAACTCTAATGGCCTGTAGAAACTGAAATATAGAATGGGGTTAGCAAGCCACAAGCTCAGTGGAGACATATTTAGCAATCTTAAGTACAAATCATGTAATAATTAACGAATGCATACAACATGCTGTAAAAATAGATGTTAGCATAGCATAGCACATAGCGTAGCATAACATAAAATGTAATTAACATGTTGCATGTTGACTAGCATAACAACACAAAGCATAACATAGCAAAGTATATAGTCTGTTGCCAATAGCCTATGGAATGTTGTGCTTAAACATTAATATCATAATCACAACATTTAAAATAGGCAAACATAGCCCATAGAATAGAAATAGTGCCCACTAGTTTGTCAACCTTAAATATAAATCATGTAATAATTAATGCATGCGTACATCACACTGTAAAATAGATGGTAGCATAGCATAACCTGTTGCATGACGGAATGTTGTGCCTAGACATTAACACAACAATCAAATCATTTAAAATAGACAAATACATAGAAATAATCCCCACTAGTTCGTCAACCTTAAATATAAATAATGTAATAATTAATGAATGCAAACAACACACTGTAAAATAGATGTTAGCATAGCACATAGCCTAGCATAGCATGACATAGCATGTTGCTTATGGAATATTATTGTTAGACATTAACATCACAATCAAAATATTTAAAATAGACAAACAACCCATGGTTTAGAAATCCTCACCTTGAAAATATGGATGAAACCTTGTATGTAGATGCATGCTCCTATTGTCCATAGTCTTCGCTAGCGTCGATCTTGTTTCCACTTAAGAATGCATGAACTTATCTTGTCATCAATATATATGCGATTCGGAAATTGGGAGAAAATTGGAAATTTAGGGCTTGATAGAGACTCTAACGACATGATTGGTATGAATAAATGGAATCAATTTAGGAATTGAACTAATATGAGGAATGAATGATATAAGTGGAAATCCTCTCGCAGGTCCTGTCAATGGGTTGTTACCTACTTTTTTACCCACTTAACTTTTTTCTTGATGAAATACCCCAAAAGTAGTGTGCTTCCAATTTTACCCTGCTTCTAATTCAGCAGTTAGATAAATTGAACTTGGCTGTGACTCACAGACAAAATCTCATGTACCATATATTTTGTTTCTCGTGTAAAATTGTATATCAATATGCAATGAATCTCGTGTAAATATGGTAATTATAGCTGTGTACAATTTTAGGAATCTCGTGTAAGTAGAGTGAGAATCTCGTGTAAATTGACTGCTTTTATCTCGTGTAAATTTACTGCTTTTATCTCATGTAAATTTACTGTTGTGTAAAATATCAATGAATCTCGTGTAACATTTACTCCTTTGTGTAATTCCAATTATTGACATATCATGTAACCTACACAAAACTATCCCTAGTTTACATGAGAACAATTTATTCACCAAATCAATCTCGTGTATCAATGGCTGACCCATCAATTTCCACTTCCAACTTTGACGGAGGCGCCGGCGGTGGCCGGCAAGATGGAGAAGATGACCGGATTTTGGGACTTCCCGCGGCAGGTGGAGATTTGTCTTGTGCGGTGGTGGGATTCCACTTAGACGGCGGCGCAGATCTTCACGGCGGCGTGGAGAGCGACGACGGCAGAGGTGCAATTGCTGCTGTGGAGGACCGCGAGACGTCTTCATCTGCCGAACCCGCCGAAAATACCGTAACGGAGCGACTCGCCGGAGAAGATGACGGCGTCGGACTTGCAGCTTCTGCAGCTGCGGAGGTTGGTTATGGCTCTTTTTTTTTTTTTTTGGAAACTAGGATTTTTTTATCCCTGTATTAGTTACATGAGATTGGAAACTAGATTTACATGAGATAAAATTATGTTCTTACACGAGAGTACACGAGGAATTTATCAGTTATACGAGAAACATTAGAAACTTACATGTGAATGATTTTATGCATTAAACGAGATTACACGAGATTCAGTAAACTTACATGAGATATGTTATTGTTTACATGTGAATATTAGTAGTTTGAACTTACACGAGATACATTATTGTTTACATGTGATTATTGATAGTATTAACTTACACAAGATGCCTTATATTTTACATGAGATTAGAAACTTACACGTGAATAATTTTATGTATTAAACGAGATTACACGAGAATTCAGTAAACTTACATGAGATATATTATTGTTTACATGTGAAGATAAGTAGTTTGAACTTACATGAGATACATTATTGTTTACATGTGATTATTGATAGTATTAACTTATACGAGATGCCTTATATTTTACATGAGATTAGAAACTTACACGTGAATAATTTTATGTATTAAACAATATTACACGAGATTCAGTAAACTTTACATGAGATATATTATTGTTTACATGTGAATATTAGTAGTTTGAACTTACACGAGATACATTATTGTTTACATGTGATTATTGATAGTATTAACTTACACGAGATGCCTTATAGTTTACATGAGATTAGAAACTTACACGTGAATAATTTTATGTATTAAACGATATTACACGAGATTCAGTAAACTTTACATGAGATATATTATTGTTTACATGTGAATATTAGTAGTTTGAACTTACACGAGATACATTATTGTTTACATGTGATTATTAATAGTATTAACTTACACGAGATGCTTTATAGTTTACATGAGATTAGAAACTTACACGTGAATAATTTTATGTTTTAAACGATATTACACGAGATTAAGTAAACTTACATGAGATACATTATAGTTTACATGTGATTATTAGTAGTTTGGACTTACACGAGATACATTATTGTTTACATGTGATTATTAATAGTGTTAACTTACATGAGCAGCCTTATAGTTTACATGAGATTATTAATAGTGTTAACTTAATAAAATATTTTTTCTTAATAAAATTTGTTAATATGATCTATGTAATACTTAATAAAATATTTTTCTAAATAATTATCTAATATTATCTTAGAAAAAATTAATAAAATATTCTACTCCACAAAAAAAAAAAAAAAAAAAAAAAAAAAAAAAACTTAATATTTATCTTAATAATTATCTTAAAAAAATTAATAAAATATATTATTTAATAAAATATTTTACTTAATAATTATCTAATATCATCTTTGAAATAATTAATAAAATATATTGCTTAATATAATATTTTTCTTAATAATTATCTAATATTATCTTAGAAAAAATTAATAAAATATATTACTTAATATAATATTTTTCTTAATAATTATCTAATATGATCTTAGAAAAAAATAATAAAATATTTTACTTAATAAAATATTATCTTAGAAAAAATTAATAAAATATTCTACTCCACAAAAAAAAAAAAAAAAAATTGTCTTAATATTTATCTTAATAATTATCTTAGAAAAAATTAATAAAATATATTACTTAATAAAATATTTTACCATTGTAATTATCTAATATCATCTTAGAAATAATTAATAAAATATTTTACTTAATAATTTTCTAATATTATCTTAGAAAAAATTAATAAAATATTCTACTCACTAAAAAAAAAAAAGATTGACTTAATATTTATCTTGATAATTATCTTAGAAAAAATTAATAAAATATATTACTTAATAAAATATTTTGCTTAATAATATCTAATATCATCTTAGAAATAATTAATAAAATATTTTACTTAATAAAATAGTTTACTTAATAATTATCTTAATAATTATTTCAGTCTAAATCTACGAGTCCCTAGAACCAAAAACCCGGTTCAATAAAATATTAGATACCCAACTTAGTCATATTTTTGTTAGTTTGGAATTGTATTTTGTAATATTCTTTTCAATTATATGCGGCAAAACAGGGTATTTGGCCTTGGCGGAGGCCAAATTTACGCCGTCACAAAGCCTACATAAATGACTATTTTAAGTTTGATGTCCTCAAAGAGATAAGAAAGGAGTTAGAAGCTGCTGGAGGTGATGCACTAGTGGAATTTCAGCGTTCCTGCTTCGGGAAGTTGTTACACATTCCGACCGAGTCTACTTTTCCTCAGGTTGTTGTCCACAGTCTGATTGTATCCGAGGTCATCAAGCCTGATTGTTCGGACGACGAGTTCTGGTACAGAATCGGTGAGAGACACATTAGATTCTCGAAGTACGAGTACGCACTAGTGACAGGGCTTAGTTTTGGTGATATTCCGTTTGACCCGAGGAATCCTCCACCTATCCCAGAACATGGTTTTTACGAGACGGTTGTCCGTAAAGGTGACCGGCGAAAGACGAAGATTGGTGCGCTGCAGAAATGGTTTGTAGCAGGAGACTTCAGAAGCAATCCAGCACATGTCGTTGTTATCGCCAAGGTGCTCCTCATATACATAGACTTGTTTGGGCGGGACCAGTCGCAATTCTCGGTCGATGATTGGGTCTGGTCCTTGGTGGAGCAGCCGGAGTTTTTTGATAGTTTTTCTTGGGGGAAATACAGTTACCAGATATTGGCTACAGTATTGCCCACTGTCGGTCTCAATTTGGAGGACAGTTGCGATAACGGGGGTCGACTTGTATATCACTTCTATGATTGTGAGCTCGCGTTTATGGTACGTGTTTAGCTTATATGTATTAGCATTTTCAAAATAAATAACTTGGAAAGTACTGATATGGTTTCTTACCCGAGCCACACCCACAGATCCCCCGATGGCTTCGATGGCGATTTGGTTCGACGACTGAGGATGTCTTCGGGCAACCTACTGTTGAGGTATTTACCCCTGTTTATCGTGCATTTTTTGTATTAAAGGCAAGATATTAATTGCAACTGTTTAGTTATTTATTTATGTTGTACTATAATGTAGATTGGGTGCCTTGAGAATCTGGTGCCCAATGCAGAGGAGAGCACGGCTGATTATTGGCTATCTGGTGAGGCTGATCTCCGAGATGGGGTAGTACAATACGTCCCCCGAGAGTTCAAGGGTCAGAGTAAGGACCCGTACTATTGGTGCGAGGCGAGGTGCGCAAGGTGGGCGAGGTGGTAGTAGGGGTCGGGGTCGTTCTTCCATTGTTGCGACATCTGGCGATCATTCCGGTGGAGATGTGGGGAGTGGGTCGCAGTCAGCGGGTGACCAGCCGGAGCAACCGGAACCTCGAGCGGCGAAGAGGCGTAGGATAGTTAGTGCTTTGAGGAGGAGGAGTTTGTCACCTGTTCCCGAGGATACGACGACCCAGCCGATTGATGTGGAGCATTCGGACCATGAACCCACCACTGAGATACCTATTTTGACCGCTTCGGTCTTGCAGACGGGAGTTGCTGATCCAGTCTCATCAGCAGGTGTGTTGCACGCTGGTGAGACTTCCGGAGTTGTAGGGGAGACACCGGCTCCGGGTCCGGCTCAGGCACCAATTCCAGACGTGCATCCGCAATCTCCTCCTCGTATCAGTGATCTAGACACTCTCTTCAAGGAGTTGACGAGGTATATTGATGAGAAGATTGATGGGTTGGAAAAGAGGCTAGATACTAAGATACCCAAGATGATCCAGTCAACGTTGCTTGCTGATTCGTATAACATCGATCCGAACGACCCCTTCTTTTCTAACTACTCATTCCCTCCTGGCACATCTGGAAGAGGTGGCCGGCCCACTCACCCGTCGGCAACCTGGGGTGAAGCTAGTGGAGATGGTTCAGGTAACCCTTCCACCGTTCATCGTGAGACCCACCTAGCTGAGCCCCCGCCAGTTATAGGAGAGGATCCTGTGGAGGACCTTCATACCAGCACCTCGGACCCCTACGCTGGCCCAGTACGAGAGGAGGAGTCGATTAGCAGGGACTTGGGTCCGGCATTCGACAGTGCATTAGAGGTCCTTCCTATTGATCTGGTTGAGAGCCCTGAGCAGACTGATCCATTGAATGAGGAGGTTTCCCGTGTGTCGAGCATCACTCGTGTATTACTGGATGCAAGGCTTAGACCCGACTGGGTTGAGTTAGATAGATCTATTGCGGCTCAAGCCCCGAGGGATGGTGTCGGGACGATTGGTTATGTGTTTAGAGTGGACGACTCGATCCATGTTGCACGTCTCCGGCGACCAGCACCTAGTGTGTGTAGCCCTTACCTGGCGGGTGATGTCAGACGCATACGGGCGACCGGTAAAGATTTTGAGGCATTCCAAAAACCAGATGGACTGTAAGTATTTTTATTTTATCCAGTATTTTATATATTAGACTCTATCGCGTAATTAATGAACCCTATTTGTTTACAGTAGGAACGTAGGTATTGGTTATGGAGTAGGACCAGATTGGTTCCAGGAATTCATGAACCCAGAGCAGTCGATTTTCGCTGATGTAAGTATTCCAGAAATTTGATATACTGTATTATCTCAATTGTTCATCCCCAACTGATAATTTTTTTTTTCTTCAGCATGTACTGGCTTACTTGGGACTTCTACATACCAGGCCGGACATTCCTAGGGTGTTTATCAGCCCTGATTGGAAGAGTCGATACGGTATCGTAGATCCTTGCATATGGGTAGATTTCTTACCAACCAGTTCATGAATTATTAATTCATATCAAATCTTATATGATAAATTGATCGCTACAATCCTAACTGTGGCTGGAACTTTACAGGATAATTGATGCTGGTATATATATAGAGTTTATGGGATATGTTACTGGGGATCTTCCTAATTGACCCCCCCCCCCCCCGGGATGATTCCCAGCGAAGACGTTCCGGAAGAAGTTCCAGGTAACATTTTGGATGAGTTTATGGGATATGTTACTGGGGATCTTCCTCGCTGGTCGAATGTACGTCCGTGGATAGAGCTGGACATGGTTAGTACCTTGTGTTACCAATTACTATTTTTAATTTCTTCATTAGATTTGTTAATGTGTATGTGCATTGAATATTAAATGTGAATAGGTCATTTCGTGTTGGAATTGCAACGGACACTGGATCGTTGTTCGTCTTGAGCTGGCCACGAGTCAGTTTGCTATGTATGACACGATGCAGCACGAAGATTGTGATGACCTTCGATTGGCCAGATGTGTAGCCTCTAGACCACTACGACGCATGCTTATGCACTATTACGACATTCACTAATATCGGAGCAGCATTGGTACACGCATTTATTTATGCACTTTAAGTCTGTTAAAGTGATGATTTGTGATGTTTGCGTGTATAATGGATTGTATTTAGCTTTTTTTGATGTCTTTGAATTATTTGACGTTTGTGATTTCGTTTTGAGCTAAATAGGTGATTTAAGGCTAAGTATTTATACTCGGCCAGATGTACAACGAAGAAACGAAGTCCGGATGTCAAAAGGATGGAAGAACGCAAGAAAACGAGAACAGAATACCGCGACCGCGGCACATTAGCGCGGCCGCGGCCAAAGTGGAGAAAAAATAAACAAAATCTCTGGCCAAGTGGCGCAGCCGCGGCGTGTTGCTGGACCAAGAGCGGGCGCGGTCGCGGCCCATCTGCGCGGTCGCGGTCCAATAAGGCGGCTATTTAATCCTTGGGCCACAAGGCCTCCGATTTAGAGCCCAAAATCAACCCAATTTGACTTCTTCTATAAAGGAGGGCCCTTATGCTCGGAAATGGGAGACTTGGACATTACAAGAGAGCAAGATTGGGAAATTTCGAAGGAGACGAGCAATCAAGATCAACAGTATTCGGGTTTTCCAGTCCTTAGTTATTTTGAATTATGTACTTTGAATTTAAATTGTCTTTTGTCACCGCCATGAGCGGCTAGTAGGTTATTTCAGTCCTTAGTCGAGTCGAACCCTAGTTTTACTATCTTGTGATATTTACAGTGATTGTTGATCAATTGATTATCTTGGAATGTTGTTATGCTATTTGATTATCTTTCAATGCTTATGTGTTTAAGTGCTAGATTGATCACCTAGAATTATAATTGCATAAGTAACGCTAGGTTATAATCGTAATCCGTAATTGTTACGAACCTATAGCCACTTAGTAGCGAATAGTGAGTGATATCACTAGGGTCGTATATAGCTCGGTCAGAATGGATCCGAGCTTACGAGGTCCACACCGTGTCTATCCCGTTATCCTAGTACTCTAGGCGTCCGGTTAATGGGATCCAGAGAGCTTGTTCTAAGATCACTCAACTGAATAGACTAACCAAAGAGCTTGTTTTGACTAATTAATCATAAGGGATAACGAGGTTAGCAGAGCTTGTTGTTAATCTCGGGGTAGGAGTTTTGAGGTTGAAATTGGTTAATAATTGCATCTATCACAGGGTAGTAATAACTAGGGGGAGATAAGATTAAGGGCTGGGATTCGTCATTTCATAAGTAGAACAGTTTCATAATTATTTGCTTAAATTCGGTTTTGGTTCATTAGTTAATAAAAATCAAACTACAAACCCCCCATTATTTATATATACATATATTGCTAGTCTTAGTATTTATTTAAAACACTATAAGTCTTCCTGCTCCCTGTGGGATCGACCCTACTTACCACTTCTACAAGCTAGAAGGGTAGCTAGGTTTAACTAAATTTACCGCATCACGACAGTGCGGTCAAGCGTCCAGACATGATCATCAAATTTGTGTTTTCCGTGACCTACGCCGTCCCGGATCGAGTGTATGAGCTGGAGGATGTCGTTCAGACCGGTCCGATTGCGCTTAAGCAAGTGGAGGGCATTCTGCAGAAGGTGATCGATCCCGGAGTTGTTTGGGCTAATATTGCTAGTACAAGGAAGTAGATGGCGCTTAGTGTATATAAATTTAGTACAGACGAATCCACACTACCTGTTCAGTTGGATGACGCTTAGTGTATATAGATTTTGTCGTTGCTAGAATCAACATTTTACCTTATAACGACTTTTTTTCGAAAGCTAGTTGTTGAAGTAAAATTTTAAGCGAAACAACAACAATCATCGCATAGTATAGAACAACAAACTACATCTCAAACAAAAATATCTAGTTGGATTGACAACAATCCAAAGCTTTTATATAGACGAAAAATACGCAAACAAAGGATCTAATGAATCGAGCCACTATTCAAGATACTTTTCACTGTTGGAACACGAGCTCCATCGCCCGAAACTTGTACTCTCCTTCATCTTGGTATGCATGAACAAAGTCACCCTCTTCAAGGAACCATGTTTGCCACTGGGTCTCAGACGCTAACATTCGGTTACCGTCTTCATCCCAAACAACGTCTGGTGTTTTTTTCATCCTTGAGAATAAAATATACCTCATGTACAAGAACGCGACTCTCATTCGAACGTCGTTGGTGGTGAAGTCCCGTTGATCGGCAAATCGCTCACGTAAAAGACACCGGATGGCCACATAACTAAGGTTGTTTGGCTCGTTTGGATGTGCAACCCAATAACCCAATTCTCTTTCCCGACGTAAGGTGCTAAGTATGCAGTCATCCATTTCCAGTGTCCAATTAGTTTCCTCGTAGAAATATATATTTTGAATAGTTAGTGGGTAAGTACGTGGGATGTTAGGAATTGCCATCAGGAGAATTCTACAAAGGATAAATTTTCTAGGTTTTTCAGATAGGGAGGGATTGAGAATTGAACGTTTATGGACGGAGACGTATTTTTATAGACCCCTTCTTTAGTTGATGGAAATGTTAGGACAAGACACCACACATATCGAGGTACGTCATAGTAGCAACTTTAAGTAATTTTGGTGATGGTAAGTAGAGAACGCTGACATGACTACACAAGCACGCGGTTTTGGCGTTTACAAACACACTAGTAAACTATGCGGATAACCCACATCAAATTAACAAAGGATAAGTGACATTCTTAAAGGGAGCGATTAAAATAAAACCTACATAAATAAAATAACATGAATCACGGAGAGATCTAATGAACAGGTCTGTGACCTTAGAATCACATGTTAGTGGACTATCATCTTCAATTCACACATCCTCATTCGACTGTTGGAACACAAACTCCATTGTCCGATACATGTACTCGCCTTCTTCTTCGTATGCCCTAGCCAAATCTCCGTGCTCATTGAACCATGCTTCCCACTGTGCTTCAGAAGCCACTATCGTGTTGCCAGCCTCATCCCACACGATGTTTGATGTGTTGATCATCTTACGAAAGATGGAAAACCTTTTGCGTAACCAAACTATTTTGGTTTTCACGTCTTCTGCAGTGAATCCTCTCCATACCCAGGGGTATTTCTCACGTAACAAACAAGCGGTGGCCACATAACTTTGGTGATTGGGCTTTTCAGGATCTGGGTCCCAATAACCCATTCGTTTTTCATGATGTAGACTCCGTAGGATGACTTCATCCATCCCAGTAGTCCATAGTGTATCCTAATAAAACTACATATATTGTAGACTGAGGTCTCGGAGGGGATTAAAATCTGCCATGATGGGGAAACTTCACATAAACTTCTTGTAGGTAGTTTTGGTAGTTTTGGACGTATGGTGCATATCATGAAAACACATTTGAACACTCGATGAAGTAACAACACATTTGAAACTCTACTAAAGTGATAAGACATTTTATGATTTGTTACAGTGACAAGCGATTTAACAACACAGGCTACACGTTCCTCCATGTAAGACTGGACAATTCGGCTGTCGATATAACAACACAAGCTACACGTTCCTCCATGTAAGACCGGTCAATTCGGTATGACGTGACAACACAAGCTACATGTTCCTCCATGCAAGACTGGTCAATTCGGTAAGACGTGACAACACAAGCTACACATTCCACCGTGAAGACTTGTCATCACAAGCAATAATTAATTAGATAGTACGTCGGTGATACTTTTGTAGACCCTAGCTTACTTCACGTGACTCGCTCTACGAATAGTCTAGCTCATTTGCTACATATATGTATGAAAGTCCGTATTGGAAACAACGCCTATTCACCCACAACAATGCATCATTATAATTGTAAAACAAGATCCACTTCCGATAATCTTCAACACCGTCTATTCTACAACCAACATTGGAAAAAGGATGTCGATCAAACTTTCATCAAATATCTGGCGATAGAAACACGCAAGGAGAACTTCATCCTATGTGGCGATCATACAGCCGTCTTCAGTGGAGCAAGATCGTATTTTTATGATATGCATAATCGGTTGTTTTCAGTGGATTACTTTAGGAGCCGATTGGAGGAATTGCAGAATCGCTACAGAGCATTTAAAGCTTTGACTTCAATGGAGGGTGTTGTCCACAACACCCAATCCAATAGCATGCATATCCCGCCCAACATATGGCAGCATCATTTCCAGGTAACAGTTCTATATACTTGTATATCAATCCCTATGTAGAGTAATCTTATATAGGTTTACATACACCTTTCTGGTTTTATCTACACAAGATTCTAATATTGCTCTCTATTAAAACATGACACGTATGTGCAAGCTTATCGCCATGAAGGTGAAAGCATGTGGGAAAACATGGAGATGATTTTTGGGGTCCCAACAGACCCACCACTGCGGCTGAACTAATGAACAGAGTTTGGTGTGTTATATGCGTCTGCAAGCATGGTAAAATCTAATGTTTATGGAAAAGTTGTACTAAAGCGTAGAATGTGTAATAATAGGTTAATTTTTAAATTTGTCATGTACGCCCATTTTCTATTTATCCTGCACTAGTAGTTTTTGGACCGGGTTCTACCCATTGAAATATTTCTTTATCTTAACAATTCTACAACAAGTAAGTGCAACTCAAACGGTCGGGACACCATATTAATATACTCAAATCCTTATAAAAGCTACAAATTTTAAAACTTAAATGCTAATAAAATCTTCTTCGTTCAGTGTTAGTGCAAATACATCGAATATAAAAATAAAGTCTTACACGAGGAATGAAGAAAATAAAAATTCTCGAAACAATACTGGACAACTTCTACACCCCGGTAGACACTTTTGGGCCGTCCACAGAAGCCAAAATTTACTTCGACACCTGATCAAAGGAATTGTGATTAGTCATAACATATAAATCATTAAAGTGTTGAATTTAATTGTATTAAAATGCACAAACCGTTCGATTTATTCTGGCAGGGCCGTTTGGTTCAGGTCCAGATATGGCCACTCGTTTTGTGCAAGCAAACGTCTAGGACATTTTTGCTTTGTATGATCATTCATCCGGCACAAACTACACCTTCTCTCTCTGCGGGTCCCAGTTGGCGGCTGAATTTCTTCAGTCAGGGAAGGCCGTGGAGAAGGACAAAAATAACTAGAAATATTATGACCTTCACCTTTGCACCGACCGTAGACCTGAGGCTTCCTTCTCGTAGATGACTCTGCCGCTGACTGAAAACGCTTTTCTTTTGGGCGACCGGCTTGCCTAGGTTTTCTGGTGGCTCGCAAACCTTATCCTTAACAATTTTGGACACATTCCACTGACTAGGGTCAGGTACGGGGTAAACAATGCCCGCATACATATTTCGGAGACTTTCAAGCTTGTAACAATCGGCCACGTAGGCGTGCATGTCGTGCCTTACCCTCCTGTCAGTTCATTCCAGAGTCAAATAAAGTAAAAATAAAGATGTGTATTAATAATATGAGGTAATGTACAACTAAATATCAATGGTCGTACCTAATTGCAGCCGTGGCATGAGGACAGGGGAACAAGTCATAGTCGAACATCTTACACGAACACCCTCTCTGTTTCAAATTCACAACAAAGACCTTTCGATCGTCGACTACCTTGAAGACCCATGAGTCTAAGCTGGTTACAGTGAACTTCATTCCAACCTAAACGTTCTTCGATAGTCTCGCAGCAACATCATCTGTCAGTGGCCCGACCATGAGTTGTGCAACAGTACGTCTTTCAATAAATCATGTCTCAATAATAGACCCGATAACCTCTAGAACTGTGCAAACGGGTAAGTGCCTGGCCTTTAAGATCCGAGCATTAAAGCTCTCCACAATGTTAGAATTCATTATGTCAAACCTTCTAACAGGACACATCGACCGAGCCCACCGCTCAAACCCCTTTTTTTGCAACATTAAGAATGCTTTAGGTTTAATTGCTTCAATGGCCGAGATGTACTTTTGGAATTCATCAACCTTGTATGTATATGCTGCTTTAAGGAACAACTCCACCACTTGTTTACCATGGACGCCCAGATTTTGCTTCATGTGGTAAGTACATAAACCATGGATGGTAGAGGGAAACACTGTTTCAACTGCGGCCGCTATACCAAGGTGACCATCCGAAATAATGATAAGGTCAGGGGGACACCCATATGACTCTTTCAGCTTAAGCAAAAACCAACTCCACGATTCCTCGGACTCGACTGCACCGATACCAACTGCCAGTGGAAATATCTGGTTGTTGGCGTCCTTGGTTACAGCAACAAACACTCTTGTAGGAATCTTTCAGGTGAGTCCCGTCAACAATGATTACGGGCCGTCCATACCCAAACCCAGCTCTACACGCACCTAGTGCATAGAAGACAGAGCTGAACCTCTTAAGATTGTCTACTTCTTCAACGGCGACAGTTCCTGGATTTTCTTGCCTAAGCAATTCTACGAACGATGGAATCATGTGTAACGACTCTTTCACATCCCCGTAAATAGCAGCAAGAGCATGGTGCTTGGCCTTAAGTGCTAGGTCGTATTTAATTTCAAAAGAGTGCTCCGTTTGCATTTCAGATATCATATCCCTATTATTTAGGGTTGACCCATCGCACCTTAAATCCTTTTCGAAGAAAGATCCTAGCACCTTAGAAGACATTGATCGGGGTGCACTGCAATTGGGGTCCAACTTATAGACATGCTCAACAAGTCTATGAACTGTCCAAATCCCGCCAATTCCATTGGCCAGTAGACAGAATGGACAACCCTCAACTTTACATCTAGTTAGGTAGCGTACCTTATCCTATTTATTCACCCTGAACTCAGCTTGGTTGTGTATGTGATAGATACCCACAGTTGTAACGAGTTCCTTCTTCGTACACAGCCCCCTCCGTTAACATACTTGACGAACCAACATATACAAATTCATCAACTGTTGGAGAGGAGACCACTAGCATGGCGGGGATTACCCACCTCCGTTTTGTAACGCCATCTGTGGGGAGAATGTTTTCATTTGTGAATTAGTCGTTCCGGGAACCTCCAATATCATGTGATGGTATTTCGTTGAATACATTACGAATTGGCAACCTTTGAAATCCACAATAATCCGTGAACGTCTGTGTATCCTTCCTTGCATCTACCCCGTACAAATTATTCATTTCGGACTGAATGTTCTCACAGACAACATCATCATCATCATGATAAGGAAAAGGTGCACAACCAGCGGAGCCATCCACGCCACGAGCAGCATTCCTAAAATTGTCATCATCCCCTAAATCAACAAAAAATTCTTCGGATGCGTTTCAATCGACCCCCAACACTTGGGTATCAATCTGCGGAGTTGAATTGGGGCCGCCAAGGTCTCGTGTGGAATTTCCCAAGTGTTGGAGTGGAATGTGTAGCCACCGCCGTATCGCGACTGATTAGTAGATTCAACATAATTTCCGCTAAACCCTCCAACACCACACACATTTCTCCCGCTAACTATTGCCTTTAAGGTAACGTATATAATAGGATCCTCATTCGATGCCAAGAGATATTGTACGTCAATGTCATTTTTCAGGTTCAACTTAATAATTCTACTACCATTGCCATCCAGTGAAGTTAAGACATAAAGAACTTCGTTCGAATCAGCTTGGACGATTGACTAGATACGTTCTAGTAGGCTCGTATAACTTATACCACCCGGCGGCACTGGGAGTACTTCTTCTACACCGTCCTTATATTCAAGATTTTCCCAATGCCCACCGAAACAAATTACTATCTGTTTCCAGCTCATCTATTTCAAAAGACATGTGACAAAAAATAATTAGTGCAGGTAATAAAACATATATTTTATAAAATAAAATTTTATCCAATATTAGATAATTATTAAGTAAAATGTTTTATTAAGTGAAATATTTTATTAAGTCAAATATTTTATTAATTTTTTCTAAGCTAAATCAGATAATTATTAAGAAAAATATTTTGTTAATTAAAATAGTTTATTATTTTTTCTAAGCTCATATTAGATAATTATTAAGTAAATATTTTATTAATTTTTCTAAAGATAATATTAGATAATTATTAAGTAAAATATTTTATTAAGTAAAGTATTTTATTAATTTTTTCTAAGATAATTATTAAGTAAATGATTTTATTAAGTAAAATAATTTATTAATTTTTTCTAAGATAATAATTTTAAGATAATTATCAAGTAAAATATTTTATTAAGTAAATTATTTTATTATTTTTTTCTAAGATCGTAATAGATAATTATTAATTAAATTATTTTATTAATTTTTCTAAAATCACACTACAACATAAGAGGTCTTTTATATAAGATTTTTTGACACCACAATTGTGGTCACTAATAATAAGTTATTTGTGACCACTTGTTATCACAAATTTCTCCAAAAAATATTTGAGACAACTTTAAGACTACTTTTAGAGACAACTAATTGTTGCAAAAAATATTTGAGACGCATTTGAGACCACTTTTGTGGCCACAAATATATTATTTGCGACCAAGTTATTGAGACGACAATAAATTTGTGACAAATACTCATTATTTGAGACCACTTTGCTTAAGTTGTGACAAATACTAATTATTTGAGACCACTTTTTTGTGGTCTCAAAAGACCCTTTTTCTTGTAGTGTCATATTAGATAATTATTAAGAAAAATATTTTATTAATTAAATTATTGTATTAATTTTTTCTAAGATCATATTACATATTTATTAATAAAATATATTATTAAATTTTTCTAAGATCATATTAGATAATTATTAAGAAAAATATTTTATTCATCTCATGTGATTTTTTTTTAAATATTTCGTGTAAGGTCAAAAAGCTTAACCATGTAAACGCATTTAGTCTCGTGTAAGTCTTAACAAACTCGTGTAAGATCATATAATTAATCCCGGGTAAACCTAACTAATCTCGTTTAAGATACACAAATCTCATGTAAGGTCAAATTATGAATCGCTTGTAAAGTGAACTAATATTGTGTAATTAACTAATATAATCTCGTGTAATCTCGTGTCACTTGTAAACTTATACAATCTCGTGTAAACAATAATGAATCTAGTGTAAGTTCAAACTATTAATAATCACATGTAAACTATAACGAATCTCGTGTAAGTTCACACAATTAATAATCACATGTAAACAATAATGCATCTCGTGTTAGTTGAAAATCTCGTGTAAGCTGGTTACTCTCATGTGTAACATGTTAATAATCTCGTGTAAGCTGATTACTCTCATGTGTAACATGTTAATCTCGTGTAAGCTGATTACTCTCATGTGTAACATGTTAATCTCGTGTAAGCTATATCGTCATTGACGTGTAATCTCGTGTAACTCATGCAAATCTCGTGTAAGCAGTTTTCTGGTGTAATTAATCTGTAATTTTCATAGCAGAAAAAAAAAAAAAAAAAAAAAAAAGCATTGACTGAGCAATGGTAGACAATCGGAAGCAAAATACACATCTTTGAAGTAGAAACTGTACACGATTAGTGGAATCGAGCCTGAATTCAAATGCTGCAAAGTTTCGAAGAGTAAAATTGTTTTGAGAGCTGTGAGGGGGGTGACAAAAGAAGAGTCAAATGGAGTGGGTGAGCTAACTTTAATGCAGGGGTGCCTTGGGGTATTCACAATAAAAGGGATATATTGTAAGTAAAAAAATGAAATAAGTAAAAAAGTGGGACACATGACCTGACAAGGGCACTGCAACTTTTTTCCCTATATGAAAAGTATAGAATGTAGATGTGATATATCCAAATTAATGTGATATAGATTATTTTCGTTATATAATGCATTTATTGAAATTAAAGTGTAGTTAAAAGCAAGTAAAAGCTACAGACAAATTGTAATGGCCAGATGCAACTCAAGCAAAAGAATTTTGATAGTTAGAATAAAATGCAATGCGTGTATACTTAGTAAGTTGACGACTCTTTTATATAATCAAATACATACTCGAGTATAGATAAAAATAGTAATAAAGAAATTGTCTCACACATCACGAGCAGGTCGGAGCTACGTTCATGGTAAGCCACCCCCACCCTACATCCGATCTTACTATTTGCATGTTTAAAATATTTATAATATATATATGTATTATCCGTTTATATATTTTAAAGAATGTGTACGTTTGACCCAAATTAAAATTATAAATATAAGGATAAATAATAATTTTCATAATGTGCAATAAAAACACTCTAAACTTTAATATATAGGTAGTTAATAATAATTTTCGACATTTTTAATAACAAGTATTATTAATATTCTATTAAAATAACACATATATATAATGTAAAAAATTCATTTTTAATCCTGTATATTATGTCTTGTCTAATAAAAATTCTGTATGTTAGAAAATTTAAATTTTAGTCCTGTATGGTTCCGAAGTTGTCCAATTTAAGGACACTAACCATGCGTCAGAAATAGCCAATTTGGCCATAATTAATCACGTGCGATGCACGTGACTGATAAATTTGAGAAAGATGAAGAAAGAAGAAAAATAAAATAAAAAAATAAAACGAAATGCACCTCAGACGGATATTAGGGTTTATTTTTTTCTTTTCTTTTTAGGCGAGCTACTAAAGTAATTTAATGATTTGACATGTTATATGGACAAATTTAACACATAAGCATTAGCACTCAAAAGCCCTAAATTTATTAGTCTAATTCCGGCTAAATTGGTCGTTTGGTGATAGTCAGTGTCTTAAATTGAACAACTTTTGGAACATACAGGACTAAAATTGAAATTTTCTAACATACAAGACTTTTACTAGACAAGGTCTACTATACTAGACTAAAAATGAAATTTTACCTATATATAATACATTTAATATTTATTTATCAGTATTTATTAATATTGGTCGGTGATTCTTTATTTGTCGGTCCCCCTAACCATACGTTCTGGATCCTCCATAATCGCGAGGGCAACATACTAGTTACAAACAATATATAGTTGGCATATTATTCTGTCAAAATTAAAGTCATACTACTAGAATCAAGGTTTTTTATTACTACGAAATACAATTACAAAAAAAGGGAGTGGTGACAAAAATATTTATAGTAACTACATATCTAAATGTAGTTATTATAGGGTAGTCACATATAGTAAGATGCAAAAAGTTATTTTGCAACTACTTTGTAATTACTAATGTATTTGTACTATTTTTTGCAACTACTTTGTAGTTACTAATGTAATTGTAACTACAAATAATTGCAAAAGAGCTTGTCATATTGTAGCAAATTTGGTTAAAAATGTATGAAATATTTTATGTAACTATTAACAGTTACAAAAGTTTAATAACCACTCTTATAGTTGCAAAAAGAACAACGATAAATACCTTTTTTTCTTGTAGGGTCATATTAAAATTGTAATTTTTGAAAAATCATTTCAAATTTCACGGAGCTTTTTGTAATATTGAAATTTATTTTAGAATATAATGTGTAAAGTGAAAATTGAAAGAATTGTTGAGACAATAAATAAATCCGAAAGAAGCATCTGGATTTGTTAAAGGTAGGTTTACAGATTGTAAACAAAAAACAATTATTCCAAGATTCCAACATTTGAGATCCCTGCTCCCTCCAACCATGTCACTTTTACTTCACATGCAAATCGAACTGTCCAACGTGAACACAAATTAAAATTTTCTATCATAGCTACAATTTAATTTTGTGGCTCGACCATCGAGGTGGGGACCAGGTTCTTTAGTTGACACGTATATTAAGATTAGCCGCCTCCAATGTGGATTAATGGATCTTAACTCCAAGTGTTTCACATTATTGTCGCATGTTTATGCTTTTTAACACAATACTACTTTGGTTTTTGAGTTCTTTATCTAAGTAGAATCCAGAACCCCTACTTTATTTATTTTACCCCACTTTGTTTTTATTGGGGATTTAAATTGATGTGTGCTAAAGTGTAGATCTTATGGGGATATCAATCTTTTCCACCAATAATTGATAATTATATGGGCTTAAACTTGTTTTCTTCAACACATTAATGATGGATTCAATATAGTGGAACCCGTGCCTACCTCTCATTTAGACATTTGCTTGCCTTCAATTATTTACATTATTACTTCGGATCTCCCTGCTTAATTCCACACCCAAATCTTCTTTAATCTCACCTTAAATTCTAGCTAAACACTAGATCATCTACCAATCGTCCGACTAACGACTTTTAGAACATGTGCCAAATAAAAACCACACATTTCTTCTTAGTGTTTTAGTTGATAATTTTTATTGTCCAAAGTGACACTACCTTAGTTCTATAAAAAAAATCTTATTCGGCAAAGGTATACCTTTTATTTATGTTAATTAGATAAAGATACCACGTTAGAAAAAACTTAAATTCTTACTTACACATCTTTGATTATTTTTTATTTAACTTATTAAGTCACATTAACTTGTTAGTAAAGTTAAAATTATTATTATTATTTGTATTTTCAAAGAAAACGAACATTAACTTCTAAAACATAATTCTTCTTTTTGAAACACGACTATTTTTATGTAATAGGGAAAATGCAAAGTGTAAACTACTCTCCCTGTCAGAAAATAGTCATGTTCCATAAATACACTTTTTTTAGGCCCAAACTGAAGAAAATATAACTTTCTAAAAGATTATACAACTTCTTTTATTTTTTATTTGACTCACCTAATACTATGCAAAGATATTCTTGAAATTAAAAGGTTTGAGTTCTTTCCTTAACTTATAGAATAAATGGAAGGTCTCTTGTCAACTAGTTGCACGTATCTTAGATCCGTACAATTCAGATCATGGGTCAAAATGTATTAATTTTTACACCTAACGGCATTACTAGAAACAAGGTTTTTTGCCACTAAAAAATGTAGTTACAAAAAATGGAGTAGTTACAAAAATATTTTTAGTAACTAAATCTCTAAAAGTAGTTACTATAGGGTAGTCACTTATAATAAGATGCAAAAAGTTTTTTTGCAACTACTTTGTAGTGAGGTATTACATGTGATGAGTAAATGTATTACGGTAAAAATGTATCATCATTTATACTTAAATGTATTACACGTTTAGTGTAAAAGTATTGTAATACATTTACCCAATACATGTAATACCTTTATGCATAAATTGTAATACTCAAGTTAGATTGCACCGTGCAACTGGTACACATGAGAGTTCGTCTAAAATAAAACATTGAATTTATTTTCCAAATATATTTACCGCAGAACTCAACCCACGCGGTCGGTGCCATTAGGTATTTTTTCTTCATTTTGGTTGTGTCCTTTCTCCCATAGGCGCAAAAATAAAAGAAAATACAAATAATGATAACGATATTGAAGGATCCATGAATATTGTTATTGTTATAAATAGTGATTGGACGATTAAAGAGTGGTACTTTCTGTTGTGAGTGGTAGTACGAGAAATAACCTAAATAGGTGAGGGTGACAAGGATGAAGACGATGTTTATGTAGTTTTCTAATTCAAATTTACCAACGTTGCACCAATAATATGTGCCGCTATTATGCAAAATATTATAATTTCTCGCTCACCGACGCTCGCTCGATAAGTGATTAACTTATTATGTTTATATTGAAAGTCACTGTAAAAGAAATATATTTTACCACAACTATAATTTTATTCTATGACAAAAACTTTAAAAATTTCTTTTTACCACCAACTAAGTGGTATCATTAACATCAACATTTATCATCAAAACGATCAAATCCAAACCTCAGTTTCCAAACTCTATAATTAGGTCGGTAGTTTCTACCTAGATGTTAGTTTTTCATTGGCCGTCTTATATTTTCTTCCAGATTTTTTAAAGTCTATACCCTCTCTAGACTACAATTGAGTGCTTGCGCCTAGCGTCTTTTTCAATATTGATTCAGACTAGTGTAGGTTAGGTTGTGCTACTAAAACATGAAAAAGGAAGAATTGATCATATAAATGTTTAAACAATTTTAAAGTTTAAGTTATGGGGAAAAATGTTCTCTTTCACATAAATAGTTAAATTTTGTAGGTTTCCTTGCCTAGTTTGTAAAAGTGGAAAGAAGTGTTAAAAAAAAACTTAATATAACATACAATGTTGTAGAAGTTGTTAAACTCTATTTGGAAGGTAAATTGAGGTATAGCGATTAGTTAAGATTAAACATGCATAGACATGATTAGGTGGGGAATCGGAAAATATATATATATAGTCAATAGAAGCATAAGGTTTAGGTTGAGAGTTGTGGAAATTTTAGCAGGAGAGATAATTTAACATAAATTTAAGGAAACAGTGTTAAAGTAATGAAAGTGTGATTTAGCAAGATATAATTATAATGAAGCATATGGTTGTGTTGTAGAAATAAATGAAGCAATTAAAGTGGAATCCAACTCCCTGTTCAACACAACAATTAATGGGGTTGTGTTATTTTATTTCCCTTGGAAAGTGGGGTTTTCACTATCACCACCTAACCCCCATCTCCTTCTCCCTCTCCCTCTCAATTAAAAAAGACAAAAGGTGTCCATTAACTAAACACAACTTTGAGATTTGCTTTTCCTTAAAAATAATCAATAATTTGTGATTGGCTTTAACCTTTTTTAGGTGGGCTCTCACAAAATCCAACTGCCCAATAGTGAACACTTGTTTCTTGTGTTCAAGAACAATGCCCTACCTCGTTCCACCCATTATGCCTTACTTAATATTTCTTTAAACTCTTCATTACTTATTTTTAAACATTCTTAGGACCACTTGCAAAAAATTATTTTTTTTTACATAACATCCATGTAACAAAATTTGTGCTACTTATAATAAACAAAGCATATGGATTATGGAGTTACAAAAACTATTCCTTATTAGATATGTCAATAATAAAATGTCAAATATTTTCTCTCCACCTCACAATTTTCACCTATTTCAGTTTCTACAAATTTTCTAATTTCGCTTTTTTTTTTCGGGGAATTGGAATAACCTCTAACTTTTGATTTTATCCAATCTCAGCTTGATTTTACGAAAATTTCAAAATCTTGCTAAAAATTGTTGATTTGTCACTTCTAATTTCAGTTGCCACATATAGTCTAGGTGTCAAATCATCAATTTTAGGGAGTGTTGAGATTTTAATGTTATCAAATACTCCCTTCATCCCGACTTAATTTTTTTACTTTGACCGAACACAGAAATTCAGAAAAAATAGATTTAGTGAAATCTCAGAAAAAATAGATTTAGTGAAATCTTCAACTTTTTCAAAGGTGAAGATTGAGGGTGGAGATTTTGAGGATGGAGATTGTGAGAGAAATTTGTCATTTATGGGCTGGAAAGTTAAGTTAGGACAGACTGAAAAGGAAAGTAGGAAAGTTACAGCGGGACAGAGGTAGTATAAATTATATAAATTCAAAATTTTTAAGTCACTATAAAAAAGGAATCTTGTAAACATTAAAGGTGTATCTATAAGATTGGGGAGTCTGAGGGAGTTGATGAGTATGTTTTATTGGAATTTGAGCCTCTAAATTTACTGAGCCAAGTCTTAAGTAAACCCACCATAAAAATTGTTTTTCAATAGTTTTCAAATAATGAGTGTAAAGCATTTATTTAAAAGCATAAGTATTTATTTTCGTAAAAAAAGTAGAATTATTTAGAAACATGGTTGGATGTGATTTAAAAGTGAAATTTGTATGAGTAGTAGCATGTTTATATCGATGATAATAGAGATAGCATGTTTATAATTGGTAGTTGGCAGTGAGTGTAATAGAGAGATGGGTGTAAACATCAATCAAATTGTTACCAAATATGAGGGGGAATTTTAGTAATTAGAGGGGTGCGACAAGACAATACTACTCACCTAAACCAAAACAATAATTGATCAACACTTGGATTGGACCCCAATAATCACAACTCTTCACTTATTACTTTAATATTAATAATAACACCTAACTTAATTATCATCATTAACTATTTTCCTCCTTAATTAGACTGCGCCCCTTGTATTGTTACCTTGCACGCGTCTCATAAGGGTGTATACACACTATTATATATATATACAAATATTTACATGCATCATATATATGAATCTTTTCTTTATGTATATTACATCGTATTAATTCTAAAAGGATCACTTTTTGGATAAAAATATAACTTAGAAAGTATCTCTCATGCCTGATATGGCCTCCAAACTACAGTTGCCGATGGACCTTCGGGTTTCTTTTGTTATTATTTGAATCATCCTATTTTCATGTAGTTCACAAGAGAAATATGATAAACATCAACTTAAGGCAAAATCCCAAATACACCAGGTATATAGAGTAGTCCGGATTATTCATGAAATGCATGACTGTTTATATTGAAAGATATTCCTCGATCTTTCTAAGTAATTTTTATCTAGAACGAATAATATATTTCAGTATAAACACTAGTACATTTTTAGCACGATATTTTTCTTCCGAACAAGTAATATCTTAAAGTATAAACATTAATTAATTTTCTTGGTCTTTATATGTCTAATTATGCAAGGTACATTTTTCCTTTTGCTCGTCTCATTCCGTTACGATCGGGTTGTAGAAGATTTTTTCTAACGAATTAAAAATTTAATATTTATAAATTCTTCTACTTTTTTAAAGTTATTTGAAATGATTTTTTTATCAAGCTAACTTTATAATAATGTATTAACGTACCAAGCACGTCTACATCATTCACATTCACAGTTATATTAAAACTCGCTTATTTGTTTTGTGAGGTTAGTACTATTCACCACATCATAAATTTGACTCCATAAATAATTAAATATTGGGTTCTACAAACTAGCTCTCACGCTTTGTATATTTCTCTCAAATAATTATATATTATTTTATTTATCCGCTTAGTTGTAAATCATCAATGACAATGATAATATGTATGAATAATGGGTCAATTATACTATGAAATGAAATGAGGGAAATTGTTAATAAAATGGGTAATGATTAACTTATTTATTATGCATCAAGCACCATAAATGAGAATGAGTCATCATTCATTCCCATTTCATACCCCTAAACCCCCCAACCAAGCGTGCCCTAAGTATCATTCTACGAAAAATTATTTTTTCAGAAAATAGTAACATTCTTTTATTTTTTTCTGGGAAAAATTCATTTTTAGTCCTGCATATTAGGCCTTGTCTAGTAAAAATTTTGTATGTTAGAAAATTTCAATTTTAATCCTATATGTTTCAAAAGTTGTCCAATTAAAGGACACTAACAATCACCAACGACCAATTTGACCGCAATTAATCACATGTGACGCATGTGACTAATAAATTTGAGAAAGATGTAGAAAGAAAGACAAATAAAATAAAAATAAAATGAAATGCACCTCATACGGGAATTAGAGTTTAACTTTTTTCTTTTCTTTTTTGGGCGAGCTAATAAAGTAATTTAATGATTTGACATGTTATCTGGACAAATACTTGACACATGAGCATTAACACTCGAAAGCCCTAAATTTATTAGTCTAATTGCGGCTAAATTGGTCTTCGATGATGGTCAGTCTCCTTAAATTGGACAACTTTTGGAATATACAGAACTAAAATTGAAATTTTCTAACATATAGGACTTTTACTAGATAAGGTCTAACATATAGGACCAAGTGAAAATTTTCCTTTTTTTGCTTGTTTATTTGAATATTGTACTTAGTTAAATCTAAGAAAATTTCCATACAAATCTTTATAATATAAAATAAAAAAGATTTGGAGAAATTTATGATAATAAAAAAAAATAATGGAAAGAAAATTGGACGGATATTATTGTTCATTATATAATTTCTTAAATTTCACCTGCTATTTTAGAATGTCATTTTTTTGTGAACGAAGTGAGTACTATTCTTACATTTTAAACAAAGTGTTCCCGAAACAAGAATATTCCTCTCAAGTCTCCTTAATTATTGATCTATAATACAACTCAAAATAGTTTTTGTTTTTCCCCATTAAAAAATTTTCAGATTGTAGCCAGTAGGCTACTATTAAAAAAATGAAATATACTAAGACAGTGTTGACCTTTGTTTATTTGAAGCGTTTTTTTTTACTTTTGTCTTTTACTTAATTTAAATTAAATAGAATGTTCGATAATAATTGATTTACTAGAATTAAACACTTGAAAAACTTGAAGCAACTAATGGGTTGCTTCTAGTTGCTTAATGACATTTTTTGTAATTTGTCAAACTTGTTTTTAGTAAATAACACTAAAAAAAGAAATTAAATTAGAGACATAAAAAATCCATCTTCAATAGCATAATATTCGTCTCTATACTAAAACAGTTATGAACTTGAGAGGTCTCTATAAGATTCGTGCTTTAAGATTTAGAGAATGATTTATTTCTCTTTAAATTTAGTGATGAAATTTCGGTCTTTATTATGAAATTGAAGACCAAATAAACTAGCTAGAGACAGATTAAACTTCTGCAACGACAAAAAAGAAAAAAAAAAAAAAACTCATTCTATTTCATTTTTAATTATTTTAATTAAATATCACTATAAGAAAAAAGGGTATTTGACGCCAGTCTTTTGCAACTACAAGAGCGGTTACTAAAAGTAACCCATTTTGTAACTATTAGTAGTTGCATAAAATATTTCATACAATTTTAACCAAATTTGCTACAATAAGCCAAATTCTTTTGCAACTACTTGTAGTTACAAGTAGTTGAAAAAATAGTTACAAATACATTAGTAACTACAAAGTAGTTACAAAAAAACTTTTTGCATCTTATTATAAGTGACTACCCCATAGTAACTATTTTTAGATTTATAGTTAATAAAAATATTTTTGTGACCACTCTTTTTTTTTTGTAACTACATTTTATAATGACAAAAAACCTTAATTTTAATAGTGTCTTTAGGAAGTTGCAACTTATTCTTTCATTAAATTTTACAGGCCACGTATATGATTCTATTAAAAATTATCAATAATATATATGTGTTATATTATTATATTCTAAAATAATAATAAACTATTATTTTTTATATATTATAAAATAAATTGTTAATTGTAAACTTCACAACGTTCTCTCCACTTTTAAAATACATCACTTATATACACACATATTTTGCAAACATTCCTGTGTGTAATCAGTATTAAACAAATCACATCTTACGGAAATTAATTGTAACTCAATCAATAGAACGTTTTATAGCATAGTTACTTGACCAAGGAAATCACATTTAACAATTAGTCAAAACACAACTTCTCTATAAGTTCTTCTTTATTGGAGATATCTATACGTCAATCAGTGACATTAATCATATGCTCATAATGTGTGTGTTGAACAAATAGTGAATTATTACCCTCATTCTATAATATGATTGACTAATCGTTCATATCCATTACCATTTCTAATTTATTCAATTAAGCGGCCCTTTAAATATATTTGGACCTCCTAGTTTGCCACATGAAGTACGGATACTTCGCTTTATAAAAGGCAAAAACACTGTGTGACAACAGTAGAAGATCCAAATCCTGTTTAAGCGAACCAATTAGGAGGAAAATACTTTGATCATACATTAAATTATAATGTAACTCATAAAAATCACACAAACTTGAGTAAGATCGTCTTATAATGAGATAATCTATAGAAAATGATATTATTTTTTTCGAGAAAAATGACATTCTTTTGAGAAAATAACTAATACTTTGACCTAAAAGTATTACTTTCTGAAAATGACACTTTTGGGTCAGAAAAAAAGAGTTGGTAGAAAAAATTAATACATTTTCCCGAAAAATGAACACTGTTTGAATGTGATTTTATCCATTTTACAGGAAGACGGTTTAGAGGATAATGTCTCCACAAAAAAACAGTTAACCCATAATCACTAAGACTTACTTTTTGTGAAAGAAATAATCTAACCCTAGCTTCTAGTACGTGCATTCACTAATTTTTTGGTAGAATCTCACTGTTTTCTGCTCCCAAAAGTGTCTTTACACCACTTAAGATGCCTTCTAATACATTTATTAATTAATAATTAATCAGCCAACCTGAGAAAAAAAAAAAACAACAAATAGGATGAAGATTCAAAAGAAAAATATAAAAAAAATTTGGAGTGCCTAAAGTGATATGCCTTTAGATGGCTTAAGTGAATCAATGCATGTGCCATCCATATCCCTCATCTCAGGAACTGTCCTACGTGTTAACTGGTTCCTACTCATCTAAATAAGATCACAACATATCTATTTATAAAACCAGTAAGTACTACCTCCGTCCTGGCTATTCTTGCACCGGGAAAGTTGACACAAGTATTAGGAAAAATTATTTTTTGGGATTTTGTTGACTTTTCAAAGATAAATTGAGGGTGGAGATTTTGTTATGACTTCCTTTTAAAGAGTGTGCGAGATTAGTTGGGACGGACGAAAATGAAAATTGTGCAAATTAAGTGGGACGGAGGTAGTATTAATTAATAACATAATTAAATTGTGTAAGTCATTTTTATGTTGAGTTTCTCAATACTTGTCTCTCTTATTTGTTGTCATCAAGGCACACTTTTTGTTCTTGCCAAATTAATTGAAATATAAAGGAGAATATGTTCAAGGCCAATGAGATACGTCCTAGTCATTAATATAATTTATATTCGTTTCATAAAGATATACCCTTTATATTAGGGCTGTAAATATGGATTCTATAACGCCAAATCGATACGAATCTAATCTGCTTTAAGTAGTGGATAGAGACGTGTGGATTTATAGATTAATTAAATGATTCGAATCAATTAAACACGATATAAAAATGGGTTGAACAAGGGTCAACCTACTTTAATCCTTTTAATCTATTTAAGGTACTACGTACACTTATAAAAGTAATCATAGTATATGAAAAAGTTAGATTTAGAAAAACACATAAAAGTGAATTAATTGAACAAATTTGTAAGTAGAAACTAGAGTCTCAATGCAGACATGTAACAAGCAAATTTGGAATGAAGAATTCAATAAATTATGGGTTTGAGCATTCGCAAGAGTGAAGTAGAATCTTGCTAATTGAAAGTTGAAACTGAAAAATTCTAATCCTCTCAAACATTTCTTTGTTTTCATGTTTTTAATTGTAAAAATGTAAGTTTTGTATTAACTACATCAAGTTAACAAAGCAAACTATCAATTTGATTGTCACTTATGTAGTGACTTATGCTTGAATTGTATGTTATTTAGATTTTTTCAGTTTTTAGAACTAATAAATATTCACAAGTATATTTTTTATTTCTGCATGTTAAATATATTAATTTCGTTGACACTCGAAATTAACGGGTTAGGTTATTTAATAAATGAGTTGAGTCTAACTTTAAAGAAATTATCCATGAACCTGCTACAATCCAACCTATCAAACACGAGTCAACTCATATTCCAGCCCTTAAATTTGGGTGAAATTTTTGCTTTGTTGTCATGGTTGTTGTTGCACTTATTATTTATTTGATACAGATCTAAACGTAATTATAATTATTAGTTGCTGTACGGGAGGAATGTGGATAAAATTCCATTACTTATCGTGATTGTATATATCTTACGGTTTAATGTATCCTTCAGATGTCCAGTAAGAAACGATAATTTGAAGGTTTAACGTCTTTAAAATCAAATCTAAAATAGTATTATCAACGAAACCGATAATAATTGTTTGGTAAAATTCTGGACATAAGTTTACTATATTCAGCATATTATAATTTTCTCATGATTCGTTATATGATATATAGTTGCAAAATCAAACTATAAAATCGTAATTCTCAATAAGATTTCGCCAAATGCTAATTATTCTAGACAATATTTTAAATTTAACATCTTCAATATATTTTCAACTTATTGAGTATATCTTTTGTTATAAAGTTTAGTAAACACCTCAATGAAAACTCATTACTTATTAAATTTTATATTTATATTTTACAAGCAAATATATTACTCGATAATTTAAAACTTAAATATTACATTTCGACCAAATTGTATTGAAAGTTTAAGAATGTTTAAACGCACGAGTATATATGTGTTGTAATATACTCCCTCCGTTCTAAAATAACTGATGTTTTAGAAAAAAACAGAATAATTAAGAAACAAATATATTACCAAATATAACCCTCTAAAATTTGTGTAGATAAGATTTAATGATATCAAATGTGAGTGGGAGGTTGAAAAGTCAAAGATATTTTTGGATTTACATAGGGGTAAAATAGAGAGAAATGGTAAAAAAAACCTAGAACATCAATTATTTTGGAATTTGTTTAAGAAGCTAAAACATCATCTATTTTGGTATGGAGGGAGTATAATTTGGGTAACCACTAATGTAAAAATTTACACAATTGGTAACTCCATTCCATTTTTATATAGAGTGGGGGTGGGGGGACCAAACCTTGCTGATTTTGATAGGTTTTGGTTTTATATTAGTTATAAACGATATTTTTGAAACTGTGATACTACCTCCGTTTTTCAGATGTTCTTTAATTTTTGTGTTTTATTTATAATTAGATGTTCATTTAGCTTTTTTCCACAATTTTTTCAATACTACTCCTTTGACTTTTCTTAAAAAATCTCAATTATACAATCTACCATATAATTAGATAACAAAAGTAAGGAAATGTGGAGAAAACTAAGGGATTTAAGGGGAAAGAGAAATTTAAAGAGGATTTATTTGTCCATTCTTCATACCCCTTAATTTTCTTATCCGAACATTTAAAAAAACGGAGATAATACTTTTATTTATGATCAGGACAATGCGCATAGCACATATATTGCCGGATAGATTAATCCAAAAAGAAGTGGAAATATTTATAAATACAAAAATTCCCCTTTGGGGATTAAATTGCAATTACTACGAATAAAAAAAGTACAGAAAATTAATTAATTTGATCCCATCCCTTATAAAACATTTAGGACAGGTTAATTACAAGATCTGCAAATCTCTATGTCTATTCGAGGTTGGATTACTGTCTTGGTAGGGACAACTTCTTCCATTCCACCAAACGTTTTAAGAAATGCATTACCTGTCATATATCACATGATAACTTGTTAGGAATCTGATAAGCACACTCTCTAATCATCACAAAACTTTATATATATATATATATATATATATATTGTTAATGGGTGATAAGACGATGGCACTAGACTATTAAAGTCTCCACAATAAAAAGAAATTTCTGACTCACCTCGGATGGTTCTTGCAACGAGTATGAAGCATTTGTTTCTTTAGGAGCTTTCGATACCAAGATGCCAAACCCTTGTCCTCTTTTTCGTAAAACCTAATCAAGTATTGTGTTTAATATTCGTGTCAGATAAGATAATTTTGAGAAAAAATTATGTTATAAAAAAAAAAAGAATGATTGAAATGAAGATGAACATACATTAAATGCATCTTCATCAGTTCTGTCATCGCCAATATAGATCGGTAGTACGTCGTTTGATTCTGCATAACCTAGAAGAAGGAACAACAATCAAGAAAAAAAGTTAGCATTTTCCGCCGTTAATAATATTCTAATTTAAAAATAAATAAATAGTATGAATTTACCTAATGACTCCAACAAAAATTCAAGTGCATTTCCTTTGTCCCATTTGATAGTGGGGCGAATCTCGAACACTTTTCTCCCATGAGTCAACCTAAGTTGTGAATAGTCTTTGATTACTAATTTAACTTCATCAGCTAATTCAACCCATTTCTGCAAGTACAAACAAAGTAAAATCAAATTAGTATCAGCTCGACTCAATTCGACTTTTCTCAAGTCACATATTCAGCTGGCTTAATCTATGCTATTTACTTGGATATAATTTTACTGTACATTTGATGCGGAGAATTTATCTTATATCTCCATATCGAAAGTACAGTGAAGATAATTCCCAAGTGGGTAGCAGGGAATTTGTCCATTGAACTAAGACAAAAATACGTACTTTCTCATCAACACAACGATAATGTACAGAGAGACAAAATTTGTTGTTTTCCACTTTTGCCCCTGGAATGTGTTTGACTTTCTCCATCAAGGACTTGTAGACCTAGACAAGAAGCGAATTTTAATTTTCACCAATTGAAGCTGTAATAAAATTTGACAAGACAAGTAAGAAAATGAATCTTACCTCATCAATAATAGGCAGAAATTCCCTGGCAGGCTGGCAGAGGACTGTTTGGTTTCCCTGAATATCCAAATTTTCATACATAAGTAAAATTGTATATATTACAAGAAAATTTTACTCAAACGTAGTATTACTAGAAATCATATTTCTTCATTGTTGGCAATGACTCACTTTTCTGTGTCTATGTCCTTTTGATGGTCCCTTAATGTCCATTCCATGACTCCCCGCGTAATAAAGCTCCGATAATCTTACAAAGTTGTACACCTTTGTATTCGAATTTAAACTTTTATTAGGATAATTTGATTAATTTCATACTATATGGAGTAGTATATATAATTGCTTCATGTAGTGAAATGTACCTTAGCTCGACACCTCCCGCTAACAATGGCTGTAGGGAAAATTTTCGCCACGTCGCGTACAGCTTCTCTCATCTGGTTAATTACAGTGAAAATAGTCAGTTTTATTGGTGCAATTTTATTTATATAAATGATGATGAAGAAAAAACGAACCTCATTGGTTATGAAAGCGCGATCAGGATCCTCAACAATGGGTGATAGAGTGCCGTCATAGTCTAAAAAGACGACTATTTGCTTCCCTTTGGAAGCCCTCATTATCTCCTCGAACATGCTCAAGGCCGACGGGTGGTGAAGCTGTATTGCATTACGAGTCAGCTTTCGACAAGGGAGTAAATTATATTAAATTTCATGTTTAGTCTGTTTTACAATAGGTGTAAAATCCACTACACATTCACGCGCAGCCAAAAAGCTGAGTCATGAGATGCTGTCAGAAGACCTGACTCATGACTCATGACGTGTGAATTTGTGGTGAATTGAGTAAGGTGAAACTTACGATCCAAGAATTGTGATCTTCGTTATCAGTAGGCCTTCGGGTAGGGGAAGAGGAGCGCATAGAGTCGAGCAAAGCATTGATCTTGGCTCCATTTCCGTGAGTTTCGAGCTTTTTGATGGGCTTTTTTCTGTTGAAAGTGAGGGGCAGGGCAGGCGGGAAGAGAGAGGAATCCGCCATGGCGACGGCTATAGCCATGGGAAGGCCGGATTTGGCGTCGGAGATTACCATCTTTTGGTTTGTCATTGATACTTGAGTTTAAGCGTAGAACCTGCATTTACATTTATTTATTTATAGTTAAAAAAAAGGACATTTAATAAAGAAAGACTAAAAGAAGTTTGTAGGAAGTGTAAATTACCTGGAAAAGAGGGGGAAGTTTTGGGTGAAAAAACAGAGAATAATTGTGAGTTTTGGAAGTAAAAGAAAAGAAATGTGGGAGAAGGGGAAGGTGGGTTGTCATGTATTTATAAGTAAGTCGACCAAGTATCCCCAACCCAACTTTTCTTGTACAATTCTGCCCCGGCCCCCCTAAGGCCCCCCAATGCCAATACAACAAACTGCCCCACCCCCCACAAGTCTTTTCCTTTTCTTCATTTCTCTCTAATTTTACCACAATTTTTTTTTTATTATTATTTATTTTTTTAAATTTGTTTTATTGTTTTTTTTTTTTTCTATAAGTTCACATATTTTGTTTATACTTTATCTTTAAACTCCAAAATCGACATGTTTAAATTTCACAAAGAAAAAGATAATTAATTTTCCTTGCCTTTGTATTTTTTGGGCATCAACTGACTCAACACAAAATATTTAAAAAGCACAATATATTTATTAAAAGACATAGAAAAATCACTTTCTAACTAAACATCAGAAATCGTTAATTGTGAAACCCTACATTTGTAATATATTTTATATAATCTATACAAGAATTATATATATAAAGGTCATTATGACTAGTCCTATTCTAAACCAATCCAAACCCCAGCAAGATCGAGGATCAAGTAGGGTTGGATTAAAAGTTTTGAAGCTATAAGATCTATAAAATAATGTTCGATCGTTGTATTTTTAGGGTTAACTTATTTTAACGTATGTATCATTCATCTTGATCTTATTTAGTGTTTTTAGTACATTAAAAATTAGAGAAAAATTTGATCAAAACATAACTTGTTAATTACATGTCAAAAGAAATGGTATCAAACTATAAATTTTTTGGGTGGATGTTATTTAGTGTTTGTAGAGAAAAACATAAACACAGCCATATTAGACAAACAATGGTCAATTTTTTATATACCCTTTAAGTCGGCCACTGATTGATAATTGACTCATTTATGTCGGTGTTTAAATATTATATTTATTTCTTCCTTAAAACTAAATATATTCCTTCGTTATGAAGTTCATACTGATTCTATGCCAATTTTATGTCAACTTACATCTCCTATTTGTTTCTTTATATCTCCTGCTATAATTATATAATATCAAAATCCATAAAAAAATTATTCATCACATAATAAAAATATATATGAAGGATATTATTAATAGACTACTAATGTACATTTATGCTACTCCTATATATTGGTACAATTACAGTAATATTCTATCTGTTTATAAATAAATGTCATTTTAGAAAAAATATTTTTCACAAATAAGTGTCATTCGAATTTTTTTTACTTATTTCTTCCAATATTATCCTTAACTACATAAGGCATCGAGAAAAGTTAGAGAAATCTATGGTAATAAAAAAATTGATAGAGAGAAAAATGAAAGTTAAGATTATAGACATAGATTTTATATAAGGGTGTTGTTGTCAATTCCATAATTTCATAAATTGCACCTGAGATTTGTGATTTGGGGGAGTATAAATTATTGCGCTTACATCATTTCTCCACAATTACCCTATTTTCTTTATAAAAAAATTACTAAAATGAAAGAATTAAGAAAAAAAATATTTTATTAGCTATATTCTCAGTTAATATTAGGGAATAAAGATTTGACCAAATAAAATATACTACTATGTGATAGGTTGAAAAATAGAGATATTCTAGGATTGAGCACAGGAAAAAAATTGATAGAATCGTAAAAAATGTTTAAAACATTAATTAGTTAGAAAAGAAAAGAAGAGTTAGAACGATGATTAATTAATATGAAACGGAAAAAAATAGTAGAATATTATAATTAGAGAGAGGTGTGTGATTGGTGACAGGTACAGAAAATGATTGGGGTATTGCACTTGGAGTTGAAGGTAGGAAGTTTGATTATTACTTATAGCTAAGTTTTTTGGTGGAGTGCCCTGCCCACTTTATTGCCAAGACGAATTATTAGTGTCCTTGACCTCTAACAGGATGTTGGTTTTTTCTTTTATTATTTTAATCTCATCAACTATTATTTTCTAAAAAAGTATTAAGAATGTCCTTTTCTTTATGAGTATCTTTGACCTTTACCAAGAGCTACGTTTTCTTTATATGTTTCTTTTGCAACAATTATGTGCTAGATTAATGTGCTTAATATATATGACAAAAATTCTCAGACGCTAATTGGGTGATGGATTAGAATATAGTGTTTAATCGGAGGCTATATGTGAGTAACAGATTTAGACATGATTAGACGAGAAGAGATCGATTAAAAGATATAAGCGAGTCAATGATAATTGCCTCGACAAGAATTAGTTAGAGTTAGTAGATTATTTTTATAGCAGAAGTTTAAATATTAAAAATAGTATATATTCTATGTTAATATATGATATATTATTTATGTATGTGTCTCCCTATTTTTTGTTGTAGTAGTTATGCTAGTAATCATAATGCACAAACTTAATTATGATGTTATTTCTATCTTCATATAATTTTGGTTTTGGGGTCAGTGGGAATTAAATCCTGATCTATTATTTGAGTTACAAGATGTTTTAACAACTGAGATACAATCAATTCCCTTTGTATACAAATTTACAACGGTATGATATTCTTTTCCAATTGTTCATCTCCTTTCTTTATAATTGCATTGACGATAGTTTTAGAGTTCGTTATGCTCACTGATTCCTCTATTTTTTAAGTACAAATAATTCTCTAGCCTTTGTAAAACAAAAAATATTAAGTCTTAAATTCAGTTTCCAGGGCAAATTTTGAGGAACCATGGGGTGAACTTTATGTAGTTATTATATTTTAATTAAGAGATTAAATAAATTACATATAGATTTTTCTTAGAAAACCCAAGGGATGACTAATGATTTATTAATTGACATTGAAGAATTAACGACTACGACTTTTCAAGAAATATAGCATTTAGGTACAGGGCCGGACCTAGTCATTTCCGGGTCCGAGTCGAGTTTTCATAATGGGCCCCTAAATTTTTTTTTTTTTTTAATGGACAAACAGAAAACAAAACACATAAAAAAAATGAAGCATTTTCATAATGCTAAAAATATTTATATCAAAACATAAAAAATAAAAGACAAACAAGTTGAAAATAACTATCTAAATACAACTCGCCTCACAATTTTGGCGGCAAAAGTATTAATCAAGTACGTATAATCCAGTTGCTCAATGGTTTCTATATTTGGAAGACATAATACTTAAAAAAAAAAAAATTATTGAAGTTAAACTATTAAATACAATTCATGAATTATTTATTTATTTTAAGACTATAAATAAAAGAATTGGATATATACTCACAAGTATCTTATTAAGTTCATTATAGAAAACACAAACAAAAAGAACAATAAAAAACTCAAATTGAGTTGGGATTTTAAATTTTCATTCTACTTACAAGTAATAATTGACAATTAACTTTGCTAAACAAAAATCACAATCAGTCATCAATGATTAGAAAAAATACTATGAATATTAAAATATAGTTACCTTACCTTTTTTATGGAGGTGTGATGGCTAAGGTTTGAAAATTGAAAAAGCCTTCAATTTATAAAGAAAATTTCCTTTTATCTTTTCCTTTGAGGTGCTTTTTTATACACCGGGTCAAACAATAATTTATATATTTATATCAGCATAGGTCTAAGACTCCAAATCATATTCAAATTAAAATATGTATTTGAAATTAGCTCGAGACCCAGAAGGCAGGCCCAGGTGCCCTAGGCCCAAGGGCTCAACATTTTACAGCAAAAAGTACGCACAATGGCCAAAGCAGGATTCGAACCCGCGCTTGCGCAACTAACCTGCCACTACCTTACCACTGGGCCAACTAACACTTTCATGCAACATTCTGAACAATTTAATAAATATAATTTGTGTATATATATAAATATATGTAAAAATTTATTCCGGGCCCCTAAAAAATTACAATTTTTTCGGGCCCTAGTCGGCGGACTCTTCCGCCTAACGGAAGGTCCGGCCCTGTTTAGGTAGTGCTATATATTGAAGGTATGGATGCAAAATGCGATTTCGTTGGCCGCTTAGATGTTAGAAGCTTTTAATCCGTCTTCAATTATGTTAAATTGATCCCATAAGGCGATTTTGGAGCTTGGCGGCGCCTAGGTGGGTTAGGCGGTCCTAAGCCTATTTATTATTATTATTATTATTATTATTATTATTATTATTATTATTATTATTATTATTATTATTATTTATTTTTCATTGAAAATATCGTCGTTTTTTTTTTAAATTGAGACAGTTGATTAAATTAAAAAGATAATTTTAAAAGTTAAAACCTCCCCTCTCCATATTTCAGCCGCAGGAAAATGAAAAAAATAAATTAAAACCATCTCCCCCACACTTCAAGTTCCTCCATTACCCTTTCTTTCCATTCCATCTTACATAAATAATTAATTATATGAACGTTGGTCTACTAATTTAAACATGTAAAAATTAATTTTTCTTTTAAAAGATATGAATTCTCTACGCGACGCCGAAGAAAGTGATTAGGCGGTCTAGACGCTAAGCGATCCCAAATCGTTTCACCTCCGCTTTTCGCCTTGAAGCATAATTGAAGGTATATTTAAGGTTCTAGAAAATGATTTATTAGTGTTGCAAGAATTGTTGATTAATATAATGATGAGATAGTGAAGTCGTAGGAGAATGAATTGTTTAATTGTAGAAAGTAGTAGAAGTTATATTTACAGGCGAGCCCCTTGAAATTGTAATAGAAACTAACACCTCCTTTAATCAAAACTGTTGTCTTAAAACCAGCAGCAACTATCCTGTGTGTATTTGGTACATTCAATTCATGTTTGCTCTATGTTTCTATTTAGGTTAATATTTAATAAGATTCTGTATTTATGCTATATTGTTATGCGATCAATTAACTCATTTGCTATCCTGTGTGTATTTGATTGGATACACATTTAATTGATGTTTTCTCTGTCTATTCGTCTATTTAGGTTAATAAGACTGTGTATTTATGATATGTTGTTATTCAATCAATTAAAATATGCATCATTCATTCACAAATAAGTATTATTTTAGGCAAAATTATTTTTCTTCGCAAAATATATCATTCTAGTATTTTTGTTTGTTTCCTTAGCTAAATCTAAGGAAATTTCCATACAAATTTTATGATATTATATATAAATAAGGTATAGGGAAAAGATGGAGAAATTTATGATTAAAAAAGATAATAATAATAAAAAAAAAAAATAAAGAAAATGATGGAGAGAAAAATGGAGGGTGTGGGTGTTGTTGTCCATTCTATAATTTCTTAAATTATACATATAAATTTAAAATGACACTTATTTACAAACAAAGTGAGTATATTCTTTCAAATTAACTAATCTTGTACTAGAATGTTTATGGTACACATTTTGGGAAAAAAATCATTTCACATCCCATAATTTTAGTCTCTTCCACTAAAGACTCTTTTTTTTTTTTCAATTTCATCCCATAATTTTCTTAATTGTCTATTTTTCGTCCCAAAAGTTAAACTTTTGGGGGTTTCAAGCATTTAATATGATGTGGCGCTCGATTTTCGTTTGTGGATATATCGTTTTTAACAGATTATAATTATCTGATAAGACGATGCAACCATCCTCTTCCTACTCCTTTTTTTAATTTTCTTTTAACTTTAATCTTTTAGTATAATTTATTTTTATATTATCTTATTTCTCGGTAGAATTCATATTATTTAATTTTGGAATTATTTTCTAGAATTTCTTTGAATTATTTTTACTTTTTATAAATTATTTTAATTACTTTTGAATTTCTTTAGGTAGATGGTAAAAATATTATAAATTTATTGAATTTTTTATTTTTTATTTTAAAGATTTTCCTTTTCAATTATTTGTATTTTTGTGAATTATCTTAATTAATTTTTATAGGTGGTTAGATAACTTTTTGTATTTTATATTGTTTTCTTATAAATCTCTATTTTCCTATTGTATTTTAATGTAATTCCCCCCCCCCCCCCCCTTTTTTTTGTGTGTGTGTGTGTATTTCATATTATTTCATTTCGCATTAATTATTCAATTTTCAGTTTTTTATTTTTTTTTCCAGAATTATTTGAATATACATACATTGGATCCACATGTGATTCAGGTGACACCTCATAAAAAATTGTCAAAAATACTTCAAATTTGGCAAGGACGTGACAAGCACGTGAAATTTCACGGAAAATTTAAATTTTGGGACTATAATTGAACAACTAGAATAATCGTGAGACGCAACTGAAAAAACAAATACTTGAGGAATATTTAGCGGAAGAGGCTAAAGCTATGGAACATAAAATAATTTTTATCGTGTTTTAATAATTGTTTTTTTTAAGTCTATAATAGGAGTGAGATGCTTTGGACGAGTTTTGGGTACCCGATCAGATGGAGTTTTTTTTGTTGAGGACTAGGTAAGTGTAACTGATATAACCTAATATCTACAAAATCTTGATCCAATTTCATCCTTAATCTCTAATCTCCAAATGACCGGATAAGTGGGCGTCAAATTTCTCGAACTATCTATATATATAGGGGGGTTTAATTACAGCAATCACATCAAACTATCAGCGTTTTTGCATATAAATTACTGAATTTTTTTTTTGTGGCACTAACGCATATAAACTATTAGGGTTTTGACATATACAACACCAAGCTTATTTTTCAATCATTTTTCGCCGGAATACCACATGTAACTTGCGCGTTATAATTTTTAAGGGATTTTTTTGTCCAAACACACTTTTTAATAGGTAGAGGGGCAGCTCATCTTCAACAATAATGGAGGTTCTAGATATTATGAGAGAGAACTATTGATGATCAAAGAAATTGTTATGAAAAAGAAACGTGTGAAAGAATTTTACACTTTTAGCATACTAAAAAGGTTGTTTGTACAAAAAAAGGTCATTAAAAGTTTATCACGCGCAAGTCACGTGTGGATTTCTGATAAAAAAATATCGAGAAATAAGTTTGGTGGTTTATTGCCCGATTGAAAAATAAATTTGATGGTTTATCTACAAAACTCGTATAATTTATATATATTTATGCAACAAAAAAAAATTAATAACTTATGTATAAAAACACTGATAATTTAATGAGGTTGCTGCAATTGATCATATATATCTTGTGAAAACAAATGAGAACATTCTACATGGTGCAATTAGTAGAAACTATAAAGACAGTAAAATATTAAAAAATCATAAAGAGATAGCTGATCTCATTACAGAATTTGACTGCAACATTTTTTGGTCAAAATATCAGAACAAACATGTAGCGTTTGGTCGCCTTCAATCTCTCATCGTTACAAATCTATATTTATTCTCACCGGTAAACACTCTTCACAAATCACAAATAATTTATTGATTATATTTTGTTCCATTAAAATAATATAATTATACTCCTATTTTAATTGAAATTATCGAAGCAATTAAGAAATAATATATTATCCTCCAATCCATCAAATCAACATATATAACTCAATCTATATATCTTCCAATCATCAACTTTTATGTGATGTTGCATTAAAAAATATATTTAGATTATGCTATATTTCGTAGGGTAAGCAATAACAATTGAAAAAATCGCCAAAACCTAGGGCTGGAAATCAAACAAACTACTCGATGTTTGATTTCATAAAAGTTCATTTGAATTATGTTCGAGTAAAAATATCAAACAAGCTTGAACATGCTTTTAAGTTTGATAAAATCTAAAGCTCGACTCGAGCTCGAGCTCGAGCTCAATAAGTTAAAATGTTAAAACAAGTTTAAAAATGTCAAACTACTCGAGCTCAACTTATTCTTGGCTCGATTAAAGCTCCTACAAGCTCGATTCGATCAATAATCAAACAAGCTCAATCATAATATTAAAAGCTCGATAATGTTTCAAACAAGTTTGAACTAGCCTTACCTAAACCATCCAAGCCAACCAAATTGCATCGGTATATATACTTTTTCAAGATAAAATGTGGTTAATTATATTACGTAAAATTGCACCACAATAAATTCGGTTTATAATCCACTACAAGGAAAAGGGTTTTTTGAGACCACAAAAAAATGGTTTCAAATAATGAGTATTTGCCACAACTTAAGTAAAGTGGTCTCAAATAATAAGTATTTGTCACAACTTATGAGTATTTGCCACAACTTTATTGTCGTCTCAATAACTCCGTCGCAAATAATATATTTGAGACCACAAAAGTGGTCTCAAATGCGTCTCAAATATTTTTTGCAACAACTAGTTGTCTCTAAAAGTAGTCTTAAAGTTGTCTCAAATAATCTGTAGAGAGATTTGTGACAACAAGTGGTCACAAATAACTTATTATTAATGACCACAATTGTGGTGTCAAAAAATCTTATGCAAAAGACTTCTTTTGTTGTAGTGATCGCATCGACCAAATCACTGAATTGCCGAATAGTCACATATTAATTTGACTAGATTTATAAGCTATAGTATTTAACAAACTATCGGTAACTCACATTATTCCACTAAATTAATTAATTTTTTTTTTCTTTCCAAGTCTTGGATGGTGAATTATAATATTTCTTTCCAAATAAAAAGTTAGGCTACCATTATTTTTTTTATAAATCATGGTTAAATAGACAATTAACCGAGCGCAAAAGACAATGCAATTATAATTTTGTAGAAAGAAAATCACAAAATCGGACCGTGAGCACCCCTAATATTTTGAGCAATTTTCGTACTTGCACAAGTAATATGGAAACTTACATGCAGATCGCTGTATATGCAGTTCATTGAGTATTGATAACATAAATTGGAGCTTTAAAAGTAAAATAGCAATATTTTTGAATGTATACATGAGAATCATAAATTCATAATATCTCTATTTATGGGTGTGCACAACTGCTCACGGATGCTGATATATTAATGTTATAGTTATAATCAGGGCCGGACCTAATCATGTCTGAGCCTATGTCGAAGTTTTAAAATGGCCCCTAAATTTATATTTTTCTTTAATGTACAAATTCAAAAAAAAAGTGTGAAATCATTTATCCACGCGGCATTGTGAGTATGAAAGGAATTTATTCCTACAATATATGTTTAGTCAAACAGACGTGGTTAAAGGCAAAGAATCAAATTTATAATTCGTTGTATTTGATTGGAATTACATCATTTTTAGTCATACGGATCATCGATTGTTCTAGGCGTCAAGAAATTGTAACAGAATCTATTAAACACTTCTTTTAACCACTCTTTGCATTTCATTCAAATAAGCAATTATCTACTTTTCACTCAAAATATCCATTTCACTCTTTCCACACGTAAGGATGTTAATTTTATCATTGATTTATCTTACCCGAAGAGTAAACGAATAATATAATCAGATATTGCTCGAACTCGAAATTTTCTCGATCAGGTGAGATAGATTACGGGTATACCGTTTACCCTATCTGATTACACACATATGTATTATTATTATATATATATATATTTATATATAATTAGCAATATATATTATTTATCTAATATATATATTTTACATATTATATATGTTATATATAGATTATTGTATCACATTATATATGATATATATATGGATATATAAATACAACATATTATTGGTGTATTCTTTTTTACTTATAGGTTACCGTGGGCAACCCGATTACCCAACGGTATTACCAGTATTCAAATCAAATAGGATAGAAAGCATACATGTACCTTACCTGATCCATTTACACCCCTATGCATAGCTTGCTTTTGACTTTAAAAAATCACTTTTTAGTCTAAATCCAAGAGCAGTACCTCATTGTTTTAAACTGATTCTGATTATGATGTTAATGTATTGATGATCTTTTACTTTTTTTTGCCTTCACTTCTTTTGTCTACCATTCAATATGCATTAAGTGCTTATCTAACAAACACTTCTACTTCAATTTTTCTACCTGAATTACTTTTATTAAAAGTACGACCTACTTTTACTTTCAAGTACTTTATTTACGGTTTCTAAATTTAATCATTTTTCTTTTTGAAAAGTAGAAGCAATCACAAAGACTCCTTAATCTCATGATTTATATGTTTTATGTAGTAATAATAATAATAATAATAATAATAATAATAATAATAATAATAGTAATAATAATAATGTTAATTATTATTTCACAATTAGATTTCTTATTAAACATCGGCCACCAAAAATTGGTCAAAGTGGGGTTATTAATTTTCAAACTAAAATTTCCATCAATTGCTAATGAAGATTACTTTATTTCTTTTTTACTCCCCATTTAAAAAAGAATGTCATTTTAGACATTTAAAAATTTTCATAATAAGTGTTATTTTACCAAAAAAACTACAATTTTTCCAATATTATATTAAACTATCTACTTAATTTAGTTGATTATTTTCCTATTTTACAAAACATAGCAATTAAATACCAAATTTTAATTTCTCCAAACATAGTTAAAATGATATTTTTTTTAAACGGAAGAAGGAACGTTTTTCCAAATTACTTTTGGTTTCCTAAATTATTAAAAGAAAATGGAGGCGTATTTTGTTTCCACGTATAAGAAAAAGCATTTGCAGGGTCAATTAGTCATAACTCACAACCTTACTATACTTTTTAATTTTGTATGTCAATTTTGGAATAATGGAATTTGAGGAATTAAAAAAAGCAGGAGAATCTGTGGTCCGTGAATCTTGTTAGAAGGCATAACTTCTATTTGATTTTATATTTCTTTAATTTGTTCTTTCAAGGCAGGAATTACCATTTTTACCCTCAAGTTCTAAACATAAACTTTTCTTTTGAATATATTGAGAAATTAAGGATATAGAATGAATCTAGATATATGACATATTAATTCCACAACAAACAATATATTTAAGGTCAAATTGCAATAACAATTACTGCCTTTTCAAAACATATGATTTAAGTCTTAAATTTAAGTTTTTACTCATAATTGCATTTCAAGCCATCAGGTACATTTTTCGGTGACCGAGATCCACGTCCAAGAAATCTGCCACATTATTTGCCGCATCAATTAGCCAAAAAAAATAGTACACTTGCAATTAAATTACTGTAGTTTTTTAAAGATTGCGATTTAATCATGAGTTCTAAAAAAGTTTCTTACCTTTCCTATAATTGCAATTTGATTTTGATTTTTTTACAAGTAAACGGAAAAAAAAAAATAAAAAAAAATCTACCTTGTTCATTTTGTTAAATTAACAAGATGGATGTAATCCATTTTTATAAATCAGTTTGATTTGAGTCGTCTACTGTAATATCTCAAGATATTTCCACATTCAACCATCAAAACATCCATGTAATGCTGAACAGAATTTAAAATAATTTAGCATTGCTACAATATATTTATATTAGATTAGTTATTCTTACTTCTGATATGTAAATTATAACTAGTCTAGAAGTTTTTGACGTAGTCCAGGTGCATATGCATAGTCTTCTGTACGAAATTCATTATTATACTATGAAAATAGAAGTTTCCATTTCTTGGCTTCAATAAAAATGATTTTGTTTTTCAACCTTTGAAGTTTCATTGCTATTTGACATGTCATAAAAAACAAATACATACACACATATATATATATGTAGTTAGTGATGCAAAGAGCGTGTAACTCAGTAAAAACATAAAAATACGAGATCCGCTAATACTATCTACACCAAAAGACGCAAATAAGGATACGTTTTAATAGTAAAACAATCACGATTATTTATTCGCCTTTTCAAATAAATCTCCCAATCCTATTAGTAATCCAAAATAATGCAATAAGATAAAATTTGATAAAGAAAGTAATAGATGATACACGTAGTGTATGCATGTAGTTAGACCGATTTATACGAGTATTTTGGTAGTGTTTGCATATATATTCGGTGGTTTTGTGTTATGTTTGATTATTTTGAGCTGAATAACGTGTTTACTTGTTTTATCGTAAAATTCTTATATTTCAAGACCTAAATTCATTGGGAAAAGGTTCGGGAAAAGATATAAGGCAGAGAGGGGAAAAAGGCAGTTGTATGAAGTTAGAAGACCAACCGGGCGAGCCAAAGTTGTTCAACTTGGTCACAAATCGAAGAAAACCGGTTTAAGAGACTAATCCGGCGGGGTAGACCTTAAATGGTCTGACACAAACCTGCCTAGAATGTGAAATCACGCTATTGAACCAGACCAGCCGGTCAGCACCTAAACTGGTCAGGTAAATTCCATTTTGACCGCCTAGTCACCAAGACTAGTCCAGTCGAGTTAGTATGACGGTTAACGCGTTTTGACTTATTTTCGTTCCATTTCAACCACAATTATTCTCAACTTATATATAGAGGCTCCCAAGTCCGAAAAGGCACATCTTCTAATTATCATACTGTTAATTCGCAATCAACAAACCAAGATTGAAATGAAATCAAACAGAAAAACAACACAAACTCAAACACACACAACCAACGCAACTAAATCGAGACAACAACTAGTTTTGCATGGTTCGATCATAGTGATCTACATCCACGGAGGATTTGATTATCCTCAATTCACTAAATATGAAAAGAATTCATAGATTACAACTTCAATTCACGAAACCCCCAAATTGTAACCTAATTTGAGCATGAACCCTAACTCAAACCTAATCTAACCCAATTCTCTCCAAAATCGAGGAATATTGTGCTCACCAGTCTAAAACAACAACGCGCACTCTATGTTACAAGAAGAAATCAGGTTTGAGCTCAACTGCTAATTAAAGTAGCTTCAAGATCAACAACCCTGTTTTTTCTTCTTCAAAATTATGTTTCTGATCTCTTAACAACCGGTTCAGGTTAGTTAAGGACCAGTTCTTCTAACTTGGCAGGTTCTGACTAACTTGAACCTGGTTCTGAACTTCTCAGCAGATGTTCCATTTCTATGTGTTATTCCTTGTTGAAATTGATCTTGCATCCACACATAAAAAACACCTTGGAGACTTAGAATGAAAAGCAAGGAACACAAAGCGACGAAGATCAAATCCAAGATTCCGGGTTTTATCGCTTTATTTATAGTTTTATTGATAAACATGAGTAGCTAAATACCTTTGTGTTCTAGTGTTAGAGAGTAAGTTATAATCAACTAAGTTTAGATTTATTTTATTAATTCTAGACTCCGTTCTAATTGTTTATCTATATGCTTGTTCTTATTTTATGAAGTTTTCAATCTGATTATTTCTACTTGCTTAACACGTCGGCGTCCGAAAGGAGAAGTTTGTTAATATATAGGCATACATCATGTAGCATAGGTATCGTTAATTGTCCGAGAGGAGTGAGATACCTGTGTAGGCATTAGTTTTAGGATTCCTTTGGAGTTATGTATGTCATAGTTAACCTGAGAAGGTAATTATTCATAAGTGATCTACACGTTAGAATCGTCCGAGAGGAGGACTAATTAAGAGTAGTGCCTCATAATAAACATTAGAATTTGGTTTAAAGGTTTAGAATAATAAGATAATGAAAAATTGGAGATTGTAATTGAAATCGAAAACATCAAATACGTCTCTTATATGATCAATCCTTTGTGATTACTTGCTTTCTTTCTTTTAAGCATCTGTTTATTTGGTTTGTTAGTTTCTTGCACTTTAATTTTAGGATAATCAACACTCAATCGCGTTTCGAGAGTCTACATAGGTACTCACTATTAGCTACACTAGCATCATTCACTTACGATACACTAGGGGTTAGAAATTAGTGTGCCAATAAAGAAAAAGCTCAAACATTAAGCTTCATCTCCGTCATTCTCTCTGCGTCGTTGGAACAATTCATCCTCAAATTGGAAGTAGTTTCGGTTCACCGGCTAGCTAGCCCATACCCTGCGGGATAGTACTAATAGGACAAATCTCCCCATCTTCTAAATTTGTACCTTGGGTGCAAATTACACCCTGAATTTTTTTTTTCTTCCAAATAGACAATTTAATTTTTTTATTAGAACGAGAACACCCTCGAACTTTTAAATTCATGACAAATAGGATCCTCTAAAATATTAGAATGACTAAATAAATTTAAAAGAAACAATTTACATGAAATAAATACACTTAAAAAACCAAGAAATGAACAATATAAAATGTAAATGAGGTTTTAATAACTTAAAATAAATCTAAACTAATTTAATATATTTGAAAAATATTTAATAATTTAGTATTATTTTTTTCTACACATTATTTAAATAATTTCTATAATTCTATTAAATAATTTTAAACGTTTTCTAGATATTCCATATACTTTTTTTATTTAATTTGTTATTTTAGATTTATTAAAAAAACAATTTCATTTATTTATTTTAATATTTAGAAATGTTCTATGTGTCTCGAATTTAAAAGTTGATGCGCTTATTTTACCTATTTAAAAGGTTCAAGTATCTATTTGAACAAAATAATTTAAGGTCCAATTTAAACTTGGGGTATAAATTGATGGGGAATTTTATACCTCATCCCCTTAAATTTAATAATTAAAATTATACAAGACGATGAATGGATCCCAATTTTTCCTTGAGTTTAGATCATATGTCTAGTAGGGCTAATTGTGTTGCTCATAGCTTAGCTTTTTTTTTTTCATCAGCCGATCTGTGTGTTTGGATGGAACCTGATTTTTCCAACTGGTTAGAGAGTCTTGTATTTACTGATTTACAGTAATGAATAAGACTCTATTAGAAAAAAAAAAAAGGATTAAGTATTATATTAATTCCCTTCAATAAAAGAAAAAGATTAAATTAAGTTAATGGAAAGAAAGAAAGGAAAACGTCTGGCCATCCATGGGCATGACCTAGCGGTAAAAACTGGCGATTAAACTATTGTAGTTAGAGTGATATGGGCCCATTTCGATGAAGAGAAACGCAGACGCCGTTGTGGGCCCACCAACTTTAGATGTGACACAGATATGATTTATCTGGGCCCACTAACCACGGTTTAGGCCCAAATATGCTCGACCCACTTATTCCACCACCCTAAATCCCCTTTTTGCCCCATCTTCAATTTGTATCCGAAACCAACTCTTTTTTCACCATTTATTTGGACATTCTTACATTATTATTGCTAGGGAATAGTCAGGGGTAGAAAGGGTAGCAACTTAGGTCATGTTTGTTTATGGTTTAGCTTAGTAAATTTACGGGATTAAATTTTAATAAAGCACACGTATTAACTTTCTCAGTCAAGTTTGACCCAATATTCCCCAGTCTTAAACAAATATACCCTTAGTCTTTTAATATATAGGACATACAAAAATGACATTCATTTGTGACAAAATTAAAATTATGTTATATATATATATATATAATAAAAATCGTATTTTAAAAGTCAATCTCATTTTATTACGTAAAATGAAAACTGGAATATACTACTTCTATTAATTTTTTCAAATGCAGTTTTAGATTTTGTCATTTGTTGACAAATGAATTTTTTAGATTTTCCTATAAATTAATTTAAAGAGATAATATAACATAAATAGGGGAAGAAAATTGGAAATTTAAAGAGAGAATATTTAGATGAGGATTTATTTGTTTATTCCTTATACCCTTAATTCTCTTATCTTAAATTAAAACCACATGTAAATAAAATAGAGGTAGTATGATTTTATGGACAAGTCACATATAATTGAATAAGTCAAAAAAAAAAAAAAAAAACAAAATGGTACAAGAATTTATTGCTTTTTAAAAATTGTATCTTCATTAAATTAATAAAACGGAATTCTTAAATTAGGATACTGGATGGATGTGTTATTTATATTACAATAAAGAAGGTTTTCTCTAACATAATTTTTGAGACGATAATTGTTTATATAATAACAAGTTTATGTAACGATAAAGTGCTTTACCATTTAAAGTTATTTAGAGACAATTAGTAGTTTAAAAAATTAACTCTAAAAAAAATTGATAGGCATTTGAGATGACTCTCATTTGTAGTTAATATTATTTGCGAGCGGGTTACTGAGATTATTACTTAGTGACCACATGTTATATTGAATAATGTATTTGTGATAAATACTTATTATTTAATGCAATATTTTATTATTATTATTTTTGTTATAGTGTAAAAAAGCAAGAAAAATCTTTTAGGCCTAAGTTTGGCCTACACATTTTGTTCAAGATTATGAAAGTTTCTTATTAGTGCCTCAACTTGACAGCCCCTTTCTATTTTTGGCTTGGTGACACAAGACAATTTGCAACTAAAATTGCCATTTTAAGTTCACATTATTGAGATGATTTGAGTGCATGTACTACATCCTAGATTCATGATGACTTAGAGGCAAGTTGCAAATTGCAATGTTAGAAGCCAGCTATAAAATTCTAGAAATTATATATAATTAGATCAATTAATTACACATTAGAATGTGTATCATAATTTAACCGTTCTGTTAACGTGGGTGTGATGTGTGTGGCAGATGACGTGGAATATGTAGATAATGTGGTTGTTACCGATTACATAGACCAAACATAACAATTTGACACTTCTACTTGAGAAGTATTAAATACACTAATTATGGCAAGACTGATTGAACATAAATGCAACCTAAGACATATATATAAAATAAAATAAAATATAAAGAAATGCACATAGGAATTAACTGTTTCTATCGAGGAGCTTTATGAACATTACACTGACGAGTATAGGGTAGACTTTGATAAGTTAACTAGTAATAAACAAGCTAAACAGGCAAACTCATGTCATTTATTACAGTATTTCTCACTCTAGATTCTCTTTCAGAAAATTCGGATTATGTTTCTTGGTACAATTCCTCTATTTATAATACTATTTTCCAGTTAGACACTTAATTATCGCCTTTTTATATCATGGATGTCCCACGAAGTAATATGGTGACTCATGTGTGACAAGTATTACACATGTGAGCCGCCACTTTCTTTCAGGCCGCGGCTGAGAAATCGAGGGAGGTCTTTAGAATGATTTTAGAGTAATCCCGTTATAATTCTTCGTGTAGGAGCCCCAAACCGTTGTCTCGGGGTGCAAACTTCCTCTATGTCATTTCTTTAAACGACCAGAGGTATAAGAGATCGTTTTTCCACGTGCTCCAAGTCAAGTCATTTCCGAGTCAACGAGGTGCTTATGTGCACAATAGGTAATACATGTATTCACTCGTTGTGTGCTATATAACATATAATTGAAAACATTGATTATTGATTCTTAAACATGCCACACATTCAATAAATGCAGGTGTTATTTCTACTACTTTTATTGCAACATCTTCTATTATAGTGGCACAAATGTATGACATGTATATAAATATAACATAAACTTTGAGATTGATGTACTTGTATTATTATAAATAAAACAAATAACACAACAATTTCGGAGAACAATATGATATTATTATCTTTGTAGGAAATTGTGAATCAGATGGAGATATTTATAAGTAAAGTTAATGGAGTTAATAACAACTTGTAGCTCATAAACCTCCCTAATTATCAAATAATAAAGACATTAAAGCTATTTTAACAGGAGTGGACACATTATTAAAACCGAACCAAAAATAGAGCATACACATGATAGATGCTTTTGAGTGTATGTGCTACGTGGTAGTCATCATCACTTGGAGACAACTTGCAATGGTACAAACTATAAGATTGAATATAATTAGATTAATCATTACACATTATATACAATGCGTATCATTATGTAATCATGCCCATTTTGATCTATTTTATAATGTTTTCATAATTTTACAACTGAAACATCTTGCTCATAACATATGTATGACATCAATCAGATATCATCATAACGAATAAAACAGGAATAATTGCAGAAACATTTACAATCAGTTGCCCCCGCCGACTAAATTGAGAGTTAAAATTGTGGCAACCGTAATTTTAAGCATTTATCGATTCACACAATTATATTTATATAAGATAAAATATGTGGTGAATATAGAACGACCTTATTAAAACGGATCGAGTGATGGTGACAGATTTCATGCTGTGATTTAGAAAATAAATCTTGATTTCTTTATTATTTTTTTAAAATTCATATTGAAAAATTCACTTTAATTTTTCTAATTAACCCAATAAATAATAGGAAAACACGTTGCAATGTCTAAACATCGACAAAATAATTTGGTAATTTTCATTTTATTGCAGGGTTTTTCAGGTTTTTGTTTTCTTTGTTAACTTTTAGATTATTTTGAATTTAGTTTATCTTTGGGCAGTAACCAGAATCAATGAGATTTGAGGCATATTTCAATTGGGTTCTCTAGTGCGGAACCATGTAATTCATGAACATGTCAAATTGGATTTTTAATGGATCTTTCGGCTTTCTTTTGTAGATGGTCGAGTCTTCTTATATTCTCTAGTAGTTATTTAGCAGTAACGGTTTGTAGAAAGAATTTGATTCATTGAGCACTAGAATGATTATTTGCAGCTATTAATTAGGATCTTTTTCTTTTTCTTTTTGTCTTTATATGCTTAAAACTGAAAGCTGTGTGATTTATTTCTTTGTCCATCAATGTCCTTTCCACACGAGATTGATTTTTCTAATTGGTTAGAGTTACTTTGTATTTGCACAACCTTCTGCTTTTCTTAATTTAAATAAATCTAGGTTAAAGAAAAAACTGATAAGGGGGTGTGGATTTCAATCCAACATTTCTTTTTTTTTTTTTTCCTAAATAAATCTCGATTAGGAAAAAATTAGGATTGAAAGTTGAGTTTGTTGATTGAGACAATCTTTAAAATGAGAAAGTTTGAAACGTGTTGATCTGTTAGTTTGGAGGCGGTTTTGGAAGTTGAAGACACTTAATTGGACATAACAACCTTTTGGCACTACCAAATTCCACAACTCTTCAGTTCGGCACCAGCCTTTTAAATAAACAACATAATGCAATAATACTTTTTCTATAACTCTAATTTTATTACAAAATTAAGTTTAAGCTATTCATTAATATAATGAGACTAGAAAATGGGTGGAATTCCAACACTACACTTTACGTGTAATAGAGTATCAATCTATTACGATTTACGAACATTGTGCATTAATCAAAGCTCGAATAATTAAGGAACACTAGAGATTCAAACCCTAAAGATTAGATTCAAAATGATGCTTGAAGCCGATAAAAATATGCCGCAAAAAGAGGAAGCGTGCAAGTTGTATTATGTGTTGTCAAAACCTAAACCAAATTGACAATCATTTTCCCACTGAATATTTGTCAATATGAATATAATCTATAGTTAGAAAAATGATGGATCTAATAAAGTAACAAAATCTTGATTTGATACCACCTTCTATCTTTAGCTTTATCAGATACTCTCAAGTCTATAGCATGTGGTGCATGCCAACTCAAATTCAAACTCATTTAATTTTCATCTCAAAATAAACATTTAATTTTTGCATAATAAATTATATATACTAGTATCTGTTATAAAAAGATTTTACAATTTTGTGTAAATATTTATTGGGTAGAAAACAAATTAATGTGGTGTACAAGAGGCAATTAATTTTGACTAGGGCAAGTTGTTGGTGAATATACTTGATTAGACCAAGCATGCACTTTGTTTATTTTTCAATGTGATCTTTAGGACTTGAGATACCATTGGCTACGAATAATATTTAAAAACACGTGAATAATTAATCACATCCAACAAGGACTGTTTTTAGACCCTTGCACAATTTATATTTATTAAACGAATATTCTATATATTTGAGATCTTCAAGATTTTAAATAAGAGAAAAACAAACAACTTGACATTTTAAATAGATGCAACAGAATTCAAGATTTACTTCCACTTCGTTGAAATTTGGTCATCCACTACAAATAATAATAGTAATGATAATAATTTGTGAGAAGATAATGGTTATCTCCAGTAATAAGTTTATGTGACGACTTATCGACAAAAACATATGAGATGATTTTCGCAAATAATATTATTTGCAATCGAATTTTTAAGATGACTAATTAATGTGTCAATATGTTGTCTCCAATAACGTAGTTGTAATAAATAATTACTACTATGTGAGATAATTTATTATCGCCTCAAAATGCTATTTTTCTTATAATTGTTGTGACTCGGGAGTTGCAACCGCTTGTTATGCCCAAAGTAAAGAAAACACACACACACACAACATACACATACACACACGAATATATTTGCCCATTGAACAACTTAAAAAAAAAGTCCTCCACACACATATTTAGAGAGAGAGAGAGATTATATGGTACTTCACTTATCAACCACATTAAAAAAAAAAAATAGTTTATAAAAGAAAATGTAGTTTAAAAAGAAAACAGTAATTAAGGATAATATAATTTATATTATATGTGCATATGCATAGAAGTAAGAGTGCATTGTGTAGTTGATTGGGACTTATTGATAAAAAGTGTGGAGTTTAGGTTATGTTGATATATGTACATGCTGGAGCTTCTTTACAAGTCATTATAGTAGGAAATGACAATGTTTTTTGTATCTGACACCCCTTGTACTAACACTTGGCTCATACATCCAATATTTTAAGCATTATCATACTACTTTTTTACCTTATCGTCTTCTCCATATCTTCTTTAAAAAAATTCTCTATAATGCCACATTTAATGCATTATGTTATATTATATTATTTAGGTGGATTAAAATGATCCGTTAAAAAAATACCAATGTGTTTGTTCAATCACAAGGTAGCTCTCATACTTAGAGATTACCTTACATGTAAAAAGTATCTCCATTGGTATGAAGCATTTTCGAAGTTAGCGTAATTCATACCAATGTAAAAATGCATGCCAAATTAGGGCCCAACACTTTTTGTACACATATTTCAAATTAATGATTCTAAGTAGCTCATTCTCTGAAAGTTATGGACTAGATTAGGATATGGGCTTTAATTATTATTAGGTTATACTAATTAATTAATTAAAGCAGGCCAGAATATTAGGCCCATATACCTAGGGTATATGCGCTATATATATGTCTATTCCCTATTGTAGGGATAATTAATCTTGTCAGAAAGAAACACCATATAGTTCAATAATTGATTTCCTAGCGATCAATTATTGAACAATTGTACCGAGGATAGTTCCTGCGGCGGATGATACATACGCGTGGATACCTGAAGTGGTGAATCATTCGCGCAATTCAGTCCGATCAATTATGCAACAAGTAAGTTGTTCCAACTTTAGCGTAATTTAGGCTCAACGTTTAAATCAATTATAAATCACGATCATAATTCTCGAATTATTATTCCGCTGCGTACATTAGATGTAGTCGAGAATTACTAACAGTGGTATCAGATCCCGGGGCTCGATTTATAATTAGTTTTATTTAATTATATGTGGATTAAGATTAATAAACTAAAATTCTGAATTTTGAAATTGTCAACAGTATCGGAATTTGATTACCTATTTTCAAACCTGTTTTGAAACCATGTCTTAATAATCTGATTTTGAAACCTGGGTGTACTCCATATTTCAAAACTTGATATATAACATTGTTTTCAAAACAAACTGATCTTTCGCACAAATTTTGGCCTGTTCGCACAACAACGGCGGCGGGCTGCAACAGCGACGCTCTCTTCTGCTGTGTGGCGGAATTCGGCGGGACTCGGCGGGGCGCAAGGCTGCGCGCGACGGCTGCCCCGTACTACTGCTGCGCGTTATCAGCGGCGGCGACGGCGACGTTTGGCGTTGTTGTTGCTGCTGTTGAGCGACGGCGTGGACGGCGGCTGCTGCTGAGCGACGGCATCGAAGGCGCGCTGGACGGCGGTGGCTGAACCGCCGCTGGTCATGCTTCGAGTCGGCGGCTGCGGCGGCGAAAGGGGCTGCTGTCCCAGCCCAAACCCTAATGGGTTTTTGGGCTGGGTTGGGCTGGGCCGGATTTTCAGTATTGGGCCAAGACGAAATTGGGCTCAACCTGGACCTGGGCTGGCTGGTTTTGGGCCAAAATGGACTGGGCCTAATTTCAATTAGTTGGGCCGAGTCTGTAATTGGGCTTGAAACATGGGCTGCTGATTTTGGAACTAAGTTTTCATTTGGGCTGATTTTATTTAATAAGAAGGCCCACTGAGATTAAAATTAATTAAATTAAAACAGATTTAATTAAATTGATTAATTATATTAATTTGTTAATTAGATTAATAAATCTTATTATTATTGTTTTGAAATAATAATAATAGTCTTATACATTTATATTAATTTGGAATTAACATTAAAAGTATACTTATATTAATTTTGAATTAATATATTAATCTAATAGACTGATATTAATTTATTAATTAGATTAATAAATTATAATAGTATTATTGTTTTTGAAAGAATAATACTAGACTTATGTATTTATATTAATTTAGAATTAATATTAAATGTATATTTATATTAATCTAGAATTAATAATAATTTTAATCCACATTTAATTGAAGAATAAAATTTTAATTGGATTAATAATTTTATTCGTTGAGCATCTATTTGATATTATGTGATAAGCTATTATTTGATTTTATGCTTATTCAATTTAAATTATAGTAATTTAAGACCGCTTTTATGTTTGGGTAGGCGGCGCCCAATGCATGTAGTCCACGACATTATGTACGGGTAGGCGGCGCCCAATATGTGTGGTCCGCATTTCTTATGCCTGGGTAGGCGGCACCCAGTAATTGCGTTTAATTTAATATTAGATATTAAATTTAACAGTTAGTATCACATATAAAATCCCCAAATAAAACCAAGTCTTATTTAGAAATAAAAGCGTCGTCCATCATAATTGTATGAAATTCTTGATCTCTTCGTCCACGAGTTTTACACCAAAGTGTTTACTCTAAAACAACGAGGTCGGGGCTCATACATAGATGCATGGTTGGCATCGTGTGATGGAATTGACTTGCTTAAATTATTTTGTGACGCCAAAGCGACCAAAATAGTTTAAGGACGCGAAATTAATTGGATTAATTAACCAAGAATTGCAAAATTGTTGTTGCAATTGGCTTAGAGGCCTACCTAGTGATATTGTTGTAGTCATCAGCCAAAGTAGAGACTACAGTAATATAGACTTGGATCTTGGACCACTAAGATTTATAATTATTATAAATCCGTATTTTGTGTTTGGGGACGCAAAATATGTTAAAATTAGTGGGAGCTAATCATTACAATAAACTCTTGTTTTGATTAGTGATATGAGTGTGATCTTTATTTACTTTATTCTAATTTACGTTTTCCGTTTGATTATTTTCTGATCAGATAAAAATGTCGAATTTGGCTTATAAATGTTTGATGGAATCGAACAAGTTGACTGGGTCTAACTTTACGGATTGGCTCCGTTGCTTGCGCTTGGTGCTAAGGCAAGAAAAGGTTGAGTACGTCTTAGACGAATCAATCGGTGCCATCCCCGATAAAACTTCTCCTGAGTATGCTAAGTTTGACGCAGATACTCATAAGAAGCATGTTGAGGATGCCACGTCGGCTCAGTGTGTCATGTTGTCTTCGATGAGTATTGAACTGCATAGGCAACATGAACACATGCTCCCTTATGAGATGATAAAACACTTAGAGAGTCTGTACGCCTCACAAGCTCAGACAATGGAGTATGAGATACTCAGTGACCTCTTTAAGTGTAAACTTCATAATGGGGCCCAGGTTTCTCAGCATGTACTGAAGATAATTGGATTAATTGAGAGGTTGACATCGATTGGAACGGTGTTACCCTCAAGTGGCTCAACTAATCTGATCTTGCAGTTACTTCCTAGTTCTTTTGAAAACTTCATAGTGAACTTCAACATGAACAACACGAATGTGACTTTGCCTGAACTTCACAACATGCTTAAGACCTATGAGTCTTCCACTTCTAAAGGCAAATCTGTGCTCATGGTGAGCTCTTCTGCGAACTCTTCCAAAAGGAAGAATAAGCAGAAGAAGAAGAAGAAGAAGAAGAAGAAGAAGAAGAAGAAGAAGAAGAAGAAGAAGAAGAAGAAGAAGAAGAATAAGAAAACATCTAGCGATGTGGCCTTGAAGCCTAAGAGTGGAGGGATTCAAAAGAAGCCGAAACTGCCAAAGGATGAGTGTCTATTCTGTCACGAGAAGGGACACTGGAAGAGAGACTGCCCAAAGTTCAAAGCACAAGGTGCATTGAATGGGAGCTCAGGTATGTTTGTCATTGAGATAAATATGTCTATAAACAATTCACAATCCTGGGTATTAGATACAGCTTGTGGCTCACACATTTGTAATAATGTGCAGGGTCTAAGTGACAGCAGGAAAGTGAGGCCTGGGGAGGTCGACTTACGCGTGGGAAATGGAGCAAGAGTTGCTGCTGAACGTGTAGGGACTTATAGATTAGATCTTCCTTCAGGATATAGACTAGATTTACATGATTGTTATTTTGTTCCTATAATTTCAAAGAATATTATTTCCATTTCAATGTTAGACATTCAAGGGTTTTCCTTCCATTTTGCAAACAGTAGATGCTCGTTTTCGCTTAATGGATTGTTTTATGGAAGTGCCTATGCTTGAATGTGAATAAAATATTCTCAATGTACAAAACAAACGACCTAAGCTAAGTAATACGAATAATAAAACCTATCTTTAGCACTGTAGACTTGGTCATATCAATGAGAAAAGAATAGCAAGATTGAGAAAGTTAGACTATCTCACATCATTTGATTTCGAATCATATGGTGCTTGCGAATCTTGTCTCAAAGGAAAGATGACAAGTAAACCACTTTCTGGGAAAGGGCTACGTGCCAAGGTTGTGCTTGAGTTGATCCATACAGATATTCGTACTTCATAACTTTTACTGATGATCTCTCAAGGTATGGATATGTGTATCTGATGAAACACAAATCTGAGGCCTTCGAGAAATTTAAGGAGTTTAAGTTAGAAGTTGAGAAACAACTTGGAAAAAGTATTAAGACTCTTCGATCAGATCGAGGAGGGGAATACTTGAGCCGAGATTTTCTTGATTACTTGAAATCACATGGAATCCGGTCAGATTGGACACCTCTAGGTACACCACAGATGAATGGAGTATCTGAAAGGATAAATCGAACTTTATTAGATATGGTTTGATCCATGATGAGTTTCACCAGTCTCCCTTTATTCCTTTGGGGTTATGCCTTACTTACCGCAGTTTATATTCTGAATAGAGTTCCATCTAAATCGGTCGAGAAAACACCATATGAATTATGGTGTGGCAGAAAGCCGAGTCTTAACCATATGCGGACCTGGGGTTGCCCTGCTTTTGTTAAGAAGATGATGACTGATAATTGGAAACTAAAAGTGAAAAATGTTATTTTGTGGGATATCCTAGAGAAACCAAAGGGTATGAATTCTATTGTCCTGGAGATCACAAGGTGATAGTATCCAGAAATGTGACGTTTCTTGAAGATAATTATGTCTCCAAGGAACAAGGTTACAACACAGTAGATCTTGAAGAAATTCAAGAACCACAAGATAACATGGAGGATGAGGTATTGTCCAATGGAGTGGACAAGAACTCAGTGGGAGTTTTTGATGATCTATTGGGAGGGGAAATAACTCTTAGAGGGTCACCTCAAGACAATGAGATGCATCAAAGTCAAGATATTGTATCAACCCCACCTCAAGAAAATCATAGTGAAATTCTTGAGAATATTCCAAATGTTGAAAACCTCAACATGCAGGAACCTCATCACGATCAGAATAAACCGCCTGAACCAACGCAAAACCAACTCAATAGGCCTCAAAGGAATCGTCGTGCACCTGAAAGACTAAATCTATTGGTTGAGAACCAAGATGATGAGGTTAATTCAGAAGACCACGAACCTAAGACCTATATCGAAGCGGTGTCAGGCACCGATTCGAAGATGTGGCTGGCTGCCTTAACATCTGAAATGGATTCGATGTACCTCAATCTAGTCTGGGAACTAGTTGATTTGCCAGATGTGGCTCGCCCCATAGGCTGCAAATGGATCTTTAAGAAGAAGAGAGATGCAGATGGCAAGGTACAAACCTACAAGGCTAGGTTGGTGGCAAAGGGTTATAGTCAACGCGAGGGCATTGATTATGATGAAACCTTTTCGCCAGTCGCTAAGATCAAGTCCATTAGGATATTACTTGCAATAGCTGCATACTATGACTTTGACATTTGACAAATGGATGTCAAGACCACATTTCTCAATGGAGAACTCGAAGGCATTATGTATATGTCACAGCCTGAAGGTTTTATATCCAAAGAAAAGCCGAATGGAATATGCAAGTTAAAGAAGTCCATTTATGGACTCAAGCAAGCATCTAGGAGTTGGAATATATGCTTTGACAGAGCTATCAAATTGTTTGATTTTGTCAGAAGCAAAGAGGATCCATGCGTTTATAGTAAACGCAAGAATGGAAATGTTGTCTTCCTTATCATATATGTTGACGATATACTGATAATGGGAAGCGATCGTTCCATGTTGCAATCCGTGAAAGATTGGTTGTCTAGCTCCTTCATGATGAAGGATCTGGGTGAGGCTTCCTACATCCTTGGAATTAAGATCTATCGAGATAGACCTAATAGGATGTTGGGATTGTCTCAGTCTACATACATAGACAAATTGCTGAGACGCTTCTCAATGAAAAATTCTAAGAAAGGATTTCTTCCTATGGGACATGGCATTATATTGTCTAAGAATGGTTGCCCTTCTAATGACAAAGAAATGACTTACATGAAGAAGATCCCGTACGCTTCGGCTATAGGATCTATTATGTATGCCATGATATGTACTAGGCCAGATGTGGCTTATGCACTCAGCATGACAGGCAGATTTCAGCAAAATCCCGGTGAGATACACTGGAGAACTGTCAAGACTATTCTTAAGTACCTTAGAAGGACTAAAGAATATTTCTTAGTCTATGGTGGGCAGCCAGAGTTATCAGTTACTGGGTATACTGATGCTAGCTTCCAAACAGACCATGATGACTTCAAGTCTCAGTCAGGATATGTTTTCGTTCTCAATGGTGGTGCAGTGAGTTGGAATAGTTCCAAACAGAGCACAACTGCCGATTCTACCACTGAAGCCGAATATATTGCTGCATCTGAAGCTGCCAAGGAAGCTGTTGCTTTGTTAGAGTTCGTAAAAGAACTAGGTATCGTTCCAAGTGCCAGCAGTGCAATACCGCTGTATTGTGACAATACTGGTGCGATTGCGCAAGCAAAGGAACCCAGAGCCACGAACATAAACAAACACGTTCCCCGGAGATATCATCTGATTAGAGAAATAATAGATAGGGGAGAAGTAAAATTAGATAGAGTACCCACTGATGACAACTTGGCTGATCCTTTCACCAAGCCGTTGTGTATAGCAAAACATAAGAAGCACTTTGAGAGCCTAGGTGTTAGACATGTTAGTAGTTGGCTTTGATTCAGTGGGAGTTTATAGTTTGTATGTCTTAGAAACTTTTTGTGAAGACATTCAAAATTTGATCACATTCTATGATAATATGTTTATCTTATGGGTTTATGCATTTATTAGAATAATTATTTTGATGGTTTGTCATTATTCTTGTGATTGTTCCCTTGAATTATGACTGTCATTTATGGTGTGAGACATAAATGATATAGTATGATTCTAAAAATTGCCGTAACCGATGGTCATCAAGAATGAGATATTGATGACATACAATAGGTTAGCATGTGGTCTGCATCATATTCTTAGAGAATATAGTGGGTCTCACGACTATTAGATATTAGATATCTATGATGGACACATGAATACTTTGGAGAGTATTGGTACGCCCTACTATTAAACCGTTTGTTTAGTGTCTACGGTTTATTACTGTGTGGAGTATGTAATGATCCTTTGACCTGAGGTCAATACTCATTTTGTGTGTTAAGTGATGAAATTTGACCAAGCACAACGCTTGCCTCCCAAAGGAGGATAAGACACGTCTTGTGTTGGGTTCATCATGAGGCAAATGGAAATGGTAGTTGAGCCAAGAATGAGATTCATTCCTCGATTGAAACTCGAGAGAACACTCATATTTCTCTATATTATTTGACAATAAAGTCATTGGCCAATGCAAAAGATATATTCAATTAAAGTAATTGAATATGATCGAATGTGTCATATAATAGAGATGAGAAAAATGTTTGAGCTATTTGGATAGACACATGGCAGATCCTAGGCTCAATCGGGTGGTTCGTGAATGAAGGGATATTACATAAACTTCATATAAAGGTTGTTTTACGAATTCACGTAAACGTCCTTCATATATCGAGTTCGCTGCGCAACGCAGTCTAGGAGTTTTGTGCAGACTTTAATTAGATTATCGTCGATAATGGGGGCCTGAAGGGTCACACTTTATGTGTATTGTTGTTCTGCTTAAGGGTACAATATTGGTGTTACGAATTATATCTAATGCTAGTCCAAGTGGGAGATTGAAAGTTATGGACTAGATTAGGATATGGGCTTTAATTATTATTAGGTTATACTAATTAATTAATTAAAGCAGGTCAGAATATTAGGCCCATATACCTAGGGTATATGCAGCGCTATATATATGTCTATTCCCTATTGTAGGGATAATTAATCTTGTCAGAAAGAAACACCATATAGTTCAATAATTGATTTCCTAGCGATCAATTATTGAACGATTGTACCGAGGATAGTTCCTGCGGCGGACGATACATACGCGTGGGGACCTGAAGTGGTGAATCATTCGCGCAATTCAGTCCGATCAATTACGCAACAAGTAAGTTGTTCCAACTTTAGCGTAATTTAGGCTCAACGTTTAAATCAATTATAAATCACGATCATAATTCTCGAATTATTATTCCGCTGTGTACATTAGATGTAGTCGAGAATTACTAACAAAAACATATATAATGATTCTGATTTGTAATTGTTTTAATTAAGTTATTGTATCATTTGTAACCTGCTAGTTTAGTTTTTATTTTATATTTTTCATTTGCATTGGAATTATGTAGCGAGCTATTTGTTGAGAATGAGGAGCATGATTTTAATGCAAACAAAAAATACATGGTCCAACTAATTAAAGAGTACAAATAAATTAAACGCTAATTTAGGAAAGGGTAAGTAGTGATATAACCAAATGCAGCCCAACAAATAAGGCAGGCCCATAACTGTTTAATGGACCAATCACCATCACCATGTAATCAACACTTGTAATTTTTCGATCTTTTCTCAAAACTATATTGCGTGAATTCATCTAATTAACTATAGAAATAATTACGCATTTATCAAATATTATACTACCTCCATTTTTTTTAGTTGTCATTTTAACTTATTTGTTATGGTTGTAAATATTTGTCATTCTAGCTGTTTTACTACTTTTAATATAATACTAACCCTATAGTTATGGAAAACGTTAACAATATATATAAATGATTAAAAGAATCAAGGGATCTAGGAAAACTACTTGAGGGTTGATTTGTTAGTTCCTTAAGTCCTTTAATTTTTTTATTCAAAGTCAGAATGATAACTAAAAAAACACAAAGGTAATAAAATATAGAATAGTTACTCCCTCCGTTCCATAATAATTGACGTTTTAGAAAGAAAGGGAAGAATTAAGAATGAAATTTTTTGACAAATTTATCCATCACTTAATTATTTATCTCTCTTATATGACTCCTAAAATTTAGCATCTTTAAATATTTATCTTTTCTCTCTCTGAAATTCCATCTCCATCCTACAACTAACATATCTTTTCTCTCTCTGAAATTTCTGATAGATTTAAAAGTAGAGATTTTTAAGGATTGAGTCCAGGGAGAAAACTGGGAGAATTAGTGAAAAAAATGTAAAACGTCAATCAATAAGAAAAAAAAAAGAACCTCCTAAAACGTCAATTATTATGGAACGGAGGGAGTATTAGTTATAACCGACTTCCTCTACTGTGGACACATAACTAGTGAGCCAATTGTTTCAAGTGATATCAATCAACTCATCTCTAACTTGTTAAAATCGACACAAATAATTATATTTGGTATGCTCTGAACATCCCATATGTTTACAAATGAATTAGCCACTCTTACATACTTAACGACAATATTGGAACAAATACGTAAAAAGTGTTAGAATGACATTTTTTACAAAAAGTAATTTTTTAGAACAACATTTATTTGTGAATGGAAGAAGTATTAAATAAAATATAAAATTTCGAAAATTGGAATGAAATTGCCATAAACTTGTCAATCATCTTAATAACTCAACCAAATATTCGATCACAGGAGTGGTTAAATCATCTAACTCCAAATTCCATTTATAGAAACTTGCGTAGGGGGGAAAATATAAATTATTTTTATTTATATGGTGTTATGTTATATATGTAATGATAATGATATTCACGGCAAAAAAAAATTATACTCCTATTATTTTATGCGCAGATTTTATTATATAAAATAAAATATAAAATTGCAACTTACTTAGTCAAACGACTCAGACTTTCTCTTGCAAATTAAACTATGGATTTGGACCCAAACTGGATTAGGAAACCTCCCCAGCTGGATTTGCATGTGCAGATAACAATAGAAAAATCTTCAGAAACACAAACTTATTCAAGCCCTCGTTTTGACGTAACAGTCATTATAATTAGTCTATCCAAAATTAACTACAAAGCAAAAGAACCCAAAGTAAAGTTGCTGACTCATTGCAATGAGAAGACCATATATGAAGAATAAATTAAGTTTCAATTATCGAAACAGTAGTTTGAAGTTACTTATTTACCCTATAAATATAGTACTTAGTAAGAGTATTATAAACACTACAAGAAAATACGAAACAATCCATATTTTTACATTAGTAATAATAATAATAGATAGATAGATAAATATGTATAGATATTTATAATTAAATAAATAACACTTAAAATTTAATTTTAGTAAAAGTATTAGGCAAAACATAAAATGAACGAAACACAAAATGTCACCCATCTTCATTTGAGTCCTTCAAAACATCTCTTACCTCGTCTTACATTTCAACTTGGATAGTTTACGTAGAGCGTGTTGCTAATCTTATAAGCTCCTCAAAACATCTTAAAGATGTTTGAAAGTTTATAAGATCTTCAAATATGTTTAGCAAAACAAGAAGTTATACAACTTATAAGATGTAAAAATAAGCTCCTAGAGCTTATAAGCTCAAAAAAAAAAAAAAAACAAATTCTAGTCCAACTTATTTTTTAAGATCTTATAACTTACACTCAAATTTCACCTACTACACACACACCATACACATTTCACACACTACACACATCTACACACGCTTCATACACTACACACACTACACGCGTGTACACACACTATACACATTTCACACATTTATACACACTTCACACACTACACACACTATACACACTTCATAGATAAATTACTATATTCAATTGCTAGTTTATAAGATATTTTATCCAAACATTTTAATAACTCATAAGCTCTTAACAAATTACATCTTATAAGCTTTTTAAACAATTTATAAGATGCTGGAGCTTATAAGATGTTTGAAATAAGCTTAGCCAAACGCGCTCAATCTCATTCTAGTCTTTGATACTTTATTTAGTCTTATTTTATCTATTAGTCCATGACAATGATTTATACACTTAAGAAAAGATTATGACTCATTAACAATTTCAGAAAATGATCAAGATGACAAATTATTTATTCCTGAATTTTACAATCAAACTCGTTAAGTATCTGTAGTAATCCCTTATAAAGAGAAGATTTATTTAAGTTTAAATAAAAGTTGAAACAATAAAAATTTGTATACTTCTAAAATATTGGTAGATAAAGTAATTAGTTAGCATCTGCATGCTTTGAACCTGTACCACAGTGTAACATTCAAAATCAAAAGAATAGATCATTTCTCTTTTCACAACTTCCTTTGAATTCTAAGATGGTATCAGTTTAGTCGGCGATTCAGCCATGTCTTCCTCTACTTCTCCTTCATCTTCATCTACTGCTTCAGTTCGATTTACTCCGGCCACTTTCAATCATCCGTTATCCACCAACTTATCTTTTCTCATTTCGAGATAACAGATCATCTCTACGGTTCGCGTGCACCATTATCTTGATGCCGCTGTTTCTCCACCAGCCAAATTTGTTGTAGTTGCGGACAAAACTGCTGGAAAGATTAATTCAGATTTTCTTGATTGGGAACAGCAGGATCAACTCTTTCTTCCTCGGTTTGATCAATTGTGAAACTTCTCCTCAGCTTTGGTCTACCATTGATTCTTACTTTTCTCTACAAGTTCGAGCCAAGGTCCGTCACTATAAGCTGCAACTTCGGAATCAGAAGAAAGGTTCATTGTCTGTGCAATATGACACATTCATCCTTACTCGTTTAGATCCATACCCAGTGGCGGACCTTGAAGGTCTTCTCCTGTCCCCAAGAAACTCAAGTAGAGAGCATTTCAAGTCGATATGCAATGGCCATTGTTGCTGTCATTCCAACAGCAAAGACAATATCAATCAGCAGAATTACAATCAAAAGTCACATAATTATAATCAAACAGCCACCAACAATAATAATGGTGGCAAGAAAGGTGGACTCGAGTCGTGGTAATTGGAAGTATGGAAACACTACAGTGTGGAGGCCAAGCCATACTGCTCCTACAAAGACCATCCTGACTATTATCCTCCGAATGTTTGTGGCGCATACTCTCCAAAAGACAACATAGCATATGCTACTTCTCCTTATTTCCCATTTCAAGCCTGTATCAACTCCCAATCATTCTCAGCCTGGATTTCTATTTGTACCGGAATCTCATCTCAAAACTGCTTGTGGTACCCTAACTTTGGGGCTACTCATTATCTTACAACTCATGCCACTGTTATGTCCCAGAAATCTGTTTTCCAAGGGAATGATCAAGCCCATGTAACCATGTTGGTGTTGGTAAGGGCCTCTCTATTTCTCAAGATGGGATATGCTCTATTATAAATACGTCTTTTTCAAATAAAATAGCTGACACAATATTAGTATGATGAAATGATCACGGACATGACGCATTACTTCCTCTTTTTGGAAAAATACCAATCAAACTTAGTACTCTTTTCAAATAACTATTTGAGAGAGAGCGGGGGAGATTGAGAGAGCAAAGCCAGGAACATATTTGTGCACAAGAAAACAATTTTAGCATCTCAAATTTCATCATTTGTGCAAACTTGTTCAATATGAAAAAGACAATGCCAGCACTACGCTCAAGTTCATGAAAGAAATTACATCAAGTTCAGTCGTAACGCGGTTAACAATTCGAAAAATAGTTCAATCGAAACAAGATAACCAAAAAAAAAGTGTACAAGTCAAAGAAAGAGAACTAACTGTCTTCTACAGGAGAGCAAAAGCCTCGAATTTATAGTTCTTTCGGTTAACTTGGATGGTTTCCATTCGGCTCCAGTCAAAAGGCAAAATAAGCCCACCAGTGGCTAATCTAGCGATGTAGAAGCCACTGTTTTATGTCATTCCTAAGTACTTCTCCAAAGCCAAAATTACTGTTTTTCACAGTGAAAAGCTCAAAGCCACCAGTATTGTATTGCCTGTAGTGCGTAAGGTTTCCAGCTGCCCTAGTTGGCCTCATCATAGTGGCAATGGTGGGGAAGGATTTGGGGCAGACATTATGGGCAGCAGTAAACAGATGCCTTTTATCAGATTCCCCATCCCTACTTCTTGCATTCTGTTTGGTTGGGCCCACTTGAAGATTCGGGTGGTCCAATGATTTGTTATTCTGCTTTATCATATTGGCATTTCTATTAGTGGTCGGCGGATGTTTTCTGATCTGAGCATCGGGCTTCATTCTGTCAAGCCACCGCAGGATCCGATTGCCAAGGTTCCGACCAACTTCTATGTCCCTTTCTTGTATCTTGAGATGGACTTTGAGTGCCATGTCAAATACATTCCGAGTTTTCCTGAAACACAAAATAGTGCATAGGCCATCAACTAACAAGATACAACTGACAATTTTGTAAGTTGAAACAGTTGAAATATTTGCCAAGCTCCTTTCATTGGATAGGTGAACCATCTCGAAGAGAACTCTGATTTCATTAATTGGCTTCAAATTTTGGATAATGAAAATAAAGAAATCCAATTTAACAACCATTTCATAACTAGTTTAATACTATCATGGAATACATAGAACCAATGTAACAAACATTCCATCAGAATTCTTCCCCATTCTTTAATATACATGCTGTTATATGATGTATATTAATAGCACTTCTCGGTCTTTTTCCTCATCACTAGCTTTAAGTGTTCCTGAAAAGGTAACCGGTCAAGAGGAAGAGCCAGAATCATCAAAAAAAAAAAAAAAAGAGGAAGAGCCAGATAGATTACCCATATGTAAACTAGTGAAAGAGGAAAAGAAACAGGATTTTAGTGTCACCAATGACAATGGTTATACCATTTTGGTGAGGGATCAGGAAAGCATCGATGGCAGAGATCCACTACAATCCATCCATACTTTTCATAGGAAGCAAGACTTGGTAACACAAAGGTCATGATCCGGCTAAATTTTCCCTAGCGAGTAAGATTTAACTTTCAAGGTGACGCAAAAAAAGATTAATGTAGACTTTGGTCTGGTTGTAGTAATTTAAAACTAGCCAAACCAAACATTGCATCCATCATAAAGAAAGCAGAGAAAGCGAAAAGACAAGGAATAAAATCTACTTCTTTTTTTTTACAGCAAAAAGAAAAAAATCCAGATAAGGGTAAAAGAAACTAGCAGTGTTGCTCCCCGAACACTCTTCTACCAATTTAATCATGTTGGTTATACAGAAATGAAACTTAGTTTGAGAAAAAACAAAAACAAAGAGAGAAAGCGAGGAAAAAGAAACGCAGCGCAGTAGAAAAGCATAATAACTCACCATATAATAACACTGCCATGCGATTGGATTCTAACAAAGTAAATTAGCTACATAAACAAACATAAAGTCAAAGTTCTATAATAAACTCTTCAGCTACATTCCAGTGCAATAATTATCAATTTGCTCCTTACACTACACAAACCAAGCCTGATAACTGTTGAAAAGAGCTTCATATGCACAAACTGAAAGAAATACATATCCACCAACACCAGAGCCTGAAGATTACGGTAACATCAAAGGGTAGCAAAAAGAAATAAAAAATGTGACAATTAAAGCTTACAATAATTCAAGTGATCAACTTGTTATCAAATGTCCAATCCTAAGACAAGCATCACCGACTCATCAAGAACTATTGTAGGGAATATAAGCATAATAATCCTTAATATAGATTTTGTATTGCCAGAAGTTACAATTATCTATTATAACTGATATACGGACAAGAAACAACAGATAATAACTTCCAGTCTAAATTGAAAGTAGCAATCATGGAAAATTAATGTTAATTGCCGCATAAGGTCATAATAGCTGCCAATGAGAATTGATAGTGGTTTTTCTTTTCTGGAAGCCATGTAATTTTAAAGTTCGCAGTTGGCCTCTTTTAATAATAGTCTATTCAGGTGATACGAAACATGAGTCTCAGAATATGAACTTCATATTTTCATGAAATTACTTAGTTCTACTGGTTCTTTATATTACAAAAAAGAAATTCTGATATCAACAACAAAAAAATGTCAATAATTGTGAGTGCGTGTGTATGAGAGAGAGATGGAGGGGGGGGAGAGATAATGATGTGTAAAACTTAAGGAACACGGGCAAGCACAATTTTGTGCTTTTATATTAGATTCACAATTGTGCTACTTAAGCTCGTGTAGGCAGAGGACTGGACTTGTCTAATCCAGAATAGTGTTATGATAGTGGAGCTCCACGCCAAATTACGATGAAGGGAAAAGGGTAGGACGTCTCTGAAATTTCTAAACAAGAAAAGAAAGGGAGAGCTTTGGTGGATGATAAGACAGTGAAACTCCAAGTATACTACCCTCCTAATTCCCTATGTCAATGTTTAAGGATTAGCAGGTCGATAACTATTCTATTTGAATATAGAGCATGCTGAAATAGTTATTCTCATAATTTACTAGTGGAATTTGTGCACCATTAGTCACAACAATTAGTATAACTGGACTTGCCAAGACAAATGACATGGCAAGTAAGTTTACACTAAATTGAGTATCGCTCTCATCTATGATAATATCGCTGTAAATTGGATTAGCACAAGATGTCCAATTCTCTGATATTTGACCAATAATCTTCAATTTCTCATAAGAATCAAATTACAGATTAATTAATTAATTAATAAATAAACCTTCCAAGTGAAACTCATGTCAAGTCAACATTAATTCCATCTTAATTTACTTTTGCTGAACACTCTAAAATGAACTGAAGGCGGTGAAACAGATGATCGATCTAGAATCAGAAAGTGATTAATTTATTACATTAGATAGTTATGGAAGGCTCTCAAACGACGTGGGAAATTGGGGCGAGATCCTGATATAGCATCTCAGAGAGATACCATATTCACTAAATACCATGCTAGCATAATCAAATAAAATGGAAGAAGCTAGGCAAACTTAAGATTAGCAATTTCAGAAGTCATGAAACCGACTCCAACAATGCAAATAATGTTGCATCTATAAATCCAATTCACATGTATCAATGTCTTAAAAAGCCTGAAGAACACTCCAGAGACCCTAATCAGTCATCAAAATAATTTTCTTCCAATCTACCAAACTTCACTAGTCCACCTCGAGAATCTTCTTTGCAAATTGCAACAGATTTAGAGGTACTAACATGTAGATTATACCATCATTACAGCGACAATGAAACCAAGAAGAAAAGTGGTGATTCTACAAATCCGCTAGCAATTAAAGAGAATTACAAATAAATACTAAACAATAATTAAATTGAAAGACTGATTTCCAAACAAACGCAGCATAAGAACTAAAGCACACGGTAAAAGGAAACTAAACCAAATAATACACCAATAGATCAATCAAATGAAATAAGGATAAGAGTACCTTTGAACAAATTCTCGAATCTTAGGATGTTTAGGGCTGATGAGCTTCCGCTGAATTCTGAGAGCAAGTTTGAAAGTTCGTTTCAGACCCAAAAAATACGCCGTTCCCAACGTGATCTCCCACAACACCATTTTTGACACACCTCCACACTTTCTCTCTCTCGATTCAATAGATATAGCTCCAGCGGAGCATTTTTCAAAAGAGTTTCGTTTTCCACAAGTAATTTGAAGATGCTAGAGGAATTCGTTTCGTGCGCTTTGCCGCGGTGTTTTGTGAGGCCTAGTTAAAAGGGCCTATTATTATAAATGGTCTTACATATATTTGTAAAAATTCAATTTCTTACATATATTGGTAAAAGGTTGTTATTAATGAGTGATTTAATTATTAAAGTAGTATTGTAAATTGTGATGGGGGAGATTATTAATAGGTGATTTTTATTGTGTGAGAAGCTGAAGAGCTTCTAGAGAGAGAAAGTATCAAAACTCTGTTATTCATTATTATTCAAATGAGACGTCAGTTTTACAAATATAAATGAATCCCTTATCACTTGGGAAGCTTCCAGAAGTAGGTTAGTTGTGACTATTAAGTTAACCCATATATTTACAATTAAAACCAATTACTCTAATTTAATCAAGAAATATATATTTATATTTCTACACCCCCCCCCCCCTCAAGTCGGACTGCTATCCAAGTGTAGTAGTCCGAACTTGGACAATAAGTAATGGAACTGAGTCGGTCCGAGTATTTTGGTGAAAAAATCAGCTAGTTGTTGCTTTGTGGAGATGTGTTGCAACGTTATCAATCCCTCCTTGTATTTATCGCGTATGACATGACAATCGATCTCCAAGTGTTTCGTTCTTTCGTGAAAAACTGGATTAGCTGTGATATGTATGGCGGCTTGATTGTCACAGAACATGGTGATAGGCTTTGGAATCTCTATTTGGAAGTCTTGCAAAATGTATGTAATATATTGCACTTCAGCTACTGTTGTGCTCAGGGAACGGTACTCGGCTTCAGCAGACGATTTTGATACAGTTGTTTGTTTCTTTGTTTTCCAAGATACAAGCGAGTCACCAAGGAATATTCAATACCCTGTTATTGATCGTCTTGTGTCTTTGCAAGTTGCCCAATCTGCATCGCAGTAGGCAACAGGTGTGAGTTTAGTATTTTTAGCATAAAACAAACCAAGATTGGGACAACCTTTTAAGTATTTAACCACATTTAAAGCTGCATTCCAATGTTCTTGCATTGGTGTATCAACAAACTGACTTAGTTGTTGGACGGCATAAGTTATATCTGGTCGTGTAAAACCCAGATATAACAGCCTTCCAATAAGTTTCCTGTACTGTTCAGGTTCAGCCATTGGGTCACCTTGAGTTGAACTCAAGACTAAACCTGTTGGCAGCGGAATAGAAGCTGGTTTACAACCAGTGAGACCAGTGTCTCTCAATATATCTAATACATATTTTCGTTGACAAAGATAAGTCCCTTTTTCATTTCTAGCTATCTCAATCCCCAAGCAATACTTAGCATAGCCTAAGTCTTTTATGGTGAATAGGTGATGAAGGTATGCTTTCAATTGAGTTATCAATTCTGTATTGGAACCCGTAATTAACACATCGTCAACATATACAAGTAATGCCAAAAAATTATGATTTTTATTGTATAAAAATAAGCAATGATCAGAAGCAGATTGAACAAAACCAAATTGAATAAGTTTTTGGGTGAATTCATAATTCCATTGTCTTGAGGCTTGTTTTAAACCATATAAGCTACGTTCTAGTTTACATACTTGACCTTTTTTTGCCTTAGTATAGCCCTGAGGTGGTTTCATATAAACTTCCTTATCGATATATCCATGTAAAAAGGCATTATTAATATCTAGTTGAGCAATGGGCCAAGCTTTTTGAGTAGCAATAGCAAACAATATCCTAACAGTTACCATTTTGGCCACTGGGCTAAAACTTTCAGAATAATCTTCTCCAAAAACTTGTGTATAACCTTTTGCTACTAACCTAGCTTTGTATCTCTCTATTGTTCCATCCGGATTAAGCTTTATTTTAAATACCCATTTGTTACCTATAGCAGATTTGCCTTTTGGTAAATCAGTTAAAGTCCAAGTATTATTTTCTTCTAAAGCTTTTAACTCTTTCTCCATGGCTATAACCCACTGTTTATCTTTAGAAGCTTGAGCATAAGAAGTGGGTTCTTTTATAACAGAAATATTGGTCAAAAAAACCATATAATCAGCGCTAAATACATTCGGCAAATCATAAGGACACATTTGTAAAGGATAAGGTTTACCTGGTCCAACAATACATTCATTAACTATTTTTACCTCGGATGCTTGATTACAGGTAAAATCTTGTAAGTAAGCAGGTTGCTTCTTACTCCTTTTTCCTCTACCTAACTCAACATTCTCATCAGAAGAGACATTAGTATTAAGATCAGATAAAGCCAATTCAGTTATTTTTGGAACAATAGGATCATTATTTTGCTCAGAAATATTTCTAATTTGATCATACGGAAATACTGTTGGAAAAAACTGAATATCTCTTGAAATAACAGTTTCATTTCGGTCAAGATCATATAGCAAATACCCCTTTTTTCCAGTAACATATCCTAAAAACACACATCTATAAGACCTTGTAGTGAATTTAGTTTTATTAGGGCTGTTATTGACAGCATATACAAGACAGCCAAATGGTTGTAATGTAGTATAATCTGGTTTCTTTCCATTCAAAATTTCAAAAGGTGTTTTCCACTGAAGAATAGCTGTAGGCAATCTATTTATTAAGTGAGCAGCAATTAAAACAGCATAAGACCAAAAATGTATAGGCATTGAGGACTAAAACATAAGTGATCTAGCAACTTCAAGTAAATGTCTATGTTTTCGTTCAACTATTCCATTTTGTTGGGGTGTATAAGCACAAGTGGTTTGATGTATTATGCCAAGAGAATTAAATAAAGATGTGCAATCAAAATTAACAAATTCTGTTTCATTATCAGTCCTAACTATTCTAACATTTTTGTCATATTGAGTAGTAACTTGCAGAATGAAATTTTTAACTAAAGTGCATACTTGAGTTTTACTAGACATTAAAAAAACCCATGTAGCTCTACTAAAATCATCAACTATTGTCAAAAAATATGGGGTATTAGACAAATTAGGTTCCTTACAAGGTCCCCAAACATCTAAATGAAGTATATGAAATATAGACTCAGATTGAATAGAACTATTAGGAAATGGTTGTCTGTGTTGTTTTGCTCGAAAACAATGAGTACATTGTCTAATTGTATCAACGTCAGCCTTAGTATACAATTTTTTTAGAAAAGGAAGATGCCAAAGAGTTGTAAGAGAAGTATGCCCTAAGGAATTGTGCCAAAAAAGCAAAGAAGAATTACATGAAAACACAGAATTACATACAGGGAAATCGACAAACTTGTTACAGCTAGTATCATTGTCATGCAAGACATATAAGTTTTCAAGAAGATGAGCTTTTATGAGCAAGAATCAGTAAAACATACCTTTAATGAAGTATTTCTACACAATTGAGATACTGATAAGAGATTATATTTGAATGATGGAACATATAAAACATCTATCAATTCTATACAATCTGCTATTTTGACTTTTCCAGAATGTGTTATCATTTTAGAAGATCCATCAGGTAATAAAATCCTAACAGGATTAGGTAACATAGAAATACTAAAAAAAGTATTTATGTTAGAACACATATGCTTACTAGCACCTGTGTTTAACACCCAAGAACTTCTAGGCAAAAATAAACTTGTTGATAAACATACAACCGAATTAAATTTACCTGCAAAAGTCACTGCATGAGCAAATTCAGAGGTGCTGTTTTCAGAGGATCCCAAGTGTTTATTTGCAAAAAACTTGGCTATTTCCTGCTGAAACATAGCAGAAAAATCAGTAAATTTCAATTCTGATCCTGTTGAAGATTCAGGATCCTTGCTAACAGTAACATTTGCAGCTGAACCAGCCTTCTGTTCCTGAAGTTTCTTATACCAGTCGGGAATCCCATGTAACTGAAAACATTCTGATAATTCATGCCTAGATCCCCCACAATACGTACATTTCAACCTAGCCCTTTCTTCTTTAGTTTTCTTAACAACATTCTTACCCTTAGTAAAATTTCCTTTCATATTAGGCAATCTATTATTACCTACATTTCTAACCATCATAGCAGCATGATCACTTTTATCAGGAAAAACAATTTGTAAAGACCGTTGTTTCTCTACCATCACAACCATAGAATAGGCTTTATTCACAGTGGGAAGAGGATCCATCAATAAAATTTGACTACGAACACTATCAAACGACTCATTCAAACCCATCAGAAACTGTATCAATTTTGTTTGCAAATCCAAAGCAACAACAGTTTTACCCGCATCACAACTACAAACAGGTAAAGGACAAAAACTCGCATACTGATCCCACAAATTTTTTAGTTTCGTAAAATAAATCTGTATGGAATCAGAACCCTGAGAAATCGAGGAAACCTCCCTTTGCAACTGATATAACAACGGACCATTCGATTCACCAAAACGTTGTCCAATTTCTTCCCACAATTCTTTCGCAGATTCAGCATATACAAAAGCCTCAACAATGTCTTTAGATATGCTATTTAAGATCCAGGATATTATCATGCAATCGGTTCTTTTCCAGATTTGAAAATCAACAGAATCAACATCAGGTTTACAAATAGAGCCATCAACAAAACCTATTTTAGATTTCGCTCCTAAGGCTAACAACATCGACTTTCTCCACGAATTATAATTGTTACCAGTCAAAGCATGGGAAACAAGAACCATACCAGGATTATCTGAAGCAGTTAAAAATACCGGATTATCAACCGGATGAGGAAATAGCGGTGGCGGCGGAGGAACCGGATGATGATTCGGAGCAGGATCCTGAACTTGGGCTGCATGCCTCGCCATGGAAGATCAAACGACGCAGATCCTTAATCGGAGATTAGAAGTAAACAAGAATCGGAACAAAAACCGATTTCCTCAAAGAAATAAAGCAAGAAAAGAAACCGAAAAATCTTTCTCAGAAACTGAAATTGATTCACAAGATGTGAAATCACAGGGAGAAAATAGTTCAATCACCGAATCGATGAAGAAAAACCAAAGAAGAACATCAAAGAGAAGAAATGAAGATCGGAATCTCAACAGAACCTGGTAACTGATACCATGTGAGAAGCTGAAGAGCTTCTAGAGAGAGAAAGTATCAAAACTCTGTTATTCATTATTATTCAAATGAGACGTCAGTTTTACAAATATAAATGAATCCCTTATCACTTGGGAAGCTTCCAGAAGTAGGTTAGTTGTGACTATTAAGCTAACCCATATATTTACAATTAAAACCAATTACTCTAATTTAATCAAGAAATATATATTTATATTTCTACATATTGTTTGTGCAAATTTTTTTAATTAAATTTATATTTATTTTGTAAACATGTTTATTATCTAGAAATTACTTAAATAATTTGGGATCAAAACTAAATTATATAATTAAATTAAATAAATTAGAAATAAGTTAAATTTAAATCAAGATTATATCGATATTTGCAAATATATTGTGCACATATAATATATATGCATGAACTATACTCATATAAGATATTATATTCTAAAAATATTTTGAAATAAAAGTTACGAGTGTGTAGTAGCACAAACTAATTATTATTTATGTACTCAACTCATCTCATCTCATCTCATCCCCTCTCTCTCTCTCTCTCTCTCAAACTCAACTCCTTCTATGGAGGCTCCATCACTCTCCACTCCTCCGCCAACGATTCCCACCACCCTATCGCAGCCACCACTCTCCTCTTCTCTCTCCTGCAACCACGCTTCCTTCGAAGTCGAACCTCTGCTGGCGAAACTCCGGCTCATGCAGCTACGGCAGCCATAGTCCTCTCACCTGCTTGACAAGACCAAAGATCTACGTCGGCGGAGTCACCCGAATCATCGTTATCGACTGACACGCATCTCTTTCCACCACACTTTCTCCTTAATTTCTCAAATTTGTACTTTTTCCTTTCCCCTTAATTTTTAGGCAGATCTGTACTTCTCCTTTAATTTTTTCCGGAATCTATACCTTCCACCCCCTTGGCATTTTCCCAACAATTGTACAACCACCCCTTCAATGGCTTCGTTGAGGTCGTCGGTCGTCGGCATTAGTGGCGGCAAACAGCGGAGGAAAAGTGATTGTGGGAAGCACTTGAATTTGGAGAAGCAGAGGTTGAAGCTCGTCTAAAGGATACCAAACATTTTTTTTGTTTACAATAGTGTGACATCTTTGTGTTTACAGTAGTGTGTGTTTGTGCATGAGAGGGAGGGTGAGAGAGAAAAAGGGAAAGGAAAGATGAGATGACAGTAGAGAGAGAGAGAGAGAGTTGATAGTAGAGAGAGAGAAATAAAGGGTTGAGAGTGGTTGGGGCAACTAATGTAAACAAACATAGGGAGGGGTTGAGCCAAACCAATTGGCCAACCAAACTACCCTTGCATAAATGTCCTCATTACTTTTTTTTATTCTTGTACTCAAAGAGATGCTTATGTTGCTTTAATTTTTTCAGTTGTTTAAGTCATAAAGCTATTTTAAAAAATTGAATAAGTTTAACATACATGTCTTTATCACTTTCTTTTAGGTTTAATAACGTAAAAATATACGACATTTTGTTTAATTGTCAAATATGACGTAGCATTTTAAGTTTAATATATAAATACACCACCTTTTAATTTTTTTCAATTTAATACACATACGCTAATTTCGGGCTCCTAATTGCTGACATGGAGCCCGAAATAAAATTTTAGGTTATATTTTATGACGTGGAATTATATGTATATACATATATATATATATATATATATATATATATTTAGTTTGAAACCAAATTTTACTGAGATGTTGCAGATAAATTAATAACAGAGTTTGGGTGTGAATTCTTCTCATCATAGGTGTAAATTGATCAATTCATCAAAGACAAATATGTGTACAAGTTTGGTTCATTATAGGTTATTCAAAACCCGAGTCATTGCTTGGAAAACCAGATGTTCAACTAATCCAGACCGGCAGTTATATTTGTTCAGAAAAAGACAACAGTTTTCACTACAACATAAATGGTCTTCTGTAACACCTAAAAAGTGTTACGTATATACCAAAAAATGTTATAATAAACTTTAGGTAACACTTTATTAGTGTTACATTTGCCGGTGCTACCTAAAGTTTAAAGTAACATTTTGGATGATCTTTAGTAACACTTTTCATAAATGTTACATTAGATTTTAAATTGTAACACTTTATGGTAATACTAAAAAAAATGTTACATATAACCCTTTATGTAACACTTTTAAAAATAAAAAAAATATGTTTATTTTTTGTCATTGTTGGGTTTCGAACCAGGTTGCCAACTCTTTAGATCTTTAAATGTAAGTGTCAAACCACTAGGTTATAATAACTATTTTGATTTATTTTGTAAGGAAAATCATATATACACATTTTTTTGCTATGACATCAATAAATGTTCTCAAGATTAAATTTTTATCAAACTACAACATAACTTGATTTTATTTTAGCCTATTCTACTATCTAATTTGATATAAAGTTTTTATTAATTTTTTTTAAAAAAATTTTCATCCACTTACGTGTATATAACTTATTCTATATCAAACTAATTTGTTACATCCAATTATTTTGTGAAAAATTTAAGGCATTATCTATAATTTATTTCAATTATAATAATTTTATGTATCTACTTTTTGTATAATTTAAGATACACCTTAAAATTACCATTAAAATTAAGTAATTCACTATTTTTTTATGTTTTATATATAAAAAATAGAATTAAATAAAAAATATACATACGAATATGGATGATATGACAAAATGGTTCAAATTCATATTTATACACTTAAAAATGTATTCAAACTGTTAAGCTACAAAACTCCTTTGTCGTTGTTTAATATAATATGATGTGTATATATCTACATACACAAGATCACTAATAAAATTTGTTTTCGATAACTAATAAGTAAATCCTTATGTGCTCGTCATTTTACAAAATATAAGCGATTTAAAGATTTTAATTCTTCAAAAGTCAAATGAAATTAATAAATCCAAATATATTTTATAAGTTTTGAATAAAAGAAATATAGAATTTTATTAATTAAAAATGCTACCTAAAAATCGTTACTTATTTGTAAGCGTTACTTGAAAGTGCTACTTATTCAAACATGTTACGTAAAAAGTGTTACTTATTTAAAAGTGTTGCCTAAAAGCGCTACAATTTAAAAAATGTTACATCCAAAGTGTTACATATTTCAAAAGTGTTACATGAAGGTGTTACATATTCGCAGATGTTACAAAAGTGTTACAGGAAAGTGTTACATATATACAAGTGTTACAAAAGTGTTGCATAAAAGTTAAAATTTTGAAAGTGTTACAAACGAAGCTTTACATAAAGCCATTTATGTTGTAGTGTTTCTGGCTCTTCCACAACGGTTTGCGCAGCTGGATTTGCAACTGATTTGAAATCTACTATAACTGCTTATCTTAAACCAGTTTTTGTGCGTAGCATATTTGTACATATGTATAAGATGTGTTAGATATGTTTTCCCTCTTATTGAATCACCACGTGGGTAGAATTAAGTGCTTAGGGTTCTTATCTCAAAATTGGGGATTATTTTGGGGGTTTCTGAGAATCAGCTTAATTCTTGTAATTGCTATTGGTTATTAGTGAATTGAGGACTCAAGATCCTCCGTGGATGTAGAACTACGTTCGAACCACGTAAAATTGCTGATTGTGAGAAGTTTTATTTTCAATTCTACGCAATCTATGTTCGTTCGCTGGTTTCTGTTTTGTGGATGAATTTCTTGCTCAAGTTCGTCTGGTTTGTGGCCGATTTCAATATGTTATTTATGTTTGTGGGAGTTCTTCAATTTCTGGTGAAATCTAAGTTATATCCATACTGTGTTTTAACAACTGGCGTCGTCTGTGGGAAACGGACGAAGACAATGCAATCAATGAAATTGGATGTGGACAAATTCACAGGGAAGAATGATTTTGGATTATGGAAATTGAAGATGAAGGTTATATTGATTCAGAATGGTCTGGTGTCTACTTTGAAGCCTGATGATGAACTCACAGATGCAGAAAAAGGAAAAAGGAGTGAAGTCATGGAGAAGGCACATAGTGCCATTATACTTTGCCTAGGTGATAGGCCATTGAGAGAAGTGTCAAGAACCACAACAACCATTCAAGCCTGGAAGAAGCTAGAGGATCTGTATCAAGCCAAATCTGTAACTAACAAATTGTTTCTGAAACAAAAGTTGTTAGGGTTCAAAATGCATGATGATAAGAGTTTGTTGGATCAATTAGATGAATTCAGCAGACTTATCGGTGAACTGGAGGATTTGGAGGTAAAGATTGAAGATGATGATAAGGCACTCATGTTATTGAAAGCTCTTCCAAAATCCTATGAAAACTTCAAGGATACTTTATGACCGCACTGTCGCGATGCGGTAAAATTAATTAAACCTAGCTACCCTTCTAGCTCGTAGAAGTGGTAAGTAGGGTCGATCCCACAGGGAGCAGGAAGACTCTTAGTGTTTAAGTAAATCCTAATACTAGCAACATATATAAATATATAAATAATAGGGGTTTATGAATTGATGTATATTAACTAAGGAGTTAAAACAGAAATTAAGCAAATTAATTATGAATTGTTCTACTTATAAAATAACGAATCCCAGCCCTTAATTTTATCTCCCCCTAGTTATTACTACCCTGTGATAGATGCAATTATTAACCAATTTCAACCTTAAAACTCCTACCCCTAGATTAGCAACAAGCTTTGCTAACCTCGTTACCCCTTATGTTTAACTAACCAAAACAAGCTCTTTGGTTAGTCTATCCAGTTGAGTGACCTCAGAATAAGCTCTCTGGATCTCATTAACTGGACGCCTAGAGTACTAGAATAACGGGATAGACACGGTGTGGATCTCGTAAGCTCGGACCCATTCGGACCGAGCTATATACTACCCTAGCAATATCACTCGCTATTCGCTACTAAGTGGCTATAGGTTCGTAACAATTACGGATTACGATTATAACCTAGCGTTACTTATGCAATTATAATCCTAGGTGATCAATCTAGCATATAAACACACAAGCATTGAAGGATAAACAAATAGTATAACAACGTTTCAAGTAATCAACTGATTAATAACCACTGTAAATATCACAAAATAGTAAAACTAGGGTTCGACTCGACTAAGGACTGAAATAACCTACTAGCCGCTCATGGCGGTGACAAAAGACAAATTAAACTGAAAATACATAATTAAAAGAATTAAGGACTAGAAAACCCGAGTACTGCCGATTTTGATTGCTCGTCCCCTTCGGAATCTCCCAATCTTGCGCTCTCGTAATGTCCAAGTCTCCTATTTCCGAGCATAAGGGTCCCTTTTTATAGAGGAAGTCAATTTGGGTTGATTTCGGGCTTTAAATCGAAATTCTTGTGGCCCAAGGATTAATTAGCCGCCTTATTGGGCCGCGACCGCGCTCATGGGCCGCACCCGCGCCCGCTCTTGGTCCAGCAGCACGCCGCGGCCGCGCTACTTGTCCAGAAAATTTCCCCTATTCCTTTAGTTTGACCGCGGCCGCGCAACTGTGTTGCGGTCGCGGTGGTTCGTTCTCATTTTCCGAGGCTTTCTCCATCCTTTTGACATCCGGACTTCATTCCTTCGTTGTGCATCCGGCCGAGTACGAATACTTAGCCTTAAATCACCTATTAAGCTCAAAATGAAAACACAAATGTCAAATAGTCCAAAGGCATTAAAACAAGCTAAATACTCTCCATTCTACACGCAAACATCACAATTCATCACTATAACAGACTTAAAGTGCATAAATAAACGTGTGTACCACTTCACTGTTTGGAAGACAAGACAAGCTGAACTTGGAGATGATTCAAACTTCATTGAAAACCAAGTTCTTACACACTTCAGGGGAAAAGAAAGCAACTCCAACAGCTGAAAGTTTGAATATAAAATTCAATAAGAACAAGTTTCAGAAAAAGAACCAAGGAAATCAGTCCAAGACTCCAAATCAGAATAAGGAAATTGGAAAGAAGAACTCAAACTTGGTTGAAAAGAGAAAATGCTATGCCTGCAAACAAGTTGGACATCTTAAGAAAGATTCCCCTACAAAGAAACAGAAGAATGATTCCAAAGAAGTTGATGCAGCTGTGGCAGAAGAAGGGTATGATTCAGCAGAGGTTTTGACTGTCTCTGAATGTAAAACTGCTGATGAATGGGTCTTGGATTCAGGGTGCTCTTTCCACATGTGCCCTCATGAATCCTGGTTAAAAGATTTGGAAAGATTTGAGGGTGGATCAGTCTTGTTGGGAAATGATCACACCTGTAAAGTTCAAGGCAGTGGATCTCTGAAGATAAAGATGTTTGATGGTGTTGAAAGAACCCTCAAAGATGTATAGTATGTACCAGCCTTGAAAAGAAATCTGATTTCTCTTGGAACTTTAAATGCTAATGGTTGTGAGTTCAACACTGAAAAAGGATTTATAAATGTCACAAAATCTGGAAAAACTATTATCAGAGGCAAGAAAACAAATGGATTGTATACTTTGATTGGTAAAGCTGCTGTTGGATCTACAAATGTTGTAATGAGTGCCTCTGATGCACTGTTATGGCACAGAAGACTTGGACATATTGGACAAAAAGGTATCACTGAGTTAGCCAAGAAGAAAGTCCTTGGAAATAACACTACCGTTCAACTAGAATTCTGTGATTACTGTATTTTAGGAAAATCTAAGAAACAACCTTACCCAAAGGGAATACACTCCACAAGAGAAGTCATGGATTACATACCCTCAGATGTATGGGGGTCTGCCAAGGTTGAAACACATGGAGGTGGGAGATATTTTATGACTCTAATAGATTATCACAGTAAGAAAGTTTGGATCTACATCATGAGACACAAGAGTGATGTGTTCCAGAATTTCAAAGACTGGTTGAATCAGGTAGAAAATGAGAAAGGAAAGAAGATTAAGAATCTGAGAACAGACAGTGGACTGGAATATTTGTCTGAGGAGTTCAACAAACAAAGGTATCATAAGGCACAAGACAGTTCCATTGAATCCACGACAAAATGGCATGGCAGAAAGGATGAACAGGACCATCCTAGAAAAGGTAAGATGCATGTTATCAGATGCAAAACTACCTTAAGTCATTTTGGGGAGAAGCTGCAAACACAGCTTGTTATCTCATAAACAAAAACCCCTCTTCAACAATAGCTTTCAAAACACCTGATGAGATTTGGTATGGAAGGTTATCAAACTATATAGAGCTTAGAGTGTTTGGATGCCTAGCTTTTGCACACATCAGGCAAGACAAGTTGGAACCTCTTGTGTGTTTATAGGATATCCCAAAGGAGTTAAAAGTTACAAACTATGGTGTCTTGAATCTGGAAATTAGAAGGTGATTGTGACCAGAGATGTGACTTTTAATGAGTCAGAAATGGGATATAAACATACAGGATCAAGCTCTGATGTAGATGGAATAATATCTTCAGAAGAAACATCAGTAGAGGTGGAGTTTGAAGAACAAAATGATACTGAGATTGCTGATCAAGGTGGAGAAGCTGAGACAGATCATGATAATGATCCAGCAAATGAAGACCAAGGATTAAGGAACTATATTCTAGCAAGAGATAGAACCACAAGAATAATCCAACCACCAGACATATATGGACAGGTAGAGATGGTATCTTATGCAATATCTGTTGCTGAAGCAGTGGAACATCAGGAACCATAAACTTTTAAAGAAGCCATTGCATGTTCTGAGAAGGAAAAATGGTTAAGTGCTATGACAGAGGAGCTGCTCTCATTAGAAAGGAATCAGACTTGGGTTTTGGTGGAGAAACCAAAGAATTAGAAACTTGTGAGCTTAAAATGGATTTTCAAAAAGAAACACCTTAATACATTTTAGGGCTCTTGGGGGCAAACTTGTCTTATTTGTAGTGTGCATAAGCTTGACAACCAAACACCTTAATTGTGAGTAGTTTGGAGCAGTGTCACTACATATTTCATTTGGTGTGAGGAAGTTTAATGCTGAAGAGGGACTTTTATTTATGAAGTAGCTTTCTGTACATGCAGCTTCTGCCTTAAACTTCATAAAACCAAAACCAAGCAACATGCACCTTATCCTCTCCAAAACTATTTTATTCATCTTCTCAGCAACCCCATTTTGCTGAGGGTTGCTTGGCACAGTCTTATGTCTCTTGATACCCTTAAACTTGCAAAATTTCAAGAAGTCATCAGAAAGGAACTCCAGTCCATTGTCAGTCCTCAAACACTTCAATATAGTGCCCTTCTTCACCTCTACTTGAGTGCACCATTCGTTAAACTTTCCAAAAGTTTCTGATTTATTTTTCAGAATGTATATCCATAACTTCCTGGAACTGTCATCAATTATACTAAGGAAATATCTGCTACCCCCAAAGATTCTACTTTGTAAAGTCCCCACATATCATCATGAGCATAATCAAGGAGTGATTTAGAATAGTGTTTGCCAACATGAAATAAAAAATTCTTGCTTTTTCCAAGAATGCACTTCGCACAATTATCAATGATGATTTTCCTATGACTAGAGATGAGTTTCTCTTTTAAGAGTTCATTTAACCCCTTTACGCTGACATGTACTAATCAATTGTGTCACAGCATAGAATTATCCTCAGAGACATTCTCACATTCTCCAATGATAGTTTCTGTTATTAGGTAATACAAACTGGACTTTCTCGCGCCCTTGAAGACAATATTATCTCCTTTCCTAACATACAGATATCCCTCCTCAGACCTAAAATTACGTCCTTTTGTCTTAAGAGTTCCTAGGCTAATTAGATTCCTTTTAATTTGGGGTATATGTCTTACAACACTCAGTACTTTATAAGAACCATCATGCAATTTCAGTTTAATATCACCTATTCCTTTAACAACACATACCTCATCATTGCCAAGAAGAACAAATTCACTGTTTTGAGCAATATAGTTGTTGAGCTAGCTCTTTGTATGGACTTATGTGGAAATTGCACCCTGAATCAAGAATCCAAACATTTCCACTTTCTGATATGTTATGTTCAAGACCTCAGCATCATCTCCAACTTCTTCCACCTCTGCAGAGTTTATCCCTTGAGTTTCCAATTTCTTCTTGAACTCATAATAGTCTTTCTTCAGGTGTCCGGTCTTTTACAGAAGTGACACTTTCTAGTTTCCTTACCTTCAGAATCTTGTTCTTTGGTTGGAAGTTTTTCTTTGCCGCGTCACTGAATTGGTGTTTCTTTCCCTTAAACACTTTACCCTTCTTGGTGTTCAAACCTTCACCAGCTGACTCCACCTTGGTCTCATTTAACCTGTGCATCTCATTGGCTTTCAATGTTGTTTGTACCTCTGCAAGGGAAATTTCAGATTCCCTTCCATAGAGCATAACATCCTTTAGGTGATCATAAGACTTGGCAAGGCATTTAGGATGATGATTACCTTGTCATTTCCTCCATCTTGACCTCAAATCTCTCCAGATCATCAATTGCATTATTGAACTCATCCATCTGATCTTCAACTAACTTGTCTTCAATAAATCGATAAGAGTATAATCCTTGCTTCATGTATAATCTATTGAACATCGATTTGATCATGTACAGGGCATCTAGTTTTACCCATACATCAGCATCAGTCTTTTCTTTGGCTACTTCCCTCAAGACTTTATTAGTTAAACACAGGATGATAGTGTTGTGTTCTCCAGGATTTCTTACTTCTGTGTTGCATCTAAATTCTCCAAGAGACCTTTCTCTCCTTTAAATGTACCAGCCAATCCTTGTTGTGTTAAGAGCACCTTCATTTTATTTTTTCACATACCATAATCATTCTTTCCAGAGAACTTTTCTGTATCAAACTTTGCAGCAGCCATGTTGACAATAAAATTACAGAGAAATGAGGGAAAAACTTGTAGAGGCAATTGATCAAGCACCTATATTGTGTTCGTCTTCCCATAGACGACGCCAATTATTTCGAAATGATCTCACACACACATATACGCAGACACACACACACCGCAATAACAATCGAACAACTAAATAAAAAACGAGAAAGTAAATAATCCAACACAGCACAACGGTTTTACGTGGTTCGACATAATTGCCTACGTCCACGGGAGGGTTTGCTTTCTTTCAAGCAAAAAAGATTTCAAAGATCAAGCCCAGAGCTTAACCACACTACACTAGTATCACGCTCAATCTGATCATCTTCCCCTCTACTTCTCCGGCTTAAATGTAAGCCCCAATGATAACTCTCTCTGTTTTCTTGAGGAAGATGAGTTACTAACTAGCTAATCTGACTGATTTGAATAGTAGTTACAAAAATGTTAAGTAATCAATCTAAATACCCTTCTAGCTAACAAGAGTAAATAGAACAGGGGAGCTCACCAAAACGGTTGCAAAACATAACTAAAAAACTAACTCCTCATGTAGTTGATCCATGCATCACGTGCCAGCTTCATGTTATGCCTCTTCTTCAATGTGTTGTCGTTTTAACTCCACTGCATTACTCTACATTTGAATAATCGGCTAATGTACTTCAACATTACCTATTTACTTTGAAATGATACTATAAAATCACTTTTATTAAACAAATATTATTTAATTTTTTTTTTATTATGATACTATTACCTCAAACAAAAGTGGATGGATCTGAATAAAAGTTCGAGATTAGAATTTTGCAAGAAATCCATCCAAGGTGAAGAAATACTTTAAGATAATTTAGTTTTATTTGGAAACATATTAATTTGATTAAGTTATTTTGGACCCTGTCTATTTTGAATTTTAGTGTAAGACTGAATATTATAAACGGAAGAACTTTAAGATATTATTTTTCAATACTTTAAGGATCCTCAAATATAAGTGATACTTTGAGGGCTTTTTGAAAATAAAAGCTAACAGTTCAAGGACCTTATGAAAGAAAATGATACTTTAAGGACATTTTAAAATAAAAGTTCCTACTTTAAGGATCAAAAGATGTATTTTGCCTTTTTCTATATGTGCTAAGTACATGCTTCAATTCTAGTGAGGAAAATAACAATCAAGGTGGTAATAATTTATTACAAACATTAGTAAATGACAAAGCAAAGTGTCAAATATATTACTCCGTGTGTCCCATAAAGATAGTTACATTTCATATTTCACACACACTAAAAAGCACATTTAGTATACTTGGAAAAGTAAATTTTCCATAAATTTCCTTATTTATTTTGAAATATTTAAAGTTAATGATTAGTATACATAAACATTAAGTAAGGATAATATAGAGAGAATCACATCTCTTTAATAAAGAATATTTTTTAGGACCGATAGAGTATACTATAAAGAGTAGGACTTTGGTGCATAAGATGCACACTAGTGTGATTGTACATTTGATATGACTCACTTCAATAATTTAACACATTGGGTAAAATAAGGGCTCACTAGGTAAAAGAAAAAAAGAAAAATGTAAAAACACGCACCTGCCACTAACTCGCGCCCCTTTCTTTTCACGCGAAACCTAACTCGCGCAACAAATCTCCATTCTTCATCACGCCGATGAAGATTCTACAAATTCCACCAGCAACATCTTTAAATCTCTCTTCTGCAACCAAAAGCGGTAGAAACAAAGCAATACCTTAACAAAAACAATCAGAGCAATAACAACCACTGAAATTTTGAAGACGAAACAAGATCTTCTTATGTATGCATCCCTCACTGACAAACCTGAGGTTCAATTATTACTGTAATTTTCTTGTTATGCTTGAGACACTAGTTCAATAAATTCAAAGTGAACCAATCTCGATTGCTATATTGTTATACAAGCTCAAATCAAAAGGAATTGGACATGCTATTTCTTTTCCCGGATGACTCTTAAATTGGATAACAAATAAAAGAAAATGTAGGAGGCCCTTTGTAGCATTATATGGTCCAATTAACAATCACATGATAGATTAAAAATATGAATTGGATGTTCAGTTTCTTGCATGAACCATATTGGTTAGGTGAAGTTAGTAGACAGTGAGTATTTCATTTGTCATTAGAACTAAACAAAATTCTGGTAATCTTTTATAAGAGGGATATATTGCCTTGTAACTTTGTTTTGGGTGTTTCAAAATGATAAAATTTTGTGTTTGCTTTGATTTATTCTAATTTACAAGTTAATGACGTTTCTTTGAACAGCCTGCAGTTTATAGACGGAAAAAGAAAAGGAAATAGAAAATCATTGTGTGGAAGATTCCTTCAAAACTATATCATTTTGTGGGTCTGTATTTTGTTGGTCTGTTTAATTAAAACTTCATTTATGAAGGTCAACATCTTTACAAGAAGAACCATTTTAGGATGTGCTGGACAAGAAATAGCTGAATTTATTTTGCGAGGAGAGATTTTCATACCTATCTCTGCTCTGTTTGAGTCATTTGTTTGATTATTGGGTCCACGCATTTGATCCATTTTCCCTGAGCTGAAAGAAGCAACATCGGAAATCGATTCAATTGCAGGAATCGTGATGAGAACGATGAAAAACACCATTGCCACAGACGATGGGTGATGGACAGAAACATACGTATGATGTTCAGTTTTTTCAAAGATGAGGTGAGCACGAGTGGCTTGCCTCGTTGATCTGATTAAGTGGTTTTGTTGTTTATGTTATCTTATTTCGGCATGTATTACTACACTATATTGGACTTATTCCAAGTTTTTGGACTTCCTATCTTATTTGTTTAGGTGCATTTTGTATTATAATTCATCTAGATGTATTTGCATATGCTCATTATCTTATTTGTATTTGTTTTTAGATGTATTTTATTTCAATCTTGGTGTCCCCTCTGAAATTTGAATATTTGGTTCTCCTTTTGTGAGCAATTGTTATATGGAAGAGAAGATGAGAGAAGTGAATGGCTTGAGCACATTTAAAAACATATAAAATTATACTATACTGAAAATAAATTTATACTATAACTAATCAGAAATTATACTACAAAAAATAAAAAAGTATAATATAACTGAAGTGTAAAAAATATCAATGGCTAGAGCAAAATGATGAATATTTTAAAACTACACTATATTCAAATAAACTTATACTATAATAAATGAGGAACTATACTACAAAGAATTACAAAGTATACTATAACTCAAGTGGAAATAATATCAGTAGCTCGCGCACAAATATGAACATTTAAAACTATATTATACTGAAAATAAACTTGTACTATAACAAATCGGAAACTACACTGTATCACATAACAAAATATACTATAACGCATAACAAAATATACTATAACTCTAAATGTAAAAAATATCAGTGGCTAGAGCATAATTATGAACATTTAAAACTATACTATACTGAAAATAAACTTATACTATAACAAATTAGAAACTATACTACAAAGAATTTCCTCCTTCTCGTAAAAAGAATCATGTACTAAAAAACTTCTCGTATAGTTTAAGATATTCATAATTGTGCAGGATAATTAAAAAATGGCCGCCGAACTATTAACACTTTTTTACTTCAGCATATAAACTATTAACATTGACTAAACTTCCGCCAACCTATTTGAATATTACTACTCGAAAGTTGTCAGCCAGAATACCGTATGTTCTGTCCCAAAATGTGGTTTTGCAAAACCAAGTGTGCAATGGATTTGGACGGTATTACTTTTTGAGTAGTAATATTTAAATAAGTCGGCAGCGGTTTAGTCAATGTTAATAGTTTATATGTCGAAGTAAAAAAGTATTAATAGTTCGGCGGTTATTTTGTAATTAATTGTGCTTTGGCCATTGAGATTCTTTACACTTGAGTTCTAGTATACTTTGTTATTCTTTGTAGTATAGTTTCTTATTTATTTATAATATAAGTTTATTTTCACTATAGTATAGTTTTAAATAGGGTTAAATATTTAATCAACCTGTATTTTGCGAGTTTTTACACTTCAATACTTAAACTTTATTTTTTGACAGATTGCAATCTGAATTCCACAAATGGTACAAGTTGCCACCTTCGTCGAATTCTTTCGACCAAATATCGAACACATCACAATCACATGTAAAATTGGGGCAGTTTTTGCTATTTCCACAATTTGTTGAGACAGATTCACAATTTGACAGAGGTTGCAACTTGGCAACAACAAAGTAATTGTCACTGTTTGGCATGTGAATTTGCCCCAACAAATCATAAAAATATAAAAAATCCTCCAAAATTGGCATGTGATTGCCATATGTTTGATATTTGGCCGAAAAAATTGGATGGAGGTTGCAACTTGTACAATTTGTGGACTTCATATTGCAATCAGTTAAAAAACAAAGTTTAGATGCTGAAGTGTAACAACTCGCAAAGTGCAGGTTGATTTAAATATTTAACCTTTTAAATATTCATCATTGTATTTTGGCCATTGATATTCTTTACACTTGAGTTTACTTCGACAGTTTACAGTATAATTTAGCAGATACAATATAGTTTGTTCAACCTAACAGTATAATTTACTACGCCTAACAGTATACTATTATAACTAGAGTTACAATATAACTTCTTTTTGTGAATAAATCATTATATTGTAAATTATAAACTACTACACATTTATTTTTCCAACTTACATTATAATTATTGTTCCCTTATAGTATATTAGCTTGTTTAAAAGTATAAGTTCATTTAGTATACACTGTTTACAATTTATCGTATATCTATTTATTCTTTCTATATTACTCTAAAATTATTTTTTCAAGTTATAATATATTTATTGTTTTCTTATAATATATATTATATATTGTTTGCTTATAGCATATTTTATGTTGGTCAATAGTATAAATTTATAAGTTTCAATATTAAACTAGTACTCTAAATTAAATAAAGTGTTCTATTATTACTCCTCACTTTCGGTCATTCTCTCTCCTCCCACACTCCATTGTTTCTTTAAAACATCAACGGAGAAAGAAAAAAAAAAAAAAAAAAAAAACCAAACATGTTTATCCACTTATCCTTCTAGGAACCTTTCCTCATTTCCCAATTTGCATTAATCTCCGCAAACTCCATCGAACCAAGTCTCTACGACATTTGTCCCTTCATAAGAGTATACAATAATTTCTTGAATTACAGAATAAAAATAACACAAACGAATTTTACGTAAAAGCACACTGATATTGTCAATATTCCCACAACAATGTTTGGTGACAGCTTGAAATTCTCACATCATCAAACCACCCTTCCATCGCATATTTTCAATGTACACTATCTCATTAGAGCATGTTTATCAACAATCCATCACAACTCAACTTATCAATAAAATATTAATTTTTCTCTCATTCGCATACTTAACCTATTCCATAATCAAAAAAATATATTTTTATACTTTATCAACAACCCAACACAACCCAACATTTTAATAAATATTAAAATCTTTTATCCAAATACATAATGTATTTCCCAACAAAATCAATACTTTTGCTACAATTTAATAATTGCATATCATTTTTAGCACTTTTTCTAATATATTTCAAAGAAAAATTTTTACTTAATTTCGCAATTATAATAAATATATTATTTCCATGCACTTAAAATAACATGTTAACATAATAACTAAATTAAAGGAAAAAAATAAAGAGCTTCAAATTTTAATTTAAAATATGTCAATATTTGGACATGTAGAGAAAAAGATAAGAATTTTGATAATTTTTTTTAATTTTTGTAAAATAAAAATTGTGTCATTTATTTATCATTAAAACTATATCCAATAAGTGCTTTAATACAACCAATGAGATATTAACATGTGACAAGCTGTGGAATGGTTGGTTGACCAACCCAAGCCACAACCGAGGTCATCAACTATATCGGGTTTTCTAATTTTTTATTTTTAAGAAAATTTTGTCGTCTAATGATGACCGGTTGTGAAAGAATCACCATTAAACATGGTCTTACTCTCGAAACACAGGCCCTAAACTCGGAAGCTCAACGTTCTCACTCAGTTCCTCCTCTATCGAAATGCTCGGAGACAAAACAATGTCGAATATCTCAATGGCCACCGCCTTTGCCGCCGCAGCCTGGACGTCGCGCTGGCTCAAGGAGACGCGCGAGCTCAGGGAGACGAGGCGCGGTAGTGCGGTAGCAAGTTCGGGAAAATTGAGTATAACTGAGGCGCTCTTGATGTTCAACGCCACCACGTCATGTGCACGTGCCTCCATTTCAGGGGTGGTGAAAGTCCCACCATATCCGCGACTTCTTCTGGAGCTCTTGGATTTCGAAAACCTATTTGAACCTAGTTCCGCATTCGAACTCCGCCTACTTCCCGACCTACCACTACCAAGGGCGTTAGGATTTAATATTGAAGCAGTCGTTTTTGCACAGGATATATGCGCTACAGTGAAAGAAAGGAACATAGTAAGAAAAGAGGGTGAAAAAAAGTAATGGGGGAGGGAGGGAAAGGGCGTTAAATTTGACCAAGTGTATATTAAGGTTTATTGCATCTTATGTATACAAGTTTTTTCCTACTTTAGATAGATTTTTGTTTTTTTTCCCAACCCAAAATATTAAAACATTGTCATAAACTAAAGAATACAAAATACCAGTGCTAGCTAACTCTATACTATGAGGTGTTTTGTTTTGCTTAACTTTTAAAGAATAGAAATTGTGATAAAACTATTTAAAATCAAAAGGATAGTGGCTAAGAATAAAAGTGATTTTGGTCAGATATAAAAGTTGAAGTGTTTGATACTTAAGCCGCTTTTAGTTTATATATAAGTAAAAAAAAGTTCCATTTATTTATCAAAATATAAAAAAATTAGAAAAATCAACTATTTTCTACATTTAATTTTTAGCCTAGTAAAACCCCTTCACGTTAGATGCTATTAGAATGATTCAATCATACATTTAACTTTTTTTTTTTTTTTTTCTTTTGAGTAAATACATTTACTATTTTAATTTCACTTTTATTTAGATTTTAAATTAAATAGTTGGATGGTCCGATTTAAATTTCTGACGGGTGCCCTACGATTGTAGAAAGCCGGCATAGCTATTAATGGTTTGGCAAAAGTAAGCCAATGTCAGGCGTAGTATCAGCCGCACCCCCAGTCAACGGTCAAATCTTCTCTCTCTCTATATTAAGGTACACGAGGAGAAATTTTGTTCCTATCCATGGCGGATCAGCCCGACTTCTTCGACCTCCTACCCGACCCGATTATCCTCCTCATCCTCAACCGTGTCTCCGACATCAAATCCCTCCTCCGCTGCAGATCCCTCTCCAAGCGTTTCAACTCGCTCGTCCCCCAAACCGACTCACTCCTCCTCCGCGTCGACCGAGTTATCTCCGCCTCCGACTCCTTCGACGACGGCGTTTCGTTCATCTCTTCTTTCTTCAAATCCCTCATCTCCTCCTTCCACCAACTCATCTCCTCCTCCGAATCCCCCGATAACCCGACCCGATTACCCAATTCCCCTTCCCAGATCCTCCGCGGCTTCGACGCTATTAGAACCCTCCAGATCGAGCTTCCTTCCGGTGACCTCCGCCTCGACAAGGGCACCACTATCAAATGGGTGGCGCGATTCGGGAAAACGCTACAGAGCTGCGTCATTCTCGCATTCAGAAACGGCTCCGGCGACAACAACGGCGGTGGACTGAAAATGCGGGTGGTGTGGACGATTAGTGCTCTTATCGCCGCCTCTGCGCGGCATTTCATGATGGCTGATGTGGTTAGCGAGCAGCGGTTTCTGTCCAATTTGGTCGTGTACGATAGGGAAAATGAGGGGATGGTGGTAATGGACGAAGACGGATTGACGGAGTTCAGAGAGAGCAGCGTTAGGGCTACGGAGGAAATCAATGACGGCGGCGTATGGTGGCGGAATAACCGGACTACAGTGCCTGCTGTGGGGATGAGAATGAGACACGAGGCTAAACTAGAGCTGTCATCAGGCATGGTGATGGAGGGTGCAACTTTAGTGGTGGTAAGGCCGGTTGGCAGCGGAACAAGGCGGCGTGAGGTGGAGCAGCAGCATGGGGATGACGGAGGATTGGCGGTGGAGGCATTTGGGAAGGAAGGAGTTTATGCTGAGGCAGTTGAAAGATTACTTAAGAGCAGGAGTTACATTCTTGAAATGAACTCATTTTGATTATACTAAACAAGAACAAAGAAAAGCATTCAGGTAATCTGGAACAAAAATGTTGTAATTTAATATGTATATAATGTGAGATGATTTCCATGTCTGTTTGTTGTGGAAAAAAAGTAGTAGTAATTTTGTGTTCTGACCTTGAATGTGAGAGACTGATATAGTCTACCTTTTGTTGAGAATTGTGACAATGGTGAATATGATGTATAAACATTTAACCAGTTTATGATTTAGTAAGTATCTGCCTTATATTGTCATTTAAGTTCTCTTCGTTTTTTTAATCTTCTTTTATTCTTCCTCATTGTGGGTTGTTCTTGGGTGCATGGATTGTGGTGAAGAATACACCAAGTGAATTAATGTCGTAGAAGTGGCTAGGTGCTAGTCTGGCGGGAGATTAGTTATAGCGTCTAATCAGGACGCAGGGTGAGTTTGGCAAAGGTGAGGTGGAATCGGGAATTAAACATAGTTCAAAGGGAGTCGGAGAGTTCTGCAACACTGAGTACAATGCATTTGGTGTAGGTTAGAGGATACCTACAATATGGTTACTGGTGTGTGTAAGTGCAGATAAAGGGGAGATAGTGATTATGTAGAATCTAGCTTTGTAATGTAGGGGCTGGAGATAGAGAAGGACAATTATGTGGTGGTGTAAAGTTGTAAGAAGTCCATGGCTTTGGCAGGGCTATTGGAGCATACTGCCATATTTAGATGGTCCCGTGTGAATAATGAGCTTGTCAGTAGATTAATTCTTAGGAGACGTGTCAGATTCGGAGGTGTTGTTTATTGATTACAAATATGTTTTAAAAAGCTGAAGATATATATATCATTAAAGTATTGTAAATAGCAAGACATGAGCCACATGCTTTTTCTTTTCCAACTTTTCCGTCTGCATGTTTGGTTATGATTTCTCAATTTTTGTAGGGAGAAATTGGATTAACTAAAAAAGCAAAAAGTGCAATCTATTAGGCTATTAGTAAGAAAAACTGCAAATGTAGTAGGTTTTGTTTGCAAATAGTTTTTGTTGGGGCGCTATATTCTGAGTCCTTTTAATATATTTATAACTCGTAAACAAGATCATTGTATTTTTGCTTTGTTTCTAGAGCTTGAGGGTCGGATTCTACATCTTATGAAAGCGCAAGCAGCCAAAGGTTCCTCTGTATACTTGCTGGTTTCCACGGCATAAGTGACCAAATTTGTACTAGAAACTACCGGTGCATGGTGCACCGGGTAGGATAGAAGAAACCTTGAAAGTTTGGTATTATTCATTTCGGAACAAAAAAAAGAAAAAAGGAAATATGAGGTTCCCAGGAAGAGAAAATAGAGACAATTAGTAGTCTTTCTGCTTCGGAAGCAAAAGTCGTGTTTTGTCCGTTTAATCTGTCTCCTCGTGATAGTGGATTTGCAAGTACATTATAATAGGATTTGGAGCGTTGTCTACTTTGCGGGCTTAAATCATTTTTGGTCCCGTAACTTTTCGCTTGTACAATTTTAGTCCCAAAAAAAGTTAAAAATTCAATTTAGTCCCGTAACTTTGGAATTGGTCCAAATTTAGTCCCTTTTTTTGCCGTCGATGATCAATTTGGCCGGAATATTGCATGTACTGCCCACCAGACTCATTTTTTCATCCAATTTTTAAATACCTGGCATCGATAAGTGATTTTGAAGTAAAAATAACATTAAAAATTAAAAAATTAAAAGAAAGAGGATTTTTTTAATTTTTTAATTTTTTTCATTTCTCATTACCTCGTTGGTGCCACATATTAAAAATTCTGTTGGAAAAATGAGTCATGTGAATGATACACGCAATTTTCCAGTCAAATTGGTCACTATCGAAAAGAAAAGGGACTAAATCTGAACCAATTCTAAAGTTACAGGACTAAATTGAATTTTTAACTTTTTTTGGGACCAAAATTGTACAAGTGAAAAGTTACGGGACCAAAAATGATTTTAGCCCTCTACTTTGCCATCACTAGTGCAGCACATTTTTTTGAAACCATATCCAAAATAATAAAACATTGCATCAACAAGGGAGGTAAAATATCTTATTTACGTCTCTAAACATTTATATGGCTTTTATATAATTTTATTTTTCTCAACCAATTTTTTAGTTCATAAATGATAAATTTTAGTTACTTTTGATAAGTAATAATGTTCTTTATTTTTTTTATTTCTTTTTCTTTTTTCATGCATAATCTATCAAATTATTCATCTTTTCATAATCTTCAATTTGACATTCATATTACATATACTATAAGGAGATATTTTATTTGAAAAAGTAAATTGTTTGGTGGTTAATTATTTCTGTTAAATTTGAGTGTTTATTACTAAATTGAATGCAACTAAAATTAGTAAAATAATTTTCAAATAAAGATATTAATTGAGTATTTTAAAAAAAGGAAAAATACAGCTAATCAATTTATTTGATTTGGCATGAATTTTCAAATATTTCGTTATTTAAGTTACGGAGAGAGAAAGATCGTTGATTAAATATTGAAATTCTACTTTATTAAATGAAAGGCAAATCAAGTCTGCTAATACTATTTTATCACGAGAGTATGAGAACTTTAAGTATATATATGATTACGTATTAACAATGTTATCGAAATTATTTTTAATGACTTATTTATATTTTTTTATAATATTTTTTTTATTTAGAATGACTTTTTTAAGGAAATTTACTCTTTGCAACTAAAATTGTGATATTTGTTACACTTTGCAATCTTTTTTTTTTTGTCTACGTCAACGAAACTTCAATTATGTTTCTTATACTTTGTAACCTAGACAATAATTTGTTGCAGTAACTAATATCAACTATGTCTTTTTTATTCTTAACAACCTAAGTAACTTTATTCGCATTGATCAATTTTTATCTATAAATAAATAAATTATTTATAAGAAAAATATCATATTTATATGAATAAATTACAACATCAATTAAAATATGAAAATATTAAATTATTTTAAAGAACTCAAATACTTTATTTTTTTTTTTTCGAATTATTAAATAACTTTTAGACTTTACTTTATCAAAGTAATGATTTATTGAAAAATAAAATATATTTAAGTATATTTAAAATCACCAAGTGAAATGTTAGAAGTTGCAAATTAGAAGCTAACTTTAACAAGAAAATTTTAAATATGTATAATTAAAAAAAAAATTACTTAGATAAATTAAAATATAAAATTACTTAGAAATAAATATCATTTTTGTCAATTTTTCTTTGTTTATTACTGGTCTCGTGTCGCCGTATTATTGGCTCATTCGATATGTGCATGACACATGGCCTATATAGCCTAAAATATGACCGGAGTAGTAACCTGTAACAAAAACACGTTATACAAGTTACAATCGAAAATATTTTTATGCTTAGACTAAGAATTGAAAAATAGCTAATAGTTTAAGTTGCATTATGAAAACAACCCTAAACATTATAGTTTTTTTATACACATCATATGTTAATATGTGAGGTTTGTCTAATTACCATTGACAATTTTGGTGTAAGCCTAAACTAAGAAAGATAGAAAATCAGACTAATCACCCAAAATATCAATTAGTTATAATTCATTATAATACTTCAACCTTATTTAACTATACCTATATATATAAAGACAAATTACAAAAAAATCACAATTTTTTTTCACACAATTACGGTCGAGAAAACAAAATAACTGTAAAAATGTTTCATTTTCATAACCGAAATGAAACATTCCGAAACGAAATCAATAACTAGATCTGCACCGATTGGCCTATTAACACGCACTTCCTTGTTAGCATCATAGATCAACACACACCAGTGTATTATTGCAAATGTCGTGTGACATTAAAATAGGTTGTTCAGTAATAATGAAACTCTAAATCATTAACTTTGTTTCACTTTGTGATTTTTTCTTTTCTTTTTTTGGTAATATTAATAAATGAAACAAAAACGATATTTTTGGATGCTCGAATCAATTCCTCCAAGTGCCAAAGCAGCCAATCAAAAATCCGAAATTTCATTAAGTGTTCATAAAATTAAAAGATAAAAACAAAATCACTACGCTGAGAGACCAGCAACTTAATTCTTAGGCTCCAGGGGATCATCACCAATTAACTCCTGCTCACTGAAGAGCTCTTTTTGAACAGGAACATCATCTATCTGCTGGGATGTAATAACACTGTCAATAGCTTTTTTGGCAGCAACAGCAGAAGCCTTAGCCTCCTCATCCTCATCATCAGCAGCCTTCTTGATTTCATCAGGCTTCTCGGATACTTCATCCTCTTGCTTGGGCGGTGGAACAAAAAATGGTATTTTACCCCTCTGCCAATCATGGAGCATCATCTTTGCACCAGTCATCAAGTCCGGTTCCCCTCCCTACCCAAATAAAATAATTGTCATCAGTCTCGGCGTACAACCGTAACTGTACCGTACGTGGAGCCACAACTATTGGAATTATTTGAAAAGCGTATTTTCAATTATGCCCTAACAGAGTAAGTGCGCTTCCATATGTTTCAAAGTTTCAACAGCAAACCACACAGTCTACCCTGGGATTTTGGCCTATTTTCTTTATTAAAAAAGAAAAAACACACACACAAATGCCCCTTCATATATTGTAATAACCTTCTCGAGGTTTCTATTCCCTTACAAATAACAACCCCCAACACCCCTTGAACAGGTGCAATTATGAAAAATAAAAAATGACAGGTGGTATTTCCAAGTTAGGGGAGAAAGGAGGGTTTTTTCTGAAAGTAGGCTAAGCCGCAGGGTAGCTTTGTAATTATCCCAAATTTAACTTCGTAATTACCTTTAGAAGTTTCCCAGTTGACCTGCATAGCTGAACAAGGAAATCATTGTCGTCCTCCCTAGAAAAGTCAACAAAGTTACAACACTTCATCATCAAGTTTCACATAACAGACTATTGGAAAGGTAAACAAATCGAGGGACCATATAAACTGGGTTGATATACAGGTTGACAGGCATGCTCAACTGTTGAGCAAGTTAGCTGTTTCATGCCAGGAATTAGATTATATGTTGCAAGAGTTTCAGTTTCCATCAAATTTTACGTAAGGAACAAAAAGTAGAACGAGCAAGATAAAACATCCACTAAATTTTGGAACTATTCTTTCATCAATTGATGTATACCAGAGCATGGAAGACAAACGTACCAGTCATTTATTTTATAAGCTCTCTTTAGGTGCTCCTTTTTAACCCTTTTTAGAACTTCACCAATATGCTCGGAAGCATCCTCCAAGTTTGTCACTCGCACCTGCATACAAGAGGCAATATGTTCAACAATTTCCGAGAGAAAGCAAACTGATTGAAAGACATTACTAAGAACCTATGCATATAACAGAACATCCAGTAATTTTAAAAATCAGCTAATAAAGAACTTCTCCGAGACAATTCATCAGTTATCTGATTGAGTCAAAAAAATATTGCCAAGCAACAACACATGTAGAAGGTTGACTTCTTATCCTATATTGAAATGGAGTCTTGATTCATATAGACTATTTCTTTTTTTGTTTCCAAAGTAAGGGGTTTGAGTTTTCAAATTTCATGCAAAAAATATACCTACATCATTTACCAACCATCAAGGTGAAGCAGATCAATCATAAAAGCATCAAGCAACAACCGAGCCCAAATATTACTTACCACGCCCTTCAGGACAATATCTGTTTCAGTGTCACGATTCTGATATACAACACCAGGACAATCAATCAGAAAGATCTTCTTTGTGAGTGTTATGTATTGCCACACTTTAGTCTCTCCAGGAATTGGTGCAACCTTGCAAACCTATTCATCCAAGCGATACAATAAATTTCTCATAACATAACAAATACACGACACCCCCCCTTCTGTCCGAACTTTAAAACAAATATGTGGTCAAATGTTCCAAGAAATGGAATAGCAAAATAATGTTATTTCTGAGAGGACCAGCAAGTGCAGAGGAGACCGACAATTCCAGAGTACGAGTTAAGAAAGGATTCTTACATTCTTTGTACGCAAAGTATTGATAACTGATGATTTTCCCACATTGGGATACCCAACAAACCCAACTGATATAGCCTGCTTGTCAGTTTTCAGGCGGGAAAATTGTCTTAATACCGATAGAAGAGAACCCTATATCCAAGAAAAGACGAAGAAAGACATTATTAGGACACAAGCATATCTAAAAGATAATCGATCAACATATAACTTGCACGAGGAATATATACAGGAAGAAGAGTATATCCTTAGAAAGGCTGAATGATTGCAAATGATGCCACCTTGGTGGATTGGCACTGTTTACGAATTTCCGAACTAATCATTTTCTTAGTCTTAAAAAAAAATGGCAATATTTTGATATAACACACGGGCTAATATGTTTCTAATTCTATAATGTGAGAAAGGGGTATAACAAACCATAACCCAAAGTAGATCAATTAAATGACAGTAAGCGAGCTTTGATCATAACAAGAACAAGAAACAGAAAACTCAACAATCTTTGGAAAAGTTGAACATACGTTCTCATAATATAACAATCACTTAAGTAAATATTTATCAGCTTAAACTGTTCATCATTCTCAAGTTGAGAAGTCAATCATATACCTTTCCAAATGACTTGTTGATGCTTGCATGAAAAGCAAGAGTAGGGTATTCCTTGGACAAAACTCGAAGCCATCCTTTGGTTACCCAAGCAGGTACCAGATCACACTGTAGACAGGGTTGAGGAGTTTAGATAAGAGGGAGAAGAGGATCTAGCATACTTAAGATTTAGGAACTTGCTCTCAAAAATAAAATTTCCAAACCTTGTTCATTAAAAGAATCATGTGCTTATGCTTGCAATGCTCCTTCAAATGCCTCTCCAAATGGTAGCATCTTGTACCTTGTGGATCCCTGGCATCTAAAACCTGCCATTTAAAAAAAAAAAGATATTACCAAGCAAGCATCATTGGGGTAAAAGCGCATTACAGTCATTTACAGAAGATGAGGACGAAGATTTTTAAACTACTTGATATTGGAGAGTAAGATAACTCAAATTTCTACACTTTATTGATCCCATCTCAATGTATCACTCTTCTCAAAGATAAGATTAGAAGAAATCCTCAATCAACATGTCCCCAAAAATTCCAAAACCAACTTCTTGGAACTGTAACACCCAGCACCGCTTCATAAGTTTCAATTAAATATTTCAGGCAAAAACATTTCATTCACATGACAAAGCAGGTTCATTCTAGCTAACTTATTCAATCAAGCCATACAATGAGAGGCGACAGACATTGTAAGCACGTGTTTTTGAACCAACTCTACCTGGACAACAACATCTGAGGAGTCAATAACTTTGTAAAGTTCTCCCCATATGCGCTTACTTTGACCTTTTTCAAACATTGTGTGGCGTACAAGGTCTCTAAAGCCGTCTTCACCTCCTTCAGCAGATGTACTTGCACCATGTTTCTCTTCAAAGGTATCTGAACATATGACTTAAAAGTTATCAAGTGTATATCAAATTAACTAGAAAACAATTTGAGTGCCTTGAATTACTATCATAGTCAATGACATCAGTGTTAACCAAACTCAAACGAAGAGATTCATATATATTATCAAACGAATATTGTTCACCTTGAGAACCATCAGCCCTCTTCGCTAATGATTCATAATCAGATGCCAGTAGTTTTGGTCTCTTCCTCTTTGTCTTGGGACCAAAAGCATCAGAGAAAGGCTCTGTGTCGAGCAGATGAACTCTTGCTTGCTGATAACACATTTGGAACAAACAAATCAATTACAAAACAAGAAGATGCAAGCAAAACGGTTTCTTGAACCCGTAAATTTAGGTTATGAGAAAACAAATTATTTGCAGTGCTTCAAACCTTTTGATTATCATTCAAGAGTGACATAGGTAGCTTTCTCTCCTTCAAAATAACATTGTAGTTGCTTGATAAACGATTCTGAAGCTCCTCTCTGAAAAATTCAAGCTCTTTCTGATTTACAACACGCGTGTTTCCTGTTAAGACGAACCACCAAGTAAATCAGTTTAAATGGCATTAAGAAAGTCCAGCAAAACTTGTAAAAACTACAAACACTGCTTCTGAACAATAAATCATTCGAATTTTAGAAATTGAAACGTCAAACTATTTATCTAATAATAAGTTTATTGAATTGAACTCAAAAGATAAGAACGTTACAGGCCAGTTATATGAACCTGCTAGCAAGTTTACACAATAAGTGGTGCCCTTCAAGTTTTACACGTTGAGTCAATTTATTCCAGTCAAGACATGCAATTCTGAAGGTCCAGGTGATGCCTAAACTCGCTATTGAGGCTCTCTCAACGTATTCTATAGAAGATCTTTACATGCACCCCTTCGTTCTCTTTTGAATTGAAAGCAACACATTACCAATCCATACTGCAATGAGTCCAGTTCCTCTGTTGCAGTTGGTATTTCCTCTAGTATTCCATTGAATTTGATGCACAACACGTATGAAAGAGTGACGTCATTTAGTACACATGGCGTTTAGTAGTTATTATGGAATAAAAGGATGAAGTACAAGATGGAATAGAGGATCTTATTAATACTTCACGACTTCACATATACAGTTACTCTAGTTATATATCATAATATGATGAGTGTCTATATCAGAAAAGCAATCATATTATTTGACTTAATCATATGGTTCTCAATCAAGAAAACCATAGGAGCTAGTTTTGAAATGGTATATAAAAATGTATGAGTTGTTCGAGTGTCAAAATTTCAGCTCAGCAGCCAGTTACAGGCTACAACAAAAATCACGCATATTGAACTAGTGCATATGACTCCCTTATGAAAGTGCAAAACAAATAGCAAATACTTGTACAGGTACAGTAGAATCCAACCAACGGTTTAATAAAGTTCAGGCATCATTGGAGCGGAAGGAAAGAAAAAGTTGAGAGCAAATGATCGTACCAAACCATCGGCGATCAGGCATAATTCGAGTGGACGGCAATTCCTTCGACTGCAAATCATGCTTTAGGATCTTTCCACCAGCGTTGCGTACAGGACGCGTGTTGTACATCTTGAGACGCCGCACCGTGGCGGCGCTCCGTCCACTACTGGCTTTACCTTTGCCCTTATCTCTGTTAACATCTAGAGAATGTTTCGGCTTTCCCGAAACATTGACCGACCTCTCTTTCATTTTCCCCATTTTGTTCGATTAACTCCACCAAAATCGTTCTGCAGATAGAAGAAAGCAGGTGAAGGGTGCTTCAAAACCAAAGGGGTATGATTTTTTCATACGAATACAATCATCTTCCTAACAGAAAGTCAGTAACAGAAACTCTACGAAATCATTAGAGCTGCAATTACAAAAATCGAAGCCGCCGAAAGAGCTTTAAGGTTCAGGAATTAGAAATACATCGACGCTGCATGAATCTAATCATCTTCTCCATAGAAAAATTGAACAAAATTGTAGTAATCATTTGGAGTTTTGAGGAAAACAATTTAAAATTACTCACCTGGGGAAATCAAGACGTCGATAGGGATTGGGGAACAGTTCTTCAGTTTAGGGTTTAGAGATTTTCACTCTTCCAACTGAACCCACAGTCGGCAGAGGGTTTGTGTTTTCGGTTATGAGTTGGGCTATAGGATCCATATGGGCTTGGGCCACCATAAGTTGGCACTAAGATATAATGCCCAAGGCCCAAAACATGCTATGCTAATGGTGATGCAAATTATTAAGGGGAAAAAGTCTGATTTGCATTTTAATCTTTTTAAAAATAATAGATATTTTTGTGGGGAAAAGTAATAGTATTATTTTATCCCATTAAATTCATATTTTCGTCATTTTAGTTTTCCCGCCATTAAAATATAGAAATCTCTTCGTAACATTTTCAAAATGAGTTCAGAAATTTCTTTGTTATCTAAGTGTATCATTCGATATTCTATTATAATGTTTATGGTATTGCATCACTATTATTGCGTTGTTCCCATACACTGATACAACACAACAAAGTGAAAAGATAAATTTCACATCAGACATAGATGCAAAAAAATAATCGAAAATTTAGATTTTATTGATTATGTTGGAAAAAGTCTATTTTGGGCAGCTCGATTTGGGCATGTTTCAGGTAGGATCCGATAACGCAACGTGAAATTTTAAGTTGATATTGTGCTCTTCTTCGGAAGGGGTTCGAGATGATATATTATTTGCCCAAATCGGAGTTTGTGTGAATGAGAAATTGAAGCTCAAAGTAGAGCACTTGAAGTTGATTTTGGGGCTTTGTCCCACATTGGAAAATTGAATTTTTTTTGGATAGTATACTATATATAATTCTTCTTCTAAGGAATATGTGAATGTGTAACATAAAGGCTCTCTCTCATGCACCCAGGCACAGCGGGTGCAAATCAAGGGTCGTTCGAGCCTCAGACCAAGGGACTTGTGCGTGAGCGCAACCTGCGTACACGAATGTCGGTCCGGTCGAGGGCGGCCCCGCGAGCCAATTTTTGCTATTTTTTCCAATTTTGAATGACTTTTTAGTTTCATTACTATTAAATTTCTCCATATTTTTACCTTAATTGGCTCAACCAACAGTCAGTGCGAGTCTATTTGTAGTGACTCTTTCCAGTCCATTTTACATAGTTTTCGAAAATATATTTTGCAGTTGTTATTTATCTCTTACAATTTCCAATAAACTTCCTTGGCCCTCTGTTGTTGGGTGATACAATTCAGGCATCTATTTCAGTTTACTATAGAGCCGAAATTGTGTGCTACGATTTCTGCTAAACTCATTGTATCCTGAGAAACTAATGTCCAGTTGTTCTCTTAGCACCGGTTAGGAGAAGACGAATTAGCTTTAAGGAAACTGTGTCAATTATAGGCCTCGATTTGTTAGATTTCATAGCATCAACTTTATTTTCGTCCTACAAGCTTAAAACTAATTCATACGATGGCTTCAAACAATCTTGTTGATGCTACCAACACCGCCCTTATTGTCGATAATCTGTCTCCACCAACCGTTACCCTTCCCACTCTCCCTCCTACCCATGTGCCTTATACAGTGAATGTTCTAGTTAATCATGCAGATAAACTGGAAAAGTTCAATGGTTTGAACTTCAAGAGGTGGCAGCAAAAGATGTTGTTTTACCTCACCACTTTGAACCTTGCGAGGTTCTTAACTGAAGATCCACCCAAGTTGGGTGAGGATGATGATGTTCAAGCTCTCAACGCGCTTGATGCTTGGAGGCATTCCGGTTTCTTGTGTCGGAATAACGTGATGAATGGCTTGTCGATTTGCTATACAATGTGTATAGCTTAATGAAATCAGCTAAGGAACTTTAGGACTCCCTTGACAAGAAATACAAGATGGAGGATGTCGAGGCCAAAAAGTTCATTATTGGTCAGTTCCTTGACTACAAGATGGTGATGCAAAAGCCCTCATAAGCCAAGTACAAGAGCTTTAAGTCATCTTGCATAAAATTTATTCGGAAGGAATGGTGTTGAGTGAAATTTTCCAAGTGGCTGCCATAATCGAGAAGTTACCACCTGCTTGGAAAGATTTCAAGAATTACTTGAAACACAAACGAAAGGAGATGAACATCAAAGAACTAGTGTTCGGCTTCGTACTGAAGAGGACAATAGAGGTACCGAGAAGAAGTTCACTACAGAGGTGGCTAGGGCCAATGTTGTTGAGCATGGTGAGGGCTCAAGAAGAAACTTTAAGAAGAAATTTGGTCCGATTGGCAAGGGTGCTTTAGCACTGAAGAAAGAAAATTTCAAGAAGAAATTTACCTGCAACTACTTTAATTGTGACAAACCGAGTCACCGTGCTACCGAGTGTAGAAAGACGAAGAAGAAATAAGAGGCTAATATGGTGGATGAGATCACCAAAGATGTTGATGACATGCATCTTGCGGCGGTGGTTGATACACGTTGTGTATGCATGCATTTAGGTCTATTTTAGGTATATATGTATAGCATTTGCATGCATATATCGTCGAGAATTTCTTATATTGTATACATTGGACCATTTTACGTGTTTTGTGGAGTTTCGTGGATTTTAGGCTAAAATATCGAGTATATGGCGAACTAGAAACGAAACGGACCAAGAAGAGGTGAAATGGGCTCGAAATAGGATTTCAGGTCTGACTTCAAACAAATTTTTTAGGATCTTCCGATCCATTTTGGGATTTTCTCCTTTCAGACAAATTTGTAGATCTTCATATTATCTTTCCAACGCCACCAATTTTACCTCGATCGGAGTTGTATAACTCAAGTTATGACCAAAACACTGGAGGTATGTCAAGCTGACAGAAAATCACCACTTCGGGGCAAGAAGTGACGCGGCCTCGTCACCACCCTTCAAGGCCGCGTCAAAATGTGGCTCTTTATGTTGTTAGTACTGTAAACCTCGACGAGGCAGTGTCCATATGGTTCAAGGCCGCGTCAAAAGCCTTTTGGAACACCAAATCGGGTTTTAGTTGGGCTTTTTGTCCTAATCTCTCAAGGATTTCAACCCATAACTATAAATAGGTCCCCAAACTCGCGAATTAAAGGGTTAGACACTCCATATTCTCACATACACTTAGAAGAAGAGTTATAGGAGCTTGGAGGACGGAGAAGACGAAGATCATCGAGACAGGTTTAGTCATTCTTTTCTAGTTTAATCTTTTACAATGTTTTCCGTAGAATCTTGTATTGGGTTATTGCTAGGCATGAGTAGCTAAGCTATTTATGTCCTAGGGTTAGAGAGTAGGGATTATTATGACAATGTTTTGATTATGATTTAATTTATTACTTCCGTTCTTTACGTGTTTATCTCTATGTTTGTGCTTATAACTAAATTTAGCTTGATCACCTAGATATAGTAATTTAGTTTAACAATTCTATTTCGAGAGGATGGAACCGTTATCAGACTTATGACATAGAGCGCAGTTGTCTATGATTGTGTAGGTTGTGGCTTAGGATTGTTTGAGAGTTATTAGGTTTAATTGACTCGAGAGGGTAATTAGCTTAATTAATCAACGGTTTAATTGCTTCGAGAGAAGGGTTAGATTATTGTCATGCCGCCTAATAAACACTAGAATTGGTAAATCTATAGGTTAATCATATTCAACATTGAAGTAATATCCTGAAATCGAAACCCTAGGATACCTTTTCTCATTGATTGTTAATCCTCTTTGTTTGCCAAGTGTTAGGCCATAGGTAATTAGGTAATTTAGCTGTTAATACTACTAGAAAAAAACAAATTAGAGACGGAAAAATTCATCTCTAATTACATGATATCGGTTTCTAAATCAAAGTAGTGATGGATTAGAGACCAAGTGGTTGGTCTCTATAATGTTGGTCTCTAAATTTTAGAGACCGATTTTATTCCGTCTCTAAATTTAGTGACGGAATTTCCCTCTCTATTATGAAATTAGAGACCGAATTACCTACCGAATAGAGACGGATTATGTCCGTCTCAAATTTTCGGTTGCTAATTCGTCACTAATCGGATACTAATAATTTTTTATCACTTTCCGTCACTATTCTATCTCTATTCTATTTTTCTTTTGTGACCAATATCATCCGTAACTAATTTCCGTCTCTAATATGATTTTTTTTTGTAGTGTAAGTATTTTAGTTAGTAAAAACAAACCCTTTGCAACTTAGTATCTAGTTAGGATAATCCTAGATTATCGAGGTATCAAACTACTTAAAAACCTATTCTCTGAGGGATCGACCTTGACTGCCGCTACTACACCTACAACCGTACACTTGCAGAACAGTAGGTTAGAAAACCGACGTGTCAGTGGTCTGAATGGTGGATAGACACGGGTGCAACCCGTCATGTTTGCTCGAACAAGGAACTCTTCAGCTTCCTTGATGAAAGTGTTGATGATGAAAAGCTTTACATGGGCAATTATGCCACTTCGGATGTGAAAGGTCAAAGCAAGGTGGTTTTGAAGATGAATTCGGGGAAGGATTTGACTCTTAAGAATGTGCTCTATGTACCAGAGATTCGCAAGAATTTTGTGTATGGCTCGTTGTTGAACATGCATGCCTTCCGCATTATTTTTTAGTCCGATAAAGTTATTTTCTCTAAGAATGGGATGTTTGTAGGAAAGGGTTATGTAAGTGATGGCTTGTGTTAAGCTAAATGTAATGGCCATTAAGCCAAAAATGATTGAAAAAGTTAACTCTTCCATTTATTTGCTTGAGTCTTCCATTGTGTGGCATGGTAAACTAGGACATGTAAATTTTGATAGTCTGCGCAGGTTGATGAACTTAAAAAGCATACCTACATTCCCCATTGATACGAAATACAAGTGCAAACTTGTGTTGAGGCAAAATTAACCCGGTCATCTTTCCAAACTATTGAGAGAAATAGTGAACCACTAGGCATAATTCATATTCATGTGTGTGATTTAAAATTCGTTCAAACTCATGGTGGAAATAAATATTTCATTACTTGTAGATGATTACATTGAATATTGTTATGTGTATCTTCTTAAAAGTAAGATGAAGCCATAGAAAAGTTTATTCTATATAAGAGTGAAGTTGAAAATCAACTTAATAAAAAGATTAAGGTGCTATGAAGTGATAAGTGAGGAGAGTATGAATTTCCATATGCTGATTTTTTTGTTCGACACGGAATCAATGACACGTCGGTTTCTAACCTAGTGTTCCGCAAGTGTACGGATGTAGGTGTAGTACTATTGTCAAGGTCGATCCCACAAGGAATAGTTTTAGGTAGTTTGATACCTCAATAATCTAGGAATGTCCTAACTAGATACTAAGTTTTAAAGGTTGATTTTACTAATTAAACTACTCAATTAAATATAACTTCAAACTTAAGAAACACGAAAACTAACAATCAAGAGAAAAGGTATCCTAGGGCTTCGATTTCAGGATATTATTTCAATGTGGAATATGATTAACCTATTAATTTACCAATTCTAGTGTTTATTAGGCGGCACGACAATAATCTAATCCTTCTCTCGAAGCGATTAAACCGTTGATTAATTAAGCTAATTACCCTCTCGAGTCAATTAAACCTAATAACTCCCAAACGATCTTAAGCCACGGCCTACACAGTCATAGACAACTGCGCTCTATGTTCTAAGTCTGATAACAATTCCCTCCTCTCGAAGCAGAATTGTTAAACTAAATTACTAAATCTAGGTGATCAAGCTAAATTCAGTTTAAGCGTAAACATAGAGATAAAACACATAAAGAATGGAATTAATAGATTAAAACATAAATCAAAACATTGTTATAATAATCCCTACTTTCTAACCCTAGGACACGAATAGCTTAGCTACTCATGCCTAGTAATAATCCAATACAAAATTCTATGAAAAACATTGTAAGAATTAAAACTAAGAAAAGAATAATTAAACCCGGATGACTCCGTCTCGATGATCTTCGTCTTCCTTGTCTTCCAAGGTGATGTAAATTATGTTCTTGATGATTCCTTCCCTTTTCCTAGAGCTTGGGGTCCTTTTTATAGAGTTGGGGACGAATCTTGGGGAAGATAGGATCAAAATCCTATTAAAATTAGGAAATTATCGCAGAACAACCCTTCTGACACGGCCGTGTTGGCCTTGCGACGCGGCCGCGTCCGCTTTTCCCGGGCAGATTTTTAGGTCTGACTTCCAAGCCATTTTTTAGGGTCTTCTGTTCGTTTTTGGGATTTGTCTATTTCAGGCAAAGTTGTAGCCCTTTGAATCAGCTTTCTAACGCCACCAATTGAACCTCAATCGGAGTTGTAAATCTCAAGATATGACCAAAATACTAGAGGTGTGTCAAGCTGACAGAAAACTTCAATTTCGGGACACATTCTGACGCGGCCGTGTTGGTTATTGACGCGGCCGTGTTGGATTCCAGTGCGTTTTTACATGTTCCAGGCCACTTTTGACACGGCCGTGTCCATATTTGACGCGGCCGTGTTGGACCTTTACTCCTTTAACTCCGTTTTTCATCCGTTTTAACCCTATTTGACTTGTTTCTTCTTCGAACTTCATCCAAATGGAATAAAAATACCTAATTAACTTCAAAACAAGTCGAAACACGTCAAATGAACCAAATATTATAAATATAAATAAGTGCCGGTCAAATATACACGTATATGCTATAAAATATGATCATAAATCGACCTAAATACATGCATAAGTAACGTGTTATCAATCAAGCATGAAACCACTGCACCTTATTCACCTCAACAAAATGGGTGGGGTGAAGATGTGCTGTCAGTTAACTACCTTTTAAATAAGGTCCCTCGAAAAAAGGTGGACAAAAAGCCCATATGAGCTATGGCATGGGAGACCACCGTCCTACAAATACTTGAAAGCATGGGGGTGTCTTGCTAAGGTGGCCATATCTTTACCCAAGAAGGTAAAGATTGGACCAAAAACTGTTGATTGTGTATTTATTGGATATGCACATAACAATAGTGCTTTTCGGTTTCTTGTGCATGAATCTAATATTGATGGCATACACAAGAACACGATAATAGAGTCTTAAAATGCATCGTTCTTTGAACATGTGTTTCCTTATAAACTCAAGTGGAAGTAGCCTCCACAAGTAAGACTGTGGAAACAGTGAACGAAGAGCAAGCTAATGAGATTGAGGTTGAGCCTAAACGAAGTAAAAGGGTAAGGATTGAAGAGACCTTTGGTCCAGATTTCCTTACCTATATGCTTGAAACCAAACCTCAAAGTTTCTCAAAAGCCATAAATTCATTAGAATGACCTCTTTAGAAAGAGGTTATTCAAATTGAGGTTGATTTCATTTTGCAAAATTATACTTGGGAGCTAGCGGATCTTCCTCCGGGGAAGTAAACCACTAAGATACACATGGATTTTCAAAAGGAAAATAAAAATAGATGGGTCAATCGATAAGAACAAGGCGAGAATTGTGATAAAATGTTATAGGCAAAGAGAAGGTCTTGACTACTTTGACACTTATTCTCCTATGACAAGAATAACCTCCATAAGAATGGTTTTAGCCATTGTTGCCTTAAAAAACCTTGAAGTGCGTCAAATGGATGTCAAGAATGCTTTTCTTAATAGAGATTTAGAGGAAGAAATTTATATGGAACAACTTGGGGATTTTTCTGCTGCCAGGCAAGAGAATAAAGTGTGTAAATTGGTGAAGTCATTATGTGGCTTGAAACAAGCACCAAAACAATGTCATGAAAAAAATTGAGAATGCCACGATGAGTTGTGGATTTAGGATCAATGAGTGTGATAAATGTGTCTACGTGAAACACACGGAAAATGGGTATGTTATCCTATGTCCTTACGTAGTTAACTTGCTAATCATTGGTAGCAACGCCCAAATGATCAAATCCACAAAAGATATGTTGAATTCAAGATTTGACATGAAAGATATGGGTTTGGCCGATGTGATTCTTGGAATCAAAATCCATAGATCACCTATAGGACTTGTTTTGAGTCAATCTCATTACATTGATAATTTGAGAAGTTCAACAAGGATGACACTTCCTACGCTAGAACCTCAACAGATACGAGTTAACATGTATCGAAAAATAGTGGAGAAAGTGTTTCTCAAGTCGAGTACTCAAGGATAGTTGGGAGTCTAATATACTTAATGAATTGTACGATACCAAACATGCTTCCGTTGTGAGTAAGACACAAACAATCCAGGAGACAATCATTGGAAAAGCAATTGTGAGAATACTCAGGTACTTGAGATATACTCGTGATTATTAGACAACACTACACTAGATATCCGACTATAGTTGAAGGCTACATTAATGCAAAGTGGATATCGGATATGAAGGACTCTAAGTCGACAAGTGGATATGTGTTCACTTTAGGTGGTGTAGCAGTATCACGGAAATCTTCTAAGCAAACGGTAATTGCAAGGTCCACAATGGAGTCGGAGTTTATTGCTCAAGACAAATGTGGAGAAGCAGTCGAATGGCTATGACGGTTCTTAGAAGATATTCCAATGTGGCCTAAGCCTGTGCCTGCAATTTGTATACATTCCGATAGTCAATCGGCAATTGGGAGAGCACAGAGCAACATGTACAATGGTAAGTTTAGCACATACGTCGTAGACATAATACCATTAGACAACTATTCTCAATCGGCGTACTCTCTATTATGTAAAATCTAAAGATAATTATGTTAAACGCTTTTCAGAGTTAATTTGGGACGAAATTGAGTTTGAGCTTGAACTTAGAATATTTTATCAAAATTAAACTTGTAAGAATTTGAGCCTAATTGTACTCCTATTTTTGGAGTAAAATGATTTCTTTCAGTGTGAATTTTGATTGGATATGTGTATTAGTCTCTAGAACTTGTCTTGAGTCTTTACTATGAATGTGTAAAGTATGTTTTGTGACTTAGGAAATGATCTTAGACAATTCTTGTTTTTAACCTTGAAAAGTTGCCCTTTTGTACCAAAAGTTCACAATTTATCCCTAGTTAGCTCATTTACTTTAATAGCCTATTATTTCATAGCCCTACCTTGCAAATAAAAACCTTTAGATTTAAGCTGTTGCCCTTAACTGGACTAATTAAGTAAGAGGGGGGGAGGATTGGAAGGTAGTTGGGTAAAAATTTTGGAAGAAAAAAATGGAGAACTAGTGGACATTTCAAAGGTGAAGGGAAGAACAAAGGGATAGGTGAAAAGCCAAGAAGAATAGCTTCTCCTAGTTAGAAAAAAAAAAAAAAAAAGAAGAAAAGGAAGAAAAAATTGGAAAAAGAAAAGAAAGAGTTGTTGTATATAAGTCGTTTAGTATTCTTGAGGAGAGGCTAGGAAGTCAGAAAAGTGCTTAATTGTTAGATTTGAATAAGAAAATCGGGTAATCCTAAGATGTGATACTCATATAAATGAAAAACACTTAAGTTGTAAGGACTTTTGAAGGTGAAAAAGTCACTTTGCGGGGTGATTTGCTGAAATTTGAAGAGTGAGATTGAATGATTATATTGATGGGTAGTCGAGTTATGAGTAACTTGATTAGTTCAAAAGTAGTCACTTGAAAGTGTAACAGCCAAAGTGTTTAACAGAGAGATAGTTACGAAATTATCAAGGGGAATGAGGCTAAATCCATTAAAAAGTGTAATATCCCAAATTTTCAAATTATTTTTAGAGTAATATTTTATGTTTTTTATAAATATAAAGAGCATAATTGAAACAAACCAAAAATTCCTAAATATAATGTAACGCTTCAAGGTTGTTATAACTTTCGTAAAAACATAATTAATGATAAATTGTAAATGATGAGAAATTAATTGTTCTTGAATATGCGGAAGCAAAATGAATAATTAACGTCGTTAGACATAAATCATAAATAAAACTTTAAAATATAATAGAATCTCTTGTTCTTTTTCTTTAAATAGTTTACTATTCAAATTTGAAAACAGTAAGGCATTTAAAACTAATAAGATTATCGTATATCTCAAATATAAACTAAAATATACTATTTTAGGTCGTTAGACAAGAAAACATTACAGATCACATTAAATAAACAACTTGTATGATGGGGTAATAAGAAAAATAAACTTAAATATTTATTTTATATATTTTGTGAAAATTAAGTTAATAATATAGTATTTCATTTAAATATCTAGAATTATTTCAAAACCATTTTCTACAATAAATGAACTTTAGGATTAAAATTCGACTAGAATCTTTTGTAAAAACAAACTATTCCAACCAACGTGTAATAATACCACACTCTACCAAAATAAGGACTATTATAAATAAGAATTTCATATAGGGACATAAATAATTGAGCACAACATCAAATATTTTGATGAGCGACTTAGATAATAATTCTGATCAATATGCCACCATTGTCCGCCTCGCCTCCACGCTCAGCTCTATCAACCTGAAAGAGATTTATTAATGGGGGTGGGTTACATCCAGCTCGTAGGTAGTTTACGAAAATTAATTATAAGCAAGTAAGCATAAATGTGCAAATCACCATAAAATGTATCACGATCGGTTGATCGTCATCAATTGTATCACCATAATTTATATCACCATCAATTGATCAACATCAATTATATCACCATATTTCCACTTGGGCCGTATGTCACTATACAACCAACTAAGACCGTGTATCACCATGTAGTCACTTAGGCCGATTTTCATAAAAATATTTTTTCATAACATGTGCATTATAAAAAACAAACACATAATTAGTTAAGGTAAACATTAAAGATAGAGAACCCCCACCTTAAACTCGAGTTTTGGTAAATATGTGAACATGTATATGCAGCCTAAGTCTGTAGCCTTAATTGCCCGCTCCTACATTTTAAAATATTTAAACCTTAATTAATAACGAAATTAGCTCTTTACTTATTATCGTATATATTTTTTTTAAAATATAAATAAATATAATATTTGACTTAAAGAAGACTTTTGAAGTAAAAATCATAATTTCCATGAATTCTAGGATTTAATAAACTTATTGTTTTACAGATTTATTTTGGTTAAAAATAAATAATTAAAGGTTAGAGAAAAACCTTAAAATAGAGACTAAATATAAGATTATGGGGTAACTTTTGAAAGATTCAAAAAGTGAAGGGCTTAAAATTAAATTTTAAACAAATAAATGAACAAAAGATAAAAAGGATTAGAATTAGGGATTTAAATCCCATTCGTTCTTCCTTCTCCAGTACCAGCACCCCCTTTCTCTACTCCATTTCTGTCGGCACACACCCATATACTCCGGTGATTGTTTCCGGTAGTGACCATGCGATAGTTGGAGGATGTCGATTTTTGAATGGCGTTGCGAGAGGTAGAGATCGGCAGCAACATCGACCCCTGCGGAGATGACCGACCATCTCTCTGGTGGCCTTCTGTACGGCGGTGGTGGTAGCAACAACGACTCATGATGGCGGCAGTAGCGATGACAGCAAAGCCTTATTCTTTCTATTCTCTTTCTCTCCCTATTTATGTGTGTAGGGGTGTGTGTGTGGGGGGGTTTGATCTAAATTATGGCGGAAAGTGTAGGGAAAATGGTGAGATTGAGTGGAAAAAGAATAATAGTGCTTTCCGACAATGAAAGCGGACAAGAAAATAAAAGACTTTAAATTTGATTGTATAATGTTTAGGTGGAGTATTAGATAAATAAAAGGATTTCAAGGATTGATTATTGGAGCATAAATTGCTCATCTTCCATTGTATAATTTGGAAGAATGGCTTTGGGAAGAATAAACGTAAATAACCTCAAGGAAGAAGCAGATTAGGAGGAGGTGACTTTCCGTAAAAAAACATTTTAGACTTGAAATGAAATATTGACTCCTTGATAAAAATACAAATAATGGATTTATAAGATAATTATTGCTTTGGGCATTTGGCAATACTAACCATTTAATAATTGGGTCATTATAAAAGAAATTAAATATTTTTAATTCCTATTATGGATCGTGCTTGTTGATTACGAGACTTAGTCCAATATAAATCGGATCTATTTTGAAATTCATGAAATAAATAAACTAATATTTAAAAATGTCATATAACTGGAGGTCTCAAGAATCAATATCTAGGTTCAACGGGACAACCTAATTGTTAACACTCTGAGAGCACTATAGGGTTTGTACCAAGCTCATTCCTAGGATGAAACAGTGATGCCAATGTGTATAAGGTTATGCTTGAGGCTTTTAATGATTCTTACACGTTAATTTGGGCGGGTAATATGGGTTACTCGTAGTTAAGAATCACCTATGTAAGAGAGAAGTGGGGCCGCTTCAAAGGGAATTGTGAAATATTCAATTCCTAGAAACTCTTACAGAACCAGGAAGATGTTCATGGCCAAAACGAACATAACCATGAGAACTGAAATGTGCTAGGGAGAATCTTGTGTGAAGCACATCATCATTTACATAAATAGCAGATCAATTCAAGGACATCATGTCTACTGTAAGCTAGTAAAGTAAATGTGTTTTCACAAGGGAAAGTTCCAAGAGTAACACCTACCTATCCTATGCAAGATTCAATTGTTGATTTGTATCACCGAGCATTTTTAAGTCTGTGTCAATTTCCATTCATGTGGGGGACTGTTGGAAAAAGCCGATCTTTTGGGCAGCCCGGTTTGGGCATATTTCAGGTAGGACCCAGTAACTGAATGTGGAGTTTTTATTTGGTATCGTACTCTCCTCAGAAGAGGTTCGAGACGATATATTATTTGCCCATTGAAGTTTGGATGAATAAGAAATTGAAGCTCAAAGTAGAGCCCTTGAAGTTGGTTTTGGGGCTTTGTCTCACATTGAAAATTTGGAAAATTTGGCTAATATATATGTAATTCTCCTTCTAAGGAGTATGTGAATGTGTAGCATAAAGACTCTCTTACGCACCCAGGCGCAGGGGGATGCAAATCAAGGGCCGATTCGAGCCTCGGACCAAGGGACTTGTGTGCGAGTGCGACCTGTATACATGAATGTCAGTCCAATCGAGGGGCGACCCCGCGAGCCAATTTTTGCTATCTTTTTCCAATTATGAATGGCATTTCAGCTTCATGGCTGTTAAACTTTTCCATGTTTTTACCTTAATTGATCCTAATTTTTGTAACTTCTGAAGTTAATTTTGAATATTAATTCAGAAATAGTGGCTCAACCAACATTCAGTTTGAGACTATTTATAGTGGCTCTTTCCTGTCCATTTTACACAGTTTTTGAAAATATATTCTGCAATTGCTAGTCCTCTCTTACAGTTTCCAATAAACTTCCTTGGCCCTCTGTTGTTTGGTGATACAATTCAAGCATCTATTTCAGTTTTTGTAGAGCCGAAACTGTGTACTACGGTTTCTAGTAAACCCGTTGTATCTTGGGAAACTAGCGTCTAGTTGTTCTCTTAGCACTGGTGAGAAGAGGATGAATTAGTTTTAAGAAAACTATGTCAATCACAGGCCTCTGTTTGTTAGATTTCATAACCATCAACTTTATTTTCGTCCTACAGATTGGATGACTAAAACACTGAAAATATGAAATTTATTAGTACCATATTCCATTTTATGTGTTTAACATGACTAAAATGTAGAAATACATTCTTCACACGACCAATTTAACATTTCCCCTTGCAATGGCTTGCAAATTGAGCAAAATCATATGATTTCTTTTGTTATTTTGTTGAATGGAAAGCAGTAGATAAAGTTGAGAAATGGAGAACTTGGTCAATTTGTTGACTCTTATTTACAATTTTATCTTTATATAAAATATGAATAGTTTTACATGTCATTATTTAAAAAGAAAAGAAAGAAACTAGATGAGGCTATTGATAATTTTGAAAAGAAGCTTTGCTGGTTTAAAACCACAAAAATCACCATAGTTTTGTTTGATAAGTGTAATATCTTTGTGCCGTATATATGTTTAAAAAAGGACCAAAAAGAAAAACAAAGAAACCCGAGCAATATTTCAACAAGCAAAAAAAAGTATTTCATAATAATAATTAAAATGAAGAAAAAGATGTTTTACCCACGTTTATCAATTTGGATGTTTGAGGGTTACTTTTGTTTGAAACCTAAATGAGCCTCGTGAGTAATTTGAATATTCAATGTAAATTTATGTGGTTTTTTTATTTTTTATTTTTTTAAATCCGACTATTTGAAGGGAAATGCATATTTTGTCCGCATACATTTTTTTTTATGCACTTTGTGCTTTAACCCAGTCTTTGTGGAACCAGATCGGTGATCGAACCACATCGGTGATCCAACCGATCTTACTGCCGATTTGAGGTTTAACCGGTTTAACCGAAGGTTAAATCGGTGCTACAAAAGTTATTTGTATCACATTTATAATTTTCAAAGCTATATAATATATAATATTTTATCCATAAAGAGGAAATATAATAAAAATTAATAGAAAAAACCTAAACCCTAAATCCTAAACCCTAAACCCCAAGGTCCCCAACCACTAACATTGAATGTGGACTTCAATTTTTGTTTCATTTAATTCTGAACCATTTTCTTCTCCACTTCTCGGCCCAAATTTACCAGATAAATCCAAATATTCATACCTGCTTGAGATAACTACACAAAGAAATGGCAATATTGTTTGCTAAGGGTTAACACACACTAATGTTTGTGAAGATCGAAGACTAAACCAGATCTAAGAATCATGCGTTGTGAGGAATAAAATGTGCAGATCTGAGAGGGTTGTTGGTTTTTGTGGCTTTGATATTTCTTTTTCAACTTCTCAGGTATCTAGATCTTCACGAGTCCAACGATTTTTCCGATTTTCCCGATTCCTAGTGAGTTTGTCCGATTTTTTCTAATTCTACCAGTTTCCAGTTCTAAAATACTCTACCAGACTGGAACAAAGCTCGGCTCGCGATTGAATCAGTTGAACCGGCCGGTCCGGTCACACAAACAATGTTTTAACTTTTCATATCTAAAAGTTTCAATATAAAATAAATAAGGAAAAAAAATTTAACTAGCACTTTATGTATAAATTTTGTCACAAGTACTCCATAATATCAAATCTAGCACATTGTAACCTTTCCAACCCCCCCCCCCCTCCCCAACACCCACGTCCCCAGTAACCACCCACTATCCCCCAACCACCTTTACTCCCCTACCCCCCTTCTCCCCCCACCTCACTTACTGATTTGATGGTTTCACGTTCTATGACGTGCAACCATTTACTTAACACCCCCTCCCTCCTCACAACCTTTCATTTTCACCCCATCTTCCCTCATTTTTTTCGAATAGTTACTGTTCTCAACCCTTCCCTCCCATTTTTTTCACCCCTGAAATTGAAGAGGGCTCGTGCTTGGCAGAGCAAATTCGCCGGGGAAGGACTGAAGAGAGGTCGCTTCTAACTGCTGTCGATGGCCTATGTTTTTATTTTTCATATTATGAGTTTTTTGGCGATTAAAAATGGTGAGATCGACCCGCAGAACCATTTTCGATGCCGAGCCCAAGGTAGTTTCCTACGTTGATCGGCGGGAAGAAACCAGAATCGATGATGGAGACGCCGCCGAAGAATCGATCGTTCTGGCCAAAGGTCGTGGTGGCCGCGAAGGCCCTACCTCTCTAGGGGTTAGTACTAGATTGGCAACGGTGCGGGCCTCAATCGGTGCCGGCCCCGGTGCTGCAACTCGTCGTCTATCCCCTGAACCCGAGCCTAATACACAAATGCGTACGAGCAAGTGCACAATGTTAGTCCTAGCAACTATGGCTGAGGAGGATGACAGTTCGAATACTAGTGTGGACGAGGACGACTACGAAGGGAGGTGGGGTTTTTAATATCTGGCCATTTGACACAATTTCGTCTTTGCAACTAAAATTGAGCAACCGCAAGTGTACAACGTCAATAGTAGCACTAAGTAGCAGAAGGTCGATGCCACAAGGAATTGGCTCGATATCGGATAGAAAAATCGAAATAAGTATTTTAATGGCTAACTAGACGATCGAGTTATTGGGCTTTTTTCATATTTTTAGAACTAATCAAAATAAACAAATTTTCTAAATCTAATAAGATAGATTAGAGAGCAAATTATAGGGAATAAGTGATTAATAAGGATAATCTAGGATTAGATTTCAATTAAGGGTAACTAACAATTATTATCTCGATCAATTCAACCTTTAAATCGAATGCTACGGATTAGGAACCGATCACAACTATATGTAAGACCCCCTCTCGGAGCGAATTACGTGTTGATTGTATAGTATTAATTGCCGTCTTCAGTCGATTAATCAAATACAACTCCCAATCGATCCTAAGACCAAAGTTCTCACAATTAGTTCAAACCTCTCGGTTCTATTGTCTAATCATGTCAATTAATGTGATCTTGGATCAAATCTCTCCTCTCCGTTCCAATTTAATCCCCAATAAATTGCTAAACAATTGGTCAAATCATTTAACAAGCATTATAAATAATTACTCAACTAATAACATAACACGGGATTAAATTAATCGGGTAAAAATCACTAAGCACCCATAATCCACTTTCTAAACCTAGATTAAGGAAATTTAGCCTATCATGATCATAATAAGAGATAAACACAAATATATTGACATAATCATGTTCATACAAATATTAAATGAAAATGGAAAGAATAAAACCTATTTTAATGTTGATCTTGATCTTCAAGTTGAATTCCCCTTCTTTTGCTCTCTAATTTCTCTCTCTAGAAACTATACAAATGATGAATAATCTCAAAAAATGAAAGTATTAGGGTTTTTATACACCTTTGGGGGCTTCTAAGGGGTAATGGGACAAAACAGAGAAGTTTAGAGCCTGAAGCCCATTTTTCCGCTACTTTTTTACACGGGTCGTGTGGATTTACACTGGGCCACACGATCGCATCATATCTCGCAAAAATTTTGGAAATTTCACTAGACTCTCACACGGGTCATGTTGATTTACACTGGGACACACGACCGGGTCGTGTGCGGCCAAAACTGCACCTGTAGTCCAACTTCAAAGCCATTTTTCAAGGTCTTCGAGTCCAATTTTGGCTTAGCTCCTTTTGACAAAGTTATAGTCCTTTGTGTTGGATTTCCAATGCTACTAATTGCACCTCGATTGGATATATATATATATATATATATATATATATATATCTCAAGATATGCCCAAAATACTGAAGGTGTGTCAATTTGAAAATTTACATTTTCGTCTCTTTCTCGTCCGTTTTTCGACTTCTTTCAATCCGTCGTCCTTTTGGCCTATTTCACCTGTAAAATGCTAAAAAATTGATCTTTCTGGTGGAAGAAAGAAAATATAAAATATATGACAAATGAGAGCTTAGAATACACAAATATACGATAAAATCCTTACTATAAGCGTGTTTTCATAACCAAAAGCCCCGTTTGTCTCCATTGTAATATTTTCCTTGTTATTTTGTTTATTGGGTTTATGTTTTTCTCAATGATATGTTGAATTGGAAAATCTATCTTAGTTTGTGCTTGGCCATTTGGGTTTATGTTGTTAAGGTTAGCGTGTACTTACGTTTGAGTTCAATTTCATATACAATCTACTTTATAGCTGTTTAGTATTTCTGGGGCTCGAAACTGTTAATTGTATGCACGAATTTCTTATGTGCGTTCCTTTATTGAATCGGATATATATTGGTATATCAATTTGAACACATTATGGGCCGTATACTAGTAGGGCAACATGCACCATCGTTTGTTTTTTGTATCAGTTTTAGCTCATTTTGTAACTAGCACGAACTATGAGCATATGCATGAAACCATTACATGTATTGTTACATTGAAATGGTATTATGATGCATGTACAGTTGTACTATTTTATGTTTGCAAATTCTGTGTACCAGACAATTCCATGTAAAATACCACATTGTTTGTACCACGTGTTCCGTGAAAGGTGAGCTTGCAATGCCCCCTAATTGTTATTACATGTACGATTGTTTGTGGTTGTTGTAATGTCAGTTTGACCCGTCAATGTATGCAGCTGTGTACCCCGATCCCATTGCATTGACGAAACTGTGGCTTGTAGGTATCGTCAGTATAAGTTTGTTCCAATAGTCATAATAATTAGTCCATGTCTTGTGTCGCTTGAACTATTTGGCTACCAGGGTGCACAATTGACAATATGCGAACGAATTTGTGATTTTTCGTGTTGGGTTTTGAACCCCTCATCACGCTATTTGTCTGATTTTGTCTGCCGCATGTATGGTTCCACTAATTTATACATCCACCATTGATTTATTTTACAGGGTGATGTCGAGGTGTGGAAATGCATTCCCATGCATCGGTTGCAACACCAGATAAACGGTTACTGCTGTTACAACGATCATAAGAAAGGAGCTTGACCGGGCCGATCTAGCAGTTGTTGCAGTCTACAGGGCGTCCGCTTTCGGAGCCCTTTCAGATTTTGATGGAGACGGTCTCATCACTCCAAGCGTCGCAATAGACGCGATTGTTTCCTATAAAATTGTGAAGGTCGACATCTACGGAATCCCCGAGCTCTGGTTCCAGGTGATGTCGCAGCCGATTAGGTTTGGTGCACGTGAGTACGCACTTGTCACGGGCTTGAAATTTGGTGATTTTGATCTTGAACAATACGGAATGCCCCCGAAGATGGCGTCTTCGCCTGGAGAATCGGGCCTAACGCAGTTAGGGTTCACCAGCTGAGGATAATGTTTGATAATGCACGCTTTCGAGACAGTATGGGTGACACTGTGAAGGTTGCCAGTCCTTTTTTTTATGTTCTATTATGTTGGGGGTGGACCCCAATAAAGTGATTATTGGGCCATGGGTTTGTGCTATTGTTGAGGATGATGAAATGTGGGATGACTTTGTTTGGGAAAAGTACACGTACCAGAACTTATTACGATACATGATGTCACTGACACTTTAAGTTACCAATGAATCCAATAGATATCATTTTTATGGCTTTTCGACTACATTCCTGGTACGTCACTGTATCTAAGTAACATGTTCGAATTAAATTATTACATTATTTCTTCAGCTTCACATTATCATTTTTATAATCATCATGTCCTTTTACACTGCAACATACTTGGGTTTTTAGGCAATTCTCGAGATCGGAGCAGAATGTGCGGACCATGTCGCCGGCGATATCCTCTCTCGGTTTGTTCAGTGGAGGCCAAAGAAGACGTTTTTCGATTTCAAGCACAATTTTTTTCTCCAGAAAGAGGTAATATGCATGTTTCGAATTACATGTTACATTTTTTGCTCGACCAAATTATTATTTTCACCCATGCATTTTTTCGTTCAACAACACCTATGTCTTATCACACTCATCCCCACCATTCAAGAACGCCAAACTGTCTACTGGATTAGCCTTGGACCCGAAGAGAATCCGATCGTAGTACCCACCCCTGTGGCCCATATCATACCGCCAGATCCGGAAGTTGAGCCGAGCGCCGGTGGCGAAGAGCCTACATCCCCCATGACGAAGAAGTTGGTGGCGGTACAGGTGAAGCCTCGAGAAGATGGTGCCGGGAAAGCACGAAATTCTTCAGAAAAATATAGTTTAAAAAAAACAGCGGATATCTACTAGATTTTAAGAAATATTTTAAAATGTAACTGCACGAGATTTGTACATATTCGGCCGCTATCCAGATGATTTACACAGAATATAATGTGGACACAATTTTGGGGTTTGTAAATACCTATAAATACTACTTATCTACTTCAATAGTTTGCACCACACACATATACAATTTATACTATATAACATTTAAAAATTATGACTCAAGTTTTCAACATGGTTGATGAACTTAATCCGGAGACAATGTTGTGGCAATAAGAGTCATTTTAGTCAGAGCTTACGATGTACCTATGTGCGGATGGACGGATGAACCGCACAACCATGATCTCATCTTCAAAGATCGTGAGGTAACAATTCCATAATAATTTTCCACATATAAGTATGTTTTTCAAATAATTTTCTGTTTATATATGTAATTCACCTATTTATATTTTCTATTTATGATGGGGTACTATTCACGCAACGGTGAAGAAGTCATTAATTGATATACACAAGGCTAAGCTTAAAGAGGGAGAGCTGTGTATATCATCTCAATTTTTTTGATGTCCGAGGTGAACCCAAAAGCTAAATTCAAGTCGCGTGAGCAAGTAACCACCTCATAAATCCACATGACCTATGATATCATCCATTCTATGGATGCAAGTACCTCTTTCAAACTATTTGGTAAATTCCATTCCCAATGTTAATTTCCTATTTACCTATAAAATTTACATGTTACCTAATTTAAATAAAATCAATTTTTAAAGATGTCACTGGTAGGGTGATGAGCAAGGAACCACCTTATAAATCGGCAAGTGGGAAAATTGTTATGGACGTACATCTCGAGGACCTTGAGTAAGCATTAAATCACAACTATTACTAAAGTACCCATTATTATAATATTTTATACCATGTGATATGTTTAATCTATATATATACTACAATAGGAATAGGAGACTTACCCTTACTCTTTGGGACTAGTACATTGAGGCAGTAATGCCCTTCTTGAATGACAATAGCACGGAACTCGTTGTCGTTGTCATGCAGTTTGGCTGATTGAAGGAACACCTATGTAAGAATGCCTGATTAATTAATGTTTTTTAACAAGTTTCTTTTAACAAAATATAAACATACTGTTGTTTTATTTCTACATTATATAACCATATCTTTCATCTCAATATAAAAAAATATAGACGAGAAACAGGTGACAAACACATATCATATCACCAAGATGGTTATCAGTGACTCTGATCCACAAATCTTAGCATTTCGTGAAAGGTAACATTTACCAAATGTAAATCACAATTGAATCTATTGTCTATTAAGCATGAAAAATATGCAAAAGTTGTCGCTACTTATTTTTAGGCTGGGAAAACAAGCAACCACACGTCCATGTGTCAATTTCTGACATGTCCGGAACGTCTATAATTTCTGAGTTTACAAGTGGAGCAGCTATTGTAAGGACTACCGCTCAACTACTTGAGAAGCCAACTAAGGTACGTTAAAATTATCCAATTACATTTCAGCCTGCTTTTGGTGGTGCTTCAACATTATATATAATTGAGTTATGAGACTAAGATAAAAAAAAAAAGTCTATATTACAGAAAAACATTAAAAGTAATATCTAAAATTAATTTTTCGTGTACGAGAGGCTATTTTGGATTTTGAGAACTATCGTCAATATTGGGAACGAACAAAGTTGCTTCTATAAGACCTGTAATACATGTTTCAGAAAGGTTGCACTGAATCATGAAAAGTACGAGTGCTATAAATGAGGTGATAAAAAAAGGCATGGAGAACTAAAGGTGATATTGAAAGTTCAAAACTTCTCCACACAATACATACATAGATTAAAATATATTATACTATATATATACATATATATGTATATATATATGTAAGAAAGCAGAATCGAAAACAATTTCAACTCAATTCATGATTTCAACATGCACAAGATTGAGTTTCGCGTACATGATGGAATAATAAATACTTTGTTTATTTCTTGGGATGAAGAAGGTGCTAGCCTCCTGGAAATGAGAGCTACGGAATTCAAGACAAAAATGGTGTCTATATATAATTTAACGATACATAAACATTGTAATTATTTCAACTCTTCAGGATCGATGAATACTACTGCAAGTTACTATCGCCAATGGATTGAATAGTTTTATTATATTAATAACTATTATTCATAAATCTTATATGAAGCAACCATGTCCGATGATGAGGTGAATACACAAAAAAAATAAAAAATCTAATGGCAAGGAAGTTGAAGCTGGTGAAATTATCAAAGCTACTCCTAATGATGTCGGTCAATTGGTTAAGCGAAGTTTTAATGAAGCATTTTCTAATAATAAGAGGCCAAAAGTGGTGGTTGTCAAGAAAGAGAAGCCTTGAATTTAGTTTTTTAGATGGAGGAAGATTATTATATGTTTCGAATAGTTTTGTGTTAAGACAATTATTTGATGCTTTCCTCTTCAATTTTTACTGCACTTTGCATTGGTTACTACATTATTCGGTGCCTATGTCAACGTCTTGATCAAGCCGTACATTTCTGGCCGTTTTGTGTCTTGGTCTATTTATGTTGCCCTCTTGACCCGTATCATCGGTTGGGCCGGGTTGCATTTTCTTGATTTGTCCTATGCCTACTTGTGAATATTTGTATACACTTTATCTAATCTAGATGCAAGGTTGCAGTCAATGTGTGAATTTGATCTAAAAACTTACTGATGAACAGGAGATATATATTTTTCCTCTTGAGTAAAGCACCATATATTAGAAATATAATATAAAATCTATATATTTGTATATATAATATATACTACAAAAATCTTATTTTACAATTTATAAATTAAATTATGTATTCTTTGAAATCATATAAAATTATATTTCAATCAATATAGTAAATTAATCTGAACAAAAAATGAAAATCTTTTTTAAAAATTCTTACACAAATTTCCCATAGTTCAAAATAATTTTTTTTTATAAAAAAACAACATATCTAAAAAAAATATAACTTAATAACCTTTTAATATTTGTATCCAACATACAATTCTATAGAAAACAATTTACAAAGCAACTTCCATATCTACATATTAACATAAAACTTTGACACAAATTTTGCATAATTCAAAATAAAATTTTAATAAAAACAACATTCTAAACAAAATATAACTTAATAAGCAAAACAACATACAATTTTATAAGATGAAAATTGTCAAGCGACATCTTAATATAAAAGTTTACATAAAACTGCTAATATAATAAAATGTTGATTTTTAATAGTATTCGTGTAACCATATAAACCTGTAATATACCACAATGATATGATCACGTGAAATCTCATAGACGGTTGATTTGAGATCTCCTAAAATAAGGATATTATCTATGTAGATGAACCAACTAATATTTTTTTATAGAAATACTCTCCTAAATATAAAGAGGCAATCTATCAACCCTAACTAATATTTGACCTACAAACTCTCCTAAATCTAAGGAGGTAAATCTATCAACCCTAGCACGCTAAAGAAAATCAGAATACTCCTATAAATAATAACTCATCATGCATACAGTTTCACATCTCAACACACGCCAACAGATAATTTTAACCTATATATACCAAATACATATCACAAACACACCATAGTCATGAACTAATTGATAACCAATCTTCTCTTTATTTATACAAATTAAGATCATAAACATATTACATGAGTATACTCTATACAATACAAATGTATATGTAATTTTTATAATGTTATGATTAACTTATTTTGATGGGGTAGTAAAAACCCTTCATATGTTTTGAGAAAGTTTTGAAATTCCTGCTCAATAATTAAAATAAAAATAAATCAATTAAATCATGATTTTATATCAGTAACATCAACTATGTAGTCTAACTATTTGATTTTAATAAATTATTAGAGATGGATGCATATAAATTGCTTCCATGACTCACATCAACAATATAAATAACTGTACATATACTATAAAAATACAAATAAAAAAACTTATATAACTACTTAAATCATTCCCTTCTCAATTTATTACATATGTTCATCATTCCCTTCCGGATTTATGCATATCCATAATTATTACTTCAACCAAACTATAAAACAATATCGAACCTAATTTAGTTCAATTGCATTAACATATTATGTATAATTTTTTTAACAGAAAACTATCCAACATATATACAAAGATCTTAAGATAACGATTCAAGAGATTCAATCGATGAACTATTTATTAAAATTAGGGGAGATTGAGAAACATGTTGAGATCTTTCAGCACAATTAGTGACAGAATTGGAAGAGATCGGAAAGGAGACGAAGATTCACTCAATTCAACCTAGATATTGTTGATTGGAGTAGAAAACAACATATTTGTAAATGTTTAGAGAAAGTCTTTTTTTTTTTTTTTTTTCTTTCTAAAACTAGGGTTAAAATTGATGGGTTGATGTTAGATGGAATCTGTATAGAGAAAGAGACATAGGCTGAACATGTGAAGACGAATGTATAGTCCGAAATATGCTGAACCATAAAATCTCGATTGTGCTTCTTCGAGTGAAAATCTAGATTCCGTCATGGAGGAGAGTGTCGAACAGCTGAAGATGAATGATGTGGAGATAGTAGAGGGTTTTTTTTGTTTTTTTTTTTTTTTTCGAAAAATGTTGAACCATAAAATAGATTTGGGCCTTTTTTTTTTTTTTTTTTTTTCTTTTTTATAGAAGTTGATGATTTGTTGAACTAAAATTTCATTTACGTGGGCTTTTATAATGCATACACTTGGGTCATTTTCTCTCTATATTTAACTTTGGCCTATTTGTTGTATTTCAGGCCTTTCGTTTTTTCTTTTATTATAATTTGTTTGTTGATTTTGTATATGATAGAAGTTGTTAAAGGGCTAATCATAAACTTGGACATTTTTTAATTTATTTCACTTGCGATGTTATGGTTAATTGACTTGGCCTCCATAAATGATTTATCAATTAATAGAGCCAATTTAATATTAGGCCCTATAAAATTTGGTCCATTTTTTTTTCTTTTGGTACATTTCATTTAGAAAGTGTAGTGCATATCCATAATCAGATTAAATTATAAATAACCCATATAACGTGATGGAAAACATAATAATACATATTTTATTGCCTTTTTTTGTTTTTTTAATAAATGTAGTTACAATTATTTTATATATGACATTGTTGATCATATTTATGTACATAAATTTGGGATCTCGATTTTTGCTCATCAATGTGTGGATCAGGTGTTACAATCCCATTTGACAGACCTCCTGAATTATCAATAAAATCATCAAACTTTATACCGAAACCTAGAATTCTCTTTAGTGACATCACAAACGGTATTTTTTTTAACTTCTCAATATTACCTATTTTATTTAATTTGAGATTATATGTTTGTAATTTTTTTTTAATAATTACACTATTTGTTTAGAGGCTGGAACAAGTCGAAAATTGTGCATAAATACTTCACGAGTTTCTCGATTTTGTTCTATGAATCCACCTATTATCATTGACTTGAATGGAGATGAGATTACAAGTTTGGCTCCGGTAAGAGTGTTAAAATTTCTATGTTTCCACTTCTAATTTTTTTTCTCCTAATCTAAGAACAAAGAAAAAACCCAACCCTCCCCTCCCCCCACGGTGACTCGAACCCAGGACCAAAGGCCTAGGTAGTAGATGCTCTGCCACTTGAGCTATCCAACTTCGTCTTTCTATGTTTCCACTTAAACATTGCACAAATAGTTAGAATTTCAATACTATTATTGATGACTCCAAATTTGAGAATAATATTCATTTTTTATAGCATTGCAAATATTGCAATGCATATTAACTACCACTATTCATCTTTTGTTGTTGCATTAGAAGTTGCACCTAATCGAAGAAAAATGAAGACAGCTACAAGAAAATCTGATCTGTTAACGAACCAACCAATGGTAATTGATTTGGACGGTGATTGAGTGTGGAGTATACAAGTACAACTAATAATTTAAATGAAAATAATATTCATGAAGAAAGTATCATTGTTGTACAAGGTATTTTCATATCTTTGGTATGTCAACATTTCCATTTTATAATCTACAAAGCATGAACTAAATAGATAATAAAAAGCATTATTTCTATTTTAAGGGAATGGCGTACAAGAAGTTTTGGAGAATGAAGGAGCTCATATTCCTATTGATATAGGTATAATTTTTTTTTTTTATCACACTCTTTATTTCCTTGATGATCAATATAATGACTTATACCAATTTCTCTATTTTCTTTTAAGAATATTGGGATCTTGGAGATTCTATGTACCAATGCCAACATTGGAATGCAGTCTTTTGGTACGATGAGAGGTTGTATCCACGTCAAGAAACACCAAATCCAAGATATTAGGGTTGTTGCTTACATGAAAAATTCAGTTGTCAAAGATGAACAATCCTCTTCAGGTACTGTATGATGTACTATTTGGAAATCATGACAAGTCATTACATTTTGTGGATAATATTTGATCATACAACAACATGTTTTGCTTCACATCAATGGGTGGAAGGGTGGATAAAAGTATCAAAGGGGAAATTCCCCCGCCAGTATTCACTTTTAACGGACAAAATTACCACCTTGTTGGGAGTTTGCTACCATGCGAAGGTTCCCCACCAAAATTTTCTCAGCTATATATTTACGACATTGAGGATGAAGTTTAAAATCGTATAAAATCCGTCATGTATTATTTTACTTTTTTTTAGGAAATCTATATATTGTGTACTTTAAGCAACTATTTATGTTTTTTGTTATTTTATTAAAATTGAATCTTGAATTCACTTCAGGGCAAATTATGCTGGCCATAACCTACATTTTGATATTATTTCCAAATTAAAAAATGTTAGATGATCATAATATTTTAGTTAAATTGTTTAGAATGGTACGAAAAATGATTGTTGAAGGTCATCCTGATGTTAAACTTCAACTCATTGGTAGAAGACATGAAGATGCAAGGACATATAATATGAAACTGATACATGCTAGTTTTACATGTATTTAGGTCAATTAAATGTCGTAATTTGTGACATATGCATGTGTATTTGGGCGAAAAGTGATTAAAATCCATCTTTTGAGCTAGATGATGTGTTTCTGCTTGTTTTAGTGTTATGCAGGTATAAAAAGGCCAAAAAGTCCGTTTGGGCAATGTTCAGATGAAAAACGAGCAAGAAAAGTCGGAAATAGCAAAGAGGAGTAGAAACATGGCCAGAAGTTTTGACTCGGTCGAGTGAGAAATGAAGAGAAAAACGTGAAGTTGGTCAGAGATTCCAACTCGGTCGAGGGGGATTCTGACTTGGTCGAGGCAGCTTTCCGAGTCCAAAACTAATTATGCGCGTTTTATGATTTTGAGCCCATCTTGAGTCCAATTTAGCCTTAACTATATAAGGAGGTTCCCAAACTCAAAAAAGGGTTGGAGATCATTACATGTCATATTGAAGAGGAAAACAACATCAGAAGATCAAGATCAAGACGACGATTAGGATGCTTATTCACTTTCTCATTTCTTTATTTCAAATCATGTTTGTCTATGAACATCGGTGTGTTATGAACATGAACATGAGTGAGTAGTTCTTTATTATTCTAGGGTTTTGAAAGTAGGTTTTAATGAATGTTTGATTAATTGAAGTTTTTCTATTCTAGTTAATGATGGTTATTCGTTTTCTATGTGTTGTGATTTATTTTCATGAATAGTTAACATGATCACTTAACTACTTCTACATAATTCATAAGTTCGCTTTGAAAGGAGGAATTTGTGAATGGAAAGACAATATATAGCATATTTGTTGAGCGATCTGAAAGGAGGTGAGATAAGTGCGTAGGCATTGGTCTAAGATCGATTGGGAGTTCGTTAGGTCTAGTCGACTTGAAAGGGTGGCTAGGGATAATGAATCTACAAGTTAATTACTTTGAAAGGAGAGTTAACATATATAAGTGCCGTCTAATAACAATAATTATCATTGCTAGTTTAGAGTAATTCAATTTTCATACTTAGTTAATTCTGAAATCTATTCTCTAGAATTTGTCTTCCAATCTTGATTATTTGATAAAGTGTTTTCTTATTCTTGGACTTGAGTGTTAAGTAATAGTTTAGGAAAAATAGTTTAATAACCAAATCAATCTAATTGAGAGCCTAGTTAGGAGTGTTTTAGGATATTTAGAGTATCAAACTAGTCATTAAGTTAGTCCTTGTGGGATCGACCTTCCTTGTCGTTATATACACTTGCACCCGTACACTTGCGGATCGTTAGATTATAAAATAGGCGAACAAGTTTTTAGTTCCGTTACCGGGGATTGAGTTTAGTGTTTTAGTTTTTATTCTGATAACTAGAACAAGACTAGACTAGGCAACAATTTATTTTTGCACATTTAATTTCTGTTTTTATTTTTATCTATTTTGATTTTACGTGGGTATTTTCTTGTTAGTGTTTTCAGGGATTGTGCATGCATACCAGGTCTAAGGGAAAAGAACATCTTGTTCCGTGTGATCCGAAAATTGAAGCTACAGCCCGAAGACACAGAGCAAGGAGAAATCAATCGGTTGAGATGGAAAATCCGCCGAACCAAGAAGAGGTTATGAACCGCATTCTGTTGGCACTGGCCAATTTGGATGACAGAGTCACAAGTATCCAACAACAACAACCTCCACAGAATCCAGTACTTCCAGTAGGAAATCAAAATAATAATGAGAATGATGATGAGGACACTTCTCCAAGAAGTGACTGTCTTCGTCCTCTGCCTAATCAGAATCCTTGAGGAGTACAACCGCCACCACTCAATGCACGCAGTTTTGAGCTCAAACCAGCGGTTATTAATATTGTGCAACAAAATCAGTATGACGGTACTGCTTTGGAAGATCCGAACACTCATTTAACTAAGTTTCGGAGACTGGCTGATACGATAAAAATCAACCATGTACCGTATGAGCAAGTGAAGATGAGGCTCTTTCCTTTTTCCTTAAAGGATAGGGCCCTGCAGTGATTTAATTCGTTAGAGGAGATCACTGAGTGGGATGAGTTAAGTGAAAGGTTTCTATTAAAGTACTTCCCACCCAGCAAGATGCTAGAGCTGCAGAATAAAATCTCACAGTTCAGACAGTTGGATCAGGAGCCACTGGGTGAAGCATGGGAAAGATTCAGAGATTTACTCCGAAGCTGTCCTCAGCATGGGTTCACCAGGAAACAACAAATCTGTAAGTTTTACAATGGCTTACTTGCACCAACTAGAGATCACGTAGACACTGCGGCAGGAGGGGGTCTGATGGAGAAGAGAGTGAATTCTGCGTTTGCTATTCTAGATGCTATGTCTAGAACCAGTTATCAATGGCCGAATGAACGTAATCAGCCGAGGAGAGTGGCTAGTGTTGTTGAAGTGGATTCAAATCAGAATTTGGCTTCTCAGATTTCAGCTTTGACTACCCAAATGAACTTGCTAACTAATCTGACTTTAGCACAACATTCTGAGCAATCACATCTGCAACTAACCCAAGAAGAGATGGAAGATGTGAACTTTGTGAATCAGCAAAATTTCAATAATTACCAAGGTAATCAGCCAAGGTATAATCAACATTCACAAGGTAACCAATATCTGCAAGGGAATCGGAATTACTCCAATTTGGCTTATGGAAATTCGAAGAACACCCTTACTCCTCCACCAGGGTTCAAAGTCACAAATGTAATCATACATGATGGAAGAAACCCAACTCCGGAAGAGTTAAGAGAAGCACAAGCAACACAGTTTGAGGAGAAGTTAGCTCAGCTGGAGAAGAAAATGGAAGGAAAGCATAATGAGCTGAGTAAAAACATAGCGGGCATGGGTGCAGAATTGAAAAGTGTGGCATCGGACATCCAGCACTTGATTAGAGCAACAACAGCTCAACATAAGCAAGGACAGTTTCCTAGTGATACAGTGGTTAATCCAAGGGAACATTGTCAAGCCATTCAATTGAGGAGTGGGACTGAATATGAAGGACCAAAGAAGCCTGTGGTGGAAGGCAAAGTCATTGAGAAAGAGCACTTGGAAGAACAAGCTGAGCCGGAAGAAAAAGGCAAAGAAGCGGAGAAACTGATAGAGAGGGGGATTACATTTGAAGGTGGCCCAAAATATGTTCTTCCCATTCCATACCCTCAAGCACTGAGAAGAAAGAAAGTGGACGACCAATTCGCTAAGTTCCTGGACATCTTCAAAAAGATTCAATCAATATCCCATTCGTGGATGCACTTCAACAAATGCCCAATTATGCAAAATTTCTCAAGGAAGTGATAGCAAAGAAATGAAAGCTTGAGGATTATGAGACTGTCAACCTGTCTGAGGAGTGCAGCGCAGTGATTCAAAGGAAGTTGCCACTGAAGCGAAAAGATCCAGGTAGCTTTAAAATTGCTTGCAAAATAGGTAATGACACATTTGAAAGAGCACTTTGTGATTTAGGAGCTAGCATTAATCTTATGCCCTTTTCTATTTTTGAAAGACTAGGAATAGGCACGTTTAAACCTACCACAATTGCACTTCAAATAGCTGATAGATCTCTGACTTATCCTAGGGGAATAGTAGAAGATGTTCTTGTGCAAGTAGATAAATTCATATTTCCTGCATATTTTGTGGTCTTAGATATGATGGAGGATATGGATGTTCCTTTAATTCTAGGTCGCCCGTTTTTTGCAACGGGTAGTGCTTTAATTGATGTCCAAAAAAGAGAACTCACACTTAGAGTAAATCAGAAAAAATTGACATTCTCTACTTATAAGGCCATGAAAATGCATGATGACAAAGAGGTTAATCAAGTTGAAACATGTAGTGTTATAGAGAGTTTAGATACTACATTACACGGAGACATTCTGACACTTAGTGATTCTGACGCGTTAAAGAGTTGTATCGCAAATTCAATTTTTTCTGTGAAAGACATAGATGCTACTAATCTTGATCTCGTGGATGGGTTAGTACTTTGAATGCTTTGCAGGAAAAGAGGATGGAAGATGCAGAAAATGAAGACATCACTAAGGAAGTCGTGAAAGAAGCACCTGAAGAGAAAGCCAGCGGACCTGAGTTAAAACCATTACCGGAACATCTGAGGTACGAATTTCTTGATCTTGAGAAAAAGAAGCCGGTAATCATTTCTGCTTATTTGACTGAGTTAGAAACTGAAAAGTTGTTGAGCGTGCTTAGGAAACATAAGTCGGCTATAGGATGGATAATTCATGATTTAAAAGGGATTAGCCTGACTATATGTATGCATAAAATCTTGATGGAGGACAGTTATAAACCCAGTGTTCAAAATCAGCGTAGATTAAATCCTATGATGCAAGAGGTAGTAAGAAAAGAGGTTCTTAAATGGCTAGATGCAGGGATAGTTTTCCCTATATCGGATAGCAAGTGGGTTAGTCCCACTCAGGTTGTACCTAAGAAAGGGGGAATGACGGTAGTAAAAGGTGATAATGATGAAGTCATAGGTACCAGGGTAGTTACAGGTTGGAGAGTTTGTATTTATTATAGAAAATTAAATGTGGCAACTCGTAAGGATCACTTTCCCTTACCCTTTTTGGATCAAATGCTAGATAGACTCGCAGGGTATGAGTTTTATTGTTTCTTAGATGGGTATTCTGGGTATAACCAAATCATGATTGCACCTGAGGATCAAGAGAAAACAGCCTTTGCATGTCTTTACAGAGTTTTTCTTTTCGTAGAATGCCCTTTGGTTTATGCAATGCTCCTGCTACATTTTAACGTTGTATGATGGCAATATTTAGTGGACTCATAGAGAATATAATGGAAGTTTTTATGGATGATTTCTCTGTGCTTGGTTCCTCGTTTGATCATTGTCTTAATAATTTGTCATTGGTATTACAACGTTGTGAAGAGACTAATCTTGTTTTGAATTGGGAGAAATGCCACTTCATGGTGAAAGATGGTATCGTATTAGGACATAGAATCTCTGCTGCAAGTTTAGAAGTTGATCGAGCAAAGGTAGTTGCTATTGAGCAATTACCACCTCCGGCAAATGAAAAAGCTATGAGGAGCTTCCTTGGACACGCAGGATTTTATAGACTGTTTATTCGTGATTTCTCTAAAATTACTAAACCTTTATCCCGTTTATTGGAAAAAGATGTTGTGTTTGTTTTTTATGATTCTTGTAGGGAAGCATTTGATACATTGAAGAAGGAATTAGTATCCGCTCCAATTCTGATCACTCCTGAATGGTCGCAGCCTTTTGAGTTGATGTGCGATGCAAGTGACATGGCCGTAGGTGCTGCATTAGGGCAAAAGCGGGACAAGCTATTCAGAGCTATCTATTATGCCAGCAAAACACTTGATTCCGCTCAAGCAAATTATACCACCACTGAGAAGGAGATGCTGGCTGTGGTATACGCATTCGATAAGCTCCGGTCGTACTTAATTGGAGCTAAGATAATTGTATACACTGATCACGCAGCCATTAGATACTTGTTCGATAAGAAGGATTCCAAATCGAGATTAATACGATGGATTCTTTTACTTCAAGAGTTCGATGTAGAGATTCGAGACCGGAAAGGATGTGAAAACGTGGTTGCTGACCATTTATCTCCGATCACCAATGAAGAGGACAAAAAAGGGCAGAAAGAGGATATCAATGAATGTTTTCTGGATGAGTACATATTGACAGTGGATGAGGTACCATGGTTTGGGGATATTGTGAACTATTTAGCATGTGGAATTTCACCTCCGGATTTGACAACCCATAAGAAGAGGAAGTTTTTTCATGACATTAAGTTTTATGTTTGGGATGATCCTTTTCTCTATCGAAGGTGCGCTGATACCATACTTCGAAAGTGTGTTCCCCAATCTGAAGTAGGGGATAATCACTCAGTGCCACTCATCTCCGAGTGGAGGCCATTTTGCATCAGCAAAAACTGCGGCAAAGGTCTTGCAGAGCGGGTTTTACTGGCCAACCATTCATAAAGATTGCAACCATTCATAAAGATTGCTTCAAATTCATCACGAAGTGTGATCGCTGCCAGATGACGGGGGGTATCTCTAGAAAACACGAGATGCCTCTCACGAATATAATTGAGGTGGAATTATTTGATGTGTGGGGAATCGACTTCATGGGGCCATTTCCTTCATCAAAGGGGTTCCAATATATTCTACTTGCAGTGGACTATGTTTCGAGATGGGTGGAAGCGATTCCAACCCAAACGAATGATTCACGAGTGGTGATCAAATTCCTGCAGAAGAACGTAATTACAAGATTTGGAGCACCAAGAGCATTACTGAGTGATGGGGGTTCGCACTTCTGCAATAAACGGTTGGCTGCACTGCTAGCTAAATATGGACTAAAGCACGTGTCACGACTCCATACCACCCGCAAGCAAATGGTCAAGCCGAGCTCGCCAACCGAGAAATTAAGCAAATCTTGAAAAAATCGGTTAATGGGAACCGTAAAGATTGGCTTTGAAGTTAGATGACGCATTGTGGGCGTATAAAACGGCTTACAAAACGCCTTTGGGTATGTCACCATATCAATTGGTCTTTGGAAAGTCATGTCATTTACCGGTTGAGTGAGAGCATCGTGCATACTGGGCTGTGAAGAAACTCAACTTCGACTTTGATTTAGCGGGCCAAGCTCGAGTTCTAAAACTCAATGAATTGGAAGAATTCCGAACACAAGCATTTGAGAACTCAAGCATCTACAAGGAGCGCACAAAAAGGGTACATGATAAAATGATACACTTTGAAGCCGGTGAACAAGTTCTCTTGTTCAATTCATGGCTGGGGTTGTTTCCCGGAAAGTTAAAGTCACGATGGACGAGACCGTTCACAATCAAGCAGGTGCGGAAGTCGGGCGTAGTGGAATTGATGGATGCACAAGGAAGCACATTCCTTGTAAATGGCCCGAGGATCAAGAAATACTACAACCCGAGTCAAGTTGCAACTGTAGATGATTTATGGTTGACCGAGCTGAACTAAAAATTCAAAAGGTCGTCAAGCTAAAGACGATAAAAGTAGCGCTTGTAGGGAGGCAACCCGATACTTTCGTTTTAGTTTAAATTTTTGGATTTTAAATTTTATGTTTTGAATTGTTTTAATTTGTTTGTTAGTATGAATAGAAAATACAACGTTATCGAAGAAGCAAGGAAAGAAGTGAAAAGATGCGAGAAAAAGGAGTAAAAACGGAGTTAGAAGGCTAAAATAGGGGATATTCAGCGAGTTCAACTCGCCCGGGGCAAAAACACACTCGCCCGAGGCGAATTTGAAGGCAAAAGTGGAGCAGTTCCAGCAATTTTAACTCGGCCGAGGCCACAGAAACTCGACCGAGTTGTAGACCAAAACTCGCTCGAGGCGTTGATAACTCGCCCGAGGCAAATTTGAAAGAAAAAAACCGAGCAGTTCCAGCAAGTTGGACTCGATCGAGGCCACTGCTACTCGACCGAGTCAGAAGCCGTAACTCGACCGAGGCCACCTTAACTCGGTCGAGGAACAGTACAGGCCAAAACGAGCCCGTTTTCAGAAATGACATAACTCGACCGAGTCTCTGGTAACTCAGTCGAGTCGCAGGTAATAGTGTTTAAACTCGATTTTTTCTCCCTCTTCTCTCAATCTTTTTCACCTCCTCCCTCTTCTCCCTCTCTAAAAAAAATTGAAACCTCTCCCTTCCCTCCCCTCCATTACCTCTAATCTTCTGCAAAGACACACGAAATTCACAAACCCACTTCATAATCTTCGAAGTTCACCAATTTGATTTTGTGAAAGAGACAAATTAGGACTTTCCTCTCTACCTAGAGCTCAATTTCGAAAAGGGTCTTGCGACTAAAAATTTCCGGTAAAAATGCTTAACTTGAACTTGTTTGTTTATCAAATATGGTTCTTGTGAGTTGGGATTGTAGTTGCTATTGTTAAGTATTGAGCATGACATTGACGTTTGAACTTGTAGTGAAACCTTGTAGCAAGTATAGGTTGGGGAAAACTTATCATGAGTTTACTTGTGTGAATTGCAGATATAGTTGAGTAGTTATGTTGTGGGAATTGAATTTAGAGCAACATTCGTTTAATTCACATGAAAGGGTCATTGTGGCATTTTATCGAATAAGTTAAGTGCATTATGATTCTTGAGTGAAGACTAGGCTTTAATTGGTTCAATTATGTTCTATGTTAATGAAGATAATAGAGAAGTTCGTATTGATAGTGATATTGATGTTTACATCTCTTGTGTGCTAATTTGATGCAAATTTGTAATTAACATAGTCGGTGAATGAATTAAAAGTTCATAAAGCCTAGTATTGTAGGTGTTGCTTGTGTGTACTATGGTACTAATTGAAAAATATTGTTTTATAGGTATATAATGCCACCTAAAGGAAAAAAGAGGAAGGTTGCAGGTGAAACATCTTCGGCTAATCCACCGGCATTCTCGCCTGATAATCCTCTATTTTACAACATCAGATTGCAATCACCTGAATAAGAGAGACGATGGAAGAGAATCATTGGGAGAAAGATCGTCCCCACTAAATTTACTGTCTCTTTAGTGGAAGACCGGTTTGGCATTCACAGGAATTTATGGATGCTCATAAAGAGGGTCGGTTGGGAGAAACTATTGGGAAGAGGTCGGGTAACATACCGGAATGATACCTTAGAGTTTCTCACTACTCTAGTTCTACACCCTACCGCTGCTCAAGACAGGAAGCCGAGCAGTAGTCATTCCGGCTTCGCAACAAGACCTACACACTTACTCGGGCTGAACTGAATGATATTTACAAGCTGCCAAACACCAGAGATTGCACCCCGCCAGATGAATACAATGAGCACGCATTCTGGAATCATATGGTAGAAGTCCCTGGACTTGTGCCTTGGATGAAGAGAGATCCATCGAGGAATAAGATGTCTTGGATTCGTAATCCTGTCTTCCGGTATTTGCATCGCTTAATTACCTATACGGTGCTTGCTCGCCCTGAGACGGGCACTGTGACTCAGAAGGAGATGTTTCTCTTATGGTGTGTGGCGACGGGACGAAAGATTGATCTCAGCCAAATTCTGATGGAGCAGTTTGATTGCCAAAATCGGGGGATATTTCGATTGGGGGTCTTATTACTCCTATAGCTGAACACTTCCAAGTCGTCTCTAATGATGACTCAGCTGAGATAGTGCCCGGAGACTCGGTTATATCGTTGGATGATGTTTGTAGGCTAAAGATGATTTTTTGGAGCAAACATGAGGATCAATATTTGCTATTGCAGAATTGAGGTGGGTTCCTTCGTCTTCCTAATGCCCACCTGACTAAGATTGAGGGGCTTGAGGATATAGATAATTGGAAGATGCACTCCCCAGCTAATCGTGCACAAGAAGTTGACTCTACTCTTGATGAGTCTCGACTTTATCAAGTTGTGCACCAAATTGAGAGTCAAGGTGAAGGAACTAGTGGATCAGGCCAAGGAGGCCAAGAGAACATGGCTCAGGTGCTCCCTACATTGATTACATCTTTGAACAATTTGATGACACAATAGCATCAGAGGATTGATGAAGACAAACAATGGCGAGTACGGCAAGAAGAAAGGTGGGCTCAGCAGGATGATCGATGGAATACGGAGACAACTTGAAAATTACAACAAGATGAGAGGTGGATCCAACATGAGCAGAGACAAGCTTATCAACAGCAGCAGTTGGATGCAATGGCTCAGTTCTGGCAGCCATGGGGTTTTACCCCACCACCACCACCTCCACCTCAGTAGCACTGTGAGTAAGCACCAAGGCGTATCACTCTTTTTCCAACAAACTTGGTTTCAACCAAGTTTGGGGGAGGGGGTGGATAGTGTTACGTCTTGGCCGCTTTTATGTTTATCGCTGTTATTTCATTCAGTGTTATTGAGTTCATTGTTGTTCTTGGTTGTGTTTCGTATTTTATGTCTTGTTTGTGTTAATTGGTAAAGGGTCTGTGAGCCCTATTGAGTAGTGTCGGGTCTGTGTGCCCAAATAGCTGATTTGATTGATCCTTCGTATTAGTTAGTGTTATTTTATGTTTTGCATTTTAATTATGTTTTTTGGTTGATTTTAAATTTTGTCGATTAAGAGTCATAATCTTGGTTCTTGATAAGCATAAAAAGGGTATTAGATGAAAATTTGTCAATGATGAAATTTATTTTTAGAAGTAAATGAGGGTAGGACACATAACAGAACATGATAGGCAGTTGGAGACAAAAATTGAGCTTAGACTTGAACAATAATCACAAATTAACCTGTGAGGTTTTGAGCTTTATATGTACTCTTATCTATAGAGTAATTTTATCATTCTTTTGGTGTGAAGTGATTGATCACATAGTATTTAGTCTCTAGAACTTGCCTTGCGTCTTTAGAGGAATATGTCAAGTACATGTTGTGACATAGAAAATGATATTAGGCATTCTTTTGCTAAAAGCCCTATTTTTTAGCCTTTAAAAATAATCTTTTGTACCCAAAAATTTGAAAAAATCCCTAGTCAGCCATTTTGAGCTTTAAAGCCTTGTTTTTCAAAGCCATACATTACAAGCTTATACCTTTCTTTTAGCTTTGGCCCGAGTAATTGGACTAATTGAGTAAGAGGGAGGTGGATTGGAAGGTAGAGGGTAAGAGTATCAAGGTGGAGTGGATATTTGGGATGATGTGGTAAGGAGATTCGGGGAGGCAAAAGAAAAAGAAGAGAAAATTTTCCTCCTAGTTGTATTTTAGTTATAAAAAAGAAAAAAGAAAAAAGAAAAGAAAAACTTGGAAAAGAGAAAGTTGGAGCAGGGATTAATGATGAGAATATACATATGCCTAAGTGTGCTTATGTTGAAAGAAGAACGAGTAGTCCCAAATGTGGTACTCGATCGGGTAGTCCCAAAGTGGTACTCGATCGGGTAGTCCCAAAGTGGTACCTGAGTGAAAGTGGGCATAAATAATCTTGGTTGATGCATAAATACTTTGGTAAGATGAAGAAGCCATATTAATTGGTTTTTCTGAGAATTGAAGATTGAGATTGAGTGCACAAAGTTGAGGGGTAGTCGGGTTAGGAATAGCTTGATTAGTCCAATGCATAGTCACTTATATCTAAATGTATCCCACCTAACCATAAGCCAACATTACAGCCAAAAATAAAGACCTATTGATTCTTTGTCACACATGTCAAGTATGAGGTCTAATTTAGATAATAGGCAAGCATATGGTAGACAATGCATGTGATTCAATGTGAGAGCAAATCCTTTCCATATCATACACTTAAGAGATGAGCGATACACTTATCCGGTGAGGATTGTTGTTTTAAGTTTAATGTCTCGAAAGTAGTTGAAACCCGCCATGTCACTAATGCTCAAATGTTATGTTGTTGGTTTTGAAATGAAAAAAAAAAAAAAAAAAATCTAAGACCAGAAGTGTCATTTAATTGCCCTAAAAATTTTGTGGTCATTGTGTGCTTTGTGTTTATTGTTCGGGACGAACAATGGTTAAGTTTGGGAATTTTGATACATGCTAGTTTTACATGTATTTTAGGTCAATTAAATGTCGTAATTTGCGACATATATTCAAATCCATCTTTTGAGCTAGATGATGTGTTTATGCTTGTTTTAGTGTTATTCAAAGGCCAAAAAGTCCGTTTGGACAATGTTCGGATGAAAAACGAGCAAGAAAAGTCGGAAATAACAAAGAGGAGTTGAAGCATGGTTAGAAGTTTTAACTCGGTCGAGTTGTTTAGCAACTCGGTCGAGTGAGAAATGAAGAGCAAAACGTGAAGTTGGTCAGAGATTCCAACTCGGTCGAGGGGGACTCTGACTCGGTCGAGGCAGCTTTCCGAGTCCAAAACTAATTATGCGCGTTTTATGATTTTAAGCCCATCTTGAGTCCAATTTAGCCTTAACTATATAAGGAGGTTCCCAAACTCAAAAAAGGGTTGGAGATCATTACATGGCATATTGAAGAGGAAAGCAACATCAAAAGATCAAGATCAAGACGACGATTAGGGTGCTTATTCACTTTCTCATTTCTTTATTTCAAATCATGTTTGTCTATGAACATCGGTGTGTTATGAACATGAACATGAGTGAGTAGTTCTTTATTATTCTAGGGTTTTGAAAGTAGGTTTTAATGAATGTTTGATTAATTGAAGTTTTTCTATTCTAGTTAATGATAGTTATTCGTTATCTATGTGTTGTGATATATTTTCATGAATAGTTAACATGATCACTTAACTACTTCTACATAATTCATAAGTTCGCTTTGAAAGGAGGAATTTGTGAATGGAAAGACAATGTATAGCGTATTTATTGAGCGATCTGAAAGGAGGTGAGATAAGTGCGTAGGCATTGGTCTAAGATCGATTGGGAGTTCGTTAGGTCTAGTCGACTTGAAAGGGTGGCTAGGGATAATGAATCTACAAGTTAATTGCTTCGAAAGGAGAGTTAATATATATAAGTGTCGTCTAATAATGATAATTATCATTGCTAGTTTAGAGTAATTCGACTGTCATAGTTAGTTAATTCTGAAATCAGTTCTCTAGAATTTGTCTACCAATCTTAATTATTTGATAAAGTGTTTTATTATTCTTGGACTTGAGTGTTAAGTAATAGTTTAGGAAAATTAGTTTAATAACCAAATCAATCCAATTGAAAGCCTAGTTAGGAGTGTTTTATATTTAGAGTATCAAACTAGTCATTAAGTCAGTCCTTGGGGGATCGACCTTGCTTGTCGTTATATACACTTGCACCCGTACACTTGCGGATCGTTAGGTTATAAAATAGGCGAACAACAACAGTCTGAGAGGTTGCATTATTGGTTGTAGGTTATTTCGATCGAGCAATGGGGGATAGGGACATCATAGTCGAGACCAGGTCTGGACAACCGAAGCATATAAACGAATTACACGCTTCTTACCTTGTATTGCAGTATCCATTGTTGTTTCCTTATGGGGAAGACTGTAACACCACAAAATCAAAAGTAGCTGACATCTTTGTTGGCATTTTAATTATTTAAAGTTTATTTTATTCTGGAAGATATTTAAAGGTAAATTATTTATTTATTCAAATGTTGAGGCTAATGAACTTTCAAGAAACAAAGTGTTTTCACTTAATTTTACAGGATGAGCTATCAAGGGACCGAATCTACTCGTATCACTTGTTTGATATATGAAAGAAAAGTACAAAGATAAGTGTTATTAAAAAGGCATTTTAGCTTCGTTAATATACGAGTAGAATTTACTTTAAGAATTATCGGTAGAATTTTAATACAAATTACTATCAATTATTTATATGAATTTATGTGAATCATTATACATATATAACATAATCAAAATATTTCTACAAACTCTTACCCTAAATGTTTAGTGTAATATCCGGAACATATGGAGGAACAGATGATACGAACTAGCTATCATCCTAATTGTTATATTTTAGCATTAAATAATTACATTAAAATATTAATATTAGGTGAGTACCTATAACTATGTATATATTTAGAATTTGCATAAATATGTATATACATTATGTGTGGGTTTATATATATGTGCGCGAGAATTTCACATAATAATAATAATAATAATAATAATAATAATAATAATAATAATAATAATAATGATGTAAAAGACGTGGCATTCAATATGCCATTACACCTTATATTATGATAAAGTAGTAGTTCATTACAAATCCACCACAAAATGAAACCTTACACTATCAGATTATTTAACTTGTCCCGCATCGGCTCATTAATAAAGTGACGGCCAATGTTTTCTACAAATATAATATATATGGGATTCCTTTAACTAGGACATTCTTAATAATTTATTTTTTAAATGATGTCGGAGGTCAGGTGTATTCAATGAGAGTTGGAGGTTTGACATTTCAAGGAGTCGTTGTTTTAGTGTATTTATTATATTATAAGGTATATCTTCTTTAATAATTTCTTTTCCTATTTTAGTATTTATATAAATTTAGAAATTTAATTATTTTGTATTATTTGATTGATCAAGGGTAATTTTCTTTAGCCTTAGATTTGTGAATATTTCTTATTGATAGTATACATAACTTAGGGGTATTATATGATTAGTCGTTAATCTATCGATTTTGCTACGTGATGCAAAATTGGTACACGCCTGTTTATTAAATGTATTTCATACTGTTAGGCCCCATTTGGATGGAGGAATTTGTGCTATGGATTTATAAATTCATTGTCAAATTCACTCCATGTGTTTGGATAAAATACTAAATGAGTGAATTTGTAAATCCACATTTCATAATATTTTTTTATTTTTATTTTCTTTTATCTCCAATAAAATGCTCCCAATAATTTTTTGGGATATAAAATACATAATATGTATATATGTGTGTATATATATAATTGGAAAAAAATTTGTTCGGTTAATTTAGATGTAGATAAATATTATTTTATTTAATAAAAAATATAAATTGTTAGTTCAAGCTTTAAAGAAAAAAATTGAATTTTACAAATATTGTATCAGTTTTTGCCCAAATAATGGGTTTGAAAATTTTGGATTTAAAAATCCTTTCACAAATCCACCATAAATCCAAACAAGGAATTTCAAGTCCATGGATTTCAAATCTAAGGATTTTGAAATCTATTCATTTTAAATCATTTGGCAAATCAAATCCCTTCATCCAAATGGGACCTTAGATATTTTTATTATTGATTACATATGAGCTTCATACACTACAAGAAATTTGTCAAATAGCGACAATCAATTCTGTCGCTATTCTGTCGTTAAGAGGTGATAGCGACCAATTTGCGATAGAAAAAGTTGGTAGTAATATGACTAGTCGCTATGAATACCGACGGACCTACCAGTCCGTCGGTAAAAATTACTACGGATTCTCGACAGAATGCCGACAGAAATTTCCTGAAAAAAGTTTACTCAATTGCGACGATCTACCGATAGAAATATTGTCGGTACACTAATCCGTCGGCATTTCACGACTACATTCTGTCGCTAATCAGTCGAGAATTACCGACAATATTGTCTGTCGCTAATGTATTATGTCGATAATCTGCCGGGAATTACCGACAATATTGTCTGTCGCTAATTTATTCTGTCGCTAATTTGTCGGGAATTACCGACAATAATGTATGTCGCTAATTTATTCCGTCGCTATCTTGTCGCTAATTATTAAAATATTTAGTCGCTATTCTGTCGCTAATTATTAAAAGTTTTAGTCATTATTTTGTCACTAATTATTGTTGTCGTTATTTGGTCGGCAATTAGCAACATATTTTTGTGAGCTCTGTTATTATTTTCTTTTGTAGGTAATCTGTCGGTAAATATTCAATTTCAAATATTTTATATTATCAGTGTCCTACCTTTTTTATTTATATATAAAATATTCGGCAAAATAATTATAAATCATGCAACACAATCTAAAATAAGTAATTCAACGTCCGAATATGAATTAAAGTCTAAATATCCCCACAAATCAACAATACATGCTTAAAATTCGACCTCAATATAAAAAAAGATGTGCCGAAAATAAGACAAGCACTCCAAATTCAAAACTAAAATAAACTCACATAATAAAGTGCGCAAACATAAGTCAACTCAACACTTCATCATCTCCATCATATGCCTAGGTCTCTATCGTGAATCAATCGCATCAAGAATCGAACCTGCTCATCTGTTTCATTCTGTCGTGCAGAAATTTCATCGAACTTCTTCTGCATCTCAGCACGACCCTCAGGGCCCTCAGCACGACCCTGCTAGTAATATAAAGATACATTAGTTGGTACAATAGAATTAAAATTGAAGAAATTATTTGAACCCAAATACTATTATTTTATTAGATGCAAATCTGCACTGCATGGACAATATATTAGGTCACAGAAAATTATGCTGAAAATATAATAAAATCTCATCAAACCCTTAAAAAAATCTCTATCAAACTAACACACAAAGAAAACTCCTTATTTATCGAATGTGACAACTCTTGAAGTAAATTAATTATCCATAAAAATGCACACTAAAATGTTAATTCAGTTCTTCTTTTGCATTGTAAGCAAATAAGATCACATCTTAGTGAATGAATTGCAAAGCTCGGCAAAATCAGCTATCTTCACAAATCTAGTTTTGTGTAATTACTTGTGAAATAAAAAGTTGCATCATGTCATCAAAGATTCTTCTCACTTTCATTGAATACTATGTAAGCATAACAATTCCAGAATGTTTTTAGAAGATAGAAACTGATAAATCTAAACTGTTTTCCAAGATTCTGATAAATCTAATATAAACCAAAATTGATACTTATCAGATTGTATTTATGATCAAAAGGAGACTTGATCATATAATTCAGTCTCGACTCAATTACATATCTACGCATATATGTGAATGAAAGCTCTCTCAGCAAAAAGGAGACCTGATCATATTTTATTTCAGTTAAACTGCTTATATTATACTACTATATATGTGTGTTGCAGTGCATGTACCTGGATTTTGTGGTTCTTGAGGAGAGGATGATCAAGAGCAGGCTGTCTTCTTTTGCGAACACAATCTATGATATCTCCAATTGGACTCTGCCCCAAAAAATTTAAAAGAAATGCCTCTGACTCCTAGCTAGTCTCAAGCTGCTAGATAAATTCAACGATTTGGTTGTGAAGCATTCTTGATGGTAAGAATGGGAATATCAGAAACTCTGTGAAATCCCTCTCGTTTTTATCCTTCGTCATGTATGAATATGTTGCGTTTATTACCCATGGAGCCAACACCACATACTACAACACAATAAAAAGGCAAATTCAATGGTCTGTAAAGAAATTAAAAACAAATAATAACAAGGAAAATTGTCAAAATTTCTGTTTACAGTTCATACATATACACGCAGTCATATATATTGTATGGCAGATTGAAGAAGGTCAAGAACCAATGCTCTAAGAGTCGCTAGGCACGTGACCGGCAAACTACGGGGTTTAGACGGGATTAAACAGAAACTGATCGGGAAAAAACGTTGATGAATAAGAACAGTTGAATGCGCAAGTTGATGATTTTTAGAATAGAGTCAGAAAACAAATTAATGAAGTAATTGAAAACCAAGCAAGAAGCTAGTCAGAAGACTGTCTGTTGCATCTCAAACTTTGTAATATCATAGCAATTCTCTAACTTTGATAACGATGTGGACATAAATTAATTGTATTTTATAATCTATGTCCCAAATGATGAATGGTTTGACAAAAACACACTCATTTCTCTCATATTATGCAGATAAATATATACCTTGAAGTTGCCAAGGCATGTCCATGCCCAATCAGTGAGAATCCCTGGTTTAGATGCCATTTTTTTCTTCCTTTTGCTTTTCTTAACTTGGGAGAACAGGGAAAGTAGATATATATAATATAATATATTGAATAGAATGTGCAAACTCGGCATTGTCTTAAAAGCTTCTTATTTATTTATCAAGAATGCTTCACAACCAAAATCTTTCCTATTAATTCTCCTCAAAACACATTAGCTCCCTTTTTTGTTTCTTTTTCTCTCTGTCACTCCTAAATTCATTGCTGCAGCTGCCGTTTCCTTTGCTCAAAATATTGCTAAGGACTGGAAAATGAAGACTGTACAAATCCAATGGCCACATATGTACAGTCTTGTTTATCAAAATAGATTAACTTCTTGAGTGTTTATCAAATTCATGTTTTGCGTTTCTGGTTCAGTATCAGTTTTGGCCATTTTATTTTTAATATAACCACAACAGATGTGGCATTTGGATCTGTACAGACTGCTTCTGATGCCTCTGGAGCAGCTTCTTGACCAAAACATAAAAAACACAGGATATGTTCTTTTATACTATCACAGGTGAAATACACCATAAGCAAGGTGCAAAGATAAAATATAGTATGAATTAACTTAACTCCAATATGTAGTCAAGCTGTATCTGCAAATCTTCATTTATATCGATGGACCTTTGTCCTTGGTATTTCTTTTCAGAACATGAATTTGAATAAAAACACACACGCACATATGCAGAAGCACTTTAATTTAGACAAATACTTTACAAGATTTAGACATTTATGAGTATTTCACTCAGTTTATAGTTCAGTAGATCGGCGGTGTAATTCAGCAATGATAATGCAAAAGTAAGCACAAATCATACAAAATGTACCTGAAATAAAAAGTGAGGAATTGCCCTAGCTAGCTAGATCAGACTCTGCTGTTGCCTGCCAAGAAAAGGAAAATGAATATTGGTGCTGCAAGTGAAAATGCTGATTCGCCAAGAACATATATATATAAGCTAAAACATAATTCCAAATAGAAGAAAATACAAGAGTAAGTAGTTGTTCTAGAATCTAAAATATATTAAGCTCGGTACGCACGTATTAGAGATTGTTTTACCATTTCGTAGGACAGTTGCAACATCAGCTTGATACGCACGTAGTTCCTGAACAGCAAGATAAAAAATATAAAACAACTGACATGTGACAACAAGAAAAGGAAACCCAAATATTGAGGAAACATACATAGAGTGAAAATAAGAAAAGTTGAAGAAATGAGGGAGGAAATTAACAAGAAGGCCATAGTGTGTGTGACTGGTGGAACAGGTTATCTTGGATCATGGATGGTCAAATCTCTTCTTCAACTTGGTTATTCTATCAATACCACCACTAGGATTCTTCCAGGTTTCTCTCTCTCACTCTCACTCGCACTCACACACTACATATGGTGTATCATGTTTTAACATAAAAATGATGATTCGATAGAGGGAAAAAAGGACTTAAGCTATTTGCAGAAGTTAGCAGGTGCATCAGAAAGATTACAGATCTTCGAAGCAGATCTGGACAGGCTGGATAGCTTCGGCCCGGCGATAGTAGGGTGCGTGGGAGTGTTTCACACGCGCATCCGCTAGAGTTTAAGGAGAGAGAAACCGAAGAAGTTAAAGAAGGACCCGCCAAATCAACACATTTGATAGAGAGAATGTAAGAGATTAATAGGTGAAGAAGCATGGGTGGTTTAGTTTGTTCAGAATTCAGTAGATCGACTTTTGTTACATCAACTTGTGCAACAGACAACCAAGATCTGCCATTTTTTGCTTCATTTTCTACCCTAATAAGATTAACAATATATCAGTATCATGTATGGAAGGAATCTTACCACAAACCTAGTTGATGCAGCTCATATATTCTAGAAGCATGCATGATACAGGAACAGGACCCAACCCAGAGGTACTTTGGATAAGGAAAGCAGTTGAAGTGGTAATAGATCTACACCAAATCAATTTTCTCCAATGTTGATAAGACATTTTACTTCTAGATTCATCCTAGCTAGAAGCAAAGGAGAAAGATCCATCAGAAGGTAGTTTCTAGATAGGAGAATCATCAGCCAAAGGATAACCCAATACAGTTGAATTTCACCTAAAATATCAAGGCACAAAACTTGTGCCACAACAGATAGATTCTAATAACAGTATTCAGATGAGAATAACCTTTCAAACATGGATAGCAGAAAATTGAATAGCATTAGGTCTTCAGTAGTAAACTCATAATCAATAGATGTTATGGAAATAATTTTTATGACCCTTTCTTTTCACAAGAATGCAATATCCTTTCTCCTTCTTTAAGCCATTTGCAGGCTGATTGTTGCCTTTAGAATGATTCATCTGTAGAAAGATCGAGTGTATATTTAACTTCTTGTTGTTTTAACAATGACAACTTGTCCACAAAAGAATCATTCAAAATAGATATTTTCTAGAGGAATAAGATTCTGCTAAATATTTACTCGGGTAAAAACGTTCCTGTAAATATTTATAATCCATAATCGAAGACAACCTTTAAGCCTATAAAGCTTCTACTAAAGATTGGCTAAGCCATTACAACCACTTGGTTAGCTTGTAACTCAACTTGCTCATGAACTAACTGATTTTCCTACTGCTAACATGAGCCAACTGTCACAACTACTAGTGTTCTGTTTTATGCATAGCAGAGGCTCTAAATCCAATAGATTTGATATATACCTAAGCATATAGCAACAAATGAACATCAACTTGCATGTCATCACATATTGCACAACACTAGGCTGCGAAAGTAACTGATTCAAGAATTATTTGTGTGTCTTAGAGGGTGAGTACCACGAAATAATTTGAAAGAAGGCATAATGCGATAATTATTTCTAAGCTGAAAAAGAATACTACTCACCTAATAATCTGAATTTAGGGATTCATCGAGATAGAATAAGATTAAAATGATTTATCAATGCACTAGGTACTTTGTCTCCCAATCAAGACACACGACAAGCTAATGGTCGAGCATTAGTTTTGGCTCTAGAACCTACTACACGAACACTCTTGGATGATCCAAGAACTCACTTTCAGAAAAATAGAGACAAGAAACAAGAAAACCACATGATTTACGAATTACGAGTCCAGCATAACTCCACATTTGCCCCCCAACAAAATAGAGATATATCAATGTACTAGGTAGTCTGTCTCCCAATCATATAAGCATGTTTCCTTTGGAGAGATGTAAACAATAAACTCAATGTACCATTTTCTGAAATTATATTTTTCTTTTTCGTTTTTTGGTTTCCCCTAAGTCTCTAACCCCAAAAAATGATTAGGATCAAAGAAATCAGTATTTCAAATTCCATAAATACCAAACATCCGCCATGAAAGGCAATAAAGAGAACATTAAAATCAAATTACCTTCAATAGCCCAACCGCATCCACGAGGAGCAACAGAGAGCATGGAAGTGAGCACTGAAGAGGCTGTTGCAGTGTGGTAGGGTAATAACGACACTATGCTAACATTACTCATCTCCACCGGTGACCTAATTTACACAAAAATTAACAATCATGTCCGAAAATTCAACGAAAAAAGATATCATCAAAGGGAAGCTTAATTAGTTACAGCGCGTTTATAGCTGGAAACCTGAAAATGCGAGTGGAGAGTGGTTTCTGAGATGCGATTCGAAATGGACATGGAGCAGCCTTAGGCTTAACGCCGGCTGAGAGTCTCGCGGTGGCGCCACAAGCAGATCTGGTAGCGGAGCGGAGAATTGATCTGATAACGACGGTGGCCATGGCGGATGGAACTCGGAGATTGAAAAAAATGCGTGGATGCTAATGCAAAATAGGGCTTTGTGGCATTTAAGATTTGCCTTCTTTTATTATTATTATTATTTGAAAATGCAGAAATTTATCCGGTTTAAAGTAATCAAACTCTACTTTTACCCTTAAACCTCTTTTTGTTAGCTGCGAAAAAAATCAGTAACTTACGCTATGAATTTTAAATGATGACAAGAAATTTAACTTCGGATTATTTTTAATTACAACAACGATTATATTTTTAAATGCTTAATTGCATCATCACTTTTACTAAATTCGTCCCGAAATTTATATCCATAAAATATTTTACAATTAATCTTTGCCATCTCAATTCATCAAAATACGAGATAGGCCAATAAAGGACATCGAGGAAAGAACAATTTAAAAAAATTAATAATAAATATTTTTTAATAGTAAAATATTAAAAAATATTTGAATCTTGTAAATATGTATTTAAAAAGGTAATGAAAATTAAAAAAGGGTAATGTCAACGGTCGATTAACAATGGTTACCACAACCGTTGTCGTTCATCACACAAAATAATTCTTTTAAATTATCCATTAAAAAATATATTGACAACGCCCTTTTAACAACGGACGTACTGACCGTTGCCTTTAAGTGGAAAGTAAGTTGACATAAGAGATTGTGGTTGTAACTCACAAATTCATGACTTTATATTCTACAACATATATCTTACTAGAAAAGATACAGTTAACTCACTGCATTTGGAAAGAGGAGATATTCAGAAAACAAGCATAATAAGGAATATATTTCATGGAGTGCGAAGAAATTGGGGAAAATAATTTTGTTGAAACATCACCAGATGGAGTGCGCCTTCTTCAGATGGAGGAGAGAGAGAGAACTGCGGAGCTGCGAGCTGGGAGAGAGTTGAGAAGAGCAAATAAATAAATAATAAAATTTCAGGAATTAGTAATCGATCTTATTATTGGAAAATGTTTCAATTCATGGTCTGTCAAGGAGAAAGATCTAGAAAACAGAAAGCATTAGAGAAAGATTACATAATTGGCTAAGACGTTTTAACCCTCCCTTATGCATCTATTTCTTCTATCAGAGAATGTATTGGCTCCGCTTCACTAGCCACATAATCCGACAACCCTTCGGCGGCTTTCTCGCCCAGAGCTTCTGCCGTCGACGGAGAAATCCGACCAAAAACCACGATGGCGACGAGAAAGAGCGTCGTGGAGATGAGAAGAGGCCAAAAGTACTTAAAATGTCGAGAGAACGAGGCGCCAGATAGCAAACAAACAAGATTAAAAGGATGAAAACAGAGACGGAGAGAATTTGGATTTTGAACTTGAGAAGCTTTTCCTGTATTTCCATGGCCGAGATGGGGAGAAGAGAGAGAGTATACATTAATTACATAATTTTGTGTTATTATATTTTGGGTGTGTTTAAAATTAATTTTCTTAATTCATTTTCATTTTATTTTTAATTTAAACTACCGACCAAATTTTGGTCGGTATTTAGCGACTACTACATCCGTCGATATTTTTCACAAAAAAAATTACGACAGAATTATATTGGTCGGTATGATTTTGAAATTAGTCGGCATTTTTAAAATACAAAATTTACCGACTGAATTTTTTCCGTCGGTACATTTCTGTCACGAATTGGTCGGCATGTTTTAAATAAAAAAAAATTACAGACCGACTTATACCCGTCGGTAGAATTCCGTCACTAAATTGGTCGCTATTTTGTCGCATATAAAATTAGTAAAGTGGCCCTTAAATAGTGTCGTTAGTCTGTCGGTAATCCGTCGACGAATTTTATTTTTGAAAGATTTTTTTATTTCTGTCGATATATAGTCGTAATTTTGTCGGTACTTAACGACAAAAAATCTCTGTCGCTAAAATCGGTCGCTATTTTGAGAATTTCTTGTAGTGATATAATTATAAATATTATATAACTAGAGATTATATTATCTAAATGTGTGAATTTTATTAGACTACACTAATCGTTAAAGTTTATGTTCTACATGCGACTTTTGAAAATTATATAAAAATATTTAATTAATATTTTCAAAAACTGATATACTATGTTATAACATATGATGTTAGGAGTCTAGGGTCAAAATTTAATGATGTTTTGTCGGGTTAATGAATTTTAATGAATTTTACAAAATAAGCTGAATTTATACATATAATGGTAGAATTCGCTCCTAGAAAATAATTTTTATAAAATTATTCCTTTTAATTATTGGAAACATGTTTTACTATGTTATGTTATAAAAAGTTGGGACATTATAGCTAAATTTTGAGAGCTTTTTATGCAATAATGATTTATAGTGAATTTTACAAGACGAGCTGGTCACAAGGCCTAAAATTATCAGTTGGATCTCAAAACTTTTTAGAGTTTTAACAAAATATTTTAGTATATTAAAATTATATATATATATTCATGTACAATTATGTAAATTACTATGTGACTAATATATAAATATACATGTGCACTAGTTAAACATATAAAGTAAGATTATAATAGATATAACAAGTTATGACAAAGGAAAGAGTAATAAATAAAGATATAAGAGTAAAGGTCTACAATCGGCAAGTGCAGTACGAGTTGGATCGGACAACCTTGGAGCTTCTCCAAAGTAATTCAATTAAAGAACATCAACATCAGTCAAAGGATGTCTTCATGAAAAGTGGGTAACTATGTAACATTTATACTATTGAATTTGTATTGTAATTTATATGTTTACCTTCGGGCTTATGATTACTCCCAAGTCGTAAGATAGCCTTTTGAGTCGTAAGATTGGCTATTAAGTCGAATGCTTTCGAGTCATAAGATTGGCTCCTAGTCAGACTTTTGAGTCGAAAGATTGGCTCATAAGTCACGTAATATGACTTCCGAGTCGTAAAATTGGCTCATAAGTCAAAGGCTATTGAGGCGTAAGATTGTCTCCTTAGTCAAGGATGTATTTATTATGATGCATATTCATTTAATATAATTGTTTACAGAATTTTTCCACTGGGTTCGCATAACTCATGATGTTATGCTTCAAACATTTTTAGGACCAATAGATGGCAGAGGATCTAGCTAGCGCGGGCTAGTTCCTAATAAGAAGAATAGAGAATAAAATAAATACAAGTGAAGTTAAGTTTCACAGTATAAGTCTTTAGTTTTCATTGATGGAGCTAAAGTTATAAATATTTTAGCTTTTGAGTATTTATAAATTAAAAGTTTATACTTCTAATGATATTATAAAAATATATCATGATTTTGACTTAAAGATATGAGTTTATACGAGTTAGTTTTTATGTAAAGAATAGATTTAATTAATTATCGAGAAATTTTCTAACTCGTATTTTTTTTTAATAAAGGCCTTCCGCTGATAAATATTTTGAAAGTAGAAGTATATTTTAGTTAAAACTCTTCACCTGTTTGCGGGGCTGGGATGTTACAAGGACAGATATAGAGAAGATATCCCTTTTTTCTTAAAGGAGAGCCTCTGTTTCTAGTGGCAGGAAAAGGGTGAGCGAGAGAAAGTATGCAACATATAGGTTACACGAGAGAGGTGGAGAGGTATCGTTGATTCTTTGTAGGTGGAGACTCACGCAGCAATTTACGGTTGATATATACACGTTGATCGAGTTTTTGAGGTTGTGGTTTCTACGAACTCATCAGTCACAACTACGTTGTGAGATATACAATAGGTTGCAAGATGCAATTATTCATGGAGAAACAGGTCCCAATAAAATCGGCCAGAGGACTATATTACCCCCTAACTTTACAGGTGATGCTCGGTATATGATTCAGAATTATCAGGATGCCATGGCAATATGCAAATTGGCAGATTATCCCAACTTTTTCATAAAGTTCACTTGCAATTCGAAGTGACCTGACATTACTCTCTTTCTTGAATCGAGGAATCTTAAATTGGAAGATCGTCCCGATATAGTGGTTCGAGTGTTCAAGATAAAATTTGATCTACCGATAAAGAATATCAAATATAACAAAGTTTTCGACAAAATTATAGTAGGTAACATATTATAATTTTTTTATTCCAATACGTTTAAGTTGATTATGCCATTGAATTCTAATACTCAGAATAATATGTTTTGATTCTAAAGTACAATATTTTTTTCAGTCATCTACACGGTTGAATTTCAGAAGATAGGACTACCCCGTGCTCATATTTTGCTTTTTCTGGCGAACGAAGACAAGTATCCTATTGGGATGGCATTGCTAGAGTTATTTATGCTAAAATCCCAAATGAGGAAGAAGATTTGAAGTACTATGCTATTGTACGAGATTTCATGATCCACGGTCCATGTGGCTCTAAAGCCAAATTCATCGTGCATGGCGAACGACTCCTGCACCAAATATTTTCCGAAGAAATTTGTTGATACAACAAACGTGGACAATGATCGTTACCCTTTGTACAAGAGTCGAGATATAGGAAGAACGGTTCTGAAATGTGGTATTCATCTCGACAACATAATTGCCTTTCCGCATAATCGGTGTCTCTAGCTAACTTAGATATGGAGCACACTTAAATGTTGAATGGTGTAATCAGACTCGATCGATAAAGTATCTATTCAAATATATGAACAAAGGTAATGACGGATAACTGCTAGTTTTACAAGAGTGGAATGCAGATAGTGGTGAAAATAGTGAACGAGATCGATATGTACTATGACTGCCGAAACATCTCTTTGTGTGAAGCTGCATGGAGGATTTTCAGATATGAGATCCAATACAAAGAGCCTCTAGTTGAGAGACTGTCATTCCATATATTGAATCAATAACCTGTAATCTTTCCAGAATCTGGATTGTTGAATTTTGTCATTGTTCGCCCAATTGTTCATGAAAGCATGTTTTTGGGATGGTTAAAGCTAACATAGAATATGAACGTCTTGCAAAGGATCTCATGTATGTTGAATTTCCTCAGAAGTTTGTCTGGAAGCCAAATGAAAAGAAGTGAGAACCCAGGACGATAGTATTTTCACTGGCAAGGCTCTATTATGTACCTCCTAGAACAGACGATGCATACTATGTAGATGTCTTCCAAAAGTGGTAAAGGGTTGCAAATGTCACGTTGATGTTAAGAAGATCCAAAACATTCAGTACGAAACATACCGTGATGCTTGCTATGCATTGAATTTGTTGGAAGACGATAGAGAGTACATAGATGAAATTTTAGAGGCGAGTTATTGGGTATCGGCACGACAAGTGAGAGGTTTGTTTGCGACACTACTTTCATCAGATTGCTTAAGCCGGCAAGAAGTAGTTTGGGAACAGTGTTGGACTTATTTATCAAATCATATTTTGTATCGACATAGATAACTGATGAATAATTAAGGTACTTTTGCTATTACAAAACTTATCTTATTATATGTAGTCTGATATAGAAACTTATATATATATTTAATTAGTATTATTTTTATTATAAAATGCAAGATACAATGTGTTTTCTTTTCTTTTTAATTCCACTTAGTCCTAGAGGAGAAAGAATAGAAAATTTTGTTTTGCTAGAGATGAGAAATTACTAAGAAATCGAGGCAAGAGATTGAGTGACTATCCGTCGATGTCCTTGCCTAATGTAGAGAAATTTTCTACTTAACAAAATAAATTCATTGTAGATGAGTTGCAGTATAATAAGGAGGAATTGCATAAGGAACATGAAGAGATACTCCGTAAGATGAATAGTGACCAACTTCATATCTACATGACAATCATGGATGCAATTGACACTAATAAAAGTTGTATCTTTTTTGTGTATGGCTACGGAGGAACTGGAAAAAGTTTGGTATGAGGACTCTGCCGTAGAGGTGCCCAAACGGTTCCCGGTTCCGGTTCGGAACCGACGGATCCGGAACCGCGGGATAGGGGAACCGGAACCGAACCGTGAGCTACACGGTTCCGGTTCCGGTTAGAACCGTTTTTTTTTTTTTATTATTTTTTATTATGCATAAATTTATCTCTCCAAATTTTAAAAAATAAAACGGAACTTTAATAATATTGAACAATAGGCAAGAAATTTGTATTAATAATAAATACAAATTCGGATTCGATAATAAAATACAATCACATTCAATTCAATGATTCAAATTATAATTTTTTATTACAAGCTAAAATATAAATCTTACAAGACTACAAGTTACAAGGAATGTTGGAAAAGGAAAAGGAAAAAAAAAAATTGGGCTTGAGTTTTATTTTAAGTAAAAAATTAGCAATTAAATTTTAACTTAAAATAAAATTGCCTACGTATCATTCACCGACCGACATTTAGTGAATGAATCAAAGCCCACGTAGTTCTTCTTACCTTGCTTACCTTTCGAAAGTGATCTTGGTTGTGGTCGGTTGAAGCTCAAGCAATGTCTCCTTCCTCGGATGAACCGGTTGAAGTTTCCCACAGGACGTAATCTCCCTCTTCGTCAAAGTCGAAGTCTTCTTCTTGTTGTCTTTTTTCGGCCTTTGTCCAATCTTCTAGCAAACATTGATTTTCAACATTTTCAACAGTCAATCTTGTTCGGCGATCATCCAAAATGTTGCCTCCGGTACTAAAAGTCGACTCCATGGAGACGGTTGATGCCGGTGTGGCAAGAATCTCCTTTGCAATGAGGGAAAGGACCGGAAACGCCTTGGAATTTCTATACCACCACTTCAAAAGAGAGTTGGTGTTACTGAAATCCATTTCTTCGAAGGCTGTGTAGAAATATCGAGCAATCTCGCCAAATGGGTTGCTTGTTGAAGACTCACGTGCCTTTTTTAAGGACCGCTCCGCGTACAAGCGTCGTAATTTTTCCTGGCTAGGGTTAACACAAACACTTTGGGAAGAAGCAGTTGGGTTAGAGGGAACAAAATCACTAGACTCACTAGAGTCATCGCCACCGTATTGAATTCTATATTCTCGAAATGTTGTATAAAAAACCTCTTTAACCTTAGTGACAACAAGTGTGGCATTTGGAGGATCTTCATGATCCGAGAACAATGATTCATAATACATTTTTAAAAGTTCAATTAAACCATCCTCTTTAATTCTAGGATCTAACATTTTAGCAATTAAAAATACGTCCGTGATTTCCATAAAATTTTGACCCATTTTGTTCTCATTTTGGAAATAGGTTCACTTAAAATTGGGTCATTTTCGTAATCAAAAAATGCTAGTGCAATCGCAACACAATGATCAACTACAAGGGGCGAAGTGGGGTAATAGCAACCGGAAAGTTGTTTTGTTGCGTCTTCAATTTTTTTTAAAAGAGTAATCAAGTTCACGCAAGAATCCAAAACTTGTGGAAACAATTGAATATCATTCATTGGGTTTTGCACAAAAAAATCACATAACGCCTCTTTGTATTGATAAGAATCACTCAACATTTTGTAAGTAGAGTTCTAACAGTGGGGGACATCCCAAACAAATTTTTTCGGATGCAATCCGCGGTTTTTGCAAAATTTGGACCATTTTTTTTATCAAAGTTTGGTGCTTCATAATCATTTTTATTCCCATCCAAATAGGATTGATGTGATCACTAAAACATGCTAAACCATCTTGAACACAAAGATTTAGACAATGACATAGGCACCGAACATGAAAAAATCTTCCTCCACAAGTTGGTTGACAATAGTTGATCAAAGTGGGCAAGGATGCCGTATTGGCACTAGCATTATAAAAAGAAATTGAATTTTTTTTGTTTTTGTTGCAAATTATATTCTTGAAGAATCGTCATAATTTTAAGGGCAATGCCTTGTGCGGAATGTGGTGGTGGAAAATCCCTATATGCAATCAAACGTTTTTGCATTGTCCACGAATCATCGATCCCATGCGAAGTAACACCCATATAAGAATTGGTTTGGTAGTTATCGGTCTAAAATGTCCGCACATATTGAAACTTTTTGTTGTAGTGAAGCAAACGTGTTTATCAAAACAAATTTATACTCTTTAACAACTTTTGCAATATCGCGTGTAAGTGTGGTTCGTGCAACTTTTCTAGCCGCCGGGTTAAAAGCTAATTTTTTAAAATCCTCATAAAATTCATTATCGACAAAGTTGAAGGGTTGATGTGTTGCACAAACATATTTTGCCAAGTGGCGCCGGGCGTTTGCTTCACTATAACGAAAGAGATTGGAAGAATCCGTACCTTGCGAGCTACCGGTTGTAGCTCGAATATGGGTTTGTGCCGGATCAATGCCGAGTTTTTCGGGGTGGTTTTTTTTAACATGTTTGTCGTATGAACTGTATCCTCCATCTTTCTTCATTACGTAATCTTTTGAGCAATAGTTGCATTGCAAATGGTACGTTTGGACCATTCCCTTTACTAGGGGAAGTTCGGTCTTATTCATATGCTATTGGAAAAGTGGGCTCTTTGACTCCTTAGTGTCCTTTGTTTTTTTCGGAGCTCGACTACCACTTGGATTTGCGTCCGGTCCTCTACTTTCTTGAGTAGAAATATTCGGAAGGACGTCTTCAAAAGCGACAAAGTGGGCGGCGGCGTTATCTCCTTCAAATTCAAAATAGTAAATTGTAAGTAATCTTTGTCAAAGGAATAATAATTAATTCTTATTAATGGAAAAAAATAAAGAAAAAATGTGGAAGGCTATAAAAAAAAAAAAAACAAAGGACAAACATGGATATAAACAATTACCTAGAGCATTGGCAATGTCGAGATCAATTTCGACGTTGTCCAAATCGATAGGATCCTCCACATCAAGGTTGTGGAGATGTTGAGGTGGTGGTGGTGGTGGTGGGCATGAAGAAGATGATGGCCCTCGTTTGTTGGAGAATCGGCCGGATGATGTTGATGATCCTCGACCACTAGACATATTGATTTTTTTGTGGAGTGGAAGTAGAAGTTGAAATTTAAATATTGGTAGAGAAATAGAAATATAGAATGAACTAGAAAGTAGAAATGTAATTTGAGTATACTCTTTTTTTTTTTTTTTGAACTTGAAAAGAAATACAAATATGATTGAATTGAACAATCAAACTAAAATTGCAATTTTGCACAATAGTATGAGAAGATTAGAGATTATAGAGAGATAGATGAGATTGAGAGGTGTAGAAAAAATGTGGAAGGAGAAGGGGTATCTATAGGTGATTTTGAGGGTAAAAAATTAAAAAAAAAAACAAAAACAAAAAAATTCAAAAACAAAGCCAATTTTGGCCGCCAATTTTAGAGTTCCAACGGTCTTGAGATCGTGGCCGTTGATTTCAAACGGCCACTTGATCTCGATCGTCGAAATGAAAAAAAAAATATTGGAACCGCCAGTTCCAGTTCCGGTTCCGGATCGGAGCGTCTCCCCAACGAACATTTAATTTAGGCCGTTAGATGATCCAACGGCCATTTAAGCTGAAACGTTGATTTCAAATATTTAAAAAAATAAAAAAATAAAAAATAACCGAGAACCGGCGGTTCCTTCTCGGTTCCCTAATAACCAGAACCGTATTCGGTTCGCTATTTTCGGTTCTGGTTCCGAACCGGAACCGTGGACAACGGTTTCGGAATCGTTGACCGCCGGTTTGGTTCCGGTTCGGTTCCCGGTTCCCAGAACCGGATGGGCATGACTACTCTGCCGGCAGCAATTAGGTCAAAAGGGTGTTGCATCAAGTGGCATTACATCTCTGTTACTACTCGGTGGATGAACATGTCATCCTAGATTTAAGACTCCGATCAATCGCAACGATGATTACTTGTGTTCTGTCAAGAAAGGAGCACCTTTACCAGAACTTTTTGTGAATTGCATGCTAATAATATGGGATGAAACACCAATGATGCACAAACATTGCTTTGAGACACTGGATAAGACTCTGAAGGATATAATGGAGTACAATAATACTTTTGGTGGAAAAACAATTATGATGGGAGGTGATTCCCGGAATCTTTTACCTGTTGTGCCTAAAGGTAGGAGACAAGACATCGTTAATGCAAATGTCAACTCATCATATTTGTGGTCAGACTGTAGGATATTGAAATTAACAAAAAACATGAGACTGCAAAATCTTGCTTCGGATGTTGAATGTGATGAATTGAAGAAATTTCCGAGTGGATGCGAGTATATGAGATGATACTCTAGGGGGTCCCAATGATGGTGTTGTAGATATTAAAATCCCATATGACATATTACTGCAGACTTTAGGCGATCCTATTGCAATGATAGTAGAGAGCACTTATCTAGATTCGGCCAGACTGTTGATGACTCATCATACTTAGAGGATAGAGTAATCTTAGCACCAACACTTGATGAAGTGAACTCTGTAAATGAGTATATGGCGTCCATAAATAAGCATGGGGGCAAGATGTAATTGAGTTATGATAGCCAGTGCAAGTCAGATTCGGGGGGTTGACTTATTGCAAAATGTACACGCACCTGAATATTGAATGCAATCAAGTGTTTTGGAGTACCTAATCATCAATTGAATTTGAAAGTGGGTACTCCTCTCATGTTGTTGAGGAACATCGACCACTCGCTTGGTTTGTGTAATGTAACACGGATGACTATTACTAAGATGGTTGATCATGTTCTGCAGGCACGTTTGCTTTCAGGAAGTAATGTGGGTGATACCATTTTAATACCGAGAATGACTCTAACACATTCTGATCCAAGATTGTCATTCAAGTTACAGCGAAGATTTCTTCTTATTGTTTCTTATGCAATGCAATAAACAAGAGCCAGAGTCAGTCACTCTCGCACATTGAACTCTTTTTTTGGAAACCGATTCTCAGCTATGGCCAACTATACATTGCACTGTCTAGAGTGATCAATCGCAGATGATTGAAATTTTTAAGTTATTATGGAGATGGTATGTATATAGTAGTAAAACTACGAATGTTGTGTACAAGGAGATATTTCAAAATTTGTGAATTTATTTTATTTGTCCCTATAATTCTTTAACAAATCTTTAATTTAAACCTTCTATTAACTCCATTCATTCTGCACTTGCTGAAATCACATTGCAAAAAGAAAACAATTTTTTTGTTTATCAAATTTTGACATTTTCTATTTTTGTTATATATTATCAAATAAAAATGCATTTTTAATATAAATGCATTTTTAATAAAAATGTAATGTTAATATTGATTTACTCCTAAAAATGCACGGGTGCATTTATCTAGTCCTTATATGTCATTACTAATCTTCTTATATATAAAAACAAAACCGTCTCAATATAGAAACCTTAAAAATTTCCCGTCCAAATCCCAACCTCATTTAAGGAAACTTTGGTAACGCATTAATTGGAATAAGTCAGCCGTATATTTTCCTAAAATATAATAAGTCATCATTATCTTTGTTGAATATTAACTCCCCCACATTTAGCATAATCTGTCCACATCTATAAAATGATACACTCTCTCAGCCTTTCAAAATTGATGCAAAATCATATCTCCCATAATGCTTTCCTCACAATTAACGTTAATTCAATCCGACAATTAGGCTCGATAAATCTTGTCAATTTTGAATTCTGTTAATAATTTTATAGGTAAGTTTATGATTATAATTGATTGATTAATGGATGTGCCAAAATCGTGTATATTGCAAGATATGGTAAAAACTATTGGTTACTCTATTGAGATCAATAATTATTATACAAATCAAAATTGCATCATCAAATAGCGAAAATTACATATTTTCTCAAAATAACTCTGCTTATTATCATAATCTATGCCCGCACACTATATATATTTGCAGCATGCACGTCATCTATTGTCCTAACACACTTTTATGCTACAACATAAATATTTTAGTTGCGTGCTTATTCTGATATTATTGTTCATGGTCCCAATGTATTTATTCGTTAGAGCTTTTAACCCTTAAAAAACACATCGGGCGTTGAAATTGTGACTAGTTCGAACGTATGACGTTCCGACCTATGAATAACATAACCAAATAATCAACACCGGAGTGCGTCATATTATGATGCGTAATTTAGACAGTGGTTCATTTTTTTTTACTATTTTATGCATCTTTTTTACACTTATGTCTAAGTAATTCTTTCAATTGAGATTTCATTATAACTCAGTTGGCAGAGTACTTTGAACCCCTCCCTAATCAGGAATGTACTAAAAAAATAGTATTTCTTTTAATTATGTATCAAATTTTCGTCTTACATGTTATGTTGGAATTTATACATTTATGTTGGAATTTTAAAATACTCATGATCGTCAATCGTTATATTTAAAACATTTAATCATGCATCGCAGGGGTGTATTACTGGTCTACTTGCCAAATTAAAATACATTCAACATCATTGTATAATATTATAATACTAGTATCGTACCCGTGCGATGCACGTGAAGATTTTTCACACATTAAAATTTATTTTAATTACAATACGAATATTTTTTTATCGTGGATAAGTACGGCGTGGATGTTGAAATATATCACTACAAGAAAAATAATGGACTGCGACGGAAATTTCCGTCACTAAACTGAAAAATTCCGTCACAATGAATGAGTAGTGACGGATTAGTGACGGAAATGTTTTGTTACAAAAACCTTTGTCACTAAACCGATAATGACGGATTTTTCATTCCGTCACTAGTTTAGTGACGGAAATTCTGTCACAATTCTAAAAGAATCCGTCATAAAATTATGACGGAATATTTCCGTCACTAAATGACAACGACTAAAATTCCGTCACTACAGGATTAATGACGGAATATTTTCGTCACAAATTAATGACGGAATATTTCTGTCACTATCTTGCCTATATTAGTAATGGAATTATTCCGTTACAAAAAAAAAAAAAAAAAATCCGTCTTTATCACTATACTATCTAATTTTCTTTCTATAATTCTCTTTATATTATAGAAACAATCCAATTAAACACACACACGTCTTCTACCAAAATTATTATTGTCATTTGATTGATAAACACACATAATAGTATATATGCCCTCAACCTAGTAATTGAGATTTAAAATTATAGTAGGAATAACATACTCCCCATATTTGTATTTAATCTATTTTACTTATATAGTCTAGGGATATATAATAATGTGAAGACTCCAACTCCAATTCCTCCCCTTTTCTTTTGGTTTTCTCAGATCCAAGAAATAATAAAGGACATGTCTTTGCCAGATGCATATTTAAACAAGACATTGAAAAAACATAAAAAAAATTGAAACGTTGATTGCAAAAAAGTAGCATAAACCAAACTCCTTCTATACAGCTCTCTCAATAACTGTCCCTTTGGACCAAACTCTCCAATTACATTTAAAATTCTTCACTCAAACAAGCAATTCACAAAAAGATTCCACCCAAATAATAATAATAAATTATAATAACAATATATATTACAACACAAAAATCCTAGATATACCTTCTCCTTCTTTCAAATTCTTCCCAGCCCAAGAAAAGCAGTTTACTACTTCGAATCTGAATCTGCAACAACGGAGATATTGAAGCTTTTTGGTTAATTATGGATTCCCACGTCCCACAATGCATATGCTGCTGCAACTGAATTTCAATATTATTTTGAAATTCGAATAATTCATCATAATTTAATTACCTGAGATTTTGCATCCATTCTTTTCTAATTTCTCCACATTCCTAGACAAAGGAAAGAATCCTCTTTATAGTTTTCTCCATCAATCAGGATTTAACACTTGCTTTAGAAGGGATAGTTAAACTGACACAGGACCCCTTTCCTTGGTACTTCCCCATACATAATTGATGGTTGATCATGGGTGAGATTTGATGTTCAAAGCACGATGTTTTTCAGGCTTGTAGCTTCATAATCCTCTCTAAGTCCTGTGCTGATATTACTTTTAATGTCTTCTCTACAGATTAGCAAAATTCAGCAGGAATATGCTAATAAAGAAACGAGCCTTATCTCTAAGCACACTGAAGAACTAAGACACACTGAACTTCATGCTGAAACTGAATTAAGAGAGGTATATTATTGGCCAGAATATGTTAATTTGCCGTGATTAAGAGGAAAGATGATAATATGAATCTAAGTTTTAACAATATATGTCCTGCAGAAAACAAAGTTGCTTAGGCCTGAGCATGAGGCTCAGATAAGGGCTTTAAGATGTGAGCATGAAGATGAGTGCAGAAGACTGCAGGAGGAGTTAGATGTACAAAAGGCAAAGGTATTTTTCGCTATCAATATTCTATTTCCAAAAAAAAAAAAAGGACGATTTGTGCTAAAGATCAAAATTAACAGATAATAGCTATCAAAAAGCACTTTCAGAAGAGTACATAGCTTACTAGGTAAGAATCGCTGAGGAACGTAGTTTCCGGCGAAGATATCTTTTCTACGAATCTGCAATTGTAGTTGTCGTTGAAGATTTTGAGCGAGACTACATCAGAAAGGAAGCAAAGATGAATGTTGAGGCGGTGGAGGCGGCTGCGGCTGTATACGTCGGAATATGGAGGCCGTCGGAATTAGGGTGGAGAGGAAGATGAACAGTGTATTGAAAAGTTACTCTGAGTTAATTTTGATTGAACCCTAGGTAAGTAGAAATTCTGAAAGCCAAATAACTAAATAAGTAAAAGCTAAATGCAAGTACTCACTATAACAAGAACTGGCCTGGTGGTAAGTAACTTGATTTAATTCCCCCACCTCCAGGTTCGAGTCTCTACTCGCACATTTTTTTTAAGCGCAAGCGCGAGTTCCGTCATTACCAACACATTTTTTTAAGCGCGAGTTTTCAAGTATAATGACGGAATCTTTCCGTCATTACCAACCAAAATGATGTTGTTTCGAGCATAGTAACAAAATATGGATACGGGTATTATTTAGCATCACTAATAATTCGTGATACGAATTTTATTTGGGAAATAAAATGAAAAATTTTCGCCTCATCAATCGGGTTTAAATATGTTAATTTTTTTTAGTTACTTATTTTTTCTAATTAAATTTATGTTTATTCGTTTCATATGGATACAGGTATTATTTAGCATCACTAATAATTCGTGATACGAATTTTATTCGGGAAATAAAATGGAAAATTTTCACCTCATCAATCGGGTTTAAATACGTTAATTTTTTTTAGTTACTTATTTTTTCTAATTAAATTTATGTTTATTTGTTTCAAATAGACTAAACCAATTTACAGCGTGAAATGTCGCGATATTAACGGAAATATCACTTTCAATATATAACTCGCGATTTATTCTCGAAATTTATGACTATAGTTTCGGGTCATTAAGTAAACGTCATTTACATGGGCATTAAGTAATGACGGAATATTTTCCATCACTACATAGCAATGGTTAAAATTCCGTCACTAATCCGTCAATACAAGATTAATGACGGAATTTTTTCCGTCACTACATAGCAACGGAAAAAAATTCCGTCACTAATCCGCCAATACAAGATTAATGACGAAATTTTTTCCGTCACTACATAGCAGCAACTAAAATTCCGTCACTAATCCGTCAAGATAAGATTAATGACGGAATATTTCCGTCACTACATAGCAACGACTAAAATTCCGTCAATACAAGATTAATGACGGAATATTTTCCCTCACTACATAGCAATGGCTAAAATTCCGTCATTAATCCGTCGATATAAGATTAGTGACGGAATATTTCCGTCACAACCTTAAAATATTTTATTCGCACATTTTTAGCGCCCTTCGTAACTACGGTTTAATGACGGATTTTTTTTCCGTCTCTAAATTCCGCCATAATTGCGTCACTAAGTCGTTGCTAATACTCAAACAGTCCGTAATTAGATTGTGACGGAAATTGTCCGTCACTAAAATCAGTCACTATTAGTGATATTTCTTGTAGTGTATAATCCGATGACATAAAAAATGTTATCTTTATTGACGTAAAATAAGCTATGATGATTCGAAAAGTATCAAGATAATACAAATAAATCAACTGTCTATATTAACATGTAATATTTGACAACATAATTTTACAAATTTTGAAAAACTTCCTTAGACAACATTCATAGTAGTCCTTCTTTTCGGATCTTCCTCATCGCATATTAAAATCTTCAAGTTCTTTCATTTCGTGACTCGGAAAACTATTATGTTATTCATTCTTGATGCTTGTAACTACTTGTTTATTTGAATATATTAGTGCGTAGAAATTATATACGTAATGAAATATAGAACACAACTTGACTTAGAAATCTAAATCAAAATATATGTTGTAAAGATTACTTATTATCTATGGTGGGTGGTTGGATATTAAAAAAAAAGTATCTAAAAAATAAAACAAAAAATGAACTTTTTGAATCTCGAATCAAATATGTTCGAATACTTTTCACAAATCAGATCAGAACCACCTTTTAAATTCAATTAATATTCAGCAGAATGTTGTACATCCGAAAGTACACGTCCAAAGATTTATACATCCTGTGAATAGTATAAATGGATGTTTGAGGGATGAAGTATGGTAGGATGTGGACTATAACGGTTAAATCAATAGGTTTAGTCGTAGGCAGTTTGTATATTTTAATAGAAAAAGTGATTTAGATGATTATTGGTTGATTGAGCAATTATTAAAAAAAATTGTTGAAATTGTAAAGTAAATATATGCATTATTTAGTTGTGGTGTAAGATGATTATTTTGCACGGAGATTTTCAGAAAATATAAAAAGAATATTTTATTTTCAGATACAAAAATTAGAATTGAGGGGATCAAAACAAATATTTTGCCAACGATGATAGCACCACAGTAAATTATACAATCTGTCTCTTACCTATTTTTATGTAGCCATTTCAATTTCATCATTTTTATTATTGAGAAGATTAAAAAAATTGAGGAGAAATACACAATCATCCCAAAAAAATAAATAAAAACAAAAAATAATTACAAAATGGAAAAGAGAAAAATAAAGGGGCAAACTCTGTTAATCATCCACTATGTTAATCATCCACAATTAATCTCTATTCAGCAGAAAGGAACTCCATGATCTCTACAGGAACGAAGAACAGACTGAACGCTAAAAACATGATCAACTCGAGAGAGGGTTTGACTGGTAAGAGGAAGCACATAGAGAGGAGACGAATGATTATTAAATATTTTAGATAGTTCGGAACATGTTTTATATATGTTACAAAAAAATAGGCCTATCAATCACATATATTAGTGCGAAAAAGAGAGAAAATTTATATTAGCTAATACAGACATTTTCATTCGAAAAATAAATAAAAATTTATTTTAATCTTCATGTTTTTTAAACAAACGCTACAATTATAAAATTCTCAAGATTTATTACTCATAACAAAGTTCCCTAAAATAATGGCACATTTACATATCAATTCATCTCCCCTCAAGAGAGGGAGAGAGATCAGATTCATTCATTTGCACATTATAAATGTCTACAATTATGTTGGAATTCATAAAATCTTGCCAAAATCACAACTAATTTTATCTAAATTCATAAATGGACAAAAAAATTCTAACAAAATTTACAAGGTTGTGGATATATATTCACAAAAGAAATTTCTTTGACTAAAATGACAAAAACTTGAATTGGTTTAATGTTTATTATGGATGCTTTAGAAAAAGTTGCTACCAGCCTGCAATTAAATACTTGGAGCCGCCATAGAATATGATCACCTAAAATATCAGGTAAAATTGTAAGAAATGAATCAACAATCTACACCAGTTAATTTCTTAAACATAAAATCACCAGCTTTTTTCTCATCATAATAACAATACAATCTGAAGTTCCTTTATCCATCCCATTTAAAGAAACAAAAGTGAATTATGGTTCCCACGTGTAGTATAAAATTCTACCTTATTAAAATTAGTATTGCATCACTCTTCTACAACCATCCTTTTGCAGATTGAAATCCATAGCTCACGACATTATCCCAAATGGATAATTATAGAGATGTAAACAAATCAAATACTTTTGATTCAGTTCGTCATTCGAATTCGATTAAGATGAATCGGATCCAAAAATTCAAATTTGAATTCGAATACGATTAATTATGAGATTTGAATAATATTCAAATTCAAATATAGTTATATTCGATTCTAATAATTCGAATATTTAGGTCGGTTATAGATAATATATTTTAAAAAATTAAATCATACATATAAAGCTAAATATATGTATATATAATATGTTTATATAGCTATATATTTTAATAAATTTACATATAATATACATTATTTAAATTCGAAAATGAAAAAAATTAAAAATATAATAATATTTTAATATTTAAAAAATAAAAAATAACTAAACCTAAAAATAAAAAAGAAACTTTTCAAATCTCGAATCGAATCGAATAGTTCGAATATTTCTCACAAATCAAATTCGTGTTCAAATAATAACGCACACATCAAAGTTGTTCAAGCTGTTATTCTTGCACCAATCTTCACGTAAAAGCATCAAAATAGAAAAGCATAAACACAAACTCTATCCACAATTAAAACATGTCACGTATAGAACATAAGTTTTTGCACGAATAATAATTTACATACAAACAAATGTATTAGAGGAATAAGTGCAAAAGAAATCACAGATAGAAGTACTTGGGGAAGACTCTCTTCAAGAGCTTTCTTTCATAACCGTGCATCGCATGAGAGATTTACTAGTTACTAATATAATAATACAACAATTTAGAAATAGCAAAAACTATTGTTTTCCAAAATTACAAGTAATATTTTTATTTTCTTTATATATAAAAAATAGTTAGGAGATGGGGAAATAGTGGATTAACAACATCAACCCACATTTATTTGTTTGTTGGTTGATAATTGAGCTTAAGTTTATATATCTATCATGAGTTGAACTACTTGTATTGGCTTTGAGTTGTAAATAAAATAAGTTAAATAAATGAAATAAATATTCTTAAATAATTTAAATTTAATATTTTTTAAATAAATTATTTATTTTATTTTATTTTATTTCATTTATAATCTTTCATATAAATAAATATATTTCAAATCATGCATTACTTGCAACCCAACTGATTTTATTTATGAAATGTGATTATCATGATGGGGAATTCCAGTTAAGACTTAAGAGGCCGCCCGTCAAGATCCCGTGATAGTAGAAAATATTTTTGTAATTGTTGATACAACATCTTCTACATTAATTTCTTTACAATAGTTCATATAATTTTGTCACATAATATAATTAGTGGTAATGAATTAATGATATCATTATATACATGTATCATGTATAATTCAGTCGTTATAGACTATGTACAAGTACGAAGCATAGGATAAGCCAAATTAGAATACACTTCCAAATCTCTACAAACATGTGCCTGACAGCCAAAGGCCCCAAAGTCTAAATGTAGAACACACTAAAAAAAACACATATAAACTTAGTCAGTTCAGCAGGAGCTCACCTACCGGCCAAACATCAATATATCCATCAGTTGATGTGTTAATATCTCATAAAATTGAGTTAAATAGGTGGATATATCAACTTGATCAAAGTCCAATTCGAAACCAACAAGAAGAATAACTGCTAAACTCATCGGTAAAACACTATACAGGTTTCCCGTTTCTTCACGAAGATGAAAATAGTACACATCTTACATGGCAAGACTAACAAGCAACAACATACCATTCGAAAGGAATAATAAGAAACAAGCTAACATTCAGCACATATATGTGTGCGGGTGCTGTGTGCGTGCAGAAACAGCAGTAGCCAAACACCCTCTTAGTATCAAGTATCTCAAATGCAAGGTTACATGACATTTTTCGAACCAATAATCTTTCTGTTAAGGGGGATCAGCACTGGGTTCCATGTTCATGCATCAACTATACCGTTTAACTTAAGAAACGTACAACAAACACAACCATCGTTCATTTTGTACATAACCCGCATAAATATATATCAGCTCCTGTACATGTAGCTGTAAACGCTATGCTCACTAAAATCTATATAAGATTACTATAGAATAAGGAAACAAGAAATTAGTCAAAAATATTCAACACTTGTATTCTTTTGATAAGAATATTGTAACACTCGTATTCACAACAGAAACAAGAGAACCCAAAAATTTCTTTCTCACAAGTGACACTTCAGAGAGGTAATCAAATTGTGCTGTAATAAAACTCAGCCACTCAATACTGCTCTCAAGGTTGTTAACTGAAACCTGATTTGAGCATGGTTCAAATAATATATTGAAAATATATGAAATATTTATTTATAGTTAACAAAATTTAAAGCATGGTTAAAGCTCCATATAAACAAGTGTAAATAGGTAAGCAGCTCAAAAGTTAAAGGACCAATTATAAATTTTGTTATTGATGAAACAACCTCAAACATAGTTTTGCATAATATAGACACATTACACACACATATACGAACACTTAAAATTTATAAGTCACATTCAAAGTACACACACTAACACATGCTACACACACTATACAAACACCACAAACAATACAATTACTTCATACACTAATCAAAATGTGTGCGATGGTGGATTGTTCAAATTGGTACATCAAATCCTTAGCTATATCCCTTTATGTTATTGCAAGCTTATAAGATTCATTATCCAAACACTATGGACGTGTTTGTGTTGGGTTGCCCTCAATCCATTGAGGGGATCTAATCTCAATAAAGCACATTCATATACTTTCTCATCCAACAATAACTCATCACTCTTCAACCTTAAGCAAACACACCCTATAGTAACTTATAAGCTCCTGCGTAATTACACCTTATAAGCTCTTCAAACAACTTATAAAATGTTGAAACTTATAATTTTTTAAATAAGCTTAGTCGAATACCCTCCTAGTCTACAAAATGAATAAATCTAACTCACTAGATCAACCAAATGCATATGCTTATTCTATTCATTTATTGTACGGCATCTTAATTCACCCTAGAGTTTTCATATACATTAATACATGCTTCACTCATTGTGGATAAAACATCATAACAATGGATGATAACAAGCCTCTGAAACCAAAAGCAAAGACCTATATTTCTCCATGATCACTTCATGTAAGATTGAAAAGGAACATAAATTTTCAGTCAGTAAACATCACTAATTTCATTCAAATAAGGGCAGATAAACTTCTCAAAAAACTTAAAATCAGTCAATGTGCATATCCTAGAAAGAGAAGGCCACTCTTCAATCAAATTTCTACTCTCCAAAATCCCCAAAATTCGCAGGCGCGGGACGTACCTCTTCTCGATACTGGATGCCAACGCCATGGGATAACTCACAATACTCCCCAAATCAAACTTCCCTGTATTAAGCAGAAGCTCTTTAACCTTCTTCATCTTCTCCACCGATATAGAAAGCACTTGGGGCCCGTTGCTGATCATCGTTCTAACATCCCTATCAGAAAACCCCAAATCAAGAAACGCTTGCAGCTTCAACTCCAGCACCTCACTCCTCAAACCAGCAATGGTTATAATGCCATAAATGTAGCTCTTCGAACTAGCATCGATCCCCATTTCCTTCGCCTTGTCAGCGGATCTTCTCACGAGCTCCGGTTTCATCAAGAACGAAGCAGGGGTGCTACTAAGGACTATCCGAATACGGTGCATTGGAATCCCACAGCTCTTCAAGAACTCAACATTGGGAACCAAACTGTTTCCAAGAGTTGCTGTTAGTAGCCGCGGGGCGCGGCGTATGACCCGACCCACTTCATTTCCAGATCCCATCAAGCCCTTTAATAAAGATGTTGAGGGGACAATTTTGCTGTTCAAGCTCACGCGTAAAATTGCGGGATTAATTGAGATTATCTTGCAAATGTCATCAGGGGAAAAGCCCACGTCTTGAAAAAACTTGAATTTGGGTTTAATGCAGCCCTCGAGATTAGCCGCGATAAATCGAGGCCTGTATTTCAGGATTCTCGCTATCTGGGGATTCGAAAAGCCACATTCTTCGAAGAATGAGAGCACGGAGCTGGCGTTTTCGGGGTTTTTGAGTTTACTCAACTCAGAGGCGACTCGTGAGGCTAACTCAGGAGGGAATTCGTGTTTGTGTACCAATAAATCAAGACCGGCGAGTGGGGTGCCTGTTGAAGTGGAGAAGAAATGGCGAGGGAAGAGAGAAACAGGGGCTCTGAGGCAGGCAGGTGAAGTGTGCTTCGAAATTGAAAAGATGAGATTTCTGCGTAGGAATGCAATCATCTTTTTTAACAGAAAATATCAATGTCAATTTTAGGCGTCTAAATCATTAGGGTTTACAGAGGGGGGAATCACTTGCCTGAAAAAACCAAAGCTAGGGTTCAGGCGAAAACTCCCACTTTTACATCAGTAAAATAAAATTAGATGTGAGAATTCTCAAATTTTAGATCTCTTCCACCTCTTCTCCATCCGTCACTAATTAGAGGATAAAAGAATACTTCTAATTTGTTATAATTTTTTTGTCTTAATATTATTTTTATTTTCTTTGTCCTCGAGTTTGCCTTCTGTGAGAGTTTTTAGTGCTTGTGTAACTTTTAATGCATTGTATTGTATGACCTTCAAGTTTCTTTTTCGATGAATATTTTTGTCTTCCACATTGTGCGGCCCCAATTTTCATTTTTCCTTGGATCATTCGAGTTTCTTTTATTTGTATTTGAGTCTCGCTATTTACTTTATTAGTCGGAAGTTTAGGCAATGTTTGGTTGGGGTTGGGGTGGCTGGGCTGGAGAAAGTGGTTGGAGTTAGTGGCTGGGGGTGTTAGAGAATGATGTTTGATTGGGTGGCTGGGGTTGTGGTTGAAGTGTGAAATTTAATTATTAATTGTAAAATGTGATGTGATATGGATAAGAGGTAATTATTAATGATTGGGAGAATGATTAAAGTAGTGTTTGAATTTGTGATTGATGTCCCTCCATCAAACCCTAATACCCCGACTTGGCCAAACCAGCTTAAAGAAACATGAAGTTAGGTTGGCCAAACTAATGAGAGGTTGGACCAACAAACCCTTAGTTTATTGACAGTTTGCAGGAGAGGTCTGATTCAAAATTCGACTCATTTAATGATTCATTTGAATTTTGATTTGTTGGTCATAGGGTGATAGTTTCACTTGCACTTAAGTGGAATTTTTTGTCTTTATATAAACTGTCAACAGTGTATTTTTTTCTTTGTCCATCTCATTCCCTCAGGGGATAATTGGACTGGGATGTAGTGGCATGTACCACGTTCGATGAAGCACATCCATGGATGGGACATCCAAAAAAGTATTTTAGTTTAAGGGTATAGTAGGGTAGGATGTGTATTGGAAATTGTAAAAGGTGTTGGGATTTGTGCCTTGAATCTTGTTTGGTTTGAATCGACGTTCACATCGAGGTGGAGGCTTGGTTTCGGACGTCATTGGAATTGGGCGCGTCGGAGGATACGGCCGCGACGGAAGGTCGCGGCCGCGGTGAGATGTGCAGAAGATGGGCCTCGGCCGAGGCGAGATAGACTCGGCCGAGTCTAGTTAGGCAAAGAGATTGCCTCGACCGAGGCGAGATGGGCCGCGGCCGAGGCAGGCTTGGCGGCGCAGAAGATGGGCCAGCGCGAGCTTGGGCCCAATTGGATTCCTTCTTTGTCTAGGATTAGGTTTTGGGGCTTATAAATAGGCCTATTGTCTTTGGAATTTGTATTGGTCAGTCAATTGGTTGAATTGGTCAATTGATTGAATAGATTGATTGATCAGTCGTTGAATTTGATATGTTAGACAAGAGAGAGGTTGTCTAATTTGATTTGGGACTCTATTTTCGGGTTTAGAGTCGTTTGGTCATAGAGTGTGGAGAGTTTGGTTTTGGTCGAGTATCAATTGATTGATACTCGAGTTTGTCTCCGTTTGTTAGGATGAAGAGTTGGATAGTTGACCTAGGGTCAAGTTTGTCTTTGTCCTATGTTGTAAGCACTCTTTTGATATTGATTGGTTCCTCTCGTTTGGCCGTGGACGTAGCTAACAAGTTGTTAGCGAATCACGTTAAATTTGGTGTCTTCGTTTTGACTTTGTCGATGGTTCTCGTTTATCGTTTATTATTATTGTATTGTTCGTTAATTTCCCAACAAAAGGTGTATTGGAAATTGTAAAAGTTGTGTTGGAAATTGTAATAGGTGAGGTAGGTAATAGGGTGCGGATGTGGAGGGATGGGCCATCCAGTGTAAAATGAAATACGTTGAGGATGTCTCATGCCACATTCAGATGGGGACATCCTAGTCCAATTATCCCCTCAGAATTAAATTAAAATTACTTTTTTTCTAGTTAGGCTAGCTAGATTCTTTGTACTTGCAAATTTTATAATATTTTTAGTTCAAATATAGGGTGATTCTATGATACCACAGTGGTACCGGTACCACTGTGAGATAAAAATAACATTATTATTGATTTAGTGGGTCCCTCATATTTAAATAAATATTGATTCTTCTCTTAGTGGTACCGGTACCACAGTGGTACCGAAGTAAGACTCATATAGGGTGCTTAAAATAAATAAGATGTGAGGAGATTATGCGGCTTTTACATGGGACAGTTCCAAAGTGATAGGAATTAATTTGGTGGAAAACAAAATCTATAAGACAAAAGCTATACAGAAAATGCACACACATACCGCTTAAAAAGTATAATTACAAATTCAATTCTGTGAATGATAATGTCTTACTAATCAATAAATTATGACAAAAGAAATGTCACAACACCAAAGGTATGTGTGCTTATGGATGGATGAGACGTGGGTAAATTTGAATGTAAAAATTTTAATTGTATAAATTTAAAACTTAATATTATTTGAGATTTAATATAATCAAATTTAGAAGATATTGTCAAACAACTCTTAATAAAAACCCGAGCCAAATCCGTATAAAGAAAACAGCCCAACTGAATTAATTTCCTGAGAATAAGCATTTAAAAGTAACGACAACTTACCGTTCCTTTATCCATTTTGAGAAAAGAGACATTAGAGCCTGTGGATGGAATAAACAAAATTAGAGATAAATTTAGTTAGATTTAACAGAAAAGAAAAAAAAGTTACAATTTGTTCATATTTTGATGAAACAATCTTATTTTGAAAATTTTATTTGCAGGTATATTAATTCATATTATCATTTGGGCGTATAGTTATTATGTAAAAGTTTCTCAGAACTTATTATCCGGCTAATGTATTGAAAAGATTTAGGGAGTGTTTGACTAAGTTTATTTCAAACATCTTATAAACTTCAACATCTTATAAGTTGTTTAAAAAGCTTAGAAGATGTATAATTTCTTAAAAGCTTAAAAGTTAATAAAGTGTTTGAATAAAAGAGCTTATAAGCATGAAATTGAAAAAAATGATTTAGCTATGAAATGTGTGTAGTGTTTGTAGTGAGTGAAATGTGTGAAAATATGAAGTGTGTGATGTGTGTGAAATGTTTGTAGTGTGTGAAGCGTGTGTAGTGTGAAGTGTGTGAAATGTGTGTAGTTTGTAGTGTGTGAAATATGTGTAGTGTGTGAAATGTGTGTAGTGTGTGTATAATGTGCATAAAGCGTGTGTGAAGTGTGTGTAGCGTGTACTGTGTGTAGTGTGTAAAGTGTGTGAAGTGTATGTTATGTCTGAAATTTGTGTAGTGTGTGTGTGAAATGTGTGTAGTGTGTATACTGTGCAAAATGTGTTTAATGTGTAAAGTGTGTGAAGTGTATGAAGTGTGTGAAGTGTGTGAAGTGTGTGAAATAAGTGTGGTGTGTGAAGTGTGTGAAATAAGTGTGGTGTGTGAAGTGTGTGAAGTGTTTATAGTGTGTAAAGTGTATGAAATGTGTGTAGTGTGTGATGTGTGAGAAGTGTGTGTGGTGTGTGTGGTGTGTGTAGTGTGTGAAGTGTATGAAATGTGTGTAGTGTGTGAAATGTGTGTAGTGTTGTAGTGTGTGAAATGTGTGAAGTGTGTGTATAGTGTGTGAAGTGTGCGTAGTGTGTGTAGAGTGTGAAGTGTGTGAACTATGTGTAGTGTGTGAAGTGTGTGAAATGTGTGAAGTGTGTGTAGGTGTAAAATATGTGTGAAGTGTGTGAAATGTGTATATAGTGTGTGAAATGTGTGTATAGTGTGTGAAATGTGTGTATAGTGTGTGAAATGTGTGTAGTGTGTGTGAAGTGTGTGAAATGTGTGTAGTGTGTGTAAAGTGTGTGAAGTGTGTGTAAGTGTAACATATGTGTGAAGTGTGTGAAATGTGTATATAGTGTGTGAAATGTGTGTATAGTGTGTGAAGTGTGTGAAATGTGTGTGGTGTGTGAAGTGTATAAAGTGTGTGATGTTTGTGAAGTGTGTGAAAGTGTGAAGTATATGAAATGTGTAAAGTGTGTGTGAAGTGTGTGAAATGTGTGCAGTGTGTGTAAAGTGTGTGAAGTGTGTGTAAGTGTAACATATGTGTGAAGTGTGTGAAATGTGTATATAGTGTGTGAAATGTGTGTATAGTGTGTGAAGTGTGTGAAATGTGTGTGGTGTGTGAAGTGTATAAAGTGTGTGATGTTTGTGAAGTGTGTGAAAGTGTGAAGTATATGAAATGTGTGAAGTGTGTGTGAAGTGAGTGTAGTGTGTAAAATGTGTGTGAAGTGTGTGAAATGTGTGTAGTGTATGTACAGTGTGTGAAATGTGTGTAGTATATGTACAGTGTATGAAACGTGTGTAGTGTGTGAAATGTGTAAAGTGTGTGATATATGTGTAGTGTGTGAAGTGTGTAGTGTGTGAAATGTGTGTAGTGTGTGAAGTGTGTGAAATGTGTGCACTGTGTGTAGTGTGTGAAGTGTGTGTAGTATGTGAAATGAGTGTAGTGTGCGTAGTGTGTGTAGTGTGTGTAGTGTGTGTAGTGTGTGTAGTGTGTGTAGTATGTGGAACGTGTATAGTGTGTGTAATGTGTGTAGTGTGTGAAATGTGTAGTATTTGAGATGTATGAAGTGTGTGAAATGTGTGTGTGAAGTATGCGTGTGTGAAATGTGTGTATGTGTGTGTAGTGTGTGAAATGTGCGTAGTGAGTGAAAAATGTGAAATGTGTGAAGTGTGTGTAGTGTGTTAAGTGTGTGAATTGTGTATAGTATGTGGAGCGTGTGAAATGTGTATATAGTATATGTTAAGTGTCTGTATCTGTGTGTAGTGTGTGAAGTGTGTGAACCGTGTGTAGTAGGGATGCAAACGAACCGAATCGAAGCGAATATTAAGAGATTCGATTCGAATTCGTGAAATTTGGCTTCGATTCGAATTCGATTCGATTCGCCCATCGAATTTCAAATCCGATTCGAATTCGATTCGAATTTTTTTCCGAATATACTCGATTCGATTCGTGATTCGTAAGTTCAAATTTTTCAAAAAAAAATTGTTGTCATTTATAAAATATTCGATTCGAAATCACATTTGTCTAGATTCGAAAATTAGAAACCCTATGTTTTACTAAGAGAATTTGTATATATTTACAATTAAATATATTTTTATTTATTATAATTATATTATATATTTAATATATTATTTATATATATATCGAATCGAAGCATCGAACTTGACGAATCGAATACATATATATTCGAATTCGATTCGAAATCTAAACGAATATAAAAAATGATTTGAATTCGAATTCGAATTCGAATTTTACCGAATCGAATCATCCTAAACGAATTCGAATCACGAATCGAATCAGTATAATTTGATTTGATTTGACTTGCATCCCTAGTGTGTAGTGTGTGAAGTGTGTTAAGTATGTATAGTGTATGTAGTGTGTGAAATGTGTGAAGTGTATGAAATGTGTGTTTAGTGTGTGTGAAGTGTGTGTATGTGTGTATGTGTAATGTGTAGTGTGTAAAATTTGTGAATAACTTATAAGATTTTAAAAATTAAGATGAACTAGAGGAACTTATTTTTTTGGAGCTTATAAGCTTTAAGAGCTTATTTTCACATCTTATAAGTTGTCTAACATCTTATTTTGTTAAACACATTACAAGAACTTATAAGTTCTCAAACATCTTATAAGATGTTTTGAGGAGTTTATAAACTTAGCCACACCCTCTAATTCATTCTATAGGCCTCCAATCAGGATCAGAGAAAATCGTTATTCTGAAGAGGCCATTAATTTATCTGGTATTAACTTAGTATTGTTTTATTTTCACCCTATGTTTCCACTATTTTATATTACTGGTATAGTGGTATCTGTTAATTTGTAAAGTTTAACCTTGCATTCACTTCGTGCATATTTGGTTGGGGTTGAGGGTGGTTGGGGTACTGTTGGCTGGGGATAAAGACTGGAGTTAGTGGTTGGGAGAGTAAAAAAAGTGATATTTGTTTGAATGTTGGGATAGTAGTTATAGTGTAGAATATAATTTTTAATTGTAAAATATGATGTGATGTGTGCAAGAGTTTATTAATAATGATTAATTTTATGATCAAAGTGGTATTGAAACTTGTGGTGGTTTGTAGTGGTTTGACCAACCTGTGTAAACAAACATATGGAGAGGCTGAGCCAATTCATCACGGGTTGGGCCAACCTCAACCAAACATACCCTTCTAGTAGTTTCCCAATGGACTTTTATCATTGGGCATAAGACCATGTTTATCAACAACCGCTCACAACCCAACCTATAATAAAATATTCATTTCTCTCTCCTCCACATACACAACCTACTCCACAACCCAAAAAATACATTTTCACACTTTATCAACAACCCAACACAGCCCAACTTTTTAATAAATATTAATTTCTTTTATCCAAATACATAGCGTATTTCCCAGTAAAATTAATTTTTTTGCTACGGTTTGATAATTGCATTTTTTTTTCGCACTTTTTTTAATATATTTCAAGGAAAAAAGAATTATTTTAATTCCGTAATTATAATAAGGTGATTTTTTTCGGTGCGTTTAAATTAACATGCTAAAATAAAAACCAAATTAGATATTCAAATCCGTACCAAGAAAATAATGGTTCTGAAAGGTCAAATAGTCAATAAATATTTTCGATTCGGAACTAATTCGGTCCGGGTTTCGATCCAATTTCAGTAATCTCCAAACTCCATGCACAGCCGTAATGTCAATATTAGGCTCTACTTATAGAGAAAAAATAAGGATTTTAATTAAAAGATTAACTTCTGTAAAATAAAAATTATATCCAATAAATAATTTAATACGACCAATGGGCTAATGACATGTGGCAGGTTGCGGAATATGATTGGGTTGTGGAAAGTCATAAGGCTTTTTACAATTAATTTTTTTCTTTCAACATATTATTTTGTCTTATTTGGATGATCCTCAAGTGACGGTCACCAATAATCATGGTCTAAGTCCAAAAATTAGAAAATACAAATGACAAAATACGTTTTAGTTGTCGCCCAATGGACTTTCATCATTGGGCATAAGTGAAATAATTAAAAGTACATATAACAAAATCATAGCAAATGTAGTATATGCTGCACAAATCCTCCTTCAATAAAAATGAACATATAGACACAAGTAAGAGATGTGATTAAAATCCAAGAACACGGCGGGATGCCAACTTTACCTGTAGATAGGGTCACCCGACGAGGCAGCAGCCAGTAGACCCCTTTACATCCCTATCAGTCTTCTAACAATATTCTTCACTCTCTATTTCTGCCAAATATGAAATATACTAGCAATTGCATCAAATCTCAGGCAAATTTAAGCTTTACTTGCTTAATCATTCAAGCAAAACTATGAAACTGATGGGAATAATTTACACAAAATTGACGTAACTGCATACTCGTTTCTGGATCAACATTGAAAAGGCAAGAGAGACATTCTTAAATATAGACTATTCTTGCATCATCATATAATGATGAACCTTGAGCATGTACAGATTAAACACAAACAACATTCCTAAATTACTGTAAGAGTAAAACGAGAGTGTTAGGGTTTGCTTTTAGTTTAAAAACCAGGCATGACATAAGCCTGCTTCTACATATAATGTATCTTAAAACCGAACATAGTACTAGAGTAGCCGTTGGTGCAAGAATCAGACATAAAAAAAACTACAGAGAAACATTCCGAACTTCTGGTGTCGTGTTACCAAGATTAACCTTGTAGATCATGCCCCTCTGCCTAACACTGAAGGTGCAATCCCGTAAAAAATCAACCGTATTTCAATCAAAGTGGCTTAAGCAATTTTTATGAAATTCTAATCCAAATCAATGGAGATACAATGCATCTCACCATATCAGAAATCCCAAATCCTACCTAGGCCTACCAATCTTTCATGAGGGGAACCTACAAGTGAATTGTATTCAGGCCTGGCATTAACCGTGGAATTTTGCTATCTACTGCTAGCTTATTGCTGACGTGCATATGTAGATGTATTCACAAACTCCAAACACTTTTTCATATAAATGTGCACCCTGTTGGAAATTGATTTGGAATTTTGGGTTTTGACTCAAAATTGACCAATTTAATTAATTCAATCCATTTGTTAAAAATGGAAACAAGTTGCAAATTCATAATCTACACTTCGAGTAGATGAATTTAATGTATTAATATGCTCAAAACCAATTTCGGGTGAATGGGATATTAATTGTCAAAGGTTGCAACTTAAACATGGAAGTTGAAGAGTCTATGAAGTAAATACATGGGAACTTGTCCCACATAGGAAAATTGGAGTAAGTGGATACTCCTTGTTTAGTACAGCACTTGATAAGTAGTTATCAAGTGTGCTCTCCTATGGTGGACCTTATGGTGGATCCTAGTGGGATTTTAGCCTTTGGCTAAAATGGACCCGAGGATGGTGCTTCGCACCATCCGAGCCCGAGCACGGGCCCGCACGCACATGTCGCATTGAGTCGCTTTAGAGGCGCACTTTGCACTTCGCACGGACGCGTCGTCTGGAGGAGCCTTAAAGTTTTGTCCAGGTGGTCCAGACGGATGGCTCACGGGTTCGTGGCGGTTCGAGTCAGGCGGTGCGGTGACGTGGACCGGTCTGGTCAAGAATCGGGTCGAACCGGACTGGATCGTTGGGCGGACCGGCCGGTGGGTCGAACCGGGTCGGCGGTTCGGACCGGTCGAACCGGACCGGGCAGTGGGTCGGACCGACCCGCCAGCGAACCAGTGCGACCCGTCGCCCGCCAGGGCGCGGGTCAGCCTGCGGGTGCGACCGCCCAGCGAACTGGTGGGTCCAGTCCAAAGGGTGCAACCAAGGGGTGAAGAGGTGCCTTTCCAAAAAGGCACTTCAACTCTTCAACATATATAAATAGGCCCCTCCACATTTCATTTCAAAGATTCAAATTCACAAGTTCTTTGCAATTCAAAAGCTTTCTAAATTCTGCATTAGTAGAGTCCGAAAGTTCCAAATATCCGAGTACGTTCGCCGATAACTTCTGACTCGTAGTGCAGCGGTCTGAAGTTTTAAAGTCGTTGTATCTTGGAGGCGTTTTGCTACTATAACGTATTGCACCTGAATACGTGGCAATTTCGTCTTACGGATATAGAGTCAAACTCTAGCCTCGACTTTGTCTGTATTCTACATCTTCGTCTATACATTCACCTACCGATAAGTAACACACCCAATTACCCAAATGCCTTTACATAATCTCTTCTTCTATGTAGTTCAACCTCAATGTATTCATCACTCACTTAGCAACCTCAATGTATTCATCACTCACTTAGCAACTTCATTTTAACAAAAGGCTTTCCTTTGAACGTATGGCGTTTGTGATAAACTATTAGGGTTTTGACTTTTCTGCACAAGTTTACCTCATTAGATAAGATATAGCAAGATACTGCTGCAATAACAACAAACTGTCTAGGAAGAAAGGAAACATAAATTCAACCTTCAACCATATTGCCATAAAAATTACTAAAAGATAAAAAAGTATCACTCAAGCAAGGCATACATGGGTTAGTAACATGCTTCAAAAATAAAGGAGTATCACTCAGGATAAATAGGCGAGAATTTGTGTTTGCCAGCGAGGAAAGAAAATATCCAGGATTCTTCAAGGACTTTTTTTGATGAGAGATTCTTCAAGGACTTACACTCCCAAATTGCTGAGAAACAAATCACAGAAAGGGAAGACGACATTTGTGATCTTCCTAGAGGTGACAAATTTTTCTATATAAATGAGATTTATGGCAAGAAGTACACAAATGGTATAAGATATAGAGGCCAGGCATCAACCCTTATACCACGAAGAATTGGCAACAGTCTTAAGTATTTTAGAAGAAAGATCACTCTCCCACGAAGATGAAGCTTCTCAGTGCAAGAGATGCAGCGAACATTTGAGAATTGTTGAGAACCGTGATGCTCTCCGAAGGAAACTAAGATAGAATTCTCAGTTTTCTCAAAACCCTTAGCGTTTTCGCTAGAAACTCGATAATTCATTCATAATTTTAAAGTCTCCAAAATCAACAATAATAAAGCACCAAAACAAAAGCCCGTAGGCAATTCTAGATAGGCCGCAGGCCATGCAAAAATAAGGAAATAACAAGAATTAAAAGATATAGTTCAAATAACAATTAAAAGATAAATTTCCGCCACTTCCACTTCCGTTATATCACACGTCCGCCATTCTTCTTCTTACGCCTCTCGTGGATTATGATCGGAATCCCATCATCTCCCCCTCCTTCGAAATTAACCTTGTCCTCAAGGTTCAAATCCGGAAATCAAGAGCGAAGCCCTTTGACTTCCTCCCAAGTAGCATCCTCGACTCCCAAATGATGCCACCGAATAAGCGCTTCACGAATGGCGGTACCTTTGCGATGAATCCAGCGGTAATCCAGCACGGCAGCAGGAGTGTAAGCTGGAATCCCTTTCTCGGTATAAGGAGGCAACGTGGCACGAACTTCGTCAGAGGGGCCCACCCGACGACACAACAAGGATACATGGATGACGGGGTGGATTTTCGACCCCTCGGGCAACTTAAGCTTGTAAGCCACGGTCCCCAATCGACTCTCCACTTGGTACGGACCATAAAACTTACTAGCGAGTTTTTTATTAAGGCGCCGGAAGATGGAATGTTGACGGTACGGTTTCAATTTGAGGAAAACCCAATCGCCCATGTCGAACTCCTCCGGCCTTCTCTTCCCATCCGCATATTGACGCATGCGATTCTGGGCAGCAACCGGATTATAATGTAATTCACGCAGCAGCTCGTCTCGCGCCCGTAGTTGGACGTCCACCTCATGAACCGCCGTAGAACCGGGTTCGTGGAAGGGTATGGCCACGACCGGACGTCCATAAACTGCCTCAAAGGGAGTCATGCCAATGGAACTGTGAAAAGTTGTGTTATACCAACATTCGGCCCATGCAAGGTAACGTTCCCACTCCTTCGGCTTTTGGTAAGAAAAACTGCGTAAATACTGCTCAAGACACCGATTGACTACCTCTATCTGACCATCTGTCTGTGGGTGGTAAGCTTAACTCATCCTTAACTGTGTTCCCTGCAACTTAAATAATTCGCGCCAAAAAGAACTTAAAAATACCTTGTCACGATCGGTGACAATGGAATAAAGTGGGCGTACTTAGACAGCCTATCCACAACCACCAAAACATTGTACATCCCACGTGACCGAGGTAACCCAGTTATGAAATCCATCGAAATATCGCTCCACACCTGTTGCGAAATCGGTAGCGGTGACAGTAATCCCGCCGGACTACTATTATCAGCCTTATTCCGCTGGTAATTATCGCAGGCGCGAATGTAGTCTCTAACCTCCCGCTTCATTCCCAAACCAGAATCATCCGTTTCAATCACGAATTCATCATCAAAATTCGGTAAGGCGAGAACCGGCGTAGTGCTCAAAGCTAATTTTAGCCTCTCGAAGGCCTCCTGTGCCACCCCATCCCATTGAAAATTATTTTTCTTAGTCAGATTATGTAGAGGCCGTGCTATCTCCCCAAACTTTGTACAAAACTTTCTATGGTACCCGGCTAAGCCCAAAAATCCGCGCAAGGCCGAAACTGACGTCGGAACCGGCCATTTAACCACCGCCTTGATTTTACGAGGATCCACGCGTACCCCTTCAAACGATATAAAATGACCCAAATATTTCACTTCGGCTACCCCAAAGAAACATTTAGATAATTTGATAACAAAAGAATTGAGCTGCAAAATTTCTAACACCCGCTGTAAATGTTCCACATGACTATCCTACGATGCACTATATACTAAAATATCATCGAAAAACACAAGGACAAACCTACGTAAGTGGGAACGGAAGATGTGATTCATAATCGCCTGGAAAGTCGCCATGCATTGCTTAACCCAAACGGCATGATGAGATACTCATAATGCCTGCTGTGCGTCCAAAATGCGATCTTGTGGACGACGTCTGGATGCATGCGAATCTGATGGTACCCAGCCCTCAAATCAAGTTTAGAAAAATACCTAGCCCCGTGTAGTTCATCCAACATGTCATCTACTGTCGGAATTGGGTACCTGTCTTTAATAGTAACGACATTTAGCGCACGATAGTCCGTGCAAAATCTCCAAGAATTATCCTTCTTCTTGACCAAGAGGACTGGCGAAGAGAATGGGCTAGTGCTATGGCGTATCAAGCCTGCTCGGAGCATCTCATCGACCTGTCTCTCGATCTCCTCCTTTTGAAAGTACGCATAACAATATGGCGTCACATTCACGGGCTTCGCTTCGTCAATTAGACGAATGCGATGGTCAAACTCTCGTTGTGGTGGTAGCGTATTTGGTTGAGCCATCACTCCTCCGAAGTCGGCCAATAACTTGCTGATTTTGTCCCTTTTTTCTTTCCCATGATCGTCGACGTCGGACTAACGCCAAGGGACGATAGCATGTAGTACTCGCTCCCTTGTAGGCGATTCTGAGCCATATGACTCGATTCTCAGGGGTCTCCCTCATCATACTCAGTATACCCGATAGCTCTAAGCAACACCAAGTCATTTCCCACCCAGAAGTTTATTGTGTTTACTTTTAAGTCCATCATCAACGGGCTTATGGATTCTAGCCAAGGGGTACCAAAAATTGCGTCCCATTTATGCACCGGTAAAGCATATAGCGTCACAAAGAAACGAACTCCCTGTATGACCACTGGCACTCATACGTATCAGTATCGACAATACAATGTTTGGTCATTGCCGACCACCACCTGAACCGGTTTCAGGCAAATTTGCGTAGGCAGCCTCAAGTGGTCAGTTATATCATGTGCAATGAAATTTAAAGTGGCCCCACTATCCACCAGTACCACAATGTTCAAGTCGTATATACGGCTTCATATCGAAGCGTCTCAACACTCCCATCCGTATTTATGATGTCTAAGTTAGGTCTGACCGGTTCGTTTGATTTCTGTTCGAACTCGATCACTACCTAGTCGGTTGGCTTCGGACCCTCATCGTCGTAGACGGGTTCGTCCTCTTTCTCATCCCCTATATCCTCCACCATCAGGCTTAAATTCTTAGCATTCGCGCATTTATGGTTTCATGAATATTTCTCATTGCACGTGAAGCACAACCCGGCCTGTTGCCGTCGACTGATTTCCTCGTTTGATAAATAACTTCTGCCTCGTCCCGTTATTGGCAAATTACCGGACAGAGGTGAATTTCCAACCCCCGCCGCCAGTCTGCCCCCAAAACTTCGGCCTGCCCGGGTGCCGCACACAGCTCCTAAGGCGGCCTGATTGGCCCGCAACTGTTCTTCCTTTCTGGTAGCTAACTCAATTGCGTTTTGTAAATCTCGGGGTCACCATAATCGGACTTCGCTTGCTAACACCGGTTTCAAACCCGCCATGAAAGCTCCCAATAATGCACTTTGAGGCCAGTGTAGAACACGGTTTGGCAATCTTTCGAATTCGCGGAGATACTCTCATAGGCTGCCAATTTGTCGCAGCTTGTTCAATGCTTCGTTGGCGTCTTCATACTGCAGATTACCAAATCTTAAAACCATTCCCTCTTTGAATTTTCTCCACGTGATGCGGCCAATACATGTTTGTTCGGACCAACGCCACCGCGGACGTGCCTCGCCTTCTAGGTAGTAAGAAACAATTCGTACGTAATCCCTGGAATCAGTTCCCTGTAATTCGAAGTACTGCTCCACCTGATCGATCTAGTTACTCGGTTCTTCGCCCGCAAATTTGGAAAATTCCAACCAGAATCCCCTTGGTCTGTGATCATTGAATCGATTCTCTGATCGATTCGAGGCTCTACTGTACGTTGAACCGCCATCCCCTAAACTGTCCGAACGATCATCATCGTCCTCCGACCCTGCCTCTTTGTCATGATATGGTTTCGGATCAACAGTGAACGGGTTCTGATCATCTTCGTCACGTTGCCCTGCTCTCCCGGGGGCATATCACGCTCGTCGAGCCCTGGCTCCTCCCCTGACCGTTCGCGCGTCGCGCGCTTGCAGCCCTACTCCTGCTTCTCGGCGCCTATTTTACGCCGGCGGCTTGTCCTCATCGTCACCCTCCTCACGGCGCCTATCCCGGCGTCGCACACTACCTTCCCCGTCTGAGTGATTACTGCATTGTATAGTCATGGAACGCATTGCTGCGCTCAATTCCTCCAACGTAGTTTCAATCTTCTCAAACCGTTGTTTGTTTGTCAACATGATCGCGGAAGTTCGTGATGGTAAACCTGGCTCTGAGGCCAATTGTTGAGAACCGTGATGCTCTCCGAAGGAAACTAAGACAAAATTCTCAGTTTTCTCAAAACCCTTAGCGATTTCGCAAGAAACTCGATAATTTATTCATAATTCTAAAGTCTCCAAATTCAACAATAATAAAGCACCAAAACAATCCTAAGCCCGTAGGCAATTCTAGATGGCCCGCAGGCCATGCAAAAATAAGAAAATAACAAGAATTAAAAGATCTATTCAAATAACAATTAAAAGATAAATTGTCGTCACTCCCACTTCCGTTATATCACACGTCCGCCATTCTTCTTCTTATGCCTCTTGTAGATTATGATCGGAATCCCATCAAGAATTCACAATTCTAGGATAAGAGGGCTAAAATTCAGATTCTTTCCATGTTTTCTGTTCCTAGTGTAGGCTAAATAGATTTGCTTCAAGATGTTAACCACATTGTACCATCCAGCTTCATCACAATCACTATATTTTTAATCTTTGAACATGAATTGGAAAAGGAAAAGCAACAAAATAGACTAGAGACTGAACCATAAGAGAAATCAAGTTACACCAGAAGGAAACAAAATATGCTAAGAAAGCCACACTAAAACTTCATGTCACGAGAAATGAGCAATCATAACTAGAAGTAGAGACATGCTTCATAAGGATACAAAAGGCAACAAAAAATTCATCTGTCAGCCAGCTGATTGTTTACCTCAGGCCTGCTACATTACACCGATGTTTCTGGAATCCCTTTTATCCTCGAGTGTGTCAAATGCTTTGCCAACTTCGTTCAAATAAAGCCTAATAAATCTCTTAAAATATTTATCATCTGACAGTGTATAAACTGTTCCAAGACTTGGCCAGCTTCCAATTAGATTCTTGCTCTCCAGAATTTCCAAAACTCTCAACCTCGGCTTAATCCTATTCTCAGCGCTGTAGGTAAGAGCCGTAAGGTTACTAACAATACTGGACATATTGAACTTCCCTGTAGCAAGCAAAAGCTCTTTTATCGTCTCTACTTTCTTTATAGACGCAGCAAACACTCGTGGCGCCTTCTTAAACATTGTCAAAGTGTCACTGTCTGAAAATCCTAAACCATGGAATGCTTGCAACTTGACTTTCCACATCCCTTCACTTAGTGAAGAAATCACTTGAATAGCATGAACAAACTCCCCTGTATTCTCACTAAAACCCATTTCCTTGGCCTTATCTGCAACCTTCCGTACAATATCTGGCTTGCTCATGATTGACCTCGGGCACCTACAGAGGAGGTAGAGGATGCGCTCCATAGGCATCCCACGGCTCTTCAACAGTTCGACATTTGGCAATAGGATTGTTCTCAAATCAGTTAACAGAAACCACATCAGATTGTCGTAAAAGCCTAGCTACATCATAATTGGATCCCAACAAGCCCCTTAGCAAAGACAAAGTAGGAATTATCTTATTCTTCGCACTTAAATGTAAAAGCACCTTATTATGATAAATCATCTTCGTAACGTCCTCTGATGAAAGCCCTAATTCCTGCAATATCTTGATTTTGAGTTGGATGTCCTTGACAGTATGCGATAAAATCTGAGGCTTATAATTGACAATTTCCTCAAGCTGAGTACTCGAAAAGCCACACTCTTCGAGGAATGATAACACTGAATCAGCTTTCTCTGAGCTTTTATATTGAGTTAGATGAAAGATAGCTACTGAAGTCACTTGAGGAGAAAATTGGTGTCTATGAACTAATACATTGTAAACTTTATGAGTGGTGGCGAATTGTCTCTCCTTCCAAGTCGAGAAAAAATGGAGGTAGAGAGAGGAAGAAGGGGATTTGCAATCGTGACTAGAAATTATACGTGTTAGGTTTTAGGCCTAATTCTGGACCAGTCCATGTAATCCTGGCAGCCTCCAACCCTTACATACCCACCAGATACATTCCCCTCATTTCTGTGACTCTTTAATTTACGGGAGTGCATTCATTCCTCCATCTCTTTTTCTGTTCCATGGAGCCCTTCTTTTTGTGAGAGTGTGCAAAAAATATTATAGTGATATACACTTAGTGTGTGAGGATTTCTGCCACCAAACATTCTCCTTCTTCGTCTCCTTCTTCCCTATTCTCTTTCTTCTCCTTCTTCGTCTCCTTCTTCCCTATTCTCTTTGTGAGATTAACGATGGGTTGAGTGTGAGAGAAGTGTGTGGGGTGTTACCAGGGTTTGGGTTGAGTGTCTTCTTTGTGAGGATTTGGGTTGAGTGTCTTCTTTGTGAGGATATCTTCATTTGAGTACTTAATTCGCTGCTGTCATAAGATCAATCGGAAACGGGTTCAAGGACTTTCTGAGCCAACTCGAACCCGACCACAGTTCGGTTCCTAACAATACGGTGAGATCCTTGTGTACAATGGCGATCATCTCAATAGAATATTTACAGGAACAATTGAATTCAGAAATCCAGCAAAATTAAAGCGTTCAAAGTTGTTCCATATGAAGGTTTAGGGCTCTGCACCAACGCCTAAAAAATGGAGGGTTGGTAAGTAAAGTGAAATTTGGTCTTCTCTATCCTCATTATTTTAGCTTATTAGTATTTGTTTTTTTTTTAATCTCTATGGGAATAGATCGTTTTTTAAATTCTTTTTATTGATTATCATTCAAATAAAATTCACACTAAAATTTGCCATAATGTATCGGATATATTGCAATTATACCATGCTCTCTCTTATGATTTGATAATTTTGAATAAGAACTCACGTGATTTTTATTATATTTTTAATACTATAGCATATGTTACCTTTTCGTAGCTAAACATATCATTATTATTGAAAGGATAGTTAAATTTCAAATAATCTTTGTCAAAGTCAATTAATAATGAAATAAATAAGAGAGTGATAATGTAACTTCTTCACACTAGAAAAGGAGAGTGCAACAAATTATTGGAACCGTCGTATGTCGGAGTTTTTATATAATTCCAAAGAAAAATGTGATAATTGTTATAAATCACAAAGTGATTCATATATATTATGGACACTTTAGCCCGTTACTTGAAAATGAGTCAGAAGCCTGAAGCACGACATCGCCAGAAGCACGACAGTGCGGAAGCACGTCAACCAAGAAGCACGACAACGCAAGCATGCTACTGCAAGAAGCACGACAGTGCGTAAGCACGTCAATCTAAGAAGCACGACAATGCAAGCACGACAGTGCGGAAGCACGTCAATCCAAGCACGACAATGCGAGAAGCACGACGGTGCGGAAGCACGTCAATCCGAGAAGCACGACAGTGCAGAAGCACGTCACTGCAAGCACGACAGTGCGGAAGCACGTCACTGCAAGCACGACAGTGCAGAAGCACGTCACTGCAAACACGACACTGCAAGCACGACAGTGCGGAAGCACGTCACTGCAAGCACGACGATATTTTTGTAATTTTTTCTATAAATAGGGCTCATATTTTGATGAAAGAACGACGATTTCCTCTGGAATCTCTACTATCCCTTATGTTCTTGTTCTGTTACGAATTTTTTATAACACGTTATCAGCACGAGTTTTGCTCAAGAAGGTAGGAGAAACTGAATTGATAATTCTTTTTCCCACTTCTATTCTTCCCTGAAGGAAATGACGGGTATTGAAACAAAAAGTTTCAAATCCTCGATATTACCTGTAGCAATTATTTGACTTGGTGTGTTAATGTTAAACTACACCTTCGAGATACATCACTTGTTGAAACTTTGAATAATACAGATATAGAACATGTAAACAAAAGGGACGAGGCAAATGGTGCTGATATTCATTTGCCATCACCTTTATGAGGATCTCAAAAATGAGAATGTACAATTGAAAGGGCATGTGAAATATGGGAAAGACCCAGATAGAGGTTCGACCACACCAGAAGTGTGATGCTGCTACAAACGCAATATGAATGACAACTATTAAAGTTGCACGATTATGTTTTATGTTGCCGATTACAACTCAAAGTCGTTGTCTTGACTTGCTCTTTGCGGGACAAAGTTATCAGAATATGAAAAGTTAAAGAAAACTTTCTCTACTATGTATGTCCTAAATATGGTACTCCAGATGCGGTATCGAGAAAGACAATTTAAAATGTACCGTGAGTTAATTTATGTCCAGCTGAAACAAAGCTAATGTGTTACTCTTGAGAAATCATGATATACGTCTTACATGATATATAGTTGTGCCTGAAGCACATGTTAATTCTAGCATATTTATAGGGCGATCTAGAGGTCACGAGTATAAATCCACTAGCAGACCTACAAGGGTAGACGTGGTGGTCCTCGTTGATATGAACAAAGTTATTCTAGAAATAACAGTTATCAAATTAAACAAGTGCAATCTACATAGAAAAATCAGAATCGGGTTAAAATGCGCACAAGAAAATCTGATGAAAATACTTGTTATATATGTGGGATGACCGGACATTGGTCAAGAATATGTTATACTGCCCACACTTGATAGAATTGTATCAGCCTGGAAAGATTGTAAAGAAAAATATGTTCGAGCACACGTGATTGAGGTTGTTGAATCACTTGCTATTGTAATTGTTAGTACATTTAAAAATTGTAGATGATCAAATCCCAAATCAGGATAGGAAATCATTAGGTGTTTTAGATTTCTTATAAGAAAATGTTCCTGAAGCACATGATTCTGATTGGTGGAGAAATATTTGAACTTAGTCTACTTTTTCCAGAAAAGTAATACTTTTTTTTTTGTACATCATGTTTTGTACCTCCCTCGAACTGTGTGCTTTCCCGAGGTTGAGATTGTTTTGTCTTAAAGTTATGTAAATAGCCATCCAACTCGGATGATACATTCTCGAGCATGAGTTAATGGTACAAATGAAAAATATTGAAGAGGAAGCATGTTGTCTACTTGATAGCGTAACAACGCACACAATATTATTTGACAAAAGGTATCAAGTATGACTTTGTGCATAATACAAGTCAAAATCAAATCTGGTTTCCAGAAATTATAGATGGCTCTGGAAATGTAACAATTACATTATCAAATGGCACCATCTTGCATATTGAAATGCATCCAGAGGATGAAAACGAAACTTGTTAAGTGTTAAAGATATGTGTTTGAATGACTATAACTTTACAGACTCTCACTGAAAGTGATATGAAGAGTGTATATGCATCACATCTTTTAAGACAGGTAAACGGGCTACCCATAAAAAGATTAGTTGAACCTAACTTCCATTTATTTGCATATATTTGTGCTAACATTATTTGCATAACTGCAAGAATGATTGGTTCGCCTGACTGTGATTTTACCACCAATAACATAACGATTTCTTTTACATGTTGTGTACTACATTTTAATTGCTTGATTTATTTATTTGTTATATTATCACCTATAGGGATAGTTATATTGTTGTAGAAGATCTTAGTGATATCAGCGCTATCTGAAATGTATGTTACCTGAAGTAACTATATATCTTGGTACCTTGAAATAAAAGTGCACTGTAAAAGTTCGACATATTAACAACTCAAATAAAATTGATACTAAATGGAGCTGCTACATAAAGCCGAAACACGAAATGAAATTATTCAAAAATGGAAGGATATGATATTCTCCATTGAGCACGCATGTCGTGAATATGGTACTCTAGCAGTAGTATCTGAAAACGCTTGAAGAAAAATAAATCCAGATCTGGTTTATGTTTATTAAAAAGGAAAGTGATAAACACTTCTTAAATATAATGGTTTGTGACCTTATGAGGTCCTAGATAGTGCCTATAGAGCACTTTTAAATTCCAGCAGAGATAGAGACCAAGAGAGGTTATGGACACATACGTTGATATAGTGATCCTCCTCAAATAACATATGAGTGACCGTGACGGATGTGAATATTCCTGTCAAGATGATTATCCGATCTTAATAAAAATATCTTATTCAAAGATATTGTGATAAAGACAAGACATATTTAATATTGTATCTCTATCGGATGAAAAGTTCCCGATATTGAGAAGGGATAATTACAAAATGACCGCCAAACTATTAGCACTTTTTCACTTCGGCATATAAACTATTAACATTGGCTAAACCGCCGCCAACCTATTTAAATATTACTACTCGAAAGCTGCCGGCCATAATACTGCCCAAATTCATTGCACACCCGGTTTTGCAAAATCACCTTTTGGGACAAAATTTGGGCGGTATTCAGGCCAGCAGCTTTCGAGTAGTAATATTCAAATAGGTTGGCGGCGGTTTAGTTAATGTTAATAGTTTATATGCCGAAGTGAAAAAGTGTTAATAGTTCGGCGACCATTTTGTAATTATCCCTATTGAGAAATATAACGCTTTTAAATTACCTCTCCTAGATGACATGTTTTCCTAGGATTGAGATGTTTGTATCAATAATAAAATTATTCTTGTTGAATTACAATGAGGTTATGCTTATTGAGTTTGAAATATATGATCATATATTTACTTCCCTTGGATGTCACATTCCCGAGGATGAATTTATCTCCCTTGAATGATATGTTCTCAAGGTCGAGCTAATATAATCAAGTTAGAGTAAACCGTGAAATATTTCTCGAGAATGAATTTGTGTACAAACACAAAATATCCATATCATGTCCCATTAAGATTATTGATAGCTTTGGGAGTGGAAGAAATATATTATTAGATCTAGAAGAGCTACTAAATTTCAAACATGTACATCATAATGTGCATAATTTGGAGACACTGATTAAAAATAGAAGGGGTGTCTGTATATCAAATTATATTGTAAAGATAACGAACAATCCATGAGAAATTTGATGCAACAGCTTCTGGGTTGTATTGGGTCCAAATTTAGACTTTCGAATCATATATCATTATGCTGGAAGCTAGTGAATCATGATATATTCGGGTTGTGGCATGATCGCCTCGACACCCAAAAAGTAAAAAGGTATGTATGATTGTTAAACATACTAAAGACATTCATTGAAAGCACAAAGATGCTAATGTCCAAAGATTAGTAATGTGTATCATATTTACAAGGAATTAATTGCTAAACTTTCAACCAAAATGCTTTGTTATTATATTTGTAGACCAATACACCCAGCAGGTGGGCTATTCGAATACTTTATGGTCCTTGTAGACACATTCTGCAGATGATCCAAAATATATTACTTCAATGATGAGTTAAATTTTGTTGCTTGATACTATTGATATAAGATCCGAACTCAATAGTATGACTTGAAATTGTGCAGTACTGCATGCATCAACATTAATGAGAATATGCCACACTACTTACGCCATGAATTCCAGAAAATGGAGAGTAAAATGTTCAACAATTCGATATTACCAAGATCTTGCAGATATATCTACAAAATCCTTGTCACCAAGTGAATTTGAGAAATTACATTGGAATGAGAAGAGTTACGAACTTGCAAGATTGATAATATTATATGCATCAGGGGGAGCAGATTTTGGTGTGTTGTACTCTTTTTTCCTTAGTCCCATTAGGGTTTTTCCAGCTTGAGGTTTTTAATGAGGCAACTATATGCACCTAACATGAATTAGAGTTATGCACTCTTTTCCTTTTTTGATCGGTTTTGTCCCACTGGGTTTTCCGACTTAAGGTTTTTAACGAGGCATACTTATAATCAAAGTAGTCCTGAAGACTGACCCTTGACAAGAAATGTTTAGAATTAAAACAATCATAAAGGTTGGGCCATAAAAGCTAATAAATACAATTTTCTTATGATCGGTTTTTTCCCACAGGGTTTTCCGACTTAAGTTTTGGATGATGAATATCTATTTTGAAGACAAATAGTTCTATTCTTACTTTTTGACCACTTTTTGCCAATATATTTTTCGGGCTTGTAAATTTTTCGAGACATTTTCTATATTCATCCAATTGATGAAAAACAATGATGATAATGTGTCCAAGGGGGAGTGTTATAAATCACAAAGTGATTCATATATATTGTGTGACACTTTAGCCCGTTACTTGAAAGTGAGTCAGAAGCTTGAAGCACGACATCGCCAGAAGCACGACAGTGCGGAAGCACGTCAACCAAGAAGCACGACAACGCAAGCACGACAGTGCGTAAGCACGTCAATCTAAGAAGCACGACAGTGCGGAAGCACGTCAATCCAAGCAGGACAATGCAAGCACGACAATGCGAGAAGCACGATAGTGTGGAAGCACGTCAATCCAAGAAGCACGACAGTGCAAGCACGACACAATTGTTTGTTTCCCAAATACTCAAAAAAAAAAAATCCGAGTTATTGTTTAGAAAAAATAATTAGAAACACATAATTCAATCTCCAAAAGCAGAAGCAATTGCAATTTGCAAACACCCCTTAATTAAAAAAAGGTTTTTATAGTTTAGGGACAATTTTGTAAATTTCCCCTAATTCTATTTTCCCATGACGCGGCACACAAAATTATCAGTATCTCTGAACCCTCAACTCCGATGATCGTTCATTTTGGCCGCTTCGATTTTTTTTGAGTGCAACTGTTTTCCTTTACTTGTAAAACCCTAATCATTTCATATAATTTTAGTTAGGCGTTTTCTGAAGAAGATGATGATTGCATTCGTTCGCAAAAATCTCACCTCTTTAACGTTGAAGCACATTTCACCTCTATCTGGTAAATCTCCTGTTCCTTTCTCTCTCCTCTTCCTCCATTTTCTCTCTAGCTCGAGCAAAAACCCTTCATTTTCCGATGTTCTACCGCACAAATACGTTTTCCCTCCTGAATTAGCTTCAAAATTGGCTGATTATGAAAACTCAGAAAGAGCTAATTCAGTGCTCTCATTCTTTCAACAAACCGGCTTTTCCAATGCCCAGATGGTGAAAATCGTGAGATATAGGCCTCGGGTTCTCGCGTCTAGCGTTGAGGATAGCATTAAACCCAAAATCGACATTCTTCGAGACTTCGGATTTTCTTCTGAAGCTATTTTAAAGGTCATTTATAGTAATCCTGCGATTTTACATGTAAGCGTGAGCAATAATATTGTTCCCACATTGTCTGAGATTAAGGGCTTGTTTGGGTCCAATAGTGAAACAATCCGAGTTTTGAAGCGCTGCCCGCGTTTCCTGACCGTGAATTTGAACAACAGCTTGAAGCCGAATATCGAATTCTTGAAGAGCTGCGGTGTACCAATGGAGAGTATCCGTATCATCGTTGGTAACTTTCCGAATCCTTTTTTGTCGAAGCCAGAGGTTATAAGGAAATGCGCAGAGAAGGTGAAAGAAATGGGGATTGAAACGACGTCCAAAACTTTTGTTTATGCTGTTCCGGCTATTGCTTCGATGAGCAATGAGGCATGGGAGCTCAAGCTGAAAGCTTTTAGGGATATGGGGTTTTCAGACAGGGATATAGTGACGATGTTTAGCAGGATTCCGAGAATGTTTTGTTTGTCTACGGATAAGATAAAGAATGTAAAAGAGTTTCTGATTGCTACTGGGAGGTTCGATTTGTCCAGTATTGTCGAGGGACCAATATCGCTTGGATTCAGCATTGAGAAGAGGTATAAACCACGGCTGAAAATTTTGGGAATTCTGGAAAGTAGGAATCTTATTAAGTGGCCTAATCTTAGAACAATTTACTCATTGACAGATGCTCAATTTTCAGAGAGATTTATTGAGCCTTATGAACTTAATGATGTTGATATCCCAAAGAATTTTGCTAGTAGCAAGAGAACTGGAATTAAGTCGCTATAGCTAACTGAATTGAGATAGGTAGCTTGTTTGTTTAGATTTGTATCCATCTGCTATTTCTAGGTTTCAAGAATAGTATGATTTTTCGTGTTTGCCGAATTTTGCTCTATCCTTTTGAAGGATGTGTTCGTTGTTTGTTTCATATGATAACAAGTGTTTTAGTCTTGCCATGTAAGATATGTTCCTTTTTATTACGACCTTCTCTGTGTCTTGTGTTTTAGTGAATGATAAATGGTTAAATTTTGTCATTTGGTTTAGTACATTTCCATATCCATTCTTCACTAAAATGCATGGTCCAGACCAGTCTTAATACCTTAATTTCCTATTGTTATTGTGATCCTTTTTCTGCATATAAAATTGCATGTGTTAAAGATAAAAGGCTCCAGTGTATCTGTGGCATTATGATGATTCGATGAAGAGAAGCAAAGGAAATGCCTCTAGTCTATCTGTAAAGAAGCATAGATGTGTATACATTCCTAAAAAGCCTGTCAATTTGTGTCCATGAATGCATATAAAAACCAATCTTCTAAAAGATGCTAGTCGGACGGCTGACTGGGGGTCTAGTCCATTGTCGGCATAGGCGGGGTTAAGCAGAGGTAGTCCAGGGAAGAATCTAGACATGGGCTAGGCGAGGACTTTTAGAAGAGAGATAAAGACTCATTCCATTACCCCTTTTGAAGTTTCATGTAAATCAAGAGTGATAGAGCTTCATATCATAACTTCCATGATTTAAAAAATCTAGCTTGATTGGTCAAGATATGAGATTGGATACTGAATTTTTTGAGTTTGTTGTTTAATCCATATTTGTATCTCTTACCGTTTTGTACTGTGATACTGGGAGAGTCTGGGGAAGAGAGTAGATTATAGATGTAATTCGTTATTATTTGCTTGATCAACCCACTGAACTATTGTTGCGACGTGTTCAGTCTTGTGTCACATATAATTGATGTAGCCACTTTGAAACGCCCCTGTTGCTTTTTATATGATACATCAGAATAACTCTGTTTTTTTCTGAGAAGTTTGGTTTTGGAACGATCATGCAGGAAGTGATGCTGCACTTTGATTGAAATGGTTCTTGTTTTTAGTCTGCACTTACGATTTAGGTTTCCATTGATTGTTGCATACACGATTTATTACATTTGGTTTGCTCTTTTTCATCGTAATGAAGTACATGTTGGTGATATTTTTTCGTGTCAGAGCATTGTCTTCCCACATTTCATTACTAAAATGGAAGTCCTATTGTACTAATAGTTTATCTATTCCCTTAGCACCAGTTTTCATATTTTAGCTTTCTTAGCTTTTTAATCTATAATCTATAAGGAAAGTAAAATTATGGGTGTGTTTATTTAAGATTGGGGAGTGTTTAGTTAAACTTGGCTGAGAGAGTTAATTAATGTGCTTTATTGAGATTTGAGCCTCTAAATCTATTGAGGAAAGCCTTAAGCAAACACACCCTATGTATCGTCTTCGTTGTCAATGGAAAGATTTAAATTATTCAGTGTGGACTTACTTTTGTTCCCTTTTCTTCTATTGTTATATTTAATCTGGATTTAGGGCCCGCTTGGTTACAAGTCATCAATGACAATGACAATGACAATGAGTATGAATGATGGGTCAATCATGCTATGGAATGAAATGGGGGAATTGTTAATAAAATGAGGTAATGATTAACTTATTTATTATGTATCAAGCACAATAAATGGGAACGAGTCCTCATTCATTCCAATTCCTTACCCCTAAACTCCCAACCAAGCGGGCCATTAAATTAGTCGATTCAAGTCCAATGCACTATTTTCCAAACTTGTTTGAAATGTTATCGAGTTTTCTAATATTTTGTTTGAGTTTGTTTGATTATCAAATGAATTGAGCTTTTATCGGGCCAAATTTGAGTTGAGCTTGAGTAGTTTGACATTTTTACACTTAATATCTTTTACTTATCGGCACGAATATTAAATTTTATCAAACATAAAAGTATGTTTCAGCTTATTTGATATCATTAATCGAATATGGTTTAAATAAATTTTCAAAGAAGACCTCGAATCAAATATAAAGTAGTTTGGTTTGATTTTCACGTCATAATCACTTGTGTATTTTACTACCAACCTGCTGTTTGATAAGGCTTGAGTAGGGAAGAGCCTAGAATGGAGCTGTCCAAGGACGACAACTTATCAAAGGAATGACAACGATACGTGGCATATTGGATCCACGAACAATTGAGATTGATATTTAAGTTGATCAAAATGTTCATCCTGAACTTTTATGATAGAGTTAGTAAAATGTCAGAATTTGTGTGTGTGCGCAACGTTGTTATGTAAAAAGAATAACGATTAAGAGTTCTTATAAAATAGAAACTTGATTGAACAAAATCAAATTGATTTATAAAGTTTCGAGGAAGAATCTCCTTCATCTAAAAGTAATATCTTATCGAGAAGTATAGTAATGAAAGCACACCTTGCACTTAAAAAAATATATAGAAATTCCTCCTAAAGTTCTATACTTACTTCCCCTAAGTTTGAGCCTATCCTTCTGGTCCTCCAGATGAATTAGTACAGATGATCCCTCGATTTATATTCAGAAGGTTCTCTCGTGTGTTCTCCTGAACAAACTAGACACAACTTTCTCGAATTATATCTAATAATCTACTGATGTTCGTTTACAGTTCGAACATCAATAGAACATATACAAGCTTTTGATGAATCACTCAAGTGTTTCATTCCGCAAAACTCATGCATCTCAATGTTTTCACTTCACTTTTTATACTGCATTATTCCCGTTCTTCAATCAATATTTCTCCAACAATTGTAGGTGACTGGAAGTAATTTGTGAAGCTTTGACATTCCTTCTTTGTCTCGATCTTGATTGATTCCTTGATATGAGGAACAAGATCACCTTCTTTGATCTTCTAAAAGTTCTCCTTGTCTTCTTTCTTTCTTCACTTTCCATCTTCATGAATCAATCGATCAATTTTATGCAACAAGAATATTTTCCAATACAAGTCATTTACATAAAAAGTGATTTTTATAGTTAGGGTCTGAATCAGATACATATCACATTTGCCTTTATAAATCAAGCTATATTTATTTATTTTATTTTAAAGCGGAATAGTTTTATAATATGCAACAAAAAGAATTGTTGAAGTTTTTCCCTAAGCAAAGCTCCTCCTCGTAAACTCTACGATATTTGTCTAAGAATGATAAGATGGTCCAAATTTTTTACCCTAAAAAAATACCCCGCCTCTTGCCTTAACAAGAAACTATATATAGAACTGAATCAATCTTCGGCAAAGGAAAACTTTATTTGAAAGATATTGTTAGAGGTGGGCGGCCATTCAGTTAGGACAATTTCCCCCTAAATTAGCCAAGGAGTGAACTTGATGGATGACTAAAAATCGTAGAATTAATGAGTAAAACTTATAGGAATAGGATATAATATGTTTACATATTTATAATAAAATAATATTCTAATCTTTAATTTACTAGAAGAATGACCACTTAGGCCACTGTAATTGGAGAAGGGCCATTTTAGGAACTTTTTAAATAATAAAATAATGTTAAATGAATATAAAAATCATGGTGAGAGTGAAACATGTTTAAAGAAAACGCTACTCACTCAACTATTTTTCAGAATCCCATTTACAGCCTCCACAACTTCATTCCAGATGACGAAATTCTTTTATTAGAAAATAATTATTTAATTATAATTTTATAATAATCAAATATTAGATAGTGATTTCAAAATGATAGCAATATAAATATTAAAATAAATATTACTTAAGTATATAATATAATATTCACTACTTTTTGTTACTAAATATTGGAGTATTTTATACTTTGCATTTACGTTGTTCAAATTTCGTAAAAAGAGACTTGTCCCTCAAGGATGTACTGTTTTTACATATAAAACAAAATATAATTCAAGCATAATAACATTGCTAAACAATTAGGCATGTACTATATAATTATTAACTAAACATTTAATAAGTATATGATACTTACAAAATATCATATTTCTTTAAAACGACGACTATTTGCAGCCCACAAATTTTCTCAACACAATTCACTTTCTTTTATAAATCAATATAAAATTCTTAATACAGTCCACCAAATATCAATTATACCATTTTTTTTAACTACATTAAATTATTTAAGTTAGAATATTATAATAAAATATAAAACAATAAAAAAAAAATGAGCACTGATACACTGGGCAAACCCGAACTTCTACTGTTATTTTCCAGCCAACATGAGCACTGCTAGATTACTTGAAGAAATTATTTCCACTAGATTCATTCATTGAACGAACTCTAGTTAGATTGAAGATGAGAAATTATGGAGGGGATAAAGAGGGTTAGATTAAAGATGGGAATGAAGGAGGGAACGAGAGGCTTCGGTTTTTTTTTTTTTAACTTTTCTTTTCCTACTTTTTTTTGCTTCATTTCTTTCTTTTTCTTTTTGACTTTTCTTTTCCTACTTTTTTTCTTTTCTAATTAGTTATGTTTGTGATCATTAAGGTTATTCTAGGCTTGTTATAATCATTTTTTAATTAATTAAATTAGTGAGTTGCATTGAGAATGGCTGCGAATAGCCTACACCTTTCTTTAAACTTCTTTAGGCTATATTTGTTTATAAATTAAACCGTTCGGATGGAGATAGACGGATCCAATCTTGGTAATTATATCAATTATTACATTATTATTTAATATATTTTAATTACTTTTTAAGCATGATTTGACAATATTTTATAAAGTTTACCATATTCTATTACAAAAAAATTAAAATTACAATGTATATAACCATAAATTCCATGTCCACCTTCATCCATAAACGAATATACTCTTATTTATTTCGTTTGTCTTTTATCTGGTTCGATACAACCCGTGTGGTACACGGGTGTTGCACTAGTATACATATACATGAAAGCCTGAAGCGGCTCCACTAAAATCCACGACTCCACCAAATCTACTAAAACTGTTTGATCGTATTTGAACCCGGCCCAAATAGGACAAATTTTATGCAGATATTAATTTAAATCCACTTCATTGTCATCCTTGTATTTTTTGCCAAACCTCCAAAAAAGAAATGCTAAGTGTCATATGTATAGATATTTCTTTTTTCTTGGATATCCTGCAATTTCATATATAACAATACTAAATATCCACTCGTGCGATGCACGGCCTATATATTATTTTTTATATTGCTACTAAAATATAAACGTTTAATATGTATCATAGTAGAACGCAATAATAAAATATTATAAAGGACTTGCACGAAATATTATACTATAATGAGTAAAAATTTGATATAACGACACACGTCTAATTATTGTAAACTACACAAAATGCAAACTAATGAAAAAAATTAAAGACTAAAGGTGTCATGTTATTTCACCACATCGCAAATGGGATCTTTAAGTCACGTAGAATTGTAACTCTATAAAAAAACAATATTTAATTAGTCATGACAAAAAGCTGATTTGCCCAAGAAGAGTCCTACATTAGACTCCTTGACTCTATAAGAGGAAATTGATGAAGTTGAAATTTGAAAGACACTATCACCTAAGATGGAATCAATGATAATCTTGGAATTAACACATGTGTACCTATATTAGTTCAATCATGACTTTTCCTTCAAATACATGTGCACCAAAATGATCAACCTTGTACTGTCACACAATCCAAGAGTATGACCAATATTCCTCAATAGCATCACCGGTGTACCAACCTTTAACATCAGCTCATGATTCAGAACATCATAGCACTTTATAACATTAAAAAATTCATGTATGTACAAATCAGTCATTACCTCAACTGTTAGATCTGATTTGTCTGCATTATCGAAATTATAGTATGTATGATTCTTCCTAGTGTTTTAGTAATATTAGAATGAGATCCCACAATTGTATTAGCTCATCGTCATGTTAAACTATGACACATTTAAATAAAACATAATTGGCGCTTTGTTTTTGTAGTTAACATAATTTTTCTTCACGGAGAAAGAAGAAAAAAATAATTAATTAATTCAATCAATAAATTACTTTAAATAATATATCTAAACTTTTTATTGTAAGTTGTAAACTTAACGACTTTGTAACTTTTTTTTTTTTTATCAAATTTTTTAAAACAAAATGATTCAAAAAATAAAAAAATTATTAAATACAAAAAGGTAAAACTAAAGTAAAAAAATTAAGCTTCTAAAAAGAAGATAATTTTATCCTTCCAAAAATATATTATGTTTGAAATTATTAGATATTTTTAATTCTAAATACAAAAAATGAAACACATCTTAATAATTCTAAAAATAAGTAACTTACATTTAAAAAATAATTAATATTTTAATATAATATATTAATGGATGTCAAATAGAAAATCTTGAAATAAATATTAATTAGATCTACTTTTCAAAAAAAAAAAAAAAAACACCCGAATTGAGACGAAAAAGTTATAAGACTTTAAATATTAAAGTTATGCCTTTGGTGCCTGACCAATATTAAGGAAGAATTATTTAATCACAAACGAGTCAAGGGCTTTAAACCCACTTGAACCATTCCTAAGTGCAAAAATTTTAAAAACTTGTTTATGATATTCAATTAATGTTTTTAGGAAGTAAATTGAGCGAATCATAACCTCCTCCTTTTAGAGGGATTGATTCTTCTATTGTTTTTATAATATAATATGTCCTAAAATTAAAATTATCAGATCTATAGATCTTCATATTTGAAGATACTGATAATTTCCAGTTTTGAATATTTTTTTCCAAAATCTTCAGAGATAGTAATATCTTTATTTTTATTAGAACTAGATGTTGAACTATTTTTAGCTTCTTTAATAGATCGGTGAATGGACAAACAAAAGTATTCAACAAAATCACTAAATGGTGTGTTCCAATATTATCATTTTACATTTATGTTTGCTAAATCAAAAATATTTAAAGCAGAATCAAACAACAATCTCAATAATAATATATTATTATTTTGTAAAATCAGCTTGGCAGATTCAGGGTGTGTGGGTGGTACATTAACCACTGTTCCGTACCAAGCATTGCAGAAGCTTTCAAGAGTGGGAAAGCTAATGTGAAGAACTTGACAGAAATCGTACACTATGATAAGGATGATGTTTTTTTGGGTTGAGACCACTATCATTCAGCTTGAGACACTAAGAGAATGGTGTTACTTGGAATGCAACAAATGTTCTAAAAAATTGAGCAAAGATGGCAACAGTTTTCTATGTACGAGGTGTGGAGTGAGAGATGTTCGTGGTCAATACAGGTATATATCTAAAACAAAATGACTTCAGATTAACAAATAATGCTTTAATATACTATCTAACCACACTCTATTGTCAAACATGTTGGGAGTGTCATTGCAAAGTTTCTACTGTAGGATCATGAATGTACATAACTAATTGGAAATAGTGCAGCAGATGTGATTAAGACACATGTATGGTAGTTTTATAATAACCAAGTATAGCAATAGTTTTATGACACATGTAAAATTTAAAATTAATTAAATTTCAACATTCTTTATGTAGGCAATTCAATCTAATTTCATAAAAAGTTGATTCAATTATTTTTATTATGCATCAAATTTCGTTAAAAGAACACACACTCTATAATTTCTAGTAATATAATTATTTATGCGATTGGGCATTAATGTATTTCCAACAAATTTATATCATTGTACTAATTTTTAATCAAAGCGAAATAAACTAGATCCAATCTTTTTTTATCCAAATAAACTTTTTTTATAGTAAAACTTTTTCTTGTCGCCACAACAATGGAATGTTCTTCAACTAAAGTTCCCATATTTTCCTTCGAGGATTATGAGGACTGGGTTATTCGGATGCAAGAACACTTGACTTCTATTTATGATGAAATGTGGATTGAAGGTCCACTAGTAATCATAGAGATCTACACTACTATGTGAGTGAGGGGTCAACCTACACCTCCTGTTATGGTGGAACAGACATGTCATGAATAGATTGCTGACAATAGAAATAGGTCTAACTTGGACAACTTGGCAAAAAATGTATTTTTTTACTACGTTGGATAAGGTAACTGCCAAGGACATTTCGGATATGCTGAAAGTTTTTTCATTAATCAATTTCATATTTAGATAGATATAACATTTGCATTATAAATGTAAAAAATAATTTGAATAAATTACAATACCAAATAAAATATAAACATACTTAAGTATTTTTTAGAATTCACACACTTTAAATTGTTATTCGAATTATGAATAACTTTTGAATTTTATTCTGTTAATGTTAGGATTTATTTAGTAATATTTTGGGTATATCTGATATCATCAAGTAAAATATTATAAGCTGCAAATGAGAATCTAATTTTAGAAAGGAACAAGTAAATATTTATAGCTAGAACTTGAAAGTTTATATAGATATATTACAAAATTTACACATATATAAAAGTTATAAGAAAGTTAAGATTGTAAATTGCATTTTTCAACCATTATATTTTGTGTTATTTATGATTATTTGTACAAATGTGAACTTTTGATTTTTTTCCCTTCTTTCTAAAGAAGTACTTTTCCCAAATTTTAAATACAAATAGTATTTTGTATCATAACCATTTTTTACATATTATATATATAATTATTATCTTTTCATGATCTTTAATTTAACATACATACCATATATATAAAAGTGTGATATTTTAAAAAATAAAAGATAATTATATATATATTGATTGGTTATTTGGTTAGATCTCAGTACGTATTGTGAATGTTTATCGGTGTCAAATTTAGGCTGTAAGAATTAATTAAATATTTTTTACAAAAAAAAAAATCTATTTTTATAAATACTTTAATTAACTAATTTATTGTGTGTATCTTTCTATCTTAGTTTTATTCGGTATATATTAATCTATATATATATATATATATATATATATATATATATACTTATATACACATGAATATGCGTTTTTGTCTAATTAAATAAAATGGAGCCAAATATGTAATAAAGAAAATTATTTTCCCCTCCAATTGCAAGTTGGACATTCTCAAGTGTATTATTCATGTATTAGTCCCAAAAGAGTCGTTGTTGTTGTACTATCACCATTCTGTCAATTTGTTTCTTTTTCAACACTTTTTTTTTTTAAATAATAACAATTTTTATTTTTTTTTATTTTTAATCTATTTTTACATATAGTATATGAAATTAATAATTTTTTCAGCTACTTTAAGTTGAAGTAAATTTGAATTTTTATTGTGGATTAGACTATTTATAATGGGAATTAAATTATAAAAAATGACTGGATTGACTATTTTTAACAATAACAAATATGAGATTATTTAAAAGAAAAATAGAATTTTCTTATAAATTATTCAATTTATTTTTTATTATCTTATAATTATTATTTTAATAAGTTGGCCTGTTATTATATTTATGTTTATTATAATATATATAATTAGTGAGATTCTTTGTGGTTATTCGCATAGGTTAAGAAGAATACAGACTGCCTACAGTAACATTTGAGTTAAAAAAAATAATTTTAAAATGTGTATTTTAATTGTCATACTTAATATATATTTCAATTTTATTTCGTAATAATAATTTTTTTATAATTAATAAGTATATATTCAATCCATAAATTTCACGAGAAACGGATATTTATACTATTTAAAATTTTACTATATGATAATTCAAGATTTTGAATTATTTATTTTATTGAGTGTACAAGGTTCACATTTTAAAAAATAACATCATATAATATTTAATTTTATTAAAATATACTATAATGTTAACATACTTCCGTGCATCGCACGAGAGTAATACTAGTTGAAATAAGATGAGTGAAAATTGAGCTCTGATCAATAAATACTCTACCAATTGAGTTACAACTAAATCTCAATTTTATTATCTTAGGAATTATTATGAGAAAAATCCTTTACAAATTATTTTATTCTGAAAGAATTAAAAAAAGCTTATTGTCTTTCCTAGTTGATCGTTTTCCTGGATTACCCCAGAAAAGGAAAATATTGTTCCAAATCATTTGGCTCGTACGACGACATTTGAAATATGATCACAAACGGTGTTGTTTTGCACCAGAATTTGTTATTTTTTATAAAATTATTAAAATAGTGATCAAATCGCTGCTATTTCAATTTTCACCCGGAAGCACATTTTATATTTCACAAATTAACTTTTACTCCCAAAATTATTTTTACAATTCACAAATTAACTCTTACCTTGAAGAACCCTAGATTGCTCCTTCGCTGCCCAGCCGATGCCGCCGCCGCCGCCCAGGCGCCGCCGCTCAGCCGACGCCGACGCTGACGCCGGCGCGTCACCTTGCCGTGCAGCTGGCGCTCTCCCCCCACAGGAGGTTATAATGGGAACCCTAGTCGGCGGTCATTGCTCCGCCGTCACCCTCGCTACCGCGCTCTCTTCCGCCTGCCATCATCCTCTCCAAGATAAAAACTTCCGAAGATAAAGCTTTAGTTGCACCAAATCGCGGAGGCATCACCCTAGTCGCCCTGTCGTCATTCTTGCTTAATAGATAAAACTTTAATTGCACCAACACTGCTTATGGAAGTTGGGAAGCTGAAAGTTATGGTCTAGGCAATGATTTTGATGAAGATGATTATGACGATGCTAGTGAAGAGGACTACGATGCGTCTGAGGTTGAAGTGGACGACGATGAAGGCGATGCACTAGAAGAGCATGGCACTGAAAGAGAAGAAGAGGATGACAAAATGTTGAATTGGATCCGTCTGCCTTTCCAAACGCTAAGGCCTATGCCAGAGCCTTACAAGATGCAGAAGAACAAGACATGGCAGCTATGTGATTACTCATTAATTTAGATGGGATAAATGAAAGTGAGTCCAAATCAATCACCACTCGCTCCTTGCTTAATTATTCCTTCAGTTATGAGTAGGAACTATGTGATTACTTATTAATTTAACAGATCCAATAGGGATTGTTCAGGAATATGAGGATGAAGAGGACCTTGGTGGTAATGCTCAGGTACAGACTGTTATGCTTGTTATATTTCTTTGATAGTTGTAGACCTTGCCTTATTGTCTACAATTTGGATACGAATCAAAAGAGTTTAAATGCTGGATTTTTGTTGAGATAGAGGGGTTTTTCTTTATTAGCATCCACACCTTTACTGCACACTTATAGAGTAAAACAGTGCTGAAGATATCTCTTATATTGTAATGAATATTAATTCACACCACACACATATCTTATACCCAATAGTAGCCTACATGCCACCAGTTTTTTTTCAATCTTTCATCATGTAAGGAAGAACTTTCTAGTGATGAAGGCTGAATGCCAACTGGTTCTGTAATTTCCCTGACTTATAGGTGAATAGCTAATGTCTCTGAAAGAAAAAAATATACTGGAGATGATGTTGACAAGGGTGGAGCTAAGAACGAATTACTTAGAATCTCTCTATGTTTAATTGGGATATTCTTTGCATCTGCAATTGTAGCTATATCATTATGCGCCTACAACAGAAAGTGCAATTTAGATATGACTAGTGGCTTTGGCCAATTTTCTAGCAATTAGAAATTCTCTCTTTTGTTTTTTTCCCTAGTGGGGTGGGGGCGTGTTTGGATGAGTTATCTAAGCTGCGATTCTCCATAAATTGATCACATTTGCCTGAGTTACCTTGGTCTGGATGGTTTTTATAATGGATTAGATGTTATAAATTCTAAAGTGGAACCAACTACCAACGAGGTTGGCTTGGCTGCCTGTACGCACTATAGAGCTTTGCTTGACTGAAATACTTGTGTTGCTTATTTTTCGGACTAGACGTGCTATAACTCGATTGGAGATATATTTCTCCAATTATCTTTGAGTGTTTTAGACGTGAAGGATGTGTACGTTATTTATCTTTACGCAGTCTCTTTTATGTTTATGCAGTCTCTTTTATGTTTTTGCTGAATTTGGAATATTTGATAGAACTTAAGAGAGAGAATTGCTACATATCCATGCATGCATAGATACCAATGGCTATTATAATTATATTGTTTTCTCTTGACTTCATATTAGATTGACCTCCCATTTATGTAGGTAGAGATGATAGATAAACAAAAGTGAAGGATCGTCCGATATCAAATAACTGATATCAATCAATAATATTGGATTTATATCCAGGAATTAATTCTTTATTCTCAGCAGTTCTGTGCTAACTGGTTATTTGCATATTCATTGGTATTATGATTTCGTATCTGATTAACTTTACAACTGGATCATGTTTTTTTATTTTTGCAATGCCTAAATAATGTTAACAATCATTAGGATGATTGGGAGGAGGTTGATCCAGATGAACTATCGTATGAGGTAAACTTGGATATGAAGCCATGCTATATTTCTTATTACTGCCCATTATTACTGCCCGTTTACTTTGATTGATAGTTTTGGATAATGACATTTTGTCTAACTTAATCTAGTGTTAATCTTGGTGGAAATAAAAAGTCGAATTATCCTTTCGATCAAGAATAAAATGCTAAAATCTGAATAAAACCTTAGATAATAATCTAGGCTCCATCCTCAGGATAATTTACCCAAACTTGGGATATGTAGCGCCCCAATCCCATTAGCTCGGGATTAAAGTGCTACTAAATTTTCTTTTCTTTTGATTAAATAATAAATCAGAAAATGTGCGAAAGCGTGACATAAAATACTTATTGGATAAAAGTAGAAATTTCATTGACAATAAGATACTGCCAAAACATATTTACACTAGTGGTGCCAAAGTTTATAAGAAAATGCAAATCCCGGATTTGCATACACACAAACTTATTAATATATACAGAAGTGGCAAAAAACATCTTTGAGTTGCGGGTAAAAGGAGGAACCCGGTGACCTTTGCCGCAACAGTCCCGCCACCTTGCTCAATTAACCTGAAGATTTGTAATTATGGGCATGAGTATAAACTCAGTGGGAACTTTGTAAGCAGTTATACTTAACGAAGGTGCACAATAATAAACATATCCTTGACTTAGGAGCCCATCTTATGACTCAAAAGCCATATTGCTGGACTAGGGAGCCAATCTTACGACTCCCAAGTCCCACTCAAAAGCCAATCTTACGACTTAAGAGGTATCTTATCATTAGCCCGAAGGCAAACATATTTATCAAGTACAAGTTCAGTAGCATAATATACTTACAAATAGCCCAGTCACCCACCTTGTTTGCTTGCTTTAAAAACTAAAGGTAGGTCGCAAATGTCCCAAGGCCCGATCCGCACTACACCAAGCACATGTTGTTTGTTTAATTAGTATTACTTATCGGGTTCAGTTATATTTTAAAAATAATTAATGTAGTATCCTTTTCTTTGGATTATATCTATTTTTACAATATTTAATATATAAGCCAAGTTATTATAAATTACAATTTTAAACTAAGAAGCATAATTATCTACTAAATTTAAATTACAGACAACATTAATTAAGACATACTTAAAATTAACTAACATGCAAAATAACAACTACCTAATACGACCTAAAAGAAAACAACTAAATATTAACAATTAAATTCCTAAATTTAAATAAACTATAAAATAATGGAAAAGTAAAATTATTAAAGAAGACATACCTCCAAAGTTTTAGACACTAGACGAGAACCTCCGGAAGCACTAGTTCGAACGTAGTCGAAAAATAACTTATAAGGACCTCCTAATTAAAGGAATTCCTTTTAATTCATTCACAAGTATATATATATACAAACTGAAGGTATACTATATATAGTATAAATTACTAGTTTAATTTTACTTTTCCTTCGATGTGGGATCAAGTAAGTTTTATAAAAATATTTGTATATACAACACCTTTAGTTTGCTAAATATAGCATCTAATATGTTATAGCTTACTTATTATTATATTATTATTTAGTTAACGTTTTAGATATAGGTATAGGTATGTTATTATATTATTATTTTATTACTATAATTATTTGCCTTAGTATACACATATCTAGATGTTTGTGTATTTATATTATGTTACGTATGCATATATAGATATGGTATTTAATTAATTTTATCTTATTTCTTAAACTCGATGTTAATTTTAAACTTCTGTTTTGTAAACTTCTAATTCTTACCCCTTTAGGTGCTAGGAGTGCAGTCGGCCTGGTATATTGCGGTCACACTTATTTTCTAAATTAAAATCATAAGTCAAATAACTTTGTAATTTTAAAATACAAACAATGTATTTTATTGTGTTTCAAAGGTTCGGGGTATCACAGTCTCCCCTACTTTTAAAAATTTCGTCCTCGAAATTGTACTTACTTGGTTTAAAATATTCGGATATTTTGCTAAGATCTCCTCTTCTCGTTCCCAAGTAGCTTCTTCTTTCCCATGTCTACTCCACTGCACTAGTACTAAGGGAATCTCTTTATTCCTCAAAGTGTGAACTTTTCTTCCTAGGATAGCAATGGGGTTCTCATCATAAGTGAGGTTTTTATTGATCTTCAGATTTTCATGATGAATAACGTGATTCGTATCTGGGACATACTTTCTAAGTACAGATACATGGAAGACGTTATGGATATTGGTAAGTCCCGGCGGTAGAGCTAACTTATAGGCGACGTCTCCGATTCTATCTAGAATCTCAAATGGGCCAATATATCTTGGTTTCAACTTCCCTCTCTTTCCGAAGCGTATTACTCCTTTCATTGGTGCCATTTTGAGAAAAACCTTATCGCCTGTATTGAATTGTAGATCCTTCCTTCGTGTGTCAGCGTATGATTTCTGGCGATCCTGGGCGGCCTTAATTCTTTCTCGAATCTTAGTTACCACTTCAATGGTTCTTTCGATGATTTCAGGGCCTAAGATCTTTCGTTCTCCAACTTCATCCCAGTAAATCGGCGATCTACACCTTCTCCCGTAGAGTGCTTCATATGGTGCCATCTTTATTGTTGCCTGGTAACTGTTGTTATAGGAAAACTCTACCAGCGGTAAATATGTTTCCCAGTTTCCTCCAAAGTCTAGTACACAGGCTCTAAGCATATCCTCGAGTGTCTGTATTGTTCTTTCTGACTGTCCATCAGTTTGTGGGTGATATGATGTGCTGAAGTTGAGCTTTGTCCCAAGGGCCGTTTGTAGACTTCTCCAGAATTTAGAGGTGAAACGAGTATCTCTGTCCGAAACGATGGTCACTGGTACTCCGTGTAATCTAACAATCTCGTCCACGTACCGTTGAGCAAGTTGATCCATGTTAAGTGTCATTCTTACTGGTATAAAATGTGCTGTCTTTGTAAGTCTGTCAATGATCACCCAAATAGCTTCATTCCTTCTTGCTGTTCGTGGCAGTCCAGTAACAAAGTCCATTGCTATGTGTTCCCACCGTAGAGGTAATGACGCCATATCTTTAATGCGTGAACAACAGCAGCTAATTCTAAGTCATGTATAGGATAGTTTAACTCATGGGGTTTCAATTGCCTTGAGGCATAAGCGACGACTTTTCCATGCTGCATCAAAACACATCCTAGTCCTAACTTTGAGGCATCGGTGTAAATGACAAACCCTTCTGATCCGTCAGGGATAGTTAGAACTGGCGCGGTTACGAGTCTTTGCTTAAGCTCTTGAAAGTTATTTTCGCATTCGTCAGTCCAGTGGAACTGGTTGCTCTTCTTTGTCAATTGAGTCAAAGGCCTAGCGATCCTTGAGAAATCTTGAATGAATCTTCTGTAGTAGCCAGCTAGACCCAGAAAACTTCGAACCTCATTCACATTCTTCGGAGCTTTCCAATTCATTACTGCTTCAACCTTCGCGGGATCCACTTCGATTCCATTAGCCGTGATAATATGGCCTAGAAAAACAACTCGATCTAGCCAAAATTCACATTTGCTAAATTTAGCATAAAGCTTCTCCTGTCGTAAGGTACCTAGTATAGTTCTAAGATGTTTCTCGTGTTGTTCTTTATCTCTTGAGTATACTAGGATATCATCAATGAAGACTATGACAAACTGATCTAGATAAGGATGGAATACCCTATTCATCAAATCCATGAATACTGCGGGTGCATTTGTTAATCCAAAAGGCATTACTATGAACTCATAATGACCATATCGTGTTCTAAAGGCCGTCTTAGAAATATCACATTCTTTGACCTTGAGTTGGTGGTAGCCCGATCTGAGATCGATCTTTGAGAACACGCTAGCTCCCTTCAGTTGGTCGAAAAGATCCTCTATTCTAGGCAAGGGATACTTATTCTTGATTGTTAGACGATTGAGTTCCCGATAATCAATGCACATTCTAAGTGATCCGTCCTTCTTCTTGACAAACAATACAGGGGCTCCCCATGGAGAAACACTTGGCCTGATGAACTTTTTGTCCAGTAACTCCTGAAGCTGTATTTTTAATTCTTGTAATTCCTTAGGCGCCATTCGATAAGGTGCTTTAGATACAGGTGCAGCTCCAGGCACCAAATCTATTGTGAATTCAACCTGTCGATCAGGAGGTATTCCTGGCAACTCATCTGGAAATACGTCCACATAATCTCTCACCGTTGATATATCAGCAGGTGTAACCTTAACAGTATTATTTTCCATGATATTCACAAGGTAGCCTTCACTTCCCTTTTTCCGTAACATTCTTACAGCCTTCATTGCTGACACAATACGCGGTCTGGTATTAGTTTTGGCTCCGTAAAAGGTGAATTTGGATCCTACTGGTCTTTCAAAATCTATTTCACGCTCAAAGCATCGGATTGTTGCTTTATTCTTGGTCAACCAATCTATACCCAAAATAACATCGAAACATTTCATCTCTAACACATATAGATCGGCTTCCAGTTCTTGGTTACCTATCAAAAGCTTCACACCAGTCACAATATCCTTAGTCCTAATAGTTTCTCCTGAGGGAATACTTACCGTCAATTCTTCTCCATTTGTATTACTTTTCAAACCCAGTTTTCTTTTAAAATCTTCTGACATAAAAGAATGTGATGCACCAGTATCAAACAAAATATATGCTGGAAGATCGTAGACAAATAGTATACCTGCCATGGTTTCATTCTCCTCGGTCACTTTGTCTTGTCCTAGAGCAAAAACGCGTGCCTTCCCTGTCTTCTTGTCTGGTGTATTAACATTTTGTGGTGCCTTGGTCTGTGTGGCAGTGCATTCCCAATACCTATGTCCTGGTTGACGACACTTATAACAAACATTCTTTCCCATCAAACATTCCCCATAGTGGTGCTTATTGCAATTAGGACATATCGGAACTGCATTTGGTCCTGGTCCCCCCCTTGGAGTTGCCTTCTTCACAAAGTGGTTAGTCTTATTCTTATCTCTAAAATCCCATTTCCTTTTCCCGGGTTGCTCTTGAGGTTTCTGGTTGTATTCTAAATTCTGGCTAAGGGATACAATATGTGCTCGTTCAAACGTTTCATGGTACGTAGGTAGTTTCAAACCCGACACGATCCCTCCGATTTCTGGACGCAAACCTCTCTCAAAACGTCTTGCTTTTCTTTCATCTGTATCAACCAAGTGTGGGGCATATTTAGATAATTGATTAAAACGTCTTTCATACTCCATCACTGGAAGAATTCCCTGCTTCAGATTGACAAACTCAATTTCCTTTTGGTCACGGATAGACTGTGGAAAGTAACGATCCATCATCATGTTCTTAAAATCATTCCAGGTCATATTTTGTTTTTGTTCATTCGTCATTGTTCGCTCGTGTGATTTCCACCAGTGTCCAGCATCTTCCACAAGTTGGAATATTGCGCACGAAACTTTCTGATTTTCAGTTGATTCCATATGGTCAAAGATTCTTTCAAGCTCAAGAATCCATTCCTCAGCGACCATAGGTCCTTCGCTACCTTTGAATCTTGGTGGTGAAAAACGACGGAATTGCTCTATAATGACATTAGTATTGATACCCTGATTCTGTGGATTTGGTATATTTTGGTTAGCTGGCATTTGTTGTATGAGTCCCTGCAGAGAGTTCAAGAATTCCCGTGCAAAATCCGCTCCCTGTACTCTAACCCCAGGTGGAGGTTGCCTCTCAGCAGCTGGCTCGACAAATGGCTCATTTTCGTTTTGTATATGTTTACGTGGCCTTCCTCGCGCTGCCATACTTTTGGGAGAAAAAGAAATAACACTTAATTATATGCATATATACCCTTGTTTAACATACCATATACATAAAAGATATTAGGTTTACAAATCCATATATATATATATACAAAAAGTACATTGGTTTTTAATACTCTTACCCGTACAAAAAGTCTATTAGTTTATCATGCTTATATGAGCAAAAAGATAGCATGATCAAAGGATGACTTATATACATTCCTATTGCAAAAGGATATTTACGATCTAGTTATGCACCTAGACATCATTATACAAAACTATCTACTATTACTATATGTACATCCTCTAGGTTTCTAACTATATCAGAACCAATTACTGGGACCCGCCTGGTTCTCTGCTGGTGGGGTACGCATACGTCGACCCCTAGATGGTATGCTCTCATCATGGACTGATCCTATGGACTCGTTGGGCTCGGTATCTTCTGAGGGGTCCTCCTCCTCTTCTGCTACACCTGCTTCCTCCCTTTGCGATCTTGCGAACTCGAGACAGTATTCCGTCCGATCCCTAGCGCGTTCGGCAAGACGTTCATCAGCAATAGCTTCTAAGCGCTTATTGGCGGCGACCTCGTCATAATGATTTGCCCTTTGCCTCTGTTCCTCTGCCTCCATTTCCATCTGGTCTGCAATTGCGAGGCACCTTTGACGTTCTCTAATAACCATAGCGAGGCGGACACTAAAACGTTCATAATTAATTGTCAGTCCAGTCGTAGAGTCTATCGTAAGCATTTCGTCCAATAACCGATGGGCAACATCTCTATAATTTGGGAGGACAGTGTCTGCTAAGCGCATAGAAGCCTCGTACTCAGTAATGTGATGTCCTTCTTGTATGGCGTTGTTCCGACGTCTTCGTAATATATTTATATACTCGCCTATATTCTGATATTCACCCTGTCTGGTCCTCCGGTAGACTGACATCGCGGGTGGTAGATCTCTGTTAGCGAGTATTCTTTGTCTATATACTACTGTTTTTCTAGCAGTTTGTTTTCTTCGAACCATCCTATCATAAAGAAGAAATATGGGTCAGTCTCTAATCTGGCTTCTTAATTGGTAGTAAAAGTTTCGAGGACAAAACATTTTTGAACCTATATAAAACTCATAATAAAATATACATACCTTGGAGCGAGTGTCGGTCTGTTGGCAAAGTCACGGTTCCCCTTGGTTTTATTTTATAAATCGAGTATACAGAAAAGTAGACCCGCTCTGATACCACTCTGTAGCGCCCCAATCCCATTAGCTCGGGATTAAAGTGCTACTAAATTTTCTTTTCTTTTGATTAAATAATAAATCAGAAAATGTGCGAAAGCGTGACATAAAATACTTATTGGATAAAAGTAGAAATTTCATTGACAATAAGATACTGCCAAAACATATTTACACTAGTGGTGCCAAAGTTTATAAGAAAATACAAATCCCGGATTTGCATACACACAAACTTATTAATATATACAGAAGTGGCAAAAAACATCTTTGAGTTGCGGGTAAAAGGAGGAACCCGGTGACCTTTGCCGCAACAGTCCCGCCACCTTGCTCAATTAACCTGAAGATTTGTAATTATGGGCATGAGTATAAACTCAGTGGGAACTTTGTAAGCAGTTATACTTAACGAAGGTGCACAATAATAAACATATCCTTGACTTAGGAGCCCATCTTATGACTCAAAAGCCATATTGCTGGACTAGGGAGCCAATCTTACGACTCCCAAGTCCCACTCAAAAGCCAATCTTACGACTTAAGAGGTATCTTATCATTAGCCCGAAGGCAAACATATTTATCAAGTACAAGTTCAGTAGCATAATATACTTACAAATAGCCCAGTCACCCACCTTGTTTGCTTGCTTTAAAAACTAAAGGTAGGTCGCAAATGTCCCAAGGCCCGATCCGCACTACACCAAGCACATGTTGTTTGTTTAATTAGTATTACTTATCGGGTTCAGTTATATTTTAAAAATAATTAATGTAGTATCCTTTTCTTTGGATTATATCTATTTTTACAATATTTAATATATAAGCCAAGTTATTATAAATTACAATTTTAAACTAAGAAGCATAATTATCTACTAAATTTAAATTACAGACAACATTAATTAAGACATACTTAAAATTAACTAACATGCAAAATAACAACTACCTAATACGACCTAAAAGAAAACAACTAAATATTAACAATTAAATTCCTAAATTTAAATAAACTATAAAATAATGGAAAAGTAAAATTATTAAAGAAGACATACCTCCAAAGTTTTAGACACTAGACGAGAACCTCCGGAAGCACTAGTTCGAACGTAGTCGAAAAATAACTTATAAGGACCTCCTAATTAAAGGAATTCCTTTTAATTCATTCACAAGTATATATATATACAAACTGAAGGTATACTATATATAGTATAAATTACTAGTTTAATTTTACTTTTCCTTCGATGTGGGATCAAGTAAGTTTTATAAAAATATTTGTATATACAACACCTTTAGTTTGCTAAATATAGCATCTAATATGTTATAGCTTACTTATTATTATATTATTATTTAGTTAACGTTTTAGATATAGGTATAGGTATGTTATTATATTATTATTTTATTACTATAATTATTTGCCTTAGTATACACATATCTAGATGTTTGTGTATTTATATTATGTTACGTATGCATATATAGATATGGTATTTAATTAATTTTATCTTATTTCTTAAACTCGATGTTAATTTTAAACTTCTGTTTTGTAAACTTCTAATTCTTACCCCTTTAGGTGCTAGGAGTGCAGTCGGCCTGGTATATTGCGGTCACACTTATTTTCTAAATTAAAATCATAAGTCAAATAACTTTGTAATTTTAAAATACAAACAATGTATTTTATTGTGTTTCAAAGGTTCGGGGTATCACAGGATAACATTAGGAAATTATATTTTTATTTTTTACTACTCATTTATTTTGCAAACTTAATTATTAAAAGGGACATTTAAGTAGTAATATTTATCCAAATCTCCATTTATATATCACATAGTAAAATGTAGATAATGATAGTTAATATTTTCATCTATGATGTTATATAATACAGTAAACAGCGGAGTTGGATAATAATTTGAATTTTATCCTATAAAATTATTTCGTTAACCTAAATAAGTAATCTATCTCTATCTGTTAAGGTAAACGGAGCTTAATAGGAAATAGTCTCTTCTCTGCAAGAAGAGACCAAAATCCTTTTACCCAATTATTTTTTAACAAAAGTATAGTTTACATAAATAAAGTATAATATTTTAAGACAATGGACTATACAGTCTTCTTTAAATTCCTTTTGGCAAGTTCGAAAATTATTTTGATTGGCTTATATATGTGTGGAAATATGCAGCACTTCTTAGTTTTGATTCCCAAACTTGGCCATCATTTTAGTAGAAGTGAATCTTAGTTCGTATCATTCACTACCTTTAACTGTGTTTGTTGCCTGCAAAGTGTATTCAAGACTATACCAGAACGCCTAAAAGAAAAAGGAAAGAAAGAAAGAAGACAATAAGAAAAAATTCAAAGGTTTTCTTTTTCAATTTTTTAAAACATTAGGTGTAAAGTACAATAAAAATAATGCAGTATAAACAAATACTACTATCCACATAGTTAAAGCCAATATCCTGAACATATTCTCATACAATAATACACCAAATAAACCAAATGTTATTTGTTTTAACACAAAGCTCATAAAAAACTAATAATTTAACTTTAAATCTAGCTAACTTTTAAAGGCTTCAGGCACGCAGAGACGGAGCCGGAGGGGTTGGCGGCGGTCGTTGCCTCCCCTCAAATTTTCCGACTGATGTACTGTATATATACATATACAATGTAATTATAGTTAAAAAAAAAACATTTGCCACCCTCAAATTCTTGAAAACGTTTATATATATTTCAAAAATAATTTACCCACCTCATTATAAAATCTTGGCTCCCTCCCGGCAGGCACGCTCTTTCATCTCTACTTCCTCGGAACATTGAGATAAAAAGTCTTTAACTTATGTGGCTTGGACCTTGATATCATCAGCTAAATCAACAAAATAAACTGAAACCAAACAAAAACTAAAATAAAAAAAAAAAACATTATTATATGTCTTTTGACCTATCAATGTTCGATTGCTCGTAGACCTTAACAAATGTACCAAAAATATTGAATTTGGAATGATACAGAAATAGAATGCATCAAAGACTTCCCGAAGATTGTGGTAAAGAATTTTCCATCTTCATCAATAAATTTATATTTGTTGATCCCCATGCAAGACAACAACTTGTAATTCAATTAATAATACTTAGACAGCACATGCATAAAGCAATAGCATACATATACTGTGGTGTATATGTGAGAGACTAATATACTTTAAAACATATGTGCATATTTTTTTATCTAAAAATCAGCAAAAAATATTATTTCATGAACTCTGTTTAACCATATAATGTTTACAGAAGTCAAGAGAATCAAAAGCAAGAACGCCTTCCCCCAGCTAATTTACTGTAGTATGGACTTACAATTTGTTGAGAAGCATATAAACTCTACCACTTATGATGCACATCAAACTATATTGATTCATAATCCGGTAGTTTTATTTTCAACTTGTGCTGGATGATAGAGAGATAAAATCAATATAATCTTAGTTTATGCATCATTTTATTGTGCTCGTTAAATTTTCTCATTACCCAAAAATATTATTCTCTCTTAGATCACTTTCTAATCACCAAGCACATAATTCATTTGACAGAATTGTGTATTTTGATATTCTCTCTTTCATCATGTTTCTTAATTTAATCCATAAACTGATCTCCGTGAACAATGTTTAAGCCTTTAAAATAGTGCTACAATCTGAGCCATATCAAAAATATAGTTACCTCATATAATTGGATTTGTAACACTTCCACTTCAACAAAAGGGTGCAGGGACTATATATTTTGTAAGCTCCCCCAAATAGAATTCCCTCATTTCTATCAAATATTTCTGGATGATACCTGAGCTGAAAAAAAATGTAATAGGTACTGTCAATTGGAACTCAATAAGTATGAGAAAACTTTTATAACTCTTGTTGTCAAGAACTTAACTTTTAGTGCACAAATACGTCTGTTGGGTCAACTCAGACATCATATACTTCTTCACTCTAGTATTTGCGCAGCATGAAGGTCATAACTTAGCTTTAGTTAGTCACATAACACAAATAACACAAATCTAATTATAGAAATGGATAAAAGTCATAGAACATAAGGTGGGAAGAAAATTTGTACAAACTAAGCCACTGTGCCATGTAAATCATTTGGCTCTAACATTATCAAGCCACCACTACATAACGGAATAATATTGAAAATTTTAATTGAAGTAATCATGCCCCGAATTTTCTAGTTACGTGAAGGAGGTACTAAAATCGTTCAAGAAGATTAATGCATTGAAGCTTGCATATTTCACGTCATATCACTTATGGAGATAAAATAGATTCACAACACGAAATCTAGAACAAAACTTTTCCATTAGAAGTCAACAACAAACAGTAAACTCTTGTATCCGCAGATCTACTAAATAATAAATAACTAAGAAAATTTCTAAGACAACACAGTTTACCACTCCAATAGATAAAAGTATAACATTAAGCAAGATTTTAGTTCGGGGAAAGAGAGAGAGGCATCAAAAATCACTTTTAGAGAGTGGTAAATTTGTCCCGCGGTTTTCCTAAGCATGCCATTCATAGTGTTCTGAAAAGCATGACTCGACCATGGCTTCTAGCGGTCCCACCCTGTGGCAATTTCTCATGGACATACATAAGTGTCATTTTTAGGATCAAATAATAAACATAAAAAGCCAACTACCATCCATGAAAAAATGTCGCCATACTATAGAAAGGAGAAACTAACTTATCTCAAACCAATAAATACATATAAAAATATATATATGAAAAAGAAAACAACGTTAATACAGATCCTTAAAAGCAATCAATTGAAAAATAAAATGGAAAAAGGAAATTCAAGAACCAAAGCCAGGAATTCATCTCAGCCCTTTATCAAGAAAATGAAATAAACAACGAAATGGTTCATGGGAACATAAGAGCAAAAGTTTCAAGAGTCACAATTAAACCCTAAACGAAAAGGAAAACTATATTTTTTTTTTCATTTGAGTACCTTGGATATAAGGCAATCCACTTTCAGTGAATGAGGTACTTCCTTTTTTTTCTTCTAATCTAACTCTCACTTTCAACCAATAATTGATTTGCTAATTAGTATACTGTCAAAAAATTGGAAAAACTCACTTCCATCGCGCCCCTACTTAGTACAATAAATGAATATACAGTCGAACCCCCATCTTCATCGACTCCATAATTTACTGAAAATACAATTCAAATACCAAACCCGAAATTTTCAAAATGCAAAGGCATATAACAATCTCAATTTATAGATCTAGATGAGTGATGAAACCGTACAAAAAATATTTACAGATTTAGAGAAAATGATGAAACAAATATAAATTTGAAAATGTTGATGCAGAATATATGAAAAATGTTACTACCTTTCGAGGCTAACCTTAAATCAATTGGATCGAACAATGGAATGTAGATTGCAGAAACTGTTAGACTTGTTTTAGTTCCAGGGTTCGTGATTCCTTACAACACCTGCTTCTCTTCCAATTGCTACCCTCATGTTTCTTTGTACTAACTCTAGTTTTGAAAATTATGGAGCAACAGAAACATTATGGGTTGAGACTGCTTGAGGGGAAAAATTTCACCTAGCTTTATTCCTCGTTTGCGGGCGGAAGGATAGAGAAAATTGCACTGGAGGGAGGAGAATCCTTTCGTGGGATTGATTGAATTTGTAGACGTGGGATCAGAGAGGGAAGTTAATATGCGGAAGTTTTTTTGTTGGAACAGTATTCAGGGAGCAGTTTTTTCCCCAAAAGTGTGAATTTTATATTGACAGTGGATGAAGCGGAAAAAATAAAATTATTTAGCAAATATAATTAGCGCAAATTGCAGTAAGTCAACACGTGGCATTAGCTAAAAAGGGGGGCTGTAATTATATGTAAGATGGACACGTGTGTTGGTAGATTTTTGTTTAATAGTATAGGAGGATAGTGTACGAATGCTTAGGCTCCAGAACTGGATTTCAAATTCAATATACAAAATCCTGCTGATGGTAGAAGCCCCTGCCTTAATTTTGATGTAGGAAAACACCTAGAAAAGAAGTTGAAGGTTAGTATATGAAGGTGAAGTTATATGCATACACTCACAAATACATAGTCGCACGGAGATCCCTCTAATAACTAGTTCCATCTGAAATAGGAAACTGAAGAGGAGAGACACCAATTAGCTTAGAAGTTTCTTGGTTTATGTACTTGTGTATTAACGGATAGAACCCCATTTCTTTATCCGATAATCTAAATCTTTTCTTTAATTTCCTAGAAAATCGGGCGATGCTGTTCTCTCTTTATATTGAAAATGACAGGCTAGCCGCTGGAATAACAAGGCCAACCTCTGAGATAAGTCAATATGTGGCTGAAGAAGCACTTAAGCGGCTGAAGAGTTGGGAGAAATTGGAGAAACCCTCCCCAAATTTGAGAGAAGAAATTTGAACTCCTGCATTGCAAATTTTTAATTATATTACTTCTTCATACTGGTTTAAGTGCATCTTGTGTAATGATACTACACAAGCATACTTGAGCGCGAAGAACTCAAATATATTACTTCTGTATAAACATGTTATATGTTTGAGAAGATTGTGTATTTTTTCCCATGCTATTTTTTTTTTTCCTGTTTCTAACAGCTCTGAATTTCTGATTTGCTTAACTTTTTCTAGTGATCTTAGGAGTCAAGGCTTGAAGGGTGATATCAGTGATAAAATTGGTCTTTTGTTGGTAAGCCTGTAAGTATCTACTAGTAATCTATTTATTTGTTTTCGATACTCCATTGATATATGTATGAAGCTGCACAGATGGATGAATCTGTCAAACAAGAAGTTGTTTTCTGGATTTACTAAATTGTGCTGACTGGTCATTGAAATGACGATGATGATTTTCGTCTTTTGCATTCAGTGCAAATAAATATTGGAGACTATCAATTTCCTTGAGCTCGAGACTCTGAAAAAAGTAGACTTGACACGGAAACCATTCGCAATACTTACCATTGAATTCCCAAATTACTCGATAAATATGCTAAATGGCGCTGCTAAGAGTTTGCTTAGCATCTCGTTTCACGAGTGTTCCATTACATAATTATTTTCTTCTAGATGAGATTATTATTCTATACATAAATTTATTCCTTTTGGATTAAATTTGTAACTAAATCCATTTCTGTTTGTGCAGAAACTTGAGTTCCAATTCCTTGGGTGGTTAGACCTTTAGGGTTTGGTCAAAAGTCTCTTGTGAAGCTGTAAGTTCATCTTGCTTAGCTCTCTTTGAGATGTTCATGTTATTCATTATACGAGCTGGTGGAGTCACTTCTTGAACTTCAGATCTTAAACAAAATTTTCTACTCATAAAGTTACTCATGCTATAGTTTCAGCTCAAAAATGACTTTACCCATCTATCAACAGAGCTTAATTTAAATGAAATTGTAGAAGAATATGTGATAACTACAGTATCAGAAAATGTATTAACCTAATGCGGCATCTGACTCCGTGATATGCCCACACTTTCTTATCTTTTTCTTGCTCTGATGCAGGGATTTATCGGCTAATCAGATTATTGGGTATATACCATATAGTCTAACTTCATCCAACTTCCAGCTTGTGTAAGTATCGAGCTTTTCGATCGTTGTTTCAGAATCAATTCTATTAAAGAGGGAACTTGATTAATTATGAGCTACCTCTACACCGAGCTGGTATATGATTGTTGTATATTTCTTTAAATAATTTGTCCTTATATCATAGTGGTAGCCTTTCGAGTTTCGCCTTCTCAAATTTGATTTCACTTTTCCACTATTCACCGATTTCTTTAATCTTAACGAGTCTTATTACATTTTGCTCAGGTTACTGAACAACAACATATTGGAAGGGCGAGTTCCTGAAGAACTTTATTCAGTTGGGGTTCATGGTGGAGCTATAGAGTACATCATACATTGATCTTCTGGACTTAACTTCTATTGCATTGTCAACTTTATTCACGTTACTTTACTTTATTTTTTCATTTATTTACCATAACTTACTTCACCCCTCAACTTTCGATTACAATTCAAATTATGATTTTTTCAGCATTTATCATTTTACAGCGGATCTTAAAAACTCGATTCGCCTTCCTCGTGCTTACCACAAAATGAGTTAAATATTAAAAGTATTTTAGATCTGAAATGTTAAGGGTTTCTTTAGATCATTTTGTATTGATTTTTGTTTAGATTTCTCTCGACTTTTGATGCTTTTTTGCCAATTAACATCCATGCGATGGATTTGTTTATGAGAAATGATGGATCTCTTCAAGCCCCTAATTCCCTGGTTTATCACAGATCTGAGAAAAGTTATTTACCTTTATTTCTTTTTATTTTTTGGTTTTCTTTTGTTCATGGAAGTATTTGTGAAAAAATAATAGATTGTTTATCCATTTTATTTTGATTTATTGGATATATGGTGGTCTGACCTTATGGATTGGAATTTGTTTCTCCTGGCTTTGTTAAGCCCATTTGCTTGATTCTAATAGTTGGGAAACAAAGACTATGATGATATATATTCCTACGCACACTATTTGCAAATATAATAGTTGTGTTCTTGTATAAATTCAGATCTCACACCAGATCTAGTTTATGATAATTTTTTTAAATGTCATATTTATTTTATTTTTCAACATTGTATTGCATGTTGTGTTTGTGGCAGTTTATATTCACGGTTGCAACCTGCAAGGAGGCAGAACATGGACTGACTATGGAAAGAAGGTTTTTGATCTACTCTCTGTTTCTTTTGTTATGTTTATTTCTCCTAATAAATTAAATAGGGTGTCTCTTCAATTAATCCCTCTTGCTTGAATTCTACTTATTAATTAATGAGAACCTTCCACATATTACTCCTTCTTGACCTCCCAAAACAAAGAAAATTGACAAATGCAAACAGGTATTTCACAAAACATCTTTGTACTGGAAGTCTGGAACTAAATTTACTGTGTTTAATTTTATGCATTATTCTTATATCGTGAATAGTTAATTAAATTACCATTTCATTCTAATAAGACAATATTATACATAACTAAGTAATAATGAACTACTTTAATTACATTGTTTGATAATCTGTTTAAGTAGAGTCCTATAGAAACATACTTCTAATTATGTTTATATCCGTGTGCCACCTTTTAGATTAAAAAAAAAACTAAAATGTAAGTTTGTAACATGAAGATTCATTTGTCAATACAACAGACTCCAATTATCTAAATCGAAGTTCAAGACAACCTACCCCTGAAGAAAAATTGATGGCAAAATCAACCATTCAAATGGTAAGTGTACTTCCTTCTCCCACAAAGAAATGACTCTTCAAGGAAAAAAACAGCCAGAAAAAAATTTAGTCCTCTTATATTATATTGAAGCTTAGTTTAGCTGGTGTGTTATTATTGATAACTCATCTAGCAACACCTTTTGTTGGCTGAATGATGTACTCCATGATTTCCTTTTTCGTCGCTTGAAACTGTTGTAAAGAGGTGTGCTCATCTTGTTTTTGAAAAGCCAACCTACCAAACATAGATATGAACAATAAAATCAAATTAGAACATTGGTTGAAGGTTTCAAATGGAGTCATGTTCACTTGCTTGAATGGAGTCATGTCACTTGTTTTCATGAAAATATTATTGAAATACCAGTTACAAAACATATTTCTCATTGTAAAGATATTAAAATAACATTTTTTTTGTTTTTTTTGTTTTGTATCTTCCCTGACAATGTTGATATAAATGTGTTGTATTTGCATCATCTCATGGTTGGGATTCGTGTGAATTCTCGTCCCCGCATAAAATAAAACATAAAAAAAAACTCTATTTTCTTTTGTTAGTTACACTACCCTGCAGTAAACTTAAAGCTTGTAGATTTTGAACTGGAAAGAAAAAAAGAAAAAAAAAATGTGTATACCATTACATTATGAGAAAACACACATCCAAACTATAAGGTAATTATTTGTTTCTGAATGTAGGGCTTGATGAGCATGGATGAGGCGAAGCTTCAAAGCTCATTGAGTTCCCTTAACTGCACCGAAAGTTGGTGCAATCTTCATATCTAAAAATTTTGAAGAAACATGAAAGTGACATTTTGTAGAATGCTTGTGAAACTTTTTGCCAATTAATTTCCTACTGAAAGCAGAGTGGAATCACAAAATGGTGGTTTGCTTCTGTTTAGGATGATATTTATAGCACCAGTATGAAATTTGAATTGTTTGCTGATTTAGGGTTCATGTTCAAAATTAAAATAAAGTATATTATTGTGGGCAAATCCCTGCTTTTCTCACATGTTTTATTATTTCATCAATTAAAAAGGTACCTATGTTTTTTTAGCAGCACGCCCTGACGCAAGCTGCTGTACAGTCTGGTGCTATTCACATGACAGATACTAAATTTATTTATTTTACTCCTAGAAATTATGGAGCATAGTTTTGGCAGAAAAATGGTATTTCTTTAAATATGCCAAACTGTTATGCTTTTATATAGTTATAGAGGTGTATAGTGTGTAATATGTGTGTACAGTTTGTAACGTGTGTGTAGCGTATGTATAGTGTGTGAAATGTGTTGTGTAAAAACTTTGTATAGTGTGGATAATGTGTGTAGTGTGGGTATAGTGTGGGAAATGTGTGGTAGTGTGTGAAATGTGTGCAGTGTGTGTGCAGCGTGTGGAATTTGAGTGGAACTTATAATATTTAAAAAAAAAAAAGATGAATTAGAGATTTTTGTTGTTTCTTTTTTGAGTTTATAAGCTCTAAGAACTTACATCTTATAAGTTGTCTAACATTTTATTTTGTCAAACACATTGCAAAAAATGTGATAGTTGTTTTAACACTATGTTAAAAAGAATGATTTGCTTCTGACAATTAATATTTTTGGATGAGCAGATGATCTGTTATTTTGATGGAGCGAGGATTGACATTCAATATGAGACCTCATTTGCTAGTAAGTACTGAATTACATCGTATCCAATCAAAGCTTGTCTTAATTCCGCTGTATTTGCCTTATGTGTGTTTGTGAAGCACCTGTTCAAGAAAATGCATAAAAATGTGAATGTGTTTGTTTATGTTTTAGGGAATGAATTGTTTGAGGAGAAATTTGTTAGAGAAAATTCTTTTTATTTTTTATTATAGAATGTGGACATTTGACTTGATGTTGACACACCATTTCGTACAATTTACACACTACACGACGATCTATATTTGTATATATTTTTTGTCACTGCTTTTGGTTTATAATACTTGTTTGATCTGAATCATGAGAGTTTTGATAGATTATTCGTAAAAGAGGAATTGGGGAATGCATAAAAACTCTTAACTGTATGTTTTGCTATGTCAAAAAGATAATCTAAAATGTCATTAACTAAACCACTTCTGTAAAATGTGTGGTGTGTATATAAAATGTGAAACATGTGATTTGCGCAAAATGTGTATAATATGTGTAGTGTGTATCGTGTGTATAGAATGTGTAAAATGTGTGTAGTGTGTGTATAGTGTGTGAAATGTTTGTAGTTTGTATAGTGTGTAAAATGTGCAAAATGTGCGTAAAATGTGTGCAGTGTGTGAATTGTGTGAAACATGTAAAGTGTGTGAAATGTTAGTAATGTGTGTAAAATGTGTATAAAGTGTGTAAAATGTGTAAAATATGTCTAATGTGTGTATAGTGCGTGAAATGCGTGAAACGTGCGAAATATGTGTATAGTGTGTAAAATATTTGTAGTGTGTATATAGTGTGTAATATGCGAAAAATGTGCGTAAAATGTGTGTATAGTGTGTGAATTGTGTGAAACATGCATAGTGTGTGAAATGTGTGCAGTGTGTAAAATGTGGGCATAGTGTTTAAAATGTTTGTATAGTGTTTTTAGTGTGTGTGTTAGTATGTGAAATGCGTTAAATGTGTGTAGTGTGTGTACAGTATGTGAAATGTGTGTAGTGGGTGCATAGTGTGTCAAATGTGTGTAGTGTGTGTATAGTGTGTAAAATGTGTCTAAAGTGTATGAAATGTGTAAAATATGTCTAACGTGTGTATAGTGCATGAAATGTGTGAAACGTGCGAAATGTGTGTATATTGTGTGAAATGTTTGTAGTGTGTATATAATGTGTACTATGCGTAAAATGTGCGTAAAATGTGTGTAGAGTGTATATAATGTGTGAAACATGTGTAGTGTGTGAAATGTGTGTAGTGTGTAAAATGTGTCTATAGTGTTTAAAATGTTTGTATAGTGTTTTTAGTGTGTGTATAGTGTGTGAAATGTGTTAAAATGTGTGTAGTGTGTATACAGTGTGTAAAATGTGTGTAGTGTGTGTGCATAGTGTGTGAAGTGTGTGTAGTGTGCGTAAAGTGTGTGAAATTTTTGTAGTGTATGTGTAGTGTGTAAAATGTGTATAAAGTGTATGAAATGTGTAAAATATGTCTAACGTGTGTATAGTTCGTGAAATGTGTGAAATTTGCGAAATGTCTCTATAGTGTGTGAAATGTTTGTAGTGTGTATATAGTGTATAATATGCGTAAAATGTGCGTAAAATGTGTGTAGTGTGTGTATAGTGTGTGAATTGAGTGAAACATGTGTAGTGTGTGAAATGTGTGCAGTGTGTCAAATGTGGGTATATTGTTTAAAATGTTAGTATAATGTTTTTACTGTGTTTATAGTGTGTGAAATGTGTAAAATGTGTGTAGTGTGTGTAAAGTGTGAAATGTTTGTCATGTATGTTTAATGTGTGTATAGTGCGTGAAATATGTGAAACATATGTAATGTGTGTATAGTGTGTGAAATGTTTGTAGTGTGTATATAGTGTGTAATATGTGTTAAATGTGCGTAAAATTTGTGTAATGTTTGTATAGTCTGTGAAATGTGTGCATTGTGTAGATTGTGGGTATAATGTTTAAAATGTTTGTATAAGGTTTTTCGTGTGTGTATAGTGTGTGAAATGTGTTAAAATGTGTGTAATGTTTGTATAGTCTGTGAAATGTATGTAGTATATGTATAGTGTGTGAAATATGTGTAATTTGTGTAAAGTTTCTGAAAAATTTGTTGTGCGTCGTGTATAGTGTGTAAAGTGTGTGAAATGTGTAAAGCATGTGTAATGTGTGTATAGTGTGTGAAATGTGTGAAACGTGCGTAATGTGTGTATAGTGTGTCAAATGTTTAAAATTTGTGCAGTTTGTGTATAATGTGTGAAATGTGTAGTGTGTAAAAATTTTGTATAGTGTGTAAAATGTGTGGTGTGTGAAGTGTGTGTGCATCATGTGGAATTTGAGTGTAACTTATTAAATTTTAAAAAATAAGATTAATTAGAGAAACTTTTTTTTCTTTTTTTTTTTTTTTTTTTTTTTTTTTTTTTTTTTAGTTTATAAATTTTAAGAGCGTGTTTTTACATCTTATTAGTTGTCTAACATTTTATTTTGCCAAACATATTAGAAAAAATGTGATAGTTGTTTTAACACTATGTTAATAAGAATGATTTGATTCTGACAATTAATATTTTGGATGAACAGATGATCTATTGTTTTGATGGAGCGAGGATTAACATTCAATATGAGACCTCATTTGCTGGTAAGTACTGAATTACATCGTATCCTTGTCTTAATTACACTGTCTTTGGCTTATGTGTGTTTGTGAAGCATCTGTTTCAAAAGAATGCATAAAAATGTGAATGTGTTTGTTTATGTTTTAGGAGAATGATTTGTTTGGGGAGAAATTTGTTAGAAAAAATTCTCTTTAATTTTGTTATAGTTAATGTGGATATTTGACGTGATGTAAACACATCATTTCACACACTTCACACAATACACGACAGTCTATTTTTGTATATATCTTTTGTCACTGTTTTGGTTTTTATTAATTGTTTGACCTGAATCATAAGAGCTTTGATAGATTATTCGTAAAATAAGAATCGTGAGATGCATAAAAACTCCTAACTGTATGTTTTGTTATCCCAAAAAGATAATCTAAAATATCATTGACTAAACCACTTCTGTAAAATGTGGGGTGTGTGAATAGAATGTGACACATGTGATTTGCGCAAAATGTGTGTAATATGTTTAGTGTGTATCGTGTGTATATATAGTGTGTGTATAGTGTGTGAAATGTTTATAGTGTGTGTATAGTGTGTGAAATGTTTGTAGTGTATAATATGCATAAAATGTGGGTATAGTGTTTTTAGTGTGTGTAGTGTGTGAAATGCGTTAAATGTGTGTAGTGGGTGCATAGTGTGTCAAATGTGTGTAGTGTGTGTATAGTGTGTAAAATGTGTCTAAAGTGTATGAAATGTGTAAAATATGTCTAACGTGTGTATAGTGCGTGAAATGTGTGAAACGTGCGAAATGTGTGTATAGTGTGTGAAATGTTTGTAGTGTGTATATAATGTGTAATATGCGTAAAATGTGCGTAAAATGTGTATAGTGTATATAATGTGTGAAACATGTGTAGTGTGTAAAATGTGTGTATAGTGTTTAAAATATTTGTATAGTGTTTTTAGTGTGTGAAATGTGTAAAATGTGTGTAGTGTATTTATAATATGTGAAATGTGTGTAGTGTGTGCATAGTGTGTGAAATGTGTGTAGTGTGTCTAAAGTGTGTGAAATGTTAGTAATGTGTGTAAAATGTGTATAAAGTGTGTGAAATATGTAAAATATGTCTAACGTGTGTATAGTGCGTGAAATGTGTGAAACGTGCGAAATGTGTGTATAGTGTGTAAAATGTTTGTAGTGTGTATATAGTGTGTAATATGCGAAAACTGTGCGTAAAATGTGTGTATAGTATGTGAATTGTGTGAAACATGCGTAGTGTGTGAAATGTGTGCAGTGTGTAAAATGTGGGTATAGTGTTTAAAATGTTTGTATAGTGTTTTTAGTGTGTGTGTAGTGTGTGAAAAGCGTTAAATGTGTGTAGTGTGTGTACAGTATGTGAAATGTGTGTAGTGGGTGCATAGTGTGTCAAATGTGTGTATAGTGTGTGAATTGTGTGAAACATGCGTAGTGTGTGAAATGTGTGTAGTGTATGTATAGTGTGTGAAATGTGTGAAATGCGTTAAATGTGTGTAGTGGGTGCATAGTGTGTCAAATGTGTGTAGTGTATGTATAGTGTGTGAAATGTGTCTAAAGTGTATGAAATGTGTAAAATAATGTGTGTATAGTGCGTGAAATATGTGAAACATGCGTAATGTGTGTATAGTGTGTGAAATGTTTGTAGTGTGTATATAATGTGTAATATGCGTAAAATGTGCGTAAAATGTGTGTAGTGTGTGAAATGTGTAAAATGTGTGTAGTGTGTGAAATGTGTGCAGTGTGTCAAATGTGGGTATATTGTTTAAAATGTTAGTATAATGTTTTTAGTGTGTTTATAGTGTGAAATGTGTAAAATGTGTGTAGTGTGTGTAAAGTGTGAAATGTTTGTAATGTATGTTTAATGTGTGTATAGTGCGTGAAATATGTGAAACATGCGTAATGTGTGTATATAATGTGTAATATGTGTAAAATGTGCGTAAAATGTGTGTAATGTTTGTATAGTGTGTGAAATGTTTGTAGTGTGTATATAGTGTGTAATATGTGTAAAATGTGCGTAAAATGTGTGTAATGTTTGTATAGTGTGTGAAATGTTTGTAGTGTGTGAAAAGTGTGTGAAATTTTTGTAGTGTGTGTATAGTGTGTAAAATGTGTATAAAGTGTATGAAATGTGTAAAATATGTCTAACGTGTGTATAGTGCGTGAAATGTGTGAAATTCGCGAAATGTCTGTATAGTGTGTGAAATGTTTGTAGTGTGTATATAGTGTATAATATGCGTAAAATGTGGGTAAAATGTGTGTAGTGTGTGTATAGTGTGTGAATTGAGTGAAACATGTGTGTAGTGTGTGAAATGTGTGCAGTGTGTCAAATGTGGGTATATTGTTTAAAATGTTAGTATAATGTTTTTATTGTGTTTATAGTGTGTGAAATGTGTAAAATGTGTGTAGTGTGTGCATAGTGTGTAGTGTGTGTAAAGTGTGAAATGTTTGTAATGTATGTTTATAGTGTGTAATATGTGTAAAATGTGTGTAAAATGTGTGTAATGTTTGTATAGTGTGTGAAATGTGTGCAGTGTGTAGATTGTGGGTATAATGTTTAAAATGTTTGTATAGGGTTTTTCGTGTGTGTATAGTGTGTGAAATGTGTTAAAATGTGTGTAATGTTTGTATAGTCTGTGAAATGTATGTAGTGTATGTATAGTGTGTGAAATATGTGTAATTTGTGTAAAGTTTCTGAAAAATTTGTTGTGCATCGTGTATAGTGTGTAAAGTCTGTGAAATGTGTGTATAGTGTGTGAAATGTGTGAAACGTGCGTAATGTGTGTATAGTGTGTGAAATGTTTAAAATTTGTGCAGTTTGTGTATAATGTGTGAAAGCCTTGGCTGAGAGAGTTAATGAGTGTGCTTTATTGAGATTTGAGCCTCTAAATCTATTGAGGAAAGCCTTAAGCAAACACACCCTATGTATCGTCTTCGTTGTCAATGGAAAGATTTAAATTATTCAGTGTGGCCTTACTTTTGTTCCCTTTTCTTCTATTGTTATATTTAATCTGGATTTAGGGCCCGCTTGGTTACAAGTCATCAATGACAATGACAATGAGTATGAATGATGGGTCAATCATGCTATGGAATGAAATGGGGGAATTGTTAATAAAATGAGGTAATGATTAACTTATTTATTATGTATCAAGCACAATAAATGGAAACGAGTCCTCATTCGTTCCAATTCCTTACCCCTAAACTCCCAACCAAGCGGGCCCTTAAATTAGTCGATTCAAGTCCAATGCACTATTTTCCAAACTTGTTTGAAATGTTATCGAGTTTTCTAATATTTTGTTTGAGTTTGTTTGATTATCAAATGAATTGAGCTTTTATCGGGCCAAATTTGAGTTGAGCTTGAGTAATTTGACATTTTTCCACTTAATATCTTTTACTTATCGGCACGAGTATTAAATTTTATCAAACATAAAAATATGTTTCAGCTTATTTGATATCATTAATCGAATATGGTTTAAATAAATTTTCAAAGAAGACCTCGAATCAAATATAAAGTAGTTTGGTTTGATTTTCACGTCATAATCACTTGTGTATTTTACTACCAACCTGCTGTTTGATAAGGCTTGAGTAGGGAAGAGCCTAGAATGGAGTTGTCCAAGGACGACAACTTATCAAAGGAATGACAACGATACGTGGCATATTGGATCCGCGAACAATTGAGATTGATATTTAAGTTGATCAAAATGTTCATCCTGAACGTTTATGATAGAGTTAGTAAAATGTCAGAATTTGTGTGTGTGCGCAACGTTGTTATGTAAAAAGAATAACGATTAAGAGTTCTTATAAAATAGAAACTTGATTGAACAAAATCAAATTGATTTATAAAGTTTCGAGGAAGAATCTCCTTCATCTAAAAGTAATATCTTATCGAGAAGTATAGTAATGAAAGCACACCTTGCACTTAAAAAAATATATAGAAATTCCTCCTAAAGTTCTATACTTACTTCCCCTAAGTTTGAGCCTATCCTTCTGGTCCTCCAGATGATCCCTCGATTTATATCCAGAAGGTTCTCTCGTGTGTTCTCCTGAACAAACTAGACACAACTTTCTCGAATTATATCTAATGATCTACTGATGTTCGTTTACAGTTCGAACATCAATAGAACATATACAAGCTTTTGATGAATCACTCAAGTGTTTCATTCTGCAAAACTCATGCATCTCAATGTTTTCACTTCACTTTTTATACTGCATTATTCCCGTTCTTCAATCAATATTTCTCCAACAATTGTAGGTGACTGGAAGTAATTTGTGAAGCTTTGACATTCCTTCTTTGTCTCGATCTTGATTGATTCCTTGATATGAGGAACAAGATCACCTTCTTTGATCTTCTAAAAGTTCTCCTTGTCTTCTTTCTTTCTTCACTTTCCATCTTCATGAATCAATCTATCGATTTTATGCAACAAGAATATTTTCCAACACAAGTCATTTACATAAAAAGTGATTTTTATAGTTAGGATCTGAATCAAATACATAGCACATTTGCCTTTATAAATCAAGCTATATTTATTTATTTTATTTTAAAGCGGAATAGTTTTATAATATGCAACAAAAAGAATTGTTGAAGTTTTTCCCTAAGCAAAGCTCTTCCTCGTAAACTCTACGATATTTGTCTAAGAATGATAATATGGTCCAAATTTTTTACCCTAAAAAAAAAAACCCGCCTCTTGCCTTAACAAGAAACTATATATAGAACTGAATCAATCTTCGGCAAAGGAAAACTTTATTTGAAAGATATTGTTAGAGGTGGGCGGCGATTCAGTTAGGACAATTTCCCCCTAAATTAGCCCAGGAGTGAACTTGATGGATGACTAAAAATCGTAGAATTAATGAGTAAAACTTATAGGAATAGGATATAATATGTTTACATATTTATAATAAAATAATATTCTAATCTTTAATTTACTAAAAGAATGACCACTTAGGCCACTGGAGAAGGGCCATTTTAGGAACTTTTTAAATAATAAAATAATGTTAAATGAATATAAAAATCATGGTGAGAGTGAAACATGTTTAAAGAAAACGCTACTCACTCAACTATTTTTCAGAATCCCATTTACAGCCTCCACAACTTCATTCCAGATGACGAAATTCTTTTATTAGAAAATAATTATTTAATTATAATTTTATAATAATCAAATGTTAGATAGTGATTTCAAAATGATAGCAATATAAATATTAAAATAAATATTACTTAAGTATATAATATAAGATTCACTACTTTTTGTTACTAAATATTGGAGTATTTTATACTTTGCATATTCGTTGTTCAAATTTCGTAAAAAGAGACTTTTCCCTCAAGGATGTACTGTTTTTACATATAAAACAAAATATAATTCAAGCATAATAACATTGCTAAACAATTAGGCATGTACTATATAATTATTAACTAAACATTTAATAAGTATATGATACTTACAAAATATCATATTTCTTTAAAACGACGACTATTTGCAGCCCACAAATTTTCTCAACACAATTCACTTTCTTTAAACTTCTTTAGGCTATGTTTGTTTATAAATTAAACCGTTCGGATGGAGATAGACGGATCCAATCTTGGTAATTATCAATTATTACATTATTATTTAATATATTTTAATTATTTTTTAAGCATGATTTGACAATATTTTATAAAGTTTACTATATTCTATTACAAAAAAATTAAAATTACAATGTATATAACCATAAATTCCATGTCCACCTTCATCCATAAACGAATATACTCTTATTTATTTCGTTTGTCTTTTATCTGGTTTGATACAACCCGTGTGTTACACGGGTGTTGCACTAGTATACATATACATGAAAGCCTGAAGCGGCTCCACTAAAATCCACGACTCCACCAAATCTACTAAAACTGTTTGATCGTATTTGAACCCGGCCCAAATAGGACAAATTTTATGCAGATATTAATTTAAATCCACTTCATTGTCATTCCTGTATTTTTTGCCAAACCTCCAAAAACAGAAATGCTAAGCTTCTAAAAAGAAGATAATTTTATCCTTCCAAAAATATATTATGTTGAAATTATTAGATATTTTTAATTCTAAATACAAAAAATGAAACGCATCTTAATAATTCTAAAAATAAGTAACTTACATTTAAAAAATAATTAATATTTTAATATAATATATTAATGGATGTCAAATAGAAAATCTTGAAATAAATATTAATTAGATCTACTTTTCAAAAAAAAAAAAAAAAAAACACCCGAATTGAGACGAAAAAGTTATAAGACTTTAAATATTAAAGGGGGGGAAAAGGAGAAAAAAAGCGAAAGAAATGAAAAGAATCTTATTGATTGACTAAATACCAACTTTCCTTATTTGTAGCAAGCAACAACTATGCAGGTTAAAAGAAAAATTATTTATCTATTTACCTAACAAGAGTATAATTTTATTTTGATGACTCTTACATGCTTGATTTTCTTTACTGATCAGTCAACTTCAAAGGCCCAGTGACCAGTGACAACATTTTACTACCTTTACCATGCCAAGTGATAAGCTGTAAACTTCAGTTGAAATCATATTATTATTTTTTGCTCAATCTAACACCAATATATTTTTCTAAACAGTTAAGGCTAATTCCCCGCTTGAAAGAGGACCAACCAATTTTCAATTACGCTTTTGACTTCAACTTCTACTCCAAAAGGTACCTTTACTTATTTATTTGGATGGATCAGAAAGTGATAGAGTAAAATTAGGAAAACAACTGAAATAGATGAGTCTTTCACAAAGAGAAGACTCCACTACTCCTAATAAAGAATCTTTTAATTTATTATGCCTTTGGTGTCTGACCAATATTAAGGAAGAATTATTTAATCACAAACGAGTCAAGGGCTTTAAACCCACTTGAACCATTCCTAAGTGCAGAAATTAAAAAAAACTTGTTTATGATATTCAATTAATGTTTTTAGGAAGTAAATTGAGCGAATCATAACCTCCTCCTTTTAGAGGGATTGATTCTTCTATTGTTTTTATAATATAATATGTCCTAAAATTAAAATTATCAGATCTATAGATCTTCATATTTGAAGATACTGATAATTTCCAGTTTTGAATATTTTTTTCCAAAATCTTCAGAGATAGTAATATCTTTATTTTTATTAGAACTAGATGTTGAACTATTTTTAGCTTCTTTAATAGATCGGTGAATGGACAAACAAAAGTATTCAACAAAATCACTAAATGGTGTGTTCCAATATTATCATTTTACATTTATGTTTGCTAAATCAAAAATATTTAAAGCAGAATCAAACAATAATCTCAATAATAATATATTATTATTTTGTAAAATCAGCTTGGCAGATTCAGGGTGTGTGGGTGGTACATTAACCACTGTTCCGCACCAAGCATTGCAGAAGCTTTCAAGAGTGGGAAAGCTAATGTGAAGAACTTGACAGAAATCGTACACTATGATAAGGATGAGGTTTTTTTGGGTTGAGACCATTATCATTCAGCTTGAGACACTAAGAGAATGGTGTTACTTGGAATGCAACAAATGTTCTAAAAAATTGAGCAAAGATGGCAACAGTTTTCTATGTACGAGGTGTGGAGTGAGAGATGTTCGTGGTCACTACAGGTATATATCTAAAACAAAATGACTTCAGATTAACAAATAATGCTTTAATATACTATCTAACCACACTCTATTGTCAAACATGTTGGGAGTGTCATTGCAAAGTTTCTACTGTAGGATCATGAATGTACATAACTAATTGGAAATAGTGCAGCAGATGTGATTAAGACACATGTATGGTAGTTTTATAATAACCAAGTATAGCAATAGTTTTATGACACATGTAAAATTTAAAATTAATTAAATTTCAACATTCTTTATGTAGGCAATTCAATCTAATTTCATAAAAAGTTGATTCAATTATTTTTATTATGCATCAAATTTCGTTAAAAGAACACACACTCTATAATTTCTAGTAATATAATTATTTATGCGATTGGGCATTAATGTATTTCCAACAAATTTATATCATTGTACTAATTTTTAATCAAAGCGAAATAAACTAGATCCAATCTTTTTTTATCCAAATAAACTTTTTTTATAGTAAAACTTTTTCTTGTCGCCACAACAATGGAATGTTCTTCAACTAAAGTTCCCATATTTTCCTTCGAGGATTATGAGGACTGGGTTATTCGGATGCAAGAACACTTGACTTCTATTTATGATGAAATGTGGATTGAAGGTCCACTAGTAATCATAGAGATCAACACTACTATGTGAGTGAGGGGTCAACCTACACCTCCTGTTATGGTGGAACAGACATGTCATGAATAGATTGCTGACAATAGAAATAGGTCTAACTTGGACAACTTGGCAAAAAATGTAATTTTTTACCACGTTGGATAAGGTAACTGCCAAGGACATTTCGGATATGCTGAAAGTTTTTTCATTAATCAATTTCATATTTAGATAGATATAACATTTGCATTATAAATGTAAAAAATAATTTGAATAAATTACAATCCCAAATAAAATATAAACATACTTAAGTATTTTTTAGAATTCACACACTTTAAATTGTTATTCGAATTATGAATAACTTTTGAATTTTATTTTGTTAATGTTAGGATTTATTTAGTAATTTTTTGGGTATATCTGATATCATCAAGTAAAATATTATAAGCTGCAAATGAAAATCTAATTTTAGAAAGGAACAAGTATATATTTATAGCTAGAACTTGAAAGTTTATATAGATATATTACAAAATTTACACATATATAAAAGTTATAAGAAAGTTAAGATTGTAAATTGCATTTTCCAACCATTATATTTTGTGTTATTTATGATTATTTGTACAAATGAGAACTTTTGATTTTTTTCCCTTCTTTCTAAAGAAGTACTTTTCCAAAATTTTAAATACAAATAGTATTTTGTATCATAACCATTTTTTACATATTATATATATAATTATTATCTTTTCATGATCTTTAATTTAACATACATACTATATATATAAAAGTGTGATATTTAAAAAAATAAAAGACAATTTTATATATATTGATTGGTTATTTGGTTAGATCTCAGTACGTATTGTGAATGTTTATCGGTGTCAAATTTAGGCTGTAAGAATTAATTAAATATTTTTTACAAACTAACTTATCTCAAACCAATAAATACAGATAAATATATATATATGAAAAAGAAAACAACGTTAATACAGATCCTTAAAAGCAATCAACTGAAAAATAAAATGGAAAAAGGAAATTCAAGAACCAAAGCCAGAATTCATCTCAGCCCTTTATCAAGAAAATGAAATAAACAACGAAATGGTTCATGGGAACATAAGAGCAAAAGTTTCAAGAGTCACAATTAAACCCTAAACGAAAAGGAAAACTATATTTTTTTTTTCATTTGAGTACCTTGGATATAAGGCAATCCTCTTTCAGTGAATGAGGTACTTCCTTTTTTTTCTTCTAATCTAACTCACTTTCAACCAATAATTGATTTGCTAATTAGTATACTGTCAAAAAATTGGAAAAACTCACTTCCATCGCGCCCCTACTTAGAAAAATAAATGAATATACAGTCGAACCCCTGTCTTCATCGACTCCATAATTTACTGAAAATACAATTCGAATTCCAAACCCGAAATTTTCAAAATGCAAAGGCATATAACAATCTCAATTTATAGATCTAGATGAGTGATGAAACCGTACAAAAATATTTACAGATTTAGAGAAAATGATGAAACAAATATAAATTTGAAAATGTTGATGTAGAATATATGAAAAATGTTACTACCTTTCGGGGCTAACCTTAAATCAATTGGATCGAACAATGGAATGTAGATTGCAGAAACTGTTAGACTTGTTTTAGTTCCAGGGTTCGTGATTCCTTACAACACCTGCTTCTCTTCCAATTGCTACCCTCATGTTTCTTTGTACTAACTCTAGTTTTGAAAATTATGGAGCAACAGAAACATTATGGGTTGAGACTGCTTGAGGGGAAAAATTTCACCTAGCTTTATTCCTCGTTTGCGGGCGGAAGGAGAGAGAAAATTGCACTGGAGGGAGGAGAATCCTTTCGTGGGATTGATTGAATTTGTAGACGTGGGATCAGAGAGGGAAGTTAATATGCGGAAGTTTTTTTGTTGGAACAGTATTCAGGGAGCAGTTTTTTCCCCAAAAGTGTGAATTTTATATTGACAGTGGATGAAGCGGAAAAAATAAAATTATTTAGCAAATATAATTAGCGCAAATTGCAGTAAGTCAACACGTGGCATTAGCTAAAAAGGGGGGCTGTAATTAGATGTAAGATGGACACGTGTGTTGGTAGATTTTTGTTTAATAGTATAGGAGGATAGTGTACGAATGCTTAGGCTCCAGAACTGGATTTCAAATTCAATATACAAAATCCTGCTAATGGTAGAAGCCCCTGCCTTAATTTTGATGTAGGAAAACACCTAGAAAAGAAGTTGAAGGTTAGTATATGAAGGTGAAGTTATGTGCATACGCTCACAAACACATAGTCGCACGGAGATCCCTCTAATAACTAGTTCAATCTGAAATAGGAAACTGAAGAGGAGAGACGCCAATTAGCTTAGAAGTTTCTTGGTTTATGTACTAGTGCATTAACGGATAGAACCCCATTTCTTTATCTGATAATCTAAATCTTTTCTTTAATTTCCTAGAAAATCGGGCGATGCTGTTCTCTCTTTATATTGAAAATGACAGGCTAGCCGCTGGAATAACAAGGCCAACCTCTGAGATAAGTCAATATGTGGCTGAAGAAGCACTTAAGCGGCTGAAGAGTTGGGAGAAATTGGAGAAACCCTCCCCAAATTTGAGAGAAGAAATTTGAACTCCTGCATTGCAAATTTTTAATTATATTACTTCTTCATACTGGTTTAAGTGCATCTTGTGTAATGATACTACACAAGCATACTTGAGCGCGAAGAACTCAAATATATTACTTCTGTATAAACATGTTATATGTTTGAGAAGATTGTGTATTTTTTCCCATGCTATTTTTTTTTTCCTGTTTCTAACAGCTCTGAATTTCTGATTTGCTTAACTTTTTCTAGTGATCTTAGGAGTCAAGGCTTGAAGGGTGATATCAGTGATAAAATTGGTCTTTTGTTGGTAAGCCTGTAAGTATCTACTAGTAATCTATTTATTTGTTTTCGATACTCCATTGATATATGTATGAAGCTGCACATATGGATGAATCTGTCAAACAAGAAGTTGTTTTCTGGATTTACTAAATTGTGCTGACTGGTCATTGAAATGACGATGATGATTTTCGTCTTTTGCATTCAGTGCAAATAAATATTGGAGACTATCAATTTCCTTGAGCTCGAGACTCTGAAAAAAGTAGACTTGACACGGAAACCATTCGCAATACTTACCATTGAATTCCCAAAGTACTCGATAAATATGCTAAATGGCGCTGCTAAGAGTTTGCTTAGCATCTCGTTTCACGAGTGTTCCATTACATAATTATTTTCTTCTAGATGAGATTATTATTCTATACATAAATTTATTCCTTTTGGATTAAATTTGTAACTAAATCCATTTCTGTTTGTGCAGAAACTTGAGTTCCAATTCCTTGGGTGGTTAGACCTTTAGGGTTTGGTCAAAAGTCTCTTGTGAAGCTGTAAGTTCATCTTGCTTAGCTCTCTTTGAGATGTTCATGTTATTCATTATACGAGCTGGTGGAGTCACTTCTTGAACTTCAGATCTTAAACAAAATTTTCTACTCATAAAGTTACTCATGCTATAGTTTCAGCTCAAAAATGACTTTACCCATCTATCAACATAGCTTAATTTAAATGAAATTGTAGAAGAATATGTGATAACTACAGTATCAGAAAATGTATTAACCTAATGCGGCATCTGACTCCGTGATATGCCCACACTTTCTTATCTTTTTCTTGCTCTGATGCAGGGATTTATCGGCTAATCAGATTACTGGGTATATACCATATAGTTTAACTTCATCCAACTTCCAGCTTGTGTAAGTATCGAGCTTTTCGATCGTTGTTTCAGAATCAATTCTATTAAAGAGGGAACTTGATTAATTATGAGCTACCTCTACACCGAGCTGGTATATGATTGTTGTATATTTCTTTAAATAATTTGTCCTTATATCATAGTGGTAGCCTTTCGAGTTTCGCCTTCTCAAATTTGATTTCACTTTTCCACTATTCACCGATTTCTTTAATCTTAACGAGTCTTATTACATTTTGCTCAGGTTACTGAACAACAACATATTGGAAGGGCGAGTTCCTGAAGAACTTTATTCAGTTGGGGTTCATGGTGGAGCTATAGAGTACATCATACATTGATCTTCTGGACTTAACTTCTATTGCATTGTCAACTTTATTCACGTTACTTTACTTTATTTTTTCATTTATTTACCATAACTTACTTCACCCCTCAACTTTCGATTACAATTCAAATTATGATTTTTTCAGCATTTATCATTTTACAGCGGATCTTAAAAACTCGATTCGCCTTCCTCGTGCTTACCACAAAATGAGTTAAATATTAAAAGTATTTTAGATCTGAAATGTTAATGGTTTCTTTAGATAATTTTGTATTGATTTTTGTTTAGATTTCTCTCGACTTTTGATGCTTTTTTGCCAATTAACATCCATGCGATGGATTTGTTTATAAGAAATGATGGATCTCTTCAAGCCCCTAATTCCCTGGTTTGTCACAGATCTGAGAAAAGTTATTTACCTTTATTTCTTTTTATTTTTTGGTTTTCTTTTGTTCATGGAAGTATTTGTGAAAAAATAATAGATTGTTTATCCATTTTATTTTGATTTATTGGATGTATGGTGGTCTGACCTTATGGATTGGAATTTGTTTCTCCTGGCTTTGTTAAGCCCATTTGCTTGATTCTAATAGTTGGGAAACAAAGACTATGATGATATATATTCCTACGCACACTATTTGCAAATATAATAGTTGTGTTCTTGTATAAATTCAGATCTCACACCAGATCTAGTTTATGATAATTTTTTTAAATGTCATATTTATTTTATTTTTCAACATTGTATTGCATGTTGTGTTTGTGGCAGTTTATATTCACGGTTGCAACCTGCAAGGAGGCAGAACATGGACTGACTATGGAAAGAAGGTTTTTGATCTACTCTCTGTTTCTTTTGTTATGTTTATTTCTCCTAATAAATTAAATAGGGTGTCTCTTCAATTAATCCCTCTTGCTTGAATTCTACTTATTAATTAATGAGAACCTTCCACATATTACTCCTTCTTGACCTCCCAAAACAAAGAAAATTGACAAATGCAAACAGGTATTTCACAAAACATCTTTGTACTGGAAGTCTGGAACTAAATTTAGTGTGTTTAATTTTATGCATTATTCTTATATCGTGAATAGTTAATTAAACTACCATTTCATTCTAATAAGACAATATTATACATAACTAAGTAATAATGAACTACTTTAATTACATTGTTTGATAATCTGTTTAAGTAGAGTCCTATAGAAACATACTTCTAATTATGTTTATATCCGTGTGCCACCTTTTAGATTAAAAAAAAAACTAAATTGTAAGTTTGTAACATGAAGATTCATTTGTCAATACAACAGACTCCAATTATCTAAATCGAAGTTCAAGACAACCTACCCCTGAAGAAAAATTGATGGCAAAATCAACCATTCAAACGGTAAGTGTACTTCCTTCTCCCACAAAGAAATGACTCTTCAAGGAAAAAAACAGCCAGAAAAAAATTTAGTCCTCTTATATTATATTGAAGCTTAGTTTATCTGGTGTGTTATTATTGATAACTCATCTAGCAACACCTTTTGTTGGCTGAATGATGTACTCCATGATTTCCTTTTTCGTCGCTTGAAACTGTTGTAAAGAGGTGTGCTCATCTTGTTTTTGAAAAGCCAACCTACCAAACATAGATATGAACAATAAAATCAAATTAGAACATTGGTTGAAGGTTTCAAATGGAGTCATGTTCACTTGCTTGAATGGAGTCATGTCACTTGTTTTCATGAAAATATTATTGAAATACCAGTTACAAAACATATTTCTCATTGTAAAGATATTAAAATAACATTTTTTTTTTTTTTTGTTTTGTATCTTCCCTGACAATGTTGATATAAATGTGTTGTATTTGCATCATCTCATGGTTGGGATTCGTGTGAATTCTCGTCCCCGCATAAAATAAAACATAAAAAAAAACTCTATTTTCTTTTGTTAGTTACACTACCCTGCAGTAAACTTAAAGCTTGTAGATTTTGAACTGGAAAGAAAAAAAGAAAAAAAAATGTGTATACCATTACATTATGAGAAAACACACATCCAAACTATAAGGTAATTATTTGTTTCTGAATGTAGGTCTTGATGAGCATGGATGAGGCGAAGCTTCAAAGCTCATTGAGTTCCCTTAACTGCACCGAAAGTTGATGCAATCTTCATATCTGAAAATTTTGAAGAAACATGAAAGTGACATTTTGTAGAATGCTTGTGAAACTTTTTGCCAATTAATTTCCTACTGAAAGCAGAGTGGAATCACAAAATGGTGGTTTGCTTCTGTTTAGGATGATATTTATAGCACCAGTATGAAATTTGAATTGTTTGCTGATTTAGGGTTCATGTTCAAAATTAAAATAAAGTATATTATTGTGGGCAAATCCCTGCTTTTCTCACATGTTTTATTATTTCATCAATTAAAAAGGTACCTATGCTTTTTTAGCAGCACGCCCTGACGCAAGCTGCTGTACAGTCTGGTGCTATTCACATGACAGATACTAAATTTATTTATTTTACTCCTAGAAATTATGGAGGATAGTTTTGGCAGAAAAATGGCATTTCTGTAAATATGCCAAACTGTTATGCTTTTATATAGTTATAGAGGTGTATAGTGTGTAATATGTGTGTACAGTTTGTAAAGTGTGTGTAGCGTATGTATAGTGTGTGAAATGTGTTGTGTAAAAACTTTGTATAGTGTGGATAATGTGTGTAGTGTGGGTATAGTGTGGGAAATGTGTGATAGTGTGTGAAATGTGTGCAATGTGTGTGCAGCGTGTGGAATTTGAGTGGAACTTATAATATTTAAAAAAAAAAGATGAATTAGAGATTTTTTTTGTTTCTTTTTTGAGTTTATAAGCTCTAAGAACTTATTTTTACATCTTATAAGTTGTCTAACATTTTATTTTGTCAAACACATTGCAAAAAATGTTAAAAAGAATGATTTGCTTCTGACAATTAATATTTTTGGATGAGCAGATGATCTGTTATTTTGATGGAGCGAGGATTGACATTCAATATGAGACCTCATTTGCTAGTAAGTACTGAATTACATCGTATCCAATCAAAGCTTGTCTTAATTCCGTTGTATTTGCCTTATGTGTATTTGTGAAGCACCTGTTTCAAGAAAATGCATAAAAATGTGAATGTGTTTGTTTATGTTTTAGGGAATGAATTGTTTGGGGAGAATCTAAAATGTCATTAACTAAACTACTTCTGTAAAATGTCAAAAAGATAATCTAAAATGTCATTAACTAAACTACTTCTGTAAAATGTGTGTGTATAGAATGTGAAACATGTGATTTGCGCAAAATGTGTATAATATGTGTAGTGTGTATCGTGTGTATAGAATGTGTAAAATGTGTGTAGTGTGTGTATAGTGTGTGAAATGTTTGTAGTTTGTATAGTGTGTAAAATGTGCGTAAAATGTGTGCAGTGTGTGAATTGTGTGAAACATGTAAAGTGTGTGAAATGTTAGTAATGTGTGTAAAATGTGTATAAAATGTGTGAAATGTGTAAAATATGTCTAATGTGTGAAACGTGCGAAATGTGTGAAACGTGCGAAATGTGTGTATAGTGTGTAAAATGTTTGTAGTGTGTATATAGTGTGTAATATGCGAAAAATGTGCGTAAAATTTGTGTATAGTGTGTGAATTGTGTGAAACATGCGTAGTGTGTGAAATGTGTGCAGTGTGTAAAATGTGGGTATAGTGTTTAAAATGTTTGTATAGTTCGTGAAATGTGTGAAATTTGCGAAATGTCTGTATGGTGTGAAATGTTTGTAGTGTGTATATAGTGTATAATATGCGTAAAATGTGGGTATAGTGTATGTATAGTGTTTTTAGTATGTGTGTAGTGTGTGAAATGCGTTAAATGTGTGTAGTGTGTGTACAGTATGTGAAATGTGTGTAGTGAGTGCATAGTGTGTAAAATGTGTCTAAAGTGTATGAAATGTGTAAAATATGTCTAACGTGTGTATAGTGCGCGAAATGTGTGTATATTGTGTGAAATGTTTGTAGTGTGTATATAATGTGTAATATGCGTAAAATGTGCCTAAAATGTGTGTAATGTGTATATAATGTGTGAAACACGTGTAGTGTGTAAAATGTGTGTAGTGTGTAAAATGTGTGTATAGTGTTTAAAATGTTTGTATAGTGGTTTTAGTGTGTGTATAGTGTGTGAAATGTGTAAAATGTGTGTAGTGTGTCTATAATATGTGAAATGTGTGTAGTGTGTAAAGTGTGTGAAATGTTAGTAATGTGTGTAAAATGTGTATAAAGTGTGTGAAATGTGTAAAATATGTCTAATGTGTGTATAGTGCGTGAAATGTGTGAAACGTGCGAAATGTGTGTATAGTGTGTAAAATGTTTGTAGTGTGTATATAGTGTGTAATATGCGAAAAATGTGCGTAAAATGTGTGTATAGTGTGTGAATTGTGTGAAATATATGTAGTATGTGAAATGTGTGCAGTGTGTAAAATGTGGGTATAGTGTTTAAAATGTTTGTATATTGTTTTTAGTGTGTGTAGTGTGTGAAATGCGTTAAATGTGTGTAGTGTGTGTACAGTATGTGAAATGTGTGTAGTGGGTGCATAGTGTGTCAAATGTGTGTAGTATGTGTATAGAGTGTAAAATGTGTCTAAAGTGTATGAAATGTGTAAGATATGTCTAACGTGTGTATAGTGCGTGAAATGTGTGAAACGTGCGAAATGTGTGTATAGTGTGTGAAATGTTTGTAGTGTGTATATAATGTGTAATATGCGTAAAATGTGCGTAAAATGTGTGTATAGTGTGTGAATTGTGTGAAACATGCGTAGTGTGTGAAATGTGTGCAGTTTGTAAAATGTGGGTATAGTGTTTAAAATGTTTGTATAGTGTTTTTGTGTGTGTATAGTGTGTGAAATGTGTTAAAATGTGTGTAGTGTGTATACAGTGTGTGAAATGTGTGTAGTGTGTGTGCATAGTGTGTTAAGTGTGTGTAGTGTGCGTAAAGTGTGTGAAATTTTTGTAGTGTGTGTGTAGTGTGTAAAATGTGTATAAAGTGTATGAAATGTGTAAAATATGTCTAAAGTGTGTATAGTTCGTGAAATGTGTGAAATTTGCGAAATGTCTCTATAGTGTGTGAAATGTTTGTAGTGTGTATATAGTGTATAATAATATGCGTAAAATGTGCGTAAAATGTGTGTAGTGTGTGTATAGTGTGTGAATTGAGTGAAACATGTGTAGTGTGTGAAATGTGTGCAGTGTGTCAAATGTGGGTATATTGTTTAAAATGTTAGTATAATGTTTTTAGTGTGTTTATAGTGTGTGAAATGTGTAAAATGTGTGTAGTGTGTGTAAAGTGTGAAATGTTTGTAATGTATGTTTAATGTGTGTATAGTGCGTGAAATATGTGAAACATGCGTAATGTGTGTATAGTGTGTGAAATGTTTGTAGTGTGTATATAGTGTGTAATATGTGTAAAATGTGCGTAAAATGTGTGTAATGTTTGTATAGTGTGTGAAATGTGTGCAGTGTGTAGATTGTGGGTATAATGTTTAAAATGTTTGTATAAGGTTTTTCGTGTGTGTATAGTGTGTGAAATGTGTTAAAATGTGTGTAATGTTTGTATAGTCTGTGAAATGTATGTAGTGTATATATAGTGTGTGAAATATGTGTAATTTGTGTAAAGTTTCTGAAAAATTTGTTGTGCGTCGTGTATAGTGTGTAAAGTGTGTGAAATGTGTAAAGCATGTGTAATGTGTGTATACTGTGTGAAATGTGTGAAACGTGCGTAATGTGTGTATAGTGTGTCAAATGTTTAAAATTTGTGCAGTTTGTGTATAATGTGTGAAATGTGTAGTGTGTAAAAATTTTGTATAGTGTGTAAAATGTGTGGTGTGTGAAGTGTGTGTGCAACATGTGGAATTTGAGTGTAACTTATTAAATTTTAAAAAATAAGATTAATTAGAGAAACTTTTTTTTTTTTTTTTTTTTTTTTTTTTTTAGTTTATAAGTTTTAAGAGCTTATTTTTACATCTTATTAGTTGTCTAACATTTTATTTTGCCAAACATATTAGAAAAAATGTGATAGTTGCTTTAACACTATGTTAATAAGAATGATTTGATTCTGACAATTAATATTTTGGATGAACAGATGATCTATTGTTTTGATGGAGCGAGGATTGACATTCAATATGAGACCTCATTTGATGGTAAGTACTGAATTACATCGTATCTTTGTCTTAATTACACTGTATTTGGCTTATGTGTGTTTGTGAAGCATCTGTTTCAAAAGAATGCATAAAAATGTGAATGTGTTTGTTTATGTTTTAGGGGAATGAATTGTTTGGGGAGAAATTTGTTAGAAAAAATTCTCTTTAAAATGTTTGTAGTGTGTATATAGTGTGTAATATGCGAAAAATGTGCGTAAAATGTGTGTATAGTGTGTGAATTGTGTGAAACATGCGTAGTGTGTGAAATGTGTGCAGTGTGTAAAATGTGGGTATAATGTTTAAAATGTTTGTATAGTGTTTTTAGTGTGTGAAATGTGTTAAAATGTGTGTAGTGTGTGTATAGTTTATGAAATGTGTATAGTGTGTGCATAGTGTGTGAAATGTGTGTAGTGTGTGAAATGTTAGTAATATGTATAAAGTGTGTGAAATGTGTAAAATATGTCTAATGTGTGTATAGTGCGTGAAATGTGTGAAACGTGCGAAATGTGTGTATAGTGTGTAAAATGTTTGTAGTGTGTATATAGTGTGTAATATGCAAAAAATGTGCGTAAAATGTGTGTATAGTGTGTTAATTGTGTGAAACATGCGTAGTGTGTGAAATGTGTGCAGTGTGTAAAATGTGGGTATAATGTTTAAAATGTTTGTATAGTGTTTTTAGTGTGTATAGTGTGTGAAATGTGTGCATAGTTTGTATAGTGTGTGAAATGTGTGCATAGTTTGTGAAATGTGTGCATAGTGTGTGAAATGTGTGCATAGTTTGTGAAATGTGTGTAGTGTGTGCATAGTGTGTGAAATGTGTGTAGTGTGTGCATAGTGTGTGAAATGTGTGTAGTGTGTAAAATGTGTATAAAGTGTGTGAAATGTGTGAAATATGTCTAATTTGTGTATAGTGCGTCAAATGTGTGAAACGTGCGTAATGTGTGTATAGTGTGTGAAATGTTTAAAATTTGTGCAGTTTGTGTATAATGTGTGAAATGTGTATAGTGTGTAACATTTGTGTATAGTTTGTAAAGTGTGTGAAATGTGTAAAGTATGTGCAATGTGTGTATAGTGCGTGAAATGTGTGAAACGTGCCTAATGTGTGTATAGTGTGTGAAATGTTTAAAATTTGTGCAGTTTGTGTGTAATGTGTGAAATGTGTATAATGTGTAATATTTGTGTATAGTTTGTAAAGTGTGTGTAGCATATGTATAGGAGAAATTTGCACTTTTGGTCCCACAGGACACGCCCCTGTTTCAAAATGGTCCCAGCCCTTGCACTTTTGACCCCAATAGTTTCAAAAGTTGCACTTTTGGTCCCAACGTTACTGAAACTGTTAATTCTAGTCTCACTTTTAGTCCCATAAATTTAGCACTTTCAGTCCCATTTTCTTATTGACCTGCTATAAATTCAGTTTTAAAAAGGGAGGGAAGAGCTGCGATTTGGTGGGAAAATTGGTCCATTTTGGAGCCAAAAAACCTGCAAGTAACAGAATATCCCCCTACCCATACATTCAATATAAATACACCTCCATTATACATGTAAGAAACACTAACAACTTAAAGAAAGCAAAAAAAAAAAAAACCCAAATAATGTCCTCATCTTCATCTAATAGACAAAGGCCATATCCCTACCCACAACCTGGAATCATTTGCCACTGTGGACGGGGCTCTCGTACTTACGTGTCATCGAGGCCCCACAGCATAGGCCGTTTGTTCTACGGATGTCCCGATTGGAAGACCGGTGGGTGTAATTTCTTTGTTTGGCAAGATGAAGTACCAAATGCACCTCATGTTGCTGGAGGTGGCCACGCTGCTGAGAGGACTATTCAAAGGAACCTCATTCATGATGAGCTTGAACGTATTTTATCTCAAAGGGAACGGGAAGGTGCAAATGTGGTTCAGGGTGCAGATTGCACTGCCACTGAGGTGAGGGAGGAGCTTAGGAGGATGGCATCAGAAATTGCTGAGCTGAAGAGGTTGCTGAAGCTGACATTGTTTTTCATTTTGGGGCTAGCTTTGGCACTTGTTGCTAGGATATTAATGTAATGTAATGATAAAAGCAGAAAATATATGCTATGTAGTGCCTAAGGGCTCATTTTCTTTGCAATCAATAACAACTAATGCGGTTTACTTTTCAGTCTACATTTTGATATTTTGATACTGAACTCTAGCAATAATTTTACTGAATCAACATAAGCAAACAATAAAAAGCAACAACTGAAATTACCAGAAAATAAGAGAATTAAGTAAACACTAATATAATTCAAAATGACTCCAAATGGTCATATATCAGATTTGCAAGTAACATAGGTTCACAAAAGATAGTTTTTGACCTATGTTAACTAGGACCATAAAATGATAGAATCCATTTGGTTCATAACAAAAGCAGTTTGCCATATATCAAGATCTAAGCCTTCTATTTTCCCTTCGAACCTTGTTGAGTAACAGATTTAAGACTAGAAAGTGTCACAAACTTTTTACCTCCCATGTTTATTACTTTCAGCTTTTCCTTTTCCTTTTCCCTTTCATTCACCATTGATGTGTTTGTATTTCCCAAAAATGAATTTGGTTGGAATGACATTGGAGGAGGAATTCTGATATTCACACCCCTTTTCTTTGGTAGAGGACACTCCAATGCAGTTGCCACTGAGTACGGTTCTTGGTTGGCAACAGTTCCATCAAGGTTTTGAGTTCCACCAACCTTACTCAATTCTGCTCTTTTCCTTGCCTGTAGAATAGATCATTTCAGAAATGAACAACTAAATATAACAATTTTACAATAGTTTTAAGCTAGAATTAGATTGAGAGGTTTTGCTTACAAGTCTTTTTCTACCAGCTCTTGTAGTTGGTTTTGGATTATTTGCCTCTTGTGCAGCTGCCTGTTGTTAGACATCAATGATAAATGTGGTAAAAGTTACATAAATAGAACTATATTGAAAAGAGCATAGTGTTAGGCTAGTTAAGTTATACCCTCTCAATCTCTTCAACTGCAGCTTCTTCTTCTTGTGTTAGAGGTGGAAATTCCTCTAACACATCCATTACTTCTTGCACAGCTTTCTCACATATAGGATCATCCACAATTGCTGCAACAGAACTAGTTGAACCAGGGAATGCATTGGCAGCAGTTTCTCTTTGCACCTTCCTCAAGGTACAACCCAGTTTATTATGCCCAGCCTCCCCACAGTATTTACATTTCACAGTAAAACTCTGTTTTGACATCTTTTGTAGACTTCCTTTCATCTTTTGCTTCCCCTTACCCTCTTCAACACTAGCATCAAACCTCCTTGCCTTTTTTGGTCTGCCTTTTTTTTTACCTCCAAAATCTGGAGGTAATGGTGGAATGTAGCCTGTTTTATCCCACAACTCTTCCCCATTCATGGGTGCTATAGCATGAGCATACACTGTTGAATATGTCTCAACAGAGTAGCAGCTATGCACAAACTCCTCTGGGTTCCTTGCAGCTGCATTTATAGCACTAACAGCATGCTTGCATGGGATTCCACTAACATTCCATTTTCTACAATCACATGACTTGTCAAGTAGGTCAACCGCATACCTACTTCCATCAGAGCTTGAGACCTCAAAACAGAATTCATTAGACTTCATGGGTATACAGTCAGCAGCATCTTCCATCACCTTATTTAGTATCTTCCTAATCCTAGGACAAATTAGTTGGCCTTCCCACCTTCTTTCAGCTCTATCCCTGTTCTTTTGTAATCTTCCCATGCAATACTCTCTGATCCATTCCAACATAGTTAGGATACTTTTTTCCCTTGCATCAAGCAAAGCAGCATTCCACTGCTCACACATATTATTAACCAGTGTGTCACATTTGCCAAATGTATTGAAATGTGATCTAGACCACTGGGATGGATGCTTATCTTTCAACCATTCCACACACCTTGCATCAAGATCTCCCATCTGAGCCATTGCTCTGTTAAATGCTTGCACAGTAGTTGCCTTTGCTGCCTTCCACAGTAACCTTTTGAATTCATTTCCCCTATAGCCTTGTCTTTTCATGTTACCATGTAAGTGCCTTACACAAAAGCGGTTTTCAACAGCAGGCATAACCTTCTCCAACTACACATCCCCACACTACAACCCCACACTGCACAGCTAAAAAAATAAACCCTAATAGACAATGTGGGGGAGTTAACAGTGTCACTAACCCAAGAATTACCCTAATCCTCAAGATTTCAACACTAAACTAAAAAAAACAGAGGATTGATCAAAAAGGGACTTACGTTTTTCATAGTCTGGCGCAGGGTAGTGCGCCATCCATTTCCGGCGCATCACCATTTGATCTCACACTAATTTAGAACCCGTTCGCGTCTTAATTGGAGCAATGCAGATCGATCAGAGGTTTTGATTCAGGAAATTTTCAGTTTGGGGCAATTCTAGGGTTACAGATTTGGGGATTTTATTTTGAATCCTAATTAATGAACTTAGCCGTTAAAATATAATTAATACCCATCCTTCAGTTTGAGAAAACGTTTTTTTGCGTCATCCATGGTTTTTCAGCGTTTTATTACGTCACTAACGGGCATGTGACTTGCACATGCCTTAAACCGTTAGTGTTAGACGGTGTGGGACCACTTCTGCAAATTTTTGGGACTGTTTTTGCCAAAAAAAATTAGTTTGGGACCAAAAGTGCAACTTTTGAAACTATTGGGGTCAAAAGTGCAAGGGCTGGGACCATTTTGAAACAGGGGCGTGTCCTGTGGGACCAAAAGTGCAAATTTCTCTATGTATAGTGTGTAAAAATTTTGTATAGTGTGTAAAATGTGTGTAGTGTGGGTATAGTGTGGGAAATGTGTGATAGTGTGTGAAATGTGTGCAGTGTGTGTGCAGCGTGTGGAATTTGAGTGGAACTTATAATATTTAAAAAAAAAAGATGAATTAGAGATTTTTTTTGTTTCTTTTTTGAGTTTATAAGCTCTAAGAACTTATTTTTACATCTTATAAGTTGTCTAACATTTTATTTTGTCAAACACATTACAAAAAATGTGATAGTTGTTTTAACACTATGTTAAAAAGAATGATTTGCTTCTGACAATTAATATTTTTGGATGAGCAGATGATCTGTTATTTTGATGGAGCGAGGATTGACATTCAATATGAGACCTCATTTGCTAGTAAGTACTGAATTACATCGTATCCAATCAAAGCTTGTCTTAATTCCGCTGTATTTGCCTTATGTGTGTTTGTGAAGCACCTGTTCAAGAAAATGCATAAAAATGTGAATGTGTTTGTTTATGTTTTAGGGAATGAATTGTTTGAGGATAAATTTGTTAGAGAAAATTCACTTTAATTTTTATTATAGAATGTGGACATTTGACTTGATGTTGACACACCATTTCGTACAATTTACACACTATACGACGATCTATATTTGTATATATTTTTTGTCACTGCTTTTGGTTTATAATACTTGTTTGATCTGAATCATGAGAGTTTTGATAGATTATTCGTAAAAGAGGAATTGGGGGATGCATAAAAACTCCTTACTGTATGTTTTGCTATGTCAAAAAGATAATCTAAAATGTCATTAACTAAACCACTTCTGTAAAATGTGTGGTGTGTATATAAAATGTGAAACATGTGATTTGCGCAAAATGTGTATAATATGTGTAGTGTGTATCGTGTGTGTAGAATGTGTAAAATGTGTGTAGTGTGTGTATAGTGTGTGAAATGTTTGTAGTTTGTATAGTGTGTAAAATGTGCAAAATGTGCGTAAAATGTGTGCAGTGTGTGAATTGTGTGAAACATGTAAAGTGTGTGAAATGTTAGTAATGTGTGTAAAATGTGTATAAAGTGTGTGAAATGTGTAAAATATGTCTAATGTGTGTATAGTGCGTGAAATGTGTGAAACGTGCGAAATATGTGTATAGTGTGTAAAATGTTTGTAGTGTGTATATAGTGTGTAATATGCGAAAAATGTGCGTAAAATGTGTGTATAGTGTGTGAATTGTGTGAAACATGCGTAGTATGTGAAATGTGTGCAGTGTGTAAAATGTGGGTATAGTGTTTAAAATGTTTGTATAGTGTTTTTAGTGTGTGTGTAGTGTGTGAAATGCGTTAAATGTGTGTAGTGTGTGTACAGTATGTGAAATGTGTGTAGTGGGTGTACAGTGTGTCAAATGTGTGTAGTGTGTGTCTAGTGTGTAAAATGTGTCTAAAATGTATGAAATGTGTAAAATATGCCTAACGTGTGTATAGTGCGTGAAATGTGTGAAACGTGCGAAATGTGTGTATAGTGTGTGAAATGTTTGTAGTGTGTATATAATGTGTAATATGCGTAAAATGTGCGTAAAATGTGTGTAGTGTGTATATAATGTGTGAAACATTTGTAGTGTGTGAAATGTGTGCAGTGTGTAAAAATGTGTGTATAGTGTTTAAAATGTTTGTATAGTGTTTTTTGTGCGTGTATAGTGTGTTAAATGTGTAAAATGTGTGTAGTGTGTGCATAGTGTGTGAAATGTTTGTAGTGTGTGAAATGTGTGTAGTGTGTGCATAGTGTGTGAAATGTTAGTAATGTGTATAAAGTGTGTGAAATGTGTAAAATATGTTTAATGTGTGTATAGTGCGTGAAATGTGTGAAACGTGCGAAATGTGTGTATAGTGTGTAAAATGTTTGTAGTGTGTATACAGTGTGTAATATGCAAAAAATGTGCGTAAAATGTGTGTATAGTGTGTGAATTGTGTGAAACATGCGTAGTGTGCGAAATGTGTGCAGTGTGTAAAATGTGGGTATAATGTTTAAAATGTTTGTATAGTGTTTTTAGTGTGTATAGTGTGTGAAATGTGTTAAAATGTGTGTAGTGTGTGTATAGTTTGTGAAATGTGTGAAGTGTGCGCATAGTGTGTGAAATGTGTGTAGTGTAAATGTGTGTAATGTGTGCATAGTGTGTGAAATGTGTGCATAGTGTGTGAAATATGTGTAGTGTGTGCATAGTGTGTGAAATGTGTGTAGTGTGTGCATAGTGTGTGAAATGTGTGTAGTGTGTGTAAAATATGTATAAAGTGTGTGAAATGTGTGAAATATGTCTAATTTGTGTCTAGTGCGTGAAATGTGTGAAACGTGCGAAATGTGTGTATAGTGTGTAAAATGTTTGTAGTGTGTATATAGTGTGTAATATGCGTAAAATGTGCGTAAAATAGGTGTATAGTGTGTGAATTGTGCGAAACATGCGTAATTTGTGAAATGTGTGCAGTGTGTAAAATGTTTATATAGTGTTTTTAGTGTGTGTATATTGTGTGAAATGTGTTAAAATGTGTGTACAGTGTGTGAAATGTGTGTAGTGTGTGCATAGTGTGTGAAGTGTGTGTAGTGTGCGTAAAGTGTCTGAAATTTTTGTAGTGTGTGTATAGTGTGTAAAATGTGTATGAAATGTGTAAAATATGTCTAACGTGTGTATAGTGCGTGAAATGTGTGAAATTTGCGAAATGTCTGTATAATGTGTGAAATGTTTGTAGTGTGTATATAATGTATAATATGCGTAAAATGTGCGTAAAATGTGTGTAGTGTGTGTATAGTGTGTGAATTGAGTGAAACATGTGTAGTGTGTGAAATGTGTGCAGTGTGTCAAATGTGAGTATATTGTTTAAAATGTTAGTATAATGTTTTTAGTGTGTTTATAGTGTGTGAAATGTGTAAAATGTGTGTAGTGTGTGCATAATGTGTAGTGTGTGTAAAGTGTGAAATGTTTGTAATGTATGTTTAATGTGTGTATAGTGCGTGAAATATGTGAAACATGCGTAATGTGTGTATAGTGTGTGAAATGTTTGTAGTGTGTATATAGTGTGTAATATGTGTAAAATGTGCGTAAAATGTGTGTAATATTTGTATAGTGTGTGAAATGTTTCTAGTGTATAATATGCGTAAAATGTGGGTATAGTGTTTTTAGTGTGTGTAGTGTGTGAAGTGCGTTAAATGTGTGTAGTGTGTATATAGTATGTGAAATGTGTGTAGTGGGTGCATAGTGTGTCAAATGTGTGTAGTGTGTGTCTAGTGTGTAAAATGTGTCTAAAGTGTATGAAATGTGTAAAATATGTCTAACGTGTGTATAGTGCATGAAATGTGTGAAACGTGCGAAATGTGTGTATAGTGTTTGAAATGTTTGTAGTGTGTATATAATGTGTAATATGCGTAAAATGTGCGTAAAATGTGTGTAGTGTATATAATGTGTGAAACATGTGTAGTGTGTAAAATGTGTGTATAGTGTTTAAAATGTTTGTATAGTGTTTTTAGTGTGTGTATAGTGTGTGAAATGTGTAAAATGTGTGTAGTGTGTTTATAATATGTGAAATGTGTGTAGTGTGTGCATAGTGTGTGAAATGTGTGTAGTGTGTCTAAAGTGTGTGAAATGTTAGTAATGTGTGTAAAATGTGTATAAAGTGTGTGAAATGTGTCTAATGTGTGTATAGTGCGTGAAATGTGTGAAACGTGCGAAATGTGTGTATAGTGTGTAAAATCATTGTAGTGTGTATATAGTGTGTAATATGCGAAAAATGTGCGTAAAATGTGTGTATAGTGTGTGAATTGTGTGAAACATGCGTAGTGTGTGAAATGTGTGCAGTGTGTAAAATGTGGGTATAATGTTTAAAATGTTTGTATTGTGTTTTTAGTGTGTATAGTGTGTGAAATGTGTGTAGTGTGTGTATAGTTTGTGAAATGTGTGTAGTGTGCGCATAGTGTGTGAAATGTGTGTATAGTTTGTGAAATGTGTGCATAGTGTGTGAATGTGTAGTGTGTGCATAGTGTGTGAAATGTGTGTATAGTGTGTGAAATATGTGTAGTGTGTGCATAGTGTGTGAAATGTGTGTAGTGTGCGCATAGTGTGTGCATAGTTTGTGAAATGTGTGTAGTGTGTGCATAGTTTGTGAAATGTGTGTAGTGTGCGCATAGTGTGTGAAATGTGTGTATAGTTTGTGAAATGTGTGCATAGTGTGTGAATGTGTAGTGTGTGCATAGTGTGTGAAATGTGTGTATAGTGTGTGAAATATGTGTAGTGTGTGCATAGTGTGTGAAATGTGTGTAGTGTGTCCATAGTGTGTGAAATATGTGTAGTGTGTGAAATGTGTGTAGTGTGTGCATAGTGTGTAAAATGTGTGTAGTGTGTGTAAAATGTGTATAAAGTGTGTGAAATGTGTGAAATATGTCTAATTTGTGTATAGTGCGTGAAATGTGTGAAACGTGCGAAATGTGTGTATAGTGTGTAAAATGTTTGTAGTGTGTATATAGTGTGTAATATGCTTAAAATGTGCGTAAAATAGGTGTATAGTGTGTGAATTGTGCGAAACATGCGTAATTTGTGAAATATGTGCAGTGTGTAAAATGTGTGTATAGTGTTCAAAATGTTTATATAGTGTTTTTAGTGTGAAATGTGTTAAAATGTGTGTACAGTGTGTGAAATGTGTGTAGTGTGTGCATAGTGTGTGAAGTGTGTGTAGTGTGCGTAAAGTGTGTGAAATTTTTGTAGTGTGTGTATAGTGTGTAAAATGTGTATAAAGTGTATGAAATGTGTAAAATATGTCTAACGTGTGTATAGTGCGTGAAATGTGTGAAATTCGCGAAATGTCTGTATAGTGTGTGAAATGTTTGTAGTGTGTATATAGTGTATAATATGCGTAAAATGTGGGTAAAATGTGTGTAGTGTGTGTATAGTGTGTGAATTGAGTGAAACATGTGTGTAGTGTGTGAAATGTGTGCAGTGTGTCAAATGTGGGTATATTGTTTAAAATGTTAGTATAATGTTTTTATTGTGTTTATAGCGTGTGAAATGTGTAAAATGTGTGTAGTGTGTGCATAGTGTGTAGTGTGTGTAAAGTGTGAAATGTTTGTAATGTATGTTTATAGTGTGTAATATGTGTAAAATGTGCGTAAAATGTGTGTAATGTTTGTATAGTGTGTGAAATGTGTGCAGTGTGTAGATTGTGGGTATAATGTTTAAAATGTTTGTATAGGGTTTTTCGTGTGTGTATAGTGTGTGAAATGTGTTAAAATGTGTGTAATGTTTGTATAGTCTGTGAAATGTATGTAGTGTATGTATAGTGTGTGAAATATGTGTAATTTGTGTAAAGTTTCTGAAAAATTTGTTGTGCATCGTGTATAGTGTGTAAAGTCTGTGAAATGTGTGTATAGTGTGTGAAATGTGTGAAACGTGCGTAATGTGTGTATAGTGTGTGAAATGTTTAAAATTTGTGCAGTTTGTGTATAATGTGTGAAAGCCTTGGCTGAGAGAGTTAATGAGTGTGCTTTATTGAGATTTGAGCCTCTAAATCTATTGAGGAAAGCCTTAAGCAAACACACCCTATGTATCGTCTTCGTTGTCAATGGAAAGATTTAAATTATTCAGTGTGGCCTTACTTTTGTTCCCTTTTCTTCTATTGTTATATTTAATCTGGATTTAGGGCCCGCTTGGTTACAAGTCATCAATGACAATGACAATGAGTATGAATGATGTGTCAATCATGCTATGGAATGAAATGGGGGAATTGTTAATAAAATGAGGTAATGATTAACTTATTTATTATGTATCAAGCACAATAAATGGAAACGAGTCCTCATTCGTTCCAATTCCTTACCCCTAAACTCCCAACCAAGCGGGCCCTTAAATTAGTCGATTCAAGTCCAATGCACTATTTTCCAAACTTGTTTGAAATGTTATCGAGTTTTCTAATATTTTGTTTGAGTTTGTTTGATTATCAAATGAATTGAGCTTTTATCGGGCCAAATTTGAGTTGAGCTTGAGTAATTTGACATTTTTCCACTTAATATCTTTTACTTATCGGCACGAGTATTAAATTTTATCAAACATAAAAATATGTTTCAGCTTATTTGATATCATTAATCGAATATGGTTTAAATAAATTTTCAAAGAAGACCTCGAATCAAATATAAAGTAGTTTGGTTTGATTTTCACGTCATAATCACTTGTGTATTTTACTACCAACCTGCTGTTTGATAAGGCTTGAGTAGGGAAGAGCCTAGAATGGAGTTGTCCAAGGACGACAACTTATCAAACGAATGACAACGATACGTGGCATATTGGATCCGCGAACAATTGAGATTGATATTTAAGTTGATCAAAATGTTCATCCTGAACGTTTATGATAGAGTTAGTAAAATGTCAGAATTTGTGTGTGTGCGCAACGTTGTTATGTAAAAAGAATAACGATTAAGAGTTCTTATAAAATAGAAACTTGATTGAACAAAATCAAATTGATTTATAAAGTTTCGAGGAAGAATCTCCTTCATCTAAAAGTAATATCTTATCGAGAAGTATAGTAATGAAAGCACACCTTGCACTTAAAAAAATATATAGAAATTCCTCCTAAAGTTCTATACTTACTTCCCCTAAGTTTGAGCCTATCCTTCTGGTCCTCCAGATGATCCCTCGATTTATATCCAGAAGGTTCTCTCGTGTGTTCTCCTGAACAAACTAGACACAACTTTCTCGAATTATATCTAATGATCTACTGATGTTCGTTTACAGTTCGAACATCAATAGAACATATACAAGCTTTTGATGAATCACTCAAGTGTTTCATTCTGCAAAACTCATGCATCTCAATGTTTTCACTTCACTTTTTATACTGCATTATTCCCGTTCTTCAATCAATATTTCTCCAACAATTGTAGGTGACTGGAAGTAATTTGTGAAGCTTTGACATTCCTTCTTTGTCTCGATCTTGATTGATTCCTTGATATGAGGAACAAGATCACCTTCTTTGATCTTCTAAAAGTTCTCCTTGTCTTCTTTCTTTCTTCACTTTCCATCTTCATGAATCAATCGATCAATTTTATGCAACAAGAATATTTTCCAATACAAGTCATTTACATAAAAAGTGATTTTTATAGTTAGGGTCTGAATCAGATACATATCACATTTGCCTTTATAAATCAAGCTATATTTATTTATTTTATTTTATTTTAAAGCGGAATAGTTTTATAATATGCAACAAAAAGAATTGTTGAAGTTTTTCCCTAAGCAAAGCTCTTCCTCGTAAACTCTACGATATTTGTCTAAGAATGATAATATGGTCCAAATTTTTTACCCTAAAAGAAAAAACCCGCCTCTTGCCTTAACAAGAAACTATATATAGAACTGAATCAATCTTCGGCAAAGGAAAACTTTATTTGAAAGATATTGTTAGAGGTGGGCGGCGATTCAGTTAGGACAATTTCCCCCTAAATTAGCCCAGGAGTGAACTTGATGGATGACTAAAAATCGTAGAATTAATGAGTAATATCTTTATTTTTATTTGAAGATACTGATAATTTCCAGTTTTGAATATTTTTTTCCAAAATCTTCAGAGATAGTAATATCTTTATTTTTATTAGAACTAGATGTTGAACTATTTTTAGCTTCTTTAATAGATCGGTGAATGGACAAACAAAAGTATTCAACAAAATCACTAAATGGTGTGTTCCAATATTATCATTTTACATTTATGTTTGCTAAATCAAAAATATTTAAAGCAGAATCAAACAACAATCTCAATAATAATATATTATTATTTTGTAAAATCAGCTTGGCAGATTCAGGGTGTGTGGGTGGTACATTAACCACTGTTCCGCACCAAGCATTGCAGAAGCTTTCAAGAGTGGGAAAGCTAATGTGAAGAACTTGACAGAAATCGTACACTATGATAAGGATGAGGTTTTTTTGGGTTGAGACCACTATCATTCAGCTTGAGACACTAAGAGAATGGTGTTACTTGGAATGCAACAAATGTTCTAAAAAATTGAGCAAAGATGGCAACAGTTTTCTATGTACGAGGTGTGGAGTGAGAGATGTTCGTGGTCACTACAGGTATATATCTAAAACAAAATAACTTCAGATTAACTGTTAGACAAATCAACTCCAAAACACACAACACTAAGAACTGGAACAGGTTCGAAGATTAACGGTTTGAAAAACACACGAATGTTCGGCCAGAGTTGTGACCGAGAACCACTTCGCGCAGAACTGAAATGAAATGAATCACACAATCGATTTTACGTGGTTCGTTCAAGATGAACTACATCCACGGAGGCCAGGCACACCTCAATTCACTAAGATAATCAATCAATTACAAGAATTACACTCAGAATCGTAAATGCCCAATTCTGGAACAAATTAGGGCAGAAATACTTTTACTATCAAATTCTCTCTGTAATCTATGAAAACTGGAAATTGCTCGACGTGGTGATCTTCTCCTTGAAGAGAGCTTTCCAATGATATAAGTCTTGCAGCTCGAATGTAACTACCCAGGAAGTTCTAACTGCTTGAAGTCGACTGCTGCTACAGGACAAATGTGACGGTTTTACTCCGTCACAAACTGAAACCTCCTCGTCACAATTGACGGTTATGGCTCAACAACCCTGAACCCGGTTCCTTTTGTACAGCTTCACTTCTTCACGCTAAAACCCGGTTTTCCCATCCGGTTCTCCACCTCCTGAATCCGGTTCCACATTCTAGACACACCCTATTACCTTGTGTAGCTCACTTGATGATATTGATCACTCCCTCACAAATCTCCACCTCAATGAATCAAGTCCACCTGTATCTGCCTCACCACTGCACTTCTGTTATAGCTCCTCATTACATTGCTCCAGCTGCAGCAAGCTTGAGCAATGATCCATCTTGTTTCCAGGTACTCCCTTAGTGAGAAAATCCGCAGGATTATGCAAAGTATGCACCTTCCTTACCTCAACAGAACCAGAATCTATGACATCTCTAGCAAAATGTAACCTCACATCAATGTGTTTTGATCTTTCATGAAATGCTTGATGTTTCACAAGATGCAAAGCGCTTTGATTATCACAGTAGATTACTACACACCTCTGCTTGATGTCCAAATCCCTTAACACCCCTTTCAACCAGATTGACTCTTTGATGGCTTCAGTTAAGGAGATATATTCTGCTTCTGTAGTAGATAGTGCCACAACAGATTGTTGTGCACTCCTCCAGCTGATGGCTGTCCCATATAAGGTAAACACAAACCCGGAGATTGACTTCCTTGTGTCCACATTTGCTGCAAAATCTGAGTCAGCAAATCCTTCCAATGCAACAGTACCTCCACTGGCTTTCTTCTCAAATTTCAGTGACTTGTTCACTGATCCTTTTAGATACCTCATCACGTGTTTCAAAGCTTCCCAGTGTTCAACTCCTGGATTTGACATGAATCTGCTTACCAATGACACAGCATATGCCAAATCAGGCCTGCTACAGATCATTCCATACATAAGACTTCCTACTCCACTTGCATAGGGAATACTGCTCATCTGTATGATCTCTTCTTCATTCCTTGGGCATTGATCTTTGGAAAGTTTCTTCTGTAGATTAACCGGAGTAGAGAGAGGTTTGGCTTCATGCATATGAAACCTCTCCAATACTTTCTGAAGATATTGTCTCTGAGATAACCACAGCACTCCAGCTTCTCTGTTTCTTATGATGTTCATTCCCAATATCTTCTTTGCTTCCCCCAGATCCTTCATGTCAAACTCAGCATTAAGTCTATCCTTCAACCATTGTATTTTCTCCTTGTTTCTGCTAGCAATTAGCATGTCATCCACATACAACAGAAGAAACACTTTGTCTTGCTTTGAAACTTTGTTGAAGTAAACACAACTGTCATAAAGGCTTCTTACAAAACCAGTACTGATCATGAAGTCATTGAACCTCTTGTTCCACTGCCTTGGACTTTGTTTAAGTCCATATAGTGACTTCTTGAGCAAACACACCTTGTCTTCTTTCCCAGGAATGACAAAGCCTTCTGGCTGTTTCATATAAATTTCCTCATTCAGTTCTCCATGTAAGAATGCTGTCTTTACATCCAGTTGTTGTAGTTCCATGTCTTCCTGTGTGACCTTTGATAAAAGCAATCTGATTGAGCAATGTTTTACCACCGGAGAGAAGACCTCATTGTAATCAATTCCTTCTCTTTGAGTAAAACCCCTGGCTACCAACCTTGCTTTAAATCTTACTTTCTTGGACCCTGCTGTTTCCAGTTTCTTCTTGTATATCCACTTGGAGCTCACAAGCTTTTGACCTTTTGGTTTCTCCACCAAAATCCAGGTCTTATTCCTTTCCAGAGACTCCATTTCTTCAGTCATTGCCTGTATCCAGTGTTCACCTTCCTCACACTCTAATGCTTCTTGAAAACTGCTAGGTTCTTGTGATTCTAGGTCTTCAGCAACACTTAAGGCATAGTAGACACTTCCAGCTTGGCCATAGAAGTCAGGCCTGTTGATTGTTCTTCTAGGCCTATCCCTTCCAATGCTGTAACCTCTGATGTTTTGAGCTGGTTCAGTTTGTGTTTCCTCTTCAGATGATGAATCACTGTTTTGTGCTTCTGTGTGTGGTTGAGGTGTGTGATTATCTTCTGCAGGTTGCTCCACCTGAATTGATATCTCCTCTGCCTCTTTTGCAGCATCAAATTCTTCCTTAGAGCCTGTAGAAGTATAGGCCATCACATTCTCATTAAACTTCACATCTCTGCTTGTGATTATCTTCTGATTTCCTTGTTCTAGGCACCACAATCTGTAACCCTTGATTCCATCCGGATATCCAAGAAACACACATCTGAAAGCCCTTGCATCTAATTTGTCTTGCCTGATGTGGGCAAAAGCAAGACATCCAAACACCCTTAATCCTTCATAGCTTGGTTTCTGTCCACTCCACACCTCTTCAGGTGTTTTGAACCCAATTACTGATGAGGGTGACCTGTTTATTAGATAGCATGCTGTGGCCATTGTTTCTCCCCAAAACACCTTTGGCAACCCAGCATCCAGCAGCATACACCTCACTCTTTCCAGGAGAGTCCTGTTGAACCTCTCTGCAACTCCATTCTGTTGAGGATTCATTGGCACAGTTCTGTGTCTCTTTATTCCTCTTTCCTCACAGAAAGTTGTGAACTCTGTAGAGAGGTACTCAAGTCCATTGTCAGTCCTCAGATGCTTCAGCTTCTTTCCTTTGACATTCTCCAGTTGGATCAACCATGTTTTGAACTTATGAAAGGCATCACTCTTGTTCTTCAGTAACATGATCCACACTTTCCTGCTGTAGTCATCAATCAGGGACATGAAATATCTGGCACCTCCATGTGATTCTGTTCTTGCAGGACCCCATATGTCAGAATGAACATAATCTAATGGTTCTTGAGTTGTATGCACTCCCTTTCCATAAGGTAACTTCTTGGCTTTGCCTAAAGCACATTGATCACAGAATTCCAGTTCTTGATTCCCCAGGTTTCCAATAGCTCCACTCCTTTCCAATTCTTTCAGTCCCTTTACTCCTATGTGCCCAAGTCTCTTATGCCATTTAGCAATCTCAGAATTATTCAAGACCACATCTACACTTCCAACAATAGGTGAGCCAATCAGGATAAATAGTCCATTGTGCTGTCTTCCTTTTATCACCATTTTTCCATGTTTTGTGATATGCAAGAATCCATCTACTGAGCTAAACTGACATCCACTGGTTACCAATGAGCCAAGAGATAGAAGATTTCTTTTGAGGCCAGAAACATACCTAACATTTGAGATGATTCTGATCACCCCATCAAACATTCTAATGCTCACTGATCCCACTCCTTTGACCTGACATGATTGGTCATTTCCCAGGAGAACATTTCCCCCATCTTCTTCCTTCAGTTCATTAAACCAAGTCTGATTGGGACACATATGAAAGGAACACCCTGTGTCCAGGACCCATTCCTTCACCATTCTTGAGTCAGTAACATTTAGTACTTCTGGAGGGTCTTGTTGGTGATCAATGGCAGCAGCTTCTGCCCCTTGATTACCTGCTTTCTTATTCTTCTTAGGACAATCCTTCTTCAAGTGACCTGGCTGTTTACACTTGAAGCATTTTCTCTTTTCCACCCAGTCATTTCCCTTCTTAGAGTTTGAATCCCCTGACTTTTGATCCTTGGCATTTTGGCCCTTCTTTCCTTGCCATGGTTTCTTGAATTTGACATTCAAGCCTTCTCCGGGTTGCACCAAGCCTTTGTCTCCTTGAGTCTGAAAACATTTTGATCTCAGAGCCTTCACTATCCCATCATAGGACAGCTGCTCATCTCTTCCATACATCAAGGCATCCTTGAAACTTTCCATGGATTTTGGAAGAATGTTTAACACCATCAATGCCTTGTCATCCTCCTCCAGCTTCACATCCAGATCCTCCAATTCTTCAATCATCTTAATGAATTCATCAAGTTGATCAGAAATTACCTTGTCTTCTGTGATTTTGAAGGCCAACATCTTCTGCTTCAGGAACAGTTTGTTGGATACAGACTTGGATTGATACAGCTCTTCCAATTTCCTCCATGCTTCCAAAGAACTCTTGCTTCTTGACACCTCCCTCAACGGTTTATCACCCAAGCATAGGAAGATAAGACTCAGGGCCTTCTTATCAACTGCAGCAAACTTGGATTTCTCAGTTTCTTCCCATGATTCCAGAGGTAGCAATGCAAGATCAAGGCTGTTGTGAACCAGGACTGCATTCATCTTGATCTTCCACAATGTGAAGTCATTCCTTCCAGTAAACTTCTCAAAATCCATCTTCATACCAGCCATTCCTCCTTTTCTTTGACTTGTGCGAGCTGATTCCCACAGACGGCGCCACTTGTTAGACAAATCAACTCCAAAACACACAACACTAAGAACTGGAACAGGTTCGAAGATTAACGGTTTGAAAAACACACGAATGTTCGGCCAGAGTTGTGACCGAGAACCACTTCGCGCATAACTGAAATGAAATGAATCACACAATCGATTTTACGTGGTTCGTTCAAGATGAACTACATCCACGGAGGCCAGGCACACCTCAATTCACTAAGATAATCAATCAATTACAAGAATTACACTCAGAATCGTAAATGCCCAATTCTGGAACAAATTAGGGCAGAAATACTTTTACTATCAAATTCTCTCTGTAATCTATGAAAACTGGAAATTGCTCGACGTGGTGATCTTCTCCTTGAAGAGAGCTTTCCAATGATATAAGTCTTGCAGCTCGAATGTAACTACCCAGGAAGTTCTAACTGCTTGAAGTCGACTGCTGCTACAGGACAAATGTGACGGTTTTACTCCGTCACAAACTGAAACCTCCTCGTCACAATTGACGGTTATGGCTCAACAACCCTGAACCCGGTTCCTTTTGTACAGCTTCACTTCTTCACGCTAAAACCCGGTTTTCCCATCCGGTTCTCCACCTCCTGAATCCGGTTCCACATTCTAGACACACCCTATTACCTTGTGTAGCTCACTTGATGATATTGATCACTCCCTCACATTAACAAATAATGCTTTAATATACTATCTAACCACACTCTATTGTCAAACATGTTGGGAGTGTCATTGCAAAGTTTCTACTGTAGGATCATGAATGTACATAACTAATTGGAAATAGTGCAGCAGATGTGATTAAGGCACATGTATGGTAGTTTTATAATAACCAAGTATAGCAATAGTTTTATGACACATGTAAAATTTAAAATTAATTAAATTTCAACATTCTTTATGTAGGCAATTCAATTTAATTTCATAAAAAGTTGATTCAATTATTTTTATTATGCATCAAATTTCATTAAAAGAACACACACTCCATAATTTCTAGTAATATAATTATTTATGCGATTGGGCATTAATGTATTTCCAACAAATTTATATCATTGTACTAATTTTTAATCAAAACGAAATAAACTAGATCCAATCTTTTTTTATCCAAATAAACTTTTTTTATAGTAAAACTTTTTCTTGTCGCCACAACAATGGAATGTTCTTCAACTAAAGTTCCCATATTTTCCTTCGAGGATTATGAGGACTGGGTTATTCGGATGAATAGATTGCTGACAATAGAAATAGGTCTAACTTGGACAACTTGGCAAAAAATGTATTTTTTTACCACGTTGGATAAGGTAACTGCCAAGGACATTTCGGATATGCTGAAAGTTTTTTCATTAATCAATTTCATATTTAGATAGATATAACATTTGCATTATAAATGTAAAAAATAATTTGAATAAATTACAATACCAAATAAAATATAAACATACTTAAGTATTTTTTAGAATTCACACACTTTAAATTGTTATTCGAATTATGAATAACTTTTGAATTTTATTTTGTTAATGTTAGGATTTATTTAGTAATATTTTGGGTATATCTGATATCATCAAGTAAAATATTATAAGCTGCAAATGAGAATCTAATTTTAGAAAGGAACAAGTATATATTTATAGCTAGAACTTGAAAGTTTATATAGATATATTACAAAATTTACACATATATAAAAGTTATAAGAAAGTTAAGATTGTAAATTGCATTTTCCAACCATTATATTTTGTGTTATTTATGATTATTTGTACAAATGAGAACTTTTGATTTTTTTCCCTTCTTTCTAAAGAAGTACTTTTCCAAAATTTTAAATACAAATAGTATTTTGTATCATAACCATTTTTTACATATTATATATATAATTATTATCTTTTCATGATCTTTAATTTAATATACATACCATATATATAAAAGTGTGATATTTAAAAAAATAAAAGACAATTATATATATATTGATTGGTTATTTGGTTAGATCTCAGTACGTATTGTGAATGTTTATCGGTGTCAAATTTAGGCTGTAAGAATTAATTAAATATTTTTTACAAAAAAAAATCTATTTTTATAAATACTTTAATTAACTAATTTATTGTGTGTATCTTTCTATCTTAGTTTTATTCGGTATATATTAATCTATATATATATATATATATATCTATATATATATATATATATATATACTTATATGCACATGAATATGTGTTTTTGTCTAATTAAATAAAATGGAGCCAAATATGTAATAAAGAAAATTATTTTCCCCTCCAATTGCAAGTTGGACATTCTCAAGTGTATTATTCATGTATTAGTCCCAAAAGAGTCGTTGTTGTTGTACTATCACCATTCTGTCAATTTATTTCTTTTTGAACACTTTTTTTTTTTAAATAATAACAATTTTTTTACATATAGTATATGAAATTAATATTTTTTTCAGCTACTTTAAGTTGAAGTAAATTTGAATTTTTATTGTGGATTAAACTATTTATAATGGGAATTAAATTATAAAAAATGACTGGATTGACTATTTTTAACAATAACAAATATGAGATTATTTAAAAGAAAAATAGAATTTTCTTATAAATTATTCAATTTATTTTTTATTATCTTATAATTATTATTTTAATAAGTTGGCCTGTTATTATATTTATGTTTATTATAATATATATAATTAGTGAGATTCTTTGTGGTTATTCGCATAGGTTAAGAAGAATACAGACTGCCTACAGTAACATTTGAGTTAAAAAAAATAATTTTAAAATGTGTATTTTAATTGTCATACTTAATATATATTTCAATTTTATTTCGTAATAATAATTTTTTTATAATTAATAAGTATATATTCAATCCATAAATTTCACGAGAAACGGATATTTATACTATTTAAAATTTTACTATATGATAATTCAAGATTTTTAATTATTTATTTTATTGAGTGTACAAGGTTCACATTTTAAAAAATAACATCATATAATATTTAATTTTATTAAAATATACTATAATGTTAACATACTTCCGTGCATCGCACGAGAGTAATACTAGTTGAAATAAGATGAGTGAAAATTGAGCTCTGATCAATAAATACTCTACCAATTGAGTTACAACTAAATCTCAATTTTATTATCTTAGGAATTATTATGAGAAAAATCCTTTACAAATTATTTTATTCTGAAAGAATTAAAAAAAGCTTATTGTCTTTCCTAGTTGATCGTTTTCCTGGATGGCAAAAACTTGTGTGCACCCAACACACAATAGCACTATTGTGCACTTGCCGGTTTATTTTTAATTTTCACTGGTTCGGACCGGTCTGGACCGGTCCGAACCGGTCCGTTTTTTACCCTTAGTGAAAGTGCAGTTTTTACCCTAATTACGTTTGAAAAATTTACAGCCGCGCCCATCTTCTTCTTCCTCGCGCTTCTTCTGCGTTGTTCTTCTTCGCCGGAGTTTCTTCGCGCTGCTTTTCTTCTCGCTGCTCATTCATCTTGGTGTTTCGAAGTTGCTTCATGTTGATTCCGACGCACATATTGTGGTTTTTCGAAGTTTAGGGCGTAGGTTTTTGGAGTTGGTTCAGTGGTTGCGATTTCTGAGCCCACAATTTATTTTCGAAGATTAGGGCTTTCTATGTACGTTATTTACTATGTGCATGTTTCAGATTTTCGTTTTCATTTTAGTCTCTTGTTTATGATTTGAATGCTCTAATTTTGAATGCCCTGTTTTTTGTTTCGAGTGTTCGATTGTCTGAAAGCGGAGTTGGATCGCAATCGGAGGACTCGCAGTCGAATCGCAGTCGAATTCAGGTATAGTATAAATGTATTGAGAGTGGGGTTATAGATTTTGTGAATTTTGTGATTTTTTAATCTGTTCACACCAATATTTGATCATTTTTCGCTTTTTCATCTTTTCGGACTCCACACTCAGTCTTCCATTTACCAGCGTTGTAAATTGCACGAAATGATACATTTATGAACAAAGTTCCTATAGAACAGTCTTTGTGTCTTACCCTAAGATTGTTTGACAATAGATCATTTTTGTGTGTATATTTACACAAGAAGAATGGTTTCTTCATTTACCTCTTTCTGCTGTTGGAGAAATCATTGTTGTGGATAGTGCTAAAGCATCCATTGTTGTGCATTGTTGTGGAGAAATCATTTACATAGATGCATGGTTAGGAATATAACCAAATGAAATTAATATACACAATTATGCTACTGCGTTTTGTGTATATTATGGTACTGTAATGTTTCATGTAATAATCATCTTTTGTATTTTCCAATTTGTCTTCAATCTGATCTCGAACTTGCATTTAGTTGACTGACCCAAAGTGATGTTCAAAACTTGACGTGAAGAACTGTAATAGTTAATAATTAACATGAGCAATATGAAATTTTCTTACTTAGATTCGGTTCAAACATCTTTCCTCCACCATAAAAAATATAGTTTTGTTTAAGTTGAGCAATATGAAATTTTCTTGTAGTTTAGGTTGGATGAAATATTGATGTTATTGTTTTTATGTAACAGGTTTATATTTTTGACCTTGAAATGGAAGAAAAATCTAATGAACCACCGAAGAAAGTGGGTCGTTTTAAGCAAATGATTCGTAAACCTCCTAGAATTAAGAAAAAGGTTCTTAGATCCACTGTTGCTAAAAGTATTGAAGATTCTGCCAAATTATTAAGAACGAGTAAGAAGGGCACTGGTGGAAGTCCTTCAAAGGAGAAATCAATTGGTAAGGAGAAGAGTAGTATTGAATCTGCCGGGAAAGGGAGTGTGAAGTCCAAGACTAAAGTTTCTGCTGTAAAAGTTGTCAAGGAGAAAGTTTCTGAAAAGAAAAAGACTCCTATTGGATCTCGTGGACAAGGTTCACAAGAGAAATTGGTTAGTGAGGGCAATGTTAGTATCGATTCTGCTGAGAAAATGAGTATGAAGTCCAAGACTAAGGGTGTTGATGTAAAAGTTGTAAAGGAGAAAGTTTTTGAAAAGAAGAAGGCTCGTATTGGATCTCGTGGAGAAGGTTCACAAGAGAAATTGGTTGTTGAGGGCAATGTTAGTAGTGATTTTGTTGACAGCCCTCAAAAGAATAAGAAGAGGAAAGAAAGGGGTGAAGGGCAATGTGTTGAGGAACAAACTAAGAAGAAAAATAAAGCAAAAGGGAAATTTGTGCAAGGTGAAGCTGGAAAGAGAAAGAAAGATGAAGGAAAATATGTTAATATTGATGAAGCTGAAGATGAAAAACCAAGGTAATTTAGTGTCTAGTTTTATGTTATCTATTGTTGTTTATATAGTATATCTTTGAAAACTGTATAGTGTAAAGATTTTAACATATAGTATGTGTATTTTTATATTTGTAAAGTATTGTGTTTGTTATATACTGCCCTGTTTTTCTGGTTCAAATGTGTTCGGCTGATAGTATATATGATTTTCCTGATAGTACATATCATTTTGCCTGATAGTATATATGATTTTGCCGGGTAGTATGCAAGATTTTGCCTGATAGTATATATGATTTTGTCTGATAGCATATAAGATTTTGCGTGATAGTATATATGATTTTAGCTGATAGTACATATCAGTTTGCCTGATAGTATATGTGTATTATAATTAACAGAATATTCAATATTAAGCTATACTACAGTCTTTATTTTATGTAGATGTTTTTATCATTTTCATTTGTAATTAACAATTTATTCCTTTATAAAATTGCAGGGGTTTAACTTTCCAATGTAGACCAAATGGCTTATTTAAGGTCATAGGTAAGTTGACGGATGCTCAAAGAAGGGATGTAGAAAGTATGGGCTTTGGGGGATTGCTTCATATAAATATCAGCAATAATCGCCATGCAGGGATGTTGGATTGGTTAGTAGACAATTTTGATCCTAGTAGTAGGATGATAAGAATTGATGATTTTAGGAAATTTCTTGTGACAGCTGATGATGTATATGATGCATTTATGATTCCTAGGAATGAGGGAGTTGAGATCCCAATCTATGGGTTTTCAAAAGAGAGCCCTGCACTTGTTTCTAGGCTTGAATCTGAGTATGGCATAGCTTCTAGTGTATTGTTGAGTAAGTTAGAAGTTTTGTTTGTTGAGAGGTTGAGTAATGGAGGAGATGATTTTAAAAGAATTTTTTTGTTATATGTTGTTTGTTCTTTCTTGGCCCCAGCACCAAATAGGTTGTTGACTATTGGTGTTTTAAAAGCCACCGAGGATGTGACTCTGATTCCAAAGTTGGATTGGTGTACATATGTTATTGATAGACTGTGCTTGTCTGTTAATAAGTATATGAAGTGTCGGGGTGCTTATGTAGGTGGTTGCACATTTCTATTGCAAATCATGTATCTTCACAGGGTGAAGTGACATGGTTTGGCTGAGCCATGCTCTTTACCACTTATCCGTCATTGGAATGACAAGAATTTGTCCATGAGGTGTAGTCAAGAGTCCAAAGCAAAGAGATACGGTGATGGTGATTTAATTGTGGATAAATATCCAATATCTAGAACTGAGGTGGGGTCTAGAAGTAATCGGGGAAAGGGAAATGGTGTTGAAACTGATGGTAGGAAGGAAAAAAGTAATGTTGATGAGTTGGAATACATTACCTTTTCTGTCCCAAACACAGAATTGAAGAATTCTGAAATTCAAGCTGTAGCTACTGATGTAAGTATTGTTTTTATTTATTCATGTTTTTTATTTATAGTATATGTTCTTTTATGTGATATAATTATTGTATTGTTTGCAGCCGCTTCATGAAATTCTTCTATATTTTAAGAGGGATGTTTCTATTGTTTCCAACTATTACATGACAAAATTGTTGGAAATTAAGAAAAGTTCAGTAGATGAAGCTGGGAATTCTTCAACCCCCGAAAACTTTGATTCACAGAAATTTTGGTCGGATGAAAAAGTGCATAAAATTATTGACGATGTTGTCAATAATTTTATGAATTTTAAGAAGATGGATTTTGATGGACCGACATTTGACATTCTTACCCCATCACCCGAGGTCGGAAAAGCTAGAGAAGGAGTGGAAGTTGATGATGAACCTGCATCGGCTAAAGAATTAGATGAGGCACTGAATTCTGTCAGTGTAAGGAAAAAGGATGCAGCAGTTGATTTGGATTTCAATTCATTGCAATTTGATGAGAATTGTGAATATGTGTCTGAACTTTTAGTTTCATTCAATCACTTGTTCTCTTCGATGGATCGAAAGCACAAAGAAATCATTGACTATTGCTTGTTTAGTGAGGAACCTGAGAAGGATATGTAAGTTTTTTTTTTTTGTTTTAGTATATTTAATTCCAATTTATAGTATTAGCTTATTAGTGACACAGTATATGTTTTCTTTTGCAGCACTGTTTGCTTTAGGAATGGGAACACTCATATTGTTCCCAAGCAAGATATGATTTGTTTGAATCCATTAAATCAAGTTTTCAAGTCTATAGTTGATACATGGAGTTTGATGATTAATCGTGGAGAAGGGGATGCAAATCGACGAAGCCGGTTTATTTTTAATACCGAGCATACTGTAAGTTGAAAATTATGTATCTATTATTTATCTATTTGTGTAATTATAATTATAATTTTTTTTTAAATAGGATTCATTGAGGAGATTGATTGAAGGTGTTGGTGAAGCAGGAGAGAATGAAAATGAAATAATAAATTCTTTGGAATTGTGTGCTCGAGGGAATATAAATTTGTTAAAAAACGTTGATATGGTTAGTTGTATCTTAATTAGTTTTTTTATTGTTTAGTTGTTTTAGTATAACCTAACCTATTATTTATGTTGTAGATTTTTGTCCCATTTCTTCTTGGAGCACATTATGCTTGTGTTGTTGTTAATTTTGTTGATTTGAAGTTCCATTATTTGGACAATCGTAAGTATGAAGGTGATGACAATGTCTTCTTTGAAGCTGCAACATTATTGGTAAGACAATAGTTTTTTTATTTACTACAGTACATTATATAAAACATGTTAGTATATAATTTTCAGAGTTATAGTCTGTGTATAAAACATATTAGTATATAATTTTCAGAGTTATAGTCTGTCTACTTCATGTGTTTTATTCTAATCCATTTCCATTTTATTCTTTTTATAGCAATGTCATATTTCAAAATTGCTTGATCGAATTGGACATTCTAAAGCCAATGAAATTTTGAACTATGGGTTCGATAATGTGCAATTTAAGTGGCAAACAAAGAGGCATGATCAAGATTGTGCTATTTACATGATGCATCATATGATGAAGTTTGATGGTCTTGTATATCATGAACCCAATTTGGTCAAGGTAATTCTCTATTTATTTTTTAAGTCATTCCTTTATTTTGTTTTGATGACTCTTGCTATTATTAATCTTATTTTATTTTTATTTTAGGCTGATGTCCGTCGTGCTTTGCGAGGTGAATTTTGTGTTAAGATTGTTCTATCACCACTAAATGAAAGAAAACAAGAACTTCTTCGAGATGTGCAAAATTTTATCAATGGAAAGGCGGATATGATTGCAAGAATTGCCGAAAAAAAAAAAAAATCTGCTGCTGAAAGAGGTAAAACTGTTGCTAGGAATCCTCGAAATAAAAAGAAGAAATTTAAAGGTAAAAAGAAAGGCGGGGAATGATGTGGATTGATTGGAGGCGGGCAAATATTGTAATAGAACATATGTTTTCGTACAGGTTTCTATACGTTGTTCATATGTCTTGAATGTGTGTATTTTGATGATGTTTTGGTACAATGTTGAATATGTTTTGCTATATATTTTGGATATGTGAATTTTGATATCATGAGGCAAAATGAAATGTACTATCAAGCAAAATGAAATCGTTACTGGGGTTTCTGGCTTTTTACGTATACTGTCAGATACTATAACATATACTATGTTTAAATATTAAATAAACAAAGAAAAGTTAGTATATTAAAAATATATTATCACGCAAAGTGATATTTACTATAAGGAAAAATGATGTATATTATCAGGCAAAATGATATGTACTGTAAGGCAAATTTTTGGTTATATTGAACAAATCTTTGACCGGGTTTTGGTTCGTCGACTTTATTGTGCCCATATTAGTAGATGAATGTACTATTTTAAGTAAGTAATATTATGTATTCCATAAGACAAGAATAATGGAAAAATTTATATATCGAATTATACAAAAATAAAATAATTATATCGAATTATAAAAAATAAATATACTGTTTATCATTTGGGCATATACTACGACACAATAAATATGTGTATTTTGATGATGTTTTGGTACAATATTGGATATATTTTGTTATAGCTTTTGGATATGTGAATGTTGATGAATTTTAGTATAATTTTGGATATGTTTTTGGTACAGGTATGTGTAGTGTAAGATATGATATCACGCAAAATGATATGTACTATCTGGTTAATAATGTACACTATCAGGTAAAATGAAATGTACTATCACGCAAAATGAAATCGTTAATGGGGTTTTGATACATGCTAGTTTTACATTCATGGTCAGAAAATATGACTCGGTCGAGTTGTTTAGCAACTCGGTCGAGTGAAAAATGAAGAGCAAAACGAAAAGTTGGTCAGAAAGTCCAACTCGGTCGAGGGGAATCCCAACTCGGTCGAGTTGAATACCAACTCGGTCGAGGACGATTATGACTCGGTCGAGGCAGCTTTCTGAGTTTTTACATGCATGGTCAGAAAATCTGACTCGGTCGAGTGAAAAATGAAGAGCAATACGAAAAGTTGGTCAGAAAGTCCAACTCGGTCGAGGGGAATCCCAACTCGGTCGAGTTGAATACTAACTCGGTCGAGGGCGATTCTGACTCGGTCGAGGCAGCTTTCCGAGTCCAAACTGAATATGCGCGTGTACTGTCAGATACTATAACATATACTATGTCCAAATATTAAATACACTGCGAGGCTTCAAAAATAATTGATGAGTAACAAAAATTGTATTTATAGAAAAGTAAGTATATTAAAAATATACTATCACGCAAAGTGATATGTACAATCAGGCAAAATGATGTATACTATTGGGTAAAATGATATGTACTGTAAGGCAAAATTTTGGTTATATTGAACCAATCGTTGTGTCTTGTTAAACTTGAAAACAAGAACAAGATTATTAGTAACATTTACAAGAAATTTAATTTTTTAATTAAAAATAGAAAGTTATAAAACATCACGACATTATTGTGTGGTCAAAGGGGGTATGATAAGATCCCCTGAAATGGTTGCAAGAAAGTCATCATTATCGGGTTTTTGTTCGTCGACTTTATCGTGTGCATTATTAGTAGATGAATGTAGTCTATAAGTAATATTATGTATTCCATAAGACAAGAATAATGGAAATGCGAGTTGGGAAAAATTAATATATCGAATTATACAAAAATAAAATAATTATGTTTTAAAGCCTCACAGTATATATAATGTTGTGTCATAGTATACAAAAAACGGGAAAATAAATATACTGTTTATCTGATAAACAGTATACTATGACACAACATTATATATACTGTGAAGCTTTAAAACATAACACAACATATAATGTGAGAAAGCATAACATATACTATTACTGAACAGAATAATAATGTCATTAGTTTAACAATATTACTAAAAGAGATATATTCAGTACATATAACTAAATGATACGAACATTGGGCATTTTTGAACCGAATTCATTGTTCTTGATTTGAGTTGGTTCTCTTGCTTTCTTCTTCCTTCGTCTTTCAAGTTGAGACTTCGCCCTTTGTGCTTTCCTCCCTTTTGTATTTGATTGAGGTGGATCAAGGATGGTATTAGTTGATTCTGTGGGTTCTGTTGGCTCTGAATTGTCTAAGAAAGCATCAATAGCTTCCTTATCTCTCACATACTCTTCTTCCATGATTCTTCTTGTTTCCTCATGTTGTTGGCTTGTCAATATCAAGTTGTAGTAATTACGTACCAATTGATGTCTCCATTGGATGGTTACTTGATGTGCTTCAATGGCTGGATTTGACTTGCTGTTTTTCTCCCAAATGGTTGATTTTGCCATTTTTGTCCATCTTTCTTTTGTGTAGATCTCTGGAATGCTTTGGACAGAATTTATATGCAATACTCTCAAGCAATGGTAACATAGAATTCCACACTCCTCAAATTTCTTGCAAGTACAAGAAATTAAATCCATGCTTCTGTCATATATTACTATGCTTTTCTTATTGTCAACCATATGGGATGAAACATGATAAATCATTGTACTATCTTGGCATCCAACAAGAATTGAGTAACTTGAAATGCATTTTCTGAATTCTTCTTCAAAATCTTTGAAAATTTTTGTAGTATATACCTCTGAAGCTTGTTTTATGATCTCTGTCATGTCCAAATTTGAGGAAGGCTTTGATGTTGCACATGTGAACTCATCAAGTTTTTCTGTGCTCCGCCAACGCTTCACGATTTCTTTGAAGATACCATAGAAATCAGTCAAGGATGTTGTCTTCTTTGCATTGAATGATATTACTCTGTTTGTGCTTTCACTTCTTTGAGAAGATAGTATTCCAGCTGAAAAGAAATCTTTGCTCAATGCAGTGCACCACTTGTCTTTTAAGCTGTACAATCTTGCAAACCAATCATTTTGTTGAAGTCCATATGTTGATATCATATTTTCCCAACATGTTTCAAATTCAACTTCATCAACACACCCGGACAAGCACTTTGTGAATTCATCCTTGAAACTGCTACTACTTTTTAGACGTGCAAACCTTGTTATTGCATTCTGGTAAAGATGCCATTGACAAAGGCGATGTCTTGTATCAGGAAAAACCTGCATTGGAGGTTGAAAATTATAAATAAGCCAGTTACTAGAAATATTATAAACTTGACACAGTATATTTTCAGAAACACTGTAGTATATGTTTAAAACAGTATAGTACATATTTTTGTTTGTGGATGCATAATATGTCTATAGATGAAAGTTTATACTATAGTTATGAAACACACATAGTATATGTTTATAGAAGTCATAGTATACAAGGAATACTAAAACAGTATGGCTTTAGTGATAAGACTTGTGTACCTTTTCAATTGCTTTTGCAATTGCAAAATCTTGATCTGTGAATATTGTTACTGGAGATTTCCCCCTCATTGATTTCTTAAATGCTGTGAAAAGCCACTCAAATGACTCCAATTTTTCATCTGATAGAAAAGCACAACCAAACATCACATTCTTCCAATGATTGTTTATGCCTATAAAAGGAGCGCATATTAAGTTGTACTTATTTGTTCGGTATGTTGTGTCAAATATTAGAACATCTCCGTATACACTAAAATCTTCCATCATCATACCATCTCTCCAAAAGATATTGCATAATCTTCCATCTTTCATCTTCACTTTGTAAAAAAAATCAACATCTTCTTCATTTTCCTCTTGTATAATATCTACCACAGTTTCGGCATCCCCTCCTTCTATTGCTTCCATTTTCATTCGGCTAATGAAGTTCAAGTGATCTTTCATGGTGTGCCCAACACCCTCTTCTCCACCAGCTTCATAAACCATATATCTGTAAGAATCCATTGGCTTTATTCCAGAAGTAACCAGACTTTCTATCATTTCTGCCTTCTCATTTGTGATTTTCCTCTCAGAACGATGTAAGTGGTTGAGTTCTGGCCTAGTTAGTTCATGATTGTGAATCATACAATGTTTCACAACTTCAAATTGCCCCGCTTCATTCTTTAAAACTCTCATAGAGGCCTCACAATTTGTTCTGATGCTTGGTTTCCTTTTCCTCTTTTCCTCTAAATTTATTTTCTTTTCCCCAGCCTTGGAACACACAAACAAGTTTCCCAAGATATCTCCTTTAGATGAGAATCGATTGCTTGACTTTCGAACACTGAAACCCAAGATACGAGCATGCGTGCAATACAAATCATACATTTCAAGGATTGTGTTTCTCTGAAACCCAAGTAGTGAACCAGAAACATCTATCGTTTCATTTGCACAGTCTGTCAAAAAAAAGTGAGCAGATAACATATACTGTTATGCAACTAACAATATACTATTATTTATAATAAAGTATACTATGTCAGTCAAACATTAATTCATTTGCACAGTCTGTCAAACATTAATTCATATGCATGTTTTTATTGTTACCTTCATTGATGTTCGAACCATCATCTAAGCTCAATGTGGTATGGATTTCTTCTGAACTCAATGTTTGAGTTTCAACCTCAATTTCAATCAGGTTCGAATCTGAAACTAAAAATATGAAACAAGTTTGACGTCAATATTTATAATTTATATTTAAAAATTATTCGACATCAATTGTTTGAAAATGTTACCTTGATGGATTTCTTGCCCCACGTTATCATCGAACACTTCAATATCAAGTGTTTCTTTCAATACTTCTATTAAAGATCATGGAAAAAGTCAGATACTAAACAACTTTGTTGGAAAAAAAAACCTATACTATGTATGTGAAAAAAATAAGGTACATTTATTTCCTTCTTTTTAACTTCATTGTTGTTCAATCAATCATCTAAGCTCAAGGTGGGGTGTAGTTGTATTGAATTTAATGTTTTAGTTTGAAGCTCATTTTTAATCAAGTTTGCATCAAAAACAGAAAACATGAAACATTTTTTAAATGTATATAATTTATGTTTACATATTAAAGAACATTTTTTTGAAAATGTTACCTTGGTGATTTCCTTGCCCCACTTTATCACTATGCAGTTCAATATCCATTGATTCTTTTACTTTTTCTGTTAAAAATAAGAAAATAAGCAACATTAACGTATACAATGTTTACCATGCACAACATTTTGTATAGTACAATATAATATTGAAAGTTTAACAAATGAGACGAGAACTGACAGAATCAAGATAATCCGAACTGCATATTCCAAGTGTCATTTGCACAGTCTGTTAAAAAAAACTGAGCAGATAACATATACTGTCATTCGAATAAAAGTATACTATTATTTATAATAAAATATACTATGTTAGTCAAACATTAATTCAAAATGCCCTGTTTCATGCTAATCAAAACACCACCATTACTATTTAAAACTGAAATTTCTAAAAGCATAGTACAAAGTTAAAGTATATAGTCTGAACGGCATATTCCAATTATCAGAACCGAAGTGTTAAGAAATCAATGCAACAAACAAATTAAATCGAGAAATCAATCCAAAAAATTGAGAAACACTATTATGAAAATTTACAGATTTCATATACGAGTTTCAGGCTATTCGCTTGATTCATGCTATTCTCTTGATTCATTGCTATTCTCTTGTTCTTGTTGTTGGAATTCATAAAGAAATTAATACAAACACAGAATTCAAAATGTAGAAGAAGAAAGAGAATTGTACAAACTGAACTTCCCGATGCGGAGGCGCGAACTTCCCGAGGCGACGGTGCAAACTGAACAAGACGGTGGCGCTAATTGAACGAGGCGGCGGCGTGACGGAGAAAATGGGTAGAAGAAGTCGCAGCCAGCTGAAGTGAGGGAGAAGAAGGCGCGGCTGGAGATGGAGGGAAAGAAGTCGCGGCCAGCTGAAGTGAGGGAAAGGAGTATGGGCTTTTTTTTTTTACAGTTTTTTGTTTTAACTTAATGGGCTAATTTTTACCTAGTGGGTTAAATTGAGGAGTGGGCCCTAACAAGTGCACAATAGTGCTATTGTGTGTTTGGTGCACACAAGACCCACTCTTCCTGGATTACCCCAGAAAAGGAAAATATTGTTCCAAATCATTTGGCTCGTACGACGGCATTTGAAATATGATCACAAACGGTGTTGTTTTGCACCAGAATTTGTTATTTTTTATAAAATCTATACTTAATATAATAACAAAATCCGCCCAAATTAGTAACTTTAAAGTTTTCCCGCCTAAAATTTATTACTAATTTTGGAAATAACAATTTTTTATATATAAAATTCAACCCCAATATAAAATATAATTATTGTCAATAACTTGCCATATATTAGCCTAAAATAAATATTATAAACCTATTTGGGCTGATTTCGCCCGGGCCGAAAAAAAATATTTTCTTAAAATTAACTTTTTAAATAAATTTATTGGGTATTATTAATGAAAAATTATTTATAAAGACGGTAATTAAAATTTTAACATTACAAATATATCCCTTATCAACCGCATACTGTAATTCCAGCCCTAATCATCAACATGACTTCTATGGAAGGATGCTGGAGATATTCATATATTACGAAAAATAAATATCCATACTAATATATATTTTAGTTTTTAAAACTTTTACAGCACTCTTTTTTCATTAACATATAATTTTTCATATCTTATTATTTATTGATTATAATATTTTATTATATTAAAATTATATAAAAATATTAATTTATTCATTTACACTTACAAATCGTGCATCGCACGGGGATACTACTAGTTATTAAAATAGTGATCAAATCGCTGCTATTTCAATTTTTACCCGGAAGCACATTTTATATTTCACAAATTAACTTTTACTCCCAAAATTATTTTTACAATTCACAAATTAACTCTTACCTTGAAGAACCCTAGATTGCTCCTTCGCTGCCCAGCCGATGCCGCCGCCGCCGCCCAGGCGCCGCCGCTCAGCCGACGCCGACGCTGACGCCGGCGCGTCACCTTGCCGTGCAGCTGGCGCTCTCCCCCCACAGGAGGTTATAATGGGAACCCTAGTCGGCGGTCATTGCTCCGCCGTCACCCTCGCTACCGCGCTCTCTTCCGCCTGCCATCATCCTCTCCAAGATAAAAACTTCCGAAGATAAAGCTTTAGTTGCACCAAATCGCGGAGGCATCACCCTAGTCGCCCTGTCGTCATCCTTGCTTAATAGATAAAACTTTAATTGCACCAACACTGCTTATGGAAGTTGGGAAGCTGAAAGTTATGGTCTAGGCAATGATTTTGATGAAGATGATTATGACGATGCTAGTGAAGAGGACTACGATGCGTCTGAGGTTGAAGTGGACGACGATGAAGGCGATGCACTAGAAGAGCATGGCACTGAAAGAGAAGAAGAGGATGACAAAATGTTGAATTGGATCCGTCTGCCTTTCCAAACGCTAAGGCCTATGCCAGAGCCTTACAAGATGCAGAAGAACAAGACATGGCAGCTATGTGATTACTCATTAATTTAGATGGGATAAATGAAAGTGAGTCCAAATCAATCACCACTCGCTCCTTGCTTAATTATTCCTTCAGTTATGAGTAGGAACTATGTGATTACTTATTAATTTAACAGATCCAATAGGGATTGTTCAGGAATATGAGGATGAAGAGGACCTTGGTGGTAATGCTCAGGTACAGACTGTTATGCTTGTTATATTTCTTTGATAGTTGTAGACCTTGCCTTATTGTCTACAATTTGGATACGAATCAAAAGAGTTTAAATGCTGGATTTTTGTTGAGATAGAGGGGTTTTTCTTTATTAGCATCCACACCTTTACTGCACACTTATAGAGTAAAACAGTGCTGAAGATATCTCTTATATTGTAATGAATATTAATTCACACCACACACATATCTTATACCCAATAGTAGCCTACATGCCACCAGTTTTTTTTCAATCTTTCATCATGTAAGGAAGAACTTTCTAGTGATGAAGGCTGAATGCCAACTGGTTCTGTAATTTCCCTGACTTATAGGTGAATAGCTAATGTCTCTGAAAGAAAAAAATATACTGGAGATGATGTTGACAAGGGTGGAGCTAAGAACGAATTACTTAGAATCTCTCTATGTTTAATTGGGATATTCTTTGCATCTGCAATTGTAGCTATATCATTATGCGCTTACAACAGAAAGTGCAATTTAGATATGACTAGTGGCTTTGGCCAATTTTCTACCAATTAGAAAGTCTCTCTTTTGTTTTTTTCCCTAGTGGGGTGGGGGCGTGTTTGGATGAGTTATCTAAGCTGCGATTCTCCATAAATTGATCACATTTGCCTGAGTTACCTTGGTCTGGATGGTTTTTATAATGGATTAGATGTTATAAATTCTAAAGTGGAACCAACTACCAACGAGGTTGGCTTGGCTGCCTATACGCACTATAGAGCTTTGCTTGACTGAAATCCTTGTGTTGCTTATTTTTCGGACTAGACGTGCTATAACTCGATTGGAGATATATTTCTCCAATTATCTTTGAGAGTTTTAGACGTGAAGGATGTGTACGTTATTTATCTTTACGCAGTCTCTTTTATGTTTATGCAGTCTCTTTTATGTTTTTGCTGAATTTGGAATATTTGATAGAACTTAAGAGAGAGAATTGCTACATATCCATGCATGCATAGATACCAATGGCTATTATAATTATATTGTTTTCTCTTGACTTCATATTAGATTGACCTCCCATTTATGTAGGTAGAGATGATAGATAAACAAAAGTGAAGGATCGTCCGATATCAAATAACTGATATCAATCAATAATATTGGATTTATATCCAGGAATTAATTCTTTATTCTCAGCAGTTCTGTGCTAACTGGTTATTTGCATATTCATTGGTATTATGATTTCGTGTCTGATTAACTTTACAACTGGATCATGTTTTTTTATTTTTGCAATGCCTAATAATGTTAACAATCATTAGGATGATTGGGAGGAGGTTGATCCAGATGAACTATCGTATGAGGTAAACTTGGATATGAAGCCATGCTATATTTCTTATTACTGCCCATTTTACATTGCAATTCATGGATGGTTTTTTGATACAGGATTCAATTAATTTAGTTTATTGATTCGGGTTCAGACCTGAGCCAAGGTCTAGCGATTAAGGTCAAGAGCTGAGCCGAAATTTAAAGGAGGAATCGAAACAAATATATGTGATCAGTGAAAGTCTAACGCCTAGTAAAACACTAATCGGAGATTTTTTTAATAGAACACTCTTATCCCCGGTAAGTACACCTTCTCATTAGCTAATATATTGAAATTTAAACAATTAGGAGTACTAATTATTTTATTTATAATTTGTGAATAAATTTTTTACACATTAGCGATGAATATATTATTATGTACTCCCTCCGTCGCGGCCTAATTGGCCTACTTTCCTTTTTTTGTTTGTCCCAGCTTAATTGGCTTAGCCCATAAATGACAAATTTTTCTCACAATCTCCACCCTCAAAATCTCTACTTAATCTCCACCTTTAAATAAGTCAAAGATTCCACAAATTTTTTTTTTCTTACCTTGCCCCTGGTGAAGTTGTTGGAACAGAAAGCAGGGGCCTTTCCGCAGAGACAATTTCTTCCTTGCCTTCAATCAACTACTAATTGCAAGGCACTCAGAAAGGAAACAGTGATTCGTAAGTAAACATGGCCTAGTGTTTTGGTTCTTGTATGGACACTAACTAAAACAAATATGGCTTGAGTCGAAACTGTACCTTACTGGGCTAGTTTGGTATATTCTATTCCCACATGGTTTTGATTTCTTTCTTTGTTTTTGGTCAATCAAACAGAGTTAGTCTTGGTTAGCTTGTCTGTAATCAATATTTTGCTGGTGAATCTTGGTTGTCACTTACTATATGTTCATTTTTAGAGATCAACCCTGTGTCAGTGGTGCAGAACAATATTCCATGTATGTTAGTGAGGGCGAAGCTTTGTTGGATAATACATTTCCGAAAGAGCATCTTGCTGCACCGAGCATAATATTCTCTGATGAGGCTGATGTGGTTGCTGCAAAAACGTGATATTACATAGTCTATTTTTTAATAGTCCTACAACTTTGATAAATGCTTGCTTGAGTCTCATTCAGACGCCCAAAATTTTATATCCACTTTGTCTAAGCATCTGTGAAACTCGGTTTCATGCTAGGAATCATATCATGATCTGAGTTTTCGATCTTACCCGTGAGAAACATGTATAGATAAACTTGTTGAAGTATTCATAGAGTTCGACACTTAGTTCAGAGATCCCACTGTAAAGCTAACATGTCTAAGCTATGTCTACGCTTGTTGTATAAATTTTTCATTTTTCATGAATTTACACTTTTGTTGGCAATGGCAGAGGAGGAAGCTCAAGCGGAAGCATAACAGTTGGGGAAAGGCTTCTCTCTACTTTGTTGACTGAAATGGACAGCTTAGAGCAGGCTAAAGTGAGATCAATATAAAACATGGCCAAGTGAAACCAGATTTTCAAAACCTTCCCCTGGTGACCTTTTTTTTAGTGGCAGGGAATTCTTGTTTTAGCTGCTACAAATCAACCTTATGCAATTGATGCTGCCCTTATGCGTCCTGGACGCTTTGATATAGTAAGTTGTCTGCTCTACACTTTCTTTTGTCAAGAAACACTAGATGTGTACCCGTGCTATGCACACGGGTCATAGTACATTTGAGTAAATTAATACTCCCTCCTTCCCAACTTAACCTGCTTACTTGTCATTTTGCTTCATCTCACCTTAATTTATCAGCCCATAAATGACAAATTTATCATATAATCTCCGCCTTCAAAATCTCCATCATCAATCTCCATCTATGGAAAAGTCAAAGATTCCACAAAATTTACTTTTTGTTAACCTCCGTGCCCGATCAACCTAGGTAGGTTAAGCCGGGACGGAGGGAGTAATACTTATATTATTGTTGCTGGAATATAAAATGTTTAAGTAACTTAAGGAGAAGGGGAAAAAAAATACCATAAAATTGTTACAAAGGGATCATTGTGGGAACAGCTTATACAAAGAATCTAAAAAAAATGTAGTTGCTTACATACTCAAAATTCTAAAATAAATCCCTACATATAATACTTGTAGCTAAATTGATATGATTTTCTTCTTTCATATTTGAAAATTTTCAAACCGTGTTGATCCATAACTCTTAAGAAAACAATATATAATTATCTATTAAGGTTCCGTTTACTTTGATTGATAGTTTTGGATAATGACATTTTGTCTAACTTAATCTAGTGTTAATCTTGGTGGAAATAAAAAGTCGAATTATCCTTTCGATCAAGAATAAAATGCTAAAATCTGAATAAAACCTTAGATAATAATCTAGGCTCCATCCTCAGGATAATTTACCCAAACTTGGGATAACATTAGGAAATTATATTTTTATTTTTTACTACTCATTTATTTTGCAAACTTAATTATTAAAAGGGACATTTAAGTAGTAATATTTATCCAAATCTCCATTTATATATCACATAGTAAAATGTAGATAATGATAGTTAATATTTTCATCTATGATGTTATATAATACAGTAAACAGCGGAGTTGGATAATAATTTGAATTTTATCCTATAAAATTATTTCGTTAACCTAAATAAGTAATCTATCTCTATCTGTTAAGGTAAACGGAGCTTAATAGGAAATAGTCTCTTCTCTGCAAGAAGAGACCAAAATCCTTTTACCCAATTATTTTTTAACAAAAGTATAGTTTACATAAATAAAGTATAATATTTTAAGACAATGGACTATACAGTCTTCTTTAAATTCCTTTTGGCAAGTTCGAAAATTATTTTGATTGGCTTATATATGTGTGGAAATATGCAGCACTTCTTAGTTTTGATTCCCAAACTTGGCCATCATTTTAGTAGAAGTGAATCTTAGTTCGTATCATTCACTACCTTTAACTGTGTTTGTTGCCTGCAAAGTGTATTCAAGACTATACCAGAACGCCTAAAAGAAAAAGGAAAGAAAGAAAGAAGACAATAAGAAAAAATTCAAAGGTTTTCTTTTTCAATTTTTTAAAACATTAGGTGTAAAGTACAATAAAAATAATGCAGTATAAACAAATACTACTATCCACATAGTTAAAGCCAATATCCTGAACATATTCTCATACAATAATACACCAAATAAACCAAATGTTATTTGTTTTAACACAAAGCTCATAAAAAACTAATAATTTAACTTTAAATCTAGCTAACTTTTAAAGGCTTCAGGCACGCAGAGACGGAGCCGGAGGGGTTGGCGGCGGTCGTTGCCTCCCCTCAAATTTTCCGACTGATGTACTGTATATATACATATACAATGTAATTATAGTTAAAAAAAAAACATTTGCCACCCTCAAATTCTTGAAAACGTTTATATATATTTCAAAAATAATTTACCCACCTCATTATAAAATCTTGGCTCCCTCCCGGCAGGCACGCTCTTTCATCTCTACTTCCTCGGAACATTGAGATAAAAAGTCTTTAACTTATGTGGCTTGGACCTTGATATCATCAGCTAAATCAACAAAATAAACTGAAACCAAACAAAAACTAAAATAAAAAAAAAAAACATTATTATATGTCTTTTGACCTATCAATGTTCGATTGCTCGTAGACCTTAACAAATGTACCAAAAATATTGAATTTGGAATGATACAGAAATAGAATGCATCAAAGACTTCCCGAAGATTGTGGTAAAGAATTTTCCATCTTCATCAATAAATTTATATTTGTTGATCCCCATGCAAGACAACAACTTGTAATTCAATTAATAATACTTAGACAGCACATGCATAAAGCAATAGCATACATATACTGTGGTGTATATGTGAGAGACTAATATACTTTAAAACATATGTGCATATTTTTTTATCTAAAAATCAGCAAAAAATATTATTTCATGAACTCTGTTTAACCATATAATGTTTACAGAAGTCAAGAGAATCAAAAGCAAGAACGCCTTCCCCCAGCTAATTTACTGTAGTATGGACTTACAATTTGTTGAGAAGCATATAAACTCTACCACTTATGATGCACATCAAACTATATTGATTCATAATCCGGTAGTTTTATTTTCAACTTGTGCTGGATGATAGAGAGATAAAATCAATATAATCTTAGTTTATGCATCATTTTATTGTGCTCGTTAAATTTTCTCATTACCCAAAAATATTATTCTCTCTTAGATCACTTTCTAATCACCAAGCACATAATTCATTTGACAGAATTGTGTATTTTGATATTCTCTCTTTCATCATGTTTCTTAATTTAATCCATAAACTGATCTCCGTGAACAATGTTTAAGCCTTTAAAATAGTGCTACAATCTGAGCCATATCAAAAATATAGTTACCTCATATAATTGGATTTGTAACACTTCCACTTCAACAAAAGGGTGCAGGGACTATATATTTTGTAAGCTCCCCCAAATAGAATTCCCTCATTTCTATCAAATATTTCTGGATGATACCTGAGCTGAAAAAAAATGTAATAGGTACTGTCAATTGGAACTCAATAAGTATGAGAAAACTTTTATAACTCTTGTTGTCAAGAACTTAACTTTTAGTGCACAAATACGTCTGTTGGGTCAACTCAGACATCATATACTTCTTCACTCTAGTATTTGCGCAGCATGAAGGTCATAACTTAGCTTTAGTTAGTCACATAACACAAATAACACAAATCTAATTATAGAAATGGATAAAAGTCATAGAACATAAGGTGGGAAGAAAATTTGTACAAACTAAGCCACTGTGCCATGTAAATCATTTGGCTCTAACATTATCAAGCCACCACTACATAACGGAATAATATTGAAAATTTTAATTGAAGTAATCATGCCCCGAATTTTCTAGTTACGTGAAGGAGGTACTAAAATCGTTCAAGAAGATTAATGCATTGAAGCTTGCATATTTCACGTCATATCACTTATGGAGATAAAATAGATTCACAACACGAAATCTAGAACAAAACTTTTCCATTAGAAGTCAACAACAAACAGTAAACTCTTGTATCCGCAGATCTACTAAATAATAAATAACTAAGAAAATTTCTAAGACAACACAGTTTACCACTCCAATAGATAAAAGTATAACATTAAGCAAGATTTTAGTTCGGGGAAAGAGAGAGAGGCATCAAAAATCACTTTTAGAGAGTGGTAAATTTGTCCCGCGGTTTTCCTAAGCATGCCATTCATAGTGTTCTGAAAAGCATGACTCGACCATGGCTTCTAGCGGTCCCACCCTGTGGCAATTTCTCATGGACATACATAAGTGTCATTTTTAGGATCAAATAATAAACATAAAAAGCCAACTACCATCCATGAAAAAATGTCGCCATACTATAGAAAGGAGAAACTAACTTATCTCAAACCAATAAATACATATAAAAATATATATATGAAAAAGAAAACAACGTTAATACAGATCCTTAAAAGCAATCAATTGAAAAATAAAATGGAAAAAGGAAATTCAAGAACCAAAGCCAGGAATTCATCTCAGCCCTTTATCAAGAAAATGAAATAAACAACGAAATGGTTCATGGGAACATAAGAGCAAAAGTTTCAAGAGTCACAATTAAACCCTAAACGAAAAGGAAAACTATATTTTTTTTTTCATTTGAGTACCTTGGATATAAGGCAATCCACTTTCAGTGAATGAGGTACTTCCTTTTTTTTCTTCTAATCTAACTCTCACTTTCAACCAATAATTGATTTGCTAATTAGTATACTGTCAAAAAATTGGAAAAACTCACTTCCATCGCGCCCCTACTTAGTAAAATAAATGAATATACAGTCGAACCCCCATCTTCATCGACTCCATAATTTACTGAAAATACAATTCAAATACCAAACCCGAAATTTTCAAAATGCAAAGGCATATAACAATCTCAATTTATAGATCTAGATGAGTGATGAAACCGTACAAAAAATATTTACAGATTTAGAGAAAATGATGAAACAAATATAAATTTGAAAATGTTGATGCAGAATATATGAAAAATGTTACTACCTTTCGAGGCTAACCTTAAATCAATTGGATCGAACAATGGAATGTAGATTGCAGAAACTGTTAGACTTGTTTTAGTTCCAGGGTTCGTGATTTCTTACAACACCTGCTTCTCTTCCAATTGCTACCCTCATGTTTCTTTGTACTAACTCTAGTTTTGAAAATTATGGAGCAACATAAACATTATGGGTTGAGACTGCTTGAGGGGAAAAATTTCACCTAGCTTTATTCCTCGTTTGCGGGCGGAAGGAGAGAGAAAATTGCACTGGAGGGAGGAGAATCCTTTCGTGGGATTGATTGAATTTGTAGACGTGGGATCAGAGAGGGAAGTTAATATGCGGAAGTTTTTTTGTTGGAACAGTATTCAGGGAGCAGTTTTTTCCCCAAAAGTGTGAATTTTATATTGACGGTGGATGAAGCGGAAAAAATAAAATTATTTAGCAAATATAATTAGCGCAAATTGCAGTAAGTCAACACGTGGCATTAGCTAAAAAAGGGGGCTGTAATTAGATGTAAGATGGACACGTGTGTTGGTAGATTTTTGTTTAATAGTATAGGAGGATAGTGTACGAATGCTTAGGCTCCAGAACTGGATTTCAAATTCAATATACAAAATCCTGCTAATGGTAGAAGCCCCTGCCTTAACTTTGATGTAGGAAAACACCTAGAAAAGAAGTTGAAGGTTAGTATATGAAGGTGAAGTTATATGCATACGCTCACAAACACATAGTCGCACGGAGATCCCTCTAATAACTAGTTCCATCTGAAATAGGAAACTGAAGAGGAGAGACGCCAATTAGCTTAGAAGTTTCTTGGTTTATGTACTAGTGTATTAACGGATAGAACCCCATTTCTTTATCCGATAATCTAAATCTTTTCTTTAATTTCCTAGAAAATCGGGCGATGCTGTTCTCTCTTTATATTGAAAATGACATGCTAGCCGCTGGAATAACAAGGCCAACCTCTGAGATAAGTCAATATGTGGCTGAAGAAGCACTTAAGCGACTGAAGAGTTGGGAGAAATTGGAGAAACCCTCCCCAAATTTGAGAGAAGAAATTTGAACTCCTGCATTGCAAATTTTTAATTATATTAGTTCTTCATACTGGTTTAAGTGCATCTTGTGTAATGATACTACACAAGCATACTTGAGCGCGAAGAACTCAAATATATTACTTCTGTATAAACATGTTATATGTTTGAGAAGATTGTGTATTTTTTCCCATGCTATTTTTTTATTTTTTTTTTCCTGTTTCTAACAGCTCTGAATTTCTGATTTGCTTAACTTTTTCTAGTGATCTTAGGAGTCAAGGCTTGAAGGGTGATATCAGTGATAAAATTGGTCTTTTGTTGGTAAGCCTGTAAGTATCTACTAGTAATCTATTTATTTGTTTTCGATTCTCCATTGATATATGTATGAAGCTGCACAGATGGATGAATCTGTCAAACAAGAAGTTGTTTTCTGGATTTACTAAATTGTGCTGACTGGTCATTGAAATGACGATGATGATTTTCGTCTTTTGCATTCAGTGCAAATAAATATTGGAGACTCTCAATTTCCTTGAGCTCGAGACTCTGAAAAAAGTAGACTTGACACGGAAACCATTCGCAATACTTACCATTGAATTCCCAAATTACTCGATAAATATGCTAAATGGCGCTGCTAAAAGTTTGCTTAGCATCTCGTTTCACGAGTGTTCCATTACATAATTATTTTCTTCTAGATGAGATTATTATTCTATACATAAATTTATTCCTTTTGGATTAAATTTGTAACTAAACCCATTTCTGTTTGTGCAGAAACTTGAGTTCCAATTCCTTGGGCGGTTAGACCTTTAGGGTTTGGTCAAAAGTCTCTTGTGAAGCTGTAAGTTCATCTTGCTTAGCTCTCTTTGAGATGTTCATGTTATTCATTATACGAGCTGGTGGAGTCACTTCTCGAACTTCAGATCTTAAACAAAATTTTCTACTCATAAAGTTACTCATGCTATAGTTTCAGCTTAAAAATGACTTTACCCATCTATCAACAGAGCTTAATTTAAATGAAATTGTAGAAGAATATGTGATAACTACAGTATCAGAAAATGTATTAACCTAATGCGGCATCTGACTCCGTGATATGCCCACACTTTATTATCTTTTTCTTGCTCTGATGCAGGGATTTATCGGCTAATCAGATTACTGGGTATATACCATATAGTCTAACTTCATCCAGCTTCCAGCTTGTGTAAGTATCGAGCTTTTCGATCGTTGTTTCAGAATCAATTCTATTAAAGAGGGAACTTGATTAATTATGAGCTACCTCTACACCGAGCTGGTATATGATTGTTGTATATTTCTTTAAATAATTTGTCCTTATATCATAGTGGTAGCCTTTCGAGTTTCGCCTTCTCAAATTTGATTTCACTTTTCCACTATTCACCGATTTCTTTAATCTTAACGAGTCTTATTACATTTTGCTCAGGTTACTGAACAACAACATATTGGAAGGGCGAGTTCCTGAAGAACTTTATTCAGTTGGGGTTCATGGTGGAGCTATAGAGTACATCATACATTGATCTTCTGGACTTAACTTCTATTGCATTGTCAACTTTATTCACGTTACTTTACTTTATTTTTTCATTTATTTACCATAACTTACTTCACCCCTCAACTTTCGATTACAATTCAAATTATGATTTTTTCAGCATTTATCATTTTACAGCGGATCTTAAAAACTCGATTCGCCTTCCTCGTGCTTACCACAAAATGAGTTAAATAGTAAAAGTATTTTAGATCTGAAATGTTAAGGGTTTCTTTAGATCATTTTGTATTGATTTTTGTTTAGATTTCTCTCTGACTTTTGATGCTTTTTTGCCAATTAACATCCATGCGATGGATTTGTTTATGAGAAATGATGGATCTCTTCAAGCCCCTAATTCCCTGGTTTGTCACAGATCTGAGAAAAGTTATTTACCTTTATTTCTTTTTATTTTTTGGTTTTCTTTTGTTCATGGAAGTATTTGTGAAAAAATAATAGATTGTTTATCCATTTTATTTTGATTTATTGGATATATAGTGGTCTGACCTTATGGATTGGAATTTGTTTCTCCTGGCTTTGTTAAGCCCATGTGCTTGATTCTAATAGTTGGGAAACAAAGACTATGATGATATTTATTCCTACGCACACTATTTGCAAATATAATAGTTGTGTTCTTGTATAAATTCAGATCTCACACCAGATCTAGTTTATGATAATTTTTTTAAATGTCATATTTATTTTATTTTTCAACATTGTATTGCATGTTGTGTTTGTGGCAGTTTATATTCCCGGTTGCAACCTGCAAGGAGGCAGAACATGGACTGACTATGGAAAGAAGGTTTTTGATCTACTCTCTGTTTCTTTTGTTATGTTTATTTCTCCTAATAAATTAAATAGGGTGTCTCTTCAATTAATCCCTCTTGCTTGAATTCTACTTATTAATTAATGAGAACCTTTCACATATTACTCCTTCTTGACCTCCCAAAACAAAGAAAATTGACAAATGCAAACAGGTATTTCACAAAACATCTTTGTACTGGAAGTCTGGAACTAAATTTATTGTGTTTAATTTTATGCATTATTCTTATATCGTGAATAGTTAATTAAATTACCATTTCATTCTAATAAGACAATATTATACATAACTAAGTAATAATGAACTACTTTAATTACATTGTTTGATAATCTGTTTAAGTAGAGTCCTATAGAAACATACTTCTAATTATGTTTATATCCGTGTGCCACCTTTTAGATTAAAAAAAAAACTAAAATGTAAGTTTGTAACATGAAGATTCATTTGTCAATACAACAGACTCCAATTATCTAAATCGAAGTTCAAGACAACCTACCCCTGAAGAAAAATTGATGGCAAAATCAACCATTCAAACGGTAAGTGTACTTCCTTCTCCCACAAAGAAATGACTCTTCAAGGAAAAAAACAGCCAGAAAAAAATTTAGTCCTCTTATATTATATTGAAGTTTAGTTTAGCTGGTGTGTTATTATTGATAACTCATCTAGCAACACCTTTTGTTGGCTGAATGATGTACTCCATGATTTCCTTTTTCGTCGCTTGAAACTGTTGTAAAGAGGTGTGCTCATCTTGTTTTTTAAAAGCCAACCTACCAAACATAGATATGAACAATAAAATCAAATTAGAACATTGGTTGAAGGTTTCAAATGGAGTCATGTTCACTTGCTTGAATGGAGTCATGTCACTTGTTTTCATGAAAATATTATTGAAATACCAGTTACAAAACATATTTCTCATTGTAAAGATATTAAAATAACATTTTTTTTTTTTTTTTGTTTTGTATCTTCCCTGACAATGTTGATATAAATGTGTTGTATTTGCATCATCTCATGGTTGGGATTCGTGTGAATTCTCGTCCCCACATAAAATAAAACATAAAAAAAACTCTATTTTCTTTTGTTAGTTACACTACCCTGCAATAAACTTAAAGCTTGTAGATTTTGAACTGGAAAGAAAAAAAGAAAAAAAAATATGTATACCATTACATTATGAGAAAACACACATCCAAACTATAAGGTAATTATTTATTTCTGAATGTAGGGCTTGATGAGCATGGATGAGGCGAAGCTTCAAAGCTCATTGAGTTCCCTTAACTGCACCGAAAGTTGGTGCAATCTTCATATCTGAAAATTTTGAAGAAACATGAAATTGACATTTTGTAGAATGCGTGTGAAACTTTTTGCCAATTAATTTCTTACTGAAAGCAGAGTGGAATCACAAAATGGTGGTTTGCTTCTGTTTAGGATGATATTTATAGCACCAGTATGAAATTTGAATTGTTTGCTGATTTAGGGTTCATGATCAAAATTAAAATAAAGTATATTATTGTGGGCAAATCCTTGCTTTTCTCACATGTTTTATTATTTCATCAATTAAAAAGGTACCTATGCTTTTTTAGCAGCACGCCCTGACGCAAGCTGCTGTACAGTCCGGTGCTATTCACATGACAGATACTAAATTTATTTATTTTATTCCTAGAAATTATGGAGGACAGTTTTGGCAGAAAAATGGCATTTCTGTAAATATGCCAAACTGTTATGCTTTTATATAGTTATAGAGGTGTATAGTGTGTAATATGTGTGTACAGTTTGTAAAGTGTGTGTAGCGTATGTATAGTGTGTGAAATGTGTTGTGTAAAAACTTTGTATTGTGTGGAAAATGTGTGTAGTGTGGGTATAGTGTGGGAAATGTATGTATAGTGTGTGAAATGTGTTGTGTAAAAACTTTGTATTGTGTGGAAAATGTGTGTAGTGTGGGAAATGTGTGTATAGTGTGTGAAATGTGTGCAGTGTGTGTGCAGCGTGTGGAATTTGAGTGGAACTTATAATATTTAAAAAAAAAAGATGAATTAGAGATTTTTTTTGTTTCTTTTTTGAGTTTATAAGCTCTAAGAACTTATTTTTACATCTTATAAGTTGTCTAACATTTTATTTTGTCAAACACATTACAAAAAATGTGATAATTGTTTTAACACTATGTTAAAAAGAATGATTTGTTTCTGACAATTAATATTTTTGGATGAGCAGATGATCTGTTATTTTGATGGAGCGAGGATTGACATTCCATATGAGACCTCATTTGCTAGTAAGTACTGAATTACATCGTATCCAATCAAAGCTTGTCTTAATTCCGTTGTATTTGCCTTATGTGTGTTTGTGAAGCACCTGTTTCAAGAAAATGCATAAAAATGTGAATGTGTTTGTTTATGTTTTAGGGAATGAATTGTTTGGGGAGAATCTAAAATGTCATTAACTAAACTACTTCTGTAAAATGTCAAAAAGATAATCTAAAATGTCATTAACTAAACTACTTCTGTAAAATGTGTGTGTATAGAATGTGAAACATGTGATTTGCGCAAAATGTGTATGTGTAGTGTGTATCGTGTGTATAGAATGTGTAAAATGTGTGTAGTGTGTGTATAGTTGTGAAATGTTTGTAGTTTGTATAGTGTGTAAAATGTGCAAAATGTGCGTAAAATGTGTGCAGTGTGTGAATTGTGTGAAACATGTAAAGTGTGTGAAATGTTAGTAATGTGTGTAAAATGTGTATAAAATGTGTGAAATGTGTAAAATATGTAATGTGTGAAACGTGCGAAATGTGTGAAACGTGCGAAATGTGTGTATAGTGTGTAAAATGTTTGTAGTGTGTATATAGTGTGTAATATGCGAAAAATGTGCGTAAAATGTGTGTATAGTGTGTGAATTGTGTGAAACATGCGTAGTGTGTGAAATGTGTGCAGTGTGTAAAATGTGGGTATAGTGTTTAAAATGTTTGTATAGTTCGTGAAATGTGTGAAATTTGCGAAATGTCTGTATAGTGTGAAATGTTTGTAGTGTGTATATAGTGTATAATATGCGTAAAATGTGGGTATAGTGTTTAAAATGTTTGTATAGTGTTTTTAGTATGTGTGTAGTGTGTGAAATGCGTTAAATGTGTGTAGTGTGTGTACAGTATGTGAAATGTGTGTAGTGAGTGCATAGTGTGTAAAATGTGTCTAAAGTGTATAAAATGTGTAAAATATGTCTAACGTGTGTATAGTGCGCGAAATGTGTGTATATTGTGTGAAATGTTTGTAGTGTGTATATAATGTGTAATATGCGTAAAATGTGCGTAAAATGTGTGTAATGTGTATATAATGTGTGAAACACGTGTAGTGTGTGAAATGTGTGTAGTGTGTAAAATGTGTGTATAGTATTTAAAATGTTTGTATAGTGGTTTTAGTGTGTGTATAGTGTGTGAAATGTGTAAAATGTGTGTAGTGTGTCTATAATATGTGAAATGTGTGTAGTGTGTCTATAATATGTGAAAGGTGTGTAGTGTGTAAAGTGTGTGAAATGTTAGTAATGTGTGTAAAATGTGTATAAAGTGTGTGAAATGTGTAAAATATGTCTAATGTGTGTATCGTGCGTGAAATGTGTGAAACGTGCGAAATGTGTGTATAGTGTGTAAAATGTTTGTAGTGTGTATATAGTGTGTAATATGCGAAAATGTGCGTAAAATGTGTGTATAGTGTGTGAATTGTGTGAAACATATGTAGTGTGTGAAATGTGTGCAGTGTGTAAAATGTGGATATAGTGTTTAAAATGTTTGTATATTGTTTTTAGTGTGTGTAGTGTGTGAAATGCGTTAAATGTGTGTAGTGTGTGTACAGTATGTGAAATGTGTGTAGTGGGTGCATAGTGTGTCAAATGTGTGTAGTATGTGTATAGAGTGTAAAATGTGTCTAAAGTGTATGAAATGTGTAAGATATGTCTAACGTGTGTATAGTGCGTGAAATGTGTGAAACGTGCGAAATGTGTGTATAGTGTGTGAAATGTTTGTAGTGTGTATATAATGTGTAATATGCGTAAAATGTGCGTAAAATGTGTGTAGTGTGTATATAATGTGTGAAACACGTGTAGTGTGTGAAATGTGTGTAGTGTGTAAAACATGTGTATAGTGTTTAAAATGTTTGTATAGTGGTTTTAGTGTGTGTATAGTGTGTGAAATGTGTAAAATGTGTGTAGTGTGTCTATAATATGTGAAATGTGTGTAGTGTGTACATAGTGTGTGAAATGTGTATATATAGTGTATAATATTCGTAAAATGTGCGTAAAATGTGTGTAGAGTGTGTATAGTGTGTGAATTGAGTGCAACATGTGTAGTGTGTGAAATGTGTGCAGTGTGTCAAATGTGGGTATAGTGTTTAAAATGTTTGTATAGTGGTTTTAGGGTGTGTATAATGTGTGAAATGTGTAAAAATGTGTGTAATGTGTATGTATAGTGTGTGAAATATGTGTAGTTTGTGTAAAGTTTCTGAAAAATTTGTTGTGCGTCGTGTATAGTTTGTAAAGTGTGTGAAATGTGTAAAGTATGTGTAATGTGTGTATAGTGCGTGAAATGTGTGAAACGTGCGTAATGTGTGTATAGTGTGCGAAATGTTTAAAATTTGTGCAGTTTGTGTATAATGTGAGAAATGTGTATAGTGTGTGTGTGTAACGTATGTATAGTGTGATAAATGTGTAGTGTGTAAAAATTTTGAATAGTGTGTAAAATGTGTGTAGTGTGGGTATAGAGTGCGAAATGTTTGGATAGTGTGTAAAATGTGTGGTGTGTGAAGTGTGTGTGAAGCATGTGGAATTTAAGTGTAACTTATTAAATTTTAAAAAATACGATGAATTCGAGATTTTTTTTTTTTTTTAGTTTATAAGTTCTAAGAGCTTATTTTTACATCTTATAAGTTGTCTAACATTTTATTTTTGCCAAACATATTAGAAAAAAATGTGATAGCTGTTTTAACACTATGTTAATAAGAATGATTTTATTCTGACAATTAATATTGTTGGATGAACAGATGATCTATTATTTTGATGGAGCGAGGATTGACATTCAGTATGAGACCTCATTTGCTGGTAAGTACTGAATTACATCGTATCCTTATCGTACTTACACTGTATAGTGTTTAAAATGTTTGTATAGAGTTTTTAGTGTGTGAAATGTATAAAATGTGTGTAGTGTGTCTATAATATGTGAAATGTGTGTAGTGTGTGCATAGTGTGTGAAATGTGTGTAGTGTGTGTAAAGTGTGTGAAATGTTAGTAATGTGTGTAAAATGTGTAAAATATGTCTAATGTGTGTATAATGCTTGAAATGTGTGAAACGTGCGAAATGTGTGTATAATGTGTAAAATGTTTGTAGTGTGTATTTAGTGTGTAATATGCGAAAAATGTGCATAAAATGTGTGTATAGTGTGTGAATTGTGTGAAACATGCGTAGTGTGTGAAATGTGTGCAGTGTGTAAAATGTGGGTATAGTGTTTAAAATGTTTGTATAGTGTTTTTAGTGTGTGTATAGTGTGTGAAATGTGTTAAAATGTGTGTAGTGTGTGTATAGTTTGTGAAATGTGTGTAGTGTGTGCATAGTGTGTGAAATGTGTGTAGTGTGTGCATAGTGTGTGAAATGTGTGTAGTGTGTGCATAGTGTGTGAAATGTGTGAAGTGTGTGTAAAATGTGTATAAAGTGTGTGAAATGTTTGTAGTGTATAATATGTGTAAAATGTGTGTGTGGTGTTTAAAATGTTTGTATAGTGTTTTTAGTGTGTGTGAAATGCGTTAAATGTGTGTAGTGTGTGTACAGTATGTGAAATGTGTGTAGTGGGTGCATAGTGTGTCAAATGTGTGTAGTGTGTGTATAGTGTGTAAAATGAGTCTAAAGTGTCACTACAAGAAATCTGTGCTTTCGGGACGATAAATTTCGTCATATAAAAGTCATATTTCGTCACTATAATGGTTTAGGTGACGAAATTTTAGCGTCGCAACGATCGTCATTGTGTGTCCGTGGTACTAGGTATATGTAACAATATTTGAATTCGTCACAAAAAATATGACTTTTGATGACGCTAAAGGTCCTCGTCACCATATTTCATGATATATAGTGACGCATAATTCGTCACCTACGTCATCCTAAATTTGTCATCTAATATTGTGTTTCGTCATTGAAAGTGAACATGTAATATGACGATTGCATTTTTTGTCATTATAATATCAAATTTTGGTGACGAAAATCATTGAAATACTCAAACTATCAAACTTTGGTAACGCTTTTATCGTCACAACAATATTTATTATTTTGTCATGTTTATAATAATTCGTCACAATAGATGTAGTGTGTTGTCACAAAATTCCTTTCGTTATTTTATAAATATATTTAGTGACAATTAATTTCGTCAGCAACGGTTAATATGTGGTGACAACCTTGTACCGTCATCAACATCCTATAATTGGTGACGAGTTGTGGTGTCATGATAAACCTACATTTAGTAACGAAAATTATTTTTGTCAGTGAAGAATTGGATAAGACGACGTTATATTGTGTCATTGTAAAGTGACATTTTGTGACAAAAAAAGTTGATGTTACTACATGAGCACTTGTAGTGATAACCGAAATGTGTCATCATTTAGTTGTATATAACCGTCACTAATGACATACATATGGTGACGATATATTTTGTCATTATTAAGTGTTTTATGATGACAATCTACATTTCGTGTCAATATAAATTTCTAAAATGACGCAATAGTTGTCACGTTTGGTTTATATTTAGTGACAATTTTTCAAACCGTCTTATAAATATTCATTTATAACGTAAATTAGATTTATATTTAGCAATTCAATTTATTATAAAATATAATTATTGCGCCAAAAATATCGAATCTCAATAAATGGTTCTTATGGTCAAATAGTTTCATAGTTAACATTCATTGACATAATATTGTATTACTTTATAAAATTTTAAATGCATTAAAGTAAACAATGCCAAAAGGGGAAAAAGTTAAATTAGGAAGCAACAATACTAAGTAGAATGAAATTATTTAATAGGCTAAAGAAGTTCAAAATATCTAACATAAACATTCGAAATAAACATCACTTAATGAAAGAAACATGATTGTCTAAAGAAAAAAAAAAAAAGAAACTTTATCTTCAAACATCACTTATTACAAACTCTAATTGATAAACATCATAACAGTCTCGTCTTCCAGCTTCCTCATCAATGCATCAAATCTAAAAAGAAAAAAATAATTGTCATAAATAAATATAAAAATGATTGTTCAATAGTATTAGTATTTGGTAAAATATTCATATTTGAACGGGAGAGTAAGCTAACCTTTACGAGGTTTAGATCTTTGCTCCAATACTTTCCAAATAAGCTCTATGTTTGTCCACAGTTTCACTTTGCTGAGCCATTTTGTCTTTCAAACCGGTCACCTCATTTTGGAATTCATTCACTTGTGTCTTGAGCTCATCGACTTGTAATTCTGAATCTTGTAGTTTCTCCCGTGTCTCTTGAAGTTCCTGCTACAAATGATGGTCATTTAAACCCCATGTTGTGTTACGTTTGCTTGGTGGTTTCGGGCCATACCCAAGGCCTTTTATGTATCCTGATCCATGGCCTAAGACCTCGAGAACGATTTCATCGTCGGTCTTTGGATTCCCTTCTTGTATGTATTGGTTGCGCTTCTTGATCATCAGTTCCTTTTACATTATGTCAATATATAAATGTTATATTTAGCTTAATTTCTTAATAAAAAAGAAATGAATTTAATTAACTTACCCAACTTTCTTTTGCCTCGACTGATTTCCACGTGCCATTCTCTGAACAATGTGTATGTCTATACAACTCGATTCTATCACAGGGTTCTCCATTCAGCTCGTTCTTAGACTATACCAAGTAAATGCAAAAAAAATCATAACATAATCACCATTGCAAATTTATTATAGAAAGACTAGTACAAGTAAAAGATATAAAACAATTATACAAAAAGGTGTAAAATAATAATAACAAAGTTCTTGCAGACTACACATAATTTTATACTCACTTCAACTATTCTCAATATCCAAAATAAAAAATTTTAGAAATGTAATTATGAGCTCTAGATGGGTAAAAAAATAACTTATAATAAACCTAGCTATTATCCACATACAAACATAGCTATCATAAAGGAACAAAAATAGATATAAAGGAAGAATAAAAAAATAATAACAAACAAGAGTCTCTTATTCTAAAGAAACCAAGGTACTAGAATACCATAAAACCACAACATGCAAAGTACGGATAAACCCTAAAAATTCAAAATTTGCATATAACATACATATTTTACTCACAATTTCATGGCGACGAACAGTGAAATCCTTTCTACCAGAAATATGCTTGCGACGTAACTTTGCTCGATTCTTTTTATTCCCATCACTTATATGCTACAATAACAATAAATTTATAAGTAAATCATACCTATAATTCACAATACATTAATTAATAAAGTTTACCTTATATTTAGGTGATGCAAAAAAATCGCAAAGTACGTCCCATGTATCTTTGTCGGGACAGAAGTTTGGTTTGTTCAACTTAGCCTCCTCCAAAGTCGCATACTCTAGGAAATGTTTATGAAGCTTATGACGCTTTTGCCTGCTACTGGTCTTAAATCGCTCAATCAAGCATTGTTTCACTTCGGGTGCATCCACATCAACATCCATGTGAATCTACATATGAAATAACCAAACTACAGATTATAAGAATATTCATTAACGAATAATTAATAGGATTTGTTTATATAACACTAACCTTTAGATGATCAAAGCCTGACTCTAGATCATTTTTTCCATCTACATCTTTCCATTGTTTGGGCACTCGAACAACATCTCTAGTGATTACACCAATTTGACTTGCTAGTTTTGCAGATTCGTCTGCATTAATTGGTCGTCCTATAGATGTGTCCACATTGATCTTCATTTTTTTGCCATATGCAGCAAACATTTTCATTATCCCCTTACCCATTGTCTGACCACGTCCTCTTTTATTAGATCCTGAAGCTACATATATTGAAAAAAAAATTATTAAAATATATTACACCTACAATCTCCAAAAAAAAAAAAAAACCTAAAAAAATTAATCATCACTATTTACCTTCTATTCCATTAGTGTTAGATATTGGAGTCTGATGAATCTCAGTAGACTGGATATCAGAGCTTCCAGTGACTACATCTTGAGGGGATTGAGTAGGAAGAATTACAACGTTTTCTGGCAGGGTGGCATTTTCTGTATTTTGATCTGGATTAACACTGTGGCTCCCTCTGTCATTATAATCTTGTGTTCTAGATGAGAGTAATGCCTCAATTTCATCATCGATCGACATATCTTCTTCTTCGCGAAGTCCCCTCGTTTTTCTTAGTATACCGGAATTAGAGGACGCACTCTTCCCTGATTGATCTACCAACAGTGGTTGCGGCCCTTTCGGATAGGTTCTCTTTTTTAACCTACGTAGAGCTCCAGGAGCCATTTCTGATAACATTGAAACAAAAAAAAAAAAAATAATAATAATAATAATAATAAATAAAAACATGATAGACTATAAATTTTGTAAAGAGTAAAAAATTACACCATTAAATAAGTCCTCGTTGAATAATTTATTTACACGATATAAAACTTAGTATTTCATAAAGTTGTTGGTAATATATCTTTTAAAAACTTAATAAATCATCATAAAATTATCTTAATTGGTAAATGTATAACTCACGTGGATTTTAAAATTTCAAATGAATAAAAGCATCCATGTAGAACATAATTCGGCTGAAATAGTTATTTATTAAGGAATTCTGATATAAAAATGGGAATTCATATGAACTCAAATAGCATAACTAGACACATCTCATAAAAGTTTCAGAACAATTTAAATTAATTTGATAGATAATATTCATTTATGCAACACACAACTTGTAACTATTATAGGTCACATGAAATCCAAATTGATATAAAAGAGCATAAAAAAAATTACAATATAAAAACAGATCAGTAAATCTAAGGATAAAGATTGGAGTTGACACATCATGAATTATTTTTAACAGGTTATCCATTTTCTTAGAAATTTAATTTGTTTCCTTATTAAAGGTTTTGATGAATTACTATTATTTCCCATGCCTACTCAATAAACTAATCAAACAATTCTTAAGTTTTGAATTATACATTATTGTTAGTTATTGGGCCAAACTTGAGCACTCTACCAATAACACTCTTATACATTCTTGTATTTGGTACGGTAGAGTCACAAAGTTGTACTAATGTCAAATAACCAAGACTACTTATAATTACAATAATTAAAATAATACTAATGTCGGTGTTTAAAAAAAAATATTACTACAAACAACTTCCGAAAGTTTGAGTTGTACATATTCTTGGAATTTAATTTATTTTATCACATCCTAATTACACTATATGACCTCAAATATCAAATATATAAACCATTAAAAAAGGTTTCTTAGCCCTAATCAATTTGAAGTCTGATTTTTTAAAAACAGTTTATCTAATTTACAATAAATATTTTAATTAAAAGTAGCTCATATATATACTGGGTAAAGCTACTTGTATAACTCAAATGTTACTACATATGTATAATTTTTTAAGCAAAAGTCAATTCTTTGTTAAATATTTCAACAAAATTAAAAACTGTTTAGTATAAATTTTTTTAAAAAAAAAAAAAACACCAATTCTGGTTTAATTATAAGAATTCTAGTACCTCTTTAACTCATTTCAAATCATATGTACTATAACAATGTATAGGGAAACCACTTCTAATCTTTTTACTAGAATACCTAAATAATAATAATAATAATAATAATAATAATAATAATAATAATAATAATAATAATAATAATAATAATAATAATAATAATAATAATAATAATAATAATAATAATAATAATAATAATAATAATAATAATATGCTAACTGTAAAAAATTTAGCCAATGGATTTTTCATAAACCACTTCAAATCTTTTTTCTAGAATACCAAATAAATAATAATAATAACAAAACTGTAATTATAACCAAACAATTATTACTGTATAAACCCAATTAAGATTCAAGTATCCACATACCACAAAAAAAAACAATTATGACCGTATAAAACCAATTAAAATTCAAGGTTCACAAACAAACAATATTTACCGACAATCAGTCCTTTCAAATAAATCATCAATTCAACGACAAGTTCTATTGATATATATTATTCATATTACAAATTTAAACATTAAGAATACAGAAAAAGGTCAAGTCATATTTTTCAACAGAAATCAATCCAAAACAACACCAAACCTAAATAGTTAATTACATTATCAAATTTAATTGAAACTGATATACAAAAAGAATGTCCTTGAGTTAATTCATACAATCAACAATTATTACATCAATTTTACAGAATGTACATTCCAATTAAACAGTCCGACAACTACTAAAAAATAAAAATAAAAATAATCAGAAAGCTTCCAGTTAAACAGACGAACATTAACAGGTTTAGGCCTCTTACCAGCCGTATTTTTTCTTCTACCTTGTTTTGTGGTTCTGCAATACAGGGTTAGGAGCAATTAGATCAAGCTTATACAACATAAATTGAGAAGAATGGTTGATATATAAATTAATACCCTTTCAAGCCCGCCATATCCTCTACAAAAGTAGTGAAAAAATTTCAAAATCCCGCTTATGAAAAGAAAATTTCAGCCAAAAGGGACTGCGAAACCCTTTTCAGTTTTTGTAAAAACAGAATAAGTTATATATAAAAAGTAAAACCGGCCTAAAATATAAATCGAAGATTATTATGAGATTTTTTTCTTTATCAAAGTAATAATCTCTACCAAAATAAAAAATAAAAAAACGAACCAAAATTTGTTTATAATTCTGTAAAACCAAAATATAATGAAGAAATATAACGAAAAATTAGATAAAGGATAGACTTATCTGAATATGATGATCGATTCCTAATAGGGACTGGATCTGTTAGATCTGTTCCAGATCTGATAAAAAATACGTGAATATCTTTACAGAAGGGGTTGCATGTGGTGAGATTTGTTTCTGGAGTGATTGGGGTTGGGGTTGGGACCAGCGGCGGCTCGGGTGAAACTGACTGCGAATGGGCTCGCGGAAATTATGGTCCGGCCCTGGAGCGCGAGGTTTAGTGCGTGGGGCGTGGGGCGTGGGCCGTGGGGCGTGGGGCGTGGGGCGTGGGCTGGAAGGCGGAGTGAAGGCTGGGCAAGGAGAGGATGGGTGCAGAATCCTGCTGGTAAATGGTTTATGGCGACGCATTAGTAGGGTTAGGTGATTCACAAAATGGGGTTAAGTGTGGTATGGGGGGCTCGGAACACGTATCTGTGGCTGGGGTGGGCTTAATTTGGGGTGGGATTCAGTTGGGGTTGGGTTATTAGGTTGTTGGGCCTTGTCCAGGTTTTAATAGGGGTAGTGGGCTGAATGTGGGGTCGGTTGTTGGGGCTGAGTGTGGGCTGTGCTATGGGCTGGGTATTGTTAATTTTAAATGTGTATTTATATTTTATTTGGACTTTATTATTTATATTTTTAAAAATAATTCAATTACATACATCCTACATAATATTCTAAGTTACTAGTACATACTCCCTTCGTCCCGATTAACTTGTCACAGTTGACCGGACACCGATGTTAAGAAAAAATAAATTTTGTGGAATCTTTAACTTTTTTAAAGGTTGAGATTGAATATGGAAAGTAGGACAAATTAAGTGGGACGGAGGAAGTATATGATATGATAACAATAAATTTTTCAACAAAAGTAATGAATAAATACGAACCATTGATTGAATAATGATAATATTATATGGAATATTAAAAAAAATTGTATCTATTAAAAAATATTAAGTTCAGTTAGACTCATAATATCTGATATTTGGAAAAACTTAATTTCAATCATTTTGAAATATAATCTGTTTTGATACAGTTATTAATAAGTTTTATTATTTTTCTACAATATAAGTGTTGTTTCCCATGTATGATGTGAATAAATTTAATTTAGTCCCTAAATTGACCAATCCGATTCAATGTAACCTTTGTTTACATCACAAACCAGTAGTTGGCACATCTACTTTGAACGGGTCAAATTGATCAAACCGGAGTAAAATCGACCATCCCTTTTCGGTCTAATCTTGAATTAAGTTACAATGAACTATAAGAACGGTCTAAACTATCTGATCAGGATAAGTATAAAGTTGAGTTTCATGTCAATGTGACTAACAATGGATAAATTCATCGATCAGGATAAGTATAAAGTTGAGTTTCATGACGAGCCACTATTCGACTCGTCTAGATAGATTGGTCAAATTGTTCAAATCGGACTAAATTAACCTTGAATAATTGATTTTTAATTACGAAGGATAACAACTTATTACCATTTTATTAAAATTATAACTGACCTTACTATTATATATAATTTATAATAATGGTTTAATTATAATATTCACAAATTTGTTTCAATTTAATTTGAAGACATTTAAAAATATTTTTTGTATAACTGATTACTATGTTGTTAACAATATTTAAAAATAAAACTAAGTGTTTGTGTTCAAAAGTTTTAATATGGATAGAATGTTAGTAACTATAGGTTGATGGATCTTAAAATATACCATAAAGATTCGAACTCACGACCTATTACTACTTTAATGGAGTTTTTTCTATATTATCCTGCACAGTAATATTAAATTGTTAACTTGAACTACAATAACTTAAAAAATAAAAAAACACAACCAAGTGTCGAACCCAGTACCCTTGTTTTCCCACATGACAGCTTTTACCAACTGTGCTAGCAATGATCTTGGAAATTATTGTGACAGGTTTATATATGTATTAAATCAGTTTAATCAAACTATTGCTTCTTTGGCCGATTAAAAATATGATTAATTATAACATTTATTCTAATTATCTTCCCTTATGATATTTTTAACAGAATTAAACCTCTTTTGCTTGATTATACATGTCAACTCAAGATGGATCAAATTCTCACTTGTAACATAATTCGAGATTATGTCAAAACGGGTTGGGTAAATTAGCATGTTTTGGACAAATTGATCCGTTTGTACTAAATGGGTCCAACAATAGATCGTAACATTTTTCAAGACCACAATGAAAAAACAAATATTGCCAAAAAATAAGCCCAACCACAAAATTAACAACAAGTACACATAAAAGAACTAAAAACAATTAAAAGTAAACTAATAATAACACATATATAACATTAATAAAATACCAATTAAACTTAAAAAAAAAACAAAAAATTCAAAAAAAGAAATAACATCAATAAAGTAATTGATTCCAAAATCTCAGAACTCATCTAAGTTATCATCATCACTGTCATCGTCGGAACTACTTCCTCTTTCTGAATCTTCATCACCGCTATAATATTCATGTAACGTATCATCAAACTCATCTTCCTCTGTTAAATCAAATATTTTATCCATATCGACGACTCCAGGATCTCTTGAAACTTCTGACTCACACACATCCCGAGGGGCTTCATCCTCCCTACTTAGTGTTTGTATTTCTTCAAGACGTACTCCAATCGTATCATCCATTTCGTTCTCCTGATAAACTCCATCATCCAGTACAAAGGAGCTTTCAGCATCCATCGCCACATCTTCCATCTCATCAACATCGTATATATGTCTATGTTGGAATAGCTGCACGATACGCCAATCCTCTCCTAACTTAGGATCCCTGATATAGAAAACCTGTCTTGCTTGATCAGCCAAGACGTATGAATCATTCTCATACCATTTACCATCAACTCTTATACTTACAATATTTCCACCCTTTTGTATCCTTGATTTTTTCTTGTTACCAAGATCAAACCAATCGCACCTGAATATAGTAATATGTCTATCTTTCACATAATCTAGCTGAATTATATCATTCACAATACCATAAAAGTCTATCGTGTCATCACCATGATTCCCTTCTACTACAATTCCACTGTTTTGGCTCTTACGACGGTTATCACGATCTTTAGTTAGAAACCGTACTCCATTCACTATACAGCCGGAATACTTTCTTACACACTTATGTGGAGCATACAAAGACTCGTGTGCAGGTGATGGATCTTTATGGTATAATTGGGTCATCTAGTAAAAGTAAGTTTTGTAAAAATATAGTATAAATTGACATGATATGTAATTCAAAACAAACAATAAATTAGTTATCTTACATGCTTCTTGAACCACATAGGAAATTGATCTCTGTGTTCCTGTTCTATATTTGCACATCCACGCATTAGTAGCTCCTGTTTGTGCGTCCTATATTATTCAAATTCAAATTTTGTGATCTAATGCATAATATATAATAAATTAATAAGTTAGCTGCAAACTTACTCAACAAATGGTTCAATCTCTTCACAATTTTGGAAGACAAACCATTGGGTCGCATTAAACTCTTCTTCCGAAAGTTCAACGTATGTGGTTGCTCCGAAATGCCGGCATTTCTGGGAGAAGATAGATAGACTATCATCAATCCCTGTATCGTTATTACGCTCATCTCTGTTGAACCTAGTTTCGATACCCTTCAAGTACATGGAACAAAAAATTAGACACTCTTTTGCGATATATGCCTCTGCTACTGAACCTTCAGGACGAGCTTTATTCCGTAAGCTCTGCTTTAGGCCACCCAGAAACCTTACCAAAAAAATAGTTGGTCAAACACGTTTCAAATGATACATATCAGTATAACTATATTTAATAGATATGTTTTCTTGCCTCTCCATTGGATACATCCATCTGAATTGTGCGGGTCCACCGATTAATGCCTCTCTTGGTAAATGAACAGTCAAATGTACCATGACATCAAAAAAGGCAGGTGGATATATTTGTTCAAGTTTACACAAAATTAAACAAATATCTTCTTTCATTTTTTTCAAGGTCACTTCATTTCAGCTTTTTACAGCATAGGCTTTGAAAGAAATGGCCTAACTCAGCAAGAACATTCGAGACATCCTTATTTAAGGACCCTCGGATACCAGCAGGAAGTATTCTTTGTAAGAGTACATGGCAATCATGACTTTTCAATCTAGAAATCTTTTGATCGCTCGTATTAACACAACGAGATATGTTAGAAGCATACCCATCAGGAAACTTAATCGATCTCAGAATCTCACAAAATAATTGCCTCTCTTTCTTTGTCATGACATAAGATGCAGGAGGCATCACATATTTTCCATCATTTCTACTCTTCAAGTGCAACTCCTTATGGATATTCATGTCCTCCAAGTCTTGTCTTGCCTTTACAGTATCTTTTGTATTCCCCTCTACGCTCATCATAGTTCCTAATATACTCTCACAGATATTTTTTTCAATATGCATTATATCTAAATTATGCCTTAACTGCGTCTCGTCCAATTCAACTCCTCAGGCTTACGTTTTCTCTTTTTACAAGCAAATTTCCCCGGTATCCTGTCTTCTAATCTTTCCAACTGCTCTAGTACGTCCTCACCAGTTAGTTCTCTAGGAGCTTCTCTATCTTCTCTTTTACCATTGAAATTCTTGCTTCTCCTCCAAGCATGATTTTTCGGTAAATATCGTCGATGTCCCATGTAACAAACCTTGCTTCGTAGTCCCACAGAAGATGTCTCCACATTACAAACTGGACATGCCATGTAACCTTTGGTATTCCATCCAGATAGATCGCCATACGCTGGAAAATCATTTATTGTCCACAAAACAGCGGCATGCAACTGAAAATTCTTTCTACTACAAACATCAAATGTTTCTACCCCTTCAACCCACAATTGCTTCAATTCTTCCACCAATGGTTGTAAGTACACATCAATGTCCTTTCCAGGAGAATTCTTGCCCGGTATAAGCAAAGACAACATTAAGAATGGATCCTTCATGCAATCCCAAGGAGGGAGATTCAGTGGAGCTAAAATTAAAGGCCACATGTTGTAGGTGGTGCTTAAGTGCCCAAACGGATTAAAACCGTCGGTTGCTAGTGATACTCTCACATTTCTTTGATCACTGGCAAACTGAGGAAACTTATTATCAAAGTCTTTCCAAAGCTAGGGAATCTGCCGGATGCCTCATATAATCATCATCAATGCATTTTTCTTTATGCCACACCATCTTTTTAGATGTTTTTGAGGACATATAAAGTCGTTGAAGCCTGGGTCTTAAAGGAAAATACCGTAAGATCTTTTGCGGAATCTTCTTCCCTTTATCATCATTGATTTTCCATCGAGAAGTCCCACAGACAGGACATGCCTCTAAGTTCTGATTCTCCTTCCAAAATAAGGCACAATCGTACTTGCACGCGTGGATACATTCATAGCCCAATCCCAAATCACGCAAAAATCTTTTCGCTTCGTAGTAAGAACTTGGTAGAGTCTCACCATCGGGTAAAGCTGACTTCATCAACTTTAACATCATATCTATAGTTTTGTTGCTCAACCTATTATAAACCTTTAAGTGGAGCAATTGGATGATGAAAGAAGTTTTTGAAATCTTCTTACAACCAGGATATAATTCTTTTTTAGCATCTGACATGAGTGCCTTGAGATATGCTGGAACACCTCCACTGTTGGCCTCACCATCAGTTGGCATATTTTCAGTATACTCTTGATGATATCGCTCACCGAGATTAAGAAACAAATCATCTACACCATCATTATCATCGTCATCACCATCCCTTTTTTCATCAGTAACAACATTATTATCGGTCCGTTCACCTTCATTTGCATCTGTATTTCTCAAGTTATTCAAACTAGATTCACCATGATGAAACCATGTAATATACCCTGGATCTATCCCCCGCTCCATAATATGGTGTTTCACTTTTTTTTTTTATCTCTTATTTTCAGGTTCAAACAATCCACACAGGGACATCGAATATGACACTTTTCGCCCAAATGTGTCTCAACAAATTTCATAAAGTAGTTTACTCCATCCAAATAGACTTTGACCACTTAATTAACGCATCCAACTCTTGTCCATTATAACACTAACCTAATGTTCAAGAATACATATAACGTGATTCAAACGGGACTACATTACATAATTTAAAAATATAAATATATATAAATCTAATATTTTGAACGTATATACTTGACGTATATATGAATACCATATTTAAATTTCATATATTTATAAAAAGTTATAATATGACTTTTGAATTTTCGAAAATGACATAGCTCTAGTAGTAAATTCTATGCGACGATGAGAAAATCTTTATAACTCGAAAAGTAGTCAATGGATATCTTTCAAATTATACAATAATATAGAAGACATGTACATGGAATACATATCCAAAAATTGGAATTTTTGAAGTATTTTAAGTACATATTTCGAATTTTATAATACAGAATATAGAAGTTTTCAGATTCTGAACAACCATCAGAAAATATTTATAATTAAATAATTACTTGATGAAAAATTCTGAAATTCGTACCGAATAAAAAATACATACTTTAGAACAGCATATCCGAAAATCATAATATTTGAAGATATATAAATATATTACGAATTTTCTAGTTGGAAAAACAGAATATCTAAAATCTGGATCAGCATAGATAGAAAATTAATATAAAATAAATTACGGCTCAAAAATGATTGAAATTTTTACAGTAACTTGATAACTGTTGGTGGAATAACATACTAAAAATTCATCAAAAAATAATAAGTATAGATATGGTTTTAGAATATTATAAAGAAGATGCCTGAGAATAGAGTGAAGGAGGAAACCGAGGTTCGAACGATGATGTCGGCTTCCCGAAGGCTCCTTATGTGTTTTTGACGAAACTTTTATGAAAAATAGATTAATTGGGTTGTGATTTTAATTTATGACATGAATCCGTTATTTATAGATCTTATTACACTATGGTTTAGGACTCCTAATTAGGCTAGGAAATTATTATCTTGTTCCCTAAGTAAAAATAATGTGTTTGGGCTTGACTAATGCATTGGGCTTATGTCTAAGTTAAGTATTGAAAAATATAATAACATAAAATATGCTTTTAACTTTAAATAAAATAATAATTGACACAATTACTAATTAATAAAATAGAATAAATATCATAAGACATAAAAAAAAGGTATATATAATAAATGATTAAATAATTTATGGGCGTTACAAAAAATTTCATAAATAGATAAAGAACTATATTGTTCCCGTCTTTACAAATTTCAAAAATCCTAAACGTAAATTAAAAACAATAATTCACATTAACAATTTATAAATTAATACGTAATTTGTAGACAACAATTTCAACTAACTTGTCAGGTTAGTTTACTCCATCCAAATAAGACTTTGACCACTTAATTGCATGCATCCAACTCTTGTCCATTATAACACTAACCTAATGTTCAAGAATACATATAATGTGATTCAAACGGGACTACATTACATAATTTAAATAAATATATATAAATTTATTCATTCTTTTAATCAACTGAAAATATATAAATCCTTGATAAATTTATGGACAATTCACATCCCACATTTTTCCTCAACATTATCGACTCACTCAAGTTCTAAATTCTTATTATAAAACCGCAATGCAGTTAATGATAATAAAATATAAAAATCAATCAACCCATCTTCCTAATACCTCATAAAATAAACTGAGGAAAAATCTAATATTTTCAATGTATATACTTGACGTATATATGAATACCATATTTAAATTTCATATATTTATAAGAAGTTAAAATATGACTTTTGAATTTTCGAAAATGGAATAGCTCCAGTAGTAAATTATATGCGGCGATGAGAAAATCTTTATAACTCGAAAAGTAGTCAATGGATATCTTTCAAATTATACAATAATATAGAAGACATGTACATGGAATACATATCCAAAAATTGGAATTTTTGAAGTATTTTAAGTACATATTTCGAATTTTATAAAACAGAATATAGAAGATTTCAGATTCTGAACAGCCATGAGAAAATATTTATAATTAAATAATTACTTGATGGAAAATTCTTAAATTCGTACAGAATAACAAATACATAATTTAGAACAGCATATCCGAAAATCATAATATTTGAAGATATATATATAAATATATATTACGAATTTTCTAGTTGGAAAAACAGAATATCTAAAATCTGGATCAGCAAAGATAGAAAATTAATATAAAATAAATTACGAATAAAAAATGTTGAAATTCTTACAGTAACTTTATAATTGTTGGTGGAATAACATACTAAAAATTCATCAAAAAATAATAAGTATAGATATGATTTTCGAATTTTATAAAAAACATACCTGAGAATAGAGTGAAGGATGAAAACGAGGTTCGGACGATGATGTCGGCTTCCCGAAGGCTCCTTATGTGCTTTTGACGAAACTTTTGTGAAAAATAGATTATTTGGGTTGTGATTTTAATTTATGACATGAATCCCTTATTTATAGATCTTATTACACTATGGTTTAGGACTCCTAATTAGGCTAGGAAATTGTTATCTTGTTCCCTAAGTAAAAATAATGGGTTTGGGCTTGGCTAATGCATTGGACTTATGTCTAAGTTAAGTATTGAAAAATCTAATAACATAAAATATGCTTTTAACTTTAAATAAAATAATAATTGACATAATTACTAATTAATAAAATAGAATAAATATCATAAGACATAAAAAAAGGTATATATAATAAATGATTAAATAATTTATGGGCGTTACAACAAATTTCATAAATACGAATTTCATAAATAGATAAAGAACTATATTGTTCCCGTCTTTACAAATATCAAAAATCCTAAACGTAGATTAAAAATAATAATTCACATTAACAATTTATAATTTAATACGTAATTTGGAGAAGATATTTTTCAGATTAGTTTAGAGGTAATAACTATATAATAATTTCAGTGGAAACTATCCTTGAATGAGTAATAGCTGAGTTGGTAGAGTACTTACCCTAACCTCCAGAAGGTCTTGGGTTCGAAGCCAACTCAGATGTTTTATTTTACTTTTATTACTTTAACTTGATATGTAAAATATATTGAGTATGAATAAATCTCAAATGAGTAATAGCTGAGTTGGTAGAGAGTATACCTGGTCTTCAGGAGGTGTTGGGTTCGAATCCAACACACGTTTTAATTTATTGTTTTTATTTTAACTTCATATGTTAAATATAATGAGTAAGAATTAATTAATAATATAAGCTTTAGACTAATTGGTACAAAATTGGGGCCTTTTATTGAAGGTCTAATCTAATGTTCAATTCCTAATAATGTTATTTTTTTCTTTCTCTAGTTCACACTTCTAATATACAAATTAATGAACATTATCAACAAATTTAAATATCTTAGACGAAAAATTATCTACATGTTTTAATTAATATAATGCAACAACAAAAAAAATTATAAAAAATAAAAAATATTTTAGTTATGATATTCGTATTTGTCATCATATATACACACAAACATATTAAATTGTGAACGAAATATCTTGCAATTTCACCAAATATAACATTTGTGACGAAATAATTTTGTTATCCTTTCGACAAATAATAAAGGTGACGAGTTGGTACTCATCGTCAGTAAATATGAATATTCACGATTTGTCCCTTAATATTTTTAAACATTTGTGACAAGTTTTAATGTTATCACAAATTCAAATATGACAAACTAATTGCCTTTCGTCACCAAATTCAATTAAATATGACGACATCATTTCGTCACACTTACGCACGAGTATTAATAATGAAATATTTTGTCGTCACTAATAAAAAGTGATTGTGACACTAAACATCGTCATAAATTAATAATATTTTTTGTCTTTAAAATCAGTGGTGACAAATTTCTTTAAATCGTCACGAAAGATTAGAATAGATGACAAATAAGAATCGGTCATTGTCACACCCACCCTTGTAAAACTTATTTTATACTAATTTTTAGCCTTACAAAACTTGTATGTTCTTTTTTTTTTCAAAACTAACAATTTAGAATACTCCTTCAAGACCAAAATCTCACCTACATACATTTACATAGATTCAGATCGAGTACAACTGTGTCACACTCCATTCAACACCATATTTACAGAAATATACATATTAAAGCTCCTTAATTTGAACATGTCCAAAAGGATTGTTAGAATACTAGCAAAAACATAGTGAGTCCAAGGTCTAGCCCCACAGGTCGTCATTCATATACACGGGGCTTCAAAACTTGCAGAAGCTCCAACAGCATGCCAGATCAGCTCACGAGCTCATGCGTAGTCAAACTCACCTACAATGCAAGAACTATGTGAGCTAAAGCTTAGTAAGCAGAAATCATGCACGAGAAATGCATATATGATGGATGCAAATTATAAAATTATTTCTTTCAACTGTTTTCTCAAAAGGAAACCCTTTTTTGGTGGGAAATGGCTCCCTTCACTGGCACAACCTCACCAGAATATCTCTCATTGGCCATACTCGTGACTACCAAGTGTCCCTCCTCCCCCCTTATAGTCCACCCGAGATATCAGTGATGGTTGGTACGACAAAGTGGCTATCCTTCCGAGACTACCAGGGGTCCGCCTCCTGCCTGCCCCTGCAGTCCACCGGAAAGTCTACCTCTTCCCGTACCCCTCATCATAAAGGTGCTGAAGTGGGAACCTCTTCCGCGTGCACGCCTGTCACCGGAAGCATCCCGAGAGACACCATATATAATATATAACTCTCAATGTGCCAGTGGTGACCAACCCCAAAACATTATCAACTTATGAAATTACGTTATTTTGACTTCTTATACGTACACATGTAATCCTTGTAGATGCTAATGCTCATGATTGATGCACATCAGTTTGTTTCTAGCAACGGAATAAAACACTTTATACAAAGGTATGCAACAACACATATAACAATCAATTACCACAAATAATAAACACAAATACTATGTTCAAGCATTGTAGTTGGAGATGGATTTCTACTTACCTCTCCTCCGGAGTAGCTTTTGAAATTTCCTATTCCACAGTGGTAATCAATCTACGACAAATTTTAAATCAAATCAATGCACAATTTATTAAATTCTAGATCGTTACGCACTTTTACTCCGATAATTTCAGCTTCGTCGCATTTTGGTAATAAGGCTCTAACTTTTTATAAAAAATTGATATTTATATGATTCAAGTTGGGTTATAAAGCTAACACATAAGGCTACAACTTTCATGTTTTACACTTTTCCTAATTCAGCTCATAAAATGGTCAAAATCGGCTAACTATTGAACATTAAAAATCTGGGCAGATTCAATTTAGCATTCTTCTCCCTTTTTTAACATCCTAGTTATAGATGCTATGGGTACCAGTTAAGTACTCTTCATTAATGGAAATCACTATCATTACAATTTAGCCATTATAGCAACTATTCTCAACTTGTAAATTGTGATATAAAAACTACTTGATGTATTCCTTATACAATCCTTGAAATTGATTACATGTTTTGAGAGGAGAATTTCCACTTACCAACTTTGTGTCCTCCCAGTTGCCAGCACCGCCTCACCTATTCTTATCATGTTTACTAAGTATGCTTGATGATATATATAGGACAAGTATTACTTATTATATAAGTTTATTAACCGCCTTCTTATGTGATGATGCGGTTAAAATCTATTATTATTATATTATTATTATTATTGTTGTTGTTGTTGTTGTTGTTGTTGTTGTTGTTGTTCTGACAATAAAATCCTTTACTCATCTAACACTTCCACGTACTACATAATATTCTATATTTTAAACTTGTCACGCGTAGTCTTAAATTTTGTAGCATGTCCCAATATTTTAGACTAAGGGGTTCTTGACTACCAAATTAAACATCTCCAAACTAGTCACAAAAATATAAAATAATATAATAAATTGATTACTAAAACCTATCACCAAATAGCACATAAAAATATGGAATGCATGAAATGTAAAAATTATATTGGCCAGTGAGTTGTGAGAGGCACGGGTATTACATCCTCCCCCCCTTATAAAAATTTCGTCCCCGAAATTTACTTACTTGAATAGTTCAGGATATTTGGCTCTCATTTCATCCTCTCTTTCCCAGGTGGCTTCTTCGACTGATTGATTTCTCCATAGCACTTTTACTAACGGAATTTCTTTGTTTCTGAGTCGTTTTACTTCTCTTAATAAAATCTGTACTGGTACTTCCTTATACCCTAAGTCTGCTTGTAGTTCTACGGGTTCACTGTTCAGAACATGAGACGGATTTGCAATATACTTCCTCAATACTGACGCATGGAACACATTGTGTATTTGAGACATTGATGCTGGCAAATCGAGTCTGTAGGCAACATCACCAACTCTCTCAATAATAGGAAATGGACCAATGTATCTTGGACTAAGTTTTCCTTTCTTACCAAACCGCATTATTCCCTTCATTGGTGCAACTTTCAAGAACACTAGATCTCCTACTGCAAACTCAAGTGCTCTCCTTCTCTTATCTGCATAGCTTTTCTGGCGACTCTGAGCCGTTTTCATCCTTTCCCGAATTTGTGACACAGCTTCTGACATTTCCTGTATTACACTTGGACCTAGAAGTCTTCTTTCACCAACCTCATCCCAATGTATCGGTGATCGACACTTCCTACCATATAGTGCTTCATAAGGAGCCATTCCTATAGTCGATTGATAACTGTTGTTGTAGGAAAATTCTATCAAAGGTAGAAATTTACTCCATTGGCCCTGGAAATCTAATGCGCAAGCTCTGAGCATCTCCTCTAAAGTCTGTATCGTCCTTTCCGATTGTCCGTCAGTTTGTGGATGATATGCAGTACTGAAAGACAACTGTGTTCCCAGTGCCTTGTGTAAACTCTTCTAGAAGATAAACAGGAATCTTGAGTCTCTATCTGAAACAATGGATAACGGTACTCCGTGAAGTCTAACTATTTCTTGTATATATATCTGAGCATAACGATCCATGGAGTAAGTAGTACAGACTGGGAGAAAATGAGCAGATTTTGTGAGTCTGTCTACAATTACCCACATAGCATCGTGACCCTTTACAGTTTTCGGCAATCCCACCACAAAATCCATTGTAATGTTCTCCCGTTTCCATTCCGGAATCAGTAAGGGCTGTAAAGTTCCTGCCGGTCTTTGATGTTCTGCTTTTACCTGCTGACAAGTCAAACACTGTTCTACACACTGAGCAATATCTTTCTTCATACCTGGCCACCAATACTGCACCTTTAAATCTCGATACATTTTGGTAGCTCCTGGATGTACTGAATATGGTGTCGAATGTGCCTCTGCCATAATATCTCTACGAATGCTATCTACATTTGGCACACATAACCGATTTTTGAATCTTAAGACATCATTCCCTGACAACTGAAAGTCCGATGGCGTCCCTGAAGCGGCATCCTTCTTTACTTTAGCTAAATATTCATCTTCATTCTGTCCCTGCTTAATTCTATCAAGTAGGGTAGGCTGAAGGGTTAGAGCTGCTAGTCTTGCCTCTACTATTCCCAGTTTAACAATCTTGACATTCATTCTTTGCAAGTCTAGTAACTCTGGTCTCTGAATTAAAGCCATCAAGGTTGTACTTTGGGACGATTTTCTGCTTAAGGCATCAGCTACGACATTTGCTTTACCAGGATGATAGTTGATAACACAATCATAGTCTTTCACGAGTTCTAGCCATCTTCTCTGTCTCATATTCAGCTCCTTCTGTGTGAAAAAGTATTTCAGACTCTTGTGGTCTGTGTAGATCTCACATCGTTCTCCATATAAATAATGTCTCCAGAGTTTTAGCGCAAATACTACTGCTGCAAGCTCCAAGTCATGAGTAGGGTAGTTCTTCTCATACTCCTTCAACTGTCTGGATGCATATGCTATTACTTTGCCATTCTGCATTAACACACACCCTAAACCGTTCTTCGAAGCATCACTGTATACCACAAAGCCCCCAGTCCCTATTGGTATTGAAAGGATCGGCGCAGATGTTAACCTTTTCTTCAGTTCTTGAAAACTCTGCTCACAAGTCTCTGTCCACTTGAATGTTACACTCTTTCTAGTCAACTGTGTTAAGGGAGATGCAATTTTCGAGAATCCTTCTACAAATCTCCGATAGTACCCAGCTAACCCGAGAAAACTACGTACCTCTGAAGGATTTGTAGGTTGTGGCCAATTGTTAATTGCTTCAACTTTACTTGGATCAACTGAAATTCCTTCTCCTGACACAACATGCCCTAAAAATATTACCCGATCCAACCAGAACTCACATTTCTTGAACTTAGCGTACAACTGTTTCTCCTTTAGAGCATCTAAAACCTTTCTCAAATGCACAGCATGCTCCGCTTCATTCTTGGAGTAGATCAGGATGTCATCAATAAACATGATAACGAACTTATCCAAAAAGTCTTTGAATACCCGATTCATCATATCCATGAAAGCTGCTGGGGCATTCGTCAAACCGAATGGCATTACTAAAAACTCATAGTGCCCGTATCTTGTACTGAATGCTGTTTTTGGAATATCTTCCTCTTTAATTTTCAGTTGATGATATCCTGAACGCAAGTCAATCTTGGAGAATATGGAAGCTCCCTGGAGTTGATCAAACAAGTCATCAATCCTGGGTAAGGGGTATTTGTTCTTGATCGTAACCTTGTTCAGTTCTCTATAATCTATACACATCCGCATAGTACCATCTTTCTTCTTGACAAACAAAACTGGTGCACCCCATGGCGAAAAGCTAGGTCTAATGAAGCCTTTGTCCAGTAAATCTTGCAATTGAATCTTCAACTCTTTCAACTCTGTTGGCGCCATTCTGTATGGTGACTTCGATATAGGAGCAGTCCCTGGATATACGTCAATTACAAACTCTATCTCTCTGTCTGGGGGTAATCCTGGGAGTTCGTCTGGAAATACTTCAGGATATTCTTGCACCACTGCTACCTCCTCAATAGTCGGACAATGTTTCTCTTCTATACTCATAACACTTACTAGGTAGCCTTCACAACCACTTTCCAGTAACCCCTGTGCTTTCACAGCTGATATCGTGTGATATTTGAGCCTTTTTCTTACTCCCATAAAGACAAAAGATGTGTCACCAGGTGGCTGAAACGTGATTATCTTGTTCTGACAATCTATTGTAGCACCATATTTCGATAGCCAGTCCATTCCCAAAATCACATCATAATCATTCATATCTAATATGATCAGATCGGCATAAAGTTCTCTTCCTTCAATAGAGATAACACATGCTCGAAGAATTTGGTTAGTTTGTTTTGACTCTCCCGAGGGGATCACTACATTGTAACTAACGTCTGCTACATCAGGTTTCCTACCCAGCCTCTTCACATACTCAGTGGATGCAAATGAATGTGTAGCTCCAGAATCAAATAATGCAAATGCAATCGTATCACATATGGGAACTTTACCTGTTACTACAGATGTATTTGCTTCCGCTTCCTCCGTGGTCATAGTAAAGACTCTAGCTGGCGTCTTCTTTTGTGTAGCAGGGTTTGAGTTCTCTGGACAAACCGTGGAAATATGTCCTGCTTTTCCACATTTAAAACAAGTCCGATACTCTGCAAAGCACTTTCCACTATGCGAACCTCCACATGTGGGACATGTAGGTTGTGTAACTGGTGGTTTTCCTTGTTCACCCTTTTGGCGCTTGTTCTGATCCCATGATTGTTGTCCTGGTTTTGGTTGAGAACCCGACCTTGGACCTTGCACTTGTAGCGGCCTTTTCTTTCCATCTCCTACAAAACGAGGTCCTTGTCTCTGTATAAACTGACGCCTAACCTCCTGAGCACGCTTAATTTTCATTTCTGCCTGTTCGGCAATCAACGCTCGTTCAGCAACTTGTGAATAGGTTACCCCATGTATACCAGCCATACACACATCCCTATATAGCTCTGGCCTCAGACCCTCTAGGAACCTTGCTACTTTCAGCGCATCCGTACTGACCATGTGCTCCGCAAACCTAGAGAGTTGCTCGAACTTGGCGATGTAGTCTGCAACATCCATTGCCCCTTGTCTCAGTTGTATGAACTCGTTCATCTTCATTACTCGAACTGGGGCAGTGAAATACTTGTTTCTAAAAAGTTCTTTGAACCTATCCCACGTCATTGTCGCCACATCCTCAATAGTTTTCATTGTGTCCCACCAGTGTCCCGCACTTCCACGTAACATGAACGATGCGCACATTACCTTTTCCCCCTCAGGAACTTTACTATACAAAAACATGTTCTCTATAGTTCTAAGCCAATCCTCTGCATCAGTGGGATCCGTTGCACTCTCAAATGTTGGCGGGTTAAGCTTTCTAAACCTCTCTCCGATGACCTCTAAATATTCAGCTTGAGGTTGCTGCTGATTTACACCATTCCCTAGTTGTCCACCCACACCTCTTTGTTGGATAAGTTGTTGAATCTGTTGCGACTATTGTTCTACCAATCCTGTCAACCGAGCCACAATCGCTTCTAAACCAACACCCACTGCTGGTGCATTCGGTTCTTGATCGTTATTTCCTTCAACACCTTCCCCTCTAACGATCTCCATGATCTCTTTCTAGTTTTATCGTCCCTCTGTCACAGGCCAATATGATTCATGAAATAATGAATGCAAATTGAGAATAAGTAAAACTTACTGGCATGTCTGCGCTTCAGAAGTTCTGAGCTCATGTATATGAACAGTCTACAGGGCACAAACCGGGCTCTGATACCACTCTGTCACACCCACCCTTGTAAAACTTATTTTATACTAATTTTTAGCCTTACAAAACTTGTATGTTCTTTTTTTTTTTCAAAACTAACAATTTAGAATACTCCTTCAAGACCAAAATCTCACCTACATACATTTACATAGATTCAGATCGAGTACAACTGTGTCACACTCCATTCAACACCATATTTACAGAAATATATATATTAAAGCTCCTTAATTTGAACATGTCCAAAAGGATTGTTAGAATACTAGCAAAAACATAGTGAGTCCAAGGTCTAGCCCCTGATAACACGTTATTTATGAATGTATTTAGGTCGATTTAGGATCATATTTTATATCATTTACGTGCATATTTGACCGGCATTTATTTATATTAATAATATTTGGGTCATTTGACGTGTTTCGACTTGTTTTAAGGTATTTTGAGCATTTTCAGGCTACCGGACGAGGAAACAAGTTGGAAAAGAGTGAAAACCGGCCCAAAAGAGTGAGAACCGTCGAAGAACCGGTCCAAACCGGTCCGAACCGGCCTGAACCGGTCCAGGAGCAAAACCGGGCAAGAACCGACACGGCCGCGTCAGACATGTAACACGGCCGTGTCAAAAGTGGTCCATAACGCGCTGTGGGTTCTGGAACAGAACACGGCCGTGTCACTCAAGCAACACGGCCGTGTCAAAAGTTGCGCAGAAATTGAAGAATTGCAAAGCAACACGGCCGTGTCATTTAAGCAACACGGCCGTGTCAAAAAGTCCACCGAAAAGAGAAATCGTGTTTTAATAGGATTTTGAGCCTATCTTCCCCAAGATTCGTCCTCAACTCTATAAAAAGGACCCCAAGCTCTAGGAAAAAGGGAATCAATCATCAAGAACATAAAGTACATCATCTTGGAAGACAAAGAAGGCGAAGATCATCGAGACGGAGTCATTCGGGTTTATTTATTCTTTTCTAGTTTTAATGCTTACAATGTTTTTCATAGAATTTTGTATTGGATTATTACTAGGCATGAGTAGCTAAGCTATTCGTGTCCTAGGGTTAGAAAGTAGGGATTATTATAACAATGTTTTGATTTATGATTTAATCTATTAATTCCGTTCTTTATGTGTTTTATCTCTATGTTTACGCTTAAACTGAATTTAGCTTGATCACCTAGATTTAGTAATTTAGTTTAACAATTCCGCTTCGAGAGGAGGGAATTGTTATCAGACTTAGAACATAGAGCGCAGTTGTCTATGACTGTGTAGGCCGTGGCTTAAGATCGTTTGGGAGTTATTAGGTTTAATTGACTCGAGAGGGTAATTAGCTTAATTAATCAACGGTTTAATCGCTTCGAGAGAAGGATTAGATTATTGTCGTGCCGCCTAATAAACACTAGAATTGGTAAATTAATAGGTTAATCATATTCCACATTGAAATAATATCCTGAAATCGAAGCCCTAGGATACCTTTTCTCTTTGATTGTTAGTTTTCGTGTTTCCTAAGTTTGAAGTTATATTTAATTGAGTAGTTTTATTAGTAAAATCAATCTTTAAAACTTAGTATCTAGTTAGGACATTCCTAGAGTATTAGGGTATCAAACTACCTAAAACTATTCCTTGTGGGATCGACCTTGACAATAGTACTACACCTACATCCGTACACTTGCGGAACACTAGGTTAGAAACCGACGTGTCAAGTTTTTGGTGCCGTTGCCGGGGAATAGGATTTAGCGCTTAGTTTTTATCTTGAAAAATAGGAGGAAATTAGACTAGATTTTATTTTTTTTTTCGTATTTTTTTTTTTTATTTTCGTTTTTATATTTGGGTTAATTTTAGTATTACGCGGTAGTTCTTGTTTTTGGTATTCGCAGGCTTCGTATGCACACCAGATCAAAAGGGAAAGAAACCCTTCGTCCTTTCGATCCGGAAATTGAAGCGACAGCTCGCAGACACCGAACTAGAAGAAACGCCGCATCTGAGATGGAAAATCCACCACAGCATCCAAATCAAGATGACGCACTTAACAGAGTACTGACAGCTCTGGCACGGTTGGACGATCGAGTCACGAACATACAGCAGCAGCTACCTCCACAAGGGCCACAGCTACAACAGCAGTACGGCCCAATTCAGATAGACCCAACTGCAGGCGATGAAGATGACACGCCTATTAGCGACTGCTTGAAGCCCAGTCCAAATCAGCAGGCAGGAGGAGTACGACCTCCACCACTCAATGCCAACAATTTCGAGCTGAAGCCTGCACTAATCAATATAGTGCAGCAAAACCAGTATGGGGGAAGTGCGTTGGAGGATCCGAATGCGCATCTGATCAAGTTTCGCAGACTGGCCGACACAATCAAGATCAATCATGTGCCGCACGAGCAAGTCAAGATGAGACTGTTCCCTTTCTCACTGAAGGACAGAGCATTACAGTGGTTCAATTCACTAGAAGACATCAGAGGTTGGGAAGACTTGAGTACTTCTTTCCTGTTGAAGTACTTTCCACCGAGCAAGATGCTCGACTTGCAGAATCAAATTAATCAGTTCAAACAGCTGGACCAAGAGCCATTCGGAGAGGCTTGGGAGCGATTCCGGGATCTTATCCGGAGTTGCCCTCAACATGGGTTCACCAAGAAGCAGCAAGTATGCAAGTTTTACAATGGTCTACTTGCTCCGACTAGAAACCAAGTGGATGCAGCTGCGGGTGGAAGTTTAATGGAGAAGTCAGTGAGGATGGCATTCTCAATCCTGGACGCGATGGCCAGAACAAGCTACCAATGGTCGAACGAGAGAAACATGCCAAGGAGGGTAGCAAGTGTCCAAAAAGTCGAGCCCGTCAATAATGAGCCAATTGAAAAGCTCACAGCACAAGTAACAGCATTGACGAGCCAGGTGAATTTGCTAACTAATCTAACGTTAGCACAACAGCCAGGGGGTCCGGAAGAAGTTGAAGAAGTAAAATTTGTGAATCAACGAAACTTCAACAACTTCCAGAACAATCAGCCTCGGTACAATCAGTACCCTCAGAATCATCAGAACTTTTCATATGGGAACGCGCAAAATACACTCAATCCGCCACCCGGATTTGCTGTTACAAATGGCATGATCCGTGACGGTAAGAAGCCATCACAAGAAGAAATCGCGATGTCACAATTCGAAAAGTATGATGAAAAGTTAGCTCAGTTGGAGAAGAAAGTGGATGGAAAATTCATGGAGCTAAACAAGCATATCACTGGGCAAGGGGCAGACATCAAGAGGCTCGAGAACACGTTGGTGCAGACTCAAGCTAGCATTGGAGAATTGACATCACACATGAGTCAGCTGATAAAGATAGTAGGAGCTCAACACAAGCAAGGCCAATACCCGAGTGATACAGTGGTTAACCCGAAGGAGCACTGCAATATTGTGGAGCTAGATGAGCATGAAGAGAGCTTGAAGGACCAAGAAGCGAAGGAATCAAGCGAGGAAGTAAAAAACATTGAGAAGGAGGAGGTCAATACAATCATAGATAAGAAAACTTCATCTCCTATTCTTGATGAGTCTTTTGATTTTTGTTTTAAAAATTCGTTCTTTGCTAACCTTGACCCTTTAGAGCAATCTAGAGTTGTTGTTGTGAAACAGGAACCACTAAAGGAGAGAATCGAAGTTAAAGAGAAAACAAAGGAGTGGGAGGATGGAAAAGAGGCGACAAAGAAGAGACCGAGCAGGCCCAAGAAGAACGCAAACACAAGCATGAAACCAAGAAGAGCAACAAAAGCAAAAGATCCAGGGAGTTTTACTATTTCTTGCTCAATTGGTAGTCATGAATTTCATAATGTCATGTGTGACTTAGGGTCTAGCATAAACTTGATGTCTCTTAAGCAGTATAGACAATTAGGATTAAGGGAAATTAGACGGTCCTTTACTACTATCAAATTGGCGGATGGATCTTCATTAACGCCGTTGGGAGTAGCAGAGGATGTAGTGGTAAAAGTGCTAAATTTTGAATTCCCTAGTGATTTCTTAGTTGTTGACATGAAAGGGAGTGATGAATTCCCTTTTATCTTAGGAAGACCCTTCTTGGCGACTAGCCAAGCACTAATAGATGTACCTAAAGGGGAGTTGGTTTTTCGGGTTCAAAACGAAATAATCACACTCAACATACATAAATCGGGTCTAAGGGGTAGGCACAATTGTAGCATTATTTACACTACCCTAGCTGCTATAGAAAATCCTCGTGCCCCAAATAGCTCTTTAAGTGTTCAGAAAACTTCCGACTCGGGGTGGCTAGAAGAAGGTTGATAGGAAAAGGACGTCCGGCTGAAGACGTAAAACAAAGCGCTTGTCGGGAGGCAACCCGATGTTTAATGTTTTATGTTTATATTTTTTATTATGTTTTACGTGTGTTTTAGTGTTTTATGTTTTTAGGAATCAACATGGACGAGTGTTGCAAGAAACGGGGGTTGAAAAGACGGAAAAATCGCGTTAAAAGGAGCATAAGATGCAACACGGCCGTGTCGCACTACGGACACGGCCGCGTCAAAAAGCCCTCAGAAAGTGTTTTCAGCACTGGAATGCAACACGGCCGTGTCACAAAATGACACGGCCGCGTCAAAAATCAGGCCTTAAAACCAATTTTGGTTCAAAAGCAACACGGCCGTGTCGGACTTATAACACGGCCGTGTCAAAACGAAGCTCCAAACACGATTTCACACTTGAACGCAACACGTCCGTGTCACACAAACGACACGGCCGTGTCAATATCAGCCCCAAAACATCAAGTTTGGCTCAAATGTAACACGGCCGTGTCACAACATTCAACACGGCCGTATCAGTGCTTCAGCAGAAACAATGAAAAATTCAGAGCGTGATGCGGAGACGGCCGAACCAAGATTCAGTAGGAGCAAAATGGCACGATTTCGGAGCTCGTAGGGGTTTCAAAACGCCATCGTCGAACGATTTGTAAGTTAGCACCAAGGCGTACCACGTTTTTCCTCCAAACATTGGCTTTCAGCCAAGTTTGGGGGAGGGGGTAGACCGTGGAACGTCTTGGCAGCTAGATTTCTGGTTTTGATTTATTTTTTCGTTCGAGATTCTTGCTGTTAATTGTGGGTCCGTGTGCCCATTGTGCTGATTTTTATTGTTTTGATTGATGTTATCGGGTCTGTGAGCCCAGTTATCTGATTTATCGGTGTTATTGGGTCTGTGAGCCCAAGTTGATTGCATATCGTTTCTATGTTGAGTCTTAGGAGTTTAGAGTTTAGAGTCTTATTAGTGTTTTAGTTTGTGAGTCTTAAGAATAATAAAACCCGGAAAAAGGTAACAAGTGAAAAGAAAAATAAAAAGAGAAAATTAGGGAAAGATGGATGATGAATAGTTAATGATGAGATGATTTAGATGAAAAAAATGGCACATAATAGAGCATGAGAGGTGTTTTGAGACGAAATTGAGCTTGAACTTAGAATATTCAATCAAAATTAACCTTGTGAGAATTTGAGCCTAATTATACTCCAATTTTTGGAGTCATATACTTTCTTTCGGTGTGAATTTGATTGAATATGTGTACTAGTCTCTAGAACTTGCCTTGAGTCTTTACTAAGAATGTGTCAAGTATGTGTCGTGATTTAGGAAATGATCTTAGGCAACTTTTTGTTTAAGCCTATTTATTCGAACCATGAAAATTGCCTTTGACCCATAATGAAAAAAATTGTCCCTAGTTAGCCCACTTGAGCCTTATAGCCTTATTTATTCATAACCTAACAATGTCAGCCGAAACCTTTTTGATTTAATTCTTTTGGCCCTAATTGGATTAATCAAGTTAGAGGGAGGAGAATTGGAAGGAATTTTGGGTGAACAATTTGTGGGAAGGAATGGGAAATAAGGATATTTTCAAAAGATGAAGGAAATAAGAGAAAAGTGATAGGTGAAAAACAAAGAATGGCCTCTCCTAGAAAAAAAAAAGAAAAAAAGAAAAAAAAAAAAAAAAAAGAGAAAAGAAAAGTTGTATTACAGAGGAGAGGCTAGAAAATAAAGTGTTTAAACTGTGAATTTGCTTAGAACATTCGGGTAGTCCCAAAAATGTGGTACCCACAGAAATGAAAAGCACTTAAGTTGTACGGACTTTTGAAGGTGAAGAAGTCACTTTGCGGGGTGATTTGCTGAAATTTGAAGAGTGAGATGGAGTGATTGTATTGAGGGGTAGTCGGGTTAGACGTAACTTGATTAGTCCAATGAGTAGTCACTTACATCCAAATGTATCCCACCTTACCTTAAGCCCACATTACAACCAAAATAAAGACCTTTTTGATCTTTTATCACACATAGCAAGTACGAGGTCTAGTCTAGACGATTGGCAAGCATATGGTAGATTTTGCATGTAATTCAATATGAGTGGAAATTATTCTAGCTTAAACACTTGAGAGATGAGTGAAACACTTACCCGGTGAGGGTTGAATAATTCGAAAGTTCAAGGTCTCGAGATTAGTTGATTTACGCGTTATCGCATATGCTCAAGTGAATTGTGTTGCCTAGTTGTTTTAAGGAAAATCAAACTGAAACTGAATTCATCGTCTAATCGCCCTAAACAAAATGCATAATCACTTGTCTTCTTTGTGTCTTTTTGTATGATGTTCGGGACGAACAACAGTTTAAGTTTGGGGGAGTTTGATAACACGTTATTTATGCATGTATTTAGGTCGATTTAGGATCATATTTTATATCATTTACGTGCATATTTGACCGGCATTTATTTATATTAATAATATTTGGGTCATTTGACGTGTTTCGACTTGTTTTAAGGTATTTTGAGCATTTTCAGGCTACCGGACGAGGAAACAAGTTGGAAAAGAGTGAAAACCGGCCCAAAAGAGTGAGAACCGTCGAAGAACCGGTCCAAACCGGTCCGAACCGGCCTGAACCGGTCCAGGAGCAAAACCGGGCAAGAACCGACACGGCCGCGTCAGACATGTAACACGGCCGTGTCAAAAGTGGTCCATAACGCGCTGTGGGTTCTGGAACAGAACACGGCCGTGTCACTCAAGCAACACGGCCGTGTCAAAAGTTGCGCAGAAATTGAAGAATTGCAAAGCAACACGGCCGTGTCATTTAAGCAACACGGCCGTGTCAAAAAGTCCACCGATAAGAGAAATCGTGTTTTAATAGGATTTTGAGCCTATCTTCCCCAAGATTCGTCCTCAACTCTATAAAAAGGACCCCAAGCTCTAGGAAAAAGGGAATCAATCATCAAGAACATAAAGTACATCATCTTGGAAGACAAAGAAGGCGAAGATCATCGAGACGGAGTCATCCGGGTTTATTTATTCTTTTCTAGTTTTAATGCTTACAATGTTTTTCATAGAATTTTGTATTGGATTATTACTAGGCATGAGTAGCTAAGCTATTCGTGTCCTAGGGTTAGAAAGTAGGGATTATTATAACAATGTTTTGATTTATGATTTAATCTATTAATTCCGTTCTTTATGTGTTTTATCTCTATGTTTACGCTTAAACTGAATTTAGCTTGATCACCTAGATTTAGTAATTTAGTTTAATAATTCCGCTTCGAGAGGAGGGAATTGTTATCAGACTTAGAACATAGAGCGCAGTTGTCTATGACTGTGTAGGCCGTGGCTTAAGATCGTTTGGGAGTTATTAGGTTTAATTGACTCGAGAGGGTAATTAGCTTAATTAATCAACGGTTTAATCGCTTCGAGAGAAGGATTAGATTATTGCCGTGCCGCCTAATAAACACTAGAATTGGTAAATTAATAGGTTAATCATATTCCACATTGAAATAATATCCTGAAATCGAAGCCCTAGGATACCTTTTCTCTTTGATTGTTAGTTTTCGTGTTTCCTAAGTTTGAAGTTATATTTAATTGAGTAGTTTAATTAGTAAAATCAATCTTTAAAACTTAGTATCTAGTTAGGACATTCCTAGAGTATTAGGGTATCAAACTACCTAAAACTATTCCTTGTGGGATCGACCTTGACAATAGTACTACACCTACATCCGTACACTTGCGGAACACTAGGTTAGAAACCGACGTGTCAAGTTTTTGGTGCCGTTGCCGGGGAATAGGATTTAGCGCTTAGTTTTTATCTTGAAAAATAGGAGGAAATTAGACTAGATTTTATTTTTTTTTTCGTATTTTTTTTTTTTATTTTCGTTTTTATATTTGGGTTAATTTTAGTATTACGCGGTAGTTCTTGTTTTTGGTATTCGCAGGCTTCGTATGCACACCAGATCGTCAAGAACTTTGTGCGTCAAGAAGAAAATCGTCACAAAATAACATATTTCTTGTAGTGTGTATGAAATGTGTAAAATATGTCTAACGTGTGTATAGTGCGTGAAATGTGTGAAACGTGCGAAATGTGTGTATAGTGTGTGAAATGTTTGTAGTGTGTATATAATGTGTAATATGCGTAAAATGTGCGTAAAATGTGTGTAGTGTGTATATAATGTGTGAAACATGTGTAGTGTGTAAAATGTGTGTAGTGTGTAAAATGTGTGTATAGTGTTTAAAATGTTTGTATAGTGTTTTTAGTGTGTGAAATGTGTAAAATGTGTGTAGTGTGTCTATAATATGTGAAATGTGTGTAGTGTGTGCATCGTGTGTCAAATGTGTGTAGTGTGTGTAAAGTGTGTGAAATGTTAGTAATGTGTGTAAATGTGTATAAAGTGTGTGAAATGTGTAAAATATGTCTAATGTGTGTATAGTGCGTGAAATATGTGAAACGTGCGAAATGTGTGTAGTGTGTATATAGTGTGTAATATGCGTAAAATGTGCGTAAAATGTGTGTATAGTGTGTGAATTGTGTGAAACATGCGTAGTGTGTGAAATGTGTGCAGTGTGTAAAATGTGGGTATAGTGTTTAAAACGTTTGTATAGTGTTTTTAGTGTGTGTATAGTGTGTGTGTGTTAAAATGTGTGTAGTGTGTGTATAGTTTGTGAAATGTGTGTAGTGTGTGCATAGTGTGTGAAATGTGTGTAGTGTGTGCATAGTGTGTGAAATGTGTGTAGTGTGTGTAAAGTATGTGAAATGTTAGTAATGTGTGTAAAATGTGTATAAAGTGTGTGAACCATGCAAAATATGTCTAATGTGTGAAACGTGCGTGAAATGTGTGAAACGTGCGAAATGTGTGTATAGTGTGTAAAATATTTGTAGTGTAAATATAGTGTGTAATATGCGTAAAATATGCGTAAAATAGGTGTATGGTGTGTGAATTGTGTGAAACATGCGTAATGTGTAAAATGTGTGCAGTGTGTAAAATGTGGGTATAGTGTTTAAAATGTTTGTATAGTGTTTTTAGTGTGTGTATAGTGTGTGAAATGTGTTAAAATGTGTGTAGTGTGTGTACAGTATGTGAAATGTGTGTAGTGTGTGCATAGTGTGTGAAGTGTGTGTAGTGTGCGTAAAGTGTGTGAAATGTTTGTAGTGTGTGTATAGTGTATAAAATGTGTATAAAGTATATGAAATGTGTAAAATATGTCTAACGTGTGTATAGTGCATGAAATGTGTGAAATTTGCGTAATGTCTGTATAGTGTGTGAAATGTTTGTAGTGTGTATATAGTGTATAATATGCGTAAAATGTGCGTAAAATGTGTGTAGTGTGTGTGTGTAGTGTGTGTGTGTAGTGTGTGAATTGAGTGAAACATGTGTAGTGTGTGAAATGTGTGCAGTGTGTCAAATGTGGGTATAGTGTTTAAAATGTTTGTATAGTGTTTTTAATGTGTGTATAGTGTGTGAAATGTGTAAAATGTGTGTAGTGTGTATATAGTATGTGAAATGTGTGTAGTGTGTGCATAGTGTGTGAAATGTGTGTAGTGTGTGTAAAGTGTATGAAATGTTTGTAATGTGTGTTAAATGTGTATAGAGTTTGTGAAATGTTTGTAATGTATGTCTAATGTGTGTATAGTACGTGATTTGTCTGAAACATGCGTAATGTGTATGTAGTTGTTAAATGTTTGTAGTGTGTATATAGTGTGTAATATGTGTAAAATGTGCGTAAAATGTGTGTAATGTGTGTATAGTGTGTGAAATGTGTGCAGTGTGTAAATTGTGGGTATAATGTTTAAAATGTTTGTATAGGATTTTTCGTGTGTGTATAGTGTGTAAAATGTGTTAAAATGTGTGTAATGTGTGTATAGTATGTGAAATGTATGTAGTGTATGTATAGTGTGTGAAATATGTGTAGTTTGTGTAAAGTTTCTGAAAAATTTGTTGTGCATGTATAGTGTGTAAAGTGTGTGAAATGTGTGTATAGTGCGTGAAATGTGTGAAACGTGCGTAATGTGTGTATAGTGTGTGAAATGTTTAAAATTTGTACAGTTTGTGTATAATGTGTGAAAATGTGTATAGTGTGTAATATTTGTGTATAGTTTGTAAAGTGTGTGTAGCGTATGTATAGTGTGATAAATGTGTAGTGTATAAATTTTTTATATAGTGTGTAAAATGTGTGTAGTGTGAGTATAGTGTTCGAAATGTGGGGATAGTGTGCAAAATGTGTGGTGTGTGAAGTGTGTGTGCAGCATGTGGAATTTGAGTGTAACTTATTAAATTTTAAAAAATAAGATGAATTAGAGAAACTTATTTTTTGTTTTTTTTTTTGAGTTTATAAGTTCTAAGAGCTTATTTTTACATCTTATGAGTTGTCTATCACATTAGAAAAAATGTGATAGTTGCTTTAACACTATGTTAATAAGAATGATTTGATTCTGACAATTAATATTTTTGGATGAACAGATGATCTGTTGTTCTGATGGAGCGAGGATTGATATTCAATATGAGACCTCATTTGCTGGTAAATACTGAATTACATCGTATCCAATCAAAGTTTGTCTTAATTACACTGTATTTGGCTTATGTGTGTTTGTGAAGCATATGTTTCAAGAGAATGCATAAAAATGTGAATGTGTTTGTTTATGTTTTAAGGGAATGAATTGTTTGGGGAGAATTTTGTTAGAAAAAATTCTCTTTAATTTTGTTATAGTTAATGTGGACATTTGACGTGATGTAAACACATCATTTCACACACTTCACACACTACACGACAGTCTATCTTTGTATATATCTTTTGTCACTGTTTTGGTTTATATTAATTGTTTGACCTGAATCATGAGAGCTTTGATAGATTATTCGTAAAAGAGGAATCGTGGGATGCATAAAAACTCCTAACTGTATGTTTTGCTATCCCAAAAAGATAATCTAAAATATAATTGATTATACCACTTCTGTAAAATGTGAGGTGTCTGAATAGAATGTGACACATGTGATTTGCGCAAAATGTGTGTAATATGTGTAGTGTGTATCGTGTGTATATAGTGTGTGTATAGTGTGTGAAATGTTTATAGTGTGTGAAATGTTTGTAGTGTATAATATGTGTAAAATGTGGGTGTAGTGTTTAAAATGTTTGTATAGTGTTTTTAGTGTGTGTATAGTGTGTGAAATGCGTTAAATGTGGGTAGTGTGTGTGAAATGCGTTAAATGTGTATAGTGTGTGAAATGTTTATAGTGTGTGTATAGTGTGTGAAATGTTTATAGTGTATAATATGTGTAAAATGTGGGTATAGTGTTTAAAATGTTTGTATAGTGTTTTTAGTGTGTGTATAGTGTGTGAAATGCGTTAAATGTTTGTAGTGTGTGTAGTGTATGTGAATGTGTGTAGTGGGTGCATAGTGTGTCAAATGTGTGTAGTGTGTGAAATGTATGTAGTGTGTGTATAGTGTGTAAAATATGTCTAAAGTGTATGAAATGTGTAAAATATGTCTAACGTGTGTACTGTGCGTGAAATGAGTGAAACGTGCAAAATGTGTGTATAGTGTGTGAAATGCGTATTGTGTATATAATGTGTAATATGCATAAAATGTGCGTAAAATGTGTGTAGTGTGTATATAATGTGTGCAACATGTGTAGTGTGTGAAATATGTGTAGTGTGTAAAATGTGGGTATAATGTTTAAATGTTTGTATAGTGTTTTTAGTGTGTATAGTGTGTGAAATGTGTAAAATGTGTGTATTGTCTATAATATGTGAAATGTGTGTAGTGTGTGCATAGTGTTTGAAATGTGTGTAGTATGTGTAAAGTGTGTGAAATGTTTGTAATGTGTGTAAAATGTGTATAAAGTGTGTGAAATATGTAAAATATGTCTAATGTGTGTATAGTGCGTGAAATGTATGAAACGTGCGAAATTATGGGATGTAGTGTGTAAAATGTTTGTAATGTGTATATAGTGTGTAAAATGTTTGTAGTGTGTAATATACGTAAAATGTGCATTAAATATGTGTATAGTGTGTGTATAGTGTGAAACATGCGTAGTGTGTGAAATGTGTGCAGTGTGTAAATGTTAGGTGTAGTGTTTAAAATGTTTGTATAGTGTTTTTAGTGTGTGTATAGTGTGTGAAATGTGTTAAAATGTGTGTAGTGTGTGTATAGTATGTGAAATATGTGTAGTGTGTGCATAATGTGTGAAATGTGTGTAGTGTTCGTAAAGTGTGTGAAATGTTTGTAGTGTGTGTATAGTGTGTAAAATGTGTATAAAGTGTGTGAAATGTGTAAAATATGTCTAACGTGTGTATAGTGCGTGAAATGTGTGAAATTTGAGAAATGTCTGTTATAGTGTGTGAAATGTTTGTAGTGTGTATATAGTATATAATATGCGTAAAATGTGTGTAGTGTGTGTATAGTGTGTGAATTGAGTGAAACAAGTGCAGTGTGTCAAATGTGGGTATAGTGTTTAAAATGTTTGTATAGTGTTTTTAGTGTGTGTATAGTGTGTGAAATGTGTAAAATGTGTGTAGTGTGTATATAGTATGTGAAATGTGTGTAGTGTGTGCATAGTGTATGAAATGTGTGTAGTGTGTGTAAAGTGTGTGAAATGTTTGTAATGCATGTTAAATGTGTATAGAGTGTTTGAAATGTTTGTAATGTATGTCTAATGTGTGTATAGTACGTGAAATATGTGAAACATGCGTAATGTGTGTATAGTGTGTGAAATGTTTGTAGTGTGTATATAGTGTGTAATATGTGTAAAATGTGCGTAAAATGTGTGTAATGTGTGTATAGTGTGTGAATTGTGTGAAACATGTGTAGTGTGTGAAATGTGTGCTGTGTAGATTGTGGGTATAGTGTTTAAAATGTTTGTGTAGGGTTTTTCGTGTGTGTATAGTGTGTGAAATGTGTTAAAATGTGTGTAGTGTGTGTATAGTATGTGAAATGTATGTAGTGTATATATAGTGTGTGAAATATGTGTAGTTTGTGTAAAGTTTCTGAAAAATTTGTTGTGCGTGTATAGTGTGTAAAATGTGTGTAAAGTGTGTGAAATGTGTAAAGTATGTGTAATGGGTGTATAGTGCGTGAAATGCGTGAAACGTGCGTAATGTGTGTCTAGTGTGTGAAATATTTAAAATTTGTGCAGTTTGTGTATAATGTGTGAAAATGTGTATAGTGTGTAATATTTGTGTATAGTTTGTAAAGTGTGTGTAGCGTATGTATAGTGTGATAAATGTGTAGTGTGTAAAAATTTTGTATAGTGTGTAAAATGTGTGTAGTGTCGGTATAGTGTGCGAAATGTGTGTATAGTGTGTAAAATGTGTGGTGTGTGAAGTGTGTGTGCAGCATGTGGAATTTGAGTGTAACTTATTAAATTTTAAAAATAAGATGAATTAGAGAAACTTTTTTTTTTTTTTTTTTTTGTGTTTATAAGTTCTAAGAGCTTATTTTTACATCTTATCAGTTGTCTAACATTTTCTTTTGCCAAACACATTAGAAAAAATGTGATAGTTGCTTTAACACTATGTTAATAAGAATGATTTGATTCTGGCAATTAATATTTCTGGATGAACAGATGATTTGTTGTTCTGATGGAGCGAGGATTGACATTTAATATGAGACCTCATTTGCTGGTAAGTACTGAATTACATCATATCTAATCAAAGCTTGTCCTAATTACGCTGTATTTGGCTTATGTGTGTTTGTGAAGCATCTGTTTCAAGAGAATGCATAAAAATGTGAATGTGTTTGGGGAGAATTTTGTTAGAAAAAATTCTCTTTAATTTTGTTATAGTTAATGTGAACATTTGACGTGATGTAAACACATCATTTCACACACTACACGACAGTCTATTTTTGTATATATCTTTTGTCACTGTTTTGGTTTATATTAATTGTTTGACCTGAATCATGGGAGCTTTGATAGATTATTCGTAAAAGAGGAATCGTGGGATGCGTAAAAACTCTTAACTGTATGTTTTGCTATCCCAAAAAGATAATCTAAAATATCATTGACTAAACCACTTCTGTAAAATGTGGGGTGTGTGACTAGAATGTGACACATGTGATTTGCGCAAAATGTGTGTAATATGTGTAGTGGGTATCGTGTGTATTTAGTGTGTGTATAGTGTGTGTATAGTGTGTGAAATGTTTGCAGTGTATAATATGTTTAAAATGTGGGTGTAGTGTTTAAAATGTTTGTATAGTGTTTTTAGTGTGTGTATAGTATGTGAAATGTGTTAAATGTGTGTAGTGTGTGTACAGTATGTGAAATGTGTGTAGTGGGTGCATAGTGTGTGAAATGTGTGTAGTGTGTGAAATGTATGTAGTGTGTGTATAGTGTATAAAATGTGTTTAAAGTGTGTGAAATGTGTAAAGTATATCTAACGTGTGTATAGTGAGTGAAATGTGTGAAACGTGCGAAATGTGTGTATAGTGTGTAAAATGTGTATAAAGTGTGTGAAATGTGTAAAATATGTCTAAGGTGTGTATAGTGTCTGAAATGTGTGAAACTTGCGAAATGTGTGTATAGTGTGTGAAACGTGCGTAATGTGTGCATACTGTGTGAAATGTTTAAAATTTGTGCAGTTTGTGTATAATGCTTGAAATGTGTATAGTGTGTAATATTTGTGTATAGTTTGTAAAGTGTGTGTAGCGTATGTATATTGTGATAAATGTGTAATGTGTAAAAAATTTGTATAGTGTGTAAAATGTGTGTAGTGTGGGTATAGTGTGCGAAATGTGTGTATAGTGTGTAAAATGTGTGGTGTGTGAAGTGTGTGCAGCATGTGGAATTTGAGTGTAACTTATTAAATTTTAAAAAATAAGATGAATTAGAGAAACTTATAATAGAGAGAGAGAAACACACAAGATTCAAGAGAGTGATATAGGAAGAGGAAGATTGGGATTCAGTCATTCCTTGATTGATCCAAGAGTGAATGTATGTACTGTTTCTGGTGGTTTTAATCTGAGTAGTTGATGATATCCGTGGATCTAGGCTTAATTGGCCGAACCACATAATTCATGGTGTTGCTTGCTAATTGTTTGAGAAAAGGTTGAAGAGAACCACTTATTAATCTATTCTGAGTAACAGATAATTTTCATAATATACAAAGAAAATAAAATACGAGTCCCTTTCTTTTCAACTATAACCCAAAAATACTGTTTTAATATGTATAATACGTAACGAAATACTTTGATATATTGAATAATAAATATTTTTGATAGTTTGTTTAAATAATAAATATAATAAGCAAGTTTGATATTTTTCGGAATTTTTTTTTATTTGTCGTTTTCCTTAATCATATTGGTAATATTTTATTATAATAATTATTGTTAATATTCTCCTACCTTATGTTATATAGCGTAATGTAGTGCCAAATTTCATAATTTTAAAGGCTGTGTCTATTTATGGTTGGAAGAGATTGGAGTACTGTAGGAAAAAAGAAAATTGGAAAGAGAAGATTGAGATAAATAAAATGAGTGTTCGATTTTGTTAGTTGGAGATTGTGTGAAATAAATGAGTGTTCAAACCACATAATGTTGACAATATAACAATTTATTTTTAGGACCACATAATCACTAAAATCCTAGAAAATGTATAGATTTACAATTCACAATAATATAAAATAAATATTACAGTTGCTTCCTATGTTATATTATTTCCCACACAGACACATAGGATAGAAATGACCCCCCTCCTTCTGTAATGTAAATTAATTAATATTATTGGAAAAAACATGATCAGCATATGCAACCAGTCCCAATTAATTGAGTACTCTGCTATCTTTTTTAAAAAAAAATGATAAAAAATAAAATAGTTAATTGTAAAATGCAATTTGTACTTTGTGCAATCTTACATTTTACGACATAAACTAAATATTTATTTCGATCACAATTTATTATCCGCGCATTTTGCAATCTCCAAAAATGTATTTCGATATGTAAAGACTATGTGCAACATCTGTCAAAAGGTCCAATAAAAAGGCAACATGTGGCCATTTTAGTTGATAAAATTTGAAATATACTATTTAAAATATAAAAATAATTGAAACTCTAAATAATTTTATATAAACAAATTGGAAATATTAAAAAATTAAATAAATATGAAATTCAGAAAATTATTTTTCAATTCTAAAAATTATTTAAAATCTAGATAATTAAAATAATTATTTCAGAAAATTATTTTTAAAATTATAAATATTTTTAAAAATTTAGGAAATTAAAAACAATTATTTCTGAAAATTGTTAAAATTTTCTAAAACTCATTGAAAATTCAGAAAAACAAAAAGTATATTTCTGAAAATTATTTTTAAGATTCTAATATGTATTTAAATCCAAAAAAAAAATATATTTATGAAAAATATTTTGAAAATTCTGAAATTCATTTAACATCCAAAAAAACATTATTTCTGAAAATTATTTTAAAAACTCTAAAATTTATTTAAAATCCTGAAAACTAAGAACCTTTATGAAAATTGTTTCTAAGAATTTAAACTTCATGTAAAATGTAAGAAAAAATATTATTTTTATTGTTTTAAAATTTCTATTGTTCATTTAAAATAAAGAAAATACAAAAATTATTTCTGCAAATTATTAAAAAAAATCTAAAATTCACATTTTCTACAAAAAAAATCTATTATTTTATCATGGTCGTTACACGGTGTGACGATGTCATACAAGTTTTTTGTCTTTATTTTATATTTTTCTATAGTTATGTTGTTTCATATATTGTCTAATAGGTGAATTATTATTTCGAAAAAATAATATTATTTATTTTATATTTTTCTTTAGTTACTTTATTCCATATATTGTCTAATAGATGAAAATTATTTTTGTAAGCAGATATTAATATTTTAAGGGGCTTCACTTATTTGAGTTGCAAGTGATGTTTTTATTTGGTATGATATCGTTGATAAAAGTTTCGAGAAAGTAATACTAATATTTTAGGATTTCCATTTTTTTTGTTTTGGATCAGGCCCGTTAAAATATTGGATCGACCTGACTAGGATGGTATCGTGACAAGTACTAATTATGTTTCCATTCTTTTTAGCTCATCTTTCTTACCATGCATGTCCTTGTTGATAGTTCCATATAATCATATTGTTTGTAAAAATCCCATATTCATCGTTTAAGCCTATTTTCACTTGTCAATGATGACGAATTCTTTAAGTCTAACCTTTTATATATTAGAGAGATAGAAAGAAATGAATAAATTAAATTAAAGAGGTGTGAGAAAGGGATGTGATGATCTCTAATGGTGTGAGTGCATAAGTACTTAAATGAATAGGTGCAAACCAATTGTAACCATTCGAGAAGAGATGTTTTATTGTTTTGGATGTGTCCATTCAAAAAAACTCTTCCAAACTATATATACCCAAGAGATTAATCATACAGACTTACTTAATCATAACTTAATTCCTCCACACGAGATATCTCTCTATTTTCTCATATAGATTTATTGTTTTCAAATAGACCTTGCGATTCTTGCTTCATGTGATCCGAGAGAGTGCAATTTTCGAATTACACGTGAAATATGCTTTCTATCCTGGAAGGTGAGTTCCTCAAAACCATTTGCCCGTAGTGAAAAGAATTTATACATGTAAAAATAACATTTTTTTAAGATATGTTTAGCCTATAAGTTCATGTCCCACTATACTTGTGTTCGAGAATTTCAACATACAACAGAGATCACAATAATAATCTCTAAATGGTTATGCGGTACGTATCATTGATTTGATTTTTGGGGAAATTCACCTACAATATGTGTTTCAATGTAATATGAAATCAAGGGATCTGAATTCGGTGTTGTAACTGCATCGGATCCAGTATTTTTACAGCCTATCTCTTACATACACACCTAGTGTGTGAAATGTTTATAGTGTGTGAAATGTTTGTAGTGTATAATATGTGTAAAATGTGGGTGTAGTGTTTAAAATGTTTGTATAGTGTTTTTAGTGTGTGTATAGTGTGTGAAATGCGTTAAATGTGTGTAGTGTGTGTGAAATGCGTTAAATGTGTATAGTGTGTGAAATGTTTATAGTGTGTGTATAGTGTGTGTAATGTTTATAGTGTATAATATGTGTAAAATGTGGGTATAGTGTTTAAAATGTTTGTATAGTGTTTTTAGTGTGTGTATAGTGTTTGAAATGCGCTAAATGTTTGTAGTGTGTGTAGTGTATGTGAATGTGTGTAGTGGGTGCATAGTGTGTCAAATGTGTGTAGTGTGTGAAATGTATGTAGTGTGTGTATAGTGTGTAAAATATGTCTAAAGTGTATGAAATGTGTAAAATATGTCTAACGTCTGTACTGTGCGTGAAATGAGTGAAACGTGCAAAATGTGTGTATAGTGCGTGAAATGCGTATTGTGTATATAATGTGTAATATGCGTAAAATGTGCGTAAAATGTGTGTAGTGTGTATATAATGTGTGCAACATGTGTAGTGTGTGAAATGTGTGTAGTGTGTAAAATGTGGGTATAATGTTTAAATGTTTGTATAGTGTTTTTAGTGTGTGTATAGTGTGTGAAATGTGTAAAATGTGTGTATTGTCTATAATATGTGAAATGTGTGTAGTGTGTGCATAGTGTTTGAAATGTGTGTAGTATGTGTAAAGTGTGTGAAATGTTTGTAATGTATGTAAAATGTGTATAAAGTGTGTGAAATATGTAAAATATGTCTAATGTGTGTATAGTGCGTGAAATGTATGAAACGTGCGAAATTATGGGATTTAGTGTGTAAAAAGTTTGTAATGTGTATATAGTGTGTAAAATGTTTGTAGTGTGTATATAGTGTGTAATATACGTAAAATGTGCATTAAATATGTGTATAGTGTGTGTATAGTGTGAAACATGCGTAGTGTGTGAAATGTGTGCAGTGTGTAAATGTTAGGTGTAGTGTTTAAAATGTTTCTATAGTGTTTTTAGTGTGTGTATAGTGTGTGAAATGTGTTAAAATGTGTGTAGTGTGTGTATAGTATGTGAAATATGTGTAGTGTGTGCATAATGTGTGAAATGTGTGTAGTGTTCGTAAAGTGTGTGAAATGTTTGTAGTGTGTGTATAGTGTGTAAAATGTGTATAAAGTGTGTGAAATGTGTAAAATATGTCTAACGTGTGTATAGTGCGTGAAATGTGTGAAATTTGAGAAATGTCTGTATAGTGTGTGAAATGTTTGTAGTGTGTATATAGTATATAATATGCGTAAAATGTGTGTAGTGTGTGTATAGTGTGTGAATTGAGTGAAACAAGTGCAGTGTGTCAAATGTGGGTATAGTGTTTAAAATGTTTGTATAGTGTTTTTAGTGTGTGTATAGTGTGTGAAATGTGTAAAATGTGTGTAGTGTGTATATAGTATGTGAAATGTGTGTAGTGTGTGCATAGTGTATGAAATGTGTGTAGTGTGTGTAAAGTGTGTGAAATGTTTGTAATGCATGTTAAATGTGTATAGAGTGTTTGAAATGTTTGTAATGTATGTCTAATGTGTGTATAGTACGTGAAATATGTGAAACATGCGTAATGTGTGTATAGTGTGTGAAATGTTTGTAGTGTGTATATAGTGTGTAATATGTGTAAAATGTGCGTAAAATGTGTGTAATGTGTGTATAGTGTGTGAATTGTGTGAAACATGTGTAGTGTGTGAAATGTGTGCTGTGTAGATTGTGGGTATAGTGTTTAAAATGTTTGTGTAGGGTTTTTCGTGTGTGTATAGTGTGTGAAATGTGTTAATATGTGTGTAGTGTGTGTATAGTATGTGAAATGTATGTAGTGTATATATAGTGTGTGAAATATGTGTAGTTTGTGTAAAGTTTCTGAAAAATTTGTTGTGCGTGTATAGTGTGTAAAATGTGTGTATAGTGCGTGAAATGCGTGAAACGTGCGTAATGTGTGTCTAGTGTGTGAAATATTTAAAATTTGTGCAGTTTGTGTATAATGTGTGAAATTGTGTATAGTGTGTAATATTTGTGTATAGTTTGTAAAGTGTGTGTAGCGTATGTATAGTGTGATAAATGTGTAGTGTGTAAAAATTTTGTATAGTGTGTAAAATGTGTGTAGTGTCGGTATAGTGTGCGAAATGTGTGTATAGTGTGTAAAATGTGTGGTGTGTGAAGTATGTGTGCAGCATGTGGAATTTGAGTGTAACTTATTAAATTTTAAAAATAAGATGAATTAGAGAAACTTTTTTTATTTTTTTTGTGTTTATATGTTCTAAGAGCTTATTTTTACATCTTATCAGTTGTCTAACATTTTCTTTTGCCAAACACATTAGAAAAAATGTGATAGTTGCTTTAACACTATGTTAATAAGAATGATTTGATTCTGGCAATTAATATTTCTGGATGAACAGATGATTTGTTGTTCTGATGGAGCGAGGATTGACATTTAATATGAGACCTCATTTGCTGATAAGTACTGGATTACATCATATCTAATCAAAGCTTGTCCTAATTACGCTGTATTTGGCTTATGTGTGTTTGTGAAGCATCTGTTTCAAGAGAATGCATAAAAATGTGAATGTGTTTGGGGAGAATTTTGTTAGAAAAAATTCTCTTTAATTTTGTTATAGTTAATGTGAACATTTGACGTGATGTAAACACATCATTTCACACACTACACGACAGTCTATTTTTGTATATATCTTTTGTCACTGTTTTGGTTTATATTAATTGTTTGACCTGAATCATGGGAGCTTTGATAGATTATTCGTAAAAGAGGAATCGTGGGATGCGTAAAAACTCTTAACTGTATGTTTTGCTATCCCAAAAAGATAATCTAAAATATCATTGACTAAACCACTTCTGTAAAATGTGGGGTGTGTGACTAGAATGTGATACATGTGATTTGCGCAAAATGTGTGTAATATGTGTAGTGGGTATCGTGTGTATTTAGTGTGTGTATAGTGTGTGTATAGTGTGTGAAATGTTTGCAGTGTATAATATGTTTAAAATGTGGGTGTAGTGTTTAAAATGTTTGTATAGTGTTTTTAGTGTGTGTATAGTATGTGAAATGTGTTAAATGTGTGTAGTGTGTGTACAGTATGTGAAATGTGTGTAGTGGGTGCATAGTGTGTGAAATGTGTGTAGTGTGTGAAATGTATGTAGTGTGTGTATAGTGTATAAAATGTGTTTAAAGTGTGTGAAATGTGTAAAGTATATCTAACGTGTGTATAGTGAGTGAAATGTGTGAAACGTGCGAAATGTGTGTATAGTGTGTAAAATGTGTATAAAGTGTGTGAAATGTGTAAAATATGTCTAAGGTGTGTATAGTGCCTGAAATGTGTGAAACTTGCGAAATGTGTGTATAGTGTGTGAAACGTGCGTAATGTGTGCATACTGTGTGAAATGTTTAAAATTTGTGCAGTTTGTGTTTAATGCTTGAAATGTGTATAGTGTGTAATATTTGTGTATAGTTTGTAAAGTGTGTGTAGCGTATGTATATTGTGATAAATGTGTAATGTGTAAAAAATTTGTATAGTGTGTAAAATGTGTGTAGTGTGGGTATAGTGTGCGAAATGTGTGTATAGTGTGTAAAATGTGTGGTGTGTGAAGTGTGTGCAGCATGTGGAATTTGAGTGTAACTTATTAAATTTTAAAAAATAAGATGAATTAGAGAAACTTATAATAGAGAGAGAGAAACACACAAGATTCAAGAGAGTGATATAGGAAGAGGAAGATTGGGATTCAGTCATTCCTTGATTGATCCAAGAGTGAATGTATGTACTGTTTCTGGTGGTTTTAATCTGAGTAGTTGATGATATCCGTGGATCTAGGCTTAATTGGCCGAACCACATAATTCATGGTGTTGCTTGCTAATTGTTTGAGAAAAGGTTGAAGAGAACCACTTATTAATCTATTCTGAGTAACAGATAATTTTCATAATATACAAAGAAAATAAAATACGAGTCCCTTTCTTTTCAACTATAACCCAAAAATACTGTTTTAATATGTATAATACGTAACGAAATACTTTGATATATTGAATAATAAATATTTTTGATAGTTTGTTTAAATAATAAATATAATAAGCAAGTTTGATATTTTTCGGAATTTTTTTTTATTTGTCGTTTTCCTTAATCATATTGGTAATATTTTATTATAATAATTATTGTTAATATTCTCCTACCTTATGTTATATAGCGTAATGTAGTGCCAAATTTCATAATTTTAAAGGCTGTGTCTATTTATGGTTGGAAGAGATTGGAGTACTGTAGGAAAAAAGAAAATTGGAAAGAGAAGATTGAGATAAATAAAATGAGTGTTCGATTTTGTTAGTTGGAGATTGTGTGAAATAAATGAGTGTTCAAACCACATAATGTTGACAATATAACAATTTATTTTTAGGACCACATAATCACTAAAATCCTAGAAAATGTATAGATTTACAATTCACAATAATATAAAATAAATATTACAGTTGCTTCCTATGTTATATTATTTCCCACACAGACACATAGGATAGAAATGACCCCCCTCCTTCTGTAATGTAAATTAATTAATATTATTGGAAAAAACATGATCAGCATATGCAACCAGTCCCAATTAATTGAGTACTCTGCTATCTTTTTTAAAAAAAAATGATAAAAAATAAAATAGTTAATTGTAAAATGCAATTTGTACTTTGTGCAATCTTACATTTTACGACATAAACTAAATATTTATTTCGATCACAATTTATTATCCGCGCATTTTGCAATCTCCAAAAATGTATTTCGATATGTAAAGACTATGTGCAACATCTGTCAAAAGGTCCAATAAAAAGGCAACATGTGGCCATTTTAGTTGATAAAATTTGAAATATACTATTTAAAATATAAAAATAATTGAAACTCTAAATAATTTTATATAAACAAATTGGAAATATTAAAAAATTAAATAAATATGAAATTCAGAAAATTATTTTTCAATTCTAAAAATTATTTAAAATCTAGATAATTAAAATAATTATTTCAGAAAATTATTTTTAAAATTATAAATATTTTTAAAAATTTAGGAAATTAAAAACAATTATTTCTGAAAATTGTTAAAATTTTCTAAAACTCATTGAAAATTCAGAAAAACAAAAAGTATATTTCTGAAAATTATTTTTAAGATTCTAATATGTATTTAAATCCAAAAAAAAAATATATTTATGAAAAATATTTTGAAAATTCTGAAATTCATTTAACATCCAAAAAAACATTATTTCTGAAAATTATTTTAAAAACTCTAAAATTTATTTAAAATCCTGAAAACTAAGAACCTTTATGAAAATTGTTTCTAAGAATTTAAACTTCATGTAAAATGTAAGAAAAAATATTATTTTTATTGTTTTAAAATTTCTATTGTTCATTTAAAATAAAGAAAATATAAAAATTATTTCTGCAAATTATTAAAAAAAATCTAAAATTCACATTTTCTACAAAAAAAATCTATTATTTTATCATGGTCGTTACACGGTGTGACGATGTCATACAAGTTTTTTGTCTTTATTTTATATTTTTATATAGTTATGTTGTTTCATATATTGTCTAATAGGTGAATTATTATTTCGAAAAAATAATATTATTTATTTTATATTTTTCTTTAGTTACTTTATTCCATATATTGTCTAATAGATGAAAATTATTTTTGTAAGCAGATATTAATATTTTAAGGGGCTTCACTTATTTGAGTTGCAAGTGATGTTTTTATTTGGTATGATATCGTTGATAAAAGTTTCGAGAAAGTAATACTAATATTTTAGGATTTCTATTTTTTTGTTTTGGATCAGGCCCGTTAAAATATTGGATCGACCTGGCTAGGATGGTATCGTGACAAGTACTAATTATGTTTCCATTCTTTTTAGCTCATCTTTCTTACCATGCATGTCCTTGTTGATAGTTCCGTATAATCATATTGTTTGTAAAAATCCCATATTCATCGTTTAAGCCTATTTTCACTTGTCAATGATGAAGAATTCTTTAAGTCTAACCTTTTATATATTAGAGAGATAGAAAGAAATGAATAAATTAAATTAAAGAGGTGTGAGAAAGGGATGTGATGATCTCTAATGGTGTGAGTGCATAAGTACTTAAATGAATAGGTGCAAACCAATTATAACCATTCGAGAAGAGATGTTTTATTGTTTTGGATGTGTCCATTCAAAACAACTCTTCCAAACTATATATACCCAAGAGATTAATCATGCAGACTTACTTAATCATAACTTAATTCCTCCACACGAGATATCTCTCTATTTTCTCATATAGATTTATTGTTTTCAAATAGACCTTGCGATTCTTGCTTCATGTGATCCGAGAGAGTGCAATTTTCGAATTACAAGTGAAATATGCTTTCTATCCTGGAAGGTGAGTTCCTCAAAACCATTTGCCCGTAGTGAAAAGAATTTATACATGTAAAAATAACATTTTTTTAAGATATGTTTAGCCTATAAGTTCATGTCCCACTATACTTGTGTTCGAGAATTTCAACATACAACAGAGATCACAATAATAATCTCTAAATGGTTATGCGGTACGTATCATTGATTTGATTTTTGGGGAAATTCACCTACAATATGTGTTTCAATGTAATATGAAATCAAGGGATCTGAATTCGGTGTTGTAACTGCATCGGATCCAGTATTTTTACAGCCTATCTCTTACATACACACCTAGTACTACCTGACATACACTATAATCTTTGTACATTTTTTTCACACACATAATACACTGGATGTGATGTAGTTACAACTTCGGATCCAAATCTGAAATCAAGAGAGAACAATATAGCTCTTAATTTTGTTATGGTGGCCAGAAACCATGTTATCAAGCACATAGAGGGAAGAAAATCCGAAAACTGAAGTGCATGCGCATTACATAAGCTAAAAGATCAATTATGCTTGAAACTAACCTTACTCTATCTTAATCGGGGAAGAATGCTTGCAATGATTGTACAAAAACCATGTAATTAATTAGTGAAATTTATTTCAAATCTAACCACCAATCACTATAATTAACATTGTGTTTACCGATTCGCGTCCTATTCTACCCTGATTTCTAAAGAAAATCTAAGCTTGATTCCATGAACATGTTGTTGTATATAGAGCATTTACATATAATATGATTCACATTAGAATCCATATGATGCATTCATGCATTAGTGTTTATAATATATTATATTATATAAATTTATTAGTGATTATTTATTAGAGGGATAGAGATAAATAAATTAAATTAAATTAAAGAGTGTGTGAGGGAGAGATGTGATGATTTCAAAGAGTGTAAGTGAATAGGTGCAAATTCGTTGTAACCATTCATGAAGAGACACCTTATTATTTAGATGTATTAGATGCTGTGAAATATGATTTTTATTCATCTCAAATCATGTACAAGATGAGTATACAAGACATAAATACACAACTTTCTAGAAACTTCTATACAACATAATTTACCAACTAACTAACTGAAGGTTACACTGCTACGCGACTGAGCTACTCAGGTGCACTCTCACGTGTGTGATGTGTGTGTTGCTTTGCTATACTGCTAACACTTCATTGTTGCTGCAAACCATAAGCAATTATGGCGAAGATAACCAAAACATTGCTCAGGCAAGTTCTTAGTGAGAATATCTGCAATCTTATCAAGAGAAGATACAAAACGTTCATCCAACTCTTTAGACTGGATTTTCTGTCTAATATAGTGTATATCTATTTCTCTATGTTTTGTCTTGGCATGATAAACAGGATTGGATGCCACAGACACAGCACCACTGTTGTCACACAAAAGTATAGAAGGTGTTTCAACAGTTTGACCAAGTTCAGTAAACAAAGACTGCACCCACACCAGTTTGGTTGTGGCCACTCCACACTTCTATATTCATCCTCTGTGCTACTGCGAGCCATAACCCGTTGCTTCTTGGAAGTCCAACTGATGGGATTCGAACCAACAAACACCAGAAACCCTCCACTAAACCTTCTGTCATCAGGGCAGGATGCCCAATCAGCATCATAAAAACAATGGAGAGATAATCCAGGTGATGGGGTGAACAAGATGCCTAGAGAGGAGGTTCCTTTAAGATATCTCAGTACACATTTGCAAGCTTTCTAGTGATTTTGAGTAGGCTCTTTCATGAACTGGCTCAATTTATTCACAACAAAAGATATGTTTGGTCTGGACAGATACTGTAGAGCTCCTATTGTTCTTCTGTAAAGAGTTGGATATTCAAATAACAAGCTGCCTTGTGCTAATAATTTCTGGCCAAAAGAAGATGGAGTGGAGCAAGGTTTGCACTTTTCCATAGAAGTTTTCTGTAGCAAATCTATGATGTACTTCTATTGATGAAGTAGAACACCTTCAGGGGTAAACATAACTTGTATGCCCATAAATAGCTCACTTGACCAAGAGTTTTGAGTGAGAATGACTTTTCAGGATCTGATATAAGCTACTGAATTTATGTTTCATTATTCCCTGTTACCAAAATATCATCAACATGTACCACTACCAGCATTAAGTCTTCACCATGTCTCAGATAGAACAAAGAAAAATCAGAAATTGTCTCCTTAAAGCCCCAGCTGAGTAAAAATCATGTGAGCTTATCAAACCAGGCCATGGGTGCTTGCTTAAGCCCATACAAAGCTTTCTTCAGTTTACAGACATAATTGAGCTTAGTAGATCAACAAAACCCTCTAGCTGAGTCAGAAAAATAGGTTTAGACAAATCTCCATTGAGAAAAGCATTATTCACATCTGCTTGATGTATTTTCCATCCTCTAGAAACAGCCAAAGAGAAAACCAGTCTTATGGTGATAGGTTTGGCAACAGGAGAGTATGTCTTAAAGAAATCAACCCCAGCACTCTGTTGAAACCCTTTAGTAACAAGTCGAGCCTTAAATTTGTCTAAACTTCCATCAGCATGAAATTTGGTCCTAAACACCCATTTATGATTGGTTAGATTCATATCTTGGGGAAAAAGGAACCGATTCCCAAGTCTGATTTTTTAACAAAGCTACATACTCAGCATCCATGGCTCTCTTCCAATGACTCGGTGTTAAAGCTTCCCTAGCAGTGGATGGTTCATTAAGAGAGGAAAGAGAAGAAGTAGTGGTGTTGTAGATTTTGGGTTCGAAGAAGCCACTTTTGGATCTAGTTTGCATGGAATGAGTGGGATATGGAATCAAAGGAGAGGAATTATTTGAAGATCATTGCTGGAAGAAGTACCAGATGATTATTGAACATTTGACTAAGCATTTACCTAAGCTTGCGGGGAAGATTGGGCAGTGACAGAGTCTGCGGAATGGACATAATCTGTGGAGATGTGAGGAATGGTATTTGTAGAGGATTGTGGTGTGGGTGGTATAGTATAAGTGACTATGGGCAAGGTAAGAAAATTGCACAGAAGAATCACCCGAAGATGCTTTAAGAAACAACATATCATTATTCAAAATTCTTGCCCATGAAAACTGACAGTTCTAGCTATAAACATTATGTCATTTGAGTTCAGGCATTTATTCCCTTTGTGAGATGTACTATACCCCAAGAACAGACACTTTTCACTTATGTATTGGAGTTTAGAGGTATTGTAAGGGCGTAGGAATGGATAACAAGTACACCCAAAAACCTTGAGGAATGAAAAATCTGGAGCTCTATTTGTAAAGAAGTTGATAAGGTGACTTGTTTTGAAGTGTGAGGGTTGGTACTAAACTGATAGTGTATGCTGTAGAGGAGAATGCATCCCACCAGAACTTTGAAGGAAGTGAGGCTTGAGCAAAAAAAGTAAGCCCAGTTTCTGTAACATGCATATGTTTTCTCTTAGCTTTCCCATTTTGTTGATGAGTGTGAGGGCAAGACAATCTAAATTGAATGCCTAGTTTGTGCATAAGGGGTTTAAAGACATGTATTCCCCTCCCTAATATGATTGAAACATCTGAATTTTGGAATTAAATTGCCTTCCAACCTTGACATTAAAATGCTCAAAAGCAGCACACACTTCTGATTTGAGTGTAAGAGGATATAACCATACAAACCTACTAAAATCATCTAGAAATAGAACATAATATATGTATCCAGTAGTAGAAGGGGTAGAAGAAGGACCCCAGACATCACTATGAATGCGTTGAAAATGAGCAGTGGTATGTGGTTCAACAGAAGTAAAGTGTAAGGAGAGCATTGCACAGTTTGCGTGGTTCACAGAAAGAAACATAAGTTTTTATTGGAGATTTTAAAAGAGATAATACATGCTTCAGAACAACTTTACATGGATGACCTAATCTTTGATGCCAAACAATAGCATCGGTAGTTTATTTTTCAAGATTACTCTTGTATTCTTCAATTGTTCCGATTATAACTATGAATAAAAGTTTTTACTTCCAAAGCATACACTGCTTCTTTTCTACACCGCGGGGATGCCCCGGCCTCACGCATATTTGTTGCGTCACTCGTTAACTGTCTCCGAACGCATTTGTCTCTCACCTGATCTGTCCGGAGAGGCCATAAACTTTGTCCCCAGACATGAATCCCCTCTCACCCGATCCATCCGGAGAGGTTATCAACTTTGTCATCGTACAAATGTTGACTCCCAGCTGATCCGTCCGGGGAGATTTTATGGCTTTTTTTCCTAGTCCTCTAGCTGAGATGATTGGGAAAGCAAAACTTATTATTTGGGATGAAGCCCCCATGATGCATAAGAACTGTTTTGAAACGTTAGACAGATTACTTCAAGACATAACGAAGAGGGATATTCCATTTGGTGGCAAGAGTGTTGTGTTGGGTGGTGATTTCAGACAAATTCTACCTGTAGTTCCAAAGGGGACACGTCAAGACATAGTTTATGCGACAATCAATTCGTCGTATCTGTGGCCATATTTCAAAGTCTTACGACTAACAAAGAATATGAGACTTCAGAATCTTCCTAATGATGCTGAGGGACATGATCTAAGAACATTTTCGGAATGGATAGCAAGTATAGGCGATGGTGTTATCGGTGGTCCAAATGATGGAGTAGTAGAGATTGACATCCCGGAAGATATTATGCTTCGTAGTGGTGATAATCCCATTGCGACGATTGTTGAGAGTACGTATCCGGATTTTGGTGCAGTGGGTGATGATACTGCATATCTACATGGTAGAGCTATATTGGCACCAACTTTGAATGTTGTTGAGTCAATTAATGAGCATATGACTTCAAAGAACACTTCAGAAGGTAGGACTTACTTAAGTTCGGATACACCGTGCAAATCTGATGCGAATGTAGATCTTTTGAATGATATTCAAACACCTGAATTTTTGAATTCAATTAAGTGTTTATTCGATTTCTTTGTTTCATCTCTTTCTAGGCAGGAAATGAATAATAACTTGTGGCAAAATCCTAGGACCCTAATTTGAATGCTTACATTTGTGACCCTTCATCGAACGCGAATATTTTAGTTGCTAGCTTGTACAATTTGGAGAAAGATAAATGGATTTTGGTCCTTAGATTGCATAAGTCTGTATATGATAGGACATCAGCGGTGACATTGCTTAGTGAGATGTTGGGGATCGAGAGGGTGGGGTGGAAGAGGGAAATGAAATGGAAGAAGTTGGTTTGGCGATTGAAGATTGCATTCCTTGTGGTTAGGGGAATAACCCAATTTGGGTGTGTGGTGTGGACATGTTAGACTACTCTTTGAATTCTTTTAGGTTGGTGAATCTTGATTTTAAGGATACGATGTCCCCCATAATATCTTGTGTTGGAGAAAAACATTTCAAGCATCCCACCTATCTCATCTTTCAACCCACTAAGGTAACTTTGTATGAAGTAATCTTCTATCAAGCTTTGATTAACACTTACCATGAACACCTTAAGTTCTTCATACTGCTGGGTATAACCTCCCGCTTCACCCACTTGTTTTAATTGTTAATCGGGCCAGTATGTCTTTCCCCCCTACCTGAGAAAACCTCTATACGATCTACTCACATAAATTATCCCAGCTTATCCCCTCTTTATCATCTACGTATTCTAAATACTATAGATCAACTCGTCCCTCAAAATGCATAGTGGAAGTTAACACTTTATCCTGATCAGATATCGGGCTAAATAAGAAAAAATTCTGACACTTCCTAATCCACTTCCTAGGGTTATCACCATTGAACTTAGGAAATTCAAATTTAGGAGTTTGAGTAAAATTTGAAGCAGAATTATGATTTTGAGGGTGAGTGGTTTGCGAATTACCTCGTCCATTCACTTGTGACGCGGGTTTCGATTCCCTTCCTCCCTCACTTCTCTCCTTCTCTCCCCCTCTCATCTCCTTACATAGCTCCTTCATTTGTTGTTTAAACTCCTCCAACAACGCAGGGTTCATCTCGATCTGTTGTTGCTTAATTGCCCCCAATTGAGAAAGCCACCAAGTTACTCACATTTGAGAGTGTTGGCTGTAGAGCTTACTCTCATGTTAAGAATGACAAACTGGAAGCCAGGGCAGTGAAGTGTATCATGATAGGATATCCAAATGGCATAAAAGGATACAGATTGTGGTGTACAGAGCCAAACCATAAGAAGATCATTGTGAGCAGAGATGTAGTATTCTGTGAGAAGTCTTACCATTTAAGAAACTGCAAGATGGAACAAAAGTGGTTCTGAATAATCCTTTAAATGTTCCAATTAAGGTGAGGTCACCTAGCTCAGAAGCTGGATCTGATTCAGAGGACTCAGGTGAAGAGGATAATCAAGTTATGGACTCAGAACCTCAGAGTTATCAACTCATCAGGGATAGAGAAATGAGAGTTGTCAAACCATCAACAAAATATGCTGAGGATTATCTCACAGCATATGCCTTAGTAACTGCTGAAGAAGAAGTAGAGTTTGCTGAGCCTAGAAATTATACAGAAGCAATTACAAGTCCTGATAAAGAGAAATGGATTTTTGCAATGCAAGAAGAACTTGAATCACTGGAAAAGAATCAGACCTGGGTATTAGTTCAGAAACCTAAGAATCAGAGGTTGGTCAGCTGTAAATGGATTTTTAAGAGGAAAATTGAAGTGACTGAGACAGAAAGGGTCAGGTTCAAAGCTAGGTTGGTTGCAAGAGGATTCACTCAAAGTGAAGGAGTGGATTTCAATGAAATATTTTCTCCAGTAGTAAAACATACTTCTATCAGAATTTTACTGGCCTTGGTAGCTCAGTTTGATCTGGAGTTGGAGCAGCTGGATGTAAAAACAGCCTTCTTGCATGGTGAGTTAAAAGAGAAAATTTACATGTCTCAACCGGAAGGATACATACTACCTGGGAATGAACATAAATGTTGTTTGCTTCAGAAATCACTCTATGGACTAAAACAAAGTCCTAGGCAATGGTATTTAAGGTTTGATAGTCATATGAAGGTCATTGGGTTTGAGAAATCAAAGTATGACATCTGTGTCTATCTCAAAAGAGTCTTTAGGTTTTTCTTTGATGAGCTTGAAATTTAGGGTTGCAGTTGCCACCCTATTCTCATTTAGTAGAGCTGAGCCAATATTTGTCACAACTTATGAGTAATACTCACAACTTTATTTTCGTCTCAATAACTTGGACGCAAATAATATATTTGTGACAACAAAAGTTGTCTCAAATGCGTCTAAATTTTTTTTAGCAACAATTAGTTGTCTTTAAAAGTAGTCTTAAAAAGGTCTCAAATAATTTGTAGAGAGATTTGTGACAATAAGTGGTCACAAATAACTTATTATTAGTGATGACAATTGTGATCTCAAAAAATACTATACAAAAGACCTCCTTTATTGTAGTGCCAACGTTCATCTTGTTGTTGGAAATTTTAAAATTCTAACAGATTTGTGTTCCATTGAAATTTGATAGCTTTCTTGTAGATATTCTTATGAAATATAAGATAAAACATGATTTGAAACAGAATATTTCATGTGCCACATATCACTCTTTCCTTTTGGGGATTTGGGGTTTTCACAAATTTAACCTAAGTATTTTCTTATGTTATAGTATTTTGTGTTGGCAATATTTTTGTCAAAATCCCTTATATTATGCTTATATAATTTATTGAACTTATTAGATTTATTATTCATAATTAGTTATGTTATAATATTATATTATTTTAGTATTTTGTTATTTTGTTAGATAAGTGAGAAACGCATAAGGCTTGATGGAGTATCTTCAAATATTTGATACGCTAAACTTGGCTTACAAGCAATACATCTCAAAGAGAACAGAATATTGAAAATAAATCTTGGAGAAGCCGCGTATATAAGGATTCATATCCAAAAGCAAATGGCGCAGATTATGATAGATAGTGAAGATATATTATTATATATATGGGCATTATTTGCAAGATGGATTGGAGCCCAGTAAGGTGAATTTTTTTATATGCATGGTGGAGGCATGAGAAGCATAAGGAGAGCATTCAAGGTTTTAGAAGAATTATCAATGTGTAATCATTATTTTAAGTGCTTTTAGTTTGTTTATTTGGTCAAGTACTTATTGCTAGATTAAGATTGTGAAAAAGAAAGAGGTTTACTTTATTGTACGTTTTTTCAATTAGAGTGTCTAGTGTTGAGTCGAAGCACCATCGGGAGAGCTCGTCCGGCCTTCGGTGATTTGCCGTGTTAGTGCCGAACAAGTCGACGGGAGTCGCCGGGCGTTATTGGTATAGTATAGGTTAGGTGTTAGGGAATCGAGTATCTTTGTAAAACCTATTATTATACGGAATATCAATAACAATAAAGTTCGAGGGGTCTGAGGGATTCAGCCCCCTGTTTATTCTGTTGTTTGTTTTTCATTTTTAATTTCGTCAGTTTCTGTGTTGCAATATAGTCAGTGCAGACTATAAAATTTCAAGTGTTATCAAGAGCGGGTCTTTATTCTAATACGGTCGATCTTATATTACTGCACAGTGATGGATCTTCAAGGCAATACTATACGATTGCCGTTACTGGATGGCTTGAATTACGATTATTGGAAATCACTTTTGATGGCTCACTTGGAGGCAATGAGTGATGAATACTGGGAGATTGTCGAATCCGGATGGTCTCCACCTACTGCCACAGGCTCGACCACATCAAAGCCTAAATCCGAGTGGTCTTCTGCTTAAAAGGGATTGTATAAGGTGAATCACAAGGCTCTTCTTTTCATTCGAACAACTGTTGACGAAGTACAATACATGAATTTATGCAACTGCAAAACAGCCAAAAAAGCTTGGGATTTGCTTGAGAATTACTTTGAAGGAACCAAAGAAGTGAAAAAGTCCAAACTAAGGAATTTGCGGAATCAATTTGACAGCCTCAAGATGGAGGAAAGCGAGTCCACTGAAGACGACTCACGGTTCATGGGGATCGTGAATAAGAGGCTCTCACTTGGAGAGATAGTTCCGGAATCACTATTGAAGGACAAATTTCTGAGAACCTTTCCGGACCAATTTTCAGTGAAAGTCACAGCGATCGACACCTCAAAAGATGTCGAAAATATGAAGATCGATCAGCTAGTAGGAGATCTCCTAACTTTCGAACTCAACAAAGGGTTTGAGATCAAGGAGAAAAGTAGAGACATACACTCAAAGACAAAGTCAATCGCAAGGATGAAAAAGTCAGCGAACGTGATCCAGATCAGTCGAAAATTGTGGAGAATATGATATTGCTCTCAAAGAAATTTGGAAGCATGATGAAGAAGTTCCGAAAGAATGACCCGAGTCCCTCTTCGTTAGGTAAGAAATCAAGTCAAACTAATATAAGTAGCCCTAATTCTTCTTCAAGTTTTGCAGGTTCAACGCTGGACAAAGTTAGATGTAGAGAATGCAATGGTTGGGGTCACTTTCAGAAAGAGTGTCCCACGTTTCTGAGAAGGCAAACAAGTCCTTAGCAGCCACATGGAGTGACGAGTCAGACAAGAGAACGATCATTCGAACAACATGGCAGCTTTATCTGCATCATATGTGTGTTTTATGGGGCAAACCGAAACCGAAGAAACTGTCCGGGAAAAAGTCCAGGTATGTTGCAACATGATTTACCTAACTTTTATGAATCTGATGCTTCTGATGGAGAAACATGTCCCACAATTGAGGAGATGCAGAACATGTACAAGAAACTGTCGGTCGTATGTTTTCAAGGAAGCAAGGTCATCAAAAAATTGGAGAGTCAACTCCAAGAATCACTGGCGATGATTGAAATATTAGAAAGAGAGGTTAAAGGGAAAGATCTGGTCATTAGTAAACTGAATTAGGAGCTCACATTAAGAAAGAAAAGCATGGAGGCGATAATGGAAGAAAAAATTCGTGAGCTAGAAGTTGTGTTCCAACATGCACTGGCCGAAAAAGAAACCGAGATAAATTCTTTAAAATCTGACCTCCAGACGATGCAAAGTGATCTTGGCACATGTATGAGCAGTATGGAAAGCAAAGATCAAACAATTGAGAAGCTATCCACCGATTTGGAACAATCCAAACAGGTTATGAAACGACTGAACTCTGGTAAGGCCACTCTAACCGAACTTGTTAATTTAGGCAAAAGTCATGGTGATTTCACTGGTCTTGGTTATCATGGTGAATCTTCTTCAAATTTGCAAAGGGGTTTCCTAAATTCTGGTCAGTATGTTACAACACAGAATGATCACTGTAATTTTAATGAGAAATCTGGTCATAATCAATGCGCAAACACTGCACCAGTTCAGAAACGGGTTCTTTTTGCACATTCTGGTTGAGGATCACATTATGCACATTTTAATAATACTGCTCGTCCTGCTATGTTTCAATATGGAAAGTCAAAAACTGCTGAAAATTCTCGGTTTGTGCCTATATGTCATTATTGTGGTTTTTTTGGGTCATATATGTCCAAATTGTTATAGAATGCACTTTGATTTTTTATAATAGTGAAATTGGTAGATGCGATATTAGAGGAATGCCACGTCGAGCCCCTAGACCTAAAATAGATTTGATAAATCGCACTCAAAGAAATATATGGGTTAGAAAATCTACTTGTTCAACTTCCCAGAAGTAAGCTCGTCGACCCGTGTCACCACTGTTTTTGGGTATGGGTATGTTAATGTGCTAAAAGAATTGATCATATTCCAGCAGCAAATCAACTGAAAATAAGGCATTTAATAGAAAAAATTTCGTAACTCTCTGGAAAATCTTTAGGATTATTGTTCACTTGTGTTGCATAGACGTTAAAAAAAATAAAAAAATAAAAATCTTATGTTACAACATGCATATCATGTAGGATTCTGCATTAGGCATTGTTTTTCATGCATCCATCTCAATTTTAGTTTTTATAAACTCCATGCAAAATGGCAAGTTCAAAGATTTATTTGGCTTAAAACTTTACATTCTTTTTTCTTCTAGTTGATAAAGACTATTTTATTTTAATTATTAATCCCCAGCTTGTCGGAAAGGGCTACGGTCATGAAATGATGTTGAGAGCAGCTATCGATCCACAAATTGGAAAGAGCTACTAGCACAAAAAGTGATTGACCTGTGAAAGTCGTCAACCACAAAAATAAGTTGCATCATAATTTTATATTTCTATTATCAAAGGGGTTATAAGGATCAACTAGAGCTCGTCGCACCGGATTTTCCTAGTGCGGTATTGGCTCGGGGTGTTTTGCGAGCTACTCCACGAGAGGGTAAAAATAGTTGCAGGAATAAGGATATCTTAAGTTAATTTTTTCGTTTAAGCCTCTAAATTGTTGTGTGCAAAAAGTCAAAATCAATTATGAAGTTGATGTGGAATTTCGTTTAGTTCTTTGTCAAACACTTCTGCTTGCCTAATACCGTGGGTGTGGTAAGATAAATTGAATCTGCATTGTATTGTTTTCTTATTTTTAGGCATCCCCTGCATGATTTTCTATGAGGTTATGGATAAAAATTCTATATGCCTTGAATTGACAATATTTGTCTATTTGGAATTTTGGTTTAATTAAATTTTGCACCTCTTAATTTACCACCCATATAGTGAACTTGACTATGGCTTAGTGGGTTCAAGTGAGGGGGAGTTATAGTAAGGGGGAGTTTTGTATCTTTAGATTTTTTGAAGTTGCTCATATTTCCATATGTTTTATCCATCATCTTTGCTGCTTATGTTTATAGGCTGTGATTTATTTTCGGGCGTTTGATAAAAAATGCCAAAGGGGGAGATTGTTAGAGTATTTTGTGTTGGCAATATTTTTGTCAAAATCCCTTATATTATGCTTATATAATTTATTGAACTTATTAGATTTATTATTCGTAATTAGTTATGTTATAATATTCTATTATTTTATAGGTGAGAAACGGATAAGGTTTGATGGAGTATCTTCAAATATTTGATACGCTAAACTTGGCTTACAAGCAATACATCTCAAAGAGAACAAAATATTGCGGATAAATCTTGGAGAAGCCGTGTATATAAGGATTCATATCCAAAAGCATACGGCGCAGATTATGATAGATAGTGAAGATATATTATTATATATATAGGCATTATTTGCAAGATGGATTGGAGCCCAGTAAGGTGAATTTGATATATGCATGGTGACGGCATGAGAAGCCTATGGAGAGCATTCAAGGTTTTAGAAGAGTTATCAATGTGTAATCATTCTTTTAAGTGCTTTTAGTTTGTTTATTTGGTCAAATGCTTATTGCTAGATTAAGATTGTGAAAAAGAAAGACGTTTACTTTATTGTACGTGTTTTCAATTAGAGTGCCTAGTGTTGAGTCGAAGCACCTTCGGGAGACGTGACTTCAAGGCGGGTTCGGGAGAACTCGTCCGACTTTCGGTGGTTTACCGTGTTAGTGCCGAACAAGTCGACGGAAGTCGCCGGACGTTGTTGGTATAATATAGGTTAGGTGTTAGGGAATCGAGTCTCTTTATAAAATCTATCATTACACGGAATATCAATAACAATAAAGTCCGAGGAGTCTGAGGGATTCAGCCCCGTATATATTCTAGTGTTTGTTTTCATTTTTAATTTCGTCAGTTTCTGTGTTGCAACATAATCAGTGCAAACTATAAAATTTCTATCTTGATATATCTCCAAAATAACTAAACCTTTTATGGTGATTTGAACCATTAATCATCGGAATGTCAAGGCACGATCTTCAAGTATGGACAAAATATAGGGGAAAAAAGCTGAAAAGGTCCCATAACTTTTTACTTTTTCGAATTTAGTCCCATAACTTATTACTTTTTCAATTTAGTCTCATATCTCTAGTAATCGCTCAATTTTAGTCCAATTTTGACCCAATTTTGACCCGGCGACCGGAAAATAGCACATGCCGGCGAGAATTTGGGGCTTTCGGCGAATGTATAATAATCAAATACTCAGAAATTGCTTCAAATGTATGATACCATAATAATCTGAAATTTTCCCATAAAACATAAACACATACCAATACACATATATACAGTTTAGGGTATTTGTCTAATATCTTTAGTGCTTTATCTATCTCCCAGACTAACAATATTTCAGATCTGTAAACCCCAAAAAATCGTAGCTCTATTTCATCAGTCCGGGTTCGCTTGGTATGACCTCGGTCCGAACTGGCCCCAACTTCTCCCTGAAATACAAAAACTCTCCCTGAATAAAGTCGACCGGGATAACAAGATTAATTATATTCAAAATCATAAGTAAGTATACCTGTTTCTTTCGGCCTCTCCTTTTCGGCACTTCTGTTGTAGTTATAGCGGGTTCAACAGCCTGAAATAACGAATATAAAACATATAACATTCCATGAGGTTTTAATGGCGGCGATGAGACCGCAATCGCATATAGGGCTACTTCGCGAGCTGCTGCTGGATTGGGACATGTTTCTTCTTCTTTATGGGTTCTCCAAATTTTGGGGAATTGCAGCCACGAATTTGGGGGAGGAAGATTGGAGATTGAAAAATTATGCTTCTTACCTGTGGAACAACCAGGCGAGTGAGGAGGAAGACTTAGGGATGAATATTTAGGGTTCTTAGGTTTTGACAGAAGCAGACGCGCAAGGAGGTTAATGAAGAAAAAGGATGTCTTTTTAATTTTTCCTGAATTAAATATGAGTTTTCTCTTCATATTTTAATTAAATTATGTTTGGTGATGTGTTAATTGGTATGCTGATGTGTAATACAATAAGTAAAAAAATAAAAAAAATTAAATCCACATCATGTTTTCGGCGACGCATGTCAACGTTCGCCGGAAGCCACAAATTCTCGCCGGCACGTGCGTGGCACGTGCTATTTTCCGGTCGCCGGGTCAAAATTGGACTAAAATTGAGCGATTACTAGAGATATGGGACTAAATTGAAAAAGTACTAAGTTATGGGACTAAATCCGAAAAAGTAAAAAGTTATGGGACGTTTTCAGCTTTTTCCCCCAAAATATAGAGTGTGTTTACTTAAGACTTGGTTCAGTAGATTTAAGGGCTCAAATTCCGATAAAGTACACTCAATAATCCCTCAGCCAAATTTGACCCGACACTCTACAGCCTTAAGTAAACATACTCATATATTTTTGTTACTTATGTCATTTTCCCCCAATTCTTAGTAAAGCTTTCTCATGATTGGATGTTAATATCCCTTAGATTTGAAAGAGATTTTCCGAAAGTTAAAAAAAAAAAAAAAAATTAAGAATATGGTGGAACATATACTTCTGGTATTGGGCCAATCACAAGGAAGGAAAAGCTTCGAGGGAACAAGTTAAATAAAATGGAGACAGAATATTTGAATAAACATTTGGGAGAAAAGATGAAGATGGAAAATGATGAGATAAGAATTGTTCCAAAAGATAAGGAGATAGACCTGGCTAGCTATCCTATTCCTATATTTGTTGTTGACTAAATAGCCAGAATTAATAAAATTAAACATTAATTATAAAGTTACTACTACACCCTTATGTATTTTGGCGCCCAAATTCTTCCCAGTAAAAGTTGCTTTGTCATTACATCATCCAGGAGCCCCCCCTCCTACTTTTAATTCTCTCTTTTTTTTCTTTTTCTCGTCAGTCTTCTTCCTCACTGTGAAAGCACTGCCTCCACCCACCTGCAAATAAAATTATAAACTACATAAATTTCTCTTCTTTAATTTTAGTTTTCCTTTCCTGCGTCCTCTCACCCAACAATACCCATCCCCGTCTGAAAAGAGAAAAAAAAAAGTCGATTCTCCATGTGGCGGACCTAAATGACGACGAGAACTAAGCACCCCAGCAGACTTGAGGAGAGAGTATCCCAATTATCTGATGTGAAAACGGCGGAGGGAATCATGCAGTGGCAGCGTCGGAGGACCTGAGTAGAGGGTGGAATTGGGGGCGGAGTTGTGCCTGATGAAGAGATGGAGTGGAGGATTGGATGTGAAAATGAATGATTGTTTTTGGAAATGGTGACGTGGAGGTTTATAATCCATTGATATAATTAATGGTCGAGATGATTTCAAATTTACGGATGGAGAAAACAAAGGATCCGGATTCGGATCCGTATATCTATATGATGTATTTATGCGTTTTTGTATATTTTATGTAGAAAAGTACAGAGATATACAAAAGAGGGGAACATATATATACACACATATGAGTGTATATATGTGTATGTCAATGCTATTTTTTTCTTATTTTGAAATGATTTTATTGTACTTAAAGCTGTCAAAATGAGCCCGGTCCGATGGGTCAACTCGAAAAAAAATTGGACTGACCCAACTTTATATTGACCTTAAAAAATTGAGTCCATCTGGTCCGGTTCTAGTAGTCTGACAGGCCAAATGGACTCATCCCGATGTGGACCGAAAATAACCCGATTTTATTTTTTATTATTTTATTTTTAAATAGAAGGGTCAAAATCCACATTATCACTATCTATTAATTACTTAACTTAATTGAGATAACAAAATATTTTTAATAGTTTTAATTTGTGTTTGTATGAAATTTGGTATTGAAACAATTTTTTTAGAAAAAAATGCATTTGGTCAGAATTGACCCGATAACCTGATCGCCCGAGGATGAACTAGGCTAGGAATTCTGCAGTCCGAAAAAATTTGACCCGACCCAACCCGATCAATTTATCAGCTCTATGGTACCAATGGAATATTTGAACCAAATACCAATGGGCAAGGTTGCAGAAGGCGGAAAGCAGAGGAGGAGCGGTTTCCGACTGCCTATCGCCTAGGCCCCCACCTAGGAATTAATTGTTTTTTATTTTTTTTATTTTGCATTTTTTATTAATTATTTAATTCAAAAATTATATAATATATATATATAGAAGATAATCATGATATATCACTAAGGAATCTACAAACACCTTATTAAATCACATTTAAAAAAAACATCAAATAAATGAAGTGAATCACAATACCTATTTGAATTTGTCCCATCGGGTTTTGAAGTATGGCTGGTGCTTTACTCTTTGCACAACCGTCCCTAGAGAATATGAACACAACAAAAACATAATGCCCGTCTAGGCGGAAGATTGCGATGTCTCCTGGTTCGATGTAGTTTTCTTTGCAAAATCTTAAATATCCAAGCTGGAACAATGTGTTTTTTCCCTCTGTGTTTGTCGTGATGATCTATTGACCACAGTGGTGGCCCCTAAGTTCCACCTGGAGTGGTATGGGGTTGTCCAACAAGGATGTAAATTCTGGCGGAATCATTTGAACTTATGTTTAAAAGGCACAACAAGCATAAACTCCTATTGTTAAAACTAATATTCTAAATATAAATATAAATAAATAAATAACAGTTGATTTAGATTGTGGACGGATTTTACCTTTGCAAGCAGTTCGTCGTGTCCCGCTATACGTAGGAACTCATTCTGTACGATCCACTGATCAGCCAATCTGGATTTGGATGATACATCTATATGACCAATTTTTAGTTTAGTATCTAATCATTTAGGCCAATCATACCAAGCTCGTTATTATGTCTAGCGACGGTGCTTAATTAGAAAAATGAGATCTTTTACATTACGTGATGGACATAACAAAATCTATTTTTTATTTGGACGTTGTATAAAAGATAACTTGCTTACTTATCTGTAATTGCAATCTGCTCATATAATTATACACAATGCACAAATTTACATAAATAATGAATGTTAAGATACCAAATAACAAGAACACCAAAATTCAAGTTGCACGTGCACACCTAATTAGTGCAGATGTAACAAATAACAGATATAGGGTGTTCTTGTTCGTAGGATGACGCAAACACATGAAATCATTATATGCAAAAAATACTATAATTTTTAGGCAAAATTAAAAAAAATATATGTATCCATATTATGTAACCTTCCACTTGTAGCGGAAACCCCATGAACATCAATCCCATCACGGTGTATCGGAAAAACTACGGAATTTTTTTAATAACAAACCCTAGCGCTAAATTTCATCCAAAATTTAAGTACATATCTTCCCAGTAAACAAATATTTATGGAAACACATGAAACAAACAATGAAGGTGTAGATATGTACGAGAAGATCCAAATGACTGGTCAACTGGAAGAAGATCCAAATGACTACTCGATGAGTACGAGAAGAGATTGAAAATGGGAAGAATATCGGTAAGGTGTATCCTACATCAAAATGAATGAAAGTGGCAGTGTATGGGTTCACGAAAGTGATTATTTTCTGGGAGAATAGGGTTCCGATTTTGTGCTGATATTAGATTGGTTTAGGATGGGGTCGAATAAGGTTTAACTAATAAGGTAATATAAATCATATATGGTAGGTTTATGTAGATATGTTAAGATATATACTACTAGGATGTGGGCACTTCTTATTTTTTTAAATTACCATCATTTGTATATTTTAAATTTAAAATATAAGAATACAAATTTTTCAGGATTATGATTACTTTACCTACTTCAAAATATTAACAGGGATGCTGTAATTCAGAAGGTTTGACCCGTTATGAAATCGTCCCTAATTCATTTAACCATTTTTCATGGGTTGTGAGCGTGTGGGAAAAAAATTCATAGTGATACCTACCCCGCATTATACCGTGAACGTTGTGTATAGGAGACTTTGCCTTTAAAATATCTCGTGTATAATCTTTATATATAACTTTTATATATATATATATATATCAGGACAGATAAAAGTGGTTAGAAATTATATCCGAAAACATAATTATTAACTTTGTATATAATTGTCTTACTCTCACTCTTTATCACCATCTCTCTCTGTACTAATATGTGCTACATAGCATTTGGTATTTCTTTATTACTCCCGTATATTCAATGTTAAATAGTGAAAATCGAAACAATCCAATTCGAGAACCCTGATTCATATTAGTTTATGTATAGTTATGGATAGCAATATTTTGCAAACCGAATAATTGGTTTGGTTATGGATTACGAAAATAAAATTTCCTAAAAACCAATCAAAACCGATATAATATAAATATATATATATATATATATATATATATATATATTATGATTATGGATATAATTTCATTTGTAATTTATAACTATAAATAAATATAGACGAATGAAACTAATTTCTTTTCTAAAAGAAAAGATATAGACTCGATTAGGCTAGAATTTTTTTCTTTATTTAATTCCAAAGATTAAGTTAATTTTCATTATTTAATATTGAACCCTATAATTCAGGCACAAAAATCAGTCGAAGATAGGCAACAACGACCAACAATGCATAGAATCTTTTGCCGTAGTTAGTCAACAACATTATTCGGATGAAGGCATCTTGGGACTCCATGCTTACGAGAGAATCTACTTTGTTATTACACAATTTACTTTTTATTTTATGACGTTACTTGAACTTATGAATTACTCTACTATGTATTGAATATTTTATACGTTTTTATGTTGGTACCGATTAATTGATTAAAGGAGATTTGTGTTATTTTTGTATTAATTTTTTATTTATTAATAAAACTGACCCAATCCAAAGCAAATTCGATACCTTTTTGGTTTGGATATGTTTAATTTTTATTTCAGTGGCAGAATTAGTGAGTGTTTGCAAACAATTGTTATTCTAGAAAAGTGATGTAAATTGATTTTGTGGTAAAATTAAAAATTGGTATTGTTTGCAAAAAAAAAAAAAAAATGATTCTAAACAAATAACAAGGAATAAATAAATAAAAAAATCCATTTATTTAGAAAAAAGCCAAAAGTACCCAAAATCAAGACTTTTAGGGATTCTCAAAATCACTTCTAGAAAGTGATTAGAGTGATTAACTATTTGCAAACACTCCTTTAAATTAAAGTGCTTTCTAGAAGTGACTTTGATTTTGGTAATAATTTTGCAAACATTCTCTTAATCAGGAGGTTCTTAATCAAATTATTCACGATTTTCAATTTTGGTCCAAAAACAATCAATATACAAATAAAAAAAGAATGAGTCGCATCTTTTTCCCCAACAGACGTATCTTTCTCCCTGCACATTTTCACTAGTTATTTAATCCCCCTAATCCAACACATAAACAACAAAGAACCGATAACTTCAGACGAGGGCAAAAGTTGGCGATTACAAAAATTCTCTAGAAAGGAAAGCGAAAGGGGAAACAAAATCACAGTTACCTTCAATAGCGATCAACAATGGGCGTGATCAAGTAATGAACAGCCTCAACGCTAATGGTGGGTCATCCGAACTAGACGAGACCTTTCCTGCATTCATATTGGGGATTAAGAGCCGGATCTACCCACAAGGCCAAATCGTATGATATGTTACAACTGTTGAGATTTAATAAAACTTATTATTTCCTATTGATCTTTACTTACGTACTTTCAAATTTGATCAGGCTATACCTGAGCAGTTTAGCGGTTCATTTGTGACTAAGTTGCATATTTACTGGGGCAATGTTAGGATCAGGCGGGAACACGGGTATACATGGTGGCGGTCAGCCGAGGCGACGATGGAGTTGTATGCCTCATCCAATGCAGGCATATGCTTAACTTCCTAAGAGTAGGATATCTCGATAGGGTTGCCTTTGAACTAGACAACATCACACCCGACCTGACCTTTAATGTCTATGTTATATAGGAACATCTCATTTGTAATACTCTATTTTTATTGCGTAATGTGCCCTATGAGTATACGGGTGTACCATTCCGAACCTAATATGTAACAAATGCTCAACAGTTTCACATACGTCAATCAAATTACTTACAAGTTCGAGCTTATGTACCAATATATTTAATACCATTGTTGCAATTGTCTATAAAGTACTTATGGATCAATGTGATATAACTAGGGAAGGGGCATTTCCATGTTCAACAGAATATAAATAGAAATACTAGTTCACAGACTCAATCTGGAAAAACATGAAACAAAAATGTTCTCAAAATGTGTATTTTAGACCTAGATGTGGTTGCAAACTCTTCGTCAAGTTTAAAATTGATAAAGTGATGACTTTACCATTTGAATGAGTTTGCAAACCCCCCTCCAAACATTCAGTAATGCACGCCAACTTTGCAAATGTTAATCAAGTCCCTAACAGATTCGAGCTTATGTACCAATAAATTTAGTCCAATTGTTGCAATTGCGCATAAAATGCTAATGGGTTAATGTGATAAAAACAAGAAAAAGGGACATTTCCGGACTTATTAACCGATATCAGCTTAAATTAAATAAAGTAGAAGTCTACATAAGTAGATATATATGGAATTAATTTACCCATATCTGTGTATCATATTAACCCCTTGAATCCGGACTTATTTGATCAAAAATTTCACTGAATCTCGTATATTATGATCCCCTTGGATCCAGACTTGATTTGATCAAATTTTTTTACTGCTTTTGCTTTTGATGGGGGTGGAGCAAAACAACAGGGGACGAAGATAAACTGAAAATCATATACGTGACATCAATAATCAATCGACAATATGGATACTAAGGTGATCAAGATCGTCGTATCCCAAAATTTCAATCTGGAAAGAGCCGTTTGCAACCATGGATTCTTCATGATGGCTCCTAACAAATGGATGTCTTCACACAAGTCTCTTATTCGCCCTCTTTCACTGCACCCAAACAACGTTGGCGTTGTTTCCATAACTCAGTCTTCTCTAAACGAAAATCATATTATTGTCTTTGTATTAAACCAACAACTATTTTCCCTTTCCTTTGAGGACCGTCAATCCTTAGAATCTCGGGTCTCACGTATGTTGCACATTTTTGTACAAGATGACTTGATGATATATGAATTTCATAAGCTTCATCCGGTAGCAAACAAATCTGGGTTTATCTACAAGAATATATTATTTTTATGTTTATAGGTAAGAAGGGGGATGGGGTCGGGGTCGGGGTCGGGGCTGGGGCCGCAAGAGAAAACTAGCACTTGGATTGGAGATGTGGTGGAGTAATTGGAAGGTGGTTAACTTTCCAAGTTTGGAAGAAATAGCCTGTTTGGATGTGGGGACTTTGAACAAACACTGCAACTTAGGATATAGAGCAGAAGTGATACATGAATTGGCATCATATATTCAAAATGGAGAACTCATGTTCGATGATCCGATTATACCTACACCCGGTGCTACTTACGATGAATTGGCGACGTCTAATTGGAATGTGTTAATAAATATAAAAGGATTCAGTCAGTTCACAGTTGCTAATATTATGATGTGTATGCGGTTCTACCAACACATTCTTTTTTACATTGAGACTGTCAAATATTTGGAATAGGTCCACGGGATTAAGACATTACTTCCAAATTGCAATCGCAGTCCCAAGACTGACAACGTTATTGCATAAATATATGATAAGTACAGACCATTACAATGCCTTGCATATTGGATGGAGCACGTAGAATATTATGAGAAGAATTTAGGGAAGTTGAATGAGTTGTCGCACTCTGAATATCGTCATGTAACTTCAACAAACTTATTCTCTAATAAAAAAGAGAGAGATTAATGGAGTGAGTTTTTATGTAATCAAACTGGCATGTGTTGCCAATCTTGTAGTATATTGCTAATCCCATTAATATGGCTTCTCCTTTTTTATATCTTTGCATAATTCTTACTTTCTGTTGCATTTATGTGTGATTCTTGCATGAGATATATATAGTACCGAATTTTGAACTGAATGAGAAGGGCAGGGACGCAGTAGGCTAAAAATTAATGTTTAGCACACAAAGCTAACTTATTTTTCTTTTTGATCTATGAAGTGCATCTGATTTGTAAATGTGCTAATTGTGACATTCATATTTCCCATAAAAGAAATTTTGATATTTTGGTGAGGCATTACTCCGGAGCTCCAGGGATTGACTGATAAACACTAGATTGTGTATCAATTTTCTGTCTTCATATATTGTTGAGATTGATAGTCAAAAGGGACCTGGTGAGCCACTTCCTCATACTTATTTGTTTATGGCTTTACATTTTTCACTGTGTTAATTTGTTCTACCATATGATACGTTGGGTTTTGGCAATAGGGGTAATAAGTTAATTACTTCACATGTGTTTTGATCTGATATCTTGGATGTACTATGAAGAAGAATGCTTGACAAGTTATGCGAGGCAAGACCATTTCACTTTCTCATGCCAATTAGTAAACATGGTTTATTGTCTGGTCCTGTCTTTTTGAATGTGATCTGTTCAATGTTCTTTAGCTCTTTTAAGCTTTCTGCTCATCTATATGAAATTGGGTTCATCCTACAGTCCTAATGATAAAGGTGGGTGGAGTTCTACAGATTTAATTTCACCAATATAATCCATTTCAGATGACTTTCATATTACCAAGTTTTAAAATGTTTAGTTTACAAAACGTCCAACTTGCATGTGAATATTGTTTTCACATTCTATGCACCTAAATCCTAAAAAAATCTTTCAAGATTCTGCATCCACTGAACACCTTAATAAACATTTCGGAAAGACTGGATTCCTTTTAAATAATCAGTGGAAGACAATGTCCATGTCGGATATTGTTCCTAATTTTGATACCCCCAATATAAGGTTTGGGGTCGTTGGTTTTTCAAATGACATTGTCCTTGTGTATTTGGCCACCAACTTCGGTTTAATGTTGTTGTTTCTAATTAATTTTATTTCTTGTGCACGACATTTAAGATTTGTTTGTAGCATTTTACCCATTGGTACTTCAGTGCTTTCGTAACCCGGTTTAAATTATGTATTCTACAGTTGATAATTTCATATAACTTTCTTGCTCATCTGGGGGGCCTATACTGCATAAGTATTGGTATCTTTTTCTGCTTCTTGGCGCAAGTAAGTTTATCGTTTACCAGTATTTTCATGTTATTTCCTCTTTTTATTATTCGTTTTTCCTTCTTATTTCCGTTTTCTCATAGGTGCAACTAGACATGTACACTTATCTCTCCGGAGTGTTATCTATGTAGCTTTTAACTTATATTCACTTCATCTATGTTTATTAGCGACTCTAAAAACTTTGCATTTTCTAAGTTAAGATGCTTTGGAAATCTTTTTATGTTTCAAGTATTTCATTTGTTGACCTCGATGATATCTTCAAATGATAAAAATGAGCAATGGCTTATTAATATTTCAGAATTGGGTTACTCGTGTTCGTGTCGTGTTAATTTTGAGTTTCTCTCGATAGATTCGAATCGAGTTGGATCGATTTTTTCAAATTCATCGGGTATGTTAGGGATTTGCCACCCCTAAGGGAAAGTAAAACTAGCTAGCTTTGCTGATCTATCATTTTGTGGATGAGTAGTAATTCGGATCCTCGGATCGGTTTCGTGTTCGAGTTTGGATCGTTTTGGGTCGACTGAGGTTATATGTAAAAAAATATTTAAAATGTATCATTAATATATTTTAGAATAAATTATTAATTTTAGAATAATTAAGGTAAAAAATGAGTTATTTATGTTCGTGCCAGTTCGTTTTGACTTTTTCTCAATAAATTTGGATCAAATTGGCTCGGATTCTTTGGGTCCGGTGGATTGGATTAGAGATTGCCAGGAAAAAGTAAAAGTAGCTTTGTTAAATCTATCATTTTGTGGACCATACATCAATACGTGCTTTCTTTTGAATTTGTCTAAAATATAGTATTTTCTTTTTTTACATAATATAAAAACCACTACTTATTAGGCCCCAACTTAATTGCAAAGTAGTAAACTCTATAACTTATATGAGATTAAATATATATAATAAATTTTAGGGATAATTACAAAATGGCCGCCGAACTATTAGCACTTTTTCACTTCGGCATATAAACTATTAACAGTGACTAAACCGCCGCCAACCTATTTGAATATTACTACTCGAAAGCTGCCGGCCAGAATACCGCCCAAATTCATTGCACACCCGGTTTCGGAAAACCACCTTTTGGGACAGAATTTGGGCGGTATTCTGGCCGGCAGCTTTCGAGTAGTAATATTCAAATAGGTTGGCGGCAGTTTAGTCACTGTTAATAGTTTATATGCCCAAGTGAAAAAGTGCTAATAGTTCGGCGACCATTTTGTAATTATCCCAAAATTTTAATAAAGATGGAGATAATAAACTAGTGCTGCATACCTAGGCCAAAGTAGGAGGATTCATGCATCATGACGATGGTGATGATTATAATTATTAGTTTTAAATATGACTTTAAATCAAATATACAAGAAAATTAATTAAAAAAATTACCCTCCTTCTTCCTGTTTCTTTCTATCTCCTAAAACTCTAGATTTTTTCGTTCTTCCCCATCATTCCACTAAAATGATGGGGAAGGCGTCTAATATGTTATATATCATCCATTTCGATTTTTACTTTGTCTTGTTTATTTTTTTCTCCTTAAATTTGCCTTTGTGAGATTTCTTCGCCATGGTATTGCATTCTTGCATTGTGTGGCATGAATTGATCATCCTGCTAAATTTATCTGCTCGGACAATGACCATATAAGAGAGGTCGGATTATTCATGTTGCACCTTGTACAAAATGAAAGTTTAGTTACCTACTCTTGAAAATTAGTGAACGGATTAATGTTCTGTTACCTATTTTACTATAATTGTTTTGATGATTTTTTTCATTGTTGTGAACCGCTAGATTATAGTATGTTTGTGTCTTTTCAATATGCAATCAGATATCTCTTTGGCTATGTTTTCCATTATTAGAAATCCACAATAGAAGAGGTAATCTAGCATCGTAGCCAATGCCAAACTCTGTCACCACTATACTTAATTTAACGAACGATTCCCACAACAGTTAGGAGCAAAAATATCAATTCAAGCAATGAGACGATATGCGATATTATACATTTCTAGAAAATCATGTGCCATTAAAAAATTTACAATATAGAAAATGTAGTATTCCAACTAAACTTTTCATTGTTATGTAATCTGACAATTTTGTTTTGATTTTTTACCAAGAATTTTCGCTATTCATATAAAAATGTTTCTTATGTAAAATTAATACATATCAAGTTTTCTTGACGATGTCTGAATCAGTTTCTCGATGATGTTGTTTGTAAAAGGACTGGTATATCTCATGGTTGATAGATAGACAAAATAGATATTTTAGTACATTATCATAATTGAATTAAGAATTTTTCGAACTGGCTGAAACCTGATATTTGGAGTCTAACCCTGTTTTGCTCGTTCAACATGACTATCCTAGAGCGCCCATACCTATTACCTAGCCAATTGAAGTACCGTCATTGTTGAGTTACATTATGACATTCAATAAAACCAGAGTCAGTGTTATATAATGTTAACGTAATAATGTGAGCAAGAAAGGCCCAATTCCCATTATATAGGAAAAAAACAAATGAACGGAAACTAAATTTTAAAAAACACTCGACTTCACCACATATCAAATAGCTCTGTTTCACATTGCATATTTTCAACTAAAACTTCAACAAAAGTCTTACCCTACAATATAAATGAGCTATAAAAGAAAAAACCCACAAAACTCTCTTTCAAACTTGCTTATAATGCATTCGCTGACCCCTTAGGATTTTACATTTTTCTCAGGTCTTCTACACCCCACTTTCACCAAATACATAATAAGTTACAAGGGAAAAAAATATACCATTTGTATACGGATAAACTAGCTTTATACGTTGAATTAAATAGACTCTACAAGTGAGTTCCCCCTATAAATGAAATAAGAACAACAAACATATGCAGAAAAACAAGGAAAAAAATTAATAAATGCAAATCGTTTGCATCGAATCACATACCGAACATCTTCTCATATTAAATTCCAAGAAATCGTTGAAAATCCATACATTTGCAGTAGCAATCTTGAAAATGTACCAAAATATAACCACAATAACTAGAACGTAGATTAGATAAGAAAAACGCTAGCAATACAAAAGAACGGATACAGATTACGCTCAATGAATACGTCGAAGAACACTAGATACATTGCCAACATTGAACATGAAAACATTCATTCAATAACATCTCGTAAAAAACAACTACTGTATCAACCGCTCAAAAAACAACATGGTTCTCTACTTCAACATTAACTTATGAATTTGAACCCCACAATGAGATAACCAACAAAATACGACAAAAAATACGACCAGAATCAAAACAACCAAACACACCAGCCTAATCTCAAACATATCTAACTCCTTTCTGCAACAAATTCCTCCTTTCAGTATTTTTCTCCAATTTTAGTCGTTCGACAAAGTGTTGGAGCTCCATAATTCTACAAGAGAGCTTAATGTTTTGTTCAATAATATCTTCTATCTCAATATTCTTCTTATCCAATCTTTGCAGAAGCAATTTCTCTACCTCATTCTTGTACACCAACTGATCCTCCAACATATCTCTTTCACATTTCAACTTCAAAAAATACTCCTTTTGGAATGACATTAGAGGAGGATCAATCCATTTCCAAAATTCACAATCATCTACCTAGACCAAAATAAGACTACAAAAATCTTATAAACTGACAATAAAATAAAAAGAAATTGCTTTAAAAAAAAAAAGAAATAACCCCGAATTATATATATAAGTAAAATGAAAAATAAAAGTGGCATAATTAAATCGAAACAATCAACTAAACTAGGAATAAACAAGCAACATTTCGGGAAAGATTGCAAACTGATTCACTATACTAGGACAACAAAACAACAATTCAATTGTGTTCCACTGTTATTCAGGTCATCTATTTAACAAAAGGTTCGACGAGTTCTCACCATGTGGAACGGGCAACGAACAAACCTCCATGCCGGATTGACGTTGGTTGTGGATGGAAACTCAACAACCCTAGCCTTGTGGTTACATAGCATAAATGAAGGGCTTCCATTCGACTTCGAATAAGATCCACCTGACATATTCTAGGAGTTGAAATAAAAAAATTACATTGTATCGAAACTTTGATTTTCGTATTTTTTAGGAAGGAAAAAACTGAATTTAAAAATATCGAAGCAATGAATATGAATGAGTTCGATCGAATGAAGTGATGAAAATTTGAATATCAAAGAAAAGAAGAAGAATTATTTTGATCGAATTGATCTAGCAGAAGAAAAAGAAGGGTAAAGGAGAACGTTGATGAAGATGCTACTAAATCATAATTTGGAGATATTATTGTAATTAATAATCGACAATTAATTATTTAATGTTAATAATTTTAAGTAAAACCGGTAGAATATGTAACAAATATAAGGGGAGAGTATTATTTTGATCTAACGGTTGGATTATGAGTTGTCATATATAATGGTTTAAAATAGTCTAGGTGCACAGTGTCCTAGGTGCATCAAAGTTGGACTCTTCTTTCTTATATTACCTAGTGCAAGTTTTGTCCTTTATATAATTTTTTTATTCTCTTTAAATTATTTCAAGTTAAAACCGATTTCAATCATTTTAAAGTAAAAACTAGTTTTTCTTTTAAAATTGTTCTGAAAATTCTTCAACTATTTATGAATATTAAGAGATTCGATTCGATTCGAATTCGTGAATGTTTACAAATATTCGAATTCGATTGTTGATCAAATTTCAAATCTGATTCAAAACAAAATTTCAGATATATTCGATTCGGTTCGGGATTTGTAAATTCCAAAATTAAAGAAAAAAACTGCCGTCTCTAGAAATTATTCTGAAGTACTTTTATATAATTTAAGAATTTGTGACTTTAAAATTTCTAAACTACCGTTCTTTAGAAATTTCTTTTTAAATAATTTAAGAATTTTCAGAAATACTTTTAATATAATAATTTGTGACTTTAAAATTATTGAAAACAATTTTAATTTTAAATAATTTAAGCAAATAACAAATTATATATTTTAAATTATAATAATTCTGGAAATAATTAAATTAACTTTTTTGAAGTTGAAATTATTCAAAGAAACAGTTTTATAAGTAGAAATATGTGTCTATTTAATTGAACACATTTTTTATGAACTTGAAGTTGGATTACGAGGTATGTATTCGTTATTATTTTTATTGATATTATTATTATTATTATTATTAATGACTAATAGCTATTTATTTAAAAAAAACTAAATAGTTTAAGAATTTTCAGAACTAATTAAAAAACTAATTTAATTTTTACTTTAAAACATGGTTTGTGGGACCGGACCGGACCGGACCGGCCGGTTCGACCGGTTCAACCGGGAACCGGGCCTGGAATCGGTCCGGTAGCGTTAAAAAATCGGAAATCACATAAAACCGTTGAAAATCGGTCAAAACCCATGAGAACCGGTTCGACCGCCGAACCGGTCGAACAGGATTATATTCAATTTTTTTTATTTTTTTTAAAATAAAGTTGTGTTTTGGCCTATTTTAAGTAAAAAAATGGGATTTTCACCTTTATCTTCATTTGCCCTTATTTTTCCCGTCTTATTTTAAATTTGGCACTAGGATGTTATTAAAAAAATTAGAGCTAGATGTATCTTTGAATTAATTGATATTGATATATGTTGAATTTTTTTTTACAAGTTAAACTCTAGTTTCAAATTAGATTGTATTACCCATAAAGAACTATCGAAATTCAAAAGTCAACAAGTTGTCTTTGACCGGTTGAACCGGTGGTTGAACCGGTTGAACCGATCGAACCTTGAACCGATGGCTTGTCCGGTTCGGTCACCGGTCCGGTCCCACAAACACTGCTTTAAAATATTGAAATTTATCTTAATTTGAAATAATTTAAACAAATAAAAAATATATATATAAAGGACAAGACTTTCAATAGGCAGGAAATGATAAGTCGCCCATCCCAAGGCGACATTGAAAAGGAAAAAAGAAAAATTAAAGATGCCTCCTCTATTGGCATTGTCGCTATCTCCGGTGGCGACTTCACCTATTTTTGTAAGGGTTAATTATAAAAAAAAATCATGACCTTTGGTCCAATTTTCAATTGCAACATGACTTTTAAAACTTATCAATGTTGGTCACCAACTATAATTTTTTTTCAATTACAGCATCGCCTAATTTTTTTAACACCTGATTGTGTCGACATCACCACCATTAGATGCACCTGGACAAGACCGTCATTTACCCTCGATCAATTTCACAATCCGCCAATTTCATTGTCGTTAATCGGTGATTGAAGTTATTATGTCACTTCTTCGACTCTCAATTAACGATAGGAGAATTGGCAGATTGTGAAGGTTGTGTCCAGGCGCATCTAATGGTGGTGATGGAGACACAATCAAGTGTAAAAAAATTTAGTCGATGTTGTAATTGAAAAAGAATTATAGTTGGTGATCAACATTGATAAGTTTTAAAAGTCATGTTGTAATTGAAAATTGGACCAAAGATCGTGATTTTTTTGGTAATTAACCCTTTTTGTAAAGGCAATAAAGATGACAACACTTTATTAACATTCCTGGTAATTTGGACTTCCTGGCCAAATTCAGTCTAACGAGCCAACATTATATATTAAGTTGAGTTGAGTTGAATTAATTTAATTTTTTATGGATCTAAAATCAGTTAATCTAACTCAATCCAAAGTTCCGATCAGGGACGTTACATGTAGGTGCGCTACAACTTAAAAAATTTCATTATTTATTTTACCAACTCCCGAATAAGTTACAGATCAGTTTTTCTTTTTACATTTCCCAGTGTATAAAATAAATCACGATCTTTTATCCAATTTTAAATTGTAATATGATCTTTAAATTTTATCAATATTGATCACTAATTATGAAATTTTTTTAATTACAACATCGACTATAATTTTTTACAATCAATTATGTCGCCACATCGTTAGATGCATCTTGACGAGACTTTCATTTTCAATTAACCAATTTCAATCAGTTCACTACAATTGTAACAATGAATGACATAATCATGTCATGATGTATCTAATGGTAGTTGTGACACAATTAGATGCCATGAACTATGTTGTAATTGGAAAAAAAAAATTAATCTTACAAAATTTTAAATGTCATGCATCAATTGAAAATTGGACAAAAGTTCGTAATTTTTTTTTTAGTTAACTCTTTCTTTATTAATAAAAAGTGGACAAACCCATTTGTGGGGTGATAATTTGCAGCAAGACTCTTAAAATTTTTAGATCAATCAATTACCTTTAGGGTTAATTGCAACAGCCCCATCAAACTATCAATGTTTTTGCACATAAATCACTAATTTTTTTGGCATTGATACATATAAATTATACGGGTTTTGTAGATTAACCATAAAACTTATTTTTCGATCATTTTTTGTCGGAATTCCGCACGTGACTTGCGTGCTATAAACTTTTAATGTTCTTTTTTTTTTTTTTTTTTTTGTATAAACAACTTTTTTAATATGCTAAAAGTGTAAAATTCTTTCACACCATTCTTTTCCATAACAATTTCTTTGACTCACCAATACTTCTCCCTCACAATATCTAGAACCTTCATTGTTGAAGATGAAGGCTCCTCTACCTACTAAAAAGCGTGTTTGGATAAAAAAAAAAAAAGACCTTAAAATTTTATAACGCGCAAGTCACATGTGAAATTCCGGCAAAAATGATTGAAAAATAATTTTGATTGTGCATTTGCCAAAACTCGTATAATTTATATGTATGAGTGCCACAAAAAAATAGTTTATATGCAAAAATTATGATATTTTGGTGTGGTTGTTGTAATTAATCCTTACTTTATTTTGATATTTAGGTCCAAAATATGTTAGAGAATCAACTCGTAACAGTAATATGTTGTGTATAAAATTGGTATAAAATGTATTGTAATTGTGTCACAACTAACCAACAACACCTATGGAGAAAGAAATTGTGAGATGAGTGGGGAAAAAAATAAACAAAAGGATAATTGATCTGTAACTTATTTGAGTGTTAGTAAAATAAATAATTGAATGTTTAAGTTGTAGCGTGACACGTACTAGATTAGATACTAATGTGACAACTACAAGTGTACGGTGTTGCTATAGCACTAGATGAGTACAAGGTCAATTCCATGAGGATTGATATCAATATCGGATAAGTAAATTGCAATAAACAACATTAAATGACTAACTCGACGATCGAGTGAGTGGTTTGGTAATTTTTAAACTAAAAGTAAATTAAACTAGAAATTAAACTAGCAATATTTCTAGAGGAACAAAATATAGGGGTCAAATGATCAATTAGAGGTAATTTAGGTTTAGATTTCAATTATGGGCATCTAATTACTATTAAACTAATAAATCCAACTTTTAAACCGAATAATATGTATTAAGAAACGATCACAAATTCTATGCAAGACCTCATCTCAGAGTGAATTGTGTGTTGATTGTATAGGATTAATCGCCGTCTCCGGTCAATTAATCTAATACAACTCCTAATTGATCCTAAGACCAAAGTTCCCACAATTAGCTCAAACCTCTCGGTTCTATTGTTTAATCATGTCAATTAATGTGATCTCGGATCAAATCTCCCGTCTCGATTCCAATTTAATCCTCAATAAAATATTAAACAAGTGATCAAATCATTCAACAAGCATTTTTAAACAATTAATCAATTAATAGCATAACACATAGTTGAATTAATTGGCTAATAATCACTAATCACTCATAATCTACTTTTTAAACCTAGATTAAACAAATTTAGCCAACCATAATCATAATAAAGAATAAACACAAATATATAGATATAACCATGTTCATACAAATATTAAATGAAAATGGAAAGATAAAACCTATTTTAATGTTGATCTTGATCTTCAAGCTGAATTTCTCTTCTTTTGCTCTCTAATTTCCTCTCTAAAATATGAAAAAAAATGAAGTGTGCTATAGTCAAGAAATCTGAAAAAGTAGGGTTTCTATACAATTTGGGGTTTTTCCCAAGCTTCGTGGGCCAAAAAGTAAAGTTTTGGGGAAAAAAACCCACTTTTTCGGTAGTTGTGCACGGTCTGTGCAAGCTTGCACAGTCGTGACCATGCACGACCCTAAAATTTTCTAATTTTATGTTCTCTCGTACGGTCCGTGCAGGGCTGCACGGTCGTGTTCGTGCGCCGGGCTCTAGGCATTTTCTCGCCTTTTGCGCGCACGGACCATGCACGGTATTAAAAGGCTTGCACGGTTGTATTCGTGGACGGTCCAAAATTTGCTTTCTTTGTCCGTTTTTTCAGCCTTCAGATTTTTTATTTGTTTTCTTCGACTCGCTTCCACTTATCGTCTCTTTTACCACCTGTTTTACCTACAAAATACTCAAAAATCGATTTTTCCGACGAGAGAAAGAAAATACGAATTATACGAGAGCTTAGAATACACAAATATACGATAAAATCTCAATTCTAAGCGTGTTTTCATAACCGAAGACCTCATTTGTCAATCCCCTCAAACTAAACCCTTGTTCGTCCTTGAGCAAATAAGAACAAAAGAATGAGGATTTTCTTTCTCAATTGGAGGAAAACATATACGCATTATCGATTTTACTTGGAAATGTATGTCTCAGAGCAAAAACATATTCTATCTATGCAACATCACAAGTTAAGGAACTTTTTAAATCATCACAATATCCTCACAGATAAGTGTATCGCTCAAGCACTCAAGTGTATATAATAGAGTTGTGTATCGCTCGAGTTGTATAAGCCTATTTTCTCATCTCTCGTCACTTGTGATAAATACGAGCAGAGAATCACAAAGTTCTTTTGTTTTGGTTGTAATGCTGGCTTTTTGGACTAGGTGAGATATGTTTTGGTGTAGAGACTTAACTTGGATCGATTGAGTTGCACTCAACTAGCCCTCATATAAATTTTACTCCCACTTAACCTTTTTCAACACTTCTATATTTCTTTCACCTTCCCCAAATCACCACAACTAACTATTTTTCACAAAATGTGAGTAAGAAAATTAACGACTTTTCACTCAATCAAAGTAAGCTCTATCATTGGATTATTTTTACTATTTTCTTGATCTTAAACTATAAACACTCAATCGAAATGAAATTTGAATTATTTTTATTTTTTTTGGCAGCCAATGCTCAATTTTCATTTTGTTTTTCTCTTATCCTTCTCGGTTGTTGTGTAGTTCGATTAAGTCGGGTCATGGCTTTTACTCATGTAATATATCACTCAGAAAAATTTGCCCTTCTTCTGTCTCAAGATTGCCCCGATTGCTATGTCACTCGCATCACACATGAGCTCAAAAGGTTGGTTCCAATCGAGTGATACCTAGACTGGTGCCGAAACCAATGCTTTCTTCAACACCTGGAAGGCTTGTTAACAAGAATCATAAAAAACATAAGCAACATCTTTTTCTAAAAGGTGAAACAAAGGTTAAGCAATTTTCGAAAAATCACGAATAAACTTTCGGTAAAAATCGGCATGGCCTAAGAAGCTTCGGACTGCCTTCTCATTGATTGGTGGTGGTAGTCTTTCAATAGCAACCACTTTGGCTCGGTCTACCTCCAAACCCTCAGTTGAAACCTTGTGCCCTAACGCTATACCTTCTCTTACCATGAAATAACGTTTTCCCCAATTTAAGACAAGTTTAGTGTCTTCACAACACTGCAAGGCTAGAGACAAGTTAAATAGGCAATGATCAAAAGATCAGCCGAAAATAGAAAAATCATCCATAAACACTTCCATCACATTTTCAACCAAACCACTAAAGATAGCCATCATGCACCGTTGAAAAGTAGCTGGCGCATTACATAAGTCATTCTCCTAAAAGCAAAAATACCATATGGACATACAAATGCTATTTTTTCTTGATCCACTGGGGCAATCATGATTTGATTGTACCCGAAGTACCCATCCAAAAAACAATAGTACTCATACCCGGGTAATCTATCCAACATTTGGTCAAGAAATGGAAGGAAAAAATGATCTTTCCTAGTAGCGACATTCAACTTTAGATCGTCAATACAAACCCTCCAAGCGGTTGTTAGGAATTTATCCTACTCACGATCCCTAAACGACTAGATAATCGGATAAAGAACACAATAACAATAGCAAACAACAAGACAACGATTTGATTACCCAGTTCGTTACGAAGTGTAACTACGTCTGGGGGCAATACCAAGCCAGGATATTTTGCTAAGAGATGAAATTTTGGGGTTACAAAGAACAACTACACAAGTTGGACACCAAAATGACCTCTAAAAAGACGCTGAAAAATGAGGCGGTTTAAGAATCTCGGCCGAGATCAGTCCCTGTCTCGGCCGAGATTACTTCTCCAGACAAAGGTTAAAGTAAGTCGGTGTTAACGTCTCGGCCGAGATCATTCTCTGTCTCGGCCGAGATGAGTCTCCAGAGCAAACTTCCAGTTCTGCCTGCCTTCACGTCTCGGCCGAGATCATTCTCTGTCTCAGCCGAGATGACTCTCCAGGGCAAACTTCCAGTTTTGCCTGCCTTCATGTCTCGGCCGAGATCATTCTCTGTCTCGGCCGAGATGACTCTTCAGCCCGTCTCGGCCGAGATCCTTACCCGTCTCGACCGAGATTACCTTCCAGCGAGAAACACCCCTGTTCCCCTGTTTTTGGCTCCACAACTCAACAATCTCCCACTTGGAGACTAAAACACCTTCAAAGCAAATTTCTTCCTTCCCGTTTCCTACTTGGTATCACCATCTCCTCTTCTTCTTCACGTTTCGAGGCCAATTGAAGTTATGCACAACTTCAATTTCTCTAAGGTTACAACCTTAGTAAACATGTCGGCTGGATTCTCACTCCCGAGAATCTTCTCAAGTCGCAAGGCTTTCTTCTCAAGTAAGTGTCGGATGAAGTGATACTTTAACTCAACATGCTTAGTTCTTGAATGAAATGCCGGATTACTCGCCAAGAATATTGCACTCTGACTATCACTGTAGAGTACACTATTTCCGTGCTCCTTTCCAAGTTCACCCAAGAAACTTTGCAACCACACCATCTCCTTACTTGCCTCCGTCACGGCAACGTACTCCGTCTCCGTGGTGGATAGTGCAACCACCTTTTGCAACTTAGATGTCCAAGAAATTGTCGTACCACCATAAGTAAATACATACCCGGTCGTACTATTTCTTCCATCAAGATCGTTTGATGCTAGGTCCGCATCAACGTAGCCAACTAACTCAGAATTTCTTCCGTCAAAGCACAAAGCTTTACTTGTGGTACCTCGCAAGTACCTTAGAATCCACTTTACTGCTTCCCAATGCTGTTTGCCCGGATCACCCATGAACCGGCTCACTACTCCCACTGCATGCTCAATATCCGGACGAGTACAAACCATGGCGTACATGATACTCCCAATTGCCGATGCATATGGTACATCCTTCATTTGAGTACGCTCCTCCTTGGTACTCGGCGACTCCTTCTTCGACAGCTTAAAGTGCCCCCCCAAGGGAACATTGACCGGCTTCGAAACCTCCATGTTAAATCTTTCAAGGACCTTCTCGATATAGTCCGCCTGCGAAAGATACAACAAATTTGCCGCCTTTCTCTCGATCCTCATACCCAAAATCTGTTTCGCTTCTCCAAGGTCTTTCATGGAGAACCTTTCAGACAATTGCTTCTTCAGTCTCTCCAACTCCCTTGGATTTGCTCCTACAATCAACATATCATCAACGTATAGTAGTAGGATGAGATAGCTATTGTCAAACCTTTTGTAGTAACAGCAATGATCAGCATGGCATCTATGGTATCCAATCTCCAACATGAAATTGTCGAACTTCATGTACCACTGCTTCGGAGCTTGCTTCAACCCATACAAGCTCTTCTTCAACTTGCACACAAGACTTTCCTTTCCGTCTACCACGAACCCCTCCGGCTGTACCATGTACAACTCCTCCGCCAAATCACCATGAAGGAAAGCCGTCTTCACATCCATCTGATGCAACAGTAGATTCTCCGCAACCACCATGCTCAACACCATGCGAATCGTTGTCAACTTCACAACAGGAGTGAACACATCCGTATAGTCAATACCATACCGTTGCTCGAATCCTTTCACGACTAACCTAGCTTTGTAGCGTTTGCTACCATCGGCCTCATTCTTGATTCTGTAGACCCACTTGCTGTGCAACGCCTTCTTGCCCTTGGGAAGCTTGGACAGTTCCCAAGTGCCATTCACACGAAGTGATGCCATTTCATCTTCCATGGCAGCCATCCAACTTCGTTTATCAACAACCTGCTTTGCCTCTGCAAAGCTCTCAGGTTCACCACCATCAGTCAACAATAAGTAAAAGTTAGAGGGTGAATACTTATTTGGTGGCCTTCGATCTCTAACTGGTCTTTGAGGTGGTGGTGGTGTACTTGGTTCGTCATCATGAACCTCCTCATCGACCGGACTCTTTTTGCTCCCACTCGAGTCTAGATCGGGTAACTCAACAGTGCGGAGCTTTCCACTATCAACGCCCAAATCCTTCATTCTATCCTTGTACATAACCTGTTCATTGAATATCACATCTCGGCTGCGAATTACTTTTCGGCTTTGCTCATCCCATAGCCTATAGCCGAACTCATCGCCGCCATACCCAACAAACGTACACTTCACGGACTTGGCATCTAGCTTATTTCTTCCAACAGAATCCAAAAGAGCGTAAGCAACACAACCGAAAATACGCAGGTAAGATAGATTTACCTCCTTTCCAGTCCACTCCTCCTCGGGTATCCGATTATCCAAGGGAACCGATGGACCTCGGTTGATCAGGAATGCAGCTGTGCTCACTGCATCCGCCCAGAATGACTGAGGCAGTCCGCTCTTCAGTCTCATGCATCTCGCTCGTTCATTTAGAGTTCTGTTCATCCTCTCGGCCACACCATTCTGCTGGGGCGTTCCACGTACAGTCTTCTCTGTACGAATCCCATTCTCAGCACAATACTCCTTGAACTCCTTGAGTTCATATTCACCACCATTGTCGGAACGCAGGCACTTCACCTTCAACCCCGTCTCCGTCTCAACCAAGGCCTTACACCTTTTGAAAACGTCAAATACATTAGACTTATTTTTAAGAAAATAAATCCATACCTTGCGGGTTGAATCGTCGATGAACGTCATGTAGTACATCGATCCTCCGATGGACGCCACCGGAGCTGGTCCCCATAGATCGCTATGGACCAACTCTAGCTTCTCCTTCTTCAGGGTCCTGCCTGTCCTCGAGAAACTCACTCTCCTTTGTTTCCCGAAGACACAATCTTCACATATACCAACCTCCACGGTTTGTAGACCAGGCAGTTTACCTTTCGAACACATGACTTTCATCCCTTTTTCGCTCATGTGGCCCAGCCGACAGTGCCACAAATCTACATCACCATTACCACTCGCAAGATCAAGGGAATCCTGCGAGTTACTGGTCATGTACAGCGTTCCTTCCTTCTTACCACGAGCTACAACCATAGCTCCCTTGGTAATCTTCCAGTTGCTACAGCCAAACGTCACTACGTAACCTTCCCTGTCAAGCTGTCCAACTGAAAGCAAGTTCCTCTTTAATCCAGGGATATGTCTCACTCCATTCAACATCAGTTTTGAGCCATTTGTTGTCTCAACCTTTACGTCCCCTTTACCCACGATTTTCAGGGGTTCATCATCTGCCAGATACACCTGTCCAAAATCGCCAGAAACATAATTTTGCATAATACTGAAGTTACCGCATGAATGGAATGATGCGCCGGAATCCAAGACCCAAGACTCCATGGGACTGCACACACTTAAGACCAATGCATCGCCATCATCCTCATCCGTGGCTGCATTTACTGTCTTCCTGTCTGCCTGACCCCCCTTGTTCTTCTTCGGCGCCTTGCACTGGTATTTGAAGTGACCAACCTCGTCACAATTCCAGCACTTCTTCGTCTGACTCTTCCCTCTGGATTTTGACCTCCCCCTAGACTGCCTTCCCTCTTGTCTGCCTCTGTTCTCGGTATTCAGTGCTGACCCTGAGGACGATCCTGATCCTGATTCGTTTCTCCGAATCTCTTCCCCGATCATCAAGTCCCTCACCCTGTCATACTTCAGCTTAGCGTCTGTGGCGCTAACGGCTGACACTGTACCGGCCCAACTGTTTGGCAGAGAAGATAGCATTATTAGGGCCCGAATCTCATCATCAAACTTTATATCCACCGAGTCCAACTGTGAGGTTAGCATGTTGAACTCATTCAAGTGTTGCCTTACTGGTGTTCCCTCTGTCATCCTCAGATTAAACAACCGTCTAATCAGATGAACCTTGTTTGCCGTCGATGGCTTTTGATACATCTCCTCCAAGGTTTTCAGCATCTCCCGAGTAGACTTCGCGCCTGTGGTATGGTAGGCCACTTCCTTGGACAGCGACAGACGCACCGCGCTCATCGCTTTCCTGTCCAATAGCTCCCACTCCTCCGTAGACATCTTCTAGGGCCTCCTTGAGGGGCTGGTGCAAATCCTTACCGTAAAGGTAATCTTCAATTTGCATCTTCCAGAATCCGTAATCAGACCCATCGAATCTCTCCACCGTAATCTTTCCGTCGTTCATCGTGAATCCTTCAGGAAACTAACCCGAAGCTCTGATACCAGTTGTTAGGAATTTATCCTACTCACGATCCCTAAACGACTAGATAATCGGATAAAGAACACAATAACAATAGCAAACAACAAGACAACGATTTGATTACCCAGTTCGTTACGAAGTGTAACTACGTCTGGGGGCAATACCAAGCCAGGATATTTTGCTAAGAGATGAAATTTTGGGGTTACAAAGAACAACTACACAAGTTGGACACCAAAATGACCTCTAAAAAGGCGCTGAAAAATGAGGCGGTTTAAGAATCTCGGCCGAGATCAGTCCCTGTCTCGGCCGAGATTACTTCTCCAGACAAAGGTTAAAGTAAGTCGGTGTTAACGTCTCGGCCGAGATCATTCTCTGTCTCGGCCGAGATGAGTCTCCAGAGCAAACTTCCAGTTCTGCCTGCCTTCACGTCTCGGCCGAGATCATTCTCTGTCTCGGCCGAGATGACTCTCCAGGGCAAACTTCCAGTTTTGCCTGCCTTCATGTCTCGGCCGAGATCATTCTCTGTCTCGGCCGAGATGACTCTTCAGCCCGTCTCGGCCGAGATCCTTACCCGTCTCGGCCGAGATTACCTTCCAGCGAGAAACACCCCTGTTCCCCTGTTTTTGGCTCCACAACTCAACAGTTATCAACCTAGTGGCCACTTCTTCCAAATCACTCACCTTAACCACCGTTTATTCCTCCTTTCTTAGGCACTACTTGGGTAGGACTCACCCACTTGCTATCGGATATAGGAAATAACTATGTCATTATCTAGCCATTTCAAAACTTATTTCCTCACCACCTCTTGCATAATTGGATTTAGCCTACGCTGATTTTGCACACTCAGTTTATAATCATCTTCCATTAAAATTTTATGCATGCAAATAGCGGGGCTAATCCCCTTGAGATCCATGATGGACCATCCAATAGCACTCTTGTACTTTTTCAACACTTTAAGCAATTTTGCACATTCACCCTCATTAAGATATGCATAAATTATAACCGAAAATTTCTTACCTTCATCGAGGTACTCATACCTTAAGTGGTTGTGAAGAGGCTTCAACTCAATGCTGGGTCCTTCTTCTTCTTTGCCCTTAGGCTCTTTTAGCTCGGTTGAACCTCATCCTCCAATTTCAATCAAGAAACCTCCTCTTTGTGCACCTCCTGCAAAGAATTCGATGCACTAACACTATCCACAACGTCAAAACTATCAGCTTCATTGTTAGTACATACAAATATAGAGTCGTGCAAACAAATCTCTAAAGAGTCAATTTCATTAGAAGTTATGAGATTTTTTGTATCATTGATATCTAGCAAGTCTAAATCATTACATTCCTCGATAGCATTAACCTCATCCACACTGTGAAACCTCATTGCCTTATAAATCGAAAAAGTAACCTTTTCATCGTTCACTCGCAGGGTGAGTTCTCCTTTTTGAACATCAATGAGTGCTCCGCCCGTTGCTAGCCCAAAATCAAGGGGACTTCCTTGTCCTTATTCATGTCCAAGACTACAAAATCCCCCGGAATTATGAACTCACCTAGTTTGATCAACACATCCTCCACTATCCCTTTCGGATAGGTCAAAGAACTATCCGCCAGTTGCAAGGCGATAGTGGTAGGATTTATGGTTCCAATTTTCAATTTATTGAATATAGAGAATGGCATGAGATTGATGCTTGCTCCGAGATCACATAATGATTTTTCAAATTTTTTATCCCCAATAATACAAGAAATCGTAAAGCTACCTGGATCCTTCCTCTTTTGATGGATTCTTCTTTGAATGACAGCACTACACTCCTCGGTTAGGTTAACCGTCTCATATGCCTCCAATTTTTGCTTCTTTGATATAACCTCCTTAAAAAATTTAGCATAATTAGGCATTTGTTGTAAAGCATCAATAAAAGGAATGATAATATGCAACTTTTTGAAGATTTCAAAAAACTTAGCAAATTGGTTGTCCAACTTCGTCTTTTGATAAGTTTGTGGAAATGGAAGGGGAGGGACATAAGTAGGAAGATCGGAGTTAGGAGTGAAGTTTGGCTTCACAACCCCTTTTTCACTCATTTCTCCAAGATCCTTGGGTTTTGCTTGTTCTTCCAGATGCTCTTTCTCGATCACTCGTCACTATCCACCGGTAACTTTGGCCCTTCATACTCGGCTCCGCTCCTTAACTGAATTGCTTGGCATTGTTCTTTGGGGTTCTTTACCGTGTCACTTGGAAACTGTCCTTTGTGGTGTTGGGGCCTAATGAGTTGGGCTAACCGACTCATTTGCAATTGCAAGCTTTTGATGCCAGCCCCGTTCGTCAAAATCCTCTTGTTTACATCAACTTGGAACTTTGCAAAAGAGTTGTCCATTTGTGACATTCTTTCGTTCATTCTTGAAATGAAAGATGTCAAGAGTTCCTTTAAGGTCGGCTCCCTGCCTTAGTTTATTACCCTATTGGTAACAGAGAATCCGGGTGGTGGTTCAATCGAATTGTTGGATTGGCACAAGAAAGGTTTTGATGACCCTTTAATCCCGATTGGTGTTGGTTGTGATTGTAGTTCGAATGTTGGCCTTTCCCAGGATGTGGATGTGAATATTGGTGTCCCCTTTGGTTTCCATAACCCCTTTGATGAATGAAGTTACAATCCTCGAGGTCTTCTTGTGAAACAATGGTCTTCACACTTTGTTCTGCTTAAACCGAAGTGGCGGCTTGAGATAGTGACTCCAGTTGTTTTGGTAAAGCCGCCATTTGAGTCGATAGTGAGGAGATTGCCTCCTTTCCCACTACGCTTTCTACCACCTTTGGGTTGTTCCTTTCAATTTGGCCATTGATATGAATTTGTGGCCATGTCATCAATAATTACAATTGCATCTCTCGGCGTTCTTGAAAACAATGAACCACTGGCGGCTGCATCTATGATTACCCTTGTAGGCCCAAATAACCCGTCATAGAAGTAGCAAAATTGCTCCGTATCTTGCAAACCGTGTTGGGGACACTTCCGGAGTAAGTCTTTGAAATGCTTCCGCGCTTCCCATAATGGTTCAACATCGAACTGCCGGAATTGCGTGATTTCTCATCTCAATCTAATGGTCTTACTCGCCGGAAAGTATTTCTGAAGGAACCTCTGATAGAAATCGTCCCATGTTTGTATGTCTTCGTTGGCGAGGGAGTTGTACCACTACTTTGCCCCATCTCTCAATGAAAAAGAAAAGATGCGAAGCTTGATTTGATCGTGAAAGACTTGTTTGATTCGGATCGTCCCACAGACCTCCAACAACGTAGACAAATGCAAATTTGGGTCTTCACTTGTGTGGCCTCCAAACTGATTCTGTTGGATAATGGTAATGAGTGCCGACTTTAATTCGAAATTCACTGCAGTCACGGGTGCTCTACCCATAATTCCAGTTTTCTATTGGTCGTAGAAAATCTTGAATAGTGTCTTGGGGTGGCGGGATAAGCACTTGCTCTCTCTAATTCGGGAGAGCATTCACCTCTTTTTGCTGCTTCCGCATCATCTCTATCATTTGATGATAGATGTTTGCTTGATCGAGCGGAATTAAAGGCACATTCCTCTAAACTTGATTGACAACTCTTGGGTCATTATCTCCGGCTTCCATGCTTCTTTCTCTATTATTTCTCCCTTGATTGTGTCTACAAGTTGCCTCGATTTTTGGGTCAAAGTGTACCAAATTTTCCAACCATTGTGTCCTCAAGTGCATCAACGCCTTGCGCAACAATAAAAAAGAGATCTTGTATGCTCAATTAATTAACAAATCAACAAACAAAATACAATGACTAAAAAAAAATGTCTAGAGTATCACAAAATTCCTAGAACGACACTTTCCGACTATCGTTACTGAATTTTCAGCAACGGCGCCAAAAACTTGACACACACTAGATTAGATACTAATGCGACAACCGCAAGTGTACGGTGTTACTATAGCACTAGGTGAGTACACGGTCGATCTCGCAAGGATTAGTATCGATATCGGATAAGTAAATTACAATAAACATCAAATGGCTAACTAGACGATTGAGTAAGTGGTTTTGGTTAAACTAAAAGTAAATTAAACTAGCAATATTTATATAGGAACAAAATATAGGGGTCAAATGATCAATTAGAGGTAATTTAGGCTTAAATTTCAATTATGGGCATCTAATCACTTTCAATCCAATTAATTCAACTGTTAAACCGAATGCTATGCATTAAGCAACAATCACAAATCCTATGCAAGACCTCCTCTCGGAGTAAATTGCGTGTTGATTGTATACGATTAATCGCCATCTCCGGTCGATTAATCAAATACAACTCCTAATTGATCCTAAGACCAAAGTTCCCACAATTAGCTCAAACTTCTCGGTTCTATTGTTTAATCATGTCAATTAATATGATCTCGGATCAAATGTCCCCTCTCGATTCTAATTTAATCCTCAACAAAATGTTAAGCATGTGATCAAATCATTCAACTAGCATTTTTAAACAATTAATAGCACAACACAAAGTTGAATTAATCGGCTAATAATCACTAATCATCAATAATCTACTTTCTAAACCTAGCTTAATCAAATTTAGCCAAACATAATCATAATAAAGGATAAACACAAATATATAGATATAATCATGTTCATACAAATATTAAATGAAAATGGATCTTCAAGTTCAATTTCCCTTTTTTTGCTCTCTAATTTCTCTCTAAAGTATGAAAAAAATGAAAGTGTGCTAGTCAGAAAAAAGCAAGGGTTCTATACAATTTGGGGATTTTCCAAGCTTCATGGACCAAAAAGTAATGTTTTGGGGCAAAAAGCTCACTTTTTCAGCAGTTGTGCAAGGTCCGTGCACGACCCTGAAATTCCCCAACTTTCTGTTCTCTCGCACGGTCCGTGCAGGACTGCATGATCGTGACCGTGCGCCGAGCTCTGGGCATTTTCTTGCCTTCTGCGCGCACGGACCGTGCACGGTCTTAAAAGGCTTGCACGGCCCAGAATTTGCTTTCTTTGCTCGTTTTTTCAGCCTTCGGGTTTTTTGCTTATTTTCTTCGCCTCTCTTCCTCTCGTCATCTCTTTTTACACCTGCTTTACCTACAAAATACTCAAAATCCGATTTTTCCGACGAGAGAAAGAAAATACGAATTATATGACAAACGAGAGCTTAGAATACACAAATATACAATAAAATCTCCATTCTAAGCGTGTTTTCATAATCGAAAACCCCATTTGTCATAGCGCACCTAATCGTAGCATTCCTGATCGGAACTAACTCAACCTATTTCTCTATAATATACTAAGATTTTCGGATCAACTTACGACCAGTCGATTTTTTGGGTCTATCATGCCTGACAATCGGGCTCAATAATATTTTGGATTAAGATTTATATGCACCAATCCATCTAAAATATCGAACAAATTAAATCACCTTTACGGACAGAGTAGTACTCTTTAAAGTATGTGAAATATATTTTGTGGTGCAAGTTTTTTGCCCTCCTCGATGCTACACTTGGAGCACAACTCTGGGGGCGTATATATATTATCTCCACGTGTTTCTTTTACTTCAACCACTTGATACATTTCACCCTAGCCTCCTTTACCCGACGCTTCCTTACCCCCTTCAATCTCTCTCTTACTTTTGTAGTTTCCAATTCTATTGTCCTCCAATTCTATTGTCTCCCTAACAATAAGATTCAAGATTATGTATCATTATAGTGGTGCCTGGCTTCCATTATGGTATCAGAGTCATGGTTTGATAACTTTATCTAGGGATGATATAATTTAACACTATAACATAAATAATGTTTCGACAAAATAATTCTACTAAGAATAGTTTAAATATGGAGTATGATATACCTCAAAATCTTGAGTTATTAAACAAATGGACAATTCCTAAAATTGATCCTAAAGTAATTTATAAACTAGGAACTTTTGAAAAACTTGGTTTTAAACAAGTTGTTAAAACAACTGAAGAATCTATTTCTATCAATAATGAAGAAGTAATTATAAAATTAATCTCAGAAAATGATATTTTACCTTATAAAAAAGAATATAAATTTTTACATATTGGTTTAGTGCAAATTGCTTTTAAACCCTTAACTTTAGAAGGACTACCAGAAAGCTTTATTGCAGCTTTAAGAGATGGTAGAAATTTAAATTGGAAAAAATCTTTAATGGGAATAATCCAATCTAGTTTGGCTCATGGTCCAGTTTATTTTGATGTTTATCCAAATTTACAATTATCCTTAACTGATATAAATATACTTGATGCCTTGACATTAAATGTTAAAATTCATGGTTATGATTATTCTTCAGGATCTGAAGTAATATGTATTTGTTACAGAATATATTTTAAACCTTTATTTACTTTAAATCCTCATTGTAAAATAAAGGAAAAGCCTGTTAATGAAACGATTTTAATTGAAACAAATTTCAACAGATCTAATATTATGACAAGAAGATCTATTAAATGGGAAGAAATTGTATTTCCAGAAAATTGGGTTATTGAAAAAGCTGTAAAACCACAGCCAAATGTTTCTTCAAAAATGTTTTTCAAACTTCTGAAGGAACTGTTAATATACAGTTTGATAATTTTATAAAAGATAAATCTCAATCTTTAAAATCATCCTCTATGAAATCTTACATTTCTCCTATTGACTATATTGTAGAAACTCCTTCAAGGGCTTCTACCTCTCAAATAAGAGAAAAATTGAGAAATAATGATGATGATATATCTGAAGAAGATAGAATAAATGAATTGCATATTGGCAAAGATAATATTGTTAAAGGTGTCAATAGTAGACACATGGAGACAATGTCTGAAATGAGTTTTCCTTGATTTATGGATTTTAAGGCTCAAAAAATTGATTTTAGCCCTGGTTCAGAAGCCAGAAAAATTATTAGTGAAGAATTCAGACTTCCCAAATGGGAACCATTTAGAAATTGGTTTTTCGAAAATTTTAATAAAATAGAAAAGCAAATTATACAAGAAAATTTTTATAAAAAATGTGAAGAGACAAATACTTTGATTTTATTTGTTCCATGGTTTATGTCTACTTATGTAGATCAATATATTTCTGTTTTAGAAAGAAATTATAAATTAATGAATGGACAAATTATTAATGATGGTTTTCCTCCTCAAGAACCTTTTCAAATAGAAAAAGATAATAATATATGTAATTTTCTTGTTTTTTCAAAGTTATTTGAAAATGATGTTTTACAAGTAACTTGTAGTCATATAAATCTATTAATAAAAAAAAATAATTATATGAATTTATTTATTAATGTTTTAGGAGAGCATATACTTTCACTTCATAATAAAGTTGATAATGTAATTTCTTTAATAAATAATAAAAAAGAAAATATGATTTCAAAAATTGATCTTGAAAAAGAGTTGATTGCTACTCCTAGTATACAACTTCCACCAGAAATAAAAATTTTTAAATTAGAATCTTTGACAGAATTAGAAAAATTATTAGAGGAAAAATTTTCAAAATTATCCTTAAATACTTTAGAAAATGATTTTAAAAAAGATTTTGAAAATAGATCTGATTATAAACAAATTATTAATGATCAGATTAATAAGATTGATAAGTGGGCTGATAAGCCTAATCAACGATTTTATTATTATAGGAGACCAACTCCTATGGATGTTCTTAATGAAGAACAAGAATATATTCTGAATAATAGCTATAGTGGGAGGAATATTTATGAATGGAATATTGATGGTTATACTGAAAAATAAATTTATAATACTGTTCATAGAATCCTAATGTATTCTACAGTTTGTAAGAATAATGGTAATACCGATAAAAACATTGCGAAAATGATTATCGCAGGTTTTACTGGCCAACTTAAAGGTTGGTGGGATCATTATTTAACTCAAGAAAATAGAGATTATATTCTCAATAATATAAAACAAGAAAATAATGTTTCAGTTGAAAATGCAGTTTATACTTTAATTATTAATATTATAGAACATTTTACTGGTAGATATTCTGGTAATAGTGAACATATTCGTACACTATTACAAAATCTGAGGTGTAAAACACTTACAGATTTTAGATGGTATAAAGATACATTTTTAAGTAGATTTATGGAACTCCCTGAGAGTAATAGCTCTCATTGGAAATCAAAATTTATTGATCTCATGATATAGCACTACAATCAATTTGTTTAATATTTTTAAAAAGCTTTTAATTTTTTTGCTATGGAGGATTTGTATTAAAAAAGAAAATTCAAATATATAAACTTTATTATAAGAAGTCAACATAAAATTAAAATAAAAAGAGGTCACATAAGTCAATTACTAAGTTCAAAACAATTAAACAAGACAATAATGTCGACAAAGACATAGCAATAAGCTAATAACATAATAAACTAAATGAAAACGACGTCGTTTCGAGTCTTTTTTAAAATAAAAAATAAAAATAAAAATCGAAAAACGCTCAAACCGCCTTGACCATCCAGACCACCTAGGCAGCGCCCAGGTCAAAAAATGCCCAGAGCAACCGTCCAGACTTTAATCGGGGCGGCTAGGGCGCTAGGCGGCTACCTAAATCGCCTTTTGTATTCATGTTAATGGGCACACTTTAATAATTTTATTGTTATATTGTGTATCCTTATATTTCATATCTATTTTTTATTATTATTAATTGATTAAAAATGGTCATTAATCCATTATCCAGGTGGTGATTACTGTATGAATTTTCATTACTTGATGTCTTAATTTTTTTCTTTTTTGTACGACGTTATGCTTAATTAATGGAACTGTTCCTTTTTTTTTTATGTAAATTTTTATGAACTACTCCCTCCGTCCCGGCCTAATTTGTACATATGTTTCAGCACGTATATTAAGAAAAAATTATTTTTTGCTTTTTAGTTGACTTTTTCAAAGATGGAGATTGAAGGTGTAAATTTTAAGGGTGGAGATTGTAAGATCCCTTTCCATTTTGGGGGTGTGCAAAATAACGTGGGACGGTCGAAAAATGAAAGTGTACAAATTAGGACGGGACGGAGGAAGTACAACTTAAGCAAAAAGAAAAAAATTGATTTAATGTTTAATGGTTAACAATCATGAGATTGTTTTTTTTTTTTTTTTTTTTTTTTAGGTTTAGGTTTTTATGAACTACTACAACTTAAGCGAAAAGAAAAAAATTGATTTAATGAATGTTTAACATTCATAAGATGGTTCAATAAGTGAACTTTTGTTAATCCAAGCTAATTGACCTGTACAACTTATACTGAATTTTAATAATCGTGAATTTCAGTTAGTGCCTTAACCTTGTTAATGAGTTGGGGTTAATTTGATCGAAATGGGTCACGGCTGACTAATAAGTTCTCGGACCGATCTACTTGACACGTTTAGTCTATACGGGCTAATAAATATTTTAGTTCAAGCTAATTTGATCGAAATGAGTCACGATTGACCATTAAGTTCTCGAGTTGATGCAATTGGCCCATTTAGCTAATGCGGGTCAATAAGTATCCCCGTACTGACTAAGTTTGACCAAAACGGGTCATGGGTGACCAGTAAATCCTTGGACTTGGTCAGTGGTCAATAATTGTCTCGGTTTGGGCTAAGTTTGCCGAAATAGCTCGTGGTTGACCAATAAGTCCTCGGACCGGTTAGTGGCCATTTAACCTATACGGGTCAATATGTATCTCAGTTCGGGCTAATTTGACCAAAACGAGTAACGGTTGACCAATAAGTCCTTAGACAGGGTTTAGTGACCCATTTAGCTAATACGGGTCAATAAGTATCTCGATTTGGACTAATTTGACAGAAACAAGCCACAGTTGACCAATAAGTCTTCGGACCGAGTTTAGTGGCCCATTTAACCAATACGAGTTAATAAGTGTCTCGCTTTTGGCTTATTTGACCGAAACTAATCACGGTTGACAAATAAGTTCTTGGACCGGATTTAGTGGCCCATCTAGCCTATATGAGTCAATAAGTGTCTCGATTCGGGTAAGTTAATCGAAATGGTCACAGTTGACCAATAAGTCCTCGGACTGGTCTAATTGGTCCGTTTAGCCTATACGGGTCAATAAGTTATGTAGTTCGGGCTAAGTTGGCTGGAGCGGGTCACTGTTGACCAATAAGTATGTTGGTCTGTTTAGCCTATACGGCTCAGTAATTGTTTCAGTTAGGGATAAGTTGACCAAAACGGGTCAATATTGACCAATAAGTCCTCTGACGGGTCTAATTGGTCCGTTTAGCCAATACGGGTTAATAAGTATCTCAGTACTGCCTAAGTTGATCGAAACGGGTCACAGTTAATCAGTAAGTCCTTGAACCTATGTAAATAGCCCATTTAGCCTATACGGGTCAATAAGTGTCTCGGTCAGGCTTAGTTGACCGAAATAGGTCACAATTCACCAATAAGTCCTCGGACCGGTCTAATTGGACCGTTTATCTTATTTGGGTCAATACGTTTTTTCAATTCGGTATAAGTTGACCGAATCGGGTCACGGTTGACCAATAAGTCCTCGGATCGATCTAATTGGTTCGTTCATCCTATACGGGTCAATGTGTTTCAGTTTGGGGTAAGTTGGCCAAAACGGATTATGGTTGACCAATAAATTCGAGGACCGATCTAATTGGCACGTTTAGCCTATACAGGTCAATTAGTGTTTCTATTTGCGCTAATTTGACCGAAAAGAGTAACAGTGGACCAAAAAGTCCTTGAACCGATCTAAGTAGCCAATTTAGCCTATACAGGTCAATAAGTGTCTCGATTTGGTTAAGTTGACCGAAATCGGTCACGGTTGAACAATAAGTAATTAGCCCATTTATCTTATACAGGACAATGAGTTTTTCAGTTCGGGCTAAGTTGACCAAAACGGATCACAGTTGACCAGTAAGTCCTCGGATCGATCTAATGGGTTCGTTTAGCCTTTATTAGTCAATAAGTGATTTAGTTCACGTTTAGTAGACCGAAACAAATCATGGTTGATCAATAAGTCCTCGGACGGGTCTAATTGGCCCGCTTAGCCTATACGAATCAATAAGTATCTCAGTTCTGGCTAAGTCAACTGAAACGGGTCATGGTTGACCAATAAACCGTCGGGCCGGTCTAAATAGCCCATTTAGCCTATACTGTCTGTAACGCCCGTAAATTACTTAATTATTATTATATTTCAATATCTATTTTTGTCCAATGAGTATGATTTATTCTTCGTAAATTATGGAAATTATTTTAAGTTATAGTTAAAAGTATATTCCATGTTATTAGACTTATAAATATTTAATTTGGATACTAGACCAATGCATTAGTCAAGCCCAAGCTAGCCCATGATTTTTACTTAGGGAACAAGAAAATACTTTCCTAGTCTAATTAGGAGTTCTAAACCCTAGAGATATAATCTATAAACAAGGGATTCATGTCATAAATCAAAATCAAAATCATAATCTAAGTCATCTATTTTTTCTTAAGAATTTCGTGCATAAGCCCTAGATGTCTTTCCGAAAGCCCCCAACCTCGTTTTCCTCTTTCACTCTATTTTCAGGTATCTTCTTTATAAAATTCGAAATTCATATCAATAGATATTATTTTTCGATGAATTTTTAGTATGTTATTCCATGACATGTTTTCAAATTCTAGTAAAAAATTTAATCCCATACGAGTTGTATTTTGTTTTAGATTAATGTTTCTTTCTCCATTGATCCAGATTTTAAATATTCAGGTTGTTCATTTAGAAAATTCGTAATATATAGTAAACAGTTTTAAGATCTTATGATTTTTGAATATGTTATTCCACAGTATGTCATTTATATTATGTAAAAGTTTCAAAGCTATCCAACTTATATTTTATTTTATATAATATTTCTATTACGTCTGCACATGATCTGAAATATTCAGTTTTCTGATTTGACAAATTCAAAATATATATTTATACTTCTTAAACAATTCTGATTTTCAGATATGTATTATATATACGTGTCTTCTATCATCCTGTAAAATTTCAAAGTGATCCATCCAATAGTTTTTGAGTTATTAAAGTTTTTCTATTGCTGCGCAGAACTTACAGTTTCAACTTATTCGATATCAAAAATTTGAAACCCATAGTTAAACTTCTTGGAAAATCATGAACTTTTAGTATGATACTGTCACGTAAGTATATTTTCTGCTGTAAAATTTTCAAAGTTTTATCTTTTATCACTTATGAAAAATAAATTATTTATTTGTTGCTGCACATCAAATCCATTCTTAGAAGTTCTCTATTTCTTTCAAATTTATTTTCAAAATTTCCTAAATCATCAACCAAACCCTAATTCTAAACTTCCAAATCCCATATATTTAATTGGAGACCAAGATAGAGTAATACATGCCTAAGTAGGAAGGAGAACGAGACTAGAGGATACTACAAACATAGACAGTTGCATCTACATTCCGAGTTGCATCTCAATTCAGGTGGGGGTTTACTATTTATTGCAATTATATGCTTAATTAATTGTATGATTACAACTGTTATATTTCAAGTTACAAGTGTATATTCAATTTATTTGGATATGCAAATTATGTGAGTACACGGATTACAAGTTACAAGTTACAAGTTACAAGTTTATATTCAATTTATTGAATATAATATTCAAGTTACAAGTTACAAGTTATAACTGCTTATACTTTATGCTGTTAATTTTGTTTATAATTATTATAAATTGTGATCCTCCACGAGTTGAAGGAAGCTCACCCCAACCCACTTTTGAGCCTTTCAGGTTAACTTGAAGCGAGTGGATGGAGTAAGAGGCGGGACCGAGAGCATATGACATATTAGGACGTAATTCTATTCCTCAAGTGTTTGATTGTTGAAATATTAATGTTCATTTATGTTAGTTGACTAGCTCGTTTTGAATTATGTTATCATTGTGTTATAGTTTAAATTCAATAACCTTTTCATCATGGAAAGTACTGGTATATATTTAAATTATTTGTTGGCTTGTACATGAATTTAACTAAGGATAATCATGTTAGTCTAGTGGCATAATTAGGAGATGTAATCGACTTTATGAATAATATGATAATTTAAATTTTCATGTGGTACTGTGCGAATAACATAGAAGTATTTTGGTGCAATATGTTATATTTAAAAAGTATAATTTATTTATGAGCATGTGATTATATGTTATACTAAGTTTTCGTGGATAAGAATGATTTATATTTAAGTTGGGATGAATTAATAAGTTCAATTAGAAAATTATTTCTTATTTTTCGCTGCTACGAAAATTAAGATTTATGAAATTGGATGTTATGATTTTTGTTTTGCTTCTATGGAAAAAATGACTATTTAGTATATTTGTTATGAAATTATCTATGCTCAAAATATTTTCTAACGACCTAATTTATGAATAATCTTATATTAAAACAAATGATTTTCGTTGATATATTATTTGTCTTTTTAAAATGCTTTAAAAGAGTTTTATGAAAATCGGGTCGTTACACTGTCAATAAGTGTCTTGGTTCGAGCTTAGTTGATCGAAACGGGTCACAATTCATCAATAAGTCCACGGACCGGTCTAATTGGACCGTTTATCTTACATGGGTCATTTAGTTTTTTCAATTTGGGCTAAGTTGATCGAATCGGGTCACGATTGACCAATAGTCCTTGGATCGATCTAATAAATCCATTTAATCTATATGGGTCAATAAGTGTTTCAGTTTGGGCTAAGCTGACCAAAACGGGTCATGGTTGACCAATAAATCTGATGACCTATCTAATTGGCACGTTTAGCCTATACGGGTCAATTAGCGTTTCTTTTCGGGCTAATTTGACTGAAAAACCAACAAGTCATTGGACTTATCTAAGTAGCCAGTTTAGCATATACGGGTTAATAAGTGTCTCAATTCTACCTAAGTTGACCGAAAAGGACCACAGTTGACCAATAAGTTGATATTTGTTGAGATGATAAGCCGAAATGGTCATATAGTGGGTACTAATTGATCCGATAAGTAGAATCTAATTAAACAGTGGATACTTGTTAACTCGATAAACTATTTGGGTACAATAGTGGATACTTGTTGAGTCGATAAACCGAAACGGGTCATATTGTGGGTACCACATGATCCGATAGGCCGAATAGGGTCAAATAGTGGATATTTATTAACTCAATAACCTAATCAAGTACAATAGTTGGTACTTGTAGAATTGATAAGTCGAAACGGATCAAATAGTGGGTATTGGATGATCCGATAAGCTGAATCGAGCCAAATAGTGGACACTTGTTGACTCGATAAGCCAATCGTGTCTAATTGTTGATATTTGTTGAGCCAATAAGTCGAAATGGGTCAAATGGTGGATAGTGGTTGATCCAATAAGTCAAATCGGGTCAAATAATGAATATTTATTGACACGATAAGTCAATTGGATTTACTGAGTCAATATGCAAAAACGGGGTCATATAGTGGATACCCGGTGATCTAATAGGCCGAGTATGGTCAATTAGGGGATATTTATTGGCTCGATAAACTAATCAGATCCAATAGTTAACACTTGTTGAGCCGATAAGTCGAAAAAGTATCAAATAGTGGGTACGTTGATCCGATAAGTGGAACCGGGTCAAATAGTTAAAATATGTCTACTCAATAAGCCGAATCATGTAAATAGTGGATATTTCTAGAGCTAATAAGCTGAAATGCGTCAAATAATGGGTACGAGTTGACCTATTTAAGTTGAATTGGATTAAATAATGAATACTTGTTGACTCGATACTTTTATCGGATATTGTAGGCCGATAAGGCGAAACGAGTCAAATAGTGATGTACTACTTGATTCAACAAGACGAATTTAGTCAAATAGTTAATATTTGTTTACTCAACAAGCTAATCGGATCCACTAGTGGATACTTATTGAGCCGATAAGGCGAAATAGGTCATAGAGTGGGTACTAGGTGATCCGACAGGTCGAATAGGGTGAGATAGTGGATAATTGTTGACTCAACAAGCTCATCGGGTCCAATATTAGATACTTATTGAATCGATATTTTGGGTTTAATCTTCAATAATAACTCCTTTCATGTAATGGTCAATTTTATATAAATAAATAAATATTTTTGGGTAAGTCAAATAAATTCAAATATATATATATATATATATATGATAAGGCCGTAACCCGGATATCAAGTGAATCGCAATCAAAGCAGTTATCCAAAATAATCCAACATGCAAAAATATAAGCAACACAAGAATTTACGCGGTTCGATCCGGAGATCTACGTCCACGGATGAAGGCAATAACCTTCCGAGATGTTTCACTATCTTCTTTTGAGTACCGGAGCACAATCTTACAAGTCGTGATTCTAGAATTCAGAGTTGGAACCCTAATCTCTACAATCATTCTCCTATTTATACTATAGAATAACAACCCTAACAAAATCCCTACAAATCCGCCAATCATATATGCATGGCCGTTGGAAAAGATCATGGGGATCTCTTCCTAACTTCCCAAAGACGCCGCGCATGGACTTAGCTGCGCTGGGCTTGCGCTCTTGAGCCCAATTGAACCGTTTGGCGGGCTGGACCGACCAGGGGAGATTGGGCCATACCTATCAGATGCCCCCCTGCCAGCCGGAGCGAGGTAGGAGCTTCGGTTCAAAAGATGTATTTGTAGGCCAAGGTGTATGTGTTGTAGTATCGAAGTCCGGTGAAGTGGCAAGATGACACCGTACATGGGTTCGTGGAAACACTCCCGGGGTGAAGTCGAACTGGAAATCTTCCCGGAGTGAAGGAAGCAACGGAACCGAATCGAGAAATCTGCGATGTGAAAGAGCCCACCGGGGTCAGACTGTAATACCCCTAAATAGTCAACCGGAGTTGAACTGAGTTACCCCCGGGATGAGAGGATCAACCGGAGTCGAACTGAGTTACCCTCGGGGTGAAACAATCAACCGGAGTCGAATTGAGTTACCCCCAGGGTGAAACAATTAACCGGAGTCGAACTGAGTTACCTCCGGGGTGAAACAATCAACCGGAGTCGGACTGAGTTACCCCCGTGGTGAAAGAATCAATCGGAGTCGAATACAAAGCTTCTTGGGGAAGTAATGAATTTGAGTTGATGGGGCACGTGATCAGCATGTGCGTGGCGCGTGTGAGACACGCGGGTGCTCAACCCAAGGACGCGTGGAAAGCACGCGCTAATACTGACCACTGAATTTGAACAATCGTGATCTGGGCCATTGATTTTCTGTATTAGAGGGAAATGGAAGTGACAGTTGCACTTTACTTTTCATTTGCGAATTTGTGATAAATAATCCAGCGGGAAGACGAGAAAGAACTCAACAAATTAATTTCTGGAAATTGCTTCAACCTTTGTGCATTCTTCTTCCAAGTAGCAAGTAAGTATGTCTTCTTCCTCAGAATCTTCTAGTGTTGGGGTGGTGGGAACAGAGGAGAGCCCGTTTGATGCCGCACCTCTGCGAGTTATCTTCCCAGAGAGGAGTGAGACTAGGAAAGTGTATAGGGTTGATTTAAGGGAAATCTGGTCCCGGGTAGTGAGATTCCCTACTTGTTTAGAGGAGTAGGCGAATCTGGAGGTTGCTTCAGTGGTGCCTCGAGTTACTGAGGCCCAAATTGAGGCGATGATTCCGTCGTTTTATTTTCCAATAGACTTAGAATACATAATACCAAGACCTACTGATAGGGCTTGTTTTCCACCACGGGGGTTCATCGCAGTGTATATAGATCAGCCGAGGGTAGGTTTAAGATTCCCATTGCGGGATTTTGTGGTAGAGTTGTTAGGGTATTATGGTATTGCTCTAGGGCAGTTAGTGCCCAATGCCGTTAGGCAAATAGTAGGCTTTATGGTAGTATGTAAGACAGCGAGGGTAGACCCCTCTGTGGAGTTATTTAGGTATTTCTATCAGTTAAAATCAACCGGGTTGGGTAAGGGTTGGTGCTTGCTGAACCCGAGGCCGCAAAAAGGGTTCAAGGTGCAGAACCGAGTAAAGTAGAAAGCTGGAAGGTTAAGTTTTTGTATGTAAAGGAGTCGAAATCGATCCCAGGGTGGAGGCGGGAAGAAGTTGGAGACAGGGTACCAAAGGGAGTACCGGAGTCAGTCGAGGTGTTTGAGCAGACGGGGACGGTGAAGCAAGTTTTTACCGAGGAGGAGTTGGAGGAGGCTGGGTTGAGCCTTTATTATACGAAGGGGCCAGAGGCGAGGACTTCTCCGCCTCAGAGCGAGGGCTCTTCAGCCGGGGCTGAATGGAGGGTAGGAATTCTTTATCATAATTAAGTGATTGTGTAGCTGATAATACTGCCTGCTAATATGTTGACTTTTCTTGCAGTGGGGCCGTTTAAAGTGAGTCTTCAGAAGAAAACCGCCGGGAGTGCGCAGCAGACCCCGGTGCCGGAGAAAGCCGCCACCCCAAAGAGCACGACTCCCGAGGTGGAAAAGACCTCGGGAAAAGGCAAGGCGAGGTGGCCGAAGAGGGTGCCACGCGATCTGACACGACTCCGAGGGCGAAGAAGAGGTCGGGGCCGATGCTAACACCGCCCTCTGTGTCAAAGAGGATTCGCACGGATCCCACCTCGGAGGTATGCTTTTTCATGCGTTAAGTTTCCAATTAGTGTGCCATGTCTTATAAAATTCCTGCACCAAACAAGAGTAGCGGGCCACGAGGTGTCCGAGATGAGGAGGTATGGACCCTGAGCCAAGGGCTCATTGGGTTCGGGCGCCGTCTGCAGCGGAAGGAAACGGAAGAGTTGGCCGAAGAGCTGAGGAAGCTGCGCGGGGAGTGCGAAAAGCTCCACGCCGGGGCGGCTGAGGCCAAGAGTGGCCAAGTGACGGCGCGGGGTAGAGCGCTCGAGGCTGAGAAGGAAGCTGCCCGCCTCCGAGGCGAAGTCGCGGAGAAGGCCCTTCTCCGAGGAGAGTTGGCCGCAGCTCGGGAGGAGCTGAAGAAGAAGGCCAAGGGCCAGGGAGCGATGCTGAGGGCATTCGTGTAGAAGTTATCACAGACGGAAACGTTTGTAAACTTCTTGACGAATTTCGTGGCGGTGGGCGATGTGACGACGCGCTCCGAGGTGCTGGAGGTGGTGAAAGATGCGTACCCGGAGGTGGATGTGTACAAAAAGGAGTTCGGGTACGACTACGCAGCTGTAGGCAATGTTGACACCGCCTACTACAGCACCCTGTCGCAGATGCCGGAGTGGCCACCGGTGGAGGCATTGGCCCAGAAGGGGACCATTTTGACGGCGCATGATGTGTCAAGCTGTACGGTAGACCAGGACGAGGAGTTCCTGGGATACCGAATGGGCGTGCATGTGCCGGAGCCAACGCAGAGGGCCTTACCTCCAAGAAGTGAGCCCGAGATGCTGGTACCAGCTCCCGAGGAGGGCTGTGTCTTGCAGCTGGCAGCTGTCCCAGCCACAGAGCCGGGTGCCACCACCTCGGCACCTGGGGAGGTCAGTGCCCCTCCTACCTTAGGCGAAGATGTAGTGTAGGACCATGTTGTTTTTTTGTTTTGAACTATGTACTTGTAATAAACATTTTGTTGTGTATTGTTGCTTTGAAGAATATAAACGAGCATTTGTGCATGTCTGTTGAGTAGTAATACCAAAGTTGTGCTACACTTTTGATTTAATATGCTAATGTTGACCGATGTTGTGATAATCGTGTTCTATATAACATATGTTCAGCAGGAGAACACCGAAGACCTTCACGAGGTCATTCAAAAGTTGATGCAGTCGATGAACTGGCTGCAGAGAGAGAGAGAGACGGCTTGAGGATGTCGGTGGTTCCCAAGTTAGAGAAAAAACTAGCCACTACAGAGAAGAAGGCAACCGAGGCCGAAAAGGCGAGAACTGAGGCTGCAGAAAAAGCCTTGGATCATCAGCTGAAGTACTTATCAAAATGCGCTGAGGTGGAATGGCTCTTTGTCCACCAAAGGGAGTACGAACGGATCTTGTCAGAGTTCGGCCTATTAACCTTCGAGGAGCGAACTGCTGAAATTCAGAAGGAGATAGCAGTATTGATAAAGGCCGGACACATTGACTCCACCGAGCTGGTTAGGAAGCGGGAAGTGCTAGAGATACTCCTGAGCATGTACGAAGATATAAAAGGCCGCAGGAGGTGGCGGCATGCTGCGGAGGAGAATATTGCCAGCTGTAGCCAGGGTAACTCTTCGAAAGCTCCTCGGAGAAGGCCAAAGGGCGCGGTGAAAAAACCAATCGGAGTTGTGATCCGAGAGCCGAGCCCAGTAGTAGTCGCGGATGAGGAAGTCCAGAGACTTGCCGAGGAGATTAAAATGATGGCCCCGGCAGAGTGGGACCCTGTGGGATGGGCTAATACTCCAGTGCCAGCTCGGCAACCGAGTCCCCGTAGGTGAGGAGACCGAAGGAGTGGGGGGACCAGAGTCCAATCTCGGGGTATTTCCAGATCCCGGAGGACTCAGAGGAGCTCCCAAGGGATGAAGAAGGTGGAGTGAGGGAAATAAGTATTCCCGTCTAGAGCTAATCATATATGTAAGTCGACATTTTTCTTTTAATTTCTATTATTAAATTCCATTTTGTAACTCCGTTAGCCATCCAGTCAAAATTTTACTAGAAAATAAATGAATGTTATAATTGTTAAGATTTTGATTGGTTTTGATTTAATCAACAATAAGTGAAAGGTTGTGATATTTTGTATGAACTAGTAGTATTCCCGTGCGATGCACGGTTTGTAATGCAAATGAATAAATTAATATTTTTTTATATTTTTATATAATTTTAATATAATAAAATATTACAATCAATAAATAATAAGATATGAAAAATTATATGTTAATGGAAACGGGTGCAGTGAAAAGTATTAAAGGCTAAAATATATATTAGAATGAATATTTATTTTTCTTAATGTATGAATATCTCTAGCATCCTTACATAGAAGTCATGTTGATGATTGGGGCTGAAATTGCAATATGCGGTTCACAGAGGATATATTTGTAATGTTAAAAATTAGTTACCGTCTTCATAAATAATTTTTCATTAATAATAGTCAATAAATTTATAAAAAGAAAATAATTTTAAGAAAATATATTTTTTCCGGCCCAGACAAAATTAGCCCAAATAACTTTATCATATTTATTTAGGCAATATATGACAAGTTATTGCCAATAATTATGTTTTATATTGGGTTGAATTTTATATACCAAAAATTGTAATTTCCAGAGTTGGTAATAGATTTTGGGCGGGAAAACTTCAAAGATTTCAGTGGATTTTGTTATTATATTAAGTATAAATAGTTGTTTCCAAATTCTAACCATAAGACCTCCAAATATGACGACATTGAAGTTGGAGAAGAATGCAGCTTTGGGTCACCCAGCCCATTACACGGCCCATGCGATATGAGTCGAGTCTTACATGCGTTTTTCCTAATTTTTTTAGGATTTTCACCCTTCAACTCATATCTTAATTCTCCAACTATAAAGGGGGGACCTAAAGATAAATTTTATACATCTTCTGTCATAATTTAGAGAGTCAAGCAAGAGATTCAAGGAAGAGTTCAAGAATTCAAGAGCAAGAAACATTCAGTTATATATTTTTACTTGTTTTGTTCTGAGCTACTTATGATATTTTTTAGGATTAATTTTTTTACTACCGAGAGGTTTATTATTAAACTCCGACACTCAAAACTACACACATTGAAATACAATGGTTCCTGGAGAAAAATCAATAGTTCCTCAATATATAAACACATTCCTGGAGAAAAATCAATTGGGCTTCATTACCGAGCCCAGAATATGAATAATTATCAATCACAATCTTTAATAATTATAATATGATATAGTGCCTTGATTTTGAGTTGAAAATGTTATGTTGCGAGATTTGTGTAAATCAATTGTAACTTATTACCAACTTTAAATACAATTCCGGAATTAAATGGTTTGAATGCTTTAACACATATAAGGTAATATCCATTAATGCAGCCAATTATACCATATATAAGGCTTAACCAATTAATGCAACTAATATTGAAATTTTCTAGAATTAGCAGTGTTGTTTTGGGCGGGAAAATATTAATATTACTATTCTTGGCGGATTTTGTTATATTATATAGTATAGATGTATTTAAATGATCTGAGAAGGACGCGATTTACATGCATGATGGCGTTCATCGCGTGCATCAGTTTCGATTAGGATTTTGTAAATAAAAACAATACGAATTTTGAGCGCCAAAACATAGGGAGACGCCACTTGGTAAGAATTGTATTACCCATAAATTAAACAAAATCAAAATTTGGCCAAAAATCCGAGTGAATGCCACGTGTTTTGCCCTACTTTTCAGGAACCTTCTTTTTATATTAAGTATGGATTTATTTAGCTGATTTATTGATATAATTCTATCTGATACTGTATCAATTATTAAATATGAGGATATTTGGAAATTAAGAGGTCTTATGTACACAAGTTGCACAATGGAATTCGAGGTGAGTTCGCGATTTATACTCAAAGATATTACTTGTTTCAGAATAAGTGATACCTTTAAGCATAAACATTAATACATTTTCATCATGCTCCTTTACCCAAAACATGTAATATTTTTACATATAAATACTAATACTCCATCTGTTTCATATTAATTATCATTTTAGCTACTTCTTCCTTTTTCGAATTAATTGACATTTTAGATATTTTTCACGAATTCTACCAATTTTCTCTCTCGGCTCAATTCTAGAATATAATTACTTTTTAACCTATCACAAATATTTTATTTGGTCAAATCTTTATCCCCTAATATTAACTGAGAGTATATCTGTCAAAATATTGCATCCTTAATTCTTCATTTTTTTTCTTTTCTGAAACGACAATTAATATGAAACGGATGGAGTATTTTTTGTTCATTTTGCACGAATCTATGATCCGTGCAACTGGTTGGTACACGTATTTATGCATGCATATTATGTCGATTTAAGTATTTATATAATGGCATTTGCATGCATAATCGACCGTGAATGGCTTATATTCGTATTATTGGGCTATTTGACATCTTTGGACTTGTTTTAGAGATATTCAAGTGATTTAAGACCATAAAGTTGCATTCGACTAAGGAAATACGAAGAAATAAGTCTCATAGAGTCCAAAACAAAGAAAAATCGAGCCAAGGACGAAAAGCCTACCGCGGTCGTGACCTACCTTTACGGCCGCAAAAAAAGCATGCCAGAAAGGGCTAAAAGCCCTGTGAAGTCTCCGCGGCCGCGACCTACCTTCGCAGCCGCGACGAAAAACTTCTCAAAAGTGAAGTTTTCTGTCAGCTTGACAAACCTCTAGTATTTTGGTCATATCTTGAGATCTACAACTTCGATTGAGGTGAAATTGGTGGGGTTGGAAAGCTGATTCAAAGAGCTACAACTTTGGAAGAAAGAAAAAAAAAATAAAAAATGATTGGAAGACCCTCAAAAACAGCTTTGAAGTTGGAAAAGTAATGCAATGTCGAACCATTACTTGGTCCACAAGCCCAAAAACGAGTTTTGGACGAACTTTTCTTTTCTAATTAGTTTTCTCTCTCTTTATCCTAGATATGTACTCCTATAAATACTCCAAGGCTCTAAACATCAAGGGAGACTTGGAACATGGATTTTAGAAGGATTTCGGAGAAGACGACCAAATCAAGATCGACAATTTTCGGTTTATCTTTACAGTTTATTTTTTGTTTCATGTTTATTAATTCAATTATGTCTTTTGTTATAACCATGAGTGGCTAATCGTTTATTTAGGTCTTTAATCGATGTTGAACCCTAGTTTGAATATTTTATAATTTTTACGATAATTGTTCGAAGATTTATGTTTTGAAACGTTTTATGCTATTCGCTTTCTATTAAAGTCTTATGTGAATTGTTATTTAGATTGATCACCTAAGTAGTTAATCACATAATTATCGCTAGGTTATTTTTGTAATACATAATCGTTACGAATTTATGTCCACTAGTAGAAAATAGTGAATTAATCACTAAGATAGCATAATTCGTGGTCTCTTGTACCGAGCTTGTGAGCACAACTCCGTGTTTATCCCGTTACTTGAGTACTCTATGTGTTTGACTAATGAGATCTAAAGAGCTTATTCTAAGATCACTCAATCGAATAGATTAATTAGTTTTAGTTAATTACACTTAAGGGGTAACAAGGTTAACAAAACTTCTTGTTAATCTTTGGGATAGGGATTTCAAAACTAATCTATCTAACAATTGCATTAATCACACAGACAATCCGGATTAGGGGGGTACTAGATTAAAGGCTGAGATCTTTATCATATTGAATTTTAAATTACTTCTTGTTGCTTATTGTTTAATTCTTGCGTTTAGTTAAATTAGTTATTCAAATCAAATCAAATCAATAACCCCCTCTTATATATATATATATATATATATATATATATATATATATATATATGTTATTATTGTTAGGTTAGTAATAAAAGTACTTTAAATCTTCTTATTCTCTGTGGGATCGACCCTGACTTACCGCTTCTACAAGTCAGAAGAGGAAAGGTACACCTAAACAGTACGGTCACTGGTGCACAAGAGACCTCCTTTTAGAAATTAACTAGTTTAATAAAATTCTTTAGTGGCTTTTTAATCGATGTAGAGATTTTGATCAACATGTGCGTTTACATAATTATGATAGAATGAGAGGTATTCTTTTTTAAGATTTATTTACAACATCTTTCATTTGAAGTGATAAAACAATACCTTTTAACTTTTGAAATTCTCAAAGATAACTATATTCTCTAAAACAAGAGATCTTGTAAAATCGCGACTCTAATTACGGGCATGATGAAAGTTAATAACGTGTGACCATTTTCGTGGCCTTTACGAAAATAGGTGAAGTCGTCATTGGAGATGAAGACAATGTCATTGGCGCATCTGTAGAAGGCGACTATTTCAAAATACAAAACACAACAATATATTATTGCCAATTGAGGAGGTGAATTTAATTTTTTTTTCTTTTTTTATTTTTAATGTCGAATGGGGGTATAGGCAACTTTTTTTTTTTTTAATTTCTTTTTCTTTCTTTTTAGTGCGCCTTGGGTGTGGGTAGAGATGGCAAAACTGACCCGACCCGATGGGCCGGCCCGTTTAGCCTGAAATATAGAGCGCGCTGGGCCGGAGTATTAGAGGTCCGAAAAAATTCGGGCTTTTTTGGCCCGGCCCGAACGGGCTTTTCTTTTGGCGGGCCAAGCCCGGCCCGGCCCGAAAGCCCACGGGCCGGCCCGATGGAATTGAATTTTTTTCCATCACTAATCGAATAAGAAAAATTTAGGAATTAAATAATATCTTGTATACTATTTGAAACATGTTTTTCTTTTTTCTCTTTTTAGCAGAGCATAAATGTATCTATTTACCAAGAAATTAAAACATTTCACTAATTTAATACTCTATTTTCTTCAGTTTTATTAGCAGAAGATGGAAAATGAATTGGATCCAAGCATGCTCATTAATTATTATGTGTCGAAAAATGAAAAATTGATTAACATGTAGTATAGTACGTACACAAAAATTAAATAACTTGTGACATATATATATAACTATATATCATCATCCATTCCTTCTTTTTTATTATTATTATTATTATTATTATTATTATTATTATTATTATTATTATTATTGTTATATCTGGGGTTTAAGACATGCCTATAGATTAATAGATATCATTTCATATTGCAACGAATAATAATATATTATCTTCCGATCAAGTTTTTTCTTAAGAGAATTAAACTGAAGTTCGCCTCAATATATAATTCTACTTCATGGTTAAAGTAATAAAAAAATAAAAAAATAAAAACTCATTGGTGGGCTTTTTTGGCCCGATGGCCCGAGGTCCTCCGGGCCGGGCCTAGCATTTCTAGGCCCGAAATAAATCGGGCCCGGTCCGACCCGGCCCGAACTTTTCCTTGGCCCGACTGGGCCCGGCCCGAGCCCGCCGGGCCGCCCGAATTGCCACCTCTAGGTGTGGGCAACTTATCATTTCCATTTTTTTTGGGACTTTTCTAGGGTGCAACTGGGGCACGGTGTACCTGGAAGTTTTACCTGTTTTGCAAGTTACATGTTAATATTTATCACTTTAAATTTATTTATATTTTAAATATATTTTTCCCACCTTTTTATTTTCCATGTATATTTCTATATTGGGCCGGACTTTTATATTTTGGGCCTTCGAATTTTGTGGACTTATTTTATTTATTATTATTTATGCCTTCGAAATATTTAGTGGTTTTAGGACTTATTATTTTTTGTTGTATTTTTTTTTTCTGCTTTGCGAAATATGCAATGATTCCAATTTTTTTTTACATTTAATATGATTGGAAAAAAATGGTGTACCTAACTTTAAAATTTAAAAAATAAAAAATGTACGTAAAATCGATATCAGTTTTCGATTCAATAAAATTGAACCGTCTTTCTCCCTTATTATTTTTAGGTCGTAGGAATATTAATTCTAACATTTTTTAGAAACGAGAGGAACAAAACTGTTGATTTTAAATTGGCACGCATATATTTTTATGCGTGAAAACACTAAAATAAACAATCAACATTGTACTTACATGTTTGACATGAGATTATTGTTATCGTGCCTATTATTTAATTTGATGTTGTGCTATAAAATTGGAAAATGATAAATTATACAGTAGATTTATATTACTCAACATGCAACGACTGTTTGGAAAAAAGATTGGTATTGTATAAGCTAAATAAGCTACATTAGAGATGATTATTCTATTTTAATCAAAATTCAATTGTTAGATAGAGTTAACAACTACAACTACAAATGAGGAACCAAACATTGAATGGTGGATCACATATACAGAATAGTGGCTTGAAAGATTGTCTTAAAAAACACATAAAAATAGTATGTAATTGTGATATAAAATTGATTGTATTCAGAGAAAAAAAGTCATCGTCATCTTTTGGACTCTTGCTTCCGACCAAGTCATCTGCTCATGTTTCATCTTTCAGCAATGGACAGTTGGACTTGTAGTGGCCTGGTCCTTTGCATATACCCAATGGTGAGTTTTCCATTTACTGTTTTTGCTCTCAGGCTAAGACCCCTTGGTGCGGACTACATCCGGTTCCTTAATTATGTTTTTGCCATCTACATGCAAGCGTCTGCGTTTGAAGCCGCTCTTTAGTGCGTCGTCCGGTGTAGTTGTTTCTGCCTACAACTAAGATATTGTGCTTTCCACAATAGTCATTGAAATTTTGTACAATTCTTCAGTTTTTTATGCTACCTAAATCTTTGCATGTAAGGAACCGAATCTTCTTTCCACCGACTGAGGTGTAGTCGAGTGCATATCCACATTGTCCTTAGTCCCTACACCATAGTCCCTTGCTCATCTCTTATTTAGCATAACCTCAGGTATCAACGTCATATTTAAAGCTTTTATAGCACAAATGATATGTCTACACGGCCAGCCGAAAGATTTAAACCTCCCGCAACTGCAAGAAAGAAATTTATCTGTTTCACATATGATGACATTGACTTCCCTTGCCGGCTCCTCCCTGTACTTCACAATTTCCATGTGATTGTATACATCATCATGTTCAACATTCACTGGAGTGTATTTGCTCTCTTTCTGAATTTTGCCACGTACTTGCATATTAGTTTGTCACGACCCGATTTTCATAAAATCTATTTTAAAGCATTTCAATAAGCCAGATAATCCTACCAATGAAAATCCTTCATTTTATTCTAAAATTGTTTATAAATCAGGGTCGTTAGAAAACTTTGAGCATAAATAATTTCATAACAAATATTAAAATAGTCATTTTTGTACGCAAAACATATCATATAATCCTATTTCATAAATATTAACTTGTAGCAACGGAAGAAAAATAGAAATAAATTTTCTAAGTAATTAATACGTAAAATCTCCATAAGTTTCAAAAGCTAGGTCATATGGATTAAAGTATAGTCACTTTTTACATAATCCTAATCACCTACTAAGACACTTTATTATCCAACAATAAGCACAATAAATAAATAAATGAATAATTCAATTTAAAATAAATATCCCTAAAGACTCATATGCTTGACCGCCCGCCTCGACTCCCATCACGCAACTCTAAGTCAACCTGAAAATGTTAGTTGTGGGGGGTAAGCTACCACTAGCCTCTTACAAGTCCACATTAAAAATACATGATTGAAACATAAACGTGAACAACAGTTAACTTATACATAACATACGTGTGCACAGGTTGCCCCGGATCACACCAACATAACATATATATGCAACTTAGATCTTGCATATCATAAACATACAATGCAACTTAGGTCTTGCATCACATAAGTAACAATTAGATCACATAAATGAGACAAACATATATACTCAATACAGAAAGTAAGAACTCCACCTGAAATAGAGAAGTTTGATCAAAATCTTGATATTTTACGTAAAGATTTAACCACCGTATTCTTGATCTGAGTATCCTACATAGTATATAATAATGTCACAATTAAAAGCTTTATTGAGGCTTAACAAAAGAATTTATGGAATAAAAGAAATATTAAGAGAAAAAATATTCTTGATTTGATGGTTGCAGGGAACAGTGGAAAGGGATAACAATTCCTGCATTTTCCCTTAACTAACAGTAGTACATCCCTTCTCCCATTTAATCCTATTTTATTATTCTTTCTCCAATCTACTACCACAGCCCCACACCCACTCAAATAAACTAAAACACACACTCAATTAAACTCACACACACTACCACACCCCTGCACCCATACATACACACGCATAAACACACACACACCTACATCCAAACACACAAAATCACCACCTCCCATATGGACCTTCCCCTTGTCCGACACTGTTGTGTTTCGTATGGAAATAACGATGATGACACCTAATTTCGTCTAGGATTTGATACGAAATTAACAGATTGGCTAAGTATTTAAAAATACTTATTGTATGAAGAAAATAAGAACAGGAATAAAAGCAGATTACCTAACGTGGTATTTTCTGCTGATGAGCGAAATCTGTTGCTCCGGATGATTTAGGGCGTAGTATTATTTTGACTGCGTATGTACTTGGTAGGTATTCGGGAGGCTATATATATAATTAAGTTTAATGTATTAACTATTAGGGTTAGGTTTACGGATTTGTATATCTAAAAGATTATGAATAATATATATCTGATCAAGAAACACCGTGATATAAAATATTTTACGGATATGCAGTTGAAAAATAATTCATGACCTGGGCCATTTCGGAGTAGTGAAAAGATTCTGATCACGGATTACACACCATGCCTTTAACAACAACCTAATAGCAATTACATGTGTTTGATATTGTGAACGATCCAAATTTATGTGGATTTGCTCCTACGACACCAAGAAATTATGTGTTTGTGCGGTGTGTTGAAAAGATTAGGTAGCACATTTAGTGTTTAGTGATATTGATTTTTGATTCAAAAAACACTTTATCCACTTAAATCGCACCAAACATATATATTTTTTTTTATTTCCTTTTTTTCCAATTCAAATATGTATAACATTATCATGGGATAAACCTTTCAAATAGAAAAATTGGAAGTCTGTTGTTGAATTATTTCACACATACACATACACACATGTGTGTGTGTATTATTTTTATGTTTGCTTCTCTTTTTTAATACATATATATAATAAATATATGCAGTGAAACACACTCACATATATATTTTTTTACTAAAAAAGAAAAGCATATTAGAACAAGGTACTTTTATAACACATGTACAAGTGCATAATACGTGTACTATGTTATTTTTTTTCATTTTTTGGTTAAAACAATAATAAATTCCATGTGTATGTTTAACCTCGATAAAGTAATAAAATTTAGTCCGGAGAAAATTATTCCTTTAGCATGTTTTTTTATGGATTTATGAATAAATTATTCATTCGTTCATAAAAGAATCTTTATTATTTTATAATTGAGGATACTATTTTATCGAAATTATTGTATATCGAGGTCGTAAGTTCAATATTACTGATGGAACAAAAGATTGCGGAATATCTTTTTTTAGTTTTTTTTCGTCTGTGTACTGGGCAAGTTTTTGTTATAGGTTCATGGAGTAATATAGTAAGAGGGTATACGTAAGCTTCAACAACTTGTAAGATGTCTCAAGAGCTTATTAGATGTAATTTTCAAAGAGCTTATAAGCTAATAAAGTATTTGGATGAAATAACTTACAAGCTTGCCATTGAATGACTGATTTAGCATGAATTTAGGGGACTAATTTGAAAAACTAATTTCAAACACACATTGACTAGTGTGGGAGGTGTTTGTGGTGTATGAAGTGTTTGTATTGTGTGTCAAATGTGTGAAGTGTTTGTAGTGTGTAATGTGTGTAAGCAGTGGCGGATCCAGGATCTGACAATGGGGTGGGCTGAAAAGTAACGAAAGTTCAATACAAAAAAGAATGTAAAAAATCTAATATTTATTGAAGTTGTGCTCGGCGTGGCTTCATAGCATAGAATTCATCTATGACAGAATCTATATCTATTTCGCCAACAAGATCTCGTTCAATATAAAGCATCAAACAATCTGCAAAAAAAATCATCCCCCATTTTGTTGCGAAGCGCAGTCTTCACATGTTTCATTCTAGAAAATGCTCTTTCAGTTGTTGCTGTAGACACGGGTAATGTTAAAACAAGACGAATCAATCTTGTTAACATAAAATAAACCTTTGATTTACTACTCTCAGCCAACTGTTTGCACAACTCAACAAGTGTAGGAACCTGAAGATTTTGCATCACATCAAGCTTGTAATGTCCCAGTTCATACTCTAACGAAATGATGTCTTGATCTGTGAAATCGCCTGGATAAAACTTTCTTGCAAACTTACAAATATCATCACTGTTGAATGACTCAAAACGGTTTTTAGGATCTAAAGTTGCACTGAGAGAAAGGAGTTCCACATATGTATCATTGAACCTTATATCCAACTCCATCAAAATGAAATCTATTGCTTCATTGAAAACATCAAAATGGTAATGATGCTCAATTGTAGCTTGCCCACGAGAACGACCAACCTTATAAGAATCATCAAGGTTGGGGACATCAATATCATTTGTTGAGCAAAAAACTTTAACTTCTTGAAGAAATTCATCCCAACCACTTGCTCTCAGTTCTCGAAGGATACTTTTAGTAGTGGAGACAAACACGATCGCAGCCAAAATATCTTGAGTTTTTCTTTGAAGAACCTGACGAAGAACATCCGTGATTCTCCTAATTTTATGCATTAAGTGCAAGTTGAATACAAATTCAAAGCTTGCCATATTTCTGTAAGCTCCACTAACTTCAACCTTAGATCTTCCATTTGGAGCATGCTCAATAAGACATTCAAACACCTTGCAAGTTGCAGCATACATATCGATCAAGCCTTTTATGGAACTATAGTGAGAACTCCACCGAGTAGCTCCAGATTGCTGCAAGTTACCAATTTGATTTGCTCCACGTCCTGACTGATGCTCTCCTGTAGTCAATAAATTCTGAATTTCACGTCTTTGGGAAGCTTGTAAATGAACTACTCGCTTAGGTGAAAAAGTGATGATATTAACAATGTTTTCCAAGTGATTGAAAAACTCCCAAATAACACTGACATCCTTAGCTGCAGAAACCAATACCAACTGTAAACGATGGGCAAAACAATGAATGTAATACACATATGGACAATCTCTAAGAAACAATGCTTGAAGTCCATTCCAAGAACCACACATATTGCTAGCACCATCATACCCTTGGCTTCTCATTTTTCTTACTTGAAGATCATGAAAAGCAAGAATATCACATATCTCTTTTTTCAAATTTGATGAAGTAGTATCACTATCGCTTTTGATTGCAAAGAAGCGCTCACTCAAAATTCCCCCATTGTTCACAAACCTCAAGATTATTGCCATTTGCTCATGCTTGGATATATCCTGTGCTTCATCAACAAGAATACAAGAGTTGGTCTCCAACTTCTTCTCGAATCATTTGACGTACTCTGTTGGCCATAATGTTTAAAATATCCTTCTGCACTTCCTGATCAATATATTGGGCATTTTTTTGGAGCATTATCAAGCACAACACCATCAACTTATGTGTTCATACTTGCAAAAAGCTTTACCAATTTAATAAAATTTCCACGATTGGAAGAAGATGAAGATTCATCTTGACCTCTAAATGCACAACCCTGAAGTGCTAACCATCGAACACTCATTATTGAAGTTCTCAAGCGCAATTGAGCTTTCTCCTTTTCAATTGTTGTTTGAGCGTGCATATAGGAATATGACCTGTGGCCCTTATCATATCATTCGCCCTTCTAACACACATAATATGAGGAGATGAAGCTGCAGAACCAACATGAGTAAGAAACGCACAATTATTTCCTTGACTTATCCTCTTTCAATTACCAAACCCTTCCTTAACTAATGACGAAGCATTATGAAAATTACTATCACTCAAGAAAAGAAAGCAATAAAAATTATAAGCCTTATCTGTAGAAGACGAATACTCAAGCCAATGAAACTTGTCAGACCATCTTTTCTAACTACGATTTTGGTTGCCAAATTTTGTGACCGGATATGCTTCCATTTTTGGTCGATATGGTCCAACTCTTAGATATGCCCGTAGTATCTCATCTCGTAGATTTACAGGATAATCACATAATTGCTTTCTTTTGCCCGGATCTCGCTCAATAAAAGCAGACTGAGAATCTAAATTTGAAGGAATTTGCATGGAAACAATTGGAGGAGATGGATTAGATTGATGTTGCATTGAAGATACAGGTCTTGAACTACTTTTGCTAGTTGGTTGATCCAATATTAGAAAGAAAGATGATATATTTCCTTTCTTGGGTGCAGATTGGTGATCCATTTGAGAATCTAAACAATATACAATATAAGATGTTCAAAAATTATAAATTAATACTATAAATATAAATTTACAAATTAATACTATATATATAAATTTATAGATTAATACTATAAATATAAATTTACAAATTAATAACTACTCCCTCCATTTAAAAAAGAATGTCATTTTAGCTCATTTTGGAGAAATTAAGGATTGATATTTAATTGGTATGTTTTGTGAAATAAGGAAATAATCAACTAAATTAAATAGGTTGTTTAAGATAATATTGGAAGAATTGTAATTTTTTTGGCAAAGTGACACTTATTGTGAAATTTTTCAAAGTGTCTAAAAAGACAATTATTTTGAAACGAATGGAGTACTAATTACTAGCTAAGGATTTCAATTATGAGTTACTATTAAATTTATTAGCAAGTTCATCAATTGTAATTAGCTAAAAAAATTCCATGTTGAAAATGTTTACTAGTAAAGTCAGTAACTAGTAAAGTAATTACTAAGATTAACTAATTATTAGTGTTAAGTGTTAACTAAAGTCAATAACTAATTACTAAGGTTAATTGAAGTCAGTAACTACTAATTATTAAAGACCGCCTTATTGTTAAATAATCGAATGTGATAAATTGATAATGTCAATTGCCAATTTGTCTACTAATAATTAAAGTCCACTTTATTGTTAAAATAATTTAATGTGATTGTCATTTGCCATTTTATCACTTACCAGTTACCATTCTTAAATCAAAGAGAAGACCAAAACAAACAAAAATAAATATAATTGAAGGATGGCATAGACAATGGCCGGCAAACTATTTCAAATTTTAATTTTGAAAATGATAACCCCACATTACCCACTATCCCCAGATTCGCCACCTCCATAAAATACTCCATCTTATTAAAGTCCATTTTTCAAGTAACACACTTTCTCTCTCTCGTCTGAGACTCTGAGTCGTCTCTACGACTGAGCCTCTGTAAAATGCACAAAATCTAAACTCCCTTTTTTTCTTTATTTCATTAATTCATTCGGTGAGAAACGACAAAGGCTACACACGATACATTGGTAAAAAACGGCTACATTTTATGCAAGATTTGAGAGAAGATTGTACCTAGAGGCATGTGCAAGAGAACAACGGTAGCTACTTTTTTCGCTCCGACTCTCCGACCTCCGATCGTCTTCAATTCGTCAATGAAGACAATTCTTTTTCAAATTTTAGGTCATATTTTGGGGGAAGATCCGAATTTGGGGAAAACACGATTTTGGGGGAAATGATATTTTGTTAGGTTTTGATGAGATGGGAGCTTCCGTATGTTTGTATTCCATATTTATTTTTCTTCTTTTTTTGAAATTAAATGAGATTTGTTTGTATTTTCTTAAGTTAAATGATATACTGTAATTGTGTATTGAATATTCTGCAACTTTTTTTTTTCATTTTCTGGAGATAGCTCTAATCAATGGGAATGGGCTGGTCCAAAATCAAAAGAGGGTGGGCTTGACCAAAATTTGGGGTGGGCTGAGAATTAAAATCAGTTTATACCATAATATTAATTTTGGGCTTCTAGGTGGGTTGCCCTGGGCTTCAGCCCAGGGTTGGCCTATACTACATCTGCCACTGTGTGTAAGGAGTGTGAAGGTTGTGTAGTGTGTGAGTTGTGAGCATTGTGTGTAGTGTGTGTGTGTGTGTGTGTGTAGAATGCGAAATTTGAGTGTAATTATTAAGATATTAAATAAATTGGGATATACCAACTTGTTATGTTTTGGGTAGTATGAGAGTTGTATTCATGTGGTAGTTTTTGTAGCATATAAGACACGAGATATAATCCTCCCTAGTTAGTAGTTGTGAATCATAATAAATTTGATCATTTACCTCAATTTCCGGCTAAAATGCAATTAGTAAATTGATAATATTTTGGCGGAGTGTATGGGTGCAAGAGGTTGAACTCTTATTAGTGGATTGAATGTACCTGTTATGAAATCATGTGAATTACTTTTGGTATAATAACCCAGTTAAGATGGAATTTAAATATGGTATAGTTTGCATGGATTTGTTCTCATATTCGTTTACAAAGACTTCCTTGAATGCATGATGTGTTGTAGATTAACTAATTCGCATGCTTTCTTAAAGAGAAAAAACAGACGACAATGGTTCAATAAAATAATTGTGCATGTTAAGCATAATTGTATATGAAGTAAGTTCACTTCATTGTGATTATGTACAGGTACAAAATTTAGCACAGTAGCCAATTTATATTAAAATTAAAACATACACAGACGAGTCTTACAAAATACACATTTCCAATTATCACTTAATAGTAATCAGCAAAACATGCATATAAAAAGTGTGCTAAATTTTGTCGAAGTTTTCATATTCCCATATTAACAAATCACATTGACAAAATACAACAGATGATTATTTGAGGGAGCAGGAGGATTAACATGCACATTTAAAGATAGCAATAGAAGGATTGGAGTCGCTTGGGTCCAATTCGAAGATAACATCATCTCCATCATTCAGCTTGTTGGATACGTAAAAATCGTGCCACCCTTTGCCCATTCTAGTCGAGTATATGGAACATTATTTACCGTTACATGCACGTTAGTAGATCTTCCGCCTTTTCCTCTCAAAATCACAAACCAAACCCTACGGTCAAGGTTGTTCGACTGTACAAACTGCACTGGAATGCTCTGGTATGTAAATGAAAAAAAAAATAACAGTTATGTGTAAATCCAATTTGACACAAACTGACGAAACTCTAACAAGAAGCATATCAGTCAGAAGTTTTCCCGTGCATGTACACCTTCCATCTTTATCAAAAAATATGGTTTGCGGCTGATTGATGAAGCATTAGCTCTCTGAGATGATTCACCTACCAAAAAAGACTCATTAATTATTTGGATTCAACAATGTGGTATATTAAATCACAAATCAACCACAAGTAATACTAGAGCAATATATACCCCTCTGCGTATCAACATCACTTTCTCTCTTCATGCCTTGGACTGTTTCAAAATCAATTTCGCTTTATTCAGAATCAAATATAGTAGCATTGAACTGCATCCCTCCTTTATGATCGAACATTGTGAAATCCCATGTGCTGATGCAGTGACGCCGAACAAGCTCGTTCCAGCCTTCATGGAAAGTGATGCAGACCCTCTTTGGTCCTGGTTACCCTCACATCAAACGTGTCCCAAATTGTGCTGTAATTCTTGCCCTATCCAAGGTCTCTTTTGCCAACGGAGGGCAGAAAGCAGATGGCACATCCTTAGAGCAAATACAAGTCATTTACATAGCAAGGACACTAATATGAGAAACAATGATAATGTTTTTTGATTGATATTACAAGAGACGCATACTATAAACATTTAAAATAAACTAACCATTTTTTCCTCGTATTTGGGTGCCATAACCTTGAAGAAAGACCAGGGTGTAGCAACATAGATCACCATCGTATCTGCCAAAGAAGGGAAAAAACTAATAACACTCAATTCGAACGTATTGTAAGCATGGTAACTATTAATACAACTACACTACAGAGCAATTTGTAGATTATTACAAGAGAACCATATACAGCCGTTACATTCTCACAACAACTAGGAATGAAGACAATATTTATATTTGAGGGGTTTAACTTATAAAGAGCAAATGTTCTGAAGGCAATATGTATACGACAACCAAATATTTAAAATGATGTACGTGGATTTATAAAAAAAAGCCATTATTAAATAACTGAAAATGCATGACTAAATCCATTGAAGAAAAAAAAAAGATCCGCCATAGTCGTAGGTACTGAAAAAGTGAGAATGTACGTTACTGATTTTATTATTATTATTATTATTATTATTATTATTATTATTATTATTATTATTATTATTATTATTATTATTATTATTATTATTATTATTATTATTATTATTATTATTATTATTATTATTATTATTATTATTATTATTATTATTATTATTATTATTATTATTATTATTATTATTATTATTATTATTATTACAAGAACACCATATACTGATAATTTACAATCTGCGAACAACAACGGACTAAGCATTTGTCAACCTTACCAATATACAACTGCCAGAAAGTTCAAGAGTTGTTGTCCAGCATTAAATATCGGGATACATCAATAATGTGGAGGACAAACCATACCAATCGAACTAATGTCGCAAGTATATTTTGTTAAGTACTGGAGAAATTTAATAATAACATGTTATTGCCAAATACGCCCTCACAGTCTTTATTTGATATATTATTCAAGTCATTTTAGTACAATAACTGATCCTGAAGATATACATGTTGACCACGTACTTCTGAAAATTCCAACTTATTTAAACAAGAAAATTTAGATTTTGGAATTTATTCACATGTTGATATATTGTTTGTATAATGTGTGCATTCTTGAAGTGCATTTTGACCTTTGGTAGGGACAAAGTTCCCTAAGAGGAGAAGATATTATTTTAATCTGTTAAAAAATACAATGAGAATGTTGAAAACAGATTTAATTTGTTTAAAAAATTAGGTCATATGTATGGCTTCATTAGTGTTACAAGGTAGTCATGACTATAAACAAATGGAAACAATGTTGGTGAGAGACGTAAAGAAACATGTTTAATATTCTTCAAAGTATAATACTTTAAGAAGATTCTCTTTAAGTTTACTTAATTACATAACTGGATAAACACAAAGCACTGAGGTTTAATTCAGTTTGTTCATGATGCAGTGATAATGGTCAAAAATTATAAATGAAAAAAATAAAACTTACATCTTCCGCATACCTACGCATCTGCCGGTGGGTTCCCCGCTGGGTGATATCTTGCTCTGGAATATGTTGTGCCCAATGAAATGGAAGAAAACAACATCACCAGTTGTAACCTCACTTTCTTTGATAAAAAAATACCAGTCACATTAAATTTGCATTGTCTCCCATCACAATCCTTATGGCAACGTGCCACTCCATATTGTTATCACCTCTAATCCAACTCACCGGTGTGAAGCTGTGTCCAACCAACACCATGAATCATGCAGGAATTTCTTGTAATTAATTGATGAACAAACTACATTGTTAATTTAACAATGATTGAGGATAAGATGGAAACGATCTATATAATTAATTGGTATTGTGACTACCATCGAGTTGTGATGCATTTGGTTGTGAAACACGCAAAAAAATATTTTTGCAAGATTGCGATGGTGAACGACTCTATCGTCGCCTAGTAGTTCATACACTTAGAAATGTTAGGAATCTACAAACACCTTATTAAATCACATTTAAAAAAATATCAAATAAATGAAGTGAATCACAATACCTATTTGAATTTGTCCCATCGGGTTTTGAAGTATGGCTGGTGCTTTACTATTTGCACAACCGTCCCTAGAGAATATGAACACAACAAAAACATAATGCCCGTCTAGGCGGAAGATTGCGATGTCTCCTGGTTCGATGTAGTTTTCTTTGCAGAATCTTAAATATCCAAGCTGGAACAATGTGTTGTTTCCCTCTGTGTTTGTCGTGATGATCTATTGACCACAGTGGTGGCCCCTAAGTTCCACCTAGGGTGGTATGGGGTTGTCCAACAAGGATGTAAATTCTGGCGGAATCATCTGAACTTATGTTTAAAAGGCACAACAAGCATAAACTCCTATTGTTAAAACTAATATTCTAAATATAAATATAAATAAATAAATAACAGTTGATTTAGATTGTGGACGGATTTTACCTTTGCAAGCAGTTCGTCGTGTCCCGCTATACGTAGGAACTCAGTCTGTACGATCCACTGATCAGCCAATCTGGATTTGGATGATACATCTGTATGACCAATTTTTAGTTTAGTATCTAATCATTTAGGCCAATCATACCAAGCTCGTTATTATGTCTAGCGACGGTGCTTAATTAGAAAAATGAGATCTTTTACATTACGTGATGGACATAACAAAATCTATTTTTTATTTGGACGTTGTATAAAAGATAACTTGCTTACTTATCTGTAATTGCAATCTGCTCATATAACTATACACAATGCACAAATTTACATAAATAATGAATGTTAAGATACCAAATAACAAGAACACCAAAATTCAAGTTGCACGTGCACACCTAATTAGTGCAGATGTAACAAATAACAGATATAGGGTGTTCTTGTTCGTAGGATGACGAAAAACACATGAAATCATTATATGCAAAAAATACTATAATTTTTAGGCAAAATTAAAAAAAATATATGTATCCATATAATGTAACCTTCCACTTGTAGCGGAAACCCCATGAACATCAATCCCATCACGGTGTATCGGAAAAACTATGGAATTTTTTTAATAACAAACCCTAGCGCTAAATTTCATCCAAAATCTAAGTACATATGTTCCCAGTAAACAAATATTTATGGAAACACATGAAACAAACAATGAAGGACCTTGGAATAGTTTACTCTAACCTTTAGATTTAATGGTCGACTGGAAGAAGATCCAAATGACTACTCGATGAGTACGAGAAGAGATTGAAAATGGGAAGAATATCGGTAAGGTGTATCCTATATCAAAATGAATGAAAGTGGCAGTGTATGGGTTCACGAAAGTGATTATTTTCTGGGAGAATAGGGTTCCGATTTTGTGCTGATATTAGATTGGTTTAGGATGGGGTCGAATAAGGTTTAACTAAATAAGGTAATATAAATCATATATTGTAGGTTTATGTAGATATGTTAAGATATATACCCACTAGGATGTGGACACTTCTTATTTTTTTAAATTACCATAATTTGTATATTTTAAATTTAAAATATAAGAATACAAATTTTTCAGGATTATGATTACTTTACCTACTTCAAAATATTAACAAGGATTCTGTAATTCAGAAGGTTTGACCCGTTATGAAATCGTCCCTAATTCATTTAACCATTTTTCACGGGTTGTGAGCGTGTGGGAAAAAAATTCATAGTGATACCTACCCCGCATTATACCGTGAACGTTGTGTATAGGAGACTTTACCTTTAAAATATCTCGTTTATAATCTTTAAATATAACTTATATATATATATATATATATATATATATATATATATATATATATATATATATATATATCAGGACAGATAAAAGTGGTTAGAAATTATATCGGAAAACATAATTATTAACTTTGTATATAATTGTCTTACTCTCACTCTTTATCACCATCTCTCTCTGTACTAATATGTGCTACATAGCATTTGGTATTTCTTTATTACTCCCATATATTCAATGTTAAATAGTGAAAATCGAAACAATCCAATTCGAGAACCCTGATTCATATTAGTTTATGTATAGTTATGGATAACAATATTTTGCAAACCGAATAATTGGTTTGGTTATGGATTACGAAAATAAAATTTCCTAAAAACCAATCAAAATCGATATAAAATAAATAAATATATATATATATATATATATATATATATATTATGATTATGGATATAATTTCATTTGTAATTTATAACTATAAATAAATATAGACGAATGAAACTAATTTCTTTTCTAAAAGAAAAGATATAGACTCGATTAGGCTAGAATTTTTTTCTTTATTTAATTCCAAAGATTAAGTTAATTTTCATTATTTCATATTGAACCCTATAATTCAGGCACAAAAATCAGTCGAAGATAGGCAACAACGACCAACAATGCATAAAATCTTTTGCCGTATTTAGTCAACAACATTATTCGGATGAAGGCATCTTGGAACTCCATGCTTACGAGAGAATCTACTTTGTTATTACACAATTTACTTTTTATTTTATGACGTTACTTGAAATTATGAATTACTCTACTATGTATTGAATATTTTATACGTTTTTATGTTGGTACCGATTAATTGATTAAAGCAGATTTGTGTTATTTTTGTATTAATTTTTTATTTATTAATAAAACTGACCCAATCCAAAGCAAATTCGATACCTTTTTGGTTTGGATATGTTTAATTTTTATTTCAGTGGCAGAATTAGTTAGTGTTTGCAAACAATTGTTATTCTAGAAAAGTGATGTAAATTAATTTTGTGGTAAAATTAAAAATTGGTATTGTTTGTAAAAAAAAAAAAAAATGATTCTAAACAAATAACAAGGAATAAATAAATAAAAAAATCCATTTATTTGGAAAAAAGCCAAAAGTACCCAAAATCAAGACTTTTAGGGATTCTCAAAATCACGTCTAGAAAGTGATTAGAGTGGTTAACTATTTGCAAACACACCTTTAAATTAAAGTGCTTTCTAGAAGTGACTTTGATTTTGGTAATAATTTTGCAAACATTCTCTTAATCAGGAGGTTCTTAATCGAATTATTCACGATTTTCAATTTTGGTCCAAAAACAATCAATATACAAATAAAAAAGAATGAGTCGCATCTTTTTCCCCAACAGACGTATCTTTCTCCCTGCACCTTTTCACTAGTTATTTAATCCCCCTAATCCAACACATAAACAACAAAGAACCGATAACTTCAGACGAGGGCAAAAGTTGGCGATTACAAAAATTCTCTATAAAGGAAAGCGAAAGGGGAAACAAAATCACAGTTACCTTCAATAGCGATCAACAATGGGCGTGATCAAGTAATGAACAACCTCAATGCTAATGGTGGGTCATCCGAACTAGACGAGACCTTTCCTGCATTCATATTGGGGATTAAGAGTCGGATCTACCCACAAGGCCAAATCGTATGATATGTTACAACAGTTGAGATTTAATAAAACTTATTATTTCCTATTGATCTTTGCTTACGTACTTTCAAATTTGATCAGGCTATACCCGAGTAGTTTAGCGGTTCATTTGTGACTAAGTTGCATATTTACCGGGGCAATGTTAGGATCAGGCGGGAACACGGGTATAGATGGTGGCGGTCAGCCAAGGCAACGATGGAGTTGTATGCCTCATCCAATGCAGGCATATGCTAAACTTCCTAAGAGTAGGATATCTCGATAGGGTTGCCTTTGAACTGGACAACATCACACCCGACCTGACCTTTAATGTCTATGTTATATAGGAACATCTCATTTGTAATACTCTATTTTTATTGTGTAATGTGCCCTATGAGTATACGGGTGTACCATCCCGAACCTAATATGTAACAAATGCTCACCAGTTTCACATATGTCAATCAAATTACTTACAAGTTCGAGCTTATGTACCAATATATTTAATACCATTGTTGCAATTGTCTATAAAGTACTTATGGATCAATGTGATATAACTAGGAAAGGGGCATTTCCATGTTCAACAAAATATAAATAGAAATACTAGTTCACAGACTCAATCTGGAAAAACATGAAACAAAAATGTTCTCAAAATGTGTATTTTGGACCTAGATGTGGTTGCAAACTCTTTGTCAAGTTTAAAATTGATAAAGTGATGACTTTACCATTTGAATGAGTTTGCAAACCCCCCTCCAAACATTCAGTAATGCACGCCAACTTTGCAAATGTTAATCAAGTCCCTAACAGGTTCGAGCTTATGTACCAATAAATTTAGTCCAATTGTTGCAATTGCGCATAAAATGCTAATGGGTTAATGTGATAAAAACAAGAAAAAGGGACATTTTCGGAATTATTAACCCATATCAGCTTAAATTAAATAAAGTAGAAGTCTACATAAGTAGATATATATGGAATTAATTTACCCATATCTGTGTATCATATTAACCCCTTGAATCCGGACTTATTTGATCAAAAATTTCACTGAATCTCGTATATTATGATCCCCTTGGATCCAGACTTGATTTGATCAATTTTTTTTACTGCTTTTGCTTTTGATGGGGGTGGAGCAAAACAACAGGGGACGTCTAGTGTATGGTCAAGTCATGAAGATAAACTGAAAATCATATACGTGACATCACTAATCAATCGACAATATGGATACTAAGGTGATCAAGATCATCGTATCCCAAAATTTCAATTTGGAAAGAGCCATTTGCAACCATGGATTCTTCATGATGGCTCCTAACAAATGGATGTCTTCACACAAGTCTCTTATTCGCCCTCTTTCACTGCACCCAATCAACGTCGGCGTTGTTTCCATAACTCAGTCTTCTCTAAACGATAATCATATTATTGTCTTTGTATTAAACCAACAACTATTTTCCCTTTCCTTTGAGGACCGTCAATCCTTAGAATCTCGGTTCTCACGTATGTTGCACATTTTAGAAAAAGATGACTTGATGATATATGAATTTCATAAGCTTCATCCGGTAGCAAACAAATCTGGGTTAGGTAGCATTCTCCGTTCCCCCAAATTGTTCGAGGACACTGTTAAGTCTATCCTCTTCTACAATTCTACATAAGTTATAATAATTTTCATGATCAAATAAATTATTTTTTATCTACAAGAATATATTATTTTTATGTTTATAGGTAAGAAGGGGGATGGGGTCGGGGTCGGGGTCTGGGGCCGCAAGAGAAAACTAGCACTTGGATTGGAGATGTGGTGGAGTAATTGGAAGGTGGTTAACTTTCCAAGTTTGGAAGAAATAGCCTGTTTGGATGTGGGGACTTTAAACAAACACTGCAACTTAGGATATAGAGCAGAAGTGATACATGAATTGGCATCATATATTCAAAATGGAGAACTCATGTTCGATGATCCGATTATACCTACACCCGGTGCTACTTACGATGAATTGGCGACGTCTAATTAGAATGTGTTAATAAATATAAAAGGATTCAGTCAGTTCACAGTTGCTAATATTATGATGTGTATGCGGTTCTACCAACACATTCTTTTTTACATTGAGACTGTCAAATATTTGGAATAGGTCCACGGGATTAAGACATTACTTCCAAATTGCAATCGCAATCGCAAGACTGACAACGTTATTGCATAAATATATGATAAGTACAGACCATTACAATGCCTTGCATATTGGATGGAGCACGTAGAATATTATGAGAAGAATTTAGGGAAGTTGAATGAGTTGTCGCACTCTGAATATCGTCATGTAACTTCAACGAACTTATTCTCTAATAAAAAAGAGAGTGATTAATGGAGTGAGTTTTTATGTAATCAAACTGGCATGTGTTGCCAATCTCGCAGTGTATTGCTAATCCCATTAATATGGCTTCTCCTTTTTTATATCTTTGCATAATTCTTACTTTCTGTTAAATGTGTGATTCTTGCATGAGATATATATAGTACCGGATTTTGAACTGAATGAGAAGGGCAGGGACGCAGTAGGCTAAAAATTAATGTTTAGCACACAAAGCTAACTTATTTTTCTTTTTGATCTATGAAGTACATCTGATTTGTAAATGTGCTAATTGTGACATTCATATTTCCCAGAAAAGAAAATTTGATATTTTGGTGAGGCATTACTCCGGAGCTCCAGGGATTGACTGATAAACACTAGATTGTGTATCAATTTTTTGTCTTCATATATTGTTGAGATTGATAGTCAAAAGGGACCTGGTGAGCCACTTCCTCATACTTATTTGTTTGTGGCTTTACATTTTTCACTATGTTAATTTGTTCTACCATATGATACGTTGGGTTTTGGCGATAGGGGTAATAAGTTAATTACTTCACATGTGTTTTGATCTGATATCTTGGATGTACTATGAAGAAGAATGCTTGACAAGTTATGTGAGGCAAGACCATTTCACTTTCTCATGCCAATTAGTAAACATGGTTTATTGTCTGGTCCTGTCTTTTTTAATGTGATTTGTTCAATGTTCTTTAGCTCTTCTAAGCTTTCTGCTCATCTGTATGAAATTGGGTTCATCCTACAGTCCTAATGATAAAGGTGGGTGGAGTTCTACAGATTTAATTTCACCAATATAATCCATTTCAGATGACTTTCATATTACCAAGTTTTAAAATGTTTAGTTTACAAAACGTCCAACTTGCATGTGAATATTGTTTTCACATTCTATGCACCAAAATCCTAAAAAAATCTTTCAAGATTCTGCATCCACTGAACACCTTAATAAACATTTCGGAAAGACTGGATTCCTTTTAAATAATCAGTGGAAGACAATGTCCATGTCGGATATTGTTCCTAATTTTGATACCCCCTATATAAGGTTTGGGGTCGTTGGTTTTTCAAATGACATTGTCCTTGTGTATTTGGCCACCAACTTCGGTTTAATGTTGTTGTTTCTAATTAATTTTCTTTCTTGTGCACGACATTTAAGATTTGTTTGTAGCATTTTACCCATTGGTACTTCAGTGCTTTCGTAACCCGGTTTAAGTTATGTATTCTACAGTTGATAATTTCATATAACGTTCTTGCTCATCTGGGGGGCCTATACTGCATAAGTATTGGTATCTTTTTCTGCTTCTTGGTGCAAGTAAGTTTATCGTTTACCAGTATTTTCATGTTATTTCCTCTTTTTATTTTTCATTTTTCCTTCTTATTTCCGTTTTCTCATAGGTGCAACTAGACATGTACACTTATCTTTCCGGAGTGTTATCTATGTAGCTTTTAACTTATATTCACTTCATCTATGTTTATTAGCGACTCTAAAACCTTTGCATTTTCTAAGTTAAGATGCTTTGGAAATGTTTTTATGTTTCAAGTATTTCATTTGTTGACCTCGATGATATCTTCAAATGATAAAAATGAGCAATGGCTTATTAATATTTCAGAATTGGGTTACTCGTGTTCGTGTCGTGTTAATTTTGAGTTTCTCTCGATAGATTCGAATTGAGTTGGATCGAGTTTTTCAAATTCATCGAGTATGTTAGGGATTTGCCACCCCTAAGGGAAAGTAAAACTAGCTAGCTTTGCTGATCTATCATTTTGTGGATGAGTAGTAATTCGGATCCTCGGATCGGTTTCGTGTTCGAGTTTGGATCATTTTGGGTCGACTGAGGTTATATGTAAAAAAATATTTAAAATGTATCATTAATATATTTTAGAATAAATTATTAATTTTAGAATAATTAAGGTAAAAAATGAGTTATTTATGTTCGTGCCAGTTCGTTTTGACTTTTTCTCAATAAATTTGGATCAAATTGGCTCGGATTCTTTGGGTCCGGTGGATTGGATTAGAGATTGCCAGGAAAAAGTAAAAGTAGCTTTGTTAAATCTATCATTTTATGGACCATACATCAATACGTGCTTTCTTTTGAATTTGTCTAATTTATAGTATTTTCTTTTTTTACACAATATAAAAACCACTACTTTTTAGGCCCCAACTTAATTGCAAAGTAGTAAACTCTATAACTTATATGAGATTAAATATATATAATAAATTTTAATAAAGATGGAGATAATAAACTAGTGCTGCATACCTAGGCCAAAGTAGGAGGATTCATGCATCATGACGATGGTGATGATTATAATTATTAGTTTTAAATATGACTTTAAATCAAATATAGAAGAAAATTAATTAAAAAAAATTACCCTCCTTCTTCCCGTTTCTTTCTATCTCCTAAAACTCTAGATTTTTTCGTTCTTCCCCACCATTCCACTAAAATGATGGGGAAGGCGTCTAATATGTTATATATTATCCATTTCGATTTTTACTTTGTCTTGTTTATTTTTTTTCTCCTTAAATTTGCCTTTGTGAGATTTCTTCGCCATGGTATTGCATTCTTGCATTGTGTGGCATGAATTGATCATCCTGCTAAATTTATCTGCTCGGACAATGACCATATAAGAGAGGTCGGATTATTCATGTTGCACCTTGTACAAAATGAAAGTTTAGTTACCTACTCTTGAAAATTAGTGAACAGATTAATGTTCTGTTACCTATTTTACTATAATTGTTTTGATGATTTTTTTCATTGTTGTGAACCGCTAGATTATAGTATGTCTGTGTCTTTTCAATATGCAATCAGATATCTTTTTGGCTATGTTTTTCATTATTAGAAGTCCACAATAGAAGAGGTAATCTAGCATCGTAGCCAATGCCAAACTCTGTCACCACTATACTTAATTCAACGAACGATTCCCACAACAGTTAGGAGCAAAAATATCAATTCAAGCAATGAGACGATATGCGATATTATACATTTCTAGAAAATCATGTGCCATTAAAAAATTTACAATATAGAAAATGTAGTATTCCAACTAAACTTTTCATTGTTATGTAATCTGACAATTTTATTTTGATTGTTTACCAAGAATTTTCGATGTTCATATAAAAATGTTGCTTATGTAAAATTAATACATATCAAGTTTTCTTGACGATGTCTGAATTAGTTTCTCGATGATGTTGTTTGTAAAAGAACTGGTATATCTCATGGTTGATAGATAGACAAAATAGATATTTTAGTACATTATCATAATTGAATTAAGAATTTTTCGAACCGGCTGAAACCTGATATTTGGAGTCTAACCCTATTTTGCTCGTTCAACATGACTATCCTAGAGTGCCCATACCTATTACCTAGCTAATTGAAGTACCGTCATTGTTGAGTTACATTATGACATTCAATAAAACCAGAGTCAGTGTTATATAATGTTAACGTAATAATGTGAGCAAGAAAGGCCCAATTCCCATTATATAGGAAAAAAACAAATGAACGGAAACTAAATTTTAAAAAACACTCGACTTCACCACATATCAAATACCTCTGTTTCACATTGCATATTTTCAACTAAAACTTCAACAAAAGTCTTACCCTACAATATAAATGAGCTATAAAAGAAAAAACCCACAAAACTCTCTTTCAAACTTACTTATAATGCATTCGCTGACCCCTTAGGATTTTACATTTTTCTCAGGTCTTCTACACCCCACTTTCACCAAATACATAATAAGTTACAAGGGAAAAAAATATACCATTTGTATACGGATAAACTAGCTTTATACGTTGAATTAAATAGACTCTACAAGTGAGTTCCCCCTATAAATGAAATAAGAACAACAAACATATGCAGAAAAAACAAGGAAAAAAATTAATAAATGCAAATCGTTTGCACCGAATCACATACCGAACATCTTCTCATATTAAATTCCAAGAAATCGTTGAAAATCCATACATTTGCAGTAGCAATCTTGAAAATGTACCAAACTATAACCACAATAACTAGAACGTAGATTAGATAAGAAAAACGCTAGCAATACAAAAGAACGGATACAGATTACGCTCAATGAATACGTCGAAGAACACTAGATACATTGCCAACATTGAACATGAAAACATTCATTCAATAACATCTCGTAAAAAACAACTACTGTATCAACCGCTCAAAAAACAACATGGTTCTCTACTTCAACATTAACTTATGAATTTGAACCCCACAATGAGATGACCAACAAAATACGACAAAAAATACGACCAGAATCAAAACAACCAAACACACCAGCCTAATCTCAAACATATCTAACTCCTTTCTGCAACAAATTCCTCCTTTCAGTATTTTTCTCCAATTTTAGTCGTTCGACAAAGTGTTGGAGCTCCATAATTCTACAAGAGAGCTTAATGTTTTGTTCAATAATATCTTCTATCTCAATATTCTTCTTATCCAATCTTTGCAGAAGCAATTTCTCTACCTCATTCTTGTACACCAACTGATCCTCCAACATATCTCTTTCACATTTCAACTTCAAAAAATACTCCTTTTGGAATGACATTAGAGGAGGATCAATCCATTTCCAAAATTCACAATCATCTACCTAGACCAAAATAAGACTACAAAAATCTTATAAACTGACAATAAAATAAAAATAAATTGCTTTAAAAAAAAAAAAGAAATAACCCCGAATTATATATATAAGTAAAATGAAAAATAAAAGTGGCATAATTAAATCGAAACAATCAACTAAACTAGGAATAAACAAGCAACATTTCGGGAAAGATTGCAAACTGATTCACTATACTAGGACAACAAAACAACAATTCAATTGTGTTCCACTGTTATTCAGGTCATCTATTTAACAAAAGGTTCGACGAGTTCTCACCATGTGGAACGGGCAACGAACAAACCTCCATGCCGGATTGACGTTGGTTGTGGATGGAAACTCAACAACCCTAGCCTTGTGGTTACATAGCACAAATGAAGGGCTTCCATTCGACTTCGAATAAGATCCACCTGACATATTCTAGGAGTTGAAATAAAAAAATTACATTGTATCGAAACTTTGATTTTCGTATTTTTTAGGAAGGAAAAAACTGAATTTAAAAATATCGAAGCAATGAATATGAATGAGTTCGATCGAATGAAGTGATGAAAATTTGAATATCAAAGAAAAGAAGAAGAATTATTTTGATCGAATTGATCTAGCAGAAGAAAAAGAAGGGTAAAGGAGAACGTTGATGAAGATGCTACTAAATCATAATTTGGAGATATTATTGTAATTAATAATCGACAATTAATTATTTAATGTTAATAATTTTAAGTAAAACCGGTAGAATATGTAACAAATATAAGGGGAGAGTATTATTTTGATCTAACGGTTGGATTAATGGTTTAAAATAGTCTAGGTGCACAGTGTCCTAGGTGCATCAAAGTTGGACTCTTCTTTCTTATATTACCTAGTGCAAGTTTTGTCCTTTATATAATTTTTTTATTCTCTTTAAATTATTTCAAGTTAAAACCGATTTCAATCATTTTAAAGTAAAAACTAGTTTTTCTTTTAAAATTGTTCTGAAAATTCTTCAACTATTTATGAATATTAAGAGATTCGATTCGATTCGAATTCGTGAATGTTTACAAATATTCGAATTCGATTGTTGATCGAATTTCAAATCTGATTCAAAACAAAATTTCAGATATATTCGATTCGGTTCGGGATTTGTAAATTCCAAAATTAAAGAAAAAAACTGCCGTCTCTAGAAATTATTCTGAAGTACTTTTATATAATTTAAGAATTTGTGACTTTAAAATTTCTAAACTACCGTTCTTTAGAAATTTCTTTTTAAATAATTTAAGAATTTTCAGAAATACTTTTAATATAATAATTTGTGACTTTAAAATTATTGAAAACTGTTTTAATTTAAAATAATTTAAGCATATAACAAATTATATATTTTAAATTATAATAATTCTGGAAATAATTAAATTAACTTTTTTGAAGTTGAAATTATTCAAAGAAACAGTTTTATAAGTAGAAATATGTGTCTATTTAATTGAACACATTTTTTATGAACTTCAAGTTGGATTACGAGGTATGTATTCGTTATTATTTTTATTGATATTATTAAAAGAAAACTTGATTTTTACTTCAGTAAATTGTTTGCTCAAGGGAGCACTAGTTCTTCAACTCCCGAGTCAATTCCTAGTCTACCAATTTGAATAATGTTGTCTCTGAGGTTCTCAATCATTTAGAGAATAAATCTTCTTCCCCTCCAAAGATTCAGAGGACTTGCCAAGATTCTAATTATTCACAAATTGAAAGGGATCCCAGAGTACGTAAATCGGTATGGGAATATCCAAAAGATAAAATAGATAAAATGCGGCGTGCTTATTTGATTGCTGGCCTTTATCAACACATCCTTGAGAAGTCCCCAAAATTTGCAGAAAGAAAGGGCGAGGATTTCTACTATCTTGGTGATACATGCTAGTTTTACATGTATTTTAGGTCAATTAAAGGTTGTAATATGGGACATATGCATGTGTATTTGGGCGAAAAGTGATTAAATTCCATCTCTTGAGCTAGATGACGTGTTTCTGCTTGTTGTGGTGTTATTCAGGTATAAAAAGGCCAAAAAGTCCGTTTGGGCAAGGTTCGGGTGGAAAACGAGCAAGAAAAGTCGGAAATAGCAAGAAGATGTTGAAGCATGGTCAGAAAGTATGACTCGGTCGAGTTGTTTAACAACTCGGTCGAGGGAGAAATGAAGAGAAACGTGAAAATTGGTCAGAGACTCCAACTCGGTCGAGGCCGATTACAACTCGGTCGAGTTTACCCAACTCGGTCGAGGCCGATTCTGACTCGGTCGAGTCAGCTTTCCGGGTCCAAAACAGAGTCTGCGCGTTTTAAAGCCCATTTTGGCCCTAATTTGACCTAAACTATATAAGGAAGTCCCAAAACTCTGAAATAGAGGAGAGAGCTCATTAGAAGATATTTTGAAGAGGAAAGCAACATCGAAGAATCGAGATCAAGACGACGATTAGGGTGCTTATTCATTGGCTCATTTCTTTATTTCAAATCATGTTTGTCTATGAACATATTTGTGTTATGAATATGAACATGAGTGAGTAGTTCTTTATTATTCTAGGGTTTTGAAAGTAGGTTTTAACGATGTTTGATTAATCGAAGTTTTCTATTCTAGTTAATGATTGTTATTCGTTATCTATATGTTGTGATTTATTTTCATGAATAGTTAATTTGATCACTTAACTACTTCTACATAATTCATAAGTTGGCTTTGAAAGGAGGAATTTGTGAATGGAAATACAACATATAGCGTAGTTGTTGAGCGCTCTGAAAGGAGGTGAGATAAATGCGTAGGCATAGGTCTAAGATCGATTGGGAGTTCATTAGGTCTAGTCGACTTGAAAGGGTGGCTAGGGGTAATGAATCTACAAGTTAATTGCTTCGAAAGGAGAGTTAACATATATGAGTGCGATCTAATAACGATAGTAATCATTGCTAGTTTAGAATAATTAGATTGTCAAACTTAGTTAATTCTGAAATCAATTCTCTAGAATATATCTTCCAATCTTGCAAATTTGATAAATTGTTTTCTTATACTTGAATTTAAGTGTTTAGTAATAATTTAGTAAGATGAGTTCAATATTAAAATCAACCCAATTGAGAGCCTAGTTAGGAGTGTTTTAGGATATTTAGAGTATCAAACTAGTCATTAAGTCAGTCCTTGTGGGATCGACCTTGCTTTCCGTTATATACACTTGCACCCGTACACTTGCGGAGCGTTAGGTTATAAAATAGGCGAACACTTGGTACAAATTATTTTCAGATTGGTTGGAATTTTCACCTTAAAAAAATGTTGCATATTGTCTTTAATGCTTTCTCTTTATTTCAGCCTTTTAACACATTTTGGAACAAATACATTTTCTGGGCTTTCAATCTTGGGAAAAAAATGAAAAATATTGTTCAGTTTTTATTCATAAAGGAAGTAGTCCTAATTCCTCACATAAAATGGCCATAAATATGCCCATGATCTAATGAACTCTCAACAACATATTGAGAAGATCATGGACAAACAATTGTAGTCAATTGCGAAGAATCATCTACTACTCGAGGTTCCAATTGATGTTGTGAAGTTATGTGCATTTCAAGGGATAGGTTTTAGAGGGCTATTGAGTGTTTGAACTCACAAAATCATGGTAATTTTATTGAAACTATTAAACACTACTTCTGACAATGATGAAGTCAGCTCCATTGTTTTGGAAAATGCTTCTCATAATGCTTCCTATTCAAATTCAAAAGGAAATTGTGTCGATCTATGTAAGTAGGATTCAATGATTTATTAGGGAAGAAATTGGTGATGAAAAATATTGTCTTATTGTGGATGAATCAAGAGATGAATTAAAAATCGTGCAAATGGCCATGCTCTTGAAATTTGTTGATGGAGGGGGCTTATGAATTCCCGGACCATAGCACGTGGACATATTATCCGAGAATTTTTTTTACATATTCCATGTGGAAGACACTAAATTCTCTACATTGAAAAATGAAATTCTTAGTGTTCTCTCTCGCAATAATTTTATCCTCCAAAATATTTGCGGACAAGGATATGATGGTGCTAGTACGATACCAGGAGAGTGGAATGGTCTACAGGCTCTCTTTATGAATGAGTGTCCCTATGCATATTATCCATTATTTTGCTCATAGGCTACAATTGATGTTAGTGACTTGCAGCTTGAATGGTTATATCTGTTGAGCATATTTTTCACATTTGACTGTTGTTCTGAAAAAGTGGATTCATATGCTAAACTGCATGTTCAACTACAAATTGCTTATGCTATTCGGATTGTAGAATTTGGTGGATTCGTCTGTTAAATGACATGATTAATGACAAATTGCTTATGCTATTCGGATTGTAGAATTGATCTCTACTAATGATCTTAAAACTAGAAAGGGAAAAAATCACTTTGTGACTTTGAAACGACCAGGGGATACATGATGGAGGCTCTCACTTAAGGTCGCTTCAAAGTTTACTTAATATGGTAATATGGTTGATTTAATTTTTAGGTATTAAGTGAGATCATTAATGTCAAAAGCAGCTTATCTACTAGAGCAGCCGCAGATGGAACATGATACGATGATGTCATTTGAGTTCGTGTTTATTTTGCATTTCATGATTCACGTATTGGAGATAACAGATGATCTTTGCAAAATTCTACAATTTAAAAATCAAGATATTCTGAATGCGATGGATGCGGTTGCCAATACGAAAGAAGTTAAAAAGTTTAGAGAGAATGGATGGGAAGAGTTACTTGATAAGATGAAAAGCTTTTGAGATAGAAATCCCCAAAATGGATGCTCTTCGTAAATCGGGAAGAGGCAGGCTTCATCATAATCTTACTTTGGAGCATCACTATCGGTTTGACATCACTACAACATAAATGGCTTTATGTAACACTTCGTTTGTAACACTTTTAAAATTTTGACATATATGTAACACTTTTGTAACACTTATGAATATGTAACACTTTCATGTAACACTTTTGTAACATCTGCGAATATGTAACACTTTCATGTAACACTTTTGGAATATGTAACGCTTTGAACGTAATACTTTTAAATTGTAACACATTTAGGTAACACTTTTAAATAAGTAACACTTTTTATGCAACACTTTTGAATAAATAACACTTTTATGTAACACTTATAAATAAATAACACTTGTAATTAATAAAATTATTTATTTTATTTTAAACTAATTAAATATTTGTGGATTTATTTTTCTCACGTGACTTTTATTTTTATTGGTCACATATGTTACATCTTAATTACCACAATAGAATATCTGTAACATAAGTGGTAAAAACGATAGACTCAGACCTACAAAAATAACAATTTATTAAAGCACCTAAAGATTTACTTATTCGTTATAAAAAATACATTAAATTTTATTTATGACTTATTTGTGTGTATGTACATATATATACACACATTATATTTTTACTAAACAATAACAAAATAGACTTGTAACTTTAACAATTTGAATACATTTCTTAAGTGTGAGAACCTAGACTTTGGACATTTGGTCATGTCTCTTCATGCTTGTAAGTTTATTTTTTTATTTAAAATCTATAAAACACAATATTTAAGGTGTCTTATACATAAAATTATGGTAATTAAAGGTAATGATAGTGTCTTAAGATTTATATACAATAATTAGATGTATAAAATTAATGTGATATAAAATAAGTTTTATATATATATATATAAATATGAGTGAATGAAAATGGAAAAAACAATTAATGAAAACTTTGTGTCAAATTGATATGGATAACCTAAATAAAATTAAGTTTGATTGTAGTTTGATGAGAACTTAATTGTGAGTATATTTTATTGATGTTACAATAAAATCTTGTGTATATATTGTTTTTCTTAAAAAAATAACTAAAAAAGTTATTGCAGCCTAGTGGTTAAGACATTGTGCTTAAACTCCTGCAACCTAGCAACCTGGGTTCGAAACCCAGCAATGACAAATTTTTAATTTTTTTTCTTCAATTAAAAGTGTTACATAAAGGGGGGTTATATGTAACATTTTTTAGTGTTACCATAAAGTGTTACAATTTAAAACCTAATGTAACACTTATTAAAAGTGTTACTAAAGATCATCAAAAGTGTTACATTAGACTTTAGGTAGCACCGGCAAATGTAGCACCAATAAAGTGTTACCTAAAGTCTATAGTAACATATTTTAGTCTATATGTAACACTTTTTGGGTGTTACATTAGCTCATTTATGTTGTAGTGCATATTTTATGGCATCATTGATTCTATATTAGGTGAGATGAATCATCGATTTAATGAAAATGTCGAGGAATTACTCAACTTAACTTTGGATGCAAGAGATGGATATAAATCATTCAGCTCAACTTTGGATCCAAGAGATGGATATAAATCATTCAACATTGAGGATATATGCAAACTTGTTGAGAAGTTTTATCCTGATGATTTCAATAGCCAAGAGGAGTTGCACTTCAAGTATCAATTGGAACTTTTTGAACTTGATTGTTGAAGTAACGTACATTTTCAGAATGTTTCTTCCCTTTCACAATTATGCCAGATACTTTCAGAGACTGAAAAAGCAAAGACTTACAATCTGGTGGATAGATTATTTAGACTTGTTCTTACTCTTCCAGTTTCCATAGCAACAATAGAGGGGGCTTTTTCGACATGAAAATTGTGAAGACAAGATTGTGAAACAAGATGGAAGATGACTTTTTGGCGAGTTCATTGCTAAATATATATTGAGAAAGAAATAGCTGAGACTTTTAGCAGTGACTCAATTATTAATGAGTTTGATAGTATGAAGACTAGAAGGACTAATTATTAGTGACTCAATTATTAAGGAGTTTGATAGTATGAAGACTAGAAGGACTATTGAGGCTTATATACCTTTTTTTTCTATTGTGTTAGTGTTGGTTTTTTAACATAGTAAATTTACTTATATAGTTTTTTTACTATTTTTTCATTAATTTGCCGAACATGTTTATTGTCCTACTTCAATAATTAGAAAAGCAAAATGAAATTCCATTTTTGCCGCCCCCTCCTCCCTCATTTTAAATTCCTGGCTCCGTCACTAGTTCCACATATACACAAATATTAAGATCTCATTATAGTGGACTGGAAATAGATACATCATCTGCATCTGCAAATGAGTCCAATTAATATACTATATGCATACAACACAATTCAACACCAATATTATAATGGTGAAAAACGGTGGACATAATATTTATTATAATTTTTAGTATAGTTTTAATCACTTTATAAAATTATTATAATTTTAGCCTTCTTTATCCTTTTCTAAGATAACTAATAATGTAATTTTATCAATTTATCTTCCTAATGTAATTTGGGGGTGAGGAGATTGGATAAGGGCGATGGGTTGGATAAATTATATGAATTGGATAAGGGGTTTAACTTGTTGGTAATCGAAAAAGGTTAAGAATAGACTAAAATTATACAAATTTTACAAGGTGGTTAAAATTATACTAAAAGTTGTATAAAATGTCATTTTATATTTTTCCCTTATATACAACATATCTGATTATCCCGCCCCATGCCCCTGAGGCTCAGTCGTGCCCCACCTCAGGTTAAAAGTTTTGCCCCATGCCCGGCCCCTGCCCTGCCTCGTCAATTTCTTTCTTTTTTATTTTTTTTTTAAAGAAAAAAACATGTTTTTATGCATAAAAGAAAAGGCAAAATTGCAACAATGTATAAATTAAAGTAGAACAATAAATATGGAGTATGGTTTAATTTAGTTTAACACTTTTGATTTTATCTTTTACTTAATTATTACAAATTAAAAAGTAGAAAGTTAGATTATATTTTTATCTAGTGTATGTAAAAACTAGGATGACACATTTATACATATTATTATAAAATTTTATATAAAATTGTATATATTTTTACATGTCTATATATATATATGTATATTATAATTATACATAATATATATATATATATATGTGTGTGTGTGTGTGTGTGTGTATATATATATAATTTAATTAAGTAATGTATACGGAGCGGGGCTATTCATAGAACCCTCAGTCCGCCCTGCCCATTCTAGTATGGGTCACATTTTGTTCTCCCCTAAACATCTCAGGGATAGAGATGAATCAGATCAATATTGACATACCTAAGATAATTCCGCATTTGCTTAATCGGGATCGAGATCGGGAGGGGTCAGAGATAAGATCATGGATCCGGCTCCCGTCCCATTTCTTGCAAACCTCCAAAGATGAAAGCAACAAGGATTTCTTTCGCTATATGCTTTCCAGATCAGATAGACCCGGCTAGATATTCATAACTTGAACTGTCAATCCCTTCCCCTCTTTTGCCGGTCATTCTATCCCCAATCCCTTCCCCTACCTATAAAAGAGTGGGTGATTTCTTACAAAATAATGTACGGACAAAAATAATCCTACATCAATAACTATATAGATTAATTAACGTCAAATAAGTATATTGTCATATCATAAATTGCACTAATTAATTCTAATAACTATATCAATTATAATAAGAAAAATCCCACTCTGTTAAAGAAGTCATAAACAAAAATAATAATAAAATGAAAAACAAAAAAGAAACACCCATTTATATTGAAGTTTTTATTACTTGCTGTTAATTTATATATTTATATTTGTTTAGTTGAATTTTTATACATGAGATTTAATAATTGGGTGTAAGTTTTTTTAACTTAAGTCTACTTAGTAGTGCTTTGGATTGAGTTAATAGAGTAACACAATTCAATTTTTACAACATCATTTATGAAAAATCTCAAGTACTGCAATTTTTATGGGCAATAACTTTTGTATTTCAAATTATGTTTGAGTCATAGCGTCTTCTCTTAAATAATTAAATGAAAATGTGATTTTTTAACTACTAAAGAAAATAGTTGGTGTTTCTTATGAAATGGATAATGACATTATATCGGTATAATATTTATACATATCTTTAGCCAAGTAATTTAGATCATCTCTACCTTCATAATTCTTATAAATGTGATTTGTTTCTTATAAATTAATATTGTAAATAAAATATCACTAAATCATATTATTACACATAAGAATCAAATAATTTGATAAATATTTAGCAAGGTTGTTATAACATTTTTTAAAAAAAATTGAAAGATATTAAGAATGATAAAATGAGAGTTCAATAAATCTTAATATCTTACTATATAATAAATGAGAATCCTCTACAAAAGAAAATTAGACATATTTTTCCGTCTATATCACCTTCTAAATATAGTAAGTTTAAATCATAACTAATATAATAAGCGATTTGTAAATATATGGTAAAGATCCATATATGATAAAATCATCCCAAATTAGTTCCAAAGTTGAATACTATTGGCAATTTGCTATTGAAAAAATTATAGGGGACAACTTTAATTTGATTGATTCATTTAATAATAAAAATAAAATAAATTAGAAATAAAATAATAAAAGTAAATCAAATTAAAAAGCAAATAATTTCTGGTTAGTTTTCTCTTTTTAATGTAAAATGTAGCAGATTAATCTTTTCCATGATCTATAAACGGATATCGACATTACATATTTTAAACCAAGTTATATTAAAGATAAAAATAAATAGTTGTCAATTACTTAAGTTAGATTTGTTTGTGTAATGTAGGTTCAATAATTTGATTGGTCTGAGGTACAAATACAAATTAAATAAATAATAAGAATAATTTTTTATAAAATACTTATTAGCTAAAAATTTTAAAATATTAGTTAATCTTTTTATATTTTAAAAATTTATTTTTATTTATTGAACAAACCCATATGTCTACCTTTTCTAAAATATTGCAACCATTATAGTCTAACTATTTTTCAGTTTCTAGATTCACATATAATATTTATTTTTTTTTAATAAAAAAAATAGTGGAGGATCACATGTGCCCACGTTAAAGATGGAAAGAATTTAGTGATCTGCTTTATTTTTTGTAGTATTGTTACTCTCTCAGATGTTTTGATTTTTTCAACATCCGAAAGGCACTAATAGCTTTTTTTTACTTTAAAAATTGATTTCTTTTATTTGCAATAGATAAAAAGCAAACCTATTTTCTTGATATAATATATTAAATATAAAATAAGAAATTATTTATTGGTTGATTATTGTGCATAGATTTGAATGTTTATTGTGGTTGAACTATTTACATTGAATATGAGTTGTAAATAAAAATAAATTATATAATCTTTATTAATGAAATTAAAAGTTATTAGATAAATTAATATTCTAACAAAAAATAAGTTATTCAATTATATTTTTCGATTATTTGACTTTATTTTTTCATACAAATAAATATAATTTAAGTCGTGCATTGCACGACGGGAATCTTGTTTAATTTGAAATTTTTTTAAAAAAATCATGTTATAAATCAAGTTAGTTTCATACTAAATATATCTCAAGAGCTTACTAACAATATATCATAAGAATATGTTTAAACTTTTATTTGATGATAGTTTTATCATTTTGAGTTTTGAACAATTTAACGTCTTTGACTTTTTCAATTTTAACATATTGATTCAAGTATTATGTAATATTAGAAAAAATTAAGAATAAGTTTATTCATTAATTTTCAAATTAATAAAGTGAGGTAATGTAGATCGATGTTCAAATAAAATAACAGAGATAACATAAGAAATATTTAAAGTGGTTTTCATAGGCATACATGTAAGAATATATTTCAATATTATTTGCATAATTTTAAGTTGAGGGTTATAAAAAAATCATATTTATTTGATTCTTAACTAACTATTGATGTAAATATACTATATTTCTCTAAAATTATAAACTAATGAGATGAAGTTTTATGATTAATTTATTCAATATTAGTGTTTAATATATTACAAACAAACATGACAAAAATTTAGACTTATTAAATTATGTTTATTTTTTTTTTTTTTTAGGAGGGAGGCGGGGGGTTTGAGAGTGATGGGTTGATTTACTAACATGACAAAAATTTAGACTTATTAAATTATGTTTTTTTTTTCTTTTCGTTTTTTTTGGGGGGGGGGGGGGTGGGGGAGGGGAGGGGAGGGTGATGGGTTGATTTACTTAGTTCTATCATAATTTAGTATGAAAATTTTGAAAGAGATTCTAAGTGAGGGAGAAAAAAAGTAAAATAAATATTGTCCATAATTTTATATCAATCTAAACTAAATAATATATTTATATATATATAAAATAGTATTATGAGGATCTAGAAAATAGATTTCTATTTTAAGATGAACATAATTATAATTTTCCTTGTTTATGTGACAAACTTATGAGTATAAATAAAGTTGGAGCTTTTATTTATATTAGAGTTACTAAAATATATATAGTTTTTGCCTTACATGTTCTATATTATATTTTTGTGAAGTATATAGTTGTGTCTTCAACAATCATAGTATCAAAATTGGAAGGTGTCAAGAAGCTGATTAAACTAGAAGCACACGAAAAACAGCTCAAGAATCAGTTTTGAATCTGGAATCTGTTTTCATTAAAAAGACAACGGTTTTAACTAATTTAACCGTCAAAACCGTTGTCTATCGGGGAAATATCTGTTGTCTTTCTGGTGTGGTTGTTTAGCTTTGACAAGCAAGCTGATATTGATGTGATTGCGTGGATTTTATGTTATAACTTCCATTATCTGATAGAATCAAGTCAAGCAAGTGGAGAAATTTTGTTGTAACTTGCGGGTAGTTATTTGGCTAGATTGGTTCTCTCTCTTGAAGTTAGTTACAAGAAGTTAGAGCTTAAATAGATAATCAAGCTCTTGGAATCATTTTTGTAACTTGTATTCTTTTGATCTCTATAGTGAAAACCTCTCTCTCTTTGATCCGTGGATGTAGGCATTTGCCGAACCACGTTAATCTTGTGTGTTCAAAGTTCAGTTTCTTGTTTTAGAGTGTTTAATTCATATTGCGTTCACAAAGTGATTGTAGAATTGTTTGTGAGAGTTAGGAAGTTTATCTTGTTGATTTCTTTGCATCATATTGCAACAACTTTTTTGACGAAAAAAATATAAATATCAAAAACTAATTTCTTATAGAGAAATTTTCAAAAGATAATGTAAGGATACAAGGCACGTGCATTTGTTTAGTTTCCTTAAATATATGGACTTTTTAGATTTTTATAATAATATAAAGGCTAGATTGCAAAATACATACGTAATTTCATCAAAGTGTAAATTTTGACAAAATCCCTCAAATTTAAAAAATATAATAAATCTCAAACTTTATCTATTTTTGTAATTCCAATTATTAACCAACTTCTAATGACAAACCCTTAGCATGTCCGGTTATTCAAACAAGTTAACAAAAAAAACTAGCTTAGTGTTTGCCAGGGATTCACTGGCGGGGCTGGGTCAATTTGCTGCAAAATTGACAGCAATTTATCGAGCTTGAGGGTGAATCCCGTGGTTAGGATTGTGAAACGAGAGGCTAAATCAAAGAAACAACTAGCTATTTGGTTGTGCAAAGCGAATCATCTAATAAGTGGTTCAAGCTGGAACTGTTTCCTTTATTGTTATGATTATTATTGTTGTTGATGAGGATTGTTTGAAGACAACCATCAACAGTGCTCGGATGAACAGAAAATGAGAGAATACTGATACATGCTAGTTTTACATGTATATTAGGTCAATTAAAGGTCGTAATTTGTGACATATGCATGTATATTTGGGCGAAAAATAATTAAAATCCATCTTTTGAGCTAGATGACGTGTTTCTGCTTGTTTTAGTGTTATTCAGGTATAAAAAGGCCAAAAAGTCCGTTTGGGCAAGGTTCGGATGAAAAACTAGCACGAAAAGTCGGAAATAGCAAAGAGGTGTTGAAGCATGGTCAGAAATTCTGACTCGGGCGAGTAGTTTATCAACTCGGTCGAGTGAGAAATGAAGAGCAAAACGAGAAGTTGGTCAGAGATTCCAACTCAGTCGAGGGGGATTGCAACTCGGTCGAGTTGAAGACCAACTCGGTCGAGGCAGATTTCCGAGTCCAAAACTGAATATGCGCGTTTTATGATTTTGAGCCCATCTTGGGCCCAATTTAGCCTTAACTATATAAGGAGGTTCCCAAACTCGAAAAAGAGACTTAGAGATCATTATATGGCATATTGAAGAGGAAAGCAACATCAAAAGATCAAGATCAAGACGAAGATTAGGGTGCTTATTCACTTTCTCATTTCTTTATTTCAAATCATGTTTGCCTATGAACATATTTGTGTTATGAATATGGACATGAGTGAGTAGTTCTTTACTATTCTAGGGTTTTGAAAGTAGGTCTTAATGAATGTTTGATTAATTGAAGTTTTTCTATTCTAGTTAATGATTGTTATTCGTTATCTATGTGTTGTGATTTATTTTCATGAATAGTTAAGTTGATCACTTAACTACTTCTACATAATTCATAAGTTCGCTTTGAAAGGAGGAATTTGTGAATGGAAAGACAATATATAGCGTATTTGTTGAGCGCTCTGAAAGGAGGTAAAATAAGTGCGTAGGCATTGGTCTAAGATCGATTGGGAGTGCGTTAGGTCTAGTCGACTTGAAACGGTGGCTAGGGATAATGAATCTACAAGTTAATTGCTTCGAAAGGAGAGTTAATATATATAAGTGTCGTCTAATAACGATAATAATCATTGCTAGTTTAGAATAATTAGATTGTCATACTTAGTTAATTCTGAAATCAATTCTCTAGAATTTGTCTTCCAATCTTGATTATTTGATAAAGTGTTTTCTCGTTTCTTGAAACTTGAGTGTTAAGTAATAGTTTAGTAAAATTAGTTTAATACTGAAATCAATCCAATTCAGAGCCTAGTTAGGAGTGTTTTAGGATATTTAGAGTATCAAACTAGTCATTAAGTCAGTCCTTGTGAAATCGACCTTGCTTGCTGTTATATACACTTGCACCCGTACACTTGCGGATCGTTAGGTTATAAAATAGGTGAACAAATACCTATGAAAGTGTTTGAAGTTGGTTGAAGGATCGGGTCGGTTGACCTCTCCTTTAGAGCTTGTAGTCCCGCAAAACAGAGCCGGGGGTTGCCCCGACAAAGATCCTCCGACCTCAAGTCAGTTCACAACTGATGAAGAATGGGAGCAAAAAGAAATGAACCTGTGAGTTCGTTGAGAGAATGTAACCTTTTGTCTTTGAAATGGAAGATTATTTATCCTTACTGATTATTAGGGGAAAGGGCAAGAAAGTCATTTCTACTCGCCCAATGTTATCGTGACACCTGTCCCTTTGTACCCGGTGGCGTCGTCAAGTACTTTTCGTCAGAGGGACTAACAGTGGCTGATACTTTTGTCGGGATTAAGAAAACACTTATCTTGGTCCCTAAGTCACAACGGTCATTCATGCAGCGGAGGGGAGAAACCATTTTATTAGTAGTTTATATACTCAGAGAGGAGCGCTGACCTACTTCCCTCATGGCTCCAACGAAGTTAACTAACAGGTTTTCCCGATCTTCACCACTCCAAAGATTAGTTCTAGGTAGCAGCCTTGACTTCAACGCTCCAGGCCTGAGAGATCAGGTTTCTTGAGATGACATTCATCTCTTCAGCTCCGAATCATTCAGGCTTGACCAGATTCCTCCGAACCGAGACGCTTCAGTGTTGTGATACTTACTTAGCTATGGAGAACAATGAGCTCTTCTCTGCTCCAGAGATGAAGTTCACTATTATTATTATTATTATAGAATTAACAGACATAATAGCCTAGTGAATACAGAATAAATAATATTATTATAGAATTAACAGACATAATAGCCTAGTGAATACAGAATACCCTAGAACAGCAATAGAGCTATTTATAAGCCCTTAACAGACTAAAACATAAAAGAGGTCGAAATTGGCCTAAACGCGCAAGCCTAGATTCACCACCGCCTTAGATGTCGCGATCGCGACGTCCCGACTTCCAACCCCCGACAGCTTTTCCAAGCAACATTTGTCGCAGCCGCATTCAGAGTCGTCGCGGCCCCGTTCGCCTCCAGTCGTGGCCACATCCAATCCTGACACGGCCGCATTCGCCTAACAGTAGTCCCAGCCTTATTCAGCCACATTTTATCCCGGCCGCGTCTTCCAAACGCGTCCAAACCAGCAAAACTGATTTCATATTCACAAATCAAAATCTCCACCTTCACAATAGACGTGAATTGAAACCGAAGACACTATTTCAACAATTGATCTAGAATTAAAGTTAAAGAAATGCATTATGTACATCTCCATGATGATCGTCAACTGCATAACTAGTAGAATCAGCGTTGGACAAGCTAGAAGACCCACTGTTGGGGGGAGAAGACCTATCAACAGTGTTGTCGGGCTGGGTAGAAGAATCACCGGTAGTGTTTTCGGGATGGGTAGAAGAACAATAACAGTGTGGTTATCTTATTTAACATTCTTGTATGATGTATCTTTTTAAAATATTAGTTATTTTTTTGTATTTTTTAATTCTTTATTTTTATTTTATGAACAAATTCATATATGTAACTTTCCTACAATATTATAATTTTTTAAAAATAGTAAAAACTAACTATTTTCAATTTCTAAATTCATACATAGTATTTGATTTTATTTATAAAGAAGAAGAAAAGAAATAGCAAAGAACAATACACGTCAGGGATGAAAACAAATGTTTTGATTTTCCCAATATTTTAAAAGCACTAATAACTTTTTTTAATCCATTTATTTTATTTGCAATAGATAAAAATAAATTTTTTTATCTTATTATTTAATCTGATACTGATATTGGATATTTGATATAATATATCAAATATAAAATAAGCGATTGCCTGTTGATTGATATTGTCCTTAGATTTGAATATTTATTATGAGCTGAACTATTCACATTGGATATGAATTACAAATAAAAATAAATTATAAAATAATTATTAATGAAATTATTCAATTATTTTATTAAATTATTAAACTTTGATTTTTCTTACAAATAGACACCAATTCAAAGATAGAAAAGCATATTATGTTCCAACTGCTTGACTGCTTTTGCAATACAGTGAAAAGCGAAACATAGTTCTAGTTCAGCTACTGTAGAATTAGAAATACCGGATTTTAAGGTTGATGCCAATCTGAGGCTTAAAGAATTGTCGGAAGCATATAGCAACATTCATTAATTACCCTCAAATAATAAAAATACTTGTTTCTACCACGATAGGCTTTCTTTCCGCTTCTACAGGTTCCATGCAACGTGAGTTTTCCTCTTCGGGCCCCATACAGGCCAGGTTGCTGAACACGGGCTCTCCTACGACGGGTAACATGCACACTTCAAACCCCATGCAAACCGGGCCCAAGCCGAGCGGGTGCTTGCAGCCCGAATCCACCAGACCCATGCAGACCGGAACTTCCAAGTCGGGTACCCAGCATAATGACGATTTTGGAAATCCATTACTTGTACCATGTAACACTGTAGCACGTCCAATTTGGGTAAGAATCCCATGCAGCACTGTAGCAAGTCCACTTTGGATTTGTAGTCAACTTTGATACCTACGAGCCCACGGGATTAGACTCCTATTCCAGGGAATTGGCTTTGATTTCTGAACCAACATCAGTAGCTCTCACAGTGGTTCCGCTCTCTACGGCTCCCCCGATTCATGTGGGTACGCTTCGTCGGTGGAGTGCCAACTCTTCTCGATCCGGTTCTGCTTCGATACCTCCTCGACGAGGAAAATTAATTCAGGATTTGGCCTCGGTCGCAAAATTCAATTTTCAAGTTCTGGATAGGCCCAACTCGGATGCCCTACGAGACATGCATCGGGCAGCGTTGGGTAATTGGGCAGATGAAGTAGATTTGGATGATCCGCCGCCTGAGCACGACATATCCACAAGTTGGACATGAAGATGATGATATGGAATATTCGTGGAATGGGGAATGAGCAGGCTAGGAATTCTCTCCAAGATTTTTGTCGAGTGCACTCCCCCGATTGGCTCACCATTGTCGAGCCTAAGCAGATAGTGCTCCTAGCCTGGATGGTTTTTCTGGCTGTTTCTTCCAGGTTTATTGGGATATTGTTCGAACCGACGTTGTCGCGGCAGTGTGTTAGTTTTTCTGACATGGCTTCATTCCCACTGGTCTGAATTAGAGTTTTGTGGTCCTCATTCCCGAAAAGAAGGGGGCCAACCGTGTGGAGTACTTTCGACCAATCGTTCTTAGCAATTTTCTGTTTAAGGTCCTTACGAAGATTCTCACTTCCAAGCTGGGCAGCTTCGTAGGCTCGCACATTTCTCCCTATCAGTTCGGCTTTGTGCCAGGCTATGCAGGTACAGTTCAGCTCCCAAGTCACAGTGCTTTGGCGAGTTGCTTTTGTCACTGCTATTTGGGCCATTTGGGCCACTAGTAACAGGTCCAATTTTTTATGATAAGAAAGCTAATCCTACACAGGTTGTCGCTGTCATTCTTTCTTGCATTCGAGAATCTACCTCCATGATTTCGGGACACATGCACAACACGGTTTGAGAGCTCAGCATTTTGACTCGGTTAGGCGTGCGTGGTGTACCGGCTAAGCCCCAAATGGTTAGGACTGTCATTTGGACTCCCCCCTCTCCTGGATAGATCAAGGTTAACATGGATGGTAGTGCGGAGGGGGCACCTGGCCTCACTTTTGGGGGAGGCATCTTTCGGAATTGCAGAGGTTTCACTTTAGAGGTTTCTCCGTCTCATTTGACCGTGGTTTTGCTTTTGAAGTGGAGCTCCAGAGGGCTATCTATGCTATTGAGTTGGCCATGAATCGTGGTTGGCATAAGCTTTTGCTCCAGTCTGATTCCATGTACGTAGTACAAGCATTTCAGTCCCGATCTCTAGATGTACCATGGCAACTGCGGGCACGTTGGATCGAGCCTTGCATACTTTAGGGGATATGACATTCAAGGTTTCACACATATGCAGAGAAGGCAATCAGGCTACAGATGCCCTCTCTAATCTCCGAACGCCTTTTACTTGGTGGAATCCCCTACCTCCACATGTTTCAGACATTTCTTTTCGCGATTTCAATACTCAGTATTATCGTGTACATTGATCTTCTGATGTTCCCCTCCCCAGTGTTTTTGCAGATTCTTTGGATGCTTTGGAGTGATTCTCGGCTTTTCATTTTTACCGTCCCTCCCCCGTTTTCTCGTGCAGGCATCTGTTCTGGATTAATTGTGTATTGATGGATTATAAATTTGACGGACATTGGCCTTTTTGGCCTATGCTGGTACTCTTTTTCCCACTATTGGCTTTTTCCCACAGGATTTTTCCAATAGTGGGTTTTAATGAGGCCAACAGAGTCTTTCCCACACTGGGAAGATTCATGCATGCTTCATAGCATTTGGAACTTAGGTTCCTAGGCGTTTCACTGGTGTTGCACGCCCGACAGTTCTATCGGCCCTAGACGGGACCTTCACGGCAATCATTGCTCTGCCGCCTTCAGCTGGTATTGCTTGTACCAGTACATCATTCCCTGCTCTACATGTCGTTTGCGTTCCGGATGTTGTTCCCGGACCACATATCTCACTCCATTCTATGAGTGTTTGGCGTCGCACTCGCGGCGCTTGGTTCTCTTGAGTGGTTGCTCCCCACATTTAGCGTCTTAAATCTGTAATTTGATTTAATTTTGGTTTCTGCTTGAGATGGTTTTACTTAAGTTTGCATTATTTAGTATCTAGCCATTGTAAGGACCTAGAAGGTGCTTCATGAAGAAATCACCCAGGGGACATTTTGTTGTAGGATTCAACACATTAATGTTCAAGTTTTTGTATATATGATTTCCAACATCTTCAATTTCTCAACTTTGATAATGATAATATATCGTACAACTGGTGTATCTCATGATATGAAGGGCAACTGAAATTTTGTTGTCTTTATTCTCTTGAATTGATGTTCTCTTAATTAGTAGTATTAGTATGAGTTCATTGATTCTATTGTGCTCTCCTTTCTTAATTTTTGAGTTTTTTTTTTAATACTATTACAAGTTATTTTTTTGCAATAATATAAGTCATCCATGCATGATTAATTTAATAAAATATATTATCTCCCGTGCATCGCATGAGTGCACATCTAGTATATTTAGTACAAGATGGTATATTTTAATGCATTTGCCAAAGAAAAGTTAGAATATTATTTTATTTTCAGTTTTATTTGTTAGTATATATTAATTTTTTTACCTCTTATTTTTTACATGGAGACCATAGTCATATCAACCTTTAATATAAAAAAAAGATTGCATAAATATAGAGGAAAACACGTGTCGCTCCCACAAATTTTCGTCGAATTTTTATTTTATTTTAATTTCTTAAAACTACTTTTAAATATGTGGAGAACCTTTAAAAAGGAAAGACATGTGTCTCATCCACATTCTTTTGTAGGTTATCTTCCAATTAATGTTTTATCTTTTGTTTTTGAAATTTTAAGGTCTTATAACTTTTTCGTCTCAACTCGATTTTTTGCAAGATATATATATCAAATTATTCCTCTTTTGACAATATTCGATTCAACATTCATAATGCATATATTGTAATTAAAATGTTAAGATTTAAGTGTAAAATACATTTTTAGGATGTTAATGTTATATTTTGATTTTTATACATTTGTATAAAAAAATAAAATGTGAAATAAATAAAAATAATAATATATAGTTTTGAAAATTTGAAATCTTTTAGAGGATTAAAATTATTTATTTTAATTTTACCTTTTTTATCTTAATAATTTTTTTATATATAAATAATTTAGTTTAAAATAATTAAAAAATACAAATTTGTTAAGTTTACACTTTACAATAAAAAAAACTTAGATATATTAGCTAAAGAGATTTGTTGATTGAATTAATTTGCTTATTATTTTTTTCCTATTTTGTGAAAAAAAAAATTATGTTACCTAGAAAAATAATAAGTCAATTATTTTTTATTGGAATATGACATGATAATATAGTTTACCACTCATTTACTTAAGTAACTAATATGTTTGTGACTAATATTATATTATTTAATATATGTGGCTTTCAAACGATAATGATTCAAAATATTTAACATTGTTTTATCCTTATATGCATATGTAATTATTACAACCTGTGCAATGCACATCTTACAATATATAACAACGAAACCGTCTGATTTTAGAAATAAAATAGATTTCCCGCCTAATCATATTTCTAAAAATAAAACAAGTTCTTGGCTATAGAATTTGGGTTAGGCTGGCAGAAAAATACTAGCCCAATTTTTTAGTGTACTATCTCATATTAAAAAAGGAAGAAACTTGATTGGATTATAATAAAATTTATCAACGGCCCATTGTAGATTTTTAATCCCTTTAATCAATGTATCATTTTGAAGCCCCACAAGTATATAAATAAAAAAAATAAAAATAATAAAATAGTGGGAAAATGTCAATGGAGATAAATTTATTTAGAATTAGTAATAGAAAATTCATGATGTGTATATATTAAATTTATCTGAACTAAAATAATAAATATTTATATGTTAGGGATGTGGGAATTAATAAGCAAAACAATTTAATTACGGGGGATAGTTATATTTTTGCCGGCGAACTGTTAGCACTTTTACGCTTTAGTATATACATTATTAAACTTGATTAAATTGTCACCAACCTATATAAATACTATAATTTTAAAGTTGCGGCCCAGAACTCTGGTCAAATACGTTGCATGTGACTTGCACACCCGATTTTAGGGGATAATTTTTGGATTTTACTTAAAAAATTCAAATACTTCTTAGGTTGGCGGTGGTTTAGTCAATTTAATAGTTTATATACCGAAGTGTAAAAGTGCTAATAGTGCAACGACGAAATCGTAATTATCAATAAATATGGTTCCATTTTATCTTAATATTTACTATTTTAGATTTTTCAGAAAATCTGATAAAATATAAAGGACAAATATTTAACGTATCTCTCCAGGAGGAAAATTTCAGTCTTCCAACGAATAAAAATTGCAGTCTTACATGATTTTAGTCTTCCTAACTTATTTTTCTGTTGGTGTAGAATATTTCTCTTCTCTGTTGGTGTATATTATTTCTTTTTTGGTGTAGAATATCACCATTAAAAAAAAAATCAAAATCAAATTACTTTGTGGATGGTTTTCAAGATATACGTATACAATAAAAAAGGTTTGCAATTTATGTAGATCGATCATTGATGAATCTACTACCTTTTGGATTATCACGAAAGAGAGAAGAATTTCTTTCTTTGGTTTGAGGAGTGTGAAGTATATGACGAAGAGAGATAGACGTGTTAAGAGGAGAAGGTTTTACTCTTCTTCAGATTCTCGAGAACCTTCTCCACTAATAAATAAGAGTTTTATTTTATATAAAGATAATTAATATATATATATATATATATATATATATATATGTATATAGTATATTTGGATATATGTATATAGTTGTGTTGAGTTTAGGGTTTCTTTACAGATGATAATTGTTGAGTTCAGTTGTACTATACACATACGTGTGTGTGCGTATAAATAGTTTAGTGTGTCGTATATATGTGTATATTAGATTTATCGATGTGTCTTTGCGAGAATAGATGTATTATATATATATATATATATATATATATATATATATATATATAATTAAAATACAATATTTGAATTCTAAATTTCAAAATCAAAATTTAAATAAAAAACAATTCAAAAAGAATTTGGCATAAAATTTTCAAAAAATAAAAAACTTACATAAATAAAAGTCTTGGAATTTTTTTCCCATAAAATTGAAAGTAACAAGAAAATTTTATGGAGGAAAAAAAAAATGAATAATGAAAAAATTATAAAAACAAAAGAAGAACTATAAAATAACATATAAAAATTTCGGGGACACAAAAAAAGAGAAGAAATTTTCCAAAAGAACATATAGAAATTTCATAAATTATATATAAAAAAAAAAAAAAAAGAAGAAGAAGAAAATTCCAAAATAAAATATAAAAATTTCAAAATAGACAATAAAAATATAAAAATCCAAAAATTTAAAATGAAAATAAGAATTTCAATACAAAGTTTTAGAAAATAAAATAAGAAAACTGATAAGAAAATATCCCAAAAAATCAACTTTTAAAAAATTACAAAAGAATAAAGAAAAAGAAAAGAAGAAATATTACAGATAATAAAAAATAAAAATAAAATATTAATTTTATATGTTTGAATCCAAGTTTGAAGTTCCAAGGAAGAACTCTCCATCTTCCATCAGCGACCATGTTTCGACAAGCCATGAAGTCGTCACTCCAAACCAAAAGCATATGGGGGCTAGACTTCTGAAGACAATTTGAGCGAAGAAATTAAATCATATGGCTCCTTTATACAAGTCTATACTCTATCTAATGCTCCAAGATACGAGCCAAAACAATCTAAAGTCCCTCAGAGGTAACTCCTTCACACGAGTTTAAAAGGTTTAAAAATCAAATTTAAATCAAGACTCATTAACTTGAGTTTAAAAGGTGTACAAAGCAAATCTAAATCAATACTGCTTTACACGAGTTTAAAAGATCTATAAATTAAATTCAAATCAAGGCCCTTTGACATAAGTTTAAGAGGTCTAAAGGTACAAAACTGATTGAAGAACTCCTTGATACAAGGAACTATCTACAAATTCAAATAGAGACTCCTTGATATGAGTATACAATATCCATGGATTTTGAATAAGCTCCGAAAATGGTTTCAAGATTCATTTACTCCAAGGCGTGTTATCCATGAACAAGTCTTGAGGGGGCATTTGTAGGTACATAAAATTTGTGCTCAATCAAATAGTCAATCGAATATTGTCAAGTATCTAAATCTCTATTTCTTGACAATCAAGATAATATTACCATTATGGAAGAGAATTACCAATAATTTGGTAGCAAAATTAAATCAAATCTTATATTCCTATCAAAGGCAATGAGTATCACCAAATCAAGAATGACTAATTAAATCGGGTCATTCTATCAAGTAGATATGGAAAGAACCCCCATCACATATCTATATAAAGGGTCTTATTCTTCATTCCAAGACACATCACAACAGAAGTTCGAGAATTCCAGAGCAAATATGTAATTTCTCCAACATTCTAGGTGTCCTTCAAAGGTATTCAAGTGTGTTCATTGTAGACGTCCAGAAACTGCGTCCGATCTGAGATCAATGTGTCAATTCCTACTGCGTTTGATCCGAGATTAAGGTGTCAAGTCCCTCCGGTGTTTATCCAAGTCAACTGTCATAATAGTTCACAAAGCTCAACTCGAAGAGAAGAATCATGTGAAGAAACAGATATTGTAACATAATTCTCAATTCCAGCAATAAGTTATATTTGTACAACTTATTTGGTTACAATCCCATCTTATCTCCCTACTAAGAAGACAGTCATAGAGAAGACATCCAGTATTCGGACGACAGACTTCAAATTCTTGGTGGACGGAAGAGCGAGTGGTAGGGAATACTTTTGTTATCGTTTTCAAGAAAGAAAAAATGTTTGCCGATCATGATGTTGTCTAGGGAGCTATTTCAACAATTGTCGATGGTTATACAATGTTTGAAGCTGGAAGGTTGCGCTTTATTTGTACACATCGAAAACAACTTTGTACTGAAATGTATAAGGGGATTTAATCCTGAAGTTAAAGCTGGATATTGTTTATCGGATATTTAAAATGAAATTAAACAATTTGATAAAAGATTTTGGCCAGATGTAGTATTTGGAAAACTTAAAGCAAGTAAGAGTATGACATATATATGTATTGGGTTTATTGCACCAAATCCCCCTGTGTTTTTGAAATGTTGCGTAAAATTCTCTTGTGCTTTTATAATTGCACGAAATCCCCGCGTGGTTAAATAAATTATGCATGAAATCCCCTATTCTGTTAAAGATGACAGACGTATGTAGCACGCGCGTTTGGTGCAATGATGGTTCAATTTTTTTTAGTTTTTGGGTGGTAAATTATCTTTATCGCCCTAATTTAGCTCTATCAAAGTGTCTTTTTATTCTTTTAGGTGTTTCTTAAAATTTAGCTACCTTTGTTGTAGGTTTAATTTGCACTATATTTACCACTAGAAAATAAAAGGGCACTTTGATAGAGCGCGATAAAGATAATTTACCTCCCAAAAACTAAAAAAATTGAACCATCATTGCATCAAACATGCGTGCTACACACGTCTGTCATCTTTAACAGAATTGGGGATTTCATGCATAATTTATTTAACCACGCAGGAATTTCGTGTAATTATAAAAGCACGAGAGGATTTTATGTAGGGGTGAGCACGAGTCTCGAAGATTATCCGGTCCGCATCGAAATCCGAACCGAAAGTACTCCGGACCGAAAAGAACCGTTGACTTTTTGACTTTATCCGAACCGAACCAATCCGACATTTTTTTTGACAAAACCGAACCGTTCCGAACCAAGGAACCGAAATCAGAACCGAGTAAAACCGAAATCTGTATATAAATAAATGACCACTCTGTCGCGTGCAGTCAAATTAGATTTATTTTTGTCTATTACCTAACTCTCCTAACAGTAGCTAGAGCAAGTCAGGGTCAATGTAGTAAAAATATCACTTTTTCCTGTAAAAGTATCAATGGTTTTTGTAAAAGTGCATTCCGTATCACACGTGCGACCGTTCACACACAAGACTCACTCATTGGAATAGGAAAATAAGTCTAAAACTCGTTTTTGAGCTTGTGGGCCGAGTAATGGGCCGACACTGCATTTCTTTTCCAACTTCAAAGTTGTTTTTTAGGGTCTTATGGTCATTTTTGGATTTTTCTTCTTTCACGCAAAGTTGTAGCTCTTCGAATCAGCTTTCTAACGTCACCAATTGCATCTCAATCGGAATTGTAGATCTCAAGATATGGCCAAAATGCTATTATTTTGAGTGAAAAACTCCGAATCTCCGAACCGAACTGATCCACTCCATTAGACCCGAATCTCCGAACCAAACCGACCCGATTTTTGGTTCGGTTCGGTCCCGGATATTTATTTTTTTGGTTTGGTTTCGGAGCCAGAAATTCGGAGATCTCCGAATTTCGGATCGGTTCCGGAGCAACCTAGATCCCGGATCCGCTCCGACCCGTGCTCACCCCTAATTTTATGCAACATTTCAAAAACACAGGGGAATTTGGTACAATAAACCCTATATGTATTATGTTACATTGTTATGAATAAACAATAAATGAACACATGATCAAGAAAATGCAAATGATGCTGATATACTATGACACTGATAGTGCTTGAAGGTCCGATTCAAATGGAGATGTTATGGGTGAAGTGCATACACCCGAATACCTGAATAAACTTCAATGGCAACACCCAACCATGAGTTGATTTGAGGTTGAAACACCAATCATGCTTTTGAGAAATGTATATCCTTCTATCGATTTGTGCAATGGTACAAGATTAGTTATTACAAAACTAGGATTTAATGTTCTAGAACGAAGAGTTTTGGCACCAAGCAATGTTCTTCATTTGGTGTTAACAAAGAATGTCTCTAATACCATCCGACCCAGCATTACCTTTCAAGTTCCAAAGCAAACAATATCCCTCAATTGTTTCGTACACTAAGAAAAACTAATAAAAGTCAAGCCAATCTTTGTCTCACGTTGTTTTGTTCCTGAAAAAGTCAGTATTCAGTCACGGCCAACTCTCTATTGCAGTTTCGAGGGTACAAATTGGAAAGGAACGAAATGCTGATTTGCGGTCAGCAAAATAAAAATTATAACGAAACAACAAATTTTTTGAAATGTGTAAATGCGTTATCATTTTAATTAAATGTATACCATATAAACGTACAAAGTTTTTCTAGACAACATTTTCGTAATATAAGATCTTTCATTTTTTCTTTTTGTTTTATTTGTATCTATTAGTTTGTTTTAATAGTATCTAAAGGAATACACTTGCCTTTTTTTTAAATGAATTTTACTTGAAACTTAAATTTATGTTTATTCATATATCTAGATACGAAAACAAAATGCATTTAAAATTGGCATATAATGTTGTAATATTGTATTTATAAAATATTTAATAACCGTGCATCGCACGGGTGATTTACTAGTTGAAATAATAGGGAGATAAATTAGTCATATTTCAATTTAAAATCTACTTAAAATATTCAGCTTCATCATATCTGCATTCAAATAATTGAATTAACAACATTTATAAAATATAACTGGTAGTTTCTATTTGTGATAATGAAAGATATTGATAGGAAAAATATAAATAATTGAATAGTCAAATTTATGAAACTCTAACTGGTAGTTTCGACTTTCATTTTGTGATAATTGTAGATATTAAATGTAAGAATATATGTAAGGAGGAAGAAAAATAATTGGACAAAAAATATCAACTTCCAATTTTATATTCTTAAATAATAAATAAGCTGATAATTTTATTATAATATTTATTATTATTGAAAAAATACTCATTTCGCACACCGCACGGGTGACATCTACTTACGGAAAAGAGAGACAGTAGTAAACTTGATGATCGCCGCTGCATTAAGGCCAGATTGAGGGTGAATGTGTTTAAGATTGTGAAACTAGAGATTAAGGGGGTGTTTGGCAGCATTTTTCCCGATGTATTCTGACGTTTTCGATAGAACCTTCTCGGAAAAGTATTTTAACATACATTGGGTACTATTGTACAAGATGTAACATAAACACCACTAAAGTGGAGATATCATATTCAATGGATTTAGATTCAGTGCTTGTATCATGTCTTGAGTTGGAGTTGTTTGGTATGGTATATCGTATGACTCTCAATCTCTAACACGATATATCCGATTTAATCAAACACAAATTTACTAAAGAAAATCTGCAATCAATTCCATACGAATCAATTAATCTAATTTTGACCCGAATCAACCAAAAATCAATAATTTATCTGTAATAATTATATGTCTTTCAATTATTTTTTATATATAACCCGAATTGAACATGAATCCGACCCGATAATCTGAATTGCCACCACCCACTGATGAGTGAGTGACCGAGTGAATATTAGAACTAATTAGGCGATAACACATAATCATCGGTCTAAAAAAAGAATTAAAAGGCCTAATTGCATGAAAAAACACCATTTTATGTAAAATTGTAATTTAAACTTCACAATTTAATTTAGCAAATTAAATTATAACTTTAACTCACAAATGCTATTCAAGTCACGGGTATATTTTTGCGGTGACCGGAATCCGAGTGTCAGGACAAATATGTCATGTCACATCAAATGCAATTCAAGCCACCGGTATATTTGTGCAAGCAGGGGTGTTGGATTATAACCGTTTTTTCTTTGTCATTCAATAATGTCGTAACTCGTAATTGATAACACGGTTAATTGGTTAGTGTGGTTTTGAACCTAGTAATAAGTTAATTTTTTTCTTAAAAATTTCAATTGTGTTATTAGTATACTTTGCATTTTTATCTATTTTTAATTGGCTGATCGTCATTATTTCTGAAATCGAATACGAATCATGATACTACTATATTCATTTGTCCAAACCATGAAAATGCAATACAAAAATTATGTTCTCATACTTCATTCCATCAAGTACATCAAACTTATGCTATGCATCTATTGTTGATCCTCTGTTGTGTTCAAAATGAAATCTCATTTTACCAATTCGCACATATATTCCAATCTCGTCATCATTCCATCAACTAAGTTATAAATGATGTCACCAGATAAGATATCTGAAATTAGAATAGAATACAACAATTCCAAAGCTTATGACACATACCAAATTATGTTCCATGCCCATGTCATTTTTATCTACAGAGATACCGTCTTGAAATAAATATAAATTTTTTTGAAATATATTATGGAGTAGAATTCTGATGTAAGAAATTTAGCAATTATAGATACAACAATCAACGTTGGCAAGTGGAATTATAAGTCTAGTTAAGACGAATTGGCATCTTCAACTAGAGCATGTCTCTCAAGGATTGCCACTGTCTCCTCTTTAGCACTGCCCAACCAAAAAACACAAGGAGGGATTCTGTCAGATTATGGGATATCGTTTGAGAACAAAGAGTGAAATCACATCGACCAAACATATTCAGGTAGTTCACGAAGAGCATAACAAGTAATAAAACCGAAAAAAAACCTTTTTCTTTTTGTCCAAAACAAATAACAGAGTTCACCGACTAAACCAATAATTGGAGGGGCTAGCATGAAAATTGATGGCTTATAAAAAGAAGTGCACTTCGTTCAGTTGTCAAAAAAGAAAATCGAAAACATGACTCATTTTTTTGGAATGAGGGCGTAATCAATAACATCAGCTGTTACAAGTTTAGTTTTGGTGATGTGCAGCTAAAAACCACCCATTATCAAAAGAAAAGATGCTTCAGACAACAGCCTTGCATATGGAAAATATAATAGAACTGGTCAAGTAATAGCAGAAAAAAAAAAAGCAGCAACAACTCATGACGGCAAAGCGGAAGCATAGAAATGGTCTTTAAAATTACAATACATTGAACACATTTCATTCCCTTATATTCAGTAAAAAGGTATCAAAGACAAACCAATTCAACATCAAACTGATTAGTTACAGAAACAGGAATTTTGTGAAGGCAAAGGCAGAAAAATGTCACTGTTGAACTGTAGAAAAGCAAATAGTTCTAAAACTATCAGAAGGATAGAAGGGTATTTCTTCATTCTAATCATTTCATATCAGGACTAAATGATCATACTGCAAGAATTACAATTATTATATTAAATGCAAAAAGATTCTAAACACCCATTTTCATATATTGTTTCTCCTCATGATGGCAGTGCGATATGTGTAGTTACATAAATGGAAGAACAAAGCTTCGTTGATTAGATATGAGATGCTTACCTCCCCGACCTAAGAATCTTGAATTTCCCTACCGTAGTCAGATCCACCACTGTAGACCCCGCTCGCCCTGATGGAAGCACACCCTTGTTGTAGATATATGCACAGTTTTGCCAAAGGTCCTCAAAATCTGTGACACCTACACTGCTAGGCTGCCCACTAAGGTTTGCACTTGTGAGGGCGAGGGCACTACCAGAACCTCGTGCGATTGCCCTGATGAAATTACAATCTGGCACTCGAACTCCTATGCTATCCAGTTCAGGGTTCAAAGACTTCTCTAGAATACTTGACTCCCCTAAAATATCATCAAGATTGCTACACTGAGATCCCAAATACCAAAAGAACATAAATGAATGATGTTCAGCATCAAAACCAGATATTGTGATAAATGGTAGAAAGTTGCATAAAGTTAGGGAAGTTACTGTTTAAAATCAAATAAGAGTAGGTTCAGCAAAGTAGTAAAACACGTAGGAATTGACTTTACTAACCTCGTCTGAGTACAATTGTTACAGGTCCAGGAAGAAGCGAATCAAGCAATCCATGAGGCAAGTGGTCAGTAACAGCAAAACGACGTATGTCCTCAACATCACCAACACAAATTGCAAGAGGAGATGTATGTTTACGGCCTTTGATTTCATATATCCGGTGAACTGCTTCCATTGAGCTGCTCTTTGCCAGCACATGAAAGCAAAACTTAAGCTTACCACATCTAACAGTTGATAACATATCTTACTGCTAAACCTGACTAGAATATAGCAACTGTTAACTTTCTAATCCATAACCTAATTTATGAACAGAGAAAGCATTTCAAATCAAAAGTTCATACATCAGGACGCACAGACTTTTCTTCGTCAAATTATAAACCAAATAATACCATTCAATGCATAAGAACACATTCTGCAGTTCCATTTATTGCGTCACTGAATCGCCATAACTTTCTTTAGTATCATACAAAAACAACGATTTCAAATATTGGAACGAAAAGGCTCATGCATTTTGAAAATTAAATGCCTTGTCAACAATCTTTACACAGAATCACAATTTTTCCGAAGTAAATACTCTTCAATTGAAAGATTAATCACATTGGTGAAAGTTACGATAGCATAAAACTAGAAGTATCTAGACGCAAATACACCATAAAGATGGAATTAAACAAGTGTGAGAAATATACCAAGCATCACAAGCAAAACCATAGAGGGTATCAGTAGGCACAGCAATGACTTTCCCTGCCCTAACGGCTTCAATTGCCTCTTCCGCGTAATCATCCGTGGCCGGGCGCACAACACTATCCGCATCACACTTCTCTAGACTCCAAGCCATCTTCTTCGCCAATAATCCTCTAGTCTCCCTTCTATGTTGCAATATGTGCACCAACTGTAACTTACGCGCGCCTTCAAATTTGTTTGACATACAAACAAGCATATCATGTCAGTCAAATAATCGGAATACCATGATCCGCGTCGAAGAATTGTTTGGGAGGGTAATAATTAGACAGAACAGTGAGTAACGGTTAATGGACCTGATAAGTATGGAAAGAGAGAAGTGGAGAGGAGGGGCAGAGGTAGACGAGCTATTATCATTTGACTTCCTTCGTCTGCCGCTGCTTTATCTTACTTCCATGAATAGAGGGAGTGAGACTGTGAGAGCCCAATTTCCATTTTTTTTATTTTTTAAAACCAGAGCCCACTTTCTTGAACCGACGATTTGAATAATGGGAATGGGCTTGCCCCTTCATATCTAACGGGATGTGCGAGGATATGCTTCATTCAAATTTAGCACATTCTTATTTAAAATTTTAGGTGTCTTTTGTTTCGGATTGTTTTCAATTTATTGTAGCGAATGAATTCTAATATAGCATATTGATATTCTATTTTCTTAGGTCCTGGTTTGATGCAGCGGGGCGTACAACTTGACGATAACGCCTTCTAGATTACGTTGATTCAAGCTGAATACCGTAAACTGAGGGCCTGATTCATCACCCGCATAAACGTACTAGGGGCATTAGAGAGGCCAAACGACATTACTAACCATTCAAAGAGACCTTCCCGAGTTTTGAAGGCCTCATCACCGGGGCGGATGTGAATCTGGTGGTAGCCACTCTTAAGGTCAAGCTTAGAGAAAATCATGGCACCACTGAGCTGATCCAAGAGGTCGTCCAGGCGGGGAATAGGAAAACGATAGCGGACTGTAATTTTATTGATAGCCCAACTATCCACGCACATGCGCCAATCACCTATTTTCTTAGGTATAAGCAATGCCGGTACAGCACAAGGGCTTAAGCTTTCACGAACAAGACCCTTAGACAACAATTCCTCAACTTGGCGCCGAAGTTCCTCATGTTCAGATGGACTCATCCGGTAATGAGGACGATTAGGTAATGGGGCTCCCCTGATTAAGTCAATCTGATGTTGTATGTCCCGTAAAGGGGGTAAACCTGCAGGTAACTCAGAAGGAAACACATCTGCGAACTCATCAAGAAGGGTTAAAATATCAGTAGGAACTGATGAATCAGGTTGAACATCATGTGCTAATAATATCCAAGTAATAGGTGCAGAGGACATCTCGTGTAAGAAAGCCTGTGACGCTAAAAACATAACTGACCCGCCGGAGTCGAGCGTCGGGGGCCCTGGGATAGAAGGCAACATTGTAATTTTCATACCAGAATGTATAAAGGTATATGTGTTTTTGTGGCCATCATGCACGGCGCCTCTATCAAATTGCCAAGGGCGACCCAATAATACATGCCACACGTCCATAGGTACGACATCACACCAAATAGAATCCAAATAGGTGCCGCTAACAGATAAATTCACCAAAACACGACGTTCAACAAGAAAAGTATTCCCTTTCTGTAACCAAGATAAACTATACGGGCGAGGGTGTGCAACAGGAGTGAGCGACAATTTATCAATAACATCAGAAGAAATAACGTTTTCACAAGAGCCTGAATCTATGATGAAATGACACACCTTGCCATTAATGGTGCAGGAGGATTCGAAGAGGCAGTGGCGTTGTATGGCATCGGACGGAGCACGAGGTGTAAGGCATGACCTCCGTATAATTAAGGTGGGACCAGTGTTGCCATGCAAAAAGGCCTCCGGAATATCATCGTCGGCATACTCATCAAAAGTAGGAGAATGGTCTGGGGGTGCATCCCCGACGTCCTCGGCAAGAAGACCGCGTGTGCCGCCATTCTTAGGGCAATTGGCCATCCGGTGGCCGGGATCACCGCAGGAAAAACATGTTCCACCATGAACAGGTGCGGGAGCAGACGACGAGCCTGGGGGGCGAGAGGGGCCAGGCCGGAGAGGTGTGGGGCCCGAAAATTTGGGGTCGGCAGGACCCGTGAGGCGGGGCGGGGCAGAACAAAATGAACCCACTGGGCGTCAAGCAAATTGGCGCTCAAGAGCGAGAGGACGTTGGTGCGCTTCAGAGATAGAAACCGGGGAGAACAAACTGAGGACGTCTTGAAATTGGACGCGTAACCCGCCCACATACCGGGAAATAAGCTAGTCTTCATTTTCGGAAAGGTCTGTGCGGGATAATAGCTGGTAGAATTCCTCGGTATAGGCGTCGACAGAACGTTGCCCTTGCCGCAAGTTCTGCAGTTTCTGAAATAAAGTCCGGGTGTAATTGTATGGGAGAAATTCCTGTTTGAGATGCTTTGTAAACTTGTCCCAAGACGTTATTTTGGCTTTGCCGCGCCGAGCACGTATAGTTTTAAGTTGGCGCCACCAATTGGCGGCGCGGCCACGAAATCGCGTCGCGACCAGGGAGACACGCTGGTCGTGGGGAACCTGCTTGAAATCGAGAAGATCTTCAACCGATATAAGACAATCAATAACTTCTTCGGGTTCCAGACCGCTGTTAAACTCTGGTAAATCGAACCAAAAACTAGATTCCCATGCACGGGATTCGTCGGCCCTCCGAGCAGCCTGTGGCGCCAGAGGGGCAAAAGGGTTATCAATGGTGGCTTAGTCGTCCGTGGTCTCAGCGTCCACCGGGGGAAGGTCAGGTGCGGGCGCCGCGGCCGGGGGTTGCTGGAATCGCGGACCAGCGTGTCGGCGATCATGGTCGGCGGTGGCTTGTAAGGTAAGCAACTGCACGACATTAGCCAACTGAGTTGTGAGATCGTCCAGTTTTTGCGCGAGGGCGGCGTCACGATTGGGTTCACGGCGAGGCGGCATCTTCGGAGCGTAGCCTGGCAATCTTGATGCCAACTGATGCAGCGGGGCGTACAACTTGACGATAACACCTTCTAGATTACGTTGATTCAAGCTGAATACCGTAAACTAGGAACAGGTATGGAAACCCTAATCTCAAATTATAATTCTTCAAAAACTCCTCAAAGTTGTTCAACAAAACATATAAATACTCCCCACATACGGGTTAAACATAAAAAACAACCCAAACAAAAGGGTCCAATAAAATAAAGCAATAAAACTTAATTAAACAAACTCAATTAAAAGGACCGAACTCGGTCCAATTTCTCGAGGAACAGCAACGCTGCTTCATCTCCATCATGGTTATAAATCATCAATGATAATGATAATGAATATGAATGAGGGGTCAATCATATTATTAAATGAAATGAGGGAAGTTGTTAATAAAATGGGTAATGATTAACTTATTTATTATGTACCAAGCACCACAAATGGGAAAGAGTCCTCATTCATTCTCATTCCTTACCCTAAACTCCCCAACCAAGCGAGCCCTTAGTCAATAATAACTCAGTATTCTTCAGTTTTAAGTAAACACACTCTTTTTATTTTTCACAAATTTCAATTACTTTCTCATTTATTACATAATTAATCAATTATTATCCTTACCATATTTCATAATATTATAATATAAATTCATCAATCCTAACAATCTTTTTAAGTCCGTGCAATTCGAGTCATTAACAGTTTTTCATCAAAATATATTAATGTTAATGCTGAACGTTATTACTTGTTTTGAAGAGTGGTATTATGCTGAAAAAGTAGTAGTGTATATGATGAAAAATATTACTTGTTATGAAAAAAATATCATGTTGAAATGTAATACTTTTTCAGAACAAGTAATATATTTCACTATAAACAGTGTACAATTCCATGGATCCACCTTTTAATCGGGATTGTCGAATTAGTATACAAACATACCTTTTGAATGACCACACTCCCAATCTCTAACCCGACGGACCCGTCTCAATCAAACACGAATTTACTAAATAAAACCCCAATCAATTCCATACCAATCAATTAACCTAATTTTGACTCAAATCAATCAGAAATAATTAATTTATTTATAATAATTATATACCTTTCAAATTATTTTTTATATATAATCCAAATCGACCCGAATTGAACATGAACATTTGAAGCAGGCTTGTGTTAGCCCGAATCCATTAGGTTAAGGGGCCAAATCACCCTCTACTCAGGCGTGTGCAAGCTCAGAATACAAATGGCGCGTTGCACAATCCACACTATATATGTTACCACTTGCCTGATTGGGATGTCCACATCCGGATGTGACATGAATCATCCTCAACGTATTTCATTTTATACTGGATGGTTCATTCCTCCCCATCCACACCCTATTACCTATATCACATTTTACAATTTCCAACACACATTTTACAATTTCCAATACACTTTTTACAATTTCCAATACACATCCTATCCTACTATACCCTTTAACTAAAATATCTTTTTGAATGTCCCGTCCGTGGATGTACCCCATCGAACGTGGTACATGCCACTACATCCCAATCCAATTATCCCCTAAGTGTAGTGTCTTCGTACTTCAAAACGTTAGACAAGTGATATATTCTGAAATGTCATAGAATGTTGGTTATAGAGTTTTTTTTTTTTTTTCCTTCTTCTTATATGTGGTATATATCACACATTTTATAATGTGCATGTATTATTTTAAAGGTAGCACGCTAAATTCAAATTAAGATCTTGCAAGATGTGGGGTTTTTTCTTTTCTTTTTTTTTTTCTTCCGGGGAAATGAATAGATGGTTGTTGTGATTGATATTGATATATTATTATATTGTTAAAGATGATATAGATAATAAGATAATGGAGGAAATGTACTGGTTTGTTGAGATTGGTATTTATATATTATTATATTGTAAAAATGATGTAGATAATGATTATATAATGGAAAGAAGGTAATTGAGATTTGTGATTAGATAATGAAGAAGATGTAGCTAAAGTTTACGAAGAAGTGTAGGGACAGGAGATGTGTTACATATGGTGTGCAAAGGATGCGGCAAGATGTGCGCACTTAGATGTGACACATTCCTATCTAAAACTCTACGATCAATTATATTTCCAATTAAATAAATCGAGCGTGTGTTTGTTTAAAGCTAAGAGTGTTAAAGTATTGTTGGTTGAGATAAATAAAGTGGTGAAATATAAGTTAACATTTCCCAATATGTTGAGAATAACTTTAAACAAACACATCCATTATCTATATCACTTTCCGCAATAACATTTTAATCATTACCTATCGCATCTCACAATCTAATAATACAATATCTTTTACTAATATATTGATTTAACATTTATAATACACATCCAACCCACCCTACAATATAAAGATATACATATGATTAATACATTTAGGGCGGGTTTGGTTGCCATTTAAAGCAGGAAATGCTATTTAACCTAATGATTACACCGTTTGGTTTATTTTTTTCATTTTTGTGGATATTGCAGGCCCGTGTTATTTATCCTGTGAACCTGGGTTTCTACAACCCACCTTGGTGGGCCGGTTCTAAAATCACGCCACATCCATCCTCCCTGGCCCACTTGAGAGGTAAGCACAAAATTACGGGTTTATCCCTAAAAGATGAGATCCCACTCTATTACCAATTCATTTTTGCTGAATTTTCCATAGTCTTCCTCACCGCGATGAACGTTTTCTTCTGAGCTATGTTCTGCTGCTCTCCTCCTGCTTCATCGACGAATTATTCAGGTTTATTAACTATTCAACATGAGATCAGTATGTATACTTAGAAATGCATATTCCCATGATGCCCTCTCGTCAATTTCACCCGATTCTTAATATTTGATGTTGGTACTCTGGTCAATAGTTCGGATTTTTCTATCCACTTCTCTCTTCTCTTGTTGCTCATATCCTGTTCGCCGCGATTCTTCGGGTTGGATTGAGTTCTTTAAAGGACAGAAGAGATAGGTAACGCATAAAACACAGACCTATTGCCTATTTGTCACGACGATACCAAATGAGGCTGAGATTATTTACCCCCAAACACCATTGTTTAATCCAGAAAAAGGTACTATGAAATAAAAAACTAATGCCCGCGACGTACCATCAAAATTAGGTGTGACAATCAGAATCGCAAAGGTTTCCTGGTAAGGGTGGTGCTGTCACAGGAATTTGTTGCTTGTCCAAGAGAGCCTGATTATTTTTCTTATCGGAGAAGTGGAGCAAAGTGACATAAGGAGAAGGAAGGGAAGAAGCAGAACCTAATGTCTTGGTGGCCACCTAGGGAACTGGAAGATTCTTCCATTATTTCCAACATGCAATGATGATAATGGCCTTTTTGTAATTTATTATTGTGAAGAGGGTAGCAATGTGTTTGTCAAAAGTAATATATCCAGCAATTTCAAGGGATCCAAACGGCTTTTAAGTTTATATCAAAGGGAAAAGGGGAATTGGGTTTGTGTCAACCAAACATCAGTTATTGAATCATTCCTAGTCCAACTCACTTACAACCTACGACATACATCCAACAACCCATATCCAAACCTTTAAACCAAACCCGTCCTTAGGGTCGATTGCTTTGTGTTAATAGACATGATAAGTCACCTAATCATAGCGAATAACATGATTACTTTAATTTGCCGAAATAGTCATGAAATTACTCGGGCCCGGTTTTGTAATATCGTTTAGAGGGTTGTCTTTTTCAGGGGGAGGGGGTTGAATACCATATCATTTGATCTATGAAAACAATAGGTGAATGTCAAATGACCAAATTACCCCTCAAGTATATAAAGTCGGATTTTTTCATAGAATCATAGGAAAACATAGAATCATTCGACCTCTTGCGCAGCCGTGACCACAACCACGATCGAAGCTGCTTCGCCTGAAACTTCTCTGCCACTTCTCAGGTTACCTGCAAATCGCCTCTTCTACGATTCTGGTAGTGTAGAAAAGGGGTTTTTCAATCATAAATTTCTTCATACTTTTGTTTATTGATCTGGTACATGCAAATTGCTTCTCGAATTTTAGTGGGAAAAAGAAATTTATAAGTTCAGGTAAACACATCAATTCCAGAGATGAGCCGTAAGAATCTCACCAGCAAAAAATTAATTGTCGTTAAAAACAGGGGAAAGAGGGGAAACACAGCAAAGGGGGAAAAATCACAACCGACTCACAATTCACGCTGCTATTAAGATATTGCGTAATTTAGATGGTTCTGCCCAGTATGCTCCTTGACTAGTCGTCTCCGGCGGAAGTGTGGCTGTCGGAGAGGAGTTTTTGGGAGCTTTTCATGTTCTCCGATTTTACACTATCGCTCCCGGGCGATGCACGGAAATTTATTTAAAAGATAATTATTTAATTTAATTAAATATTATATAATTTCATATAAAAAATAGAATTATTATATTCTAACTAAATGAATATTTAAATAATTATTTTTTTTCTTATTTTACGATCACAGCTTGAACTTTTCGGTTTCCCACCTTTGCAACGTATCGTAGCAATTTTTGGAGAGAAAATAATTATTTAAGAATAATTAATATATTTAGAAAATACAATATTTATTTTTAAATTCTAAAAAAATATTTAAAATACCATAAACTTAACTGAAAAAATGTAGAAATTATTTTAATAAAAAAAATCAATTTTCATAAACAAGATCGAATAATGTTGATATTATTTCAAATAATTCTAAACTTTTTAAAAGGATTTTTTTTTAAATAAAATAAAAAAATACTTCTGCCATAAAATTACTTTTCATAGGTACCTCCACATATCTTAAACGAAATTTTAGAGATTTTAAAATAATTTATCAAAATAAATTTTAAATAGTTTTAATAAAATTTTAGAGTTTAAAAGATAATTTTCAGAAATTTATAATAGTTTTATGATTTTTTTTTAAAATTAATAACTTTTTATTTTTCTTGCTGAAAATAATTCGATTTTAATTTTTTTTAATAAAAAACTCAAAATTTTAATTTTCAACATATTTAGGTTAATTTTCTGATATTTTAAATGCAATTTAGAATTAAAAAATATTTTTAAAATTTTTAAACAATTTTATGTTATTTAAATATTTTTTAATATTCTTTTGTTTTTCGCACTTAAATTGCTGGCAGAGGTTGCAAAAGTGTAAAAAATGTGTAGTTCATGTTGTGATTGAAAAAAAAAATGAAAAAATGCGCATACTACATGTTGCAAAATGATATAAACCCAAAATATAAATAATGTAATATCAATTTCTCTACGTAATATATGGATTTAATATAACTTACTTTTTATAAATATCTTATTTTATAAATTTACATTAAGATAAAATATTAAATGTAAAAAATAAATTATATCTACTTTTAAGAATGAATATCTCTAATATTGAAACACAAACATATATTTAGTATGTGTGTGTGTCCACCTTAACCTATGTGAACATCGCAATAGCTTAATTGAAAGGGGATATTAAAACAAACCCAAATATATGAATATCACACGACACACTAAAATATATCAAATACAATAAATTGAATTGTATTATAAGAAATTAGTGTTTCTTTTATTTTTTTTCAATTTTTTTAAATATTTTAATTTTATCCAAATAATTTTCAAATTTGAACTATATAACTATTTAAATTATTTTTAAAAAACTAAATTTCAAGTTTAATATTTTGAATGGTGGTTTAATATACTTAAATACTTTTTAGGTTTTAAATAAATCTTGATATTAATAAAATAAAATTCAATGATTGTTCTATAGTTGAACTTATAACAAAATAAAGAATATGAATTCTTCAATATATCATGTATACGTTGAAATTTATTTAAACAAATTCTACATTTTTATTATGAATATTTGATATATTATATATATATATATATATATATATATATATATATATATATATTGCTTAGGTTGCAAAATATGAAAAAATACGACAAAGTATTGTTTATATTGAGATCTCTAAAAATGCTATAAAGCTCAAGCCTGTTAATTTTATTTTTTTATATAGAAATATAGATTGTAGCACATGTAAAATCTCATAGTTTAGATTGCAAAGTGTAATTATTAATTATAAAGAAATAATATTAATAAATAAAAAAATATGAATATGTAATAAAATATAATTTTAGGATTAATTATTATATATAAATATATGTGAAAGTCGTAGTCCCATGATTAATTTTAATAAATTAATAAATACAACACTTTAATATGAAAATTATTAATCAAGATTTTTTCGGATCCCCGCCACAAACAGGTAATAAAGCATTCAATATTCATATTAATGGAAATTTATAAATATTATATATACATAGACCCAGACACATAAATCTTACCAAAATACTTATTCGTTTAACCATCTTATTTTGGTTGCAGTTATTTAAACTATAGATTTTAATAAAAGAAGACTTTCTCATGCCCACATAGTGTTGTGGTTAGAAGAAAGCCTTAAGAACCCATCACCTGCCCAAATTGATACATTAATTTCAGCAGAGATCCCAGACAAGATCATTGACCCAGAGGGATATGCTTTAGTAGAGCAATTCATGATGCATGGCCCATGTGGACTGGACAGGCCTGAATCACCATGCATGAAGGATAATGAGTTCACCAAGAAATTTCCCAAAACTTACAGAGAAATTACAACTTTCGACAAAAATGGCGTAAAATACAAATGTCACACCCACCCTCATAAAAACTTAATTTATACTAATTTTTAGCCTTATAAAACCTGTATATATATATATATATATATTTTTTTTTCTAAAGTCGACAATTGAGAACACTCCTTCAAGACCAAAATCTCACCTACATATATTTATATAGGTTCAGATCGAGCACAAAGGTGTCACGCTCCATTCAACACCACATTTACAGAAATATACATATTAAAGTTATTTAATTTGAACATGTCCAAAAAGATTATTAACACACTAGCAAAAACATAGTGAGTCCACGGTTTAGCCCCACAGGTCGTCATTCATATACACGAGGCTTCAAAACTTGCATCAGCTCCAATAGCATGCCAGATCAGTCCACAAGCTCATGCATAGTCAAACTCACCTACAATGCAAGAACTACATGAGCTAAAACTCAGTAAGCAGAAATCATGCATGACCAATGCGTGAATGATAAGATGCATTTCACAAAACCATTTCTTACATTTTTTTTTTTTTCTCAAAAGAAAACCGTTTTCGTGGGAATTGGCTCCCTTCACTGTCACAAACCTCCCAAAAATAACACTCATTGGCCACACTCGTGACTATCAAGGGTCCCTCCTCCCCCCTTATAGTCCACCCGAGATACTAGTGATGGTTGGTACGACCAAGTGGCTATCCTTCCGAGACTACCAGGGATCCGCCTCCTGCCTGCCCCTGCAGTCCACCGGAAAGTCTACCTCTTCCCGTACCCCTCATCATAAAGGTGCTGAAGTGGGAACCTCTTCCGCGTGCACGCCTGTCACCGGAAGCATCCCGAGAGACACCATATATAATATATAACTCACAATGTGCCAGTGGTGACCAACCCCAAAACATTAACAGTTTATGCAACTACGTTATTTTGACTTCTTATATGTACACATGTAATCCTTGTAGATGCTAATGCTCATGATTGATGCACATCCATTTGTTTCTAGCAACGGAATAAAACACTTTATACAAAAGTATGCAACCACATATATAACAGTCAATTATCACAAGTAACAAACAAAATACTAAGTTCAAGCATTGTAGTTGGAGATGGATTTCTACTTACCTTTCCTCCGGAGTAGCTTTTGAAATTTCCTATTCCACAATGGTAATCAATCTACGACAATTTTAAATCGAATTAATACACAATTTATCAAATTCCAGGTTATTAAGTACTTTTAATTCGAAATTTCCAGTTTCGTCGCATTTTAGTAATAAGACTCTAACTATTTCTACAAAATTGATATTTATATGATTCAAGTTGGGTTATAAATCTAACACATAAGGCTACAACTTTCATGTTTTACACTTTTCCTAATTCAGCTCATAAATTGGTCAAAATCGACTAACTATTGAACATTAAAAATCTGGGCAGATTTAACAAAAATTAAATCTAGGCTATTTGATTACCAAATAACATATGAACATTATCATATATATAAAAATATACTCAAATTTATTTAGTAAAACTAATATGATACTCTAACCTATTCTATTTCTAAATAATTGAGATTGATTTAGATGAATTTACCTGTTCTTCAATCTTTCCTTTTAACCTTTGGAAATAAAGAAGATAAATGGTAGATAAAGCCTTGGTTATCCTTCTGGAGTTCCTAGCATAATTACTCTAGACAAAGTTAATGAACATGAGTTTTATGGAAGAGAAGAGAGAGACTGATAATGGGAGGGTAATACTTAATCAGAAAGTTACTCACCGCCTATTCATTTTCTTTTAGGCGGTCGGTATTCTATAATTGTTATTATCATTATTATTATTATTATTATTATTATTATTATTATTATTATTATTATTATTATTATTATTATTATTATTATTATTATTATTATTATTATTATTATTATTATTATTATTATTATTATTATTATTATTATTATTATTATTATTATTATTATTATTATTATTATTATCGTTGTTATTGTTGTTGTTGTTGTTGTTATTCTTATTCCGATAATAAAATCCTTTATACATCTAACATTTCCACGTACTACCTAATGTTCTATTTTTCAAACTTGTCACGCGTAGTCTTAAATTTTGTAGCATGTCCTAATATTTTAGACTAGGGGGTTCTTGACTACCAAATTAAACATCTCCAAATTAGTCGCAAAATATAAAATAACGCGATAAATATAACAAATTAATTACTATAAAACTATCATGCAAATAGCACATAAAAATATGGAATGCATGAAATGCAAAAATCATATTGGTCAGTGAGTTGTGAGAGGCACGGGTATTACAACAAAAGAAGAAACGATGCGGGAAGATACATCACAAAAGGGGGGACAAAGATGGACAATGCATTTATAGTACCACATAACCTAACATTGCTAAAGAAATACAAGGCGCATATTAACGTCAAGTGGTGCAACAACACAAGGCAATTAAGTATTTGTTCAAATATGTAACAAAAGGAGTGGACAAGGCAACCGTGGTAGTAGAAAAAACAACCAACATAAATAATGAGCCCCGAGAAAAGCGAACTACATGAGTTGACGAGATTAAACAATATCTAGAATGTCGATATCTCTCGGCTTGTGAGGTCGTCTTATCACGTGACGGTGTTCAGAAGACAATGTTTACGGAATGGATGGAAACAAACAAGAGAGACAAGAAAGCCAGGGAACTCACTTATGCGCAATTCCCAACAAGGTACGTGTGGGACGGGAAAAATAAGATCTGGACTAAGCGCAAACAAGGTGGTACAATAGGAAGGATCGTTAACATACATCCAACAGCAGGCGGACTCTACTATTTGAAGAAGTTGGTGGACGTATTGAAAGGACCGACATGCTTTGAAGAAATTCTTACACTAAGTGATATGGTTCACCTAACATTCAAAGTTTCTTGCTATGCAAAAGGTTTGCTAGATGGAGATGCAGAATGGCACGACGCAATGGACGAGGCATCATAATGGGCTACACCCCCCAGTTGCGTCACTTATTCGCAACACTTTTACTTTATTGTGAAGTTGGGAGCCCAGTGATGTTATAGAACCACTATTGGAAGGCTTTGGCTGAAGCATACCGTACAAGCAAAGAAAGATATTCAATTTTATATATTTGCAATTTACAGACGAAGAGCTCCAGAATTACACTTTGGTGGAAATAGAAAAGATATTACTCCAGAATGAAAAATCTCTAAAAGACTTCACTGATATGCCAATACCCGACAAAAAACTCTTGAAAACCCTAAATAACTCACTGTTACAGGAGGAAATAAGCTACAATATACACGAACAACAAGAGGAGCACGACAAATTAATTGGGAGTTTGAATCGAGAACAGAAAATAGTCTTTGATGATGTAATTGATTCGGTCCACAATAGGAAAGGGAAACTTTTCTTCTTATATGGTGTAGGAGGAACAGGAAAAACATACCTATAGAACAATAATAACAAAGCTAAGGGCAGAGAGGAAAAAAGTAATTCCGGTAGCATCTTCTAGTATTGCTGATTTGCTACTACCAGGCGGAAGGACAGCACACTCAAGGTTCAAGATACCATTAAAAGTCCACGAGACATCATTTTGCGATATAAATGCAGGCACAATGCTAGCTGAGCTACTAATAGAGACAGATTTAATAATATGGGATGAGGCACCAATGGCTCATCGACACACATTTGAAGAGGTGGACTGCTCCATGAGACACTTGTTGTCCACAACAGACCTAACAGCAAAGTCAAAACTTTTGGAGGCAAAACAGTACTCTTAGGTGGGGATTTCCGACAGATACTACAGTGGTTCCCCATGGAAGCAGACAAGATACTGTATTAGCAACAATGAACCGCTCAACACTATGGGATTCATGTTGCATATACACACTCAAACAAAATATGAGGATACACCAAACAGAAAAAGAGATTGCTAAATGGGTCCTTGAAGTTGGGGATGGGAAGGCAAACAAAAGTGGTATAAGCAAAGAGAATGCAACCGATGAGTTTGAAATAATTGAACTGGATAAAAAATTTATGATACAAGGCAATGGTCAACCAATTGAGGAAATTGCAAAATCAATATATTCTGGATTCACTACATCTTTGGATGACCGAAATTACCTAACAGAAAGAGCTATTCTTACACCACCAACGAAACGGTAGATGACATAAATATATTCCTCCTTAAAGTTGCACCTGGAGAAATGAAGGACTACTTTAGTTCAGACAATATTGATGATGATGCAGAGGATGCTTTAAATCATCGGGTCGCATACCCAACCGAATTCCTAACCTCACTGAAAATCCCAAGATTACCAAACCACCATTTACAACTGAAAACAAGAACCCCAATAATGCTACTCAAAAACATCAACCAGAAAGAAGGGCAATGCAACGGCACAAGGCTGATGGTTTCACATTTAGGGAACAAGGTAATTAAAGCAGAGATATTAACAGGCACACATATAGGAACAAAGATACCCATTCCAAGAGTAATCCTATCTCCAACAGATACAAAGTGGCTGTTTAAGTTAAGAAGGCGACAATATCCAATAAGAGTGTGCTATGCAATGATTATCAATAAGAGTCAAGGACAAAGCTTAAAGAGAGTGGGCCTATACCTTCCAAAGCCAATATTTAGTCATGACCAATTGTATGTCGCACTGTCACGAGTCACAAGGCCTAAAGGCCTCAAGATATTGAATGTCAAGCACACTCAGAACAATGAACACGAGGTAGAAAACATTGTTTATCGAGAGGTTTTCAACAACCTACCCACACCTACTCATTACAAAAGTGAGTTGATAATGCCTTTGGATACAATAGGTAATGTCATAAATATTTATTTCTCATTAATAAATATTTAGCTATTCTTTTTTATTATTTCAGCTCCATCCTAATTACAACATCAATTTTGCATATGCAAAAAATAAATCCACCATGAACTTATTTCCACCTCTTTATTTCCAGGATGTGCACATATAATCCCAAGTTTTTTTATTATCCACTTAATTTAATTGATATAATGGATTATTTAATATAATTTTTATATTCAAAATCAAACTTAGCAACTAAACATATAAAAAAATTATGAAACAAAGGAAAAAAAAGTACCACGGTTTCATACAATTCATACATTATGGCTCTCTACACAGTTTTGGGTAAATACACTTTTTAGTCCACTAAATTTCACCATTTTTTACAATAACTACATGATCCTAGCTCAATTGTATTTTACTACTTTAAAATAACAAAATTATATGAATTCGTCCAGTTACCACCTATATCATGTAACGCAGTGTAATACAACCATTGATGCTTATGTGCCTTCATTCTGTAAAGACACATGCACAAAAAAGGGAAAATATAAGCCAACTTCCACATTACCGGTTTCCTTACTTTCTTCAGATACCTATGTTATTATATTCTGGAAGCTAGCTAACTTTACTTATCTACGTTTATGCAGAGCATCTTTCAGAACCCATATTGCAGACAATACTTTCAATCTATGATCCAATAACAACCATCATGGTATTGCACTTAAAATCTATTAATTTTTCTTTCTTTATGTTCAAACTACATACTAATGATCCTTTAATTTCATCCTACGAAAACTTGGTGATTTGCACATACAACATGAACTTCGTTCCGCAAACGTCCATGATCAAATATGACCCATGGAAACCATACTTTGAGGTTAAAAGTGTTCCTAAATCAAAGGTATGTATTTACATTTCTTTGCCATAATACTTGTGGATTTTTTTGTCACACTAGAAAGTGTTACTTTTTACGTGAAAAGTTACCACTAAAAGTAAATTTTTATGCATCACCCAAATATACAGCTACTTATGATGAGACTGAAGCCTCAGCACCTAAATATACAGCTACTTATGATGAGACTGAAGCCATCAGACTACAGGGGCAATGACGTGATTTCACTCGCGGACGAGGTTAAGTTTGAGGAAACCAAACAAATATCATAGGATAAGGATGTTAATTAGTAATGTTGTTGATGAAATTTTTTATAGAAACACAATAGAAAATCTGTATTGTAGAAAGATTAGTAGTGAGTGGGAAGCAAAGTTATTAATACCGTCACTTCTACCGTTTCGAATTTGCCTCTGGAATGAGCTATTTTGGTACCAAAGTGTTTCAAACTTCTGTTTTGGATATATATATACATACATACATACATACATATATAATCATATATCTATACATAGCTTACAATATTGTTACAACTGAATATATTGATTAAATTTCTTTTAAATATTTTCAACTCATATGTTAATACACATATGTTAATTTATTTCGATTTGAGAATATGGAATCAATAACTATGGTGAAAAACAAGAAGATATGGATATGTGGCGCCTCGGCTTCTTAGTGGATGTCAAGAAAACATAATTTATATGTTGATTACTTAACTTTTGGGTTCAAAGACGCCCAGTTATGCAATGTGTACTTCCAAACATTATTCTGACAAAGTTATACGACTGATCTATAGTTATTCCAAAACAAAACCATCTCATTCTCCAAACAATAAATGCAGGAACAAACTAATCAACATAATAACAAACTCGAAATATTTATTATCTAAGTTCTGTATCTTATACATTATTTGCCTAAATTAATGAAAAGGGTAAATTGAATCTTATTTCTTTACGGAAATTTGCACAATTCTCATCAAGATGCAAGTAACAAATCCCTCAATTGCTCCAAACAAAGCACCATCATCATTGACAATGTATATACACATTTGAATTGACAATTGTATGCCCTAATCTAAAACTATCAATCGTCTTTCCTAATCTAAACAATTTTCAAAATTATTCTGAATTTAAGTATTTATTCAAATTAACTTATATTAGCATACCAACCAAAAAAAAATATATATATACCAAAATAAAATTATTTAGAATCAAGGATACCTGCAATATCTTTCCCATTGTACACACTGCAGCAGTAAAAGTTCGTCAATTGGATTCATAACTCTATCGATTATCGATGTTTCACATTGTCATATTTTTTTGGACTTCGTACTCTCCACCGTCGCTATTTCCATCTATTGAGAATTCCGCAACTAAGCAATATCGTCTAAATATTTGACGGCCGCCTCATACGGTCTGAAATTCATATTAAGAGACGGAAGCAAGTTCGCCATGATTTCACTCTCAACCTATGTCCTTTCTAATTTATGTTTTGAGATTTACAGCAGGCATTAAAATCCAAAAGGACGGAATCGGTCGACGCCAGTATGAGTGAATTCCGGCTGCCTCTTCGTAGTGGGAGAATATACCATAGTTCCAGCTAACTAACCAGAATGTAATTGAAAGGATATTTCCTGCCTATGGCTACAAAATGATTAGAAAAATCCAGGCGCAATCACGGTGAAAAAGACAAAATATGAAACGACTCTTTTGTTAATGAGAATATGGGGAAAAAATCACTTTTAGTCCTGTATATTAGACCTTGTCTAGTAAAAATCCTGTATGTTAGAAAATTTTAATTTTAGTCCTGTGTGTTTCAAAAGTTGTCCAATTTAAGGACACTGACCATAAAAAACAACCAATTTGGCCACAATTAATCGCGTGTGACGCATGTGACTAATAAATTTGAGAAAGATGAAGAAAGAAAGAAAAATAAAATAAAAAATAAAACGAAATGCACCTCATACGAAAATTAGGGTTTACCTTTTTCTTTTCTTTTTTGGGCGAGCTGCTAAAGTAATTTAATGATTTGACATGTTATCTGGACAAATACTTAACACATAAGCATTAGCACTCAAAAGCCCTAAATTTATTAGTCTAATTCCGGCTAAATTGGTCGTTGGTGATGGTCAGTGTCCTTAAATTTGACAACTTTTAGAACATACAGGACTAAAATTGAAATTTTCTAATATACATGACTTTTACTAGACAAGGCCTAACATACTGGACTAAAAATAAAATTTTCTCATGAGAATATGGGAATTCTAATTCCTTAATTACCTTTCATCTTATTTGTTGGTTAGTCCCCAATATCAATCTCAATCCACATTCAACCCCAAAATCTATTTCTTAATTCTTACCCATATACTCACCTCTTAGATAATGAGAAAAATAATAAATTTATATAATGTATGTATTAATTATTATAGTAAAACATAAATCATTAGTAATATAGGCTGCATAAATTAAGGACCATGATGCTTAAATAATTGAATAAAAATGACTCAAATTTATTTAATCACTCCAATTAACATGTGTTTTTTTTTTTTTTAAACTCTTAAAAAACATAGTGCATGTTTGGTTGGGGTTGGGGGTGACTGGGGTACTGTTGGCTGGAGTTAGTGACTGGAAGAGTAAAAAAGTTATGTTTGTTTGAGTATTTAGGGTACTGGTTGTAGTGTAAGATATAATTTTTAATTGTAAAATGTGATATGATGTGTGGTACACGCGTTTATTTATGCACTTTAAGTCTGTTAGAGTGATGAATTGTAATGTTTGCGTGTATAATGGAGAGTATTTAGCTTATTTTGATATCTTTGGACTAGTTGACGTTTGTTCTTTCGTTTTGAGCTAAATAGGTGATTTAAGGCTCAGTATTCATACTCGGCCGGTTGCACAACGAGGGAATAAAGTCCAGATGTCAAAAGGATGGGAAAAACCGCCGGAAAATGAGAACAGAGCACCGCGACCGCGGCACAATGGCACGGCCGCGGTCAAAGTAAAGAAATCAGAGAAAAATTCTGGACAAGTGGCGCGGCCGAGGCATACTTGCGCGGCCGTGGCATGCTGCTGGACCAAGAGCGGGCGCGGGCGCGGCCCATGAGCGCGGTCGCGGCTCAATAAGGCGGCTAATTAATCCTTGGGCCACAAGAATTCCGATTTAAAGCCCAAAATCAACCCAAATTGACTTCCTCTATAAAAAGGGACCCTTATGCTCGGAAATAGAAGACTTGGACATTACGAGAGAGCAAGATTGGGAGATTCCGAAGGGGACGAGCAATCAAGATCGGCAGTACTCGGGTTTTCTAGTCCTTAATTCTTTTAATTATGTATTTTCCTTTTAATTTATCTCTTGTCACCGCCATGAGCGGCTAGTAGGTTATTTCAGTCCTTAGTCGAGTCGAACCCTAGTTTTACTATTTTGTGATATTTACAGTGGTTATTAATCAGTTGATTCCTTGAAACGTTGTTATACTATTTGTTTATCCTTCAATGCTTGCGTGTTTATATGCTAGATTGATCACCTAGGATTATAATTGCATAAGTAACGCTAGGTTATAATCGTCATCCGTAATTGTTACGAACCTATAGCCACTTAATAGCGAATAGCGAGTGATATCGCTAGGGTAGTATATAGCTCGGTCTGAATGGGTCCGAGCTTACGAGGTCCACACCGTGTCTATCCCGTTATCCTAGTACTCTAGGCGTCCGGTTAATGAGATCCAGAGAGCTTATTCTAAGGTCACTCAACTGGATAGACTAACCAAAGAGCTTGTTTTGGTTAGTTAAACATAAGGGGTAACGAGGTTAGCAGAGCTTGTTGCTAATCTCGGGGTAGGAGTTTTAAAGGTTGAAATTGGTTAATAATTGCATCTATCACAGGGTAGTAATAACTAGGGGGAGATAAGATTAAGGGCTGGGATTCGTTATTTCATAAGTAGAACGGTTCGTAATTAATTTGCTTAATTTCTGTTTTAGTTCCTTAGTTAATATACATCAATTTACAAACCCCCATTATTTATATACTCATACACGTTGCTAGTATTAGGATCTATTTAAAACACTAATAGTCTTCCTGCTCCCTGTGGGATCGACCCTACTTACCACTTCTACAAGCTAGAAGGGTAGCTAGGTTTAATTAATTTTACCGCATCGCGCAATGCGGTCAATGTGTGTAAGAGTTTGTTAATTATTATTAGTTTAATGATTAAAGTGGTATTGAAATTTGTGGTGATTTGTGATGGTTGGGCCAACCTTTGTAACCAAACATAGGAAGGGGTTGGACCAACCCATTAGGAGTTGGGCCAACCCCAACCAAACATAATTTTTTCTTTTAGCTTTATCTTTATTTAATTACAAATGTAAAACTAAAACTAATAAGCATTAATATTATTTAAAACATAGTACATATGTCTCACCCTCTATCAATACATATTTACTCAAATGATATATTTAACTGAGACAAGCGTGGAAATCTTGAATCTTCACATTCTAATTCATTGGACATGACAAAATTTAAAGGTAAAGTTTCATATGCACCACTAGCACGGTCAGTACAGAGTGATTACCGAAACAAGTGATATATTTAAACATAATTCGTAATACATTTTAACCATGATACATTTACTCAAATTATGTAATACAATCAGGCATAATTTTTTACCCATTACCAGGATTGCACGAATCTGAGATTCATTCAACTGATGTACGAGATACCTCCCCAACTTTAAAATAAACTGAGAAATCATCTTCAACTCAATACGATCCAGATTATACACTTTCTTAACTTCCACCTACACTTCTATTCAATTTATTTTTTTAATCACTTTAGGGCTTATAAAATGTTTCAGATCACTAATTTACGTTTTTATTAACGTATCATTTAAGCTATTAAACTATAACTTTTTTTTATCCCACACCATTCTTGCAATACTACCTCCATCATCTTGCATATACAAAATAACTTTTCTCTGATGTAAATCTTATCTCTTACAGTGACTAATTTTCACTATTTAGGAATATATACTACGAAAACATAAGATTGAATTTGAAATATGGGAAATAGTTTTAAAAATATTGAAAGTGAAAGAATTTATAGAAAATCAAATAAAACAATACAACAAATAGTACAAAATTGGTAGTTCAAACCAAAATCTCACCACCCATTACGTTATTATATAACATGAAACTAGAGCCGAACTGTACATATGCGATTTTACATTTATAGTTTCATAAATAAAAATAGATATAAATCTAATATCATGAAGTACAATAGAGTCAAGATGCAATAAGCACAAATCGACATTAGTTACCGATACATAAAAAATATGACAATCAATATTCGAACCATGGAGAGTGCCAAAATAGGATCAAACGAACCACCTTCGCCCAAATATGCAGCCAAATATCTAAAGAACAAAATCATAAAATCATTATGAGCAAAAAGAACATTAACATTAAACACAAGAAATGAAAAAAAAATAAAAATTCTACACATCCTTAAATAACGAGATATAGACCAATTGAAAATGAGCCCGTGCATCGCACGGATCTCCGATCAATGATCTAGTAAGATGTAAAAATAAGTTTTTAGAGCTTGTAAGCTCAAAAAAAGAAAATAAAATAAAAATACTTCTAGTCAATCTTATTTCTTAGGATTTTATAAGTCACTCTCACATTACACATACCACACTCTACACGCATATACACACACTTCACACACACTACACCCACAATTGCATACACTACACACTTCTTTCACATGCACTTCACACAATTCACACTCTTCACACACACTAGACACACAATGTACACACTACTACTGTCTACACATACTACACACTTCCTTCATACTACACACAATGTACACACTAGACACACTACACAAACACCACACACATCAATCAAAATTTTTGTTTAATGGTGCATTTTAAATTCGTAAATTCCTTCATTCATTTCCAAGCTTATAAGCTTTATTAACTTGTAAGGTCTTAAAGAATTACATCTTATAAGCTCTTGAAACAACTTATAAGATGTTGGAGCTTATAAGATGTTTGGAATAAGCCTAGCCAAACACCCTCTGAATTAACCTTTTTTATCTGGTTCTATAGAGAACAAAACATATACTAACAAGTTAGCATTGTTGATCTTTGCGTTTACAGAACCATTCCCACCAAACAAGTGATCTGAGCCAATCTAAGAAAAAAAATATTTTCAGGAACCTGGATACAGAAAAACAAAAACCAAATGCAGCTCTGCCTCCCAAAGACTCATATGCAAACATTTCTTATTTTGGAAACAGAAATCAGAAACTTCATCTTCTTAGAACTGCAAATCAATATTGATGGGGAAGAATGGCCTTTTCAACCCTCCAGAGTAAAAGCTTCGATAAGCTTCTTGAGGTTTGTCCATTTGTTGCAGAGCTGGGGAATCGTTTAGGATTAAGGTTATATTCAGCCCTGGAAAGTTTCCAGAGCTGGGTATGGATCGCATCAGGGTTATCCCGTTTCCATTCCTGGAGCGTTGCGTTGAGACATGAGCTGGAGCAGTGACTGTTTCCTAAAGATGCAGGGAGTAGAAGACCTAAGTAAAGACTAAAGAAATGAGAGCTAATGCTCGTCCCTGCCCTTTGGAAGTATTAAGAAGAAAACCCTCCTCTGCATGGCGAGACACTTTCTGAGACTTGGGAACCAAGACAAATGTCTGTTCTCCCGAAAATAGTACCTTCCACGACTTGCTTTTCTGACAAAAGTACTGTACTTTCTGGTTGCGCCGCCAGGTACAGTAGAACACGTGTCACCATAGTATTGAAAAATGCTGAGATGACTGATTTGCCCATAACCCTAGCAAATGGTAAGTATAAATAGTGCTTCATTCCAAAAATCACAGGTTACACACTTTCTCTCACTAAAACCTATTATTCCTCTACTTTCATCTTTTGGAAGCTAGAAACTGACTTGAGCGTCGGAGGGTCTTCGCCGGGGCAACCCCCGGCTCTGGTTTGTAGGAGATCGAGCAAACAAAGGAGAGGTGAACCGGCCCAAAGATTCACTTCCCACCATTTGCAATACTTTCATATGTATTTCCTTTAATTTATGTCCATTTAAAACCATTTGAAGGTTGTCTTCACCGAGCCCTCATTAAATATCAACAAGCTAAGAGATGCCATGCTCAGGCAACTCACTAAATATAAAAAAACGACAAGGAACAGACTAGCCACTCAAAACCTTGGTTAGTAGAAGGGCTAGCATCGAATATAAATGAGAACTTCCTCGAGAGCCACATGTTAGGATTGTCCAACAAAGTACCACATCGGATATACATGGGAGGATCATGGGGTTTAATAAGATTGGACTATCTCTATTGGTATGAGGCTTTTTGGGAGTTAGCCCAAGAACAAATCCGTGCGGGCTTGGCCCAAAGCGGACAATATCATACCAATGTTGAGATGGGGCCCGGTTAGGGGCCCAACAAGTGGTATCAGAGCCATGGTCCCAGACTGAACCGATGTGGTGGAGATCCTCGGAGTGCCAAACAAGGTCGCGGAGATCACGACAGGCTCTATGGACCAGGTGGACCAGGTCAGGTGCACCTGGGTAGAGCAGGCTCCTCAGCAGAAACGAAAGCTCACCAAGGTAGAGCAGGCTCCCCAGCAGAGACGAAAGGTCCGGCTCTACGAACCAGGTGCTGAAACCAGGCTAGGTGCACCTGGGTAGAGGCTGGCTCTCCAGTGGTGGTAAACCATGGACTCCGCGTAAGACATGTGCCCAAATGCGGTGGAGTTGGCTAGTCGACTGGATGGAACAGACATGGCCCGGTGGTTTGTTTGAGGAGAGGCTCGGTGGTTCGTTTGGTTCGTGTGAGGGGAGGTTCAGTGGTCCTTTGTTTGAAGGGGAGGGTTGTTAGGATTGTCCAACAAAGTCTCACATCGGATATACATGGGAGGATCATGGGGTTTAATAGGATTGGACTATCTCTATTGGAATGAGGCCTTTTGGGAGTTAGCCCAAGAACAAATCCGTGCGGACTTGGCCCAAAGCGGACAATATCATACCAATGTTGAGATGGGGCCCGATTAGGGGCCCAACACCACAGTCTTTTGAATTCAGCAAGAGAAGTTGATTCGCACTGCAGAGCAAAGCAGCAAAGCAATGCTAAGTATTAAAGTCAAAAAGAAACAATGAAATAAAAAAGATTACAAGAATCCCTCTTCTGTGGATAATACCTCTAGCTTGAATAGGCTGAGATCCATCACCTTCTGATGTTAATTCGTTGTGCCTTGATAGAACTAAAAACTTATCTTCTGAATCAAGCTGTCAAAAGTGATGTACAAGTTAGTTTCTTTTGGTTAATCAAGCACAAAGGAAGTCCCAATTGACAAAACTATATCATGTTTTTGACTAATTCTGCAGTGCTATGCATCCCACCAGAGTTCAACTCGTTACTCGTTAGGTTAATTCAATGTTCAAGCATACTCCAACAACCCTCCAATTAAATTTCTTACTAAAACACAACAACAAAATGACAAAAAAACCAAGAAATTTGCTTCAGAAAAGCATGCTCCTACATCCATTAAGATGCTAGGCAAATCAGGTTAATTGTGTTGGGCCATTTCTCACATGATTCAACTATCATCTCAATTTATGGAAATTGCAATCACGATAGTCAACTAAAATGTATCTATATCTATATAGATATATGTATAATAACAAAATTCACCCAAAATAGTAATCTAGAAATTTTCCAGTCCAAATCCATTTGTTATTTTTGGAAAACACTATTTTTTGTATAGAAATTATCTTTGGTATGAAGCATTTCATTTGGAAACATTATTTTTGGTATAATGAATTTTATTTGAAAATAGTCTAATTTGAATTTTGTTTCCGTTTTATTAATTCTTTTAATCATATAAAAATTGAACTATTTAGTAAATATTTATAATTTCAATTTTTTCAACATTTTATTTCTCTTCGAAAAAATAATATAATTTTTTGATTTTTTTTTTTCATTTCTAATGTGATTTTTCTGTATAGTAAATTAAATTAGACATCTATTATCGATCTATAGTTTGACGCTATATTGTATAAATAAATTAAATTAAAGACAAATTTATGTATTTTAATTTTTAATACTTTTCAATGACTCTTCCTTCATTAGCATATAACTTTTCATCACTTATATATATTGACTGCAATATTTTATTTTATCAAAATTATATAAATATATAAAAAAATTATTATTTATTCATTACATTTACAAATCGTGCATAGCACGGAGATACTGTTAGTATAATTAAAATATTTAATTTTAATTCTATTTTCATTTTAGACTCAACTGTTTAATTGATATGGAATATTCTAGATGGAGACGGGTTCGGATCGAATTTTGCGGTTTCAATTTTTCGAGTTGTGTAGCCCACAATTTGGTACCCAAATGAAAATTATCCGAGCTTCCACCCAATCATGCGGGTACCATAAGGTCGGGTCGGTACGGTTTTTTTTTTCTCAAAATTTTCCCTAGGTTTCAGCAACTCACCACCCTGCTACTGTTGCATACAAAAAAATATGCAACCCAAACAAATTAAACAGCTGAAGACGTCAGTAGCTATATATATTCAGGCTATACATTAAAATGAGATTTAGATGAAAGGAAAAAATTATGTTTATTTGTGAATTAGGGCGTGAGAGTTGAGAATCTTAGCAAAGATTATCGGGGACAGAAAGAGAATGAAACACATATTATGAATCTGTGTAGTCAGTTATGACGGGGCCGGGGGCGATGATGATAGAGGCGGTGAGAGTTGAGAAAACGTAGCAAAGATTATCGGGGGACAGAAAGAGAATGAAACACATACTATAAATCTGTGTAGTCAGATACAACGGGAGCGGTGATAATAGAGGCGGTGGGCCGGTGGCTGCAATGGCGGCGAGGAAGATAATTGGTTTAGAAATTTAGAGAAGGGGGTCGAGAGTTTAACCCCCGCGCCCCCCCCCCCCCCCCCCCTATAAAATCGATCCTACAATCGCGGGTTAGACTCAAGTATAACCCAAAATCCATTAACCTTAAAAATTCCGATTCGATTGGGTAGAACCCGTAAGGATCAAAACAGGTATCCAAACCCGCCTATATTAAAGTCCACTCCTAATTCTAAACATGTGAACTAAACTTAAAAAATCCAATTCAATTGAGTAAAACTCGTAAGGATCAGATCAGTATCCGAACCCGCATATATCAAAGTCCACCCCTACTTCTAGACATGTGAACTACGGACAAAATAAAAAATGAAAAATTAATAACATTCTTTAATATCATAAATGGTTTATATTTATGTGACAGGCTAAAATTTAAAATAAATTTATTATAATGCAATGAGGAAATCTATTGTATTATAATTATAATAATTAAAAAAGCTCGTAGAGTGAATAGTTGGTAAATACTACCTCGTCTCGCTCTAACTTTCTTACTTTTCTTTTTTGTTTGTCCCAACTTAACTTTCTAGCTCATAAATGATAAATTTCTCTCACAATCTCCACCCTCAAAATCTCCACCTTTAAAAAAGTCAAAGATTCCATAAAATCTGTTTTTTTTTAATCTCCGTGCCCGATCAAAGTAGAAAAGTTAAACAGAAACGGAGGGAGTAACTAATATAATTAGACTAGAAAAAGAAAATTGGACAGACACCCGTGCCGACTTTTACACAAAATTTCCAAACATTTTATTTTAGGTAAAACATATTATTTGCTTCTTGTACTTTCACTTTTTTTTTTCTTATACTTTGTTTACTATATTTTATATCCTTGTACTTTTATTTATTATTATTATTATTATTATTATTATTATTATTATTATTATTATTATTATTATTATTATTATTATTTATTTATTTAATATTTTTTTTTTCTCTTTTTACTAACAAAGCGTGTAAACACCGTTAACAATTAAAATTAGAAAAATGTAGGTTTTACCCCCTATAGTTTCACTTTTTTTTTTTTTTTTTACTTTTCCCCCTACTTTGTTTACTACTTCCTCCGTCCCGCTTAAAGCTGTCTACTTGTCTTTTCGATCCGTCTCAACTAAAGTTATCACCCCAAAAAAGGAAACTAATTCTACAATCCTCACCCTCAAAAAATGTCAACCGTCAATCTCCACCTTTAAAAAGGTAAAAAAAAAAAAAAAAAAAACAGTTGACTTCTTTTTCTTAATATCCGTGCTCGGTCAAAGTGACAACTTTAACCGGAACGGTAGGAGTATATTTTATATCCTTTTCTTTCATTATCTTATTATTTCCTCCTAACTAACAGAGCATGTTAACGTCGTTAACAATTAAAATTACCATGTGTTTCTTTCTCCTGATACTTTTTTTTTTTTTTTTTTTTTTTTATGATTACCCCTTATGCTTTATTAACTCTTTTAATTTTCACCTGTATTGTTTTACTTTATTTATTTGTTTTTTTCATATACAATTTTCTTTTAATTTGTTCCTAAATCTTTTTTTCAAATAAATGTCATCGTTTATATTTTGGGAAGACATTTACACATTGACCGTTAATCTTCGTCTAGGTGGGCTCTCATTGACCGGTTATATTTCTTTCCCCATCCTTTTCGTCTAACCACGCCTACACCCGATCAACCCCGTCTAGACCCCGACTACACTCCATCGCCTAACTAGCGCCTAACAACTTTTACAATTTATATGTAAATATATAGTTTAAAAATCCAACTTGTACCTGATACCGACCCGGATAGCCCAAAAATCGGTGGAGTTAGGATTAGCTCACAATATTGCAACATATCCATTAAAAATGATCCCCAAACCACAACTCAATTAGCCTGAAAATTGATAGAGCTAGCTCGTTTAACATTCATATCCATGATCTTATTTATAAATTGATTGATTTTTTTTTTTTAATATTTTATATTTTTCAAAGAAGTTGATTAAATCTGAAGATATCTATAATAAACATCGGTTTAAATATTTGATGTTATGGTAAAAAATGAAGAAAAAAAAGAAAGAAGAAGTGGGGGAAAAGAGAAAAACATAAACGATGACATTTATGTGAAATAAAAAATGAGGAACAAATTTAAAGGAAATTGTATAAGAAAAGACTAAATATAAAAAAAGAAAAATAATAAGGGTGAAAATTAAAATAATTAATAAAGTAATATGGTTAACCGTAAAAAAAGAAAAAGTATAAGGAAAAAGAAAATATAGTAATTTAATTATTAACTGTGTTAACACGTTCTCTTAATAAGGGAGAAAATAATAAGATAAATAAAAATACAGTAAACAAAATACAAGGGGAAAAAGTAAAAGAAAGTGAAAGTACATATAGTTTCCCTTTATTTTATTTTATACACAAATTCATTTGCTTTTTACAAAAATTCCATTTGGTAGTTTGCATATTACAAAGAGTGGAAATGAAACTTGAAACAATTAAACATACACCTCTGCTGCATAGCCCTAAATCTTCAATCGACATCGTTTCGTCTTTCAATTTGCAGGTAAGTGATTTCCAAATCTTTCTCCGAGTGTAGTTGAATTATCACCGCAAAATGATTGCATTTACGCGCAGGAATCTCTCATGTTTAATTTCGAAGAACAATTTATTTGTTTGTAAATCCTATGTTTTTCTCCAATTTTTCTCGAATTGGAAAGAGAAAATACTTGAAACGAACGCTACAGCAGTTTATGATGTATTGGTGCATAAGCATCAGTTTTCACCTCAAGTTGCTTCACTAGTAGCCTCTGATTTAATTCGACGTAGAAGCCCTGAAAGAGCTGATTCGACGCTGTCGTTCCTCAAAGACAGTGGCTTTTCGTCAACTCAACTCGAGAGAATCGTGAAATTTAGGCCTAGGATTCTAACAGCTCGCGGTGAGGATGACATTAGATTCAAAATTAAGATATTGCAAGACTTGGGGATGTCTCCGGAAGACATTGCCGAGGTAGTCACGCGTCAAGTTTCGATTTTGAATTTGAGCACCAAAAACAGCATGATTCCAACATTATCTCTGCTCAAGGGCTTGTTGGGGTCCAATGATGGCGTCGTGACGCTTTTGAAGAAGTCTGCTTGGTTCCTACAGACGGATCTGGATAAAACCCTGATACCGAACATTGAATTCTTGAAGAGCTGTGGTATACCTATGGAGCGGGTCATTGCCTTACTCTATAGTACTCCGAGGTGTTTCTTATTTGGGCCAGATATTATGAGGAAGTCTGTGGACAAGGCAAAACAAATGGGGTTGAGCCAAAGTTCTAGAATGTTTATTCATGCGGTGCGAATGATTGCTTCTACTAGCGAAGGGACGTGGAAAGTCAAGTGGCAAGCTCTCCGGGATTTGGGGTTTTCAGATGGCAACATATTGGCAATGTTTAAGCAGGCACCTCTTGTGTTTACTGTATCTGTAAAGAAAATGCAGGAGGTGAAAGAGCTTGTGCTTGCTACAGGGAAGTTCGATATGTCAAGTATTGTCAATAATCCCGAATCACTTATGTGCAGTATTGAGAAGAGGCTTAGGCCGCGGCTGCAAATTTTAGGAATTTTGGAAAGGAAGAATCTGATCGAGAAGTGGCCTTCTTTTGGTTCGATTCGAGCATTGACAGATGATAAGTTTTTTGAGCGCTTTATGCGGCCTTATTCAAATGAGCTTGCCGAAGAATGTGTGACAAAGAGTTATCTCAAGGGCAGAATATGATGGAGCTTAAAGCATCTGCGTGTTTGAAGAGTTAATAGAAGTACACACCTTGGTTGATCACTGTTGCTTTAAATGATGATTATGCGTATTGTCTTTTGTGTTTGCTGAACCTTTTTGAAGAATGTAAGCTCGGATTTTTCCTTTCATATGACGTATATTTAGAGTAGAGCCTTGTTAGTTGTGTTTTCTTTTCTCGTAATACTGGAGTAAATGTTTTCAGTTTGTGACTTTCATGGTGATTAAAGAAGCTTGCCTCCAATTTTCTGAGACTTTCATGGTAGAAACTGAATATGCTTGTTCATTTCAAATCCAAACAACAATAAATGATGCTACTACAAAGTTCAAATGATGGGTGTGCTCTGCACATTCCTTTCGTGTTTGCTGAATATTGTTTCTGCGTCTAATTCTGATTGTACATTTCATTTGATGTGAATTTTTTTTTAGCGTGGCCGACCCTATTATAATATTTTATCACTCTCTCCGTCCCACTAAGACCTATCTGCTTTTATTTTCAAACAGAACCTATCTGCTTTTATTTTCAGACAGATCAAGAAATTGTAGTTAACATCGTTCAAACATTAAATTTTAAACTCTATCTCCTTTTACACTCTATATCTCATTTCTTGTTAAAAATATTTAGTTGAGTGGAGAATATCAAGACACATCAATTAATGACAAGCATGAAATGAAAAATTAAGGATATGCTTAGTATGATAACTGGTATATCAAGTCTATCTTTGTGATTACATTCTAAGTGTTTAAAAGGTCACATGCTGAATAATTGGCTTTCAAAGGGGCCTGATATTTGATTATTCACAAACCTCAATATTTGACAAATTTAATACATACGACTTGGAAAAAATTGGGCTGATAAAAGCCCTCGTGGAATAAACTTCAAATTAAGTTCCCAAACTTTTTGTTTGGTAGTTTGCACATTACAAAGAGTTGGAAATGAACCACGAAACAAACACCCTGCTGCAAAGCTTAAATCCTCAATTGACATCTTTTCATCTTTCAATTTCCAGGTAAAAGAGCTTGTGCTTGCCAGAGGGGAGTTTGATATCTCCAGTATTGTTGATAATTCAGAATCACTTAGGTGCAGTATTGAGGAGAGGCTTAAGCCGCGGCTGCAAATTTTAGGAAGTTTGGAAAGGAAGAATCTGATCGAGAAGTGGCCTTCTTTGGGGACAATTCTATCATTGCCAGATGATAAGTTTTCTGAGTGATTTGTAAGGCCTTATTCAAATGAGCTCGCTGAAGAATGTGTGACAAATAGTTATATCAAGGGTAAAAAGTAATTGGTGCTTTAAGCATCTGCTTATTTGAAGGTGAGTCAATAAAAGTAGATACCTTGCTTGACCACTGTCGTATTTGATCCCATTTTGTTGGCTTTAAATGATGATTCTGCGCATTATCTTTTTTGTCTGCTGAATCTTTTTGAAGAATATTGTTTCTGCTTCTAGCTCTGGTTTCCCTTTCATGTGATGTGAATTTAGAGTATGGCCTTGTTCTAGTTGCGTTCTATTTTCTCGTAATACTGGAGTAAAAAGTTTTCAGTTTGTACTTTATATTTAGCTCTCGTCCTTTGTCAGCACTATAAACCAAAACTAAGATATAATCCCTCCGTCCCAGAAACAAGTCCTGTTATATGAAACCAATTCTGATTGCTCGTTTCATGTGACACGAAGTTTTGAATGTCTCTTTCATAGTTATGTTTCCTTTTCTCCCAATGTTTTGTGCATACTGGATTTTAACAATGGAAACACTAAAGCTAAAATTGAAGTATATATAGAGGCATTGTTGTTAGTATATTGACCCAGATACTTGTTTTCAGTATGTCATGGTTTCCCCTTGAATTATTTGTTTTTAACCTTTCCATTATTAAAATCTGAAGTGCAAATATAGGCTGTGCATTGGTAGTTTATATACTAATCTTGATATGCCCTTTCCTACTTCATCAAGATATATGGAACTTTAAGCACCTGCGTGTTTGACTTAATATATAGTAGATGTCTAACTTGTTCACTATTGTATTTTATCCCTTTGCTTAAAATTATGATTCCATTCTGCAAATATAGACATTGGTCAGTCGTGTAGCAAACTAGGACCTAACACCTAGACCTAAGCAGGACTGGCTATATCGTAGGCATGGTTAGACAGGGAATAAAATAAAGGCAATGTATTTGATCCTAGTGCTTAAGCGCAAACTAATCGAGAATTTCGGAACAGAGTGTTACACCAGTGTCATGGCCAGCATCGAATTTCCACCTGAGATGGAGTCGTGAAGTAGTTGAAAGACTTGTCCTGGTTTTTCCTTGGGCAGGTTTGTAATTGAGGCCCCTGCAATCAAGAAATGTAGATGAAGAACTGAGATATGTTAAATCAAAATGTACTCCTGATTTCCGCCGGGGGCATAATCAACATATTCTACCAGACAAAATATTAAAAGAAAACCAAAATGTAATTACTTGGTCTGAATCAGTCGTTTTTCTTCTTCCATGTATTCTCAAGTTGCAATGGTGATGATTCTTTCTTCTACACAATGTTTGAATCGATCTAGAGAAAATGAGTTGTTTTGCTTGCAATAATTGTATTGGAAAAATGTACAAATAGATCCTCCAACATTTACCGTAGGCTCAAATCAATACTTAAACTATTTTTTAGTTCAACAAAAAAGACATCACCATTCACGGCGTTAATTTTATGTTAATCTGGTACAGTTTGCACAGTCAGCTTTGATATCTGATGCTTCACTGTCGTTGTTTGATAAATTTGAAGGGAGTAAAACAGTGGCAACTGCTCCTACTCCAATATACTCCCTCCGCCTCGTAAAAGTCATGTATCTAAAAAATGTTGACATAAATTAAGAACATTGTTTAAAAATTAATGTATCGTTTTACTAGTTCAAGTAGAAAATTGAAGTTTTACATTTCTTATGTTAGTTAAAAATGATTGAACAAGTTAACTAAAATAATTAAAATAAGTTGTGTGAATGTATATTTATGATTTTTGGGATGTTGTACCTTCTTTTCAATTAATTAAAAAAAAAGTTATACATTTTTAAATATAACTCTTTTTTATAGGATTATTGAAATAATATCCTTGGACATTTATATTCACATCACAAAACTCTCACTCAATGGGATATCATTTTTGGGAAAAAATAGACATTGATGGACTAAAATGCTCGTTCCATATCTCCATACTTAATATCTTTCCTCACAACTTTACTTTTGCAGAGAATTATTATCTTTAAACTATAAATCCGCCAAATTCATATAAATAATACCAAATTTACGTACATCATAAGATATGAACAAGTTAAAGTGGTAATTGACTATTTTCTGTTTAGCATAGAGGCTGTTTGGTTAAACTTATTTTAATTTTTTTATAAAATCCAACATCTTATAAGTTGTTTTAAGAATTTATAGGATGTAATTTCTCAAGAGCTTATAAGGTAATAAAGTATTTGAATAAAATAGTTTACAAGCTTGCAGTTGAATAAAGTGATTTAACATGAATTTATTGGACTAATTTGAACACTATTATCAAGCACACATTTTAACTAGTGTGGGAAGTATGTGGTGTGTGAAAAGTGTGGTGTGTGTGAAGTGTGTATATTGTGTAATGTGTGCTTAGTTTGTAGTGTGTGTGTATTTGCGTAGCGTGTGTATTTTGCGTAGCGTGTGTAGTGTGTGTAGTGTGTAGTGTGTAGTGTGTAATGTGTGTATTATGTGTAGTGTATGAATTTGGAGTGTAAATATTAAGATCTTAAAAATAAGATGGATATACCAACTTTTTTTTTTAAGTCTTGTATGCTCTTAGAGTGTTTTTTTTTTTTTTTTTTTTTTTTTCTTCTTCTTCTTCTTTTAGTTTATAAACATCTTTTTTTGCCAAACACTTTGTAAGAGCTTATAAGAGCATCTCCTGCGCCGCGTTAATGCGGTGAAGAGATGGTACTTTGAACCACTTTTTGGCTCTAGTTCTGCGTTACCTACTCGAGCCCCCAGCAGGTGAAAAAGTTCGGCGTTCCTTGCAACACCAACTATTCACCGTACTCTCACTCTCTCTCTCTCATATTAAATGTTATTTTTTCAATTGTATCGTTGTACTAAGTTAATATGTGTCCTATTATATTGCAAAAGTAAAAAATGAAACTTGTACTTGCTAAAACTAAATATTTGTTAAATTTTGTATGCTATTAATTTAGTTAATTAAAATAAATTATGAAATTGTAAACTATTATAAAATAATACTTCTGTTTGTGTAATTTTTAATTATTTTGTAACTTTTTATTTTTTGTGATTTTTGCTTTTAATTATAATATTATGAAATTATTATCTCGAGATTGTGAAAAATTGAATAAATATATTAGCAAATTAGAATTGCTCACAAAAAATAATACATAAAATATATTATTAAAAAAGAATATTCTATGCAATAGAGAAACTGAAGTCCTGCGCTGCTTTCGCGTTGAATTAGAGTAAATCCGACACTGAAGCCATTAAAGATGATCTAAACTCTTCAATATCTTATAAGATAGTGAGCTTATAAGCTCAGCCAATCATCATCTTAGTTAGATGATTGACTGGGATCTACCAACGGAATTAAGTCGGCTTCAACTGAGATTGAGTAGGGAGAATTGCAAAATGAAAAGGAAAAAAAAAAAAAAAGGAAAAAGAAAAAAACACATAAATAGTTCGAACAGTCTAATATTTGAACGCGGTCTAATTGAAATTAGATTGTGACTAGTAGGAGGCAGTGTTGAAAATATCGCGATATTTCTCGCGAAAATGAGATGGCCGAGACGATGTAGAATTTCACAGTAGAAAACTGATAGAATTATTATTCAATCTTTTGGAATTTACAGAGTGAAAAATCGAGTTTACAAGAGAGAGAGTATTCTACTTTTGTAAGCTGCAACTTACAGCTTTTAACTGACTAACTAATACTAACTGCTTTAATTAATGCTAACAGACTCAATTAGTTAACTTACCAGACTAAACAATAAATGCTATTACATTTAATAACTTTGAGCTAATTAATCCCTTTTATAACCCCCCCCCCCCCCCCCTCAAAATGGGAGTGGATGTTTAATAGTCCCATTTTGGACTTCAAAGTTTTATAAGAAGCTGGTGGTAGGGGTTTTATAAGAATGTCTGCCAGGTTTTTGTCTGTTGGAATTTGTATGATACGGAGTAAGCCTTCTTGTATCTTTTCCCTTGTGTAATGGTAGTCAATCTGGATGTGCTTTGTTTTCTCATGCAGAACAGGGTTATGGGCAATGTTGAATGCGGCCTTGCTGTCAGTGTACATTAGAGCAGGTTTGTTGAGCTGGATGTTGAGGTCTTTGAGTATGTATGCTACCCACTGGACTTCTGAAGCTGTTGAGCCCATAGCTCTATATTCAGCCTCTGCTGAAGACTTGCTCATAGTTGACTACTTTTTGGATTTCCGTGAAATGAGGGAGTCACCCAACTAGATTGCATAGCCGGTGATGCACCTTCTGGTTTCTTCACACCTAACCCAGTCTGAATCTGAAAAGGCTTGTAATTTGTAATTAGTGTTTTGTCCAACAGTAGTTTTAAGGTATCTTAAAACTCTATGTATAGCTGATAAATGAGCATTAGTTGGTTTGCTCATGAACTGGGACAAGGTTTGTATAGCATAAGAGATGTCTGGCCTTGTAACAGTAAGATAGAGTAACTTTCCAACAAGTTTCCTGTATATAGAAGCATCTGCAAGAGGTGTTGTATCAGAATGTGTAAATTTTTGTTTTGAATCCATGGGTGTATGACATAGTTTACTATTTAAGTAACTAGTGTTATTTGAAAGGTCTAAGATATATTTTCTTTGGCATAAATGAAGTCCAGTTTTAGATCTGGCTACTTCAATTGCCAAGTATGTATTTGAGGGTTCCTAAATCTTTTATTGTGAATTTGTCATGTAAGAAGACCTTTACTTTGATTATTTCATCTAAGCTATTACCTGACATAATGATGTCGTCCACATAACATAAAAGAACAGTGAAAGTGTTACTTGCTGCTTTTGTAAAAAGAGAAGTATCAGCTTTGGACTAAGTATATCCAAAACTGATTAAAGTTTTTGACAGCTTATCAAACCATTGTTTGGAAGCCTGTTTGAGGCCATACAATGATTTATTAACTTTGCGAACCCTGTTATCTCCTGTTTGACAATAACCAGGGGGGAGGTGTCATATAGACTTCTTCAATTAAGTCACTATGTAAGAAAGCATTATTGACATCACACTGGTGTATGTGCCAATTTTGTTTAGCAGCAACAGAAAGTAAGATTCTTACTGTGGTGATTTTAGCAACAGGGGAAAAGGTGTCAAAATAGTCTAATCCCTCTTGTTGTGTGTAGCCTTTGGCTACTAACCTAGCTTTGTACCTGTCAATGGTACCATTTGGTTTGTATTTAATCATGTACACCCATTTACAGCCAATGGTGTGTATATTAGGAGGTAATGGAACTATAGTCCATGTGTTGGTTCTCTCAAGAGCACTGACTTCTAGTTGTATGGCATTCTGCCAATTGATGTCATTTTTAGCTTGGTTATAAGTCTTAGGCTCCACTAGTGTAGATATAGATGCTGTGAATGCCCTATGTGCATCAGATAACTGATCAGTAGATAGATATTTACTTATAGGGTATCTAACAGTCAAATTTGCAGAGTTAGAAGATGAATGTTTAAGTGAAGAAGGTAAAGTTGTATGATACAAACTGAGATATGCAGGAGGAGCCTTTTGCCTGGATGACTTTCTACCAACTGCAGCAGGATTAGGTTGTGGTGATGAAGCAAGAAATTGACCAGTAGGTGTGGAATCATCAGTTGATGGATCCTAAATAGGGATGGTTGTGACAGTAATCTGCTGAGGAACAGCTTCAGTAGCAGACTGTTGAGGAAAATTCTCAGCTGCTGATTCAATAATCTCCTGCTCAAGATCTGCATGTATAATCTCATCTATAGAAGAACCATTGTCCATATGGTGTGAAGGAAAACCATTATCTATAAAACTGTCAGCATCAGGATCATATGCAGAATTTTCAAAAGCCAATTGTTGTATCTTATTATTTACAGCAGCTTTGTCAGAATATGGAAAAATATGTTCAAAAAACTTGACATTTCTGGAAATAAATACCTTACCAGTGTTAAGATCTAACAACCTATAACCCTTTGTTCCTAAGGGGTAACCAAGAAATATACATTTGGTGGCTCTTGGATCAAATTTCTGTCTTTGAGCAGTAAGAGTACTTCCAAAACATAAACAACCAAACACCCTTAAATGGTTATAAGTAGGTTGTCTATTATAAAGTATCTCAATGGAGTAAGATTACCAATGACAGAAGATGGAATTCTATTGATTAAATGAGCAGCAGTCATTATACAAAAGCTCCAATACTTTAAAGGTAAAGAAGACTGAAAAAGAAGAGATCTAGCTACTTGTAACAAGTGTTGGTGTTTTCTTTCAACAACACCATTTTGTTGAGGTGTTTCAACACAAGATTTTTTATGCAAGATGCCATACTTATGATAAAAATCAGGTAGCATGAATTCTGTTCCATTATCACTTCTGATTATTTTGATGTTCTTATGAAATTGAGTATGAACCATATTATAAAAAATTTCTAAGGATATTTTTACATCAGATTTAGCCTTTAACATGTAGATCCAGGTGCATCTACTGAAATCATCAACAATGGTCAAAAAATATTTTGCACCTTCAACAGAAGTAATACTAAAAGGCCCCCAGACATCCACATGAATAAGATTAAATATGGAATCCGAAACAGAAGTAGAAACATGAAAGGGGCTTTTCTTTTGTTTGGCCAAAGCACAAATGAAACAATCTGTCTTATTTATAACATTGTTCTTTACATCTAAATTTGGTATAAGAGACATATTTTTGGCTGAAATGTGCCCAAGCCTACTATGCCAAATATCATAAGTAGGAGTAGAAAAAACAGCATTAACAATATTGATAAAAGAAAAGTTTACAGGTAATGAAGATTTCATGTAATACAATCCTCCATCTTGTTCAGCAAAACCAATCGTCTTCTTTGAGAGATTGTCCTGCAAAATGCAGTGTGAAGAGAAGAAACTAAAAGTGCAATCAGAATTTTTAGTGAGGTGAGAGATTGAGAACAAATTATATGTAAACTCAGGAACATACAACACATCATGCAATGTTAAATCATTATTCAAATTGACATCCCCACTAAGTGTGGCTGTGGTTACAACATTATTAGGTAATTTTACAGCTATATTTGCAGGTTTTGGCATAGAAGTAAGTAAAGTCTTATCATAAATCATGTGGTTTGTTGCTCCAGTATCAAGAATCCAAACAGAAGAAGAATTTGATATGGAAGCAAAGCAAGAGCTGTTACCTTCAAGTTTACCTGTTGTAGTGGGAACTGAATTCTGAACAAAGGCTCCAGCAGCCAAATGTGATGTTTCAGAATGCTTCTGATTCTTAGCAAAAGTTAAAAACTATTTGAAAAAATCTTGTGAAAACAAAGGATTAGTAGCCATAGAATTGTCAGTAGAATTGGCCTCAGTATTAACAGGATTCACAATACTCGTAGAATTAGCATTTGTGGAAGTGGCATCATTCTTTCCTCTCTTGCCTTTAGGGCCCCTCCAACCAGGAGGATATCCAATTATCTGAAAACACCTATCTATGGTGTGACCAGGCTGTTCACAATGAGAACAAACCATGGGTTTCTTTTTATCCTTATAAAACCTAGTATTCCTGGCTAGCATAGCAACTGAATCAGTGTCTGAAGAAGGTAAAAAACTGTTCAACTCTCTTTGAGACTCCTCTCCTCTTGAAGCAGATTGAATAAATTTTTGTCAAAGAAGGAAGAGGATCTTGCATTAATAGCTGACTTCGAACAACAGAATATGAGTCATCTAGCCCCGACAAAAACTTCATAGCACAATCTTTTTCTTGCAGCTGATTAGCAATTTTTGACAAGTCACAAGTACAATGGCCACATTTACAGCTCAATATAGGTATATAGTTAACAAATTCATCCCAAAGGGTTTTTAAAGGATTGTAATATGCAACCAAAGACTGTGAACCTTTAGTGATAGAACTAAGTGATTTATCCAAATGATAGACACGGGTACCATCAGAGCAAGTATACCTGAGATGCAGCTCATCCCATAGATCCTTTGCAACAGTGAAGAATTTCAGAGACTTCTTGATATCAACATGGATGAAATTAAGAATCCACATCAGAACAAGATCATTCGCGCACGTCCAAGATGTAACAACAACTGGATCATCCGAAACAAACGGTGATGGGAAGCTCCCATCAATGAGGGCTAATTTGTTCTTGACGCTCAACGCTCGTTTTACTGCACGACTCCAGGACAAAAAAATTGATTCGATGAAAGGATCAAGAACAATTGCAAGAGCTGGATTGTCATTAGGGTTTAAAGCAAGTGGGGACAACGGATTAAGAGATGGATTCAATTCAATACCCATCAGAAGACAAACAATTCGCAGAAAAGAGGCAAGTAGAAAGAAATTTGGGGAAAACCGTCCCAGAACAGAAAAGATTGAGGAAGAACGTCTCAATCGGAGTAAGAAATCAGCGGAAGAAATTTTTAACTGATATCATGTAGAATTTCACAGTAGAAAACTGATAGAATTATTATTCAATCTTTTGGAATTTACAGAGTGAAAAATCGAGTTTACAAGAGAGAGAGTATTCTACTTTTATAAGCTGCAACTTACAGCTTTTAACTTACTAACTAATACTAACGGCTTTAATTAATGCTAACAGACTCAATTAGTTAACTTACCAGACTAAACAATAAATGCTATCAGATTTAATAACTTTGAGCTAATTAATCCCTTTTATAGACGAAAATGCTGGGCAATTACTTTTTATTGGAATGTCGCCGAGATCTCGCGAAAATGAGAAGGCCGAGACAAAAATGCTTGGCAATTACTTTTTGTTGGAATGTCGCCGAGACCTCGCGACAATGCAGGCTGGAGGCGTCAGCTCTGTTGTTTGTCAGGAAGTGGCGAGAAATCGACAATTAAATATCATCCTAGAGCCAGCGCCAGCTCTATTGTTTGTCAGGAAGTGGCGAGAAATCGGCAATTAAATATCACCCTAGAGGCGTCAGCTACGTTGTTTGTCAGGAAGTAGCGAGAAATCGGCGAGAAATCGCCAATTAAATATCGCCCTTTGTGGTTTTTTAAACTGTCCAAAAATATGTTGTTTGTTAGGAAATGGCGAGAAATTGGCGAGAAATCGCCAATTAAATATCGCCCTTTGTGGTTTTTTAAACTGTCCAAAAAAAGAGCTACTACAAGAAATCTGTGCTTTCGCGACGATTTTCTTCTTGACGCACAAAGTTTTGTCACCTTTTGTTGCCTAACAGTGACGAATGTAATTTTCGTCGTAATAATATTTGTTATTGTGACAACTTTTGTATTTGTCATTATTTAAAAAAAAAAAATCGTCAATAATTAGCATATATCATGACGAACATTGGAAATTTGTCACAATCATACTTAGAGATAGAATTTTCGTACCAAAATTTTGGAGGGTAACCTTTTCATGACAAGTTCAAACTAACTAGCGACGGTCTTTAGTGTCACCTATTTTTTTCTTTCGGTACAATATCATATATCGTCACTAATTGTTTAAAAAATTAATGACCGATTCTTATTTGTCACCTATTCTTATATTTCGTGATGATATAAATAAATTTGTCACCACTGATTTTAAAGACCAAAAATATTATTAATTTATGACGATGTTCATCATTACGATCACTTTTTATTAGTGACGGTAAAATATTTCATTATTAATACTCGTGCGTAAGTGTGACGAAATGATGTCGTCATATTTAATTAAATGTGGTGACGAAAGACAATTAGTTTGCCATATTTGAATTTGTGATAACATTAAATTTTGTCACAAATGTTTAAAAATATTAAGGGACAAAATTGTTCCGTCGTGAATATGAATATTTACTGACGACGAGTATCAACTCGTCACCTTTATTATTTTTTGAAAGGATAACAAATTATTTTGTCACAAATGTTATATTTGGTGACATTGCAAGATATTTTGTTCACAATTTAATATGTTTGTGTGATATATATGATGACAAATACGAAAATCATGACTATTTTTTTTTCTCCCTAATTTTTATTGTTGTTGCATTATAGTAATTAAAACATGTAGATAATTTTTCGTCTAAGATATTTAAATTTGTTGATAATGTTCATTAATTTGTATATTAGAAGTGTGAACTAGAAAAAGTAAAAAAAAAACATTATTAGAAATTGAACCTTGGACCTTTAATAAAAGGCCCCAATTTTTTTACCAATTAGTCTAAAGCTCATATTATTAATTAATTTATACTCATTATATTTAACATATGAAGTTAAAATAAAAACAGTAAAATAAAACATGAGTTGGGTTTGAACCTAACACCTCTTGAAGATTAAGTACACACTCTACCAACTAAGTTGTTACTCATTGAAAATTATTTATACTCAATATATTTAACATATGAAGTTAAAGTAAAAAAAGTAAAATAAAATGTTTGAGTTGGGTTTGAACCCAAGATCTCCTAAAGATCAAGTAAGCATTCTACCAACTCAGCTGTTACTTATTTGGGAATAGTTTTCACTAACACTTTTATATAGTTATCACCTCTAAATTAATCTAAAAATATCTTCTCCACCACTATTAACCCTCTTCAGACACAATTCAGGTTTTTAATTGTCGGGTGATTTATAAAGTTGTTATCATTTAACCTGACAATTTAGTTGAAATTGTTGTCTCCAAATTATGTATTAATTTATAAATTGTTAATGTGAATTATTGTTTTTAATCTATGTTTAGGATTTTTGAAATTTGTAAAGAAGGGAACAATATAGTTCTTTATTTATTATGAAATTTATTGTAACGCCTTGTAAAATATTTAATCATTTATTAGATTTACCTTCTTTTTTTTTTTTGTCTTATGATATTTATTCTATTTTATTAATTATTAATTATGTCAATTATTATTTTATTTAAAGCTAAAAGCATATTTTATGTTATTAGATTTTTCAATATTTAATTTAGACATAAGCCCAATGTATTAATCAAGCCAAACCCCATTATTTTTACTTAGGGGACAAGAAAACAATTTCCTAGCCTAATTAGGAGTCCTAAACTCTAGACACAAGTGAATGAATTCCAGAATGAGGTGACCGGTTTGAAAGACAAAATGACTCAGCAAAGTGAAACTGTGGACAAACTTAGGGCTTATTTGGAAAGTATTGGAGCAAAGCTGAACCTCATAAAAGGATAGCTTACTCTCCCGTTGAAATAATGAATATTTTCCTAAATACTAGTACTATTGAACAATCAATTTTATATATTGTTTTTTGACAATATTTTTTTGTCTTTTTAGATTTGATGCATTGGTGAGGAAGTTGAAGGACGAGACTTTTATGATCTTTATCAATTTAGAGTTTGTAATAAGTGATGTTTGGAGATTTAGTTTTTTTTCTTTTTTCTTTTAGACAATCATGTTTTGTTCATTAAGTGATGTTTATTTCGGATGTTTATGTTAGATATTTTGAACTTCTTTAGCCAATTAAATAATGTCATTCTACTTTGTATTGTTGCTTCCTAATTTAATTTTTTCCCCTTTTAGCATTGTTTACTTTAATGCATTTAAAATTTTATAAAGTAATACAATATTATGTCAATGAACGTTAACTATGAAACTATTTCACCCTAAGAACCATTTAGTGAGATTCGATATTTTTGTCGCAATAATTATATTTTATAATAAATTGAATTGCTAAATATAAATCTAATTTACATCATAAATGAATTTTTATTAGACGGTTTTAAAAAATCGTCACTAAATATAAACCAAACGTGAAAACTAGTGCGTCATTATAGATATTTATATTGACACGAAATGTAGCTTGTCATCATAAATCACTTAATAATGACAACATATATCGTCACCGTATGTATGTCATTGGTGACGGTTAAATACAACTAAATGATGACACACCTCAGTTGTCACTACATGTGCTCATTTAGTGACATCAACCATTTTTGTCACAAAATGTCACTTTACAATGACACAATATAACGTCGTCTTATCCAATTCTTCAATAACAGAAATAATTTTCGTTACTTAATGTAAGTTTATCGTGACACCACCTCGCGTCACCAATTGTACGTATTAATGACGGTACAAGTTTGTTACCAAATGTTAACTGTTCCGGACGAAATTAATTGTCACTAAATATATTTATAAAACGACGAAAGGAATTTTGTGACTACAAACTACCTCTATTGTGACGAATTATTATAAACATGACAAAATAATAAATATAATTGTGACGCTAAAAGTGTTACCAAAGTTTGATGTTTTTAGTATTTCAATGACTTTCGTCACCAAAATTTGATATTTTAATGACAAAAAATGCGATCGTCATATTACATGTTCACTTTTAATAACGAAACACAATATTAGATGACAAATTTAGGATGAAATAAGTGACGAATTTATGCGTCACTATATATCATGAATATGGTGACGAGGACCTTTAACGTCATCCAAAGTCATATTTGTTGTGACGAATTCAAATATTGTCACATATACCTAATACCACGAACATACAATGACGATCGTTGCGACGCTAAAATTTCGTCCCCTAAACCCTTATAGTGACGAAATATGACTTTTATATGACAAAATTTATCGTCGCGAAAGCACAGATTTCTTGTAGTGTAGATTCAAACCGAAGACTCATGGAAGAGAGCTCCAAACTCTAACCACTAGACCAAGTCAACATTTTATTTTATTCTCCACATAAAATCTATATAATTACTTATTCATCTAAAATTAAATAAGCAAGAATTACCTCCCCATATCATAAAATTTCCAAAAAATTGAATAATTAATCTAAAGTTTTGTATACAAATTTTTAATTTATTATTATTATTATTATACTTGACAACATGTATTTTTTTTAAATATTTTGTTTTTTTTTTTTATGATTTTAAGATGAATTTATGTATTAAAGTTGGTTATAATATTTTAAAAATATTTGATTGAACTTTCGAATTTTTAATATAATATTTTCGTATTAGTAATTAGTAATATTGTATGAAAAAAAGGTTAAAAAATATTTTATATTGCCACTCATTGTTTATATTATTTTTTATTTATGAATTAGTTGTAAATAAATCTATTTCTATCAAATTTAAGATGCTATCTGTATTTGAGTTTATATAATAATTGCATTGATATTTCATATTTATCCAGATTTTACAGAGATCTCCGTAAATTGAAACACATATCTCCTTAAAAACAGATATTTTCGTCCTCGGAAGGAGGTAGATGATACTTTTAAAATGGAGGTTAAACAGCTGAAGCCTCTCTCATATGATAGCAGCGTTGGTTGTGAGCCCCAATTCCGCAATTGGGTGATTTTGCAGGCAAGTGGTTTTCCTTTCTGAATCCAAATGTAATATATGTTTAGCTCATTTTCTATTTCAACATGACTTCAATATTTTCGCCTGTTTAATTCTCCAGTACAAATCACTGGTCAGCAAATCCCCCCTTTCTCCGCATTTCCCCCCGATCTCACTCGCAAAATGATTGCATTTGCAGTTAGGAATTCCTCATGTATTTTCGAAACACAATTCTCATATTCTGTGTTTGGTAGTTTGAACAAAAGGAAAAGTGGAAATGGAACTCGAAACAAACGCCTGAGCTGCGTAGCCTAGATCCTCAATCCCCATCTTTTCATCTTTTTATTTTCCTGCAAAAATGAATACATTTGTACGGAAGAATCTCTCATGTTCAATTTCGAAGAACAATTCATTTGTTCGCAACTCATTGTTTTCTTTCCTTTTTTTTTCTCGACGTCGAGGGAGAGAATACCTGTGAGGAGCCCTACTGCAGTTTATGATATGTTGGTGCATAAACACCAGTTTTCTCCTCAAGTGGCTTCACTAGTTGCCACAGATTTAAGTCGATGTAGAAGCCTAGAAAAAGCTGACTTGACACTGTTGTTTCTCAAAGACAGTGGCTTTTCGACTACTCAGCTCGAAAAAATGGCTAAATACACGCCTAGGATTCTAGTTGTGAGTGACATTAGATTCAAAATCAAGATATTCCATGATTTAGGGCTGTCTCCTGAGGTCATTGCCAAAGTTGTCTCAAGTCGAGCGTCAATTTTGCGTTTGAGCGCAAAGAATAACATAATTCCCTCATTATCTTTGCTCAAGAGCTTGCTGGGATCCAATCATGAGGTGGCCGCGCTATTAAAGAGGTGTGTTTGGTTTCCTACCAATGGATTTGGAGAAAACTCTGATGCCAAATGTTGAATTCTTAAAGAGCTGTGGCATACCCATGGAGCGTATCCTTGCCTTACTGAATCAGGCACCGAGGTGTCTCTTGATCAAGCTAGATGTAATAAGGAAGTCTGTTGACAAGGCCAAAGAAATGGGCTTCACTCAAAGTTCAAGAATGTTTATTTATTATGTGCGAATTATTGCTCTTATGAAAGAAGAGACCTGGGTAGTAAAGTGGCAAGCCCTTCGGCATTTAGGTTTTTCAGATAGTGATATATTGACAGTGTTTAGGCACGCACCGCTAGTGTTTGGTGTATCCATAAAGAAAATTGAGAAGGTAAAAGAGCTTGTGCTTGCTACAGGGAAGTTCAATATCTCCAGTATTGTTGATTATCCAGAATCACTTATGTGCAGTATTGAGAAGAGGCTTAATCCGCGGCTGCAAATTTTAGGAATTTTGGAAAGGAAGAATCTGATCGAGAAGTGGCCTTCTTTTGGTACAATTCGAGCATTGACAGATGATAAGTTTTCTGAGCGATTTGTAAGGCCTTACTCAGATGAGCTTGCCAAAGAATGCGTGGGGAAGAGCTATATCAAGGGCATAAGATTGGTGAAGCTTTAAGGCCATATTTGGACTGGGCTTGGGCCATCCGGATTTGAGATGGCCCAGTCCACCCTAATTTCACTATATGGATCGCGACATCCGGATCGCCAACTCCCCCCATCCCTTTTTTAATAAATTACCCTATTTACTGCTACTTTGACATATGTGGCGTGAAGAGTCACACATCACTCTTCTCTCTCCATCAATTCAACGTTACTCTCTCATTTCTCTCTCTTCTTCATAACTCCATTGAAGGAGTTCCGTTTCCTTACTCACAGAAATCGTCAATTCTGTGCCTGTTCTCCGTTAGGTTGAGGGCAATTACCACGCCTCACCTACCGTTCTGCGCGAGGCACACCCGTGAACTTATTGCTTTCTCTCCAGCTTTTGCGGGAGAATATATTCTTTGCCTAGTGGGAGAGGGTTTAAAGAGACGAAGCTCCGCTGGAAATTCCTGTATCTGATTTGATCGCAAATTTTCGTAGTCTGATCTGTAGATTTGTCTTGATTTGTTGTAATTTTTTTATAGATCTTGGTCATAATTTCTTCTTTATTAGGTGCATGTTGGATTTTCTGTATAAATAGGCTTGGTAGTTCAGTAGTTATGGTGGATCATCAATTAATCATCACACCCGCACACACTGCACTTGCAAAATTTGTGGTTGTGGATCTGGCCGAGGCAAGGCAAGAGGGAAACGAAAGCGAGGTCGGAGGTCGAGCTCCGTTGAATCTGTCCAATCTTCCGTAGGTCCGATTTCCCCCCTGAGAAAGGTAATATTATGTGTCGTATGATAATTTGTTTGGGGTTTACCCTTGTTCGTTGCTTGATTTTTGCCGGTATGGCTTGATGTGTAGTTGTGTGTTATTTTTTTTTTTTTGTGTGTACGTAATCGATTTATTTGGGAGATTTTGGATAAGAAATACAGGGGGGTGGGAATTTTCTGGGGAGATTTTGGATAAGAAAAACAGGGGGGTGGGGATTTTTCTGGGAAAAACAGAGAGATTCTGGAGATATTGATTTGGAAAACGATTTCATAAAAGAAATATGGTTACTTGCAGTTTTGTTTATTTAGTTACATGTTATAGATAACAATTGTTTATTTGGAAAATGAATTTTCGGAATTTGATTTCATTTGCTGGGTCTGTTCTTTGAATTTGGTTCAGATATTTTGCTGTCAAATTGGGAACTGCACAGGGAAAACTGATGGAATGCATTATTTAGTTAATTAGTTTACCTAATTAAATAATTTTGTGGATTTGGAATGATAAATGGTAAATTGATGGAATGAATGATAAATGGTAAACTGATGGAATGATTAGTTAATTAGTTTAGCTAATTAAATAACTTTGTGGTGGGTACTGGTGATTTAGTTAATGATAAATTAGTTTAGTTAATTAGTTTAGTTAATTAGTCTGCATGGATTTAGCTAATTAAATTAATCGGCATGGATTTAGGTAATTAAATAGGTTTATGAATTTGAAGTGGATTTAGTAATTTTTTTATAGGTTGTGTTTTGCAAAAATTGTATAGGTGGAAACTGTCTTTTGCTAAAAATTGTTGGTGGCTAATTTTAAATATGTGAAAAGTTTAGCAAAGGTATCTGTTTTGTTAATCAGCTGGTGTGTTTTACTGTAATCTTTGGATGATGCAAACGGGAGTGATCTAGTTGTTGGTTTGAGGGTTGTCTTGGTTGATTCGGTATGTGTGTCATGCATTCGCTTAGAATACTCGGTATTGTTTTGTATTTGTCAGAATTATACGAAAGATTAAATTCAATTGATGTTGGACTGATCTTATGATTTTTTATTTTTTTTAATTTCAATGTTTCTGTTCTTGCACCTATCAGCATACAAATATTCTGTTCTTGAACTCGGCCTTCTACTAAAATACAAGAATAAAAAAAAAAAAATGCAAATAAGTTTAAATCGAAATTGTAAAAAATTACAGAAAGAATATTACAATTCCAAATGCCGAGAATTTTTTGTCTCATATATTTCGAAATATGACCAGAACATGCTTTTAAAAATCTCAACAAGATTTTTTATCCGGGTTTCAAGTTTGTAGGTTAAATTATTTGTTATTCACAAGCAACCTTCTAAACTGCAACCTTCTAGGACGATATTTACCCGTCTAATTTGGCGCTTTTAATACCGAAAATCAACAGTATGTATGACCGTAAACATATTTCGTAGATGCCACTAGTTAATGCCCCCGTGGAAAGGGTGACATGGTCCCGGGACAACGAGGCAAACTTTATCCATTTGTGTAATCAAGAGTACTTGAATGGTAAGCTATTAACCCTAACCTTTTCGAACCCTACTCTCGGCCAAATCTGCCTAAAATTGAATGCAATGGCACACGATCGAACTGTTTATACCATTGGGCATTGTAAGATCAAGTGGAAGAACTTGAAGAGAGCGTGGAAGGTGCTGTTTCAGTTGCGTTACAATAGGGGCTCAGTTCTTTCGCTAAGCACACATTTAATTCAATATTACCATTACCGATACATGAATCAACATATGCCACAAATTATGTTTACTTATTTTCTATTTATGCCTTAGAACCTAATTCAGGTAAAAAGAATTGCAGTCGGCGAACAAAACGAAATGCATTAATAAAAAACATAGTAAAAGGGATGGTATTACTTAAATAATGTTACTACCAAATTTGGTCACTCAATAAATATTCTTATTTCAGATGCAATATGTAGTTTTGATACTTTAAAAATAAACAAAAAAAAGTATAATAATAATAAAAATAAAAAGGGTCATTCAATATTATAACAGCACCATACATCAACACCACATATTTTGTCCTCATAATTAACTAATCATTTTTAATTAATCAACTTTAACATCTATCAATCAATCACAATTCCCCATACACTTTTTAATCATTACACAATCAACTAATCATTATTCAATCACCTTTACCAATATAATAATACTACATCATCATCATAAACCTATTGATTTGACATCTACAGTACACATCCTACCCTACCACATCCTTAAACAAAAATACCTTTTTATTATTTAGAAGGATTGACCAGCCGTGGATGTGCCCCAGCGGACGGGGCACATTCCACTACATCCCAATCCAAATATGCCCTAAGTGATTTGAACGTGAGTTAATAGAACCTTGCTTGATCAGTTTTGTATTTGATCCTATATTGCCCGGTTTTAAATGATGATTCTTCGTGTTGTCTTTTGTGTCTGCTGAATGTTTTTTAAGAATGTTGTCTCTGCATGTAGCTTTGATTTCCCCTTCGATGTGATGATTTAGAGTATGGCCTTGTTCTAGATGCGTTCTATTTTTCTCGTAATACTGGAGTAAAATGTTTTCAATTCGTGGTTTGGTTTCAACTCTGTTCCTTTCTTTGCACTATAAACCAAACGAAAATACACACACTCCGTTCCAGAATCCTGTTATGTGAAACCAGTTCTGAATGCTCGTTTCATGTGACATGAAATTTTTAATGTCTCTTTCATAGTAATGTTTCCTTTTCTCCCAATGTGTTGTGCATACTTGAACTGATAATATGCCATGATTTCACCTTGAATTATTTGTTTTTAACAATCTTATTATTAAATCTGAAGTGCAAATATAAGCTGCACATTAGTTTATCTACAAATCTTGATATGCTCTTTCCTACCTCATCAAGATAGATGGAACTTTAAGCATCTGCATATTTGACTTAATAGAAGTAGATGTCTTGCTTGTTCGCTGTTGTAAATGATCCTTTTTTAACTTAAAATTCAATATACTAAAAGATGCTAGACGTCAATCGGGTGACAAATTAGGGTATATCCCCTAACCGGGGCTTAGGCGGGACTAGACGAGGTTTAGTAGTGAGTAAGCATGGAAAGTCAGGGGAAAAATGTAAGCGGTCGATAACATCATAGCGATTAGGCGGGGTCTAGTCGGAGCTAGACGGATACTTTTAGAAGGGCTTTAAAGTTATGGTTCCATCCCCATATTCATTATTTTAGGTGCTGAATATTATTACATCTCTCTTTTTCAAGAATGTTTCTGTTTCTAGCTCTTGTTTCTAATTTCATGTGATGTTAATTTAGAGAATACCTTGTTTAGTTATGTTCCCTTTCCTGTATCCTTGATTTTAGTAAGGAAAAATATTGAAATAATATTTAAACAAATATGTATTCATTGAAGACATGTATAACCCCTTCCAATAATAATGATTACCACATTTCTACAGTCATTTCTCATTTTGTAATACAGAGTGGACCTCTAAATACACCCCTAAATATTCTGTACAGAAATAACCTGATAAGGAATGTCTAAAATATAAATGATAAATCAATACATCTTCATCATCTCAAATTGTTCAAACTGTAGTCATCTTTCTTCCTCCTTATCCACCACCTGAACAACTTGAACACCGGTCATGGCAATGCCGACTTCAGCCATGACCACTGCCACCGCCTCAACGTCAACCATAAGCATCACTTTCACTACCTTAAACTATGAAGAACATGAACCCGGCCTACCTCGACGGCCAAACCGTTCGCACGTCCTAGCTCTGTTCAACCAAATTAGGTCAAACAATCTCAATTTCGTTCAACCTATTGCACCGAAAAAACAATTCATTCTCTGTTCGGCCGAATCTTTCATACACTGGAACTCCACTTGACCAAATCCGCCGAACATGCGCTTATATCGAACAATAATTCTTTTGTTCCACTATTCGAACATTTTTACCATCAAACAAATGCAATAAGATAGGGGAAATGGTTGGAGATGAGAAACAGATTGAGAAAGTATAGGTGGCAAAAGCAGCCCAATATGTTTGATCTTTTTGATGAGTTGTACTATAATAATTTTGGCTCAAAGATAAATCTGACCCAATAAACTTAACTTGATGAGCTAAATGTCCGATGGGCAGTGGGTTGGATAAAACGTATAGGTTGGAGTGGATGGAAGGATTTGAGACTCAATTTGAAATTCACCATATCAAATCTATTGATGTGGTTTGAATTATTATGAATTTGGAAATCAATCACTTTAATTTTTGAACCATTTTTTGTAGGGTTTGAGTGGATTTAAAATTCATTGATTTTAAATCAATGCATTTTAAAAGTCTCAATCCAAATGCAATCATAGTAAAATGCGTTGGACTATGCTCATAACTTTTTAGCCTAATAAAATTTTGTATCGGAACTGATCGTTCCGATATATAACGTTGGCCGGTAGAATTTCTACCTCTATGAAGACGGTGGAGATGGTATAAAGCAAATTGAGGAAGATCGAAGAAAGGATTAAGGAAGAAATAGATAAACGATGGTGGCATTTTGTGGGGCGACATATGTTGGATCTTCTTTTGTTTTACTTTTTTATTGTTTTATGTCTTTTTTATGAAAGAAAAGAGGCAGGAATGTCAAATTTTGCGTGTATCTAACAAACAAAATATCTTTTGTTTTGCCCAAGTGCGGTGTATATAGAATATTGGGTGTATTTAGAGATTGCAGGGCGTGTTGAGAATCCCATCTTAAATCAAATTAAATTTGGGCTATCTTTAATCAATTGAGAGGATTCAATTTCAATAAAGATACTTATATGCTCCCTCAGTCAACAGTAACTCAGCAATCCTTGCCTTAAGCGAAAATATTAATTTTTGTTAGGGAGATAAAAGAGAGAGAGCGATAAGAAAAATATTAAAAGAGAACCACTATATAATGAACTTTGTCTAGAACGAGTCGTCGTTCATCTTTCATATATTCTCAATTTTGAATGGTGATTGTTCTTTCTTATTTCTGCACAATGTTTCAATCTAGCGAGAGAAAAGGGGTTAGCGTGCTTCTCCTTGCTTTTACTATTTTTGTGTTGTTTTGAATGGTTGTTTTATTAAAATATTTCTATTTAATGAAAATGTTATGATTAAAAATATATGGGGTGGATCGAGAAGTTCAAATTTATTTATTGCATATTTTGGAGCTGTATTTTGTAATGGACAAAATTTAGAAAAAAATGTGAGTTGCGACTATTTCACACCTTAATTTAAAGTCAAATACATGTTATACTGGTTCTGATCATGTAAAGATATGTTGTAGAGTGTCATGTACGGCTTTGAGGCTCGGTTCTAGGTGGTGAGGTGTTGAAGAGTGTTACGTGCTTTTGTGAGGATTGTTTACTCACTAATGTTTGAGTCTATTTGAATTCTTTACTAGCCATGTAGACAGTCATGGATCGGAAAAAAAGTTGGATTATAATAGCGCTCTAGTGGGAATATTTAGAGTTCGCTAAATCATAATGACTTCTTAAATCTTGCTCATGTTGCATAGAGGGTAATTCTATTGCACATAGTCTTGTTTTCCTTTTAATTCTACCTATTTGTGTGTTTGAGACGGTCAGGTAATTCTATTGCACATAATCTTGTTGTTTTTCTTTTGGTTCTTCCAATTCATGTGTCTGGAATGGTCGAGATTTTCCAATTTAATTAGAGGAACTTATACTTCATGATTTACATGATGGTTAATTAATAAAGTTCCCCTTTTCAAGGAAAAAAGAAAAAGAAAAAGGAAACGACAAAATGGAGATATTCAACTAATATTAATCCCCTCAAGGCAAGTGCAATAACTAATAATCCAATATATATAAATTTCTATTCGTAAGAGGTGTATAAAAGGGAATTGTAAATATAGATATAAGTTTTACTTATTATTCAGTTAGAGAGAGTTAAATATGCTTAAGTTAGTTAAGCCAGCTGATTAGTGAACAAAGTATGAGAAGAATAGTTCATCTTCATTTTCACATTTTATTCAGTTCATCTGTAAAAAAGTCAAGCACTCATGTAAACATTCTTTAAGCTTCAATAGAAGATTATTCCATGAGTTTCTACATGGTATCAGTACCAGCCGATTCTCGCCGTATTATTCTTTGCTTCCGATTTGACATCTATTTCTTGGGACGTTTTCCCCCAAATCAACATTTCTTTGATTTCTTCACCGATTTCATGGTTCGTTCTTGATTAACGGTCTCCGTTAATCTTCTTGTCGTTTCTGGGTTGATTTCTTCGACTTGATTATTTTCGATTACCGATTTCTTCGTTCAATTTTTTGATCATCATGGTCATGGAGCTGAATCCAACCCTAAATCCGTCTTCGCCTCTGGTTTTAAGTCCGAATGAAAATCCAGCGATCGCAATTGTGCTTGATCCGTTCACTGGATCTAATTTTCTTTCCTGGAGCAATGCTGTGAAGCGAGCCCTAAGTGTGAAGAACAAGCTCGCGCTAATCGACGACAGCCTCCCTTCTCCTTTTACTTCCAATGATGTTGTTGTACTCTTTGCTTGGGCGCGCGCCAATGATTTGGTACTCATGTAGATTCTGAATTCCATCCACATCGACATCAAGCGTTCTCTTGAGTTCTTCAAAGTCGCGAAAGAATTGTGGGATGAACTTCACCTTAGGTATACTCGGTCTGATGGTACACGTGTATACCATCTTGACAAGTCTCTAAGTTCAATTACCAAAGGTTCTAAATCTTTAGTTGCCTATTACAACGCTTTTAAGACTCTGTGGAACGAATTCGTCAGTTATAGGCCTGTTTTAAGTTGTAAATGTGGTAATTGTTCTTGTGATCTCTCTAAGATTGCTAGTCAACTCCGAGGAAAGGATTGTGTAATGAAGTTCTTGATTGGCCTAGATGATAGTTATTCTACCATTAGGAGTCAGTTGCTAATGCAAGACCCCCTACCTTCTCTACCAAAGATTTATTCTGTTTTGCTCCAAGAGGAATCCCAAAGAGAATTGAGTCATCCCTTGCCTTCTGTTGAGAGTGACACAATTGCTTTACTTGCTAAGAATGCAAATTATTTTAGGGATAAGAAGAAACCCATGGTTTGCTCCCATTGTGAGCAACCTGGACACACTATAGATAGGTGTTTCAAACTCATAGCTAATCCTCCAGGTTGGAGAGGTCCAAAAGGCAAGAAAGGCAAATATGATTCCCACAACAATTCTGCAAATTATTTGAGTACAAATTCTGCTAATGTTGTTGCCAATGAGAACACTGCTAGTGATACCCCTGTTGCTTCTAACCCTCTATTTTCCTAAGAGTTGTTTGAACAGTTCTTAGTTTTTGCTAAAAATCAGAAGTCGGCAGCTGATCAACCGCATTTGGTTGCTGGTGCTTTTACTCAAAACCATCACAGGTCTATTCCTTCAGTTGGTGCTTCTTTAGGTAACATTGAAGGTAATCAAAGTTGTTTATCTACTATTTCACATTTTGTATCATCACACTTAGTATGGATCCTTGACACTGGTGCCACTGACCATATGATTCATGACCCGTCTTTATTTACATCTCCATTGAAACCTACTTCTGTTACTGTTAAACTACCAAACAATGCTATAGCTATAGCTACTTCTTTTGGGGATGTTATTCTAAATGATAATCTGGTCCTGCACAATGTTTTATATGTTCCAGATTTTTCTTATAACTGACTGTCAATTTCTCATCTCATAAAGCATTCTGACTGCATTGTTAGCTTTGTAGCCTCACATTGTATATTGCAGGACAATGTAACAAAGAGGATGATTAGTTTTACTGAGCAAGAGGGTGGTTTATACTTGCTGAAGTCTTCAAAATCTATAAATGTTGTTCATGCTTTTTCCTCTGTAAATGTTGTTCATAACATTGATACTGCTTCTAGCATTTGGCACCATAGGCTTGGGCATATTTCTTCCAAGAATTTGTCCCTTATAAGGAATTTAGGTGTAAAAGTTGAGTTGAATAAAAATGACTGCATGACTTGTCCTTTAGCTAAACAAAAGAAGAATTCCTTTCCTATTTCAACTTCTGTTTCAGTTTTATCTTTGATTTAGTCCACGTAGATGTTTGGGGCCCTTTCAGCACTGTTTCAGTTGGTGGTGCAAAATATTTTCTCACAGTCGTTAATGACTACAACAGGTGCACTTGGGTGTACATGCTTAAAGACAAATCTAGTGTAGGAAAATGCTTAGAAAATTTCCACAACATGGCCTCACTCAGTTTAACAAACGGATAAAGGTTATTAGAAGTGATAATGGAACTGAATTCATTTTAACTGAATTTTATCACAAAAATAGTATTTTACATCAAACATCTTGTGTTGAAACGCCACAATAGAATGGTGTGGTTGAAAGGAAACACCAACATCTCCTACAGGTTGCTGGATCATTGCCTTTTCAATCTAGTTTACCATTGAAATATTGGAATTTTTGCATCATGACTGCTGCCCATTTAATAAATAGAACTCCTTCTGCAATCCTTGAGAATCTCACTCCTTTTGAAAAACTATATGGCAAACAACCATCATATGATCATTTAAGAGTTTTTGGATGCCTTTGTTTTGCAAATACTTTGACATCAAACAGGCACAAATTTGACCCTAGAGCACAAAAATGTGTTTTCATTGGATATCCTTTAGGAACAAAGGGTTACACATTACTTGAGCTAAACACTGGAAAAATTATTATTTCAAGAAATGTTAAATTTTTTTAAACTATTTTTCCATTTATTGATAAAGTAGTTGTTGACAAAGTTGTAGATAGCATGCTTCAAAATCCTTTCGATGAATGCTTGACTTGTGTTGATGATAATATTTGTCCTCTTGATTACACACATGGTTCTCTCATAGAAGAACTCCATGACTGCTCCACAGACAGTTCACACACAACACATGAACTTGACAATGACCATAATGACACTCATGTTGATAACATGCATGATATTCCTGCTGATTCTGATAATATGCATGACATTACTGCTGATTCTTCTACATTACCTTCTAGTAATACTAGAAAGTCAACAAGGCAGAAAGTAACCCCAGCTTTTTACCTCAGCTTATATCACACCAACTTACCAAAATCTTTAAAGCATGGTTCCACTTCTGCAAACCTAGTTGCACACACAACAAGGTATCCAATTATATATCCACCGACCAACTCTCTGATCAGCATAGAGCTTTCACTGCTGCCATAACTCAGATTGTTGAGCCAAGGACATATAATCAAGCTAATAAGGATGTTAATTGGCAAAAGGCCATGAGGTTGGAATTAGATGCTCTAGAAAGAACTAAAACATGGTCTTTAGTTCCTCTTCCAAAAGGTAAGCATACAATAGGATGCAAAATAGGTCTATTAGGTTAAATATAAACCTGATGGTAGCATTGAAAGACACAAAGCTAGATTAGTAGCAAAGGGTTACACACAACAGGAAGGTTTGGATTATTTTGACACATTCTCTCTCGTTGCCAAAATAACCACTATTCGAATTTTATTATCTATTGTTGTTTTAAAAGATTGGTACATACATCAATGTGATGTAAATAATGCATTTTTACATGGAGATTTAATTGAGGAAGTATACATGCAACCCCCTCCAGGATATTGCAAAACTGATGATAAGAGAGTGTGTAAGCTCAACAAATCACTATATGGCCTAAAATAGGCTTCAAAACAGTGGTTTGACAAACTTACATACACTCTAATCAGCTTTGGCTACAATAAGCCTAAAGCTGACAACTCTCTCTTCACAAAATCAACTAACAATTCCTTTACTGTGTTACTATGTTATGTTGATGATATCATTCTGTCAGGTAACAACATGGAAGAGATCAGCAAGGTAAAAGCCCTATTACATGAAAATTTTACAATAAAATATTTTGGAGTTCTAACATACATCCTTAGAATTGAGGTTGCAAGATCAAAATCTAGTCTGCAACTATGTCAAAGGAAGTATACCCTAGATCTCTTAAATGAAACTGGGTACTTAGCTAGCAAACCGTGTAACACACCTATGGATTCCAAACAAACCTTTTCTCATGTTGTTGATAACACATCCACTGATGCCTCAACATACATAAGACTTGTTGGAAGACTATTGTATCTCACAGTCACTAGACCAGACTTATCTTATGCAATACAGACACTATCTCAGTTTATGAGTAACCCCCACCAAGTCACATTTCACTGCAGTCCATAGAGTTTTAAGATATCTTAAGACAACTATTGGACAAGGTTTATTTTACCCTTCTTATACTAATCTTAAACTACAAGCATTTACAGATTCTGACTGGGCACGTTGTGAAGAAATAAGGAGAAGCATAACCGGCTATGTGGTGTACCTTGGGGACTCCTTGATCTCTAGGAAATTCAAGAAGCAATCAACCGTAAGCAAGTCCTCAGCAGAAGCAGAGTATAGGGCTATGGGTGCCACAACCTCAGAAATACACTGGATCGTCTATATCCTACAAGACCTCAAAGTCAACTTTCCTACACCAATACCAGTCTACACTGTCAGTAAACCTGCCTACTGTATTGCTCACAACCCCATCCTTCACGAGAAGACCAAACACATCCAAATAGACTACCACTACACACCGAGAGAAAATCAAAGAAGGACTACTCAAGATCATTCAAATTCCTACTGAGAAAAATCTAGCAGACATGCTCACGAAGCCTTTACCAAATGCAGCCTTCCAAGGTCTAAAATCCCAAGTGGGCCTTTTAAATATCCACTCCCATTTTGAGGGGGGGGGGGGGGGGGGAGGGGGTATAAAAGGGAATTGTAAATATATATATATAAGTTTTACTTATTATTCAGTTAGAGAGAGCTAAATACGCTTAGGTTAGTTAAGCCAGCTGATTAGTGAACAAAGTATAAGAAGAATAGTTCATCTTCATTTTCACATTTTATTCAGTTCATCTGTAAAAAAGTCAAACACTCATATAAACATTCTTTAAGCTTCAATACAAGATTATTCCATGAGTTTCTACAAGGTGGTGTACATAGTATTTTCTACAAGTCAACTTATAATTTTAGTTTTTCTTAGTGTCATTTGATAAGAAAGACGATAATTAGCAAGTGCGTATTTGTAATGATGTGTGGCAATAGTGTCAGAAAAACTAAAATTAATATATTTTTTCAACAACTCTAGATTTATAGCAAAAAAGTTTCGAAGGTCAATTTTCTTTTTTCTCGTTGGTGATAAGGCTATTCACCTTACAAAAACCTCACTTCACAAATAGTTCATCTATGAACATAAAGATGTCGTGAATAGACTAAAATATCATTTTCTTGTCTTTATCCTTAAAATCTCTCTTCACATTTTTTAAAACTTTTTTGCATAAAATTACTATCTTTGAATCATAAACCAACCAAATTCACTTACAAGATCAAAAGTTGAGGAAGAAACATGAATGATGGTAGACACCAAAAGATAAAACAGTTAAAGTGTTAATTCACTATTAGGGATTAGGAATGAGCTTTTGTAATTTAAAGAAACAATAAAATTGGTTGGCTATTAAAACACCAATTTTTATTAATTGCACCCGCTTTTTCTAAGGGAAAAAAATTTAAATGTTCAATCAATATTTAACCTGAAGTTGGTGTCTCATCTGACAGCGGCGCTAGTGGCGAGCCCTAATTCCCCAATTCAGAGATCTTGTAGGCAAGTTATTTTCCTTTCCGAAGCCAAATGGTCATATATGTTTTAGCTGTGAAAAATTCTATTTCAAGATGATTGTAATTGAATTAATTGGGGTGTTGAAATGGGTAGCATCCCATTGTGGCAGTTGAGTAGCATTCCAATTATTTGATTTGTGGCCATTTAATCGGACCCAGAAGTTTGTGAGGGGGGGTGGATGCGGGACGCGTGTGGAGAGGGATGAGGCAGCGAAGGTGTGCGCGCAACGCGCTGACTGGAGTGGCCAGCACTGGCGCGTGGCCGCCACGCGCGCCCGGGGGAGAGTGGCGCGGTGGGGCCCGCGCCATAATTGCTGTCTGCCACTCCACTCCCATACCACCTTTTTCGTTTTTTTTTTTTTATTTTTTCCTTTTATTTAATTAATGCTGAAAGTTGAGGAAAGGAATTAAATGTGGTGAGTTTTTGTCTGCACTACTATTGCCAACGGCCATTTCTACTGTTCCCGGCCGTTGGCAAAAAATTTGAACATATATTCAGAAATTTTTTGCCTATAAATACATGTAAAAATTACACATTTCTTCACCATCATTTTTAATTTTCTCCAACTATTTCTCCAAATTTATTTTTTGCAAATTACTTGTATAATGGCAGGAAGATCTGGGGCGAGAAATTGGTTCAACAATTCTTCTGATTCGGACGAACATTCTAATCCTCGTCCGCCAACATCCACCACCAGCCCCCAAAATTTCCCTATTCCCCCCTACATGATACCAGCTCCAAATTTGTCAGCTCATGCATATCCTCGTATGAACCCAATGGCTACACATGGTGCTCCTTACGCTATGTATCCAAATGAAGGATTCCAATATCCTTATATGTCCCCTCCTCCTTACGGATTTCCTCCTCAGAGTGCAACAACGACCCCCCACTACTCCTCCAGAAGAGCGAGTATAGACGGATTTAGCACCGACAAAGAATGCAACACTCCGTCCTCGGGAACAGCTTCCCCATATCCACCACGCTCGTCACCTGTGGGGCTCGAGCATATTAACCTCGACGAAGATGCAGCTTCCGACGGAGTCAGTGACGTCCCACAGGGGAGAAAGGGGACATACAACCCAAGATGGAATGGAGATGAAAATGAGCGTCTAGCTCGATGTTGGGTAAATATAAGCGAAGATTCAGCGATTGGCAATGCTCAAAAATTGGAAAGAATGTGGAAACGAATCGCTGCCGACTACAACAAGGATCGTCCCGCCGGTTTTATTGAACGACCATGGGGCCCGATGAAGACACATTATTATACTGCAGCGAAGCACGTGTCCCTATTTAATGCAATTTACATTACGCTGAAGGAAAATTGGGCAAGCGGACGAAGCGATGCCGATATCCTGGTTGATGCGTTGAAGCAGTGGTCACTCACATACAAGAATGTTGACTTCAATAGGCTTCTTGGGATGTGGAAGGTGCTAAGTGTTTGCCCAAAGTGGATTAACCAGCAAACTCGTGATCATCGAGGGAAAAAGAAGACAAAGACTTCGGCGTCAGGCGCGTACACATCATCGGATAACAACGAAGATGATGATCTAGACCACATTCGTCCGATCGGTCAGAAAGCCGCTAAGAGGAAAGGAAAGGGAAAGGTCGATGCTTATGAAGACATAAAGACATCGATCGAGAGCAACATGGAAGAATATAGGGCAATTTCTCAACAGAAGATTGCCGAACTTAAGACTTTCAACAAACAAAGGGACTACGACATAATCATGAGAGACACATCAAGGATGACCCCGGAACAACTCCACGTGCACCTTCAAATGTGCGACGAAATAAAGAAGAGATGGGGTTGGGGGATGTAGTTCGTTGCTTGTATTTCTTGTATTCTATTAGGTGACTTTCATGTCTTGTATTTTCTATTCCTTGTATTTCATTTCTTGTATTGCATTTTCTGTAATTCTGAATGATGTAATAATAAGTTGATGCGTTGTTAACTCTAAAAAATATTTTAAACAAATAGCCGTTGGCATGTAGTAGTTGGAAGATAATCTTCAGAAGATATTCGTTGGAATGTAGTCTCTGGAAGATTGTCGTTGGAATGTAGTCTTTGGAAGATAGCCGTTGGAATATAGCCGTTAGAATATAGCCGTTGGAATATAGCCGTTAGAATATAGCCGTTGGAATATAGCCGTTAGAATGTAGCCGTTGGAATATAGTCGTTAGAATGTAGCCGTTAGAATATACATCTATAAATAGGAACATCTAATGCATTTGCAGAACATCTGCAGCAAGAATAGCTTCCCAAATCTTTATTTTCATACCTTTTCATTTTCAGTGAAACATGTCTTCGGACCCCTTCAACAATAGCAACGATGAATACGATGCAGCAATGTTCGACCATTTTATGGACGATGCCGATGATAGAATGTACTTGCAAATTCTTAATGAACATAAGTTGTTGCTTGATGCGGTTGAAGGATCAGCTGGTCCTCCCCAAAGAAGAAGATATGTCCAACGGGATCGGGAAGGTGCACACACACGCCTTTTCAATGATTACTTTTCTGAAGCTCCAACATATAACAACGACGTATTCCGCCGGCGTTTTCGGATGCGACGACACTTATTCATTCGAATAGTCGATGCCTTAGAAGCACATGACCCATACTTTCAGCAAAGGGAAGACGCATTAGGAAGAAAAGGTTTCACACCGCTTCAGAAGTGTACATCCGCAATTCGCCAATTGGCATACGGTGGTCCAGCCGACCTCTTTGATGAGTACCTACGAGTTGCAGAGACAACAGGTATTGAATGCTTGTCTATCTTTTGTCGATGTGTAATTGACATATTTGGAGAGAGGTATTTGAGAAAAGCAACTCCAGCCGATTGTCAACGTTTGATTAATATGCACGAGAGAAGACATGGTTTTCCCGGGATGTTAGGAAGTCTCGATTGTATGCACTGGGAATGGAAGAATTGCCCAGTCGCTTGGAAAGGCCAATACACCAGAGGTGATCATGGAGTTCCGACAATCATGCTTGAAGCCGTAGCATCGGCAGACTTGTGGATATGGCATGCCTTCTTCGGAGTCGCAGGTTCAAATAATGACATTAATGTGCTCAATCAATCACCTCTATTCAATGACGTCCTGCAAGGAAAAGCCCCGGACGTAAATTTCATAGTAAATGGTACGCCCTACGACAGAGGGTACTATCTTACTGATGGAATATACCCGGAATGGGCAGCCTTCGTCAAGAGCTTTCAATGTCCTACTGATCCGAAGAGAAGCCATTTTAAGCAAATGCAAGAGGCGGCAAGAAAGGACGTGGAGCGAGCATTTGGGGTTTTGCAAGCTCGATGGGCAATAATTAAAGGCCCGGCACGTTTTTGGTACACGAGCAAGTTGAAAGATATTATGTATACGTGTATTATTTTACACAACATGATAGTTGAAGACGAAGGGGAATCGGCGATCAACTGGGCGGACGAACCAAACATCGACAATAATGCAGACACCCAATTTTTTCAAGGTTCAATCGGGAGTTTCAATGCATACATACAAAGAGGCGCCGATCTTCGAGACAAGGAAAAACACCATCAACTCCGGGCCGACTTGATTGAGCACATATGGGCGCATCATAATTCTACCTAGATATTTTTCAAGAGTGCTTAACATGTTTCCTTTTTTTTTTTTTTTTATTAATATTTCGTGTTGTAACGTTTTTTTCCCTCTTTGAATTTTAATATATTTAATAATATTTTATTAAATATCGAAATATTATTTTTACCGAATTTAGATTTTTTTTTTTAAATTCGGAAATAAATTTTTTTTCTACGAATTATAAATATCAAATAATTAATTATACATGTTAAAATTATAAATAAGATTTAATTAAATTGAAGATGGGAAAATAAATAGGGTGGTTTTAAGGTGGGACCCTCAAATAGTGACAAATAGTGTTAATTGGACCTGAGTTGCATTGTGAGAAATAGGTAACAATTGAGTGGGGTTTAAATTTTTGATGTGGCAGTGACGTGGCGATGATGTGTTGGGTAGTAATAAGCTTTGCATTGTGGGTGCTCTAATCTCTCCTCTTTAATTCTCTTGTCTGCAAATTCCCTGTATCTCCCCCATTTCCCCCCACCTCTCTCGCAAAATGATTGCATTTTTAATCAGGAATCTCTCATGTATAATTTCGAAACACAATTCCCAAATTCTGTTTGGTAGTTTGAACAAAAACAAAAAGTAGAATTGCTACTCGAGACAAACTCCTAAGCCCTAGATCCTCAATCGACATCCTTTCATCTTTCCATTTTTCGGGCAAAATGGTTGCATTTGCACGGAAGAATCTCTCATGTTTAATTTCGAAGAACAATTCATTTGTTTGCAAACGCTTTGTTTCTTTCCGATTTTTCTCTACTTCCAGGGAGAGAATACCTGTGAGGAGCCCTACTGCATTTTATAACGTGTTGGTGCATAACCACCAGTTTTCTCCTCAAGTGGCTTCACTAGTTGCCTTAGATTTAAGTCGATGTAGAAGCCCAGAAAAAGCTGATTCGACGCTGGTCTTTCTCAAAGACAGTGGCTTTTCGACTACTCAGATCGAGAAAATTGTTCGAAAGAAACCTAGGATTCTAGTTGTTAGTGACATTAAATTCAAAATCAAGATACTCCAAGACTTGGGATTGTCTCCTCATGACATAGCCAAGGTAGTCTCGAGCAAAATCTCATTTTTGAATGCGAGCGCGAGGAACAACATAATTCCATCGTTATCCCTGCTCAAGGGCTTGTTGGGATCCACTCGTGAAGTGGCCATGCTTTTAAAGAGGTGTCCTTGGTTCCTACAAATGGATTTGGAGAAAAGTCTGATGCCAAATGTTGAATTCTTAAAGAGCTGTGGCATACAAATGGAACGTATCCTTTGCTTACTGAATCATACTCCAAGGTGTCTCTTAATAAAGACAGATGTTGTGAGGAAGTCTGTGCACAAGGCCAAAGAAATGGGGTTAACTCAAAGTTCAAGAATGTTTATTTATTATGTGCGAATGATTGCTCTTATGAAAGAAGATACCTGGGAAGTAAAGTGGCAAGCACTCCGGAATTTAGGTTTTTCAGATAATGATATATTGACGGTGTTTAGGCACGCACCGCTAGTGTTTGGTGTATCCATAAAGAAAATTGAGAAGGTAAAAGAGCTTTTGCTTGCTACAGGGAAGTTCGATATCTCCAGTATTGTTGATAATCCCGAATCACTTATGTGCAGTATTGAGAAGAGGCTTAACCCGCGGCTGCAAATTTTAGGGATTCTGGAAAGGAAGAACCTGATTGAGAAGTGGCCTTCTGTTGGGTCGATTCGAGTATTGACTGATGATAAGTTTTTCGAGCGATTTATAAGGCCTTATTTGAATGAGCTTGCTCAAGTATCTGTCGTACAAAGTTATATCAAGGGCAAAAGATAACTTAGTTGAAGTAGAGTTCTGATTCCATTCTGCAGTCTCTTTTTCTGGCTGCTGAATATTATCTCTGCTTTCATGCTCTGATTTCTCATTTCATGTGATGTGGATTTAGAGTTTAGAGTATGCCCTTGTTAGTTATATTTCCTTTGATAGTAATGTTCTCCTGTATCTTGGATTTCAGTTAGGAAATATACTGTTAGGAAATATACTGAAGTAACAATTTTTTTTTCTTTCTATTGATTGAAATTGTGGTTTACTTTTAAAAGATTATATGATTGACTCTGCTCACCGTTTAAGAATGTGTGCGTGAAGCTAATGATTGCTTGATGAAGAAGAGAGACGATTAGGGATGGCAGTCGGGTGAGTTTTGGCGTATACCCTAGATACTTGTTTTCACCAATTGATAGTATGTCATAATTTCACCTTGAATTATTTGTTTTTAACCATTTCATTATTAATACCAGAAGTGCAAATATAGGCTGTGCATTGGTAATTTATATACTAATCTTGATATGTCCTTTCCTACTTCATCAAGATAGGTGGAACTTTAGCATCTGCATATTGACTTAATAAAAGTAGAAGATGTCTTGCTTCTTCACTATTTATTCTATGATCCCTTCCTGGCTTAAGATTATGATCCCACCTGCATATTTGTTTTTTTCGCCAGTGAATGTTATACTACATATATCTTTTTCAAGACTCTTGTTTGGGCTTTGGGTCAATCAAAGTCGTACATCTATTAAATACGGAAAAAATCATGAACATATTAGACTGGACATACGGAAAAAATCATGAACATATATCTATATAATAACAAAATCTACCCAAAATAATAATTTAGGAATTTTTCTGTCCAAATCCCTTTGTCATTTTTGAAAGAAATTATTTTTGGTACAAGAGTATTTTATTTGAAAAACATTATTTTTGGTATAAAGCACTTTATTTGGAAATATCTTAATTTGAATTTTGTTTATTTTTTGTATAAAACATTTTATTTGGAAATAACTTAATTTGAATTTTGTTTCCTTATTTTATTAATTTTTTAACCATATAAAAATATATGGGAATTGGAGCAAGAGTTGTTGTTGAAGGCGTGAGGACTTTATAGATTAGATCTTTCTTCGGGATATAGATTAGATTTACTTAATTGTTATTTTGTTCCTTCGATTTCAAAGAATATTATTTCCATTCCAATGTTAGATATTTAAGGTTTTTTCCTTTCATTTTCCAAATAGTAGATGCTCGTTTTCGCTTAATAAATTATTTTATGGAAGTACCTCTTTTTCGAATAGTTTATATATTCTTGAATGTGAACAAAATATTCTCAATGTACAAAATGATTGACCTAAGCTAAGTAATACGGATAATAAAATTTACCTATGACACTGTAGACTTGGTCATATCAATGTAAAAAGAATAGCAAGATTGAGAAAGTTAGACTATCTCACATCATTTGATTTCGAATCATATGGTGCTTGCGAATCTTGTCTCAAAGGAAAGATGACAAGTAAACCACTTCTGAGAAAGGGCTACGTGCCAAGGTAGTGCTCAAGTTGATCCACATAGATGTGTGTAGACCATTCCCAACTCAAGCATGAGGTGGATATTCGTACTTCATAAATTTCATTGCTAATTTTCAAAGTATGGATATGTGTATCTCATGAAACAAAGACCTTCGAGAAATTTAAGGAGTTTAAGTTAGAAGTCGAGAAGCAACTTGAGAAAAATATTAGGACTCTCAGATCAAATCGAGGAGGGGAATACTTAAGTCGAGAGTTTCTTGATACTTGAAATCACATGGAATCCGGTCAGCCTGGACACCTTTGGGTACACCATAGATGAATGGAGTATCTGAAAGGAGAAATCGAACTTTATTGAATATAGTTCGATCTATGATGAGTTTCACAGGTCTCATTTTATTTCTTTAGGGTTATGCCTTAGTTTATATTATGAATAGAGTTCCTTCTAAATTAGTCGAGAAAAATCATATGAGTTATGGTGTGGCAAAAGCCCACTCTTAGCCATATACGAACCTGGGGTTGTTCTGCTTGTTTTAAGAAGATGATGACTGATAAGTTGAAAACTAAAAGTGAAAATGCTATTTTGTGGGATATCCTAAAGAAACTAAAGGATATGAGTTCTATTGTCCTGGAGATCACAAGGTGATAGTTTTCAGTAATGTGATGTTTCTTGAAGATACCTATATCTCCAAGGAACAAGGTTACGACATGGTAGATCCTGAAGAAATTCAAGATCCACAAGATAACATGGAAGATGAGGTATTATCTAATGGAGTGGATAAGAACTCAGTGAGAGTTTTGATGATCTATTGGAAGGGGAAATGACTCTTAGGGGGTCACCTCAAGACAATGAGATGCATCAAATACAAGATCTTGTATCAACCCCACCTTAAAAAAATTATAGTGAAATTCTTGAAAATATTCCCAAATGTTGAAAATCTCAACACGCAGGAACCTCCTCACGTTCAGAATAAATTGCCCAAACCAACGCAAAACTAACTCAATAGGCCTCAAAGGAATCATCGTGCACCTGAAAGACTAAATTTATTTGTTGAGAACCAAGATGATGATGTTGATTATGAAGACGATGAACCTAAGACCTGTATCGAAGCGGTGTTGAGCACCGATTCAAAGATGTGGCTGGCTGCCTTAACATCTGAAATGAACTTGATGTACCTCATTCTAGTCTGGGAACTAGTTGATTTGCTAGATGGGGCTTGCCCCATAGGCTGCAAGTGGATCTTCAAGAAGAAGAAAGATACAGATGGCAAGGTACAAACTTACAAGGCTAGGTTGATGGCAAAGGATTATAGTCAGCGTTAGGGCATTGACTACGATGAAAACTTTTCGCCAGTCGCTAAGATTAAGTCCATTAGGATATTACTTGCAATAGTTGCATACTATGACTTTGACATTTGATAAATGGATGTCAAAACCACGTATCTCAATAGAGAACTCGAAGGCACTGTGTATATATCACAGCCTGAAGGTTTTGTATCCAAAGAAAAGTCGAATGGAGTATGCAAGTTAAAGAAGTCCATTTATGGACTCAAGCTAGCATCTTGGAGTTGGAATATTTGCTTTGACAAAGCTATCAAATAGTTTAATTTTGTCATAAGTAAAGAGGATCCATACGTTTACAGTAAACGTAAAAATGAAAATGTTGTTTTCCTTATCATATATGTCGACGATATACTAATAATGGGGAGCGATCGTTTCATGTTGCAATCCGTGAAAGAGCAGATTTCAACAAAATCTCGGTGAGGAATATTGAAAAACTATCGAGACTTTCTTAAAGTACCTTAGAAGGGCTAAAAATATTTCGTAAAGTCTATGGCGGGAAGCCAAAGCCATCAGTTACTGGGTATACTGATGCTAGCTTCCAAACACATCATGATGACTTCAAGTCTCAGTCAGGATATGTTTTCGTTCTCAATGGTGGTGCAGTAAGTTGGAATAGTTCCAAATAGACAACTGCTGAATCCACCATTGAAGCCGGATATATTGCTGCATCTGAAGCTGCTAAAGAGGTTGCTACTTTATTGGAGATTGTAAAAGAACTAGGTGTCATTCCAAGTGCTAGCAGTTCAATACCAATGTATTGTAACAACACTGGCGAGGTTGCGCAAGTAAATGAACCGAGAGCCACGAACAGGAACAAGCATATTGCCGAAGATATAATGGGATCAGAGAAACAATAGATAGGGGAAATGTGAAGTTAGATAGAGTACCCACTAATGATATCTTGACTGATCCTTTAACCAAACATTTGTATATAGCAAAGCACAATAAGCACTTTGAGAGCTTGGTTGTTAGACATGTTGGTAGTTGACCTTGATTTAGTGGGAGTTTGTAGTTTGTATGTTATAGAAACCTTTTCGTAGAGACATTCAATACTTGATCACATTCTATGATAATTTGATTTACTTTTGGATTTTATGCATTTATTAGAGTAATTATTTTGATGGTTTGTCATTATTCTTCTATATGTTTCCTTGAATCATGAGTGTCATTTATGGTGTGAGACATCAATGATATAATATGATTCTAAAATTGTCATAATCGATGGTCATCAAGAATGAGATATTGATGACATGGCTAGGTTAGCATGTGGTCTGCATCACATTATTAGGGAATGTAGTAGGGCTCACAACTACGAGATATTAGATATCCGTGATGGACACATGGATACTTTGGAGAGTACTTGTATACCCTACTATTTAACCGTTTATTTCGGTGTCTACATTTTATTAGTGTGTGAAGTATGTAATGATCATTTGACCTGAGGTCAATACTCATTTGTTTGTTAAATGATGAACTTTAACCAAGTACAACACTTGCCCAAAGGAGGATGCGACAATTCTTATGTTGGGTTCATCATGAGGCAAATGGAAATGATAGTTAAGCCAAGATTGAGATTCATTCCTCGATTGATATTCAAGAGAACACTCATATGTCGCTATATTATTTGACAATAAAGTCATTGGTCAATGTAAAAGATATATTCAATTAAAGTAATTGAATATAATCGAATGTGTCATATAATAAAGATTAGAAAAGCGATTGAACTATTTGGATAGACACATGAGAGATCCTAAGCTCAATTGGGTGGTTCGTAAATGAAGGGATATTACATAAAATTTATATAAAGGTTGTTCATCGGATTCACGTAAACGTCGTTCATATATTGAGTCTACTGCACAACGCAACCTAGGAGTTTTGTGCAGACTTTAATAAGATTATTGTCGATAATGAGGGTCTAAAGGGTCACATTTTATGTGTATTATTGATCCGCTCAAGGGTACAAAGTTGGTGCTTCGAATTATATTTAATACTTGTCCAAGTGGGAGATTGAAAGATATGGACTAGATTAGGTTATATGAACTTTATTAATTAATTATTAATAAGTTAGACTAATTAATTAATTAATTAAGCAGACGTGGATATTAGACTCATATGTATAAGGTTATATGGTACTATATATACATATTCTCTATAGTAGAGAATGATGAGTTTTATCAGATAAAAATACAAAAGCATGTAGAATTCAATAAATGATTTCCTAGCAACCACTTATCGAATGATTGTACCGGGATAGTTCCTGCATCGGACGACATACGCGTGGATACTTGCAGTGGTAAATTCAATTGCGTTCCGATTAATTACGCAACAAGTAAATATTCGATTTTTCACGTAAGTAATGCTCAACATCAATTCAATTTGTAAATCTAGATCGTCATTCTCGATTATATTCCGATGTATAACATTAGATGGAATCGAGAATTCCTAACACTTAAAACTTCATGATTTTCACATTCAATTGAGATATAAAATTAGCTAGGGCACTAACCTTGATGCACCATGGATTGATTTCTTAGTAGAAGAAATTGACTCCTCAAATTCTCCTTGATGGAAAGAATTGATTTATCCTTCCTGACATTTCTTTTAGAACATAGCACTTTAAGTGAATCAATCGGGTGATAAAAATGATAAAACTAACGTAACTCTGTTATCCTTTATAGGTTGAAAGAAAACCACTTCCTGATATAATTAAGATTATAATGCAATTGGAATTTCTATTCGTTCACAGTCTATCAACTAAAAATGATATCTTATCAGATACAAAAATTTATCCATAATATTATTTGTTTAAACCATAAAAATATTTAAAATATCTTAATAACTTAATTATATGGCACGTGAGCCACAATAATCTTACACTTCTTTCCCCGTCTTCGATCCCATGACACTGTCCTTATCCTCCACTACGCTTACGGTGTCTTGAAGCAGTCCCTTGAGGCCTACATTTCCTGCGATGCCGCCCATGTAATTGAGATTAATCTTCCTTTTGTTGTTTCTAGTTCTGAGATTGTTTCCAAATTTTAAAAGGCCATTCAATTGGGAAAATCAAATGGTAGGAAATTACGTTAGCTGTAATTGATCACATTGCTTGGCTCATCTTATCCGTATCTCTTGATATTCCATACAATTTGGAACAATTATTTTCTCTGGAAACCCAAATTTTATTGAGGAAGACGAAGAAGATTGAGTGAGGGAATAACTAGTATTCATGCGGGAGGTTATCAAATATATAAATCATCATAAATATTATTTTTTATTCTTACATTTTATTGTGTAGCTCTATTAGTCACGTGACAACTTTTGACAGAAATCAGATGGAGACTATAATTGTCAAAATGTTGATAGGTTGTGGTTTTATCAATAATTATTAAAATATTGTATTATCTTTACATTTTAATTTTAATATAAAAGAGCTTTAAGTTTCAATCATGTTTCATTTGGCCTATTTTTATCCCTTTTTAATTACAATATTAAAGGGTTTATCCTGTACATTCATAACTTCTTTAATTGTCTATTTTAATATCTTATCATTATTTTATGAATTATTATATTCTTAATTATATATTTATACTGTTATTTAATTACAATTTTTTTAACTTTATTTTTTTACATAAATAATAAATAAAATTTTAAAATATTCAATGAATAATTGGTTAATATTTTTTTAAAGATATAATTATGTTAAGATCATTTATGAAAATTCTAAATTAATACTAAAAATAGTGATTTAAGTGTATGGCACGTGAATTTCGCTTCGTATTTGTTCGAATCATGATACATTTGTATATTTTTCCAATTATTATTTGTTGCACCCGCTTTCTTTTTAAAAATTTAAAGAAATTGAGAATTTTCTTTTCGTTCCTTTGAGTCGGGGGGTGAGATCCAGATGTTCAATCAATTTCTGAAGAATAAATAAGAATAGCGGTGCATTTAAAATAGTAAACCTGGAAGATGAAACCGCTGTGGCCTCTTGCATCTGACAGTGGCGCTGGTGGTGAGCTCTAATTCAGAGATTTACAGGAAAGTGATTTTCATTTCTGAATACAAATCTCTTATCATATGTTGAGCTGTGAAAATTCTACTTCAAGATGATTTCAATAATCTCGCCTTTTTATTTCTCCACCACAGTTCACTCGTCTGCAAAACCCCTCTCTCCTCATTTTTGCCCAATTTCACTCGCATAATGTTTGCATCTGCAATCAAGAATCTCTCTTAGTATAATTTCGGAAAAGAATTCCGGAATTCTGTGTTTCGTAGTTTGAACAAAACGACATCAATCCATCTTTCAAATTTCCAGCAAAAATGACTGCATTTGAGAAGAGGCTTAAGCCCCCGGCTGCATATTTTAGGGATTTTGGATTGGAAATAAAAGAATCTAATTAAGAAGTGGCCTACACTTGGAACAATTTGCATATTGTCAAATGGTAAGTTCTTTCAGAGATTTCTTAGTCCTTACCCAAACGAAGTTGGCAAGTTATTCACCAAAATGAGTGATGCCAAGGAAAAAGGAAAGATGAAACCACAACCATCTGCTTGAAGCACTGGTAAAACAAAATAGTGATAGATGAGCATTCTCGTGGTTAGTGTTTTGCTGCGTTTTGAAAGGAATTCGTTTCTCCAAAAAAAAAGTATCTTGTTCTTTTAATTTGTGTTGATCATGCGATTTTCTGTCATAGAGGATGTAGTTTTGCTCCATTCTCTTCCATATCATTCTAATCTTTGGAGCTTATTCCAACGATTAATTCTGATTGTTTGTTTCATATGACATGAAGTTCTTAGTGTGTGGTTTTAATTCTGTTTCAGTGTTCTGTATGTATATCTTAGCTGGGGCTGGTGGTATCTTATATATGCAATCATCGTAATTCTTTTATTTTTGGTTTTTACAGGTTTTCGGGTTGTGTGAATAATATTTTGTCTGTTGTTAAGCGTTCAACATGTTGTTTAGAGAATGGTTTTGTTAGAATTAGATGCTTCTTAAACAAAATTCTTGTGGTAGCTGGAAGTTGCAACATCTTGTTGCAGATTTTATTCACATATAACGTCAGTTAAAAGGTTTCCCATATACATAGAGAAGACAACCGTGCAACTGTGCACCTTGCTCATGAAGCTATTTGATTGCTGCAGGCTCAGTAAATTTAGAGGACTGAATCCCAATAAAGCACACTCATTAACTCTCTCAGTCAGATTTGGCCCAGCACTCTCCAGTGTTAAGCAAATGGACCCTTAAAGTTTGATACTTTTGATCAATGTAATTTAATAAGCCTTAGAGATTACATTACATTACTGCAGCCTGCACGTGCTTGTGGTTTACTCAATTTAGATATATTGGGTAGTTTCTATATATGCCTTCATCCTCCCACGTTTTAATGGTTTAAATAGTAAGGAAAAACACTGAAGAGACCTGATCTCTTGTAATTTACAATTTTTTTTATGTATTTTCTCCTACACCATTAATTATGCTCTAGTGTTGATACCTTTTCTCTCTCACATCCCTGTTTCCTCATTTTCATTGTAATGAAATATATGTTGTGAATCTGTGTATTTTTTCATCTGAAAACACTTTAGTCGATCAGAGATGTAAATGAATTGAATCGAGTCGAATAGGGCAGGACTTGAGTTCGACTTGTTTGACTTTTCAATAGGAATAGGCCGAGCTTTTATAGTTATGTTCGAGTTCGATTCCTATTAAGTACACCGAGTTGAATTTGCCAAACACTACAAGAAATTCATAACATAGCAACGAATTTAATGACGGTTTTTTTTTTTTTTTTCTTTTTTGTCGTCAAGTATCAACAGAATATATCGACACAAATAAAAAAAAGTTTAAGAAATAAAGTTTGCCCAAATTTGCCCATGGATTGTCAATGCTATTTTAGCGACCGATTTTTCCTATCGGTAACTAGTAGTAAGATCATGTGCTAATTTTCTACAATAAAACAACGATCGATTTAGTGATGGACGAATATTTACCGTCGTAGCGAACAATAAAATTCTGTTGTAATTCTTTTATGAGAAACATACCAACGGATATAGTAGTATGCGCAAATAAACAAGAAAATGATATTTTCTGGACGAGGAAAATAATCATTTTGTTATTATTTATATACATATTATAAAGATTTGATTTGTATTAAGAAATTTAATTGGTAATAACTAATACGCGCCAACAATAAATCACAACACTTAGTTAAATTTTTAATTACAATATTATATTCAAAACTTATCAATGTTATCATTTTTCATTTTTTTTTCCGGACCTAACCTTTTTCGGTTTAATAATAAGTTTAATTATCAAAATCATCCTGTAGTTTACAAGTTTTTACATTTTGCAACCTAAACTTTGTTTTTTTACAGATTGCAACCCGAAGTTCACGTTTTTTACACATTCCCACCTTCGATAACATTTTCCGGTGAAAAGACCATCACATGACCTGCAGATATCAAAAGTGGGTCTTTTTGTTATTTTTACATTCTTTTGATGCCAACTTATAAAAAGAAAATTATTAATAACATTAATTTAATGTTAAAAGAAAGAAGAATTTATATCAGCCTTTTTTACCCCATTTGTTCTTGGAGCAGAAAATGAAGAAGAGAAAAGAAGGCTTTCTTCAGCCTTCTCCAGTTGGCTGACCAAAATTTACAGATATCCAATGAAAATGAATATTACTTGCAATTGTGGGGTTGCTGTGATTGGCAGGAGCGCATGGTTCGTGAGGCCAATAAACATCGTCGGCCTCTGGATTTTGCGGTTGGTGACAAGGTTTATTTGAAGTTCCAACCTTATAGACAGAAGAGCTTGTTTGTCGGCAAAAATGCGAAGTTGGCGCCTCGCTTTTATGGTCCTTTAGAAGTGGAGGCGAAGATAGGGAAGGTGGCGTATCGTTTGAAGCTACTGCCGGGGTCGCGGGTGCACCCGGTCTTCCACGTGTCACTGTTAAAACCTGCCATTGGCACCGCTTCCGCTGCTCCTATCTTGCCGAAAGATTTGTTGGCCGTCGACCCTCCGTTCATACTTGCTGCTGTGGTGGGGCGTCGCCAGGTGAATCGGGATGGCGTCGTCGTTGACCAAGTTTTGGTGTAGTGGCTCGGCTTGGGAGCTGAGGAGAATACGTGGGTGGATATAGCAAATTTTCGGGGCCAATTTCCGGAGTTTGGCCTTGAGGACAAGGCTGTTTCGGCCGGGGAGGCAGTTGATAGAGCACCGTGGATCGTGTATACTCGACGAGCGAAGAAGTGATGATGCAATGCAGTTTTATTATAGTTTTGGATTTATTTATGTTTATTTCAGCTTAAATAGCGGGCTTTGTGCATGGGCTTTACTAGTATCTTTTTTATATCCTTTTACTTATCTTTCCATATTGTGAACCTTATTTATATGGGAGATTTCTACCCTAGAGATTATCAGAAAATATAGTTTACAGCCTATCAGCTTGTGGCAGAGATCGTTTCTCTGAGGCCCTTCCGAGGGAGTTCTTTACGTGTGTTATTGTGTAATTCCGGAAACCTATACCTTAACTCTATCATAAAACTTTAAGATTTCCAGTATTCACATATTTCATACAAATTCATGATCCCCTTCTTACCTTCACTTATTCCAATATACTCATAATTTTACATCATAAAGTGAATACATCGATTTTTTTTGCTTATTTTTAATAAAGCAAACAGTCGCTAATCGCATGGGATGACTAAAAGGAACATTATCCCCCACCCCAAGTCTCCTCCAATTGCTTGCAAACCAGTCCATTTTTCCTGATTGAACGTTTAGAAAAATGACAAAAAAAGATATTCAAACTCTTGTGTTTTAAATGGCCCTTTCCAGATTCAAATCTGTCTCTTGATGGTCTTAACTAGCTACTATAGCAGAAGAATAAATTCTTCAACAAAAGAATATCTTCTTGTCACCCGGAAACTTCATACATGCATAATTATTACAGAGGTGCAACTACTTACAGATAACGATTTGACATAAAATAGCCTAGGAAGGAAATGTGTGTGTCTCGTGATGTTCATGGACTAGACTATAATCATTATCCCATGCTTTTTTTTCCAGTTAAAAAAGTTTAGAGAGGTGTAATTACTTATAGCGATAAAAAAACTGTAGGGAAGAAATGTGAAATTTTCTTGATGTTCAAAGACTAGACTACTCATTTGATAGTGGCGAAGAGGCATTGGTGGATGACGGAGATGGAGTATATTCCGATGGAATCTCTAGAAGAGCCGGCAGGTAGTTAGGAGATGGAGGATGAGTGAGAAAAAATGAGGGGGGAACGGGGTTGGAGAAAAAATGAAGAGCCATTTCTTGAATAATGTTATTTCGCATTTGTTATTTAGTAAATTTCATAAAAAAAATTGGAGGCTTTTGGGTGGGAAATGTTCCACTATTTTTTTTTTTTTTTTTTTTTTTTTTTTTGAGGTATTAATGATGGTAGATTTCTTTTTATTAAAATGAAATTAAGATCTCCTCACCAATAGTTACTTTTTAATTAGAGTTTATTTTTACTCTCACTAAAGATAATATATAGTGAGAGTATTTTTCTACTCTCACTAAATTATTGTGACTAAAAGGCGATTTTCTTGTAGTGGAAGACACCAAGATTGAAGACTTCGGGTTTTGTAGTTTCGTTTATTTTTATTATTTTAAGAATGTTTGTCTATGAATATTCTTGAATGTTAATTATAAACATGAGTAGCTAAACACATTTGTGTTATAAGGCTAGAAAGTAGGTTGCAATTAAGTATGTTTTGATATGTTTTATTTATTCAAGACTCCGTTCTTTATTTTTATCTTATGCGTTTGTTCTTATTTTATGAATTTATCATTTCAATCACTTGATTATATTCGAATTGCTTAATAACTCGATGCCCGAGAGGGAGGGTTGTTAATAGGCATACGATGTATAGCATGTGTATCAATACTCGTCTGAGAGGAGTGAAATATCCGTGTAGGCTTTGGTTTAGGGTCTCTTTGGAGTTACTTATGCCATAGTTAGCTCGAGAGGGTAATTATTCATACATGATCAACACACCATGCATCATTGTCTGAAAGGATGACTAACTAGACTACTGCTGTCTAATAAACATTAGAATTCGGTTTAAAGGACTAGAATAATAAGATAATCATACATAAACTGAATCGAACCCTTGAATATGGTCTTTTATCTTATTCAATTGTGATTAATTACCTGTTTCTTTGAGCATCTATTTTACTGTATTTATGCTTTTCTGGACTTCACAAGTACTTAATTTGAGAGTCTAGATAGGGTTAGTCTAGTAAAATTAGGATATTAAATTGAACATAAGAAACAGTCTCTGTGGGATCGACCTTGCTCACTACTAGCTGCAATAGCACCGTATATTTGTGGTAATACTAGGTTAGGAAATATTGTGTCATCGCCTAATAAAAATTGAAACTCGGTTTAAAAGTCTAGATAACTAGGATAATCTGGCATAGGGAAGTCAAAACTGAAACCGGACCTTGGGATACATATTTAATCTGATTTATTCTCCTAAGTTATTTGTTTGTTATTTCAAGTATTTTAAGTGTTTGTTTAAAGATTTTAGTTTATAGATTAATCATCCCAATTCAAGAGTCTTGATAGAGTTGAACTGTTAGAATTATGTTGACATAGTGATATAATCTTTGTGGGATCGACCTTGCTTGCTAGCTATAGCTACACCATACACTTGCGGTTGTACTAGAGTTACATTTTATTGTGTCATGGTTGCAGTGCATACGATAAATTTGGATGACTTATCATCCCTAGATTATACCTATTACCCACTTGATTTGGCCTAAAGTTTAGATTAAAATTCTGATTGCACATGTTGTTCATATAGTTGGCCTCCTCGTTTTCACTATCAATGCACTGTACCCCTTGACTCATCATTACACCCTGATGAGACTTTGTGGGCATATTAACATGTTTTGTCAATTTTGCGGTCTTTTAGGTAAGAATCGCGACAATATCCTTCTTTGAGATCTCGGCACTCTCCTTAAAATAGAGCTTTCTACTGGCCATTGGAAGTTGTTAGCAGCCATCTCTTCCAAGATCGCGAGGACCTCACTTGTTGATTTACTCAATAGTGCAGCTCCAGATGAGGTATCTACTATGGTCTTAGTATGACTGGATAGTCATTATAGAAATAATAGACTTGCTAATCCTTAGGAAAACCATGTTGTGGTCACATTCAGAGGAGTTCCCTATATCATTCGCGTGCCTCATAGAGAGCCTCTCCGTCTTGCTGGCGAAATTGTGTATCTTGCTCTTCAACTTTAAGGTCTTACTTGGAAAATATTTGAATCTGAATTTCTGACATAGGTCAGACCAACTGCTAATATTTTGTTAGACAGTCATGTCTTCGCCTTATCCCTTAACGAGAATGTAAAAAGGCATAAACGAATTGCATCATCAGAGGCCCCATTAGCTTTGATAGAATCACATATCTCCAGAACAGCCCAGATGGCCATTCGGGTCATCTGTAGCTCCTCTTCCAAACTGGTTCTGCTAAACCATGGATGTCAAGGCCGGCTTTAGTTCGATTATATTAGCCTATACTGCTAGTCTTTGTATCATTCTCCTTCTGAAGTTCAGGTTGACTACAAGCCGGGATAAGTCCATATTGGTGGTTGGACTTGTCCATGAAACAAAAGATGAAACACCAAAATGTAATAGAAGGTCTCATCTGGACCACTACTAGAATTAAGGTTTTTTGCCACTACAAAATGTAGTTACAAAAAAGGGAGAGTGGTCACAAAAATATTTTTAGTAACCACATTTAGCATGTGGTTACTAATAGAGTAGCCACTTATAGTAAGATGCAAAATATGTTTTGCAACTACTTTGTAGTTACTAATATATTTGTAACTATTTTTTGCAACTAGGGATCGATCCTAGGATCAGCGGGAAGGAGATTATAATAGAGAAAGAGTATAATATAAGAATTTATGTAATGTATGCAGTATTGAAATGTAGCAGAATAAAAATTTAAATAAATATGCAGAATTTAAGAAGCAAAATTTAAGATCGTGGTTCCCCCAGTTTCCGTCAAGGCATACTTTTACAAGGGCCTAAAAAATTTAAATAATAATAAATATTTTTAAAACAAACCCTTTATAGAATTTGATACTGAATTTGTAATACAAGATTGAAGATACAATTTTTTGCTATCTGAAGAAGGAATGACTCATTCTCTCTCTCTATACCTTTTTTTTTTTTTTTTTTTTTTTTATCACACACTAAACTATTACAATTGATTGGTGCGGGTGTTTGATGCTTGAAGCTCACTTTTTTTTTTTTTATCTCTCTGAAAATAGGTGGTTGGTTTAGTAGGTAATAAGGATTTGGATATTTTGGAAGTTGATGATTCAGACGTATCAAGGGTTTGGAAAAAGACTTTTTGAATTTCAGGGGAGGATTTTAAGAGGGCTGATAAGAGATTTTGGGTTGCAAGGTTTGTACATCTGGGATTTGGGGTTCAGTCTGAGTTGTTTCTTCTTTCATAACAACTTTATACCAACAGGCTGCCTTTTTTGTTTCTGATGGTGTTGCAGTCTTTTTATCTGTAGTTTTGCATTTGTCAATTTTCAGCGGCATCCTTGCACCTGTTTTGAAGAAACTCTCTTGTAAGGAAATTTGGGATAGAGTTTGCATCTCCTTTGATAAATTCAATATCAAAATAAAAAATACTTAAAATAGCTTTCCATCTGGCAAAAAATGATTTCGATGCAAGTTTTGTAACATCTTCTTGTAAAACTTCTTTGGCACTTTTGCAATCTATGCGATATAAAAAAAATTTGATTAAGTAAATCACTTTGAAATTTTTGTATGCATAAAACAATGCTCAAGATCACTTTTTTTTTTTTTTTTAATAGTGGAATATTTCCTTTGAGTGTCATTCCAATGAGTAGAAGTAAATTGCTATTATATTTCGTGTCCATTACAAAATGCTGGAAGGATCCATTCCAATTGCTATTATCTTTCATGTCCATTACAAAGCTATGATCTTTGCCTTCTCTACAAAAGTCAGATTTCACAGTACTTCTCTTACAAACAGATCTCTCTAGATCCAATGTGGTTATCTCTAGATCTATTCAATGGAATGATATAAATCTTCCAGACGGGTGGATTTTAGAAAATATTGTCCAACGACAACCCATTGATATACCAAAACCCAATTCTCAACTCAAAAATATCACTTAATACACTGATGGTAGAGTTAAACTCTCTTTTGAACGCAGAGTCAGTACTAGTTCAAGTTCTGATGATTCATTTTCTATCCCAGATACTATTGCTCTAGGTAGAGTTTCACAAATCCCCTATGTTATTAATTCGTTCCAACCCTGATTTTCAACTTCGGATATTTCCCACAATCTTCAGAATATCAATTACTCTTTACCTATTCCAAAACCTGTCTATGAAAGTCCATTGGACCAATAGACAGAACAAAGCCCTTCTAGTCCAACATTTTCAACTATAACTGAAAATATGGTTAATGAATTAAATGTCATTGAAAGAGAATTTTATGTTAATAAAATACTCCATCATGAAGATTTTTATTCAAAAAATAAATCTCGGAAACGAGATTGATTTTTCCAAAACCCTTTGCCCTATCACGATTCGTTCTTAAAATTGTGAATGGAAAACTCTCATAGATTCTAAGAAAATCCAATTTACTCATCCTCCTTTCAAGGAATCAAACTTTACATACAGAATCAATCTATTGAAGCTACTCCCCTTAAAACTTCGGGAGAAGATGACAAAAGAAATATAAAAAACATTATTCTCCAGAATCACTATTCTAATACTAATACCAATACCATTGACAAACAATTAGAGAGACTTGAAAAGCATATTAAAAAACAACCCCTTGTTTCTATTGATACTTCAGAATCTTCTAAACTTTCGAAAATGTTGAAAAACCCTATTTTCAAATCATACCAGGTCTCTACTTCTTCTATTACAAATATCCAAAATACAAAAACTGGTTTTTATCAAAGAACATTAAAATCAGCTCCAGAAAATGACAACTAGTTTCTCCGCCAAAAATCGAGTTGTTCTTGATTCTCCGGATACAACCTCAAACCTGCATGTTAATACCATCGATCAATGTTCTGATTCCGATCATTATCAGGAACCATCTCATACGTCAAAAATCAATAAAATTTATTGGAATCCTAGACCTATACAAACTATTCCTCCTGATATTGTTCCTGCTGAACCACAAACACAAATTCATTTTAATGCTTCATCTGTGTATAATTGGGACCTTGATGGCATGAATGACTACCAAATTCTTTCTCTGCTCCAAAAAATGACTATGGCTGCTAATGCTTATAAAAAACAAAATGGAGTTCATGATAAAACAATCTCAGAACTTCTTATTACAGGATTCTCCGGCCAACTAAAAGGATGGTGGGATTACCATCTCACCTCTGACCAACAAAACAAAATCTTAAATTCTTTCAAATCTGATGATGATGATAATCTTTTATCTGATGAGGAAGGAAATCCACAACATGATTCCGTTTTAATTCTTATCCTTACCATTTCTCTCCATTTTATTGGAGACCCCTCTCATATTAAAGATAGAAATATTGAACTTCTTTCAAATCTTCGTTGTAAAAAAACTTAGTGATTTCCAAGTCTATAGAAATATTTTTCTTACAAGAGTTATGCTTCGCGATGACTCAAACCAACCTTTTTGGAAAGGAAAGTTTCTGGCTGGTCTTCCTAGGTTATTAGGAGAAAAAGATCGAAATAAAATTCGCGAACTTTCTGGAAAACAAATTATACCATATGATTTATATACTTATAGTCAATTAGTAAGTATAATTCAGCAAGAAGGCCTAAAGATTTGCCAGGATTTAAAACTTCATAAACATCTCAAATGGGAAATGAAGAAAACTCATCTTGAACTTGGTTCTGTTTGTCAACAACTTGATATCAATCCTACTAAACCTTCTTCTTCTTCTTCTTGTGGAAATTTCGCACCAAAAGCCATAACAAACAAATATCTTTCACCCGTAATAATTATAGAAAAAACCTTATAAATCTTCCCGTGAACCCTACTACAACTCTCATAATAATAATAATAATAATAATAATAATAATAATAATAATAATAATAATAATAATAATAATAATAATAATAATAATAATAATAATAATAATAATAATAATAATAATAATAAAATTCTCATACAAAACCCTACAACAAAGTTGATAAAAAAATCCTTTAAATATATTAAACGGTGTCAAAGAACAGGCCGTACAACTAGATTTTGTAAGCTAAAAAGAAAGATAAACGAACTAAATCTTGAGGTCGATATTCTTAATAAAATTTATAATCTTCTTGTTTACTCTTCAGATGAAAACTCTGAAGGGTATTATTCTTTCCATGATGAGGAAAATAACATCCTCCAAATTGATGATACTTAGATTACTTCTACAGATTTCTGATGTTTCTGATACTCTCACAATTAACATTATTTCCAAAGAACAACAAATCATTGTTGTAAAACAAATTGATAACCCTGATATACAAAAGCAATACCTTGAAAAATTCTAAGAATCTTTTACCACAAAACATACAAAGGATACTATCTTACCAACTACTTCAAATAACACTTATGACTTAACCAATATTCTTACGAGAAAAAAAAAAAAAAAGAATAACACAAAAGATGTTACTATCCAAGAACTCCAGAAAGAAATAAAAGAAGTCAAATGTGAACTAAAAGATTTAAAAGAACAAAAAAAAAAGACTCCAAAGCTATTAAACAAATTATTAATGTACTCAAAGTCAATAATAAAGAAAACCATGAAGATACTAACAATGAGGAAGATGCACAAGGACTCCAGAATATGCTAATATACAAAATGTCCCTGGTGATTTCCTTTTTATTTTAAAAGAAATTACTTCACGAAAATACATTATAAAAATCACTCTTCAATTTTCGGACAATTTCAAATTAGATACCATTGCCCTCTTTGACACAGGGGCTGATCTCAATTGTATTAAAATAAGTTTTGTTCCTCATAAGTTTAAAAAAAATACTCATGAGAAAATTTCTGAGCTAATAACTCTAAATTAACTAGCTGTAACATCCATCCTTAATAATGGAACATTTCTAAAAACTTCTTTTGTTGTTGTCAAAGAAATCCACCATATTGTTATTCTTGGAACACCTTTTATCAGCTTGATTACTCCTTACACTGTTGGTACTGAATCTATATTTTTTAAGCATAATAAGAAAAAAACTTCATTTTTCTTTCCTCGAAAAACCTCGAACCCATAATTTAAATCTTCTAAAAGCCTGCTCAATTCATGAAAATGTTGTTAACAATATTATACTGGTAAAAAACTTTTACCTTTCTGAATCACAAAAAGATGTCTTCTTACAAAGAATCAATAAACAACTTATTAATACGGCTACACAACAACAAATCTAAAAAATATTTGATTTATTTAAATCTATAGTCTGCTATGATCTTCGTAAAGCTTTTTGGAATCGCAGAAAACATATTGTTGATCTTCCTCATGAAAAAACTTTTAATGAAAGAGACATCCCTACAAAAACTCGTCCTATCCAAATAAATAATGAACTTGAGCAATACTGTCGGCAAGAAATCCAAGATCTTGAGCGAAGAAATCTCATTTCTAAAACAAGGTCTCCATGGAGTTGCTCAGCCTTTTATGTCAATAAAGCTTCAGAAATCGAGCGAGGTGTACCAAGATTTGTTATTAATTACAAACCTCTCAATAAAGCTCTCCAATGGATTAGATATCCTATTCCTAATAAAAAAGACCTTCTTAATAAACTACTCCATAAAGCTTTCATATTTTCAAATTTTGATATGACATCAGGTTTTTAGCAAATACAGATAGCTCCCAATGATCGTTACAAAACTACCTTTGTTGTTCCTTTTGGACAGTATAAGTGGAATGTAATGCCATTTGGAATAAAAAATGCTCCTTCAGAATTTCAACGAATCATGAATGACATATTCAATGATTATTCGAAATTCTGCATTGTCTACATTGATGACGTCCTTATTTTTTTCCAAATCATTGATGAACATTTCAAACATCTCAAGACTTTTGTATACATTATAGAACAAAATGGTCTAGTTATTTCTGAATAAAAAATGGTCATCTGTCAAACTAAAATAAGGTTTTTTGGTCATTATATTTCCCAAGGAACTACCACTCCTATAGAACGATCCTTTCAGTTTGCCAATAAATTCCTTGATAAAATTTGTGATAGAAACAACTTCAAAGATTTCTAGGTTGTTTAAATTACATTCTTGATTTTTATCCTAACATCAGTTAACTTGCAAAATCCTTACATGAGAGGCTTAAGAACAACCCTTTCTCCTTGGACCAATACGCATACTTCTATCATAAAGAAACAAGTCCTAGAGATTTCTTGTCTTCATCTTGTTGATCCTCATGTTCAAATGATTGTTGAAACAAACGCCTCTAACATTGGTTATGGAGGCATCCTTAAACAAAAACAAGACCATAAAGAGTTGATTGTACAATTTACTTCTGCTCATTGGAATGACACCCGAAGGAATATTCCACTATAAAAAACAGAGATCTTGAGCATTGTTTTATGCATATAAAAATTTCAAAGTGATTTACTTAATCAATTTTTTTTTTTTATTATGCATAGATTGCAAAAGTACCAAAGAAGTTTTACAAAAAAGATGTTCAAAATCTTGCATCAAAACTATCTTTTCCTAGATGGAAAGCTATTTTAAGTATTTTTTTTTTTATTTTGATATTAAATTTATCAAAGGAGATGCAAATAATGTCCCAGATTTCCTTACAAGAGAGTTTCTTCAAAACAGGTGCAAGGATGCCGTCGAAAATTGACAAAGGCAAAGCTATTGTTCCAGTTACAAAATTACAACACCATCAGAAACAAAAAAGCCAGCCTCTTGGTATGAAGCTGTTACGAAAAAAGAAACGGCTCAGACTGAACCCCAAATCCCAGATTTTACAAACCTTGCAACCTAAAATCTCTTATCAGTCCTCTTAAAATCCTCCCCTGAAATTCACAAAGTCTTTTCCCCAAACCCTTGATGCGTCTGAATCATCAACTTACAAAACATCCAAACCATTATTACCTACTAAACCAGCCTCATTGTTACCTTCAAAGCCAAACACATCTGTAACTTCAACTTCAACTTCTTTCAAATCCTTTTCAAAACCAGAATCCTCAAACTCCCAAACCCCCTTAACCCAATTTTCTGAAGTTAGATCAGACTACTTTATAAAATCCAACTACCAATATATTATCACACTTGAAAAGGGGTTTCTACATAATGATCTCTTCCAAGCCATCCAAAAGTATTTTGGTATTCTACAGACCATGGGAAATACAAAAAACTCCTTTTTTTTTTTTTTTTTTTATCAAGCTATCCTTGAAGTTGAAGTAACTGGATCCGCCACATTTACTCACAAATACCTCCAACAAAGTCATATTGAACCATCATTTTTCCACCTGCGAAACCCATACCTTACCGACCCAATGGCTTTTCCTGAACAGTTTAAATCCTTTCTTTTTTATACTACCACTTTTAATTACTGGAATTACCAGCAAGCCTGGTACAACTCTTTCCTTATCCAAAATCCAAAGAACCAGCACACATGACTATTTCATTTTGACACCAGAGAAATAAATATATCCAATTATCCTTCATGGTGGGGACATTGGTGGGATACCTTCAGTTCTCTACCAGAAATTCAAAAACGTATTGTTCTAAAAGTTTTCCAAATATTCAAATCCAACTATAAACCATCCCCTGAAGAAAAAAGATTCTCTCCATTTGCAAATTTCTATACAAAGTTCTATGTGTCATGGATTATGGCATGGTTTCTAGACGTTTCAGAACACCAAAATTCAGTTATTATGAGAAAATACAAAATCAAATGGTGGGACAAATATAACATTGTAAAGGGTGTCATTCTACAAAGTGTTGAAGCTTGGGTCACAAAAAATCCTGGATTACCACAAGTTCCGTTTCACTTCAAAGAACAAACCGAGTTTTTAGCACACAAATCTCAACTTACAGCACTCCTGGCCGCAGCAAAATCTCCTGAAGAGGTAGAGAAAATTCTGACAAAATTTTGTCCTACAAAGACCAATTCACTAGCCGGCTCAGAAAATTCGTTCAGCCTTGAAGACGATGATCTGTTTGGACATAGTGGATACTAAAAGAATGTCACCCCAAATGCTGTCCAAATAAATGTCACTCAGTACTGTCCATTTTCTGAAAAAGCAGAAGACATGATATGACACCAATAACTAGTGAAAATATTGTTGAAGATTTTGACTACTGTACAAAAACTGCGTAAGATGTCATCCACAAGTCTATAAATACCAGCCCATTTCCTACTTGAAAGACACCACATATTTTCAAAGAGAAAAGAAAGCGAGCTTCAAGCATCAAACATCTGCACCAATCAATTGTAATAGTTTAGTGTGTGATATATATATATATATATATATATATATATATAGAGAGAGAGAGAGAGAGAGAGAGAGAGAGAGAGAGAGAGAGAGAGAGAGAGAATGAGTCATTCCTTCTTCGGGTAGCCAAAAATTGTATCTACAATCCTATATTACAAATTTAGTATCAAATTCTATAAAATGTTTGTTTTAAAAATATTTATTTTTGTTTAAATTCTTTATTTTGTTCATATGATCAGTGGAGGCTCTTGCAAAAGTATGCATTGACAAAAACTGGGGGAACCACGATCTTAAACTATGCTTCTTAAATTCTGCATATTTATTTAAGTTTTTATTATGCTACATTTCAATACTGCATACATTACATAAATTCTTATATTATACTCTTTCTCTGTTATAATTTCTTTCCCGCTGATTCTAGGGACGATCCCTACATTAGTAACTATAAAATAGTTGCAAAAGAGCTTGCCATAGTATAACAAATTTGATTAAAATTGTATGAAATATTTTATGTAACTATTAATAGTTACAAAATGTTATTTTTTGTAACCACGTTTGTAGTTGCAAAAAGAGTAGCAGAAATACCCTTTTTTCTTTTAGTGGACCTAGGGACAAACACAATATTGATTCAAGTGCATGTTTTATAAAATAAAACATAAAACACATACTCCCTCCGTTGCAATTTAATTTGCCTACTTGCCTTTTTGGTTTGTCCTAAATAACTTTGTCATCTAAAAAAATGAAATTTTTCTCACAATCTCCACCCCAAAATCTCCACCTTTAAAAAAAATCAAAGATTCAACAAAATCTGTTTTTCTTTTAACTTTCGTGTCCGATCAGAATAGACAAATTAAACCGGGATGAATGGAGTACTTCACGATTCCAAACTATGGAGAAATTTTCATTTACAATGAAACATCTTCTACAATCTGGTTTATTACAAATACACACATTATTAAAAAGTGATGCAATAATGCTAGTTTATTTGGGAGACTCTAAACTAGCCCCTGTGGCATCTCACAGTTCATCAACAACTTAGGATTTTCTCGGATCACTGTAGTATAACTGCAATTGGACTCCTAACTGAGCGTCGAGAAGAATTCCATTTCAAGAAACCTTGAACGACTGTGTTGGTTGAGGCAGTAGCGGTTCGGCTAAACGTCACTCTATATTGCAGTTTCTGATTAACTTGTGAGAAGACGAGGTTACTTGGCTGCACAACAACAGTAATTCCGGGCGGTGGGACCACCTCGACAACATAAGATGAATTAGCCTCGCCAACGTTGGTTACTGTCCTGTAATAAGTCTGAGAAGTTGGACGGGATGGGCTGAAAGTGAGAGCAAATGAAGGGTAGTTGAGCTGTGAATCTGATATGCTTTGTCCTATGAAGCAACTCACCCAGCGGTCCGTGATTATGTAGATTTGCCAGTTTGTATATCCCAAACCGCACAAATACGGAATGTAATCGTCAGGCCGGATGTCGTATATGAGCCCAGGGTCGTTTGCTCTCGTCGGGTTCACGTGGCCGGAGCCAGTGGCCAAGATGCTTGCCGGAAGAAACCTCTCGTCCTCGATTGGATTCTGTGCAAGATTCACGACGTTAGCAGTGGTCATGATTGCTGACTTGATGGCAGCCGGTGACCAATCAGGGTGAGCACTTTTGAGCAAGGCTGCTACACCACTGAGGTGTGGGCAGGCCATTGAGGTACCGGACTCGAAGTTGAATGGGGCATTTGTGTTTGTGTTTCCATCAACCGGGACGTGATATGCTGCCAAAATGTTAACACCGGGACCTATAATATCGGGCTTCAAAATTCCAGGGCTAGCTGAGTTGGGCCCTCTGGAAGAAAATGCAGCTACCACTGGGGCATGATTGTCGCCAATTATAGTTCCTTTGAAGGCAATGGTGGCCATTGGTGTTGTTGTTGACTTTATGTAAGTTTTGATCTTCAATCCATCGGTGTAACCAACATTTGTTGCTGGAAGGACATAGGCTGCTGCATTGGTAGTACTTCCAACCAAATTTGGATTAAGTACAATCATGGCAGCGCCTCCAGCATTCTTCACTGCTATTCCTTTTTCAACCCTTGTTATAACGCCCCATTCACACACGACTATCTTTCCACGGATATCGATTCTACTCAATGATCTTGGGGTACAATATGGAAGCTCGGGATCACCAGTGTTGAACATCGGGGGATAAACCAATGGCAATAGCATCTTAGGAAAATTCATTGGCTGGAAAGCCGATTCCCCATCCAACGTTTGATTGTTTCCGAGCACGGCAGTTGCCCTTATTTTTCTATCAGTAGTGCTAGCACCAGTACTGAGGATCCAAGGGGCTTGGTTTGATAAAGAGGCATTGGATGGGCCGTCATTTCCTGCCGAGCAGCTAACAAAAATGCCATTCGCCATCGCACTAAATGCACCAACTGCGATGCTATCAGAATGGAAATCTGAATTATGAGCTCCAAGAGAAATGGAAAGTACATCCACCCCATCCTGAATAGCCGCCTCCATTGCAGCCAGAATATTGCTTTCCGAGCACTTCGGTGTGCATACTTTATAAATGGCTAAGTGAGCTAGAGGAGCGATCCCAGCTGCAGTGCCATTAGCACTACCAAACGCATTCGCGCCTTTAACGAAATTTCCAGCGGCAGTGCTCGCTGTGTGAGTTCCATGGCCATCATCGTCGTCTGGGCTCCCGGCAATGTTGCTAGGAAAGTATCTAGCCCCAATGATCTTGTTATTACATCTTGTCTGGTCACTAAATTCACACCATCCGTTCCATTTAGCGGGCGGAGGCGGCATGCCTTGGTCGCTAAACGAAAGGTGATTAGGAAACACACCTCCGTCCAGGACTCCAATTATGACACCTTTGCCATAATTGGAGCCACTCCAGAACCCCCCCGTGTTCTGGTTTAGCCCCAGGAAGTTAGGGGAATGAGATGTGTGCCTGGATAGTATCTTCTCGGGCCGGGCTGAGATGAAGCCGGCCTTGTTTTTCATGGCTTTCACTTCTTCAGGAGAGAGCTTAGCAGCGAAACCTGTGAAAACCGAGCGATATGAGTATATGATACGCTTCGATCCTCGTGTTATCGGCAAGAACGAGCGGTACCAATCGTCCAGTTTAGAGACCCCTGGAAGGCCCTTAACATGGACAATGTAAGTTTGTAAGTTGTTTTCATCATTTGCATGCAAGGGTACTGAATAGAAGAAATTCAGCATGCAAATGAGAATAAAAGCTGAAATCAAACTCATTTTTCAATGATGATCAAATTCTTAGGTATTTCGATGGTGCATGCTTCGAATCGTTATATAAGTGCTTCTGTTGACTTTTTCTAGAGAAGCTTCCCACTAATTAGTTTCTTGATAGTCGTTACTCCCTTACCTTAAAAAATATGACTTGGATCCCATTTTAACTCGTCCCATGTGATAGGTTACTTACTACTATATTAAAAACATTATCAATTATTCATTTCTATGTTGCCTCATATTATGTGTCTTAATACTCACAACATCATCAATCAAATACTACCTCCGTTATTTTTAAATGCCTTTTTATTTAAATAAAAAAATTAAGGGATATGAGGTGAACAAATAAGCTCTCAATTAAATTATATTGAATATGTAAATTAGATAATCAGAGATTTTTTAGTGATAATTATAAGGGTGATATTGAAAAAAAAATGGGGAAAAAAGTTAAAAACACAACTATTTATAAACAAAACAAAAAAATTAAAATGACATCTATAAAAAAAGAAGGTTGTATATAACAATAAATGCAATCTTGGAGTAAAAAATAAATAGAGCTAAAATTTAATATCCCTCCATTCCTAAATAAAATTCGTTTTAGAAAGAATGTTTTGTACTAAAAAACAACTCAGTCGAGTAAAAAATAAAATTTCTTCCAATATTGCCCTTAAAATATTTTAATAAATTTCCAGAAATATCCTAATTTTATTATTTCCTAATAATATAGAGTAGTTTTTAGTAGTACATATGTACATCTAATGGATCTTATTATCCTAAAACCCCACATTAGTTAAGCTTCATAACACTAGGTATTAATTCACGGCCAACAAAATCAGATAAAAGATAAAAAATAGTGACAAATCATATCCGCCCCTCAATAAAATCGAAATAAAAATATAACAGTGACGGAGAGTGGCATAAAAACATTTTATATTATTAATCCTACAATAAAAATGATCTTTTGAAACAACATAAAATTCATATAAAATGATGAGTATTTATCATGACTACATTATTAGAGACAACATATCTCATTAATTAGTTGTCTCATCTAACCAGACACAAATAATATTATCTGAGATGACGAAATCATCTCAAATGCGAATTAAATATTTTTTGAAACAATTGATTGTCTCTAAAAGACGTTAAAAATAGCTTCAAATAATGCGTAAACATTTTGTAAGGACAAATCATTACATATACTTATTATTAGAGACAATAATTGTGGTTTTTAAATAATCTGCCACAAAAAAATTCTTAATTGTAGTATAACTAGTATTATCCCCGCGTGGTACACGGTTTGTAAATTTAACATGAATATAATTTCTAATTTCTTTCAGTTAAGTTTATGATATTTTAAATATTTTTTAGAATTTAAAAATAAATATTGTATTTTCTAAACATTTTTATTATTTTTAAATAGTTTTTTTCCTCTGCGAAAATTGCTACCAAATGTTACAAAGGTAGGAAAACGCAAAGTCCAGGTTGATCGTAAAAAAAAATGATTATTCAAATATTCATTTAGTTAGAATATAATAATTCTATTTTTTATATTAGATAATATTATATTTAATTTAATAAGATAATTATTTTTTAAATAAATTTCCGTGCATCGCACGGGAGCAATATTAGTTCATATAATTACAGTATAGTAGAACATTATAATCAATATATAATAAATAATGAAAATTTATATATTTGTTAAAAAAAGAAAAAAGTTATAGAAAAAATTGTTATTCTAGTATATAATATATATATAATTAAGTATATCGTTGAGTGTAATAATTAAGGTAAATTTGACCTGTTTCATCAAATATTTTTTGCAAATTATTTTATTTTTACTTTAGTATTTGAGAAAAACTTTACATATATGCTCGTTGGATTGATTTAGATAGGATTTTTTTCCCAATGATTTAAGGACAGATTAGTTAAAACTTAGCTAACGTATTCTTCAATTATCCGATTTATTCAAATCTTGAAATATATTAGTCACGCCATATATAATTGCATCCATTTAGCAGATATATCAATTAACGAATATATTTTGTTATATATATACATGAGTATGTCATATTAAGTAAAGTTGACTTGTTTAAAATTACTAGAATTTCTTCATTGTGCAAATATATTTATTCTCTCCATTTCATATTAATTGATGTTTTAGGATGAAAAAAAAAAAGAACTAAGGATAAATATTTTGACAGATATATCCTTAACTGAAGATTTGACCAAATCAAAATATCTCTGATAAATTGAAAAACATAGATATTTTATGATTGAATCCAAGGAGAAAATTGGTAGAATTGGTGAAAAATATGTAAAAAGTCAATTAATTGAAAAATGGAAGAACATCCTAAAACGTCGATTAATATGGAACGGAGGGAGTATTTCATTAGAAAGATTATTTAATTTAGTATTAGGGAAAAATACATATTGCCATCCCAACTTTATGTGTTTTGTAGTTTGTCATGTAAAATTTTTTGTTGAAATTTACTGTCCGAACTTATGATTTTGTTGCAAATTACCATCGTAGAAAAAACTCTCAATCGTCAATAGTTGAACAATCAATTATTGAGATTTGTTCAAGATGGTAATTTGTAGCAAAAAAAGTTTATATCAAATTGCAACGTAAAGTTTGGATGGTTTTTTATAATTTTCCCTTATTATTATTATTTACAACTCAAATTTAATAGAAATGATTTAATACATAATGAATATTCAATTATAACCAATAATGAACAAACAAAACATTGCTTACTTTAACTTTAATATTTAGATTAAAATATTTAATAATGTAAAAAATTAAATTTTAAGAAATTGTGATTGATCTTTAACTATTATAATTTTTTTATACATGATCTATTATAAGTTAAATATAAATTAACAATAAAAACTTATTCATGTCTTTAGGATGTTGGAGATATTCTTTAAAAAAAGTGAGAGTGAGAGAACAAACCTCTAAAATTTTCCATCCCTTATACGGCGCATGTTGCATCCTCTATTTTTTTCTTCATAAAAGAATTATTATATCTAATTTGACGAATTGAAAAAAGGTTGATTTTTACCATTTCTAATTATTGAAGATAAAATAATACTCCCTCCGTTTCTTTTTAATTGATCTTTTAGCTTCCTAATAATTTTTCAAATTAATTGATCTTTTAACTTATTTTCACCATTTCTGTCAAATTTGTCTTTGTCAATCCTAAAATATCTCTTACTTTTTAACTTAGATTTGAGATAGATGTGAGAGAGAAAAGAGATTACTTGGGGTATATTCGGAAAAAAATTGAATTCTTAATTCTTTTACTTTTTTCTAAAAGATCAATTAAAAAGAAACGGAGGGAGTATGAGTTTGTAACACCCGAAAAAAAAATAGCTACTATATTTTAGACTAATTATTTTTCTGAATTATTTTACTAATATTAGTATTTTTCGCGCGATAATTGTAGGACTCATAATTAAGTTATATAGACCCATAGTAATTAACTTATTTATTTCCAACCGAAATTTTATATTTACTTGCTATATAAAATTGTGGGACTATTTAGTGGGCTAATTATCTCAAGTTACTCAAATTTATTTTATCTATTGATACAACCCATTTAACTATTAATTTTGTAGTCCACAATAAATTATAAACATCTAGTCCAAACCCACAATTATGTCAAGATCACATTTTGACACAAGTTTACGGATTAATAATAATATGGTCAAGCATATATATATATATATATATATATATATATATATATATAAGTACACATAATTTAGATATACAAGAAATAATATATAGCTTATAAGAGTCACCAAAAATAGCTTATGTTAGTCAGCAGTAGGCTAGACACGTGCAGTTGAAATGTAAAAGACGGAGATGACTCAGACACAGGATTAACTTCTATATAATACATGGAACTGAGGTGGGCTGCTAATTGCTGCGTAGAAGAGGATAGCACAGTAACCAAATATTAATTTCTCATTCCCTTTCCTTCAACAACAAAACCACCATCGGCTTTACTTTCAGGCTCGCCGTTCCGACGATCGGATCCTCCGATCACTATAATCTATATATCCAGTTGAAGCTCGTTCGGCGTAGAGCTTCGATATTCAATTAGTTAGACCAGAAGATAACATCCTTCGATCTTAAATTGATGCCGAAATAGACGTCGGACCAACATTTCAAATCGACCCGTCAAACCGAAATTAATTTCAAAAGTTGCTGAACCCTATCAACCCATATACCAAATCGAAGCTCTCGATCCGTAGAACGTGAATCTTCGATCAGTTTTATGAAAATCGACAGTTTAGGCCCTTAATTTGATAGAAATAGGGGCAGAGAAAACAACAAATTAGACGATAAGCTTAAATAGCTGAATTTCATTCTTCCCGGCCACCTTCGACGTCCCTGCACCTATACTAAGCGCTGAGTCACCGGCGATGAGGGGCCCAACGCCACCGTCGTCATCGCCAATGTATTATGTCGTGTGCGTGTGTGTGTAGTGTTGCGTGCGTATGTATGTGTGTGCTTTGCATGGTGTGTGTGTGTGTTTCATGTGGTGTGCGTATGTTTCATGTGGTGTGTGGGTATGTCTTGTTATGTGAGTAGTGGAGAAGAAGATGGAAATTAGTGTAAGCTTATTTAATTAGTGTGGGCTTATTGAATTGATTAATATGTTACCTATTAGTTAGAAATGGAGTCTGGGAGTATAAATCAGAATAGTAAGGATTAAGTAATAAGCCTATTTAATTGGTAGAAGTTGGGATGTCTTTATCATTATTAGATTTAAGATACAGTTAAGCATAGGAACTAATTTGTTACTAGGTTTAATTAGACAATTTACGTAATAGGATTACCTATTTTTGTTTAAGAAATGAAATAATGTTAAGTTCATATTAATATAAAATAAAATTTTAGGGGCTAATTAAGATGTCCAAAGGATTTTTAGAAATTAATTAGAAAATTTCAATTATTTTTATGTTTACTCCTAAATTTTAGAAACAATTCTCAAATACGACTAAACTCTTTAAGAATCTCCACTATTGTAGGTTTCGAAGAGGCGGAAACTGGGAATATTGCACTTCACGAGCATCTAGCATTCTAAGGTGGGGGTAACTTCTACTCTCACTTCTAAGTTTAAATATTCGAATATTATGATTGCCTAAGTTGAAATGTATTACTCCCTCCGTCCCACTCTAATTTGCCTACTTTTCTTTTTGGTTTGTCCCAATCTAATTTGCCAACCCATAAATGGCAAACTTCTCTCACAATCTCCACCCTCAAAATCTTCATATTCAATCTCCACTTTTAAAAAAGTCAAAGATTCCACAAAATCTGCTTTTTCTTAACCTCCGTGCCCGGCCAAGATAGGCAAATTGGGCCGTGACGGAGGGAGTATGTGATTTACATGTATAGTGATATGTGCATAATATGGTAAAACTTCACAAGCAAGGCCTGTTCTATATTGACGGTTTATGTACCCCGTCCTCGGCCAGGAATAGGTCTACAAGTTGGAACGGTCCAATTATATTAGATTTACCCTGCCTTAGGCCAGGTATACACACTGCCCTATCATGACGGGTATGATCTGCGGACATACATCGCCCTCTATTGACGGGTATATTCTATCATGGGTCTACAAACTTCTCATATAGGTATAACACCTTCCTATTATTTCAAAGACAACACATTTTCAAACCTAATAAAAATAAGAAACAAGCCAACGTGCGTTTGGGCAGTAACATATCCGTAACACAACATAATTTACATAATTATAGTACTTATTAGTCTAAAAAGTTCTTAACTGTAACAAAACGACATTTCGCTCACAGGCGAATCATAAAATAAAAGACAGACCACTATTCGTACACAGACGAATAGTTCACGTAAATCCCTTATGTTATTTACAAGAGAGACTCAGGATTTGTATTTACAAGTTAAAAACGTCAAGCTAGTATCCCGCACTCCTAGAGCCATTCTTTCACACTTACTCCTTGACCTGAAATGTTTATATTTGGGGTGAGTGTTTGAAATACACCCAGTGAGGGACTTCGAAATTGCATAAGTTCAAAGGCATGAATGTGAGTTCACATGACAAGATATATTACATAGAATCTAAACAGTAGTATCAAACGTAAGTGATACCCCCCTCGGAGTAAACTCAACGTGGGCATCATATATTCGGGCGAACCCGACAATAGAGCGAAGCACATTCGCCATAGGACAAGACAAACCTAACATAGGAAGGTGTTATACCTATACGATAAGTTTGTCCAGACCCATAATAGAATATATCCGTCAATATAGGGCGATGTATGTCCGCAGATCATACCCTTCATGATAGGGCGGTGTGTACACCTGGCCTAAGGCAGGGTAAATCTAACACAATTGGACCATTCCAACTTGTAGACCTATTCCTGGCCGAGGACGGGGTACATAAATCGTCAATATAGAACAGGCCTTGCCTGTGAAGTTTTAGCATATTATACACATATCACTATACATGTAAATCACATAATACATTTCAACTTAGGCAATCATAATATTCGAATATTTAAACTTAGAAGTGAGAGTAGAAGTTACCCCCACCTTAGAACGCTAGATGCTCGTGAAGTGCAATATTCTCAGTTTCCGCCTCTTTGAAACCTACAATAGTGGAGATTCTTAAAGAGTTTAGTCGTATTTGAGAATTGTTTCTAAAATTTAGGAGTAAACTTAAAAATAATTGAAATTTTCTAATTAATTTCTAAAAATCCTTTGGACATCTAATTAGCCCCTAAAATTTTATTTTATATTAATATGAACTTAACATTATTTCATTTCTTAAAAAAAAAAATAGGTAAGTCTATTATGTAAATTGTCTAATTAAACCTAAAAACAAATTAGTTCTTATGCTTAACTGTATCTTAAATCTAATAATGATAAAGACATCCCAACTTCTACTAATTAAATAGGCATATTACTTAATCCTTATTATTCTGATTTATACTCCCAGACTCCATTTCTAACTAATAGGTAACTTATTAATCAATTCAATAAGCCCACACTAATTAAATAAGCTTACACTAATTTCCATCTTCTTCTCCACTACTCACATAACAAGACACACCCACACACCACATGAAACACACACACACGCCACATGAAACACACACACACCATGCAAAGCACACACATACATACGCACGCAACACTACACACACACGCACACGACATAATACATTGCCAGTGACGACGGTGGCGTTGGGCCCCTCATCTCCGGTGACTCAGCGCTCAGTATAGGTGCAGGGACATTGAAGGTGGCCGGGAAGAATGGAATTCAGCTATTTAAGCTTATCGTCTAATTTGTTGTTTTCTCTGTCCCTATTTCTATCAAATTAAGGGCCTAAACTGTCCATTTTCATAAAACTGATCGAAGATTCACGTTCTACGGATCGAGAGCTTCGATTTGGTATATGGGTTGATAGGGTTCAGCAACTTTTGAAATTAGTTTCGGTTTGACGGGTCGATTTGAAATATTGGTCCGACGTCTATTTCGGCATCAATTTAAGATCGAAGGATGTTGTCTTCTGGTCTAACTAATTGAATATCGAAGCTCTACGCAGAACGAGCTTCAACTGGATATATAGATTATAGTGATCGGACGATCCGATCGTCGGAGCGGCGAGCCCGAAAGTAGGCCGACGGTGGTTTTGTTGTTGAAGGAAAGGGAATGAGAAATTAAATATTTGGTTACCGTGCTATCCTCTTCTACGCAGCAATTAGTAGCCCACCTCAGTTCCATGTATTATATAGAAGGTAATCCTGTGTCTGAGTCATCTCCGTCTTTTACATTTCAACTGCACGTGTCTAGCCTACAGCTGACTAACATAAGCTATTTTTGGTGACTCTTATAAGCTATATATTATTTGTTGTATATCTAAATTATGTGCACATATATATATATATATAAAAAATATAATATAATATACATATATAAATAAATAAATATATATATATATATATATAGGCTTGACCATATTATTATTAATCTGTAAACTTGTGTCAAAATGTGATCTTGACATAATTGTGGGTTTGGACGAGATGTTTATAATTTATTGTGGACTACAAAATTAATAGTTAAAATGGGTTGTATCAATAGATAAAATAAATTTGAGTAACTTGAGATAATTAGCCCACTAAATAGTCCCACAATTTTATATAGCAAGTAAATATAAAATTTTGGTTGAAAATAAATAAGTAAATTACTATGAGTCTATATAACTTATTTCTGAGTCCTATAATTATCGCGCGAAAAATACTAATATTAGTAAAATAATTCAGAAAAAGAATTAGTCTTAAAATATAGTAGCTATAGTTTTTTTTTCGGGTGTTACATCCTACCCTCTTAAAAGAAAATTTTGTCCTCGAAATTTGACTTACCGGCGGAAGAAAGATTACTTCGCTCGAATTTCTTCTTCTCGTTCCCATGTCGCCTCTTCTTGCCCATGTCGATTCCATTGAACTTTAACTAGAGCAATTTTCCGATTTCTTAGCTGATGCATCTTTCGATCAAGTATTGCTATCGGCTTTTCCTCGTACGTCATGTTATGGTCTATTTCTAATGTCTCGTTATTAACCACATGACTCGGATCGAACACATATTTTCGTAACATAGATATGTGGAACACGTCGTGAACACCAGCCATTTCTGACGGTAACGCTATTCTGTATGCCAAATTTCCGACTCGTTCGATAATTTCATAAGGTCCGATGAATCTAGGCTTCAACTTTCCTCTTTTGCCAAATCGAAACACGCCCTTTGTAGGTGTTACCTTCAGGAAAACTTTATCGCCCACATTAAACTCAAGGTTTCTTCGTCTCTTGTCAGCGTACTTCTGTCTATCTTGGGATGCTCTCATTCTTTCTTTGACTTTTCCGATTGCATCGATGGTGTGCTTTATTATCTCTGGACCAAGCATTTTCCTTTCGCCAATTTCATCCCAATAAAGAGGTGATCTACACTTTCTTCCATAGAGTGCTTCATAAGGTGTCATTCCGATTGTCGCTTGGTAGCTATTATTGTATGCAAATTCTATCAGAGGTAAGTAATCTTCCCAGCTCCCTCCGAAATCTAAGGTACATGCTCTCAACATATCTTCTAACGTTTTTTATAGGTCTCTCCGTTTGTCCGTCTGTCTGGGGATGAAATGTTGTACTAAAGTTCAATCGGGTTCCCATGGCGTTTTGTAGACTTAGCCAGAACCGTGATGTGAATCGTGGGTCTCTGATACACGCTAGTTTTACATGTATTTTAGGTCAATTAAAGGTCGTAATTTGTGACATATGCATCTGTATTTGGGCGAAAAGGGATTAAAATCCATCTTTTGAGCTAGATGACGTGTTTCTACTTGTTTTAGTGTTATTCAGGTATAAAAATGCCAAAAAGTCCGTTTGGGCAAGGTTCGGATGAAAAACGAGTAAGAAAAGTCGAAAATAGCATAGAGGAGTTGAAGCATGGATAGAAAATATGACTCGGTCGAGTTTTTTAGCAACTCGGTCGAGTGAGAAATGAAGAGCAAAACGTAAAGTTGGTCAGAGACTCCAACTCGGTCGAGGGGGATTCTGCCTCGGTCGAGTTGAAGACAACTCGGTCGAGGGGGATTCTGACTCGGTCGAGGCAGCTTTCCGAGTCCAAACCTAAATGTGCGCGTTTTATGATTTTAAGCCCATCTTGAGCCCAATTTAGCCTTAACTATATAAGGATGTTCCAAAACTCGAAAAAGGGACTTAGAGATCATTATATGGCATATTGAAGAGGAAAGCAACATCAAAGGATCAAGATCAAGACGGCGATTAGGGTTCTTATTCACTTTTCTCATTTCTTTATTTCAAATCATGTTTGTCTATGAACATATTTGTGTTATGAATATGAACATAAGTGAGTAGTTCTTTATTATTCTAGGGTTTTGAAAGTAGGTTTTAACGATGTTTGATTAATTGAAGTTTTCTATTCTAGTTAATGATTGTTATTCGTTATCTATATGTTGTGATTTATTTTCATGAATAGTTAACTTGATCACTTAACTACTTCTACATAAGTCATAAGTTCGCTTTGAAAGGAGGAATTTGTGAATGGAAAGATATCATATAGCGTATTTGTTGACCGCTCTGAAAGGAGGTGAAATAAGTGCGTAGGCATTGGTCTAAGATCGATTGGGAGTTCATTAGGTCTAGTCGACTTGAAAGAGTGGCTAGGGATAATGAATCTACAAGTTAATTGCTTCGAAAGGAGAATTAATATATATAAGTGTCGTCTAATAACGATAATAATTATTGCTAGTTTAGAATAATTAGATTGTCATACTTAGTTAATTCTGAAATCAATTCTCTAGAATTTGTCTTCTAATCTTGAGTTTTTGATAAATTGTTTTCTTATTCTTGAATTTAAGTGTTAAGTAATAGTTTAGTAAAATTAGTTTAATACTAAAGTAAATCCATTTGAGAGCCTAGTTAGGAGTGTTTTAGGATATTTAGAGTATCAAACTAGTCATTAAGTCAGTCATTGTGGGATCGACCTTGCTTGCCGTTATATACACTTGCACCCGTACACTTGCAGATCATTAGGTTATAAAATAGGCGAACAAGTTTTTGGCGCCGTTTCCGGGCACTGAGTTTAGTGTTTTAGTTTTTATTCTGATAACTAGTACAAGACTAGACTAGGCAACAATTTATTTTTGCACATTTAATTTCTGTTTTTATTTTTATCTATTTTGATTTTACGTGGGTATTTTCTTGTTAGTGTTTTCAGGGATTGTGCATGCATACCAGGTCTAAGGGAAAAGAACATCTTGTTCCGTGTGATCCGAAAATTGAAGCTACAGCCCGAAGACACAGAGCAAGGAGAAATCAATCGGTTGAGATGGAAAATCCGCCGAACCAAGAAGAGGTTATGAACCGCATTCTGTTGGCACTGGCCAATTTGGATGACAGAGTCACAAGTATCCAACAACAACAACCTCCACAGAATCCAGTACTTCCAGTAGGAAATCAAAATAATAATGAGAATGATGATGAGGACACTTCTCCAAGAAGTGACTGTCTTCGTCCTCTGCCTAATCAGAATCCTGGAGGAGTACAACCGCCACCACTCAATGCACACAGTTTTGAGCTCAAACCAGCGCTCATCAATATTGTGCAATAAAATCAGTATGGCGGTACTGCTTTGGAAGATCTGAACACTCATTTAACTAAGTTTCGGAACTGGCTGATATGATAAAAATCAACCACGTACCGCATGAGCAAGTGAAGATGAGGCTCTTTCCTTTTTCCTTAAGGGATAGGGCCCTGCAGTGGTTTAATTCGTTAGAGGAAATCACTGAGTGGGATGAATTAAGTGAAAGGTTCTTATTGAAGTACTTCCCACCCAGCAAGATGCTAGAGCTGCAGAACAAAATCACACAATTCAGACAGTTGGATCAGGAGCCACTGGGTGAAGCATGGGAAAGATTCAGAGATTTACTCCGAAGTTGTCCTCAGCATGGGTTCACCAGGAAGCAACAAATCTGTAATTTTTACAATGGCTTACTTGCACCAACTAGAGATCACGTAGACGCTGCGGCATGAGGGAGTCTGATGGAGAAGAGTGTGAATTCTGCGTTTGCCATTCTAGATGCTATGTCTAGAACCAGTTATCAATGGCCGAACAAGCGTAATCAGCCGAGGAGAGTTGCTAGTGTAGTTGAAGTGGAATCAAATCAGAATTTGGCTTCTCAGATATCAGCTTTGACGACCCAAATGAACTTGCTAACTAATCTAACGTTAGCACAACATTCTGAGCAATCACAGCCGCAACTACCCCAAGAAGAGATAGAAGATGTGAACTTTGTGAATCAGCCAAATTTCAATAATTACCAAGGTAATCAGCCAAGGTATAATCAATATTCACAAGGTAACCAATATCCACAAGGGAATTGGAATTACTCCAATTTGGCTTATGGAAATTCGAAGAACACCCTTACTCCTCCACCAGGGTTCAAGGTCACAAACGGAATCATACATGATGTAAGAAACCTAACTCCAGAAGAGTTAATAGAAGCACAAGCAGAAAACTTTGATGAGAAGTTAGTTCAGCTGGAGAAGAAAATGGAAGGAAAACATAATGAGCTGAGTAAAAACATAGCATGTATGGGCGCAGAATTGAAAAGTGTGGCATTGGACATCCAGCACCTGATTAGAGCATTAGCAGCCCAACATAAGCAAGGACAGTTTCCCAGTGATACAGTGGTGAATCCAAGAGAGCACTGTCAATCCATTCAATTAAGGAGCGAGACCGAATATGAAGGACCAAAGAAGCCTGTGGTGGAAGGAGAACTCGTTGAGAAAGAGCTCTTGAAAGAACAAGCTGAACCGAAAGGAAAAGGCGAAGAAGCGGAGAAACCGATAGAGAGGGGGATTACATTTGAAGGTGGCCCTAAATATGTTCCTCCCATTCCATACCCTCAAGCACTGAGAAGAAAGAAAGTGGACGGCCAGTTTGTTAAGTTCTTAGACATCTTCAAGAAGATTCAAATTAATATCCCATTCGTAGATGCACTTCAACAAATGCCCAATTATGCAAAATTTCTCAAGGAAGTGCTAGCGAAGAAAAGAAAGCATGAAGATTATGAGACTGTCAACCTGTCTGAGGAGTGCAGCGCAGTGATCCAAAGGAAGATGCCACTGAAGCAGAAAGATCAAGGCAACTTTACAATTGCTTGCAACTTAGGTAATGTCACATTTGATAGAGCACTATGTGATTTAGGAGCTAGCATTAATCTTATGCCCTTTTCTATTTTTGAAAAACTAGGAATAGGCACGTTTAAACCTACCACAATTGTACTTCAAATGGCTGATAGATCTCTGACTTATCCTAGGGGAATAGTAGAAGATGTTCTTGTGCAAGTAGATAAATTCATATTTCCTGCAGATTTTGTGGTCTTAGTGACACTTCGGTTTCTAACCTAGTGTTCCGCAAGTGTACGGATGTAGGTGTAGTAACGATTATCAAGGTCGATCCCACAAGAAATAGTTTTAGGTAGTTCGATACCTCAATACTCTAGGAATGTCCTAACTAGATACTAAATTGCAAAAGGTTTATTTTACTAATTAAAGTACTCAATTAAATATAACTTCAAACTTAGGAAACACAAAGAACTAACAATCAAGGAGAATAGGTATCCTAGGGCTTCGATTTCAGGATATTACTTCAATGTTGAATATGATTAACCTATTAATTTACCAATTCTAGTGTTTATTAGGCGGCACGACAATAATCTAACCCTTCTCTCGAAGCGATTAAACCGTTGATTAATTAAGCTAATTACCCTCTCGAGTCAATTAAACCTAATAACTCCCAAACGATCCTAAGCCACGGCCTACACAGTCATAGACAACTGCGCTCTATGTTCTAAGTCTGATAACAATTCCCTCCTCTCGAAGCGGAATTGCTAAACTAAATTACTAAATCTAGGTGATCAAGCTAAATTCAGTTTTAAGCACAAACATAGAGATAAAACACGTAAAGAGCGGAATTAATAAATTAAACCATAAATCAAAACATTTGGCATAATATCCCTACTTTCTAACCCTAGGACACGAATAGCTTAGATACTCATGCCTAGCAATAATCCAATACAAAATTCTACGAAAAACATTGTAAAAGATAAAACTAAGAAAAAACGACTAAACCCGGATGAATCCGTCTCGATGATCTTCGTCTTCTTTGTCCTCCAAGACTTATTCTAGGTAGAATGATGTAATTGATGTTCTTCGTGATGATTTCTTCTTGATTCCTAGAGCTTGGGGTCCTTTTTATAGAGTTGGGGACGAATCTTGGGGAAGATAGGATCAAAATCCTATTAAAATTAGGAAATTCTCGCAGAAAAACCTTTCTGACACGGCCGTGTTGGCCTTGAGACGCGGCCGCGTCCGCTTTTCCCGGGCAGATTTTTAGGTCTGACTTCCAAGCCATTTTTTAGGGTCTTTCGGACGTTTTTGGGATTTGTCTATTTCAGACAAAGTTGTAGCCCTTTGAATCAGATTGCTAACGCCACCAATTGAACCTCAATCGGAGTTGTAAATCTCAAGATATGGCCAAAATACTAGAGGTGTGTCAAGCTGACAGAAAACTTCACTTTCAGGACACATTCTGACGCGGCCGTGTTGGTTATTGACGCGGCCGTGTTGGTTAGCAGTGCGTTTTTACATATTCTAGGCCACTTTTGACATGGCCGTGTCCATATTTGACGCAGCCGTGTTGGCCCTTTCACTCCTTTAACTCCCTTTTCATCCGTTTTAACCCTATTTGACTTGTTTCTTCTTCGAACTTCATCCAAATGGAATAAAAATATCTAATTAACTTCAAAACAAGTCGAAACACGTCAAATGACCCAAATATTATTAATATAAATAAATGCCGGTCAAATATGCACGTAAATGATATAAATTATGATCCTAAATCAACCTAAATACATGCATAAGTAACGTGTTATCACTTAGATATGATGGAGGATAAAGATGTTCCTTTAATTCTAGGTCGCCCGTTTTTAGCAACGGGCAGTGCTTTAATTGATGTCCAAAAAGGAGAACTCACACTTAGAGTAAATAAGGAAAAATTGACATTCTCTATTTATAAGGCCATGAAAATGCATGATGATGAAGAGGCTAATCAAGTTGAAACATGTAGTGCTATAGATAGTTTAGATACTACATTTCATGGAGAAATTCTTGCGCCAAGTGATTCTGATGCATTAAAGAGTCGTATTACCAATTCAAATTTTTCTGTGAAAGACAGTGATGCTACTAATCTTGATCTTGTGGATGGGGTTAGTACTTTGAATGATTTGCAGGAAAAGAAGCTGGAAGATGCAGAGAAGGAGGACATCGCTGAGAAATTTGTGGAAAAAATATCCAAGGAGAAGGTACGCGGACCTAAGCTAAAACCATTACCGAAGAATCTGAGATATGAGTTTCGTGGTCTTGAGACAAAGCCACCGGAGCGCACAAAAAGGATCCATGGTCAAATGATAAAGAATCGACACTTTGAACCCAGTGAACAAGTTCTCTTGTCCAATTCGCAGCTGCAATTATTTCCTGGAAAGTTGCAGTCATGATGGACGAGACCACTCATAATCAAGCATGTTTGAAAGTCGGGCATAGTGGAATTAATGGATGCACAAGGAAGCACATTCCTTGTAAATGGTCAGAAGATCAAGAAACAATACATCCTGACTCAAGTTGCAACCGTAGATGAATTACGGTTGACCGAGCTGAACTAAAATCCAAAAGGTCGTCGAGCTAAAGACGATAAAAGTAGCGCTTGTCGGGAGGTAACCCGATACTTTTGGTTTATTTTAAATTTTCGTATTTTGAATTTTATGTTTTGAATTGTTTTAATTTGTTTGTTAGTATGCATAGGAAATACGACGTCATTGAAGAAGCAAGGAAACAAGTGAAAAGATGCGAGAAAAAGGAGTAAAAGCAGAGTTAGAAGGCTAAAACAGGGGATATTCAGCGAGTTCAACTCGCCCGGGGCAAAAACACACTCGCCCGGGGCAAATTTGAGGAAAAAATGGAGCAGGTCCAGCAAGTTTAACTCGGTCGAGGCCATTGAAACTCAACCGAGTCAGAAGCTATAACTCGACCTAGGCCTTTTAACTCGGTTGAGGCGCCGTTCAGACCAAAACAAACCCGTTTTCAGCAACAATCTGGAATACTGAGTCAATTTGGAGACTACAACAAGATGCGAGGTGTGCCCAACATGGAAAGAGACAAGCTTAACAACAGCAACAATTGGATGCTATAACTAAATTCGGGCAACCATGGGGTTTTACCCCACCACCTCCACCTCAGTAGCACTGTGAGTAAGCACCAAGACGTATCACTCTTTTTCCCACAAACTTAGTTTCAACCAAGTTTGGGGGAGGGGGTGGATAGTGTTACGTCTTGGCCGCTTTTTTTTTTTTTTACGTTGTTATTTCATTCGGTGTTATTGAGGTCATGGTTGTTCTTGGTTGTGTTTCGTATTTTATATCTTGCTTGTGTTAGTTGGTAAAGGGTCTGTGAGCCCTATTGAGTATTGAGTAGTGTCGGGTCTGTGTGCCCAAATAGCTGATTTGATTGATCCGTCGTATTAGTTAGTGTTATTTTATGTTTTGCATTTTAATTGTGTTTTTAGGTTGTTTTTAAATTTCGTTAATTAGGAGTCATAATCTTGGTTCTTGATAAGCATAAAAAGGGTATTAGATGATAATTTGTCATGATGAAATTGATTTTTGGAAGTAAATGAGGGTAGAACACATAACAGAGCGTGATAGGCAGTTGGAGACAAAATTGAGCGTAGACTTGAACAATAATCACAAATTAACCTGTGAGGTTTTGAGCTTTATATGTACTCTTATCTATAGAGTAATTTTATCATTCTTTCGGTGTGAAGTGATTGATCACATAGTATTTAGTCTCTAGAACTTGCCTTGCGTCTTTATAGGAATGTGTCGAGTACATGTTGTGGCATAGAAAATGATATTAGGCATTCTTTTGCTAAAAGCCCTATTTTTTAGCCTTTAAAAATAATCTTTTGTACCCAAAAATTTGAACAATCCCTAGTCAGCCATTTTGAGCTTTAAAGCCTTGTTTTTCAAAGCCATACATTACAAGCTTATACCTTTCTTTTAGCTTTGGCCCGAGTAATTGGACTAATTGAGTAAGAGGGAGGTGTGTTGGAAGGTAGAGGGGTAAGAGTATCAAGGTGGAGTGAATGTTTGGGATGATGTGGTAAAGAGATTCGGGGAGGCAAAAGAGAAAGAAGAGAAAAATTCCCTCCTAGTAAAAGAAAAAAAAAAGAAAAAAAAGAAAAAAAAAAAGGAAAAATTTTGGAAAAGAGGAAGTTGGAGGAGGGGTTAATGAAGAGAATATACATATGCCTAAGTGTGCTTGAGCTGAAAGAAGAACGAGTAGTCCCAAATGTGGTACTCGATCGGATATCCCAAAGTGGTACCTGAGTGAAAGTGGGCATAAATAATCTTGGTTGATGCATAAACGCTTTGGTAAGGTGAAGAAGCCATATTAATTATTTTTCTGAGAATTGAAGATTGAGATTGAGTGAACAAAGTCGAGGGGTAGTCAGGGTAAGAATAGCTTGATTAGTCCAATGCATAGTCACTTATATCTAAATGTATCCCACTTAACCATAAGCCAACATTACAGTAAAAAATAAAGACCTATTGATTCTTTGTCACACATGTCAAGTATGAGATCTAATTTAGACAATAGGCAAGCATATGGTAGACGATGCATGTGATTCAATGTGAGCGCAAATAATTTTCATATCATACACTTGAGAGATGAGCGATACACTTATCCGGTGAGGATTGTTGTTTTAAGTTTAATGTCTCGAAAGTAGTTGAAACCTCCCATGTCACTAATGCTCAAATGTTATGTTGTTGGTTTTGAAAGGAAAAAACAAAGATTTCTGAGACTAGAAGTATCATTTAATTGCCCTAAAGTTTTGTGGTCATTGTGATGTTATGCTTTGTGTTATTGTTCGGGACGAACAATGGGTAAGTTTGGGGGTTTTGATACACGCTAATTTTACATGTATTTCAGGTCGATTAAAGGTCGTAATTTGTGACATATGCATCTGTATTTGGGCGAAAAGGGATTAAAATCCATCTTTTGAGCTAGATGACATGTTTCTACTTGTTTTAGTGTTATTCAGGTATAAAAATGCCAAAAAGTCCGTTTGGGCAAGGTTCGGATGAAAAACGAGTAAGAAAAGTCGGAAATAGCATAGAGGAGTTGAAGCATGGACAGAAAATATGACTCGGTCGAGTTTTTTAGCAACTCGGTCGAGTGAGAAATGAAGAGCAAAACGTGTAGTTGGTCAGAGACTCCAACTCGGTCGAGGGGGATTCTGCCTCGGTCGAGTTGAAGACAACTCGGTCGAGGGGGATTCTGACTCGGTCGAGGCAGCTTTCCGAGTCTAAACCTGAATGTGCGCGTTTTATGATTTTAAGCCCATCTTGAGCCCAATTTAGCCTTAACTATATAAGGATGTTCCGAAACTCGAAAAAGGGACTTAGAGATCATTATATGGCATATTGAAGAGGAAAGCAACATCAAAGGATCAAGATCAAGACGGCGATTAGGGTTCTTATTCACTTTTCTCATTTCTTTATTTCAAATCATGTTTGTCTATGAACATATTTGTGTTATGAATATGAACATGAGTGAGTAGTTCTTTATTATTCTAGGGTTTTGAAAGTAGGTTTTAACGATGTTTGATTAATTGAAGTTTTCTATTCTTGTTAATGATTGTTATTCGTTATCTATATGTTGTGATTTATTTTCATGAATAGTTAACTTGATCACTTAACTACTTCTACATAATTCATAAGTTGGCTTTGAAAGGGGGAATTTGTGAATGGAAAGATATCATATAGCGTATTTGTTGACCGCTCTGAAAGGAGGTGAAATAAGTGCGTAGGCATTGGTCTAAGATCGTTTGGGAGTTCATTAGGTCTAGTCGACTTGAAAGAGTGGCTAGGGATAATGAATCTACAAGTTAATTGCTTCGAAAGGAGAATTAATATATATAAGTGCCGTCTAATAACGATAATAATCATTGCTAGTTTAGAATAATTAGATTGTCATACTTAGTTAATTCTGAAACCAATTCTCTAGAATTTGTCTTCTAATCTTGAGTATTTGATAAATTGTTTTCTTATTCTTGAATTTAAGTGTTAAGTAATAGTTTAGTAAAATTAGTTTAATACTAAAGTAAATCCATTTGAGAGCCTAGTTAGGACTGTTTTAGGATATTTAGAGTATCAAACTAGTCATTAAGTCAGTCCTTGTGGGATCGACCTTGCTTGCCGTTATATACACTTGCACCCGTACACTTGCGGATCGTTAGGTTATAAAATAGGTGAACAGTCTCAGTCTGAGACAATTGAGACTGGCACTCCGTGTAGTCTCATAATTTCGCGTATGTATATGAAAGCTAGTTTATCCAATCCGAAGGTTGTCTTAATCGGAATAAAATGTGCTGACTTTGTTAGTCAATCCATGATCACCCAAATAGCTTCGCTCCCTTGAATTATTTTTGGTAGGCCAACTACAAAGTCCATGGTAATGAATTCCCACTTCCATTCAGGTATCTCGAGAGGCTTTAGAAGTCCTGCTGCCGCTGGTGTTCAGCTTTCACCTGTTGACAGGTCATGCACTTTTGCACGAATGATGCTATACTTCCTTTCATGTTTCTCCACCAGAAGACCTTTCGAAGATCCCGATGCATTCTGGTATTTCCTGGGTGTACAGTGTATGGCGTACAGTGAGCTTCTTCTAGGATTCCTCTTCTTAATTCTTCACTCTTCGGCACACATAATCTTCCTTTGAATCTCAGAACGCCATCACTCATCATGGTGAAATCTTGTGTTTGTCCATCCGCGACTCGCTTGCTTATCCTTCCTAAGAACTTATCTTCTTTTTGAGCTTGCGCAATTCTCTCGCATAGAGTTGGTTTTGCCATTATAGCTGCTACGCTCATCTCTATTCTATTCGGAGGTATCACTACCTCTATCCTCATCTTCGCGAATTCGTCCCTTAGTTGTTTCTCGTTCGTTAGCAAACAAGCCTGTTCTCCCTTGCCTTTTTCTGCTCAAGGCATCAGCTACCACGTTCGCTTTTCCCGGATGGTATAAGATTGTACAATCATAGTCTTTTACCAGCTCTAGCCACCTTCTCTGTCTCATGTTTAGCTCTTTATGCTCAAAGAAATATTTGAGGCTTTTATGATCTATGTAGATTTCGCATTTTCCCCCTTACAAATAGTGTCGCCAAATCTTTAGAGCATGGACGACAACTGCTAGTTCCATGTCATGCGTCGGATAATTTTGTTTGTGCGACCTTAGTTGTCTGGAAGCATAGGCCACTACCTTTCCTTCCTGCATTAGCACACATCCCAAACCTTGCTTGGACGCGTCACTGTATATAACAAACTTATTTATCTCATCAGGTATTGCTAGGACTGGTGCTGAAACCAATCTTTGCTTCAACTCTCGAAAGCTTTCCTCGTACTCTTTGCTCCACTGGAACTTAACATCTTTTCTAGTTAAGCGTGTTAGTGGTCCAGCGATTTTAGAAAATCCCTCAATGGATCTCCTATAATATCCCGTAAGTTCAAGAAAACTTCGCATCTCACTGATGGACCGTTTTGAGCAATTAAATGCTTGGAGAGATTGATACTCAAATATTTCTTCTTAGAACGTATTGATTTGACCCCATAAGCGGGACCAAGCATATTGCCGCAGTCGGACTTTCCATCTCCAAGGAAAAACGCTTCCAAAAAGAAGGGGGAGGTGGGGTACGGGACTGTCGGAGTGAGGTCTTTGAACTACAGTTGCTAACTCAAAGGGAAAGGGGTGCCTTGACTAACCAGTTATGGATGACTTTACAACTTCAATTCGAATCAACCAATCCGTATGAGAATCTACGATCCGAAGAGGATGATGTGGGTGTACACATTGCAGAAATCGAAATCATACGCAGGGAGACCCATCGCCTGGGTTACCATTTAGAAAAACCTGAAATATGTACTATGTTAATTTACTTGTTACCAGAATTCTGGAGAGTCCACGCAACCCGCATGTACGCTGAACGAGTTGAAGTGCACAGCCTGACGCATTTCATAAACTACCGAGAATTTGCAACTGAACTGTTCCGGGAATGGCTCTATGCCTTTGCCCCTGTGCCACCTGAGGCGGAACCTTTAGTAGTGAATGTACCAGTAGCTGAGGAAGAAATTGAGGAAGACCCAGAGGAGGAGGAGCCAAATGAAGGAAGTGATCAAGGAGACGAAGAAATTAAGGAAGGTGAAGTTGTGAATCCATGGGAGTATGACAACACTAATGAGGGAGAGGCCCTGAACCCCACTTCGAACTAAGGACAGTTAGATAGCGACCTATCAGCAATTTTGGTTGTAAATAGTCTACGGCTTGTCCCAGAATAGATCTGGAACTTTCTTTTTGCCCAGTACTAGGTTGTACATAGTGTGTATGCGCCGTAGCTTGATAGGTCTACTTTTGTAATAGCAACATGCTGGTAATCGTTAACATGTGTGTCTATATATATCTAATATATATATATATATATATATATATATATATATATATAAATGATGTTTTTGCTATTTGACGATGTTCAGTACTTGTTTCACGATATATATATAGATATATATATATATATATACACACACATATATACATATTTTGTGTTAACCTACCATTATATGTAATAATTATTTATTATTTCAACTAGATAATGGCACAAAGAACTAGAGGACGTCCGCGCCGAAATTAGATGGCCGTTGCTGACCAACCAGTCCAACGGATGATCAGGTGGAGCCAGAAGATGATTTTGTCACAATACTTCGAGGTCTTGCCATCATTTTACTGAAGGACGGGCACAACCAGTACAAGTTGCAGGAGATGAAACTCGTGAAGTCGTGCAACAGTTTAGGCATTTTCATCCACCAACGTTTAACGGAAAAGAAGATCCTGCAGAAGCTGAAGTCTGGATACGAGCACTAGAGCGACTCTTTACCCATATCGCATGTACAAATACGCAAAAAGTATCTTGTGCAGTATTCCAACTTACAGACGATGCAGATTTTTTGTGGGAGTCTTCCTGTCGCATCATGACGCAGGAACAAAGGGAAGACATGACATGGGAAGAATTCAAGGAAGCTGTGATGCAAAAATATCTACCTCAACACTACCGCGATAAGAAAGAAGCAGAATTTCGCTATCTTCGACAGGGTAATATGACGATAATGGAATACGAAAGGAAATTTAATCAGCTCTCCAGATATGCTCCACATATGGTAACTACAAATACTCAAAAGGCGTGGCGTTTTGAGATAGGACTACGACCCGAAATTAGTGGGATTTTAGGTGCTCAAGGAGTCATGCGTACGCACAGGTAGTCGAAAGGGCTCAAGTTGTTGCTTCGCATTTGAGGTTAGATGGAGGCAACCAAAGGGTTACGGAGGTAGCGGGAAGGAGAAAGTGGGAGGTTTCAAACCAGTATAGGGGTAACACCAGGAATATCAATAATCGAAATAAAACAAGTTAAGATTGGACCAAATGTGGGACCAAGTGCAGGAAGAGGAGTGCCGAGGTGTCCTAGTTGTGGAAGAAATCATTCAAGAGAATGTTTGATGGGGTTGGGAGTGTGTTATCGTTGTAAGAAGCTAGGTCATGGACAATATAATTGTCCAACACACCCAGAACAGAGGACGGGAAATCAAGGAAGGAGGAACAATAACCCAGGAAGGCAAAACACAGGACCAGCTCGTGTTTTTGCATTAACCCAACGAGATGCTGTTCAGGAACCTAAGACCATGGCAGGTATGTTATCCATTTTTAATACACCTGCTATTGTGCTTTTTGATACTGGAGCTACCCATTCCTTCATTTCTACTAAGTTGTTTGAGAAAGTTAATGATAGATGTGATAGAGTAGACGACCATGCTCTCGAGGTTAGTATCCCATCAAGAAGAACTATTCAGACTAACCAGTTATGCAAAGGTGTAGAAATAAGTCTGGATAGTAGGAAGCTACGAGCTGACTTGCACGTTTTTTAAATGAGAGATTTTGACGTAATCTTGGGTATGGATTGGCTTAAAGCCAATTACGCAATAATTAGATGCCGCGATAAGGAGATCTTATTCCAACAACCCGGAGATGAGGAGTTTACATTCTATGGAACGAAGGTTGGAATGCTTCCACGGGCGATCACAGCAATGCAAGCAACAAAGATTCTAAGAAGGGGAAATTGTCACGCATTTCTTATAAGCATTGTTGTAGAGTCTGAGTCAAAGGAAAAGAATGGATGATGTACCAATCGTGTGTGAGTACAAGGACGTCTTCCCTGAAGATTTGCCAGGCTTGCCACCTGACCGACAAGTGGAATTTGGAATCTATTTGATGCCCGGATCCACGCCTGTATCAAAGGCTCCATATAGGATGGATGGGACCTAAAGAACTACAAGAGTTAAAGTTGCAACTACAAGAACTTTTGGATAAAAGGGTTTATACGACCGAGCGTTTCACCTTGGGGTGCACCAGTGTTGTTCGTCAAGAAGAAAGATGGTACGTTTAGGATGTGTATCGATTACCGAGAACTGAATAAACTTACCATCAAGAAAAAGTATCCATTGCCAAGGATAGAAGACCTATTTGACCAGTTAAAAGGAACGAGTGTGTTCTCAAAGATAGATCTAAGGTCAGGCTATCATCAAGTGAAGATTAGAAAGGAGGATATTTCTAAAACTGCTTTTTGAACATGGTATGGACACTACGAATTCGTCGTAATGCCATTTGGACTTAGCAAAGCACCCGCAATTTTTATGGATTTAATGAACCGTGTGTTCCACCCATACTTAGATAGGTTCGTGATCGTGTTCATTGATGACATATTAATTTATTCACGAGACCAAAAACAACATAAAGAGCACCTACGGATCACTCTAGAGACTCTGCGAAGAGAGAAGTTATATGCTAAGTTCAAGAAATGTGAATTTTAGCTAGATAGAGTAGTGTTTCTTGGACATGTCATTTCTGCATGAGGAATCGAAGTAGATCCATCTAAGGTTGAAGTTATTAACGAATGGAGGGCACCTACCAACGTCAGTGAGGTGCGAAGATTTCTTGGACTTGCGGGGTATTATAGGAGATTCATTGAGGGATTTTCTAAAATTCTAACACGCCTAACTAGAAAAGATGTTAAGTTCCAGTGGAGCAAAGAGTGCGAGGAAAGCTTTCGAGAGTTGAAGCAAAGATTGGTTTCAGCACCATTCCTAGCAAAACCTGGTGAGATAAATAAGTTTGTTATCTACAGTGACGCGTCCAAGCAAGGTTTGGGATGTGTGCTAATGCAGGAAGGAAAGGTAGTATAGCCTATGCTTCCAGACAACTAAGGCCGCACGAACAAAATTATCCGACGCATGACATGGAACTAGCAGCTGCCGTCCATGCTCTAAAGATTTGGCGACACTATTTGTATGGGGGAAAATGCGAAATCTACACAGATCATAAAAGTCTCAAATATTTCTTTGAGCGAAAAGAGCTAAACATGAGACAGAGAAGGTGGCTAGAGTTGGTAAAAGACTATGATTGTAAAATCTTGTACCATCCGGGAAAGCAAACGTGGTAGCTGATGCCTTGAGCAGAAAAGGCAAGGGAGAACTGGCTTGTTTGCTAACGAACGAGGAACAACTAAGGGACGAATTCGCAAGGATGAGGATAGGGGTAGTGATACCTCCGAATATAATAGAGATGAGCATAGCAGCTATAATGGCAAAACCAACTCTATGCGAGAGAATTGCGCAAGCTCAAAAAGAAGATAAGTTCTTAGGAAGGATAAGCAAGCGAGTCGCGGATGGACAAACTCAAGATTTCACCATAATGAGTGATGGCGTTCTAAGATTCAAAGGAAGATTGTGTGTGCCGAAGAGTGAAGAATTAAGAAGAGAAATCCTAGAAGCTCACTGTATGCCATACACTGTAAATCCAGGAAGTACCAAAATGTATCGGGATCTTCGAAAGGTCTTTTGGTGGAGAAGCATGGAAGGAAGTATAGCATCGTTCGTGCAAAAGTGCATGACTTGTTAATAGGTGAAAGCTGAACACCAGCGGCCAGTAGGACTCCTAAAGCCTCTCGAGATACCTGAATGTGGAAGTGGGAACACATTACCATGGACTTTGTAGTCGGCCTACCGAAAACAATTCGAGGGAACGAAGCTATTTGGGTGATCGTGGATCGGCTAACAAAGTCAGCACATTTTATTCCGATTAAGACAACCTTTGGATTGGATAAATTAGCTTTCATATACATACGCGAAATTGTAAGACTACACGGAGTGCCAGTCTCAATCGTTTCAGACCGAGACCCACGATTCACGTCACGTTTCTGGCTAAGTCTACAAAACGCCATGGGAACCTGATTGAACTTTAGTACTGCATTTCATCCCCAGACATACGGACAATCGGAGAGAACTATACAAACGTTAGAAGATATGTTGAGAGCATGTACCTTAGATTTCGGAGGGAGCTTGGAAGATTGCTTACCTCTGATAGAATTTGCATACAATAATTGCTACCAAGCGACAATCGGAATGGCACCTAATGAAGCACTCTATGGAAGAAAGTGTAGATCACCTCTTTATTGGGATGAAATTGGCGAAAGGAAGATGCTTGGCCCAGAGATAATAAAGCACACCATCGATGCAATCAGAAAAGTCAAAGAAAGAATGAGAGCATCCCAAGATAGACAGAAGTACGCTGACAAGAGACGAAGAAACCTTGAGTTTAATGTGGGCGATAAAGTTTTCCTGAAGGTAACACCTACAAAGGGCGTGTTTCGTTTTGGCAAAAGAGGAAAGTTGAAGCCTAGATTCATCGGTCCTTATGAAATTCTAGAACGAGTCGGAAATTTGGCATACAGAATAGCGTTACCGCTAGAAATGGCTGGTGTTCACGACGTGTTCCACGTATCTATGTTATGAAAATATGTGTTCGATCCGAGTCATGTGATTAATAACGAGACATTAGAAATAGACCATAACATGACATACGAGGAAAAGCTGATAGCAATACTTGATCGAAAGATGCATCAACTAAGAAATCGAAAAATTGCTCTAGTTAAAGTATAATGGAATCGACATGGGCAAGAAGAGGCGACATGGGAATGAGAAGAAGAAATTCGAGCGAAGTATCCAAATCTTTCTTTCTCCGGTAAGTCAAATTTCGAGGACAAAATTTTCTTTTAGGAGGATAGGATGTAACACCCGAAAAAAAAAAATAGCTACTATATTTTTAGACTAATTCTTTTTCTGAATTATTTTACTAATATTGATAATTATAGGACTCACAATAAAGTTATATAGACCCATAGTAATTTACTTATTTATTTCCAACCAAAATTTTATATTTACTTGCTATATAAATTGTGGGACAATTTAGTGGGCTAATTATCTCAAGTTACTCGAATTTATTTTATCTATTGATATAACCCATTTAACTATTAATTTTGCAGTCCACAACAAACTATAAACAACTAATCCAAACCCATAATTATTTCAAGATCACATTTTTTTACACAAGTTTACGGATTAATAATAATATGGTCAAGCCTATATATATATATATATAAGTACACATAATTTAGATATACAACATATAATATATAGCTTATAAGAGTCATCAAAAATAGCTTATGTTAGTCAGCTGTAGTCTAGACACGTGCAATTGAAATGGAAAAGACGGAGATGACGGAGACACAAGATTGACTTCTATATAATACATGAAATTTAGGTGGGCTGCTAATTGCTGCGTAGAAGAGGATAGCACAGTAAGCAAATATTTAATTTCTCATTCCCTTTCCTTCAACAACAAAACCACCGTCGGCCTACTTTCGAGCTCGCCATTCCGACGATCGGATCGTCCGATCACTGTAATATATATATCCAGTTGAAGCTCGTTCTGCGTAGAGCTTCGATATTCAATTAGTTAGCCCAGAAGACAACATCCTTCGATCTTAAATTGATGACGAAATAGACGTCGGACCAACATTTTAAATCGACCCATCAAACCGAAACTAATTTCAAAAGCTGTTGAACCCTATCAACCCATATACCAAATCGAAGCTCTCGATCCGTAGAACGTGAATCTTCAATCAGTTTTGTGAAAATCAACAGTTTAGGCCCTTAATTTGATAGAAATAGGGACGGAGAAAATAACAAATTCGACGATAAGTTTCAATAGCTGAATTCCCTTCTTCTCGGCCACCTTCGACGTCCCTGCACCTATACCGAGCGCTGAGTCGCCGGCGACGAGGGGGCCCAACTCCACCGTCGTCGCCGGCAATGTATTATGTCGTGTGCGTGTGTGTGTAGTGTTGCGTGCATATGTATGTGTGTGATTTGCATGGTGTGTGTGTGTGTTTCATGTAGTGTGTGTGTGTGTGTTTCATGTGGTATATGGGTGTGTCCTGTTATGTGAGTAGTGGGGAAGAATATGGAAATTAGTTTAAGCTTATTTAATTAGTGTGGGCTTATTGATTGATTAATAAGTTACCTATGAGTTAGAAATGGAGTTTGGGAGTATAAATCAGAATAGTAAGGATTAAGTAATAAGCCCATTTAATTGGTAGAAGTTGGGATGATTTTTGTCATTATTAGATTTAAGATACAGTTAAGCATAGGAACTAATTTTGTTACTAGGTTTAATTAGACAATTTACGTAATAGGCTTACCTATTTTTTTTACGAAATGAAAAAATGTTAAGTTCATATTAATATAAAATAAAATTTAGGGGCTAATTAGCTGTCCAAAGGATTTTTAGAAATTAATTAGAAATTTTCAATTATTTTTAAGTTTTCTCCTAAATTTTAGAAACAATTCCCAAATACGACTAAACTCTTTAAGAATCTCCACTATTGTAGGTCTCGAAGAGGCGGAAACTGGGAATATTGCACTTCACGAGCATCTAGCATTCTAAGGTGGGGGTAACTTCTACTCTCACTTCTAAGTTTAAATATTCGAATATTATGATTGCCTAAGTTGAAATGTATTATGTGATTTACATGTATAGTGATATGTGCATAATATGCTAAAACTTCACAGGCAATGCCTGTTCTATATTGACGGTTTATGTACCCCGTCCTCAGCCAGGAACAGGTCTACAAGTTGGAACGGTCCAATTGTGTTAGATTTACTCTGCCTTAGGCCAGGTGTACACACCGCCCTATCATGACGGGTATGATCTGCGGATATACATCGCCCTATATTGACGGGTATATTCTGTCATGAGTCTGGACAAACTTATCGTATAGGTATAACACCTTCCTATGTTAAGTTTGTCTTGTCCTATAGCGAATGTGCTTCGCCCTATTGTCGGGTTCGTCCGAATATACGATGCACACGTTGAGTTTACTCCGGGGGGTATCACTTACGTTTGATACTACTGTTTAGATTCTATGTAATATATCTTGTCATGTGAACTCACATTCATGCCTTTGAACTTATGCAATCTCGAAGTCCCCCACTGGGTGTATTTCAAACACTCACCCCAAATATAAACATTTCAGGTCAAGGAGTAAGTGTGAAAGAATGGCTATAGGTGTGCGGCTACTAGCTTGACGTTTTTTACTTGTAAATACAAATCCTGAGTCTCTCTTGTAAATCAAATAAGGGATTTACGTGAACTATTCGTCTGTGTACGAATAGTGGTCTGTCTTTTACTTTTTGATTCGCATTTGAGCGAAATGTCGTTTTGTTACAGTTAAAAATATTTTAGACTAATAAGTACTATAATTATGTAAATTATGTTGTGTTACGGATAAGTTACTGCCCAAACGCACGTTGGCTTGTTTCTTATTTTTATTAGGAAATTCCGTTGTCTTTGAAATTTTATCATTTCTTTTATAAAATTTATAACGTCTCGAACTTATTTATGTTTTTAGAAAAACGAGGCGTTACAGAGTTTGTTCATAAAACAAATAATAATAATAATAATAATAATAATAATAATAATAATAATAATAATAATAATAATAATAATAATAATAATAATAATAATAATAATAATAATAATAATAATAATAATAATAATAATAATAATAATAATAATAATAATAATAATAATAATAATAATAATAATAATAATAATAAATAAAGTAAATTGAGTATTTTTTCTACAAAAATAGGCACTAAATATTAATATAAAATAAGTATTTTTTTCAATATGCTTAATTAATTTTTATCCGCAATCAAACTCAATACAGACAATCGAACTAATACTACATACATAAATCTAATCTAAACAGTCGCAAGCAATTGTATTTTGTTAAAGTAACTTATTTGAAAATATATGATATAGAAGTCAAATCAAAGATCATAAACAAATATCACTTTGATCTATTATACATAAAAATGAAAATTAGACAAAAAATCTTTTGTATATTACTTTCTAGAATTGTTTTTATATGTATAATAAATTAAGGGATAATTACATATAACCATACAACCTTTGGCCCTTTTTTCATTTAACTACAAAAAGTATTTTTTGTTACAAATTCCTATATAACCTTTGCGAGTTTTATAAGTAACCATATGAACATTTTTTCCGGCTAAGTAAGCACGTGACGTGCACGAGAACAGCTAAAGCAGGGTATTTACGTCATTTTGCACACTCCAACAACTTTATTTCCCCAACCAACTCTATTTAATCACTCCCTACCCCAACTTAAGACACCAAAATAGCATAAGCCATTAAAGAATGAAGAAGAAGCTAGTTTTTCAATTCAAACGAGTTGAACGGAGAAAATAGAAGGTATGGAGGTCGGACTTTATTTCTCCGGTAAATCGGTTCGAATGAGGAATACTACAGATTCGTCGAGCTAACATTTACCGTGCTATCATTGTTAACTAAAACGGATGGAATTTTGACACTGTTGTTGTTCGTGGAAATAATTCGTATTGTCATGAGACTGCAGTCGAAGGGTTTGGCTTAATTATAGGGTAAAATAAACAACGTAGCTATCGAAAATTTTCCCACTATGTTATCTGTGTTGATCATATTTTTTTGCTGTGGAGAGGATGTATAGGAAAGGTATTTATATGTTTTGTGTATTTATTTATTATTTATGTCGTATTTAGATAGCAAATCAAATTTGAATATGATTTTTTTATGGTTACAAACTTGCCAAGTTTTTCTTTGTTTTGATACGACGAAGAATTTGAATACGGTTCAACTTCACCCTGTTCCGTCGTTTGGTTCAATGATGCTTACAATGTCGGTTGTGGTGGTTGAACTGGTCTACCAAAGAAACAAAGCTCGACCTCCATGCCTTCCATTTTCTCCGTTCAACTCGTTTGAATTGAAAAACTAGTTTCTTCTTCCTTCTTTAATGACTTCTGCTATATTGGTATCATAAATTAGGGTAGGGAGTGATTAAATAGAGGTGGTTGGGGAAATAGAGCGGTTGGAATGTGCAAAATGAAGTAAATACCCCTATTTTAGTTGATTTCATGCGCGCCACGTGCATACTTGGCCGGAGATACTGCTGGAAAAAAAGTTCATATGGTTACTTATAAAACCCGCAAAGGTTTATGGGAATCTGTAATAAAAAATATTTTTTGTAGTTAAGTGAAAAAAAGGTCAAATGTTGTATGGTTATATGTAATTATCCCATAAATTAATCATATGGTTATATATAATTATCCCATAAATTAATCATAAGCTGCCTGTTATAATTCTTTTTTGTATATATAGTATATTGTCAAAAAAGAATTCAAATTTGGAATAAGTAATTTTCTGAAAGATTTTATTATATACATACGTATATCTTATTGTATTAGAAATTGATTAAACTATCTATTTTTAGCAGGTGAAATGGACGGGAAAATATTTATGATTTTTTCTTATAAACGGTTCTGCTTTATTATGTACTAAGATAGCTTATGTATTTCCTATATATTTGTTAACATCAATGATTACCTCTAAAAGAAAAATTAATATCAAGGGTTATTATATGGTAATGGTGAATGGTCTATACAATCAACCAAATTTTATGGTGGAGATTCACATAGTTTTTTGTCAATCACTTTAAATATGGTATAATGTATCTTTTCTAAAGCTAATTTAATTTCTAAAACTAAGGCAAATTATGGAGAAATCAATTAAAGAGGGAAGAAAATCGCAGATCGTACATTCCAGAAGCGCCAAAATCATAGTAGAAAATGTGACTGATTGTATACAATATAAGGTAATTAAAATCAAGATGCTAAATTTAAAAATATGCATTGGGGGTTGGGGTGGGGGGCAATGACCAGATCTATAAATTAGGACGGTTCCATTTTATTAGTCACTCCGTCTCATTCACATTTACATGTAGGACCTGACACGTATATTAAGAAAAAATTATTTTTTACTTTTTGGTTGACTTTCTCAAAGGTGAAGATTGAGAGCGGAGATTTTGAGGGTGAATATTGTAAGAGAAATTTTATTTTTAAGGATGTACAAATTGGTGTGGAACATATCAAAAAGAAAAATGTGCAAATTTTAATGAAACGGAGAAAGTATTAAGTAAGATGTTCGATTGGTAACGAAATAATATATTCCCTCTCATTAATAATTCTATCTCTAATTTTGTTTTAGGGACAGAAATTCCATCACTAGATTCCCATAACCCTGCCGAACAAGTACTACAATTATAGTCCATAGAATATAGTAAGGAAAGAGTTTCCTCTAGTTTATTTACTAAAATTAGTCGTATACAGGAAATGCATGTGTTCTCCCTAATTGTAAGTTGTAACCATGAAAAAATAGATTATATTAATTCCATGAACGTGCTCGAGCTCCATGTGCCCCTGATCTTGTATAACCTGAAAATAAACAATACTCCCTCCATTTCAAAAAAATACTCCCTCCGTTTCATAAAGAATGTCATTTTAGTTATTTCTGAAAAAATTAAAAATTGGTATTTAATTAGTATGTTTTGTGAAATAAGGAAATAATAAACTAAATTAAGTAGGTTGTTTTAATTAATATTGGAGTAGTTTTTATGGTAAAGTGACATTTATTGTGAAATTTTTCAAAGTGTCTAAAATGACATTCTTTATGAAACGGAGGGAGTGTCATTTTAGCTATTTTTTGAGAAATTAAAGATTGGTATTTAATTGTTAAGTTTTGTGAAATAAGGAAATAATCAACTAAATTAAGTAGGTTGTTTAAGATAATATTTGAATAATTATATTTTTTTTTTAGTAAAGTAATACATATTGTGAAAATTTTTAAAATATCTAAAATGACATTTCTTTTTTAAACGGAGGAAGTAATTCTCAACGACAATAGAGTTACAACTTTATTTTAAAAGCATGAAGAATTCTAAAGAAAAGGAAAAAAGAGTGTGAATCTTGACAGCGATTAGTACTCCCTTCCATAAAAATAATTTTGTATATAAAAAGATTATTATCCAAAATAATATTCGTACTTTAAAAACCAATACTTCATTTTACTAGTTCAATTAAAAGATTGATTTTTTTTTAATTTCATAATTAGTTAAATATGATTGAATAAATTAATTAAAAAAATAAAATAAGTCGTATGAGTATGTATTGATGATTTTTGGAGGGTTGTAACTTCATGAAATTGACTTTTATAAAAAATTGTGCATTTTTTTTAACACCCAAGAATCTTAAGTACACGATTCTCAATCCAAGGCGGAACATCAATACCTATCCAAACAGACAAAGTGAGAGATGAAAAAGAAAAATGTGCCAAATTATGTGCTACCTCATTACAGCTCCTCTTCATATGTAATAATTTGGCCAGCTTGCAACAATTTCTTCAATCAGAATTCCCGAATAGTCAATTGAATTTGTTTGTTGTGTGAATGTCTGTACAGTAAGCAACGAATCAGAATATGCCACTGCCTGAGTATATCCACGTTCCATGCAAAATCTCAGGCCATTAAGTAAAACTTCCAATTCCGCATCTTTAACTGACATCGATCACCGAATTCTATGCGATGCCGCAACAATCACCTTACTTTCATGATCTTGAACTACAAAACCAACACCATATAGACATTTATTATCATCGTAAGCCGCATAACATCCATCCGCAACTTACCCACATGCGGTGCTCCCCATCTCGATGCCAAAGTCTCCACACACCCATTCCTATTCCCAGCTCTACACAACCCTTCAATAGCCCTATCATATTGATTGACATATGCCTCCATTTCCGTCCAAGACAGGCATTTCCATGGACCACCATTACCATGGGTAAACACACATAGCCCATGCATTGCCGAACCCTCAACCACATGGAAAAACTTATAAAGAGGTGAAATAGGAATATGATGTCTATATAAATTATAAGGTAGAACAATAAAATCCGAAGAAACTTGTCATAAAAATATATTTACCTTAGGCGGGAGAGATAAGACCTACATAAACTTCCACCAACTATAATCAAATGACACTGAAGACATCGGAGGCACAAAACCCTCAACAACTACTCTATTACCACTATTTATCGTGTAAGAACCATTCCCCTCAAAACGTCAATATCGCCCATCAGGACGAACCTCCTACCCTAAAGGAATATCCAATATAACATTCACTTCAAATGGCAGGAAAGCAACTCACAACTTCCTCTCATCCCACACCCGACGGGGCCCAATAAAATGTCACCGGAGTAGCCGAGGCACCCACCCTGGACGATATAAGCCCAGAAGCCAAACCCGGAACCCAAGCACCACGGAACAGAGCAATGTGTTCCCCATCCCCCACTTGCCACATCAATCATTTCTCAAGAACGTCCCTGTTCCAGCACAAAGGTCTCCAAACAAACGACACACTACAAGAAATTTGAGTTTTCGTGACGATAAAACTCGTCATATAAAAATCATATTTCGCCATTGTAAGTATTTGGTAACGAAATTTTAGCGTCACAACAATCATTATGGTATGTTCGTGATATTAGATATATGTGACAATATTGAATTTGTCACCGAAAGTATGACCTTTGATGACATTAAATGTCACCGTCACCATATATTATAATTTATAGTGACACTTATTTCGTCACTTTTAGCATCCAAATTTTGTCATCTTATATTGTATTTCGTCATTGAAAGTAAACATGTAATCTGACGAAAGCTATCTTTATCATCAAAACATCAAATTAGTGACGAAATCTAATTTATTACCTAACTTATCAAACTTTATCGTGACAACTATATTATTTTGTCATGTTTATAGTAAATCGTCACAAAAGAGTTACTTTATTTGTTACCAAATATTTTCCGTTATTTTATAAGTATCTATAATGACAATGCATTGCGTCAACAAAGACTAAAAATTAGTGACAAAATTTCACCATCACTGAAGACTTGGATATGCCGACCGTATATTTTGTCATTGTAAAGTGACAACTAGTGACAAAAAATTTATTGTCACCAAATGAGTACAAGTGGTGACGGCTGAAGTGTCACCATATAATTGTATAAGTAACGGTAATGTAAACCGTCATTAAAGACAAAGATTTAGTGATGACATATTTTGTCAACATAAAGTGACATCTGATGACAAGATATTTTTCGTCATAATATATGTATGGTGACACACTAGTTGTCACGGATGGTGACTTTTTATTAACAATTTGTTTAAACAGTCATCTAATAAATTCGTTTATGACATAAAATAAATTTATATGTGACGATGCAATTCGTCATGAAAGTGTACTTTTGGCAAGAAAAATGAAAATATCACTAAATGGATCATATGGTGGCATCTACATTCATAATGAAAGCTAAGTGACAAAATATTGTTTTAATTTATGAAATTAAAAATGCATTAAATTAAACAATGCCGGGGGAGGAGGGGCGGGGAAGGAATCAATAAGCAAGAATACTAAGTAGATCATGCTAAAGAAGTTCAAAACATCCAACATAAATATTCGAAATAAATAAAATCTTTTAGAATATAAAACTGACTTGTTAGTAATCATCACTTAACGAAAGAAACATATCTGCCTAGGAGAAAAATAAAAACAAAAAACCTAAAATAAAATGCACTCTTATCCTACAGGAAAGTTCTAATGAGTAAAGAATATGTGTTATAATTATACAGCTGCTTCAAGTAATATGGGGAAAATATGACCGATAAATGAACCTCTTTCAGAAGGCATAAATGATTATTGTACAGTTATATCCTTTGCCTTTTCTTCTTTGCCGTTGCATGTACTTGTGCTTTCATCTCGTAAGTCTTCAGCTGAAAATTCTCACTGCCCTCGGAAATTACTCCAACCTGCAAAAGCAGTAAAAAATATTTTCTAAAAACAAAATGATTCAAAGCAATCCAAAATTATAAGAATACAAAAAGGCAAAACTAAAGTAGTCTTCTAAAGATCAGATGTTTTTTATCCTTAAAAAAAAAAAAAAAAAAAATTGATATTATATGACATTTTTAATTTATATAAAAAATTTAAAATTAAAATATATCACAATAATCTTTAAAACGAGTAACTTACATTTAAAACTTAATAGTTTAATCATAATACTATTAAAGTACTCGCGAATGATTTCCATGGGTCTGTTAAATTTTATTTTATTGAAAAATATATGTTTAAATTTATAAACACTTCTTCTCACTCATAAGATTTTTTTTGCAATTTTTAAATATATTATAAAAGATATGTAAGAGAGCTAAAAAAGGAGAAAAATGATTTGATATAGACGATTTTTTCAACATAAAATTGGGGTTCGAATAGTTCTTTAATAATTTAAATTCTATTTATTAGCAAATTTCTAAAATATTATTAGGATTAGCCAATTAAAAAGGGGGAGAGAATTTGATATAGGCAATTTTTGCAAACATAATTAGGGATTCGATATAATTACTATGTTAAATTTAAAATTAAGTTTTGTTATCAAATTCTACAAACTTAATATTGAGAGAATGTAACTTGTCCCAAATGATTTCTCTTTTAGTATACAAAGGATATAAAATAATTATAAATAAATTGTTTGGAATGTCTCTACACATTGCGTCCATTTAATAGACTCTTAAGTATATGTATATTTTACATAATAATTTAAAATAACATATAAATAAAGGAAAAAAAAGATATTGTGATAAAATACAAAAGGTCTTCATATTGCATTCATATAATAGGAACTACTCAATATTGGTTAATTCTACCCTACCCAGCTTGGGTATTACCCGTATATATTATATACCATTGAATTAGTGTATAAATATAGGATGGAAGAGTAATATTATATCTATCCTGCATCAATACACCAATCTAATGGTGTATAATACATGCGGGTAATACCCACGGGGGTAGGGTATTGTATACATTATTATATTATAGGAAATAATACTATATATGTTATGTTATAGAAACATGCATGCATTTTTGTTTAAAAAAAAAAAAAAAAGAAAGGAGAGTACATTTCAAAAAGATTTGGATAAGAAAACTAATATATGAATTTTTAATAATCATGTTGATATATCAGAATTTGAAATTCAATTCCCATATAATTTTTTTATTTTCAGAATTTTTATAGATTATTGGAATGCTTATAAATCTGAATTTGAAAGCACATACCGTGATTTTTATATAACACTACTGAAAATCGTAACTGTAATTATCTGCAATTATTTAAATAACTTATTAAGGGAAAATATAAAAAATAGAAATTTTAAATATTGAAATATTTTAAAATTTCAAATAACAACTATGCAGAACCGAGAAATATGGGTCATTAATTGCAATTGTTATGTCAACCTTATTCAGGTCAAATAAAAAAAAATAGAACTTTTAAATATTGGAATATTATAATATATTTTATATTTTGAAAACTCGAGAGAATGACACTTGGCAAAATGGCCGAGAGAATGATACTTGGCAAAATGATTTCTCTTTTAATTATTAAGGAATAAGGAATATACATGATTAATGTCACATCAAAGATTGAGAAAAGAAGATCAATTTGGTATACTTTTTATAAAAAAATATAATTGAATCGAAAAAGTTACCAGACTTATAAATATTAAGAGAAAAAATAAAAATCTTATTGACTGATTTTTAATCAGCTTTCCTAATTTGTAAAGTGGACTTCACGCATTCAGTTGTCCTTATTCTTCCTCTTCTTTCGGCCATGAAAGAAGAAATTATAAGATACAATAATTTTAGACTACGATCGACAACCTTTCCTTTAAGTTGAAAGGAAGTAGAATGAGTTTTTCTTACTTTGTATTGATATCTAGAACAAGGACGTGCTTCTAAAATTTTCCCAAAAGATTCTTAGAAACTCTAAAAAAATATAGGATATTTTAAAGAGTTTATAAAGTAAAGGAAGACACTCCCGATTAGTTAAAAAATTTATTTGATGTCAGGTTCTCAACATTTCTTTAAAACAAACTGCAAAGTTTGTTGAATTATATTTTAATTAATTTATCTATGTTTCAACTATAGTATCTCAACTGTATCATATATACAGAATTAAGCCTTTAGAATAGTTAACAGAACATAATAAATTATCAAGATAGAAAACGACATAATTTTATATGAATGATATAATTGAGACATCGTAATTAAAATGGAGAATTCGAAATACTATATTGATAACCAATACTGCAAGTTTTCATTTGCTTCAAGTTGAAATGCCGCCTCTTTTGAAGAACAGGTGAGCTGCCGCCTTATCTATAAACTATGTCTATACATATGCCGCCCATGTGATCGATTTAGAAGGTTCCACTTTCTCTTTTTTTTTTCCCTTTTTCTTGGGTCTTAATCAGATCGTCATGTTATGCAACGTGACAAAAGCCTGGCTCATTTTATATTGGAAAAGCACATTTTTTCGCTCTGTACTCTTACCACTTCTAATCTCTTTTTCTGAAGTTCTCCCTTTTGCAAACTATTTTCAAAGTTTTGCAAACACCACCACCTCCCCCCCCCCCCCCCCATTTTGGGAAAAAATTAAAATTCACCTCAAATTTAGATCATTTAGGGAATGATTAAACTAAGATGAACTCATCTGAATGTGGAATGATTCATCCTTAAATAATATCACTTCAGGCGAATGAGGCACATCCACCCACATTCCCTCCTATAACATTATCACATTTCTCAATCAACCAATCATTACTCACATCACCTATCATAATATTTTAATACTATCAACCATTCTAAAACCTACTGATATGACATCTACAATACACATCCTACCCTACACATCCCTTAAACAAAAATATATTTTCAATATTTAAGTGGATGTACCATTCCTGGACGTGTCACAGCCGAGGGGGCACGTTCCACTACATCCCAGTACAATTATCCCCTTAACAACTTACTATAGAATTCTTTTAGGATACAACCATGATATTAAGACAACTAAGGATCTTTATGATATTTAAAATTATAAGCCGGACCCTCTACTCTATCTCCTTTCTTTTCCTACTCCATCAAACATCCTCCACCGCTCCCTCACCTTCCAGCCACCCCACCCTCTCCACCTCCACAATATTTCTGTCTCTCGATCCCTTTGCCTCACACATCCCCTTATGTCCTCTGCTCTCTTCTTTCCTTTTCGGTTTTTTGTTTTTTTGTTGTTTTTTTTTGTTTTTTTTGTTTTTGCGTATGTATTTATGAGTGTATAAACTTTACTATTTACCTTAAATGTAAGACAATCATACACACCTTATAAATACGTATCAAAATTCGTATAACATGTCGAGATATCAATATGTTGTTATAAATTGTGAACTTTTAGATAAATTTGATGATGAAAACTTAAGCAAAAGTAACGAATATTCTCCAATTTTTTTAATTTAGTATTTGTCCTGCTTTTTTTTTTTATAAAAGTTAAAAATATGACTAGTACCCGAGATTTTTAAAATATAGCAATATATATATATATGAATATATCACTACAATTTAATAATGAGTAGACCAATAGGTGGTGGATGTAGGACGGTCTCGCCAATGCACATATGTAACTAATTATATATAACAACTGTCAAAACATAAAGGATATGTAACTAATTATTTGAAACATAAAAAACATTTTAACCAATTTTTCCTAAGAATTTAAGAAAATTTTGATTTCAAACAAATATGAAAATTTAAGTAGGACTCATTATTCCATGCCTACTATCAAAGGTAAAGACATGGCAATGCTACCATGCTTGATCACTGTCCATGAGTCGTGGGGTGGTCATGTATTTGAAAAACTGTACATAATGATGCTCCTGAAATAGACTCATCTTTATATCGCCCATGAGTCGTGGGGTGTCTTGATGCTCTATTTACATGAACGTTTGATGGGTGATGTTTGACACTTAGTACTGTATGGGCTCATAAAATTGGGGTATATAGGAAAAGTGAGGCGAAATAAACTTGAGGGTTGTATAATATTACAATTGTTAAAATGTTAATTACTACTAGTAATTATATCTTATAGGCTCATATAATTGGGGTATAAGATATTTTTATTGGGCCTCAAGCCCCCTAGGAAATTTGATTTCCCAAATTCTATTAGGGTTATAGAATTTGAATAAAATAGTGGGAAACATTTAATATTAAAGACTTTTTATTGAATGAATATTTTTCCAATAGTCTGCTTATTTTCTACTTCGTAATTTTTGTAGATTCATTTACTGAAATGGCTATCAATGCTATATCTAGCATCTTTGACCAAAATAAAGTGACTGGACCAAACTATAATGATTGGATGAGAAATCTGAAAATTGTTCTTGATACCAAGCCACCATCAACATCTGCTAGATGCTGAAAATGAGGTGCTTGAGAAGTACAAAAGTCATATGGATGACGATAGGAGAGCTTATTGTTTAATGCTAGCATTTATGTCAAATGAGCTACAGAAGCAATATGCAGATCTAACTTCTGCTTATGAAATTTTTGAAAGCTTGCAAAAGTTGTATGCTGATAAAATTGGTGAGCAGAGGTATGCTACCTCAAAGGAGCTATTCCGCTGTCACATGATTGAGCGCTCTTCAGTCTAAGATCATGGGTTGGAGATGTTAGCCCTTATTCAAAGGCTTAAATCTTTGGAAATTGAAGCTCCGGATGAGCTTTACACTGATCTGATACTCCAATCTCTGCCTCCTTCATTTGATTTCTTTGTTGTTAAATTTAACATGCATAACATGGTGAAAAGTCTCTCTGAACTTGTTAACATGTTGAAGACGGCTGAAATCACCATGAAAAAGGATAAGTCGGTCATGCTTGTTGGGTCCACTTCTAAATCTAAGGTTGCAAAGTCAAAGAAAAAGAGAAAAGGAAATGGTTCCTATAATACCAACATGATGAAAGCAAAGGGAGGTATCAAGAAAAAGAATTCCCATGCCACTGATTTTAAAGGTTATATGAAAATTTGTAACCGAAAAAAATATCTATAAAAAAAGTATTAAAAGGACGAAAGATCATATGACAATCTATAGTTTTCCCTGATGATGATGATGATGATGATGATGATGATGATGATGATGATGATGATGATGATGATAATAATAATAATAATGACTTAAAATAGGATTCTTAAGAAAATGATTTTAATTTAATTGATCTTTTAGAAAAACTAGAATTCCACCGTCGTGCAATGAACAACTTAAGATATATATTTATAAGAAAAATTAAAATTAAATTGAATTTACTAAATAAACAATTCTAATGAAAATGAATTCACTTTATGTATGTTCAACACCATTTGGTATGATACTATTGTATCAAGATTAAAATAAGCAAGTCTATGCAAAATTATTGAAAAAGCATGAGGCATAAAATAACCAAGATTAACTCAGAGCAAATTACCCATCAAGAAACAGTTCATCATATATTCCTCCGATGAAAATGTGTAGATATCTTGAGCTGAATACTTGATGCCTTTAACTTTACTAAATCCTCTGCCCCCATGACCAGACAGGCCCTCCATCACCAACTCCGTCTGCAAATCACGAGATAACTGATAAGTTCAATTAAAACATCCGCACTTATTACATTAAAAGCATATACATAGGTACACTTTTAATACAATTTGCACATCATTTTCTACCAAATGTTATTAAAAAAAAAAAAAAAAAAATTAACAAATAGACGTCACCATTGTTTCACTACAAGAAATCTGTAGTTTCGCGACGATAAAATTCGTCATATAAAATTCATTTTTCGTCACTATAAGTATTTGGTGACGAAATTTTAGCGTCACCTGAAACGTCATGGTATGTCCGTGGTATTAGGTATATGTGACAATATTTGAATTTGTAACTAAAAGTATAACTTTTAATGACGGTACATGTCATCGTCACCATAATTTATAGTATATAGTGACGCATAATTCGTCGCCTATATCATCCAAAATTTGTCATCTAATATTGTATTTCGTCATTGAAAGTGAACATGTAATATGACGATAGCGTTGTTTGTCATCAAAATATCATATTTTTGTGACGAAAATCATTGAAATACTCAACTCATCAAACTTTGGTGACGCTTTCATCGTCACAATTATAATTATTATTTTATCATGTTTATAATAATTCGTCACAATATAGTTAGTTTGTAGTGATGAAATTTCTTTCGTCGTTTTATAAATATATTTAATGACCATGAATTTCGTCAGCAACGGTTAACATTTAATGACAAACTTTCACCGTCATTAACACGTACAATTGGCGACGAGATGTCTTGTCACGATAAAAAAAATTAAGTAACGAAAATTATTTTTGTCACTGAAGACTTAGATAAGCCGACGTTATATTTTGTCATTGTATAGTTACATTTTGTGACAAAAAAAAAATGATGTCACTACATGAGCACATATAGTGACAACCGAAGTGTCTTCATTTAGTTGTAATAGTAACGGTAATAAAAACCGTCACTAATGACATACATACGGTGACGATATGTTTTGTCATTATTAAGCGATTTATGGTGACAAGCTACATTTCGTGCCAATATAAATATCTATGATGATGAACTAGTTGTCACATTTGATTAATATTTAGAGAAAAAATTTTCAAACCGTCTCCAAATAATTCATTTATGACGTAAAATAAATTTCTATCGAGTAATTCAATTCGTCATAAAATATAATTCTAACCACAAAAATATCCAATCTGACTAAATGGTTCTTATGGTGACATAATTTCATAGTTAATGATAAAATATTGTATTACTTTATAAAATTTTAAATGCATTAAATTCAACAATGCTAAAAGGAAAAAAAAAAAAAAAATTTAAATCAATAGACAACAAATACTAAGTAAATGACATTATTTAATGGGCTAAAGAAGTTCAAAAGATAAAACATAAACATCCGAAATAAACATCACTTGATGAAAGAAACATGATTGTTTAAAAGGAAAAAAAATAACTAAATCTTCAAACATCACTCATTCCAAGCTCTCAATTGATAAAGATCAAAATTGTCTCGTCTTTCAGCTTCCTCACCAACGCATCAAATCTAAAAAAGACAAAAAAAAAAAAGAAGGTCAAGCAAATATAAAGAACTCGTGAAAATTAGTGGGAAAACTAGTGATCTATAAATTCTACTGAATCTGGTCAACTTGCATTTATAGCAAACACAGCCAAGAGTCCTTCCAACTAATTATAATCAATCGGTATTGACATCTATGTATTTAGTCAAAAAAATACACAAGACCATAAAATTGTAGAGAGCGAAATTTTAGAAATCATTTTAGTAACGTTGATTATATAAATCAAAGGAAACCATTAAGATGTGAATAATTCCAGGTACAGATTATTACAGCAACAAAGACATGGTTATTCACATTTCATCAAACTATTTTCTGCACAAACTATTACATACATGATTAATTATTAATTTTTTCATATACACTGAATATCCTTGGACTTCTCATATATATTTCCTAAGGCATGAAAAATCAAAAGTTGTCTTGCTAAGAGTACCATAATTACAGAGACAAGTGGATTTCTGATTTTTTTGGATACATTAAAGAGTCATATAAGAAAATCATAAGCAAATAATGACTAATTAAATATGCTAAATGACTCATTTTGAAAAAGGACATCTGCTTGTTTACACGTACATTTATATTATGGGACTAAAATTATTTTTGGTCCTGTAACTCTTCACTCGAACAATTTTGGTCCCAAAAAATTAGTTAATAAGTCAGTTTAGTCCCCTAACTTTGGAATTGACTTGGAGTTAGTCATTTTTTCGCCGCCGGTGTCCAATTTGGCCGGATCTTACGTGTCGGTCACGTGATTTATTTATCTAGCTAATTTTTAAATACTTGGCACCGACGAGTGACATGGAATTACAGAAATATTAAGAAATATATTTTTTTTTAATTTAATTTTTTTACTTCAACATCACTCACGGTGCCAGGCACTGAAAAATGACTTACATGACCAGCACGTGCGAATTTCTCGCCAAAATGGTCACCAACAGCAAAAAAGAACTAAATTCGGACCAATCCCAAAATTACGGGACTAAATTGAATTTTTAACTATTTTTTGGATAAAAATTGTACGAGTGAAAAGTTATGGGACCAAAAAATGATTTCAGCCCTATATTATGGGACCGAAAGTTAATGCCATACAGGACTAGAATTAAGTTTAGCTTGTTGTTATCTGTAGTTAAATTACAACAGTATTGCTAGTTCAACAGAATATCGATAGCATACGATCATTTCAGTCCTCTATGCTTGCAGCAAATTACACAAACATACATTTAGTAATAGAGGAGGACAATAGCGACTGATAGAAAAATGTAATGGATTTTGATGCGATCATATGTGGTGCACGTGCAATTATTCACTGAAAATTTCGATTTACGTCGAAGAAAATGAATGGTTTTGAAATTGCCCATAAGTTACAGATGTGTTTAGCAATTCTCCTGATTATAAACTTTCATTTTCATTCCAATATACTATTCAATAGGGACTATACTTTTAATCCCAGATCCCTTGTATTTTCAGTCCTAACAAATTAGAGATTTGCAATTTAAGTTCCACACTATTGTGGATTCAGCAGCGAAAGTTTAGTGGGAAATTTGTGTTCTCCGCTAAAAGGTATTATTTGCAGTAAAAATTGCGTGATTTGCCGCAAGCGGCCCCTTTAGTCATTTTATCGCTATGTGTATGTGTATATATATATATACATACATATTATAGAATTAACAGAAAAATGATCGACGTACTACAACAATTTCCAATCAACTTCGAAGAGAATTAACAGAAAATCTTCTATTTCTTTCAACCATAAAGATCAGCACACAACAACAACAATCATTCTTCCACATTAAAACCATCCTAAATCAAAATAAAAAAAGATCCAAAAGAAAGTAGACAACCAACAATTGAGAGTTACCTTACCAGCCATTCTTCTTTTTTCTCAAGCTTTTCTTGACCCACTGCAATATAGGGTTTACGCAGAAATTGAATTAATATAATAAATACTAACGAGATCAGATTGCGAAAAATATATGCAATTGAAGCCCGCCACTTTCTAATAAAAAGTAACTGAAACAAAATAAGATCCCGCTAATCCAAATATTAGCCACTAAATTGAAATTCTGAAACCCTTTTCAGTATTGGAAAAACAAAAATTACGATTTAATCACAAAAACTATATTTTACTTTTCAGATATTTGTGTTCTTCCAAATACGTAAAAAAATAATCATTGTCCCAAAAATAAATTACTGAATCATATGATATTTATATGTAACAGAAACCGTAGAGAATAAGGAAAGATACGAAAGATTAAATTATTAGAAATTGACTTATTTGTAGAATCACCAAATCTGAATGTATAACAAATCTTACAGATCTGTTCAAATCTGAACAAAAACTTGGAAATTTCGTCAAATCCTTCTGTGCATGTGTGTAGATTGGAGTCGGGGATGGGCTGGGGTGGAACCTGGACGGCGGGCCGCGAGGGTCTCCGTTTGGGTCTGGGCTGGGCCGTCGGGATCTATGGTTGAGGTGTGGCTCATGGGTTAGGCGAGGGATGAAAGAGGTAGAGGTGTGGCTCGTGGGCTGGTCGCGGCGCGGGATGAAATAGGTATGGGGAGTGGCTCATGGGTTTCACCATTTGGGGAGAGAAGGCCGGCGGGGTGAGCAGAAATGGGTATATGGCCTGGGGAGGGGGTTAAAGTGGGATAGCAGAAGAGCAGGACACCCTCTTTACCCTTTTTTCTTTCTTTTCTATATTATTATTATATCCTTTCTTCAAAAACAAGTGTGATTATTGTTTTCTGTTTCGTTTTATTTTATTAACATTTTTTATTATGTAAATAAGTAATATATATATATATATATATATATATATATATATATTATATAACGTGATGCAATGAATAATATATAATATATTTATACCTAAATGTTACTCTCTCCGTCCCACTTAATTTTGCGGGACTGATCAGACACGGATGTTAAGAAAAAACTGTTTTTACTTTTAAGTTGACTTTATCAAAGGTGTAGATTGAGGGTGAAGATTTTGAGGGTGGAGATTGTAAAAAAAATTTCTTTTTTAATGGTGTGCAAAGTTAAGTGGGACGGACGAGAAAGGCAAGTGTGCAAATTTAAGTGGGACGTGGGAAGTATTCGTATGCTAAATAATATATTATTAATTATGAAATATATATTTGTGAGGTGAGTAGGTAAATGTATATTATCATGTACCGTATCTTATCTTACCACCAATATATCGAATTCAGCTAATACCCGACTTTATTATTCGTCATTTCTCGAGCAATCTTACATGCGGGAAAATTTACATCTATATTTTTGGATAATAAATGGAGATAGGGATGTTAATTTTACTTGTGGGTATAATAATTCCACGGGTGTAATAGGTGGAGATAGGGATGTCAATTACCAATATATACAATATTATATTTAAAGTATATTATTTAACGTACTAAATAACATATAATATGATATTATTTGTCCTATATATTACTTATTATACATTATTTATTTGTTTATAATATAATCGAGGTTCCGATTATTCGGGGCACAATAAATAAAAAAGATTAATAAACTGAAGAAAGGAAGTAATAATAGTAAAAGAAAAGAAAGAAAAAGGTAAAGAGGGTGTCCTGCTCTTCTACAGTTCTACTTCACAAGGTGTAATATATTGGCTACTGCACCGGATCACTATCAGTTAAAGTGTTTTGCAAGTATTTTTCAGCTTATAACTTAGAAAAAAGATTTGGAGTGTTTCAGAAAAAAAATAACTTTAACTTTAATAAAAAAAAATTAAGTCAAAAGTTAAAAGTAGAAAATAGTTGTTTATCCAACTATTTGGTATTTTTATAAATAAATAGAAGTTTTTTCACTTATAAACTAAAAGTAACTTCGGTATCAACCACCCAAAATTTCATATTTGACCAAAATCAATTTATTCTTAAAAGTAGCTATTTTTAATTTTAAGTAATTTTACCACCATTTCTAATTTAATCACTTATTCAAAATTTAAAGCAAAGGGAAACACATCCCTAAAAGTCAACTATCACACAATTTAAACATATAGCAATTAAGAAAATAAATTATTCGGTGAAGTAACAAATATACTGCACAAGGTGCAATAGACGCCTTTAGTTTTTCTTTTCTTTTCTTACTTTTCGTTCCATTTATTTCCCTAAACTGTTTATTTACTATTACGTTGTTCCCCTTTTCGTTTTTCTTATTTTATTTATTTTTTGTTTTATTGGCATTTGCCCTTGCAACAAATCTTTCTGTATATTTTTTTTAATTCCATTTAATCCTTTGTATTATGATTCAGATGGCAGCACTTTTTCCATTTAATGTTTGTGGAAATTAGACTGGTCGGTTCAATCGTGAACGGACCACTGGTCTAGTCCGGTAAGGAGTACAAAATCGCTTAAATCGGATTGGTTAAACTAAAAAATCGTTTCTACTTTAATTTTTTTTTTTAAATAAAAATTATAAAATAGTAAATATTTTGTTTAGCTTTCTACTTTTTAATAACTATATAAAAATTAATAGAAGTGTTAAAATAAATTCAATCCTAATAATAATAATATAATACAGTATAAATTATTTATACGTAAACAAAAAAAAAAATATTTATTATCATATACTATCAGTATAATATATGATATCATATTAAACATAAATTAATACAATAATATTTATTTAGATCACTAGTAATTTTTTATCTGTAAATTAAAAATAATGCCTACAGTATCCGGGCCAGAATATCTGATAGGGGTATATGGCCTGACATACATCAATTTATGCCATATAAAACTGTTTTTATGGTTCAAACGTTAAAATCGGAATGAGCCGGGAAAAACCGGAACTGGTGAATTGGAAAACTTTTATGTTATAGAGAGCTTGGAAATTAGTTGTTTTCCTTTTTTAGTTATCAATTCCAGCCATCTTTGTTTAGATATACTTAGGAGCCAACAATCTCCAATAATATTTTCTATAAACTATTCTATAATACTATTAGTATCCCCGTGTGAATATAAATGAATAAATGATAACAATTTCAATATAATAAAATAATAAAGGTGATGAATTGGTACTCGTCGTCACTGAATATGTACATCCACCGACATGATAATTTTGTCCGTTAATTTTTTTAAACATTTATGATAAAATTTATTGTTTTCATAAATTAAAATATGACGAACTAATTGCCCTTCGTCGCCAAATTTAATTAAATATGACGAAATAATTTCGTCACCTATTCGTCCGAGATTAATAATGACATATTTTTTTGTCACAAAAAAAAAAAAAAAGTGACTGTGACAAAACACATCGTCATAAATTAATAATCTTTTTTGTCTTTAAAATAATTGGTGATAAATTTATTCATATTGTCACTAAATATAAGAATAGGTGACAAAGAAGAATTCGTCATTAATTCCTTTAAAAAATTAGTGACAATATATGACATTGTAAAGAAAGAATAGAATTGGTGACATTAAATATCGTCACTAGTTATTTTGAAGTTGTCATCAAAAGGTTACCCTCCAAAATTTTGGTACGAAATTCTATCTCGAAAAATGATTGTGACGCATTTTCGATAATCGTCATGATATATGCTAATTAGCGACGAAATTTATTTTACATAATGACAAATACGAAAGTTGTCACAATAACGAATATTATTACAACGAAAATTAAATTTGTCACTATTGTGCAACAAAAGATGACAAAACTTTGTGCGTCAAGAAGAAAATCGTCACAAAATGTGTGATTTCTTGTAGTGTTTTATGTAGGTGAAGCAGATGGTTTGGAGAAGCCTTGGGAGAAGAAGAACGAAAGAACGATAATGAGTGGTAACTCTGCATATAATTACGTACTTATATAGAGTATACTTAGAGTTATTCATTCAAGATCCTTATAAATTGAAAAAGGAAAAATATAATTTATTTCAAAGAATCAGGCCATCAAATATCAAGTTATGAAAGTTGACCTACTTAAAAAAAGGGCATATGTAAAATTAGGCAATCAAAGTCGGTTGATAACATAAAATAAGGAGTGAGTATATAGAAAGACATTATACAGTATAGAAAGTTCTACGACCTAGGCCTTTGGTCCTGGGTTCGAGTCATCGTGGGGGAGGGGAGGAGTTTTTCTTTGTTCTTAGATTAGGAGAAAAAAATTAATTATACAGTATAGAAAGCGGAGTAATATCAGTCTAAAAAGTAGGAATTAATCGCGTTAAATTAAAGAACCAATTTATTAAAAATCAGCCTAAATAATTCTACGGATACATTAACATATATACCAAACTAGTAGTATCCCCGTGCAATGCACGGTTTGTAAGTGTAAATGAATAAATTAATATTTTTTTTATATTTTTATATAATTTTAATATAATAAAATATTATAATCAATAAATAATAAGATATGAAAAATTATATGTTAATGAAAAAAGAGTGCAGTGAAAAGTATTAATGACTAAAATATATATTAGAATGGATATTTATTTTTCTTAATATATGAATATCTCTAGCATCCTTCCGTAGAAGTCATGTTGATGATTGGGGCTGGAATTGCAATATGCGGTTGACAGAAGATATATTTGTAATGTTAAAAATTAGTTACCGTCTTCATAAATAATTTTTCATTAATAATAGTCAAGAAATTTATAAAAAGAAAATAATTTTAAGAAAATATGTTTTTTTTTGCCCAGACAAAATCAGCCCAAATAACTTTATCATATTTATTTAGGCGAATATATGGCAAGTTATTGCCAATAATTGTGTTTTATATTGGGTTGAATTTTATATACCAAAAATTGTGATTTTCAGAATTGGTAATAAATTTTGGGCGGGAAAAACTTCAAAGTTACTAATTTCAGTGGATTTTGTTATTATATTAAGTATAGATAGTTGTTTTCAAATTCTAATCATAAGACCTCCAAATATGACGACATTGAAGTTGGAGAAGAATGCAGCTTTGGGTCACCCAACCCATTACACGGCCCATGCGATATGAGTCGAGTCTTACATGCGTTTTTTCCTAATTTTTAAGGATTTTCACCCTTCAACTCATATCTTAATTCTCCAACTATAAAGGGGGACCTAAAGATAAAATTTTATACATCTTCTGTCATAATTTGGAGTGTCAAGCAAGGGATTCAAGGAAGAGTTCAAGAATTCAAGAGCAAGAAACATTCAGTTATATCTTTTTAATTGTTTTGTTCTTAGCTACTTATGATATTTTTGAGGATTCATTTTTTACTACCGAGAGGTTTATTATTAAACTCTGACACTAAAAAATACACAAATTGAAATATAATGGTTCCTGGAGAAAAATCAATTGGGCTTCATTACTGAGCCCAGAATATGAATACTTATCAATCACAAACTTGGAAATTATAATATGATATACTGCCTTGAGTTTGAGTTGAAAATGTTATGTTGCGAGATTTGCGTAAATCAATTGTAACTTATTACCAACTTTAAATGCAAATCCGGAATTAAATGGTTTGAATGTTTTAACATATATAAGGTAATATCAATTAATGCAGCCAATTATACCATATATAATGCTTAATCAATTAATGCAGCTAATATTGAAGTTTTCCAGAATCAACAGTGCTGTTTTAGGCGGGAAAATGTTGATATTACTATTCTTGGCGGATTTTGTTATATTATATAGTATAGATAAAGATTTGAATCATAAACTTAGAAGGTTGTCGTATTGTTATGGAATGATGATGACTAAATCAATTTATAATATTTTTATTGTAGATTGTAGATTTGGTTTAAAATGGGGAAATTGCTTAATCATTGGCATAATTTTAATTCCTGATATGAATCTTGACTATTCCAATACAAAGATATGATGTATTAATTCTATGTGATTGATTAGCTGAATATAATCAATTTAATACGTTTGTTAATTGTTATGTTGCGAGATTTTAGTTTATTATTGCACGGTTTGTTAATTCCGGAATTAAATGATTTTAATGTTTTACCATATATATAAGATAATATAAATTAATGCAGCTAATTATACCATAAATATAAATTAATGCAGCTAATATTTAATTTCCAGAAATAGTATAGTTATTTTGGGCGGGAAAATGTTTATATTACTATTTTAGGCGGATTTTGTTATATTATATAGTATAGATATATTAACGTGTTTTCACAACTGTCAAATATGATATACCAAAAATAATATTTTCCAGAAATGAGAACGAAATTTGGGCGGAAAAATTATAAGGTTACTATTTTGGGACGGTGTTATTTTCATATGTAAGAAGGCGTGGGAGAATTAAGAATTCAAAATTTTTTCCTAAAAATGATTAAAAATAGATTAATTAATTCGACAAATTATTAAGAAGTTAAAAGATCAATTAAAAAAATATGAAAGGAGTATGTGGTTATTAAGTAATTGTAGTGAGAAGTGATTTTGGTGGTGTAAATAAAATTCACTTTTTAAAGAAGGATTCCATATGGTAAAACTAATCATCTCTTTTTCAAACGTAAATATATTTCGGTCATACTGATTATTATATAAGAAACGTGCTAAATATATTTTTGTTCAAAAAAAAATATTGCACCGAAGATCACAAAAAATATTATTGCATAAATTTTCTATAACATAGTCACATAGAGCCCACTACTATGCAAGGAATTTTTAAATTAGCTCCTTTATTTAATGTATATACTATTCAATTAACATTAGTGATTTAAAAAATTCTCCTAATCTAAGAACAAAGAAAAATCCCTCCCCTCCTCCATGGTAACTCGAATCCAGGACTAAAAGTTTAGGTAGTAAATGCTTTGTCACTTGAGCTATCCAACTTCGTCTCAATTAACATTAGTGATTCAAACGAATCCAACTTTTGGTTAATATATATTTGTATTAAAAACTCGACCCAATTTTATTTAATATACTATTTTAAATATAACTTTAAGTTAGTTAAAAATGTAATTGACATGTAGTTTAAGGGATACAAATTATGTTGAAATATATTCTAATATGTATGATCGAATCGCCATCAAGTTACAGTTAAAACAAATTAAGTTGTAGGATCGGGTATCCACTACATTGAAAATAGTGCTTGTGGAATAGGATCGGTGAACGAACTGACAATGCTACTGATTCATAGTTCGATCGATTTAATTGGTGGTTCGATCGAGAACAATAATTAATTAAATTTTAAAATTATATGATACTATATTTTTATGGAACATAATATATATTGTATTTGAAAAATGACATAAAACTTTAAAAAACCAAAAAATATATATTTATAATAATCAAAGATGTGAGACTAAAAAAAATATTTAATATTGTATAACTAGAATTTTCAAAATAAAATTTTAAAAGTTTTTAAAGTATGAAACGGTTTTCCGATTCAAAAGATTCGATTTATTCGGATTTTAACGGTTTTGATCGGTTTAATATTATTTACAGTGTTTATAACCCTACGAAACCGGTGCAGTCGTCGGTTTACGATTGAACCGACTAGTCTAATTCTACAAACAGTGCTTGGAAGGAAGGAAATAATTTGTTTTTTTGTTCTTAAATTAGGACAAAAGAGTAACAAATAAATGACCTTAAAAGAATAATACATAATTATTACTCCCTCCGATCCATATTAATTGACGTTTTAGGATGTTCTTCTCTTTTCCTATTAATTGACGTTTTACATATTTTTCACCAGTTCTACCAGTTTTCTCCTTGGACTCAATCCTAAAAAATCTTAATTTTTCAATCTATCAGAGATATTTTTATTTGGTCAAATCTTTATTCCCTAACTTAAGATATGAGATAATACGACGGAATTATCATATCCAATACTAGCTTAAGATATTGATTCTTCTTCTTTAATGTTAATACTGCTATTTGAGAATTTATATGATCGAAAATGGTGATTCTAGGTTTTAGGTTGGATAATTGTGATGGCCGACTACGTTGGTGAAAAAATTCTTGTGTTTAATTAATTAATTATCATTCTAGATTTTGCATTCTTACCAGCAAATGATATTGGTTTACAACCTGCTTGATTTTGATTTGCAGTAGATTAAGGCCATCAATTTGGTGTATTTTTATATTTCTAGGAATTTGAGAATTATGAATTAATTAATAGTAATGACGTCAATAGCATGCAATTACTTATAACTTCACTTTTCACCAATATATTTTTTGAACTCTGGTGTGGATGTAAAGATTTTCTAGTATTAAAGTTATTTATTAGTAAGTTTAGTAATATACGGAATTGTCATATTCTGTAGCAATGGAAGAAAATAGCAGCAACCAACTTTATATTCCTCAAGCCGAAAATTAGAATGGAGTTTGCATCTCTTGATGAAGCATTTTTGTTCTATAACCAATATGCACGAGAAGCTGGCTTTAGCGCCAGAATAAGCAATAGCAAGTTAAACAAGATGACAAAAGAAGTAGTGTGGAAAAAAATTGTATGCTATAAAGAAGGCAAAACAGATGAGACTCATTGGAAAATAAAGTCAAAAGTTGATCAGCCGAGAAAAGAAAGAGCTCGCGGTAGAGTTAGGACTGATTGTAAGGCAAGGATTTCGATTGTTAAGCAACAAACTGGAGATAAATGGATTATTAGTACCTTTACAGAAGGTCATAATCATTCACTTTGTACTCCATCGAAGGTGCATTTACTTCTTTCACATTGTAATGAGTCAGCCGCAAAGAGAGCATTGACCCAACAGCTTTTAGAAGCTAATGTACCGACTTGTCAACAAATACGACTATTGGAGATAGAGTATGGTGGACCAGAAAGTGTAGGTTGCACTGAAAGAGATATCAGAAACTTTAAGCAAGAGTTAAGAGATGAACAAAAGGGTGTTGATGTTGAAACCTTGGTTGAGTTTTTTACATCTGAGAGAGAGAAAGATTCAGCATTTTTCTTTGATTACGAGATTGATTCTAATAATAGATTTAGTAGGTGCTTCTGGGCTGATCCTATATCAAGAAGGGCATATAGTGTATTTGGTGATGTTGTCGCATTTGACACCACATATAGCATTTGCACCTTTTGTTGGAGTTAATCATCATCACCAAACAATTCTTTTTGGTTGTGGATTCTTAAGTGATGAGAAAAATCGAGTCATTTGTTTGGTTACTTAATAAGTGGATGGAAGCCATGGCGACAGGTGTACCCCAAGGTGATAATCACTGATCAGGATCCCGCTATGACAAAAGCCAATGCACAGTTTCTTCCTCAAACAGTTCATCGGTATTGTTTGTGGTATATATTGAACAAATTTCCTGATAAAGTATCTCCTTTGACTTTCGAGACTACTATAGAAGTATAAAGAATGTTATTGAAAATTCTACTACTCCTGATGAATTTGAGAAGTCTTGGGTCGATGTTATCAAGAGTGCTAGCTTGGAGAAAAATAGTTGGATATCACTGATGTACGAATTGAGGCGTAAATGGGTCCTAGTATATTTTAAACATATATTTTGTGCAGGAATGTCGAGTAGTCAAAGATCTAAAAGTTCATATTCATTTTCCAAAAGATATGTCTCAAATAAGAATTCTTTGATGGATTTCATCACCCGTTTCAATAGGGCACTAAGACACCAAAGACACAATGAGTTAGTGGCTGATCATATTGGTACTACTGAGCATCCCAAAATTCACACAGATTGGCTAATGGAAGCTCAAATGGTTAAGGTGTACACAAGGAAGAAATGGGGAGAGTTTCAAAGTGAAATGAGTCAAAGTCATGGTTATTATGTGAAGCCATCATCTACCATGTGAAAAAATTTCAAAGTAGCTCTTCCTCGCAACCAAGGTTGATCACATATGAAAAACAAAGGGATTACATATCATGTAGTTGTAAGAAGTTTGAGTTTGAGGGCATTCCATGTAGGCATATGTTAGCTTTCTTTCGCATCAACCAAGTGTATCAATTGCCTGATAAATATATACTCAGACAATGGACGCAAGATGCAAAGATTGACGCAAAATATGTTGCTGGCGATGAAGATCTCAACGGTGATCCAAAAAAATTGTTAATGTCACGTCATTCAAGATTATCATGTAAGACATCAACCTTAATTAATGATGCATCCTTGACTAATGAAGGGACAAACTTTTTAGTTGAGCAATTCGATTACATCCACACAAAAATCAGAGAAATGAATAGTAATAAAACATTTGACACTGGAAGCCAAAGGAAGAAAAGTATGGGTGAAGCTCCTTCTATTATTGATCCTTCTGAAATAAGAACAAAAGGAAGTGCAAGAAGATTGAAATCAGCAAAAGAGAAGTCAATTTCAAAGAATTGACAATGTCGTGGATGCGGGCGTCGTGGAGTCTCACATGACAAACGTAACTGTCCAAATTTGCATGATGGGTATGTATAATATGGTTGATTTTATTTACCATTTTGTCTTCTAATTAATTATTTTTTACTAAAATAAAGTCAACATATTGATTATCAGATCAGATGATCCTCCCAACACCGATGACAATACAGATGAAGAAGATTTTGCTGATGAAATGCATTTAGACTAGTGAAGTTCATATTGGTGAGAAATTTAATATCTTTGAGCACTTATATTTGGAGAACGTTTACAGTTTCACTTTCCATATCAAAATAGTTAGTTTGGTGGGCTTGACCCTTTTTTGTTCTTTTTTCAGGTTATGAGATAATTCTGACAGCTTTTTGTTCTTTTTTCAGGTTATGAGATACTGCATTTGGGATAAGTGGAGAGAATATAGCTTGGGGATGGAAGTACGAAGCCAAAAGAAGTTTATTAATTTGTTACTTTTTTTTGTTTTTGGGACAAGAATTCTTTGCATATACCTCTGTATAAATGTAGATGGAGTCATAAAATTGGCTAAGAAAGAGAAAGTGCTTCTGAAGCTGGGTATGTGGATGCTCAGCAGCAGCCTTGAAGAAATTACATGGATGTATTATGTTATTGATTAATTTCACATAAGAAATTTGATCTGCAATTGTTAGTGATTGATGATATAGCAAAGATGAGTTAATAGAAAGAGTAGAGTGCAGAATATGATGGTTCTCATCATCATATTGGTGTGTTTTAAGGCAATTATTTTTGTTTAGTATAGTTACTAGTTTGATTAAGAATTTGGTATTTGTAGTTTTAGCAGAGTTCTTTTTTTATGTAATTCAGCAGGGGTCTTGAATGATCCCATTGATTCAAAAAAATTATGTGCCATGATGTACCAGACTGAATTTATTACTGAAATGTGGACAGATTTTGTAAGAGATCACGGCAACAAACACACTTCACTTTCTCATCTCATCATTACAAATGCTAGATTTAATACAGCAGAGCCTAGAAACCAGTATTTTATATGCAGCACTGCGTACAAATCATTACATCAGAAGAAGCAATTCCAAAAACTTGAGATGATATTCATATGAACAACAAAATAAAACTAAAGTCATCTCGGAATCTCTTTCCTTGTCAATCAAAGCAAAAAAGAGCAAGTAGGCAAAATCCAGTTAATCATGAAGTCCGCCACATCCATGCTACCGGGAAGCCAACAACCAAAATTTCAGCAGAAATGAAGGGAGACACGAACCAGCTCAGAAATGCTAAGGTTGTAGGCTGTAGCAGACGTGAATCTTGTGCAGTGGTTCAGATTACACTTTTTCATATCGTTTCCAATCAGGATTGTGATATCCAGGCTACAGCAAATGTTAGAGTCCAAGTAATCTGCACCAGAAAAATATGCATCTATTATGGGATTTTGAAGAGGAAATGGAATGGCAGTTGTGCAGAGTTGAAATTATTTGTGCTGACTAATGGGTTGTTTCTCATCAAATTCTGAGACATCAAATTCATGAAATTATTTGTGCTGACTAATGCAGTAATCTGAACCAGAAAAATATACATCAACTTTAACAATGCAAAACTAAAAACTTGTTTATTAAGGAGACATCAAATTCTGAGTTTCTTTGAATCTACATAAGATTTGAAAATCATGACAGTATAATTTCAATTATACACTGTTCACCTAAAAATCCAACAAACCAATGATAAAATCAACTTAATAATGCAAAAATAAAAAAATCAAGGTGAAATCAAAATATGGGATTCTATTGAATCTACAGCGACGAGGTGCCCGATGATGAACATCGAAAGAAGGCAGCAATAATCCTTTGTCGTTTGCCCTCATCAGCGGCGAAAAGAGAGATTTACGATGACGATTTACAGTCGTTGTTGATAGAATGGGCCAACTCCAAGCGGTCTTCAATGGTATTCCTGCGAAGAGGGATGAGGAAGAGAGAGAGAAAAAAGATAGACTAAGGGGGTGTTTGACTAAACTTATTATAAACATCTTATAAGCTCCGACGTCTTATAAGTTGTTTCAAGAGCTTATAAGATGTAATTAGCTTATAAGTTAACAAAGTGTTTGGATAAAATAGCTTATAAGTTTGCAATTGAATATAGTGATTTAGCTATAAATTGGGTCTAATTTAAAGTTAACATTAAACACACATTTCGATTAGTGTGTGAAATGTGTATAGTGTGTGTAGTGTGTAAAATGTGTGGTGTGAGTAGTGTGTGAAGTGTGTGAAATGTGTGTAGTGTGTGAAGTGTGTGAAATGTGTGTGGTGTGTGTAGTGTGTGTAGTGAGTGTAGTGTGTGTAGTGTGTGGTGTGTGAAGTGTGTGAAATGTGTGTGGTGTGTGTAGTGTGTGAAATATGTGTAGTGTGTGTAGTGTGTGAAATGTGTGTAGTGTGTGTAGTGTGAATTGTGTGTGATTTCTGTATAAATTGTGTGTAGTGTGTGTAAGTGTGTGAATTGTGTGTGAAATATGAGTATAATAACTAAGATCTAAAAAATAAGATAGAAATAAGATGGGGTATGACAACTTATTTTTTTTTAAGATCTTATAAGCTCTTAGAACTTATTTTTGTGTCTTATAAGCTCCTACATATTTTTTTTTTTACCAAACGCATTACAAAAGTTTATAAGCTTAACCAAACACCCTCTAAATAAAGAAGATAAGAACGTGATTTAGTAAGAAATTAAAAAAATTACATGTATAGATATGACGTGGCAGCGCTCATATTGGTGCCTATTTGTAGGAGCCTATAATATCAACCCTATATATATATATATATATAAGTGCACACCTAATATGCTCCAAAAGAAATTTAATCGAAAAACAGTCTAACGTCATAAAAAGGCGGCGACTATTCGCAATCCACAATCTTAACGCAATCCACTTCTTAATGTATCTCACTTATATTTAAAAAATTTAAAAAATAAGTAAAAATTTCTTAGGAAAAATTGGTAAAAATGTCCCGTAAGTTTGCCATAATTAAGAAAATCTCCTTTAAGTTTGACACTTTTTAAAAATGTCTTCTAACTTACAAAAAATTGATAAAAATGCCCCATGACCGGCTACTACAGGATACCCATCAGGTCATCCATGGAGTTGGTTGTTTTTTGCTTATATGACACTTAACTTTTTGACTTTTTTTGTATTTTTTAGTCACTTATTAAGATGGTAAAGAAATTAATATATATATATATATATATATATATATATATTAATATTAAAATTTAGATATAAAAAATATCTAAATTTATATATTATTTAAAAATTCATATTTTTAAATCCTAATATGAGAAATTATTTTAATAAATTTTTAATATATTATTTTGAATTAATCTTGATTGTAAAATATATAAAATATTCAAAATAAATTATAGAATGATTTTAAAAAATATATATATAGATATATGATTACTAAAATCTTTAATATCAAATTAATTTTTTTAATTTTATCTATAAAATAAGTAAAATTATTTTAGTAAATTTTAAAGTAACTTGAAATTTTTTAAAATTATTTTATAAAAGTAAAATAAAATTTTAGAAGAGTCTTAAATCTTAAATTATTTTATATAAATAAAATTTAGATATATAATTTTACTGATTTTATAAATCGTTCTATAATTTACTTTTAGATATATAAAATAATTTAAGATTTAAGACACTTCTTAAAATTATTTTTACATTTATAAATTAATTTTAAAAAATTTCAAGTTACTTTAAGATTTACTAAAATAATTTTACTGATTTTATAGATATAATAAAAAAATTAATTTAACATTAAAGATTTTAGAAATTGATAAAGCGCAATCCGGTATCCAAGAAACCTTAACAGAAAATTACACAAACAATACGGAAGCACACAGGATTTGCGTGGTTCGATCCGGAGATCTACGTCCACGGGCAGAAAATCACTCTTGCCGAGGTGTTATTTTCACTAGAATATTGAGTTTACAGATAGTAATTCAATGTACAGAGTCCGAACCCTAATTCAGAGTCTTTTTCTCATATTTATACTCAGCTTTTCCTAAACCCTAACTGAACCCTAACAAACTTCCTATCTTCACGCCCACTTTCCGCTGCATGGCGGTTATGAACGGATCTTTAGCCTTGATTCGCGGAACAGACTACCCGCTGGGCCAACGCGCGTTCCTGGGCCTGCTGGGCCTACGCATGGTGGACCTTCACGTGCTTGTTGGGCCAATCAGCGGGCTTTAGCATTAGCCTGACCCGAGCTGATCGGGTTATCCCTATCAGAAATCATATATATATATATATATATATATATATATATATATATATATATATTTGTTTTTATATCATTCTATAATTTATTTTAAATATTTTATATATTTTACAATCTAGATTAATTCAAAATAATAATATTAAAGATTTATTAAAATAATTTTTCAGATTAAGATTTAAAAATATGAATTTTTAAACATTATATAAATTTAATTATCATTTATATCTAAATTTTAATATTATATTAGTTTATATATATATTTAATTTCTTTACAATTCTAATAAGTGACTAAGTAGGAAAAACGCAAAAAAAAAAATCAAAAAATTAAGTGTCACATAAGCAAAAAACAGTCAGCTCATGGATGACCTAATGGGTAACCTGCAGTAATCGGTCACGGGGCATTTTTATCAATTTTTTTTAAGTTAGAAGACAATTTTAAAAAGTGTCAAACTTAAAGGATATTTTCTTAATTAGGACAAATTTACGGGAGATTTTTACCAATTTTCCCAATTTCTTAATACAACCTACTCATTATCAATTATACCCTTCCTTATTAATTACATCATTTAAAATAAATATTAAAATAAAATAATTAAACTATAAAAAAGTAAAAGAAAAACAAAGAGAAGATGTCCAACAATAGTTGAACGAACATAGACTATTGAACTCCCATGTTTTCTCATTTCACCATTATTTTCACCACGTTTCTTTAGTAGAAGGAATTCTAACAAGCATCAGTTTCGCAAAAATAAAACGAAAATGTAAAGGCCCAATAGATAGAAATAATTCGATTGATAATTTTGATTTTTTGTTAGATCATAATAGTAACTTCTATAATTGGGTTCGATCTAATGATTGAATTCGGTCATTAATGTCGACCATAGTACCGTCTTTTGTCTCATATGATCGAATAGTAACCACGACAAGTCCGTTTTATATCCATTGATGCAACCTTGAAAAAACTGGGGTTTATGGATTGAGAAATAGAGGCTGAAGATGATAGGGAAGAAGAAAAATTAATTCATTTAGTTTTTTTTATATATATATTTGTTGTTTAGATTATTTATGTTTGTTATTATTAAGGGTGATCTAGCCATTTTATAATGTTATTTTAATTTATAAAATTAGTGGGATACGTTAAGAAATTTTGTGGGCTGCGAATAGCCCCAGCCCATAAAAAAATAAAAAAATTATTAAGACTCAAATTGGTAATTGTTTAATTATTATATACTTATACTATTATTTAGTTATGTATATTTTAAGTAACTTTATTCTTTACGGTTAATTATCAAATAAATCACGACATTTTGTTAATTTTTCAATTAAAATACTACTTTTAAATTATATGAATATTAGTCACAAATTATGAGCTTTTTTTCAGTGACAACACCAATTGTACTTTTTTACATTTCATTGTGTCGCCATCACCACTATTGATACATCGTGATGGGATTGTCCAACGTCTATAGCTTTTTTTGTCATATTTTTCTACAATTATAGTGAATTGAAAATTGAAATTATTATGACAATGAAAGTGACAGATTGTGAAATTGGTGAAGCGTAAATGAATGTCCAGTAATAGAGCACTCAATGATGGTGATGGCAATACAATCAGATATAACAAAATATACTCATTTCAAAGTTAAAAGGTTTATAGTTGGCGACCAACATTGATAAGTTTTATAAGGTAATGTTGCAACTAAAAGTTGAGCCAAATGTCATTCTTTAATATAAATAATAAATCACATCTTAAAAATATATAATTGAATAATTGATTACTATAAATTTTTACAAAACATAATTATCTTTAGATGATTTTAGAAAGTATTAGATAATAAAATTATGTTTCTAGTAGTGATTGTCCTATTTAAAAAGCCCAAGTGCCCGATTAAAAACAAAGTTCACACTTGAGATTCTAATTTGATCCAGAAATGTAAGTTATGGGGAAATTTGTATCTATTCCCAGAGGAACAAAAGAGTAACAACCAAACTGAATCATTAGAAGAAAATATTTCACCATTCACTATTTTCTCTCTAAAACAGAACACACAGAGATCATTAATTAGGTGAAAAAATTGATTTGGCGATACTGCAAACTCACTTCATATGAATATGAGCAATCACAACCAACAGTAATAACATGCTTCTTTTTATGTAGAATAACATTCAGCAGACATGCAATGGAGCAGAATTATCATTTAACAATTCAACAGGTATTATACTGTTGTAAAAATCTCCGACAAACTCCAATTAATCCTCGTCTAGGCATTAGACTCTTATTCGCCGCCTATATTTTATTTTTCGATTCTTCCCCGTCTAACCACGCCCATCAGCTCCATTGAGAGTCGTTGGCCCATAGTCATCGCCTAATTAGCGTCTAACGACTTTTAAAACCTTGTTTGTCGGTCGCAAAAAAGACCTACAATAAAACTAATGGGGGTCAGCATCTCCCCAATTTTTTCAGGTTACATCTGTCATGTCCTCGACTGACATGGAAAATCTTGTTTTTTTGGGCGTTGTAACCAAGACGAGATGAGAGAAACATAGGCCTGTTTCTCAAGATTCTCTCCAACTGGAATTTGGGTATCATATCACATTCTTCCAGGTTTTCCAAATGGGTTAAGACAGGGGAAACCTGTGAAGCCAGAGAATTTGTGTTTGTGCAGCAATAAATCATTAATTGCAGGATTCTCTGAGGTCTTAAGTAGAGGAATAAATCACAAAAAGTGAAAACAGCATTTGTGATACTCCTTTGTTCTGCAAATCATGATAATAATTAGACGTAAAGGCCCACGAAGATGAAGTTTCTCAAAGCAAGAAATACAGCAAACATTTGCAAATTCACAATTCTAGGATAAGAGGGCTAAATCTGGAACTCTTTCAAGCCCGAGACTATCCCACAGTGACTCACTAAACTTATAAGGGATTCTCTCTTCTAGTATTTTATCAACTCACATTTGAAACATTTAATTCAACTTCAATATTCCAACATTCTGTTCCTTACAGAGCTCTGCCTCAATGCTCAGAAGCTCTTTTATCTTCTCTACTTTCTTTATGGACCCAAGTCTTGTAATATCTCGATTTTGAGTATAATGTCCGCAACACTATGCAACAGAATCCAAGGGTCATACTTCACAATTTTCTCTACTTGGATACTGGAAAAACCACACTCTTCAAGAAATGCTTTCAACGAAATTTAGTGGCCTAGGAATAGTCGCTGCCATTTTATAATTCTTTTAATTAATGTCATGATCACTCTTGTCTTGTTAATTTGAATTAATATAGATGGCCAATGGTACAAAACTTACCAGTTTTTCTTTATTCAAAACATGCTGAACACCAGCACTTTTTTGTTAACAGTTCTAGTTCCATCACCATTATTGGAACAAACACTTCTCTTTTTCTTTAAGCTCTAATTTTTGTTGTAAACTATATTTTTTTGTAAGGTACAATTGAAATAATTTATCCAAATTCAATTTGTCGTTATTTATCAAAAGATACTAAATTAATATTAAAAATGGAAAAGCAAAGAAAGGACCGAAGAATTGGCGATTCGAAACCGAAAACATGGGACTGAAAATCATAACCATGTAAAAATGAAGATCCAGTTTCAGTTCCACCTTCCACGGTTCATGGACCCATATCTAGGTACAATCATGTACATCTAAAGCCATGCAATACCTGAACTACATATTTAACAAAGCTAAGATGCATATGAAATTACCATCTTTTATTTGATAATTTAACTTATACAATCATGTATAACTTATTCGCTTGATTTTAATTTTGATTTTGCTCGCCAGTGATAGCAAGACAGTAGCGCTGAAGAACGTAGGATTTTGGGGTGGAATAATAATATCGCATATTTACATCATATATCTCATTACAATGAAAAGGGGGATAGGGATCAACACTAGTGCATAATTAATGGTGTAGGATATGCTTGTTTCTTAGATTATGAACAGCAAAGGCACAGGGAAGAAAATAAATCAAAAATTGCAGATTAGAAGATATCATGTCTTGCAATTTAAACCATCAAAGCGTGGGAGGATGGAACCTAAAATTGAGTAAACCACAAGCACGTGCAGGCTGCAGTAATGTAATGTAATCTCTGGCTTATTACATTACATTGATCAAAAGCTGCTCACTTGCACGGTTGCCTTCTCCATGTATGGGAAATCTCAAGACTCCGCTGACTTTATATATATGTCAATAAAAACTGAAATAAGATGTTGCAACGTCCAACTTCAACAGCAAAATATCATCCACACAACACGAAAACTTGTAAAAAGAATCACAATGATTGCATATGATACCACCAGCCCCAGCTGAATGGGGATACCTTTAGATGTTTCACGATATACATACAGAATATTGAAACAGAATTTAACACACTAAGAAATAGGGAAAGACACATATCAGCTACAAAACTTTAAAACAGCTCAATTAGTTTGTAATCGGAAAAATGCCACAAAAAAGCCTGAATTTTAGGAAAAGTCTACATTCGAGGCCTGAATTTTAAGAGACCTCGATCAGGACTTGAATTTTGAATTTTTTTTATCAATTATGGACCTAGATTTTGGATTTCATTCTCAATTCAAGGCTTACACGTCTTGAAAAATAAGACATATAATTTTATGTACGAAAGGTTTAGTACAAAATGTCAAAAACTTTAATATACTCCGGAATAAAAAATTCAATTTACTCCGTACAGAATCGTCTGTACATCGGGTAATATTTCCTATTTTGCAAGAAGTAAACCCTGACATAACATTCAATAGTTAGGCCCCTAATTGAGAAAAACTCAAAATTCAAGTCCTGAATTGAGAACCTCCAAAATCCAGGTCCTTAATTAGACATTTATCAAAATTCACGTCCTCGAATGACTAACAAACCTATATATACATTCTCAAGACCGTTACACAAATTCTTGCATTATCATTCCAGCTGGCTTTAAATCATCACTTTGAGAGTTGGCAAAAAATAAAAACAAAAAAGTCATACTTCCAGTAAAGAATAAACACAATTACTTCTGAATATGCAAGCTCGAAGAGACATACTAATGTAACAGAACTTTCCTGCAATACCAACCTCTCGAGTAACAACTTTCTCCTATAAATTGCAAAAAATCCAATTAAAAGAAACTCAAAATGTCAAAATTAGCGCATAACTACAGAGGCATAAGCTATATTAGGAGTATGCAGATGCCAACTTAGAGATTGGTCGACAGTTACTCGACCAATCTTTAAGTTGTTGTGAAGCTTGCAGCCACCTCTAAGAAGTCAACCATGCAACCATAGTATTCAATAGAATATCTACTAGTCAATTCAACGAACCTACATTACCTTCTTCAACCAATCCTGCAAGAGTACAAGCTGCAAGAACACCAAGAAAGACAATACGGTCCGCCTCAATCTTCTTGATTTTCTCAAACATTGCTCGTGATTCTTTTGCATATCCATGATATTATGCAAGGCCATCGATCATACAACTCCAGCAGAAGGTGTTTTTCTCTGGTAATTTGAAGAATGCCACAAGTGCTTTATCCATAACCCCACGCTTGGTGTACATATCAATCAATGCCCAATCCTATATAAACATCAACATTCAACCTGGTTGCTTCACATACAAATACATCTCTTTCCCTTTGCCCTTGGTAATACATTTCAAAGCTAAGAGACACATAATTCTCTACTTAACCCATGTCTGACAAAGGGAAAGATTCACACAAGAAGCTGGTTATTAATATTATCAGGTTTCCATTATTATCCCCTGATTAGTGGGAAGATAAAGAGGAAATAAAGACAGTATAAAATTTAGAAGATATTAGAAAGAGTAATCTGGTAGAATATTTAGCATAGGCAATGGTGTGGTTATATGCAAAATATGCTCCAAAACAGACCTCCGTAACACATGCAAAGACGAGTGCAAAATAAAAGCAACGAATGTCCACCTCCCACAAAATATAATCACAGGCTGTAGGAGAAATATCGACTAAACAAACAGCATAATCCCAATTCTTTTGTAAATAGATGGCACAGACAACAAAACCCGAACAAACTTATTCATTGTTTGTTGGATCATTCAAGTGAATCATGAAAGTAGTGTAATGACTAATGAATTCACAAGAATGGAGGAATACTTGCAACAACTTCAACCTTCAAAACATCTTATCTTCAAGATTGGTTCATGTATACATCTGGTGGAGACATTACAGAACAGATTACTATTCGCAAGCCGCAGGAAATCAATCTCTCCATAGGTTGAACATTTCTCTTGCCTTTAGAATGATAAGACATATGGTACCAATCTTTGAAATATCTCCAGCCAATGTTGTTAAAGTAGACCCAGATATATACTCAAGACACAATATCAACACCCGCAACCCGCACAAGCAATACGCAGACTCTCCACAGTGAACTTTTGACTTCTGATTATAATGATGAAATGGATGGATAAGAGTGAAAATGCAGCATACTTTATAAAAAATTAATTGAATAGAAACAAGTACGAAAGGGAAAAATCATTAAAACGGTTTTGCACGAGTAAGAAAAAAAAGGACAGAACTGATAAACTGAATCATTAACAACGTCACAACTAAGATGAAGTTAAATGAAACGAGTAATCAGAATTAGAAGTAGGGACATGTTTCAAAATGAGACAATAATTTCAGCAGCCACGCAAGAGAACATGTGGAGCAGCACCATTGTTAAAAGCCCAGAATACATGATCAACACAAATGAGAATAATACGCATATGATTTGTAGACATTAAGAGGCAGCACAGTTCCAAACACAAGGCTCTTAGGCAGATGCTTAAAGTTTCATCTCTCTTGGCCTTTGTCCTTGACATAACTCTGTGTCAGTGCTTCGCCAACTTCATATGAATAAGGCATGATATATCTCTTGAAAAACTTATCGTCAGTTAATGTGCTAATTCTTGAAAGACAAGGCCAACTTTTAATCAATTTCCTATTTTCCAGAACTGCTAAAACACTCAGCCTCGGCTGGTACCTATTCTCAATGCTGCACAAAAGAGACACAGGGCAACTGACAATATTGGATAGATTGAACTTCCCCGTAGCAAGCAGAAGCTCTTTTATCTTTCCTATTTTGTTCATGGATGTATGAAACACTAGTGGTGCTCTCTTAACCATTGTCAATGTGTCACTATCTGAAAACCCCATATCCCTGAAAGCTTGCAACTTTACTTCCCACATCCCTTGGCTTATTGGAGCAATCACTTCAATAGCATGAATAAAGATATTCGTATTCTCAGTGACCCCTATTTCCTTGGCCTTCTCTACAGCCTTCCTTATAATATCTGGTTTGACCAGGAGACGCCTCGGGTACTTATACATGAGGAAAAGAATGCGTTCCATAGGTATCCCATGGCTCTTCAACAGTTCAACATTCGGCAACAGGGTTCTTTCCAAATCAGCTGCAATAAACCACCCAGATTTCCTCAAAAGTCTTGCCACATCATTATCGGATCCCAACAAGCCCTTCAGCAGAGATAATGTGGGAATGATGTTATTCTTAGCGCTTAAATGTAAAATCACCTGATTATGAGTAATCATCTTCGTATAGTCCTCAGATGAAAGCCCCAAATCTTGTAATATCTTGATTTTGAGTTTGATGTCCTCAACACTACGCAACAGAAGCCGAGGGTCATATTTCACAATTTTCTCAAGTTGGGTACTGGAAAAACCACACTCTTCAAGAAATGACAGCATTAAATTAGCTTTCTTGGGGCTACTAAATTGAGTTAAACGAGAGGCAGCTAAAGAAGCAACTTCGGAAGAAAATTGGTGTTTATGCACTAACACATCATAAACTTCATTAGTGGTGGTGACTTGTTTCCCCATCCAAGTCGAGAAAAAATGGAGAGCAAGAAAGTACGAAATATCGGATCTGCCAACTGATGAAATGTGCTTCGTAATCGAACAAGCAAGATTCTTGCGTACCAGTGCAATCATCTTGAAATGAAATCAAAGCTACACATAAAAAGTGAATCACTTGGCGGCGAAAATGAAGTGTCCAAATTAAATAGCGATTTCGATTCAGAAAGGGGAAACGATTCCCATCAAAATTGAAGTGTGCAGATTCACGAGCGATTCCAACTCAGAAAGGAAATAACTTGCCAGCAGGATTGAAGCGTTCAAATCCAAAGCCTCTGGCTCTGAATTTGGGATTTAAATGCTAGATAAGCGAGGATATGTTCCATTCGATTTCTATTGGGCTTGCTGTATTTTATTAGGCTATTTTGCATTGGGCTTGAATCTGTTGGGCTGCCTATAATTTAAGGATAAACTAGTAAATGCTCCCGTGCGATGCACGGGCTATTTTTTTTAAGAGTAAATCAATATTAATATGAACAATACCTTTTATTAAAAATGCATTTTTATTTGATAATATATAAAAAAAAAAGAAATGGTTAAAATTTGTTACAAAGAAAACTTTTGTGTTCTTTTGCAGTGCTATTCATTCCTGGTCTCTTACTCCAGAAAATCAGATTTTTCCTCTAATAAAAATACATTTTAATTTTTTCACGAATTTCTTCCTCGTATATTATTCCAGATTTTTTTTTTTTATTCTTCCTTTTATTTAGCTTCTCTTGTCTATATCAAAACATTCATATTAAATTATAATAAATTTGAATAGATCACACTGATTGATAATAATAGATAAAGTGAACATACATAATCCAGAATCTGATATGATTGAACAGATTAAGAAACAAAAAGTTTCAAATCTAATATCAAACAATTAATCGGATTGAGAAACAAATAATCTTAAGGATTATTCTTATATAAAATATTTTATTAGTTTACGTACAAAACATCTTCTATTAGAAACAACAACAAAAAGAATTAAGGATTATTCTTATATAAAATATATTATTAGTTTACCTACAAAATATCCTCTATTAGAAATAAATTTCAAGAAAGACATAGAAAAATACAATTTTATTTTAGGATGAATTGAATCTTTATAGTTCATATGATGAGCTGATTCATATAAATAGAGTTGAATTTGGCTTTAGAATTTTTAAAGACATAGATGACCTCAAATCTTTCAATTAGCTCATATAAATAAAGTTGGATTTTGATTTAGATAAACATAAAGAAAAATTAATGAACTAAACTAATAAAATACTTTATATAGGAATAATCATTAAGAAAATATATTCTTTTCTCAATCTTTGCAATTCTGGATTATATATCTTCGTTGTTTGTTTATTATTGTTAATCAGTATGATCTATTCCAAAATTTATTATAATTTAATATTAAGATTTTGGGAGATAGATGAGAGAAGAAAAAAACCGAATGAAATTAAGTATTTTCGAATTGTAAATTAGCAATTTAAATTTATTTTTTAAAAAAATGAACATTCTAAATTTCTATTAATTTAGAAATATTCCACCATTTGAAATAAATTTGTTCTAAGATAAATTATTTTGTATTTTTCTGATCGTAATTTAGAATTATTTTTTCTGTAGTTGTAAGGTTCACCTGGTAGTCCCCACATAGGCTATGTACGCTCTGTCTAAACGAACCCTTACTGCCCACAACATATTTTTTCTAGAGTAAGTTCATCAACCATGTTGAATACCGGAGCCATTATTTCTGTATCAACTGACTTTGTTTGAAAGTAAAATCTTGCGTGTGACAGATATGGATGAAGGGGTCCAGATATTTATAGCCTATATAAAACCCTAGTATACACACGTCTGTAACTACGTTTTGTTAAACATACCGCGTAAAAACATATTTTACTGATTATATAATTCCTGAAATCTCTCAACTACATTTTAAATAATAACTTTAAAAAAAATCATTAGTTTATCTTTTTTTTTTTTTTTTTTTTTGGACCGGAAATATAGATCTTATAATGTTTCAATAATATCGTACAAATTATTAAAAAAGATATATGGCGTTTTTATATTCTATGTAAATATTCTTTGATTTATAAATTGAAATATATAATTATAAATTTTTTTAATCAGTGATTATATCCACATTAGTTATTTAAAAATTATTTATATTTATTTCATAAATAAAAAATAGATATAATGTTCTTTAAAAATATAGAATACATATATATACAATTTATTCAATTCCTCAAATATCTAAATTTTATAATATGTTTTTATTATATCTATACTAATGAAATAATTTTAAATTGATTTTATAAGTTGTATTATATACATGCATTGAATATGTGGCAAACATTTTATTTCTAAACAACAGGCTCGCATTAGTATACACGTATCTAAATATTTATTCTGTTAAACATTAATTTAAAAAATCGGGAGTCGATATATTTATTTAAAGTTTATTTAAAACTCTAAAACTCTAATATACACATGTCTAAATATTTATTCTGTTGATTAAATTAGCGAAATAGTATATTTCAACGAATGTATAATTCCTGAAGTATCTCAACTACATTTTACACTATATATTAAAATAAATTACATGTCTATTCTTTTGTTTTATTTGGTTCGGATATTTAAATATTCTAATATTCAATTATATTTTACCATTTGATTTTAGATATGTATTGCCTTTTTTTATCCTAACTATATATATATATATATATAAATTCTTTTATTTATAAATTGTATTATATAACTATAAATTTTAAATAGATATGATGTATTTTAAAATTCTAAAAAACATATCTGTAACATATTTTTTAATTTCTAAAACATTTCAACAACATCAACAATTCAAAATTAAATATATACCATGTTGATATAATTTGGACTGGATATTTAGATCATTTAATATGACAATTAGATTTCCAATTGAAAAGTAAATTAATATATGACCTTTTCAACTCCACGAAATTTTCAATAGAAATATTTTGATTTATAAATATATATTTCTACGTTTTTTTCTTTTTAGAATATCTTAACCAAACAACGCTTTTGCCGAGATATTTTAATTTATATATATTTCAATGCTTTTGCCGAGATATTTTAATTTATATATATTTCAATGATTTTATATTGCTTACTAAAATATTATCAGAATTGTGAATAATGTCGATTCAATTGAAGTTGATACATGGATTTATTTAAATAAAAATTATAAAATTGAAATCTACTACTACAATAAAATCAGATTTGGTCTTCAACATCAGCGATCCTGGAATGTTTAGCGAATCTCTAACCCTTTTCCATTATTTTTCGCGGATTGGTTGTATACATGTAATAAACCAAATTGTTATTTTCTTAGAAAAATATATTGACAACAATTTAAATAATTCACATAACAGGAAATAAATAAATCTAAACTTTTTATATGATTACATATTACCGTAGAAAAAGATTATGGTAGGTAAATTTGATTAGTTGCAATCTTCAAAGCTATTTTCGCCAGAATCATGATTCAGTGTTGCGGATTTTTTCTTATCTTTATTTGCAGGTCGTCCCTTTGGAGCATCCATTATGGTGAAATATCTATCAAAGTTGACACATAATAATTAAGGAATGTCAGAATAATAGAAATTTGCATCCACAAATGTGAATCCAAAAAACTGGAATAGTTACAAAGCTAAGAAATTGCAAAATAAATAAGAAATAGAATTACTCAGCAAAATCAAATATGAATCAAATAAACTGAAAATGAATAAGAAATAGAATTACTCAGCAAAAGCAAATATGAATCAAATAAACTGAAATAGAATTACTCAGCAAAAGCAAATATGAATCAAATAAACTGAAATAGTGGCGAAATAAAGAAATTGCGAAATGAATAAAAAATAAAAATACCCAGCTGCAAATGTGATACTCATTTATGTGATTCTCATTTACTGAAGACACTGTATTTATAGGAGCAAATATGTTATCAGATAAGGATTTTTTTAAATTTCAAATTTCAAAATTTTAAATAATATAACGAAATCTGTTTTAAATATCTTTACAGATTTATTTTTGCTGATCATGGGATAATTTAAAATTCAAAATTCGAAAATCAAATTTACTTCTATTTTTAGTAAGTAAATAATTGGGCGGGAAAAATCTTAACTTACTAATTCTGGATGACTTGGCTTATTATATATATATAGATATGTTTGCTGTTGGGAAAAAAAAAAATTACTAAAATTAATATTTTTTTATAAATGTATTGAATATTATCAATGAAATATCATTTTGGCAGACGGTAACTAAACTTTTAATATTAACACTCGATTACGGGTCAAAAAAGAATAAGAAAACACGCCAATATTTTTAGAGCGTTCTACAATGACAGTTAACATTGAAATTTTATCTTGTGATAGTTATCAATTATATTTGTAATTTTAATAAGAAGATAATTAAAAAAAATTAATTTTAAAAAAGTATTTTTTTTCCGGTCCGGACTAAATCTGCTCAGCTACCATAATTTAATTGGTTAGTTTCTGATTTATTACTGAAATAAGATATAGATATTTTGATAATTGATTATTTCTGACGTTCTATTACGAAAATATATATATATATATATATATATATATATCTAATTACAACATTTTCTCTTTCAAAATTTGGGCAAGTAAGCACATACGTGTATTTTTCTTTTTTTACATTGGATGCCAAGTCAGTAAGGGTGATCAGAATCTAGTAATTTCGCCGACATGTCACGTGATTTTTACTAATTTCCGACAAAATTTGAGCACGAATTGAATGGAGTTGCTACATGATGGGCATAAATTGCACTCACCAAAAAAGATAAACATAAATTGCAACCCCCTAACATTCAAGGCATATTTTAGAATTTTTCCTTAGCACAATTATTTTGGTCTCTAAACTTTAAAAACATTAAATTCAAAACAAGAAAAATAAGACAAATCACCAAAAACATCAATAACTTCAGTTGGCCTCAATTATATTATTTTTATTAAACAAAATTAAGGGTAAATTACACCAACCCCATCAAACTATCACCATTTTTGTACATAAATCACTAAAAAACTTTAATTACACATATATATAAACGTTGATATATGGTGGATGTCTAAACATTGAGCATTAAATCTGTCACAGTAGAGACTTAAAGCTGGAAGAAAAGTGCTTAAAGCAAGCAGGTGAAGAAAAGCAGATCAGAATTACAAATTCTGTGAAAGGAGAAAGACAACGATTTGTAACAGAATTAATTGCCAGAAATCATTGTCGTTTTATGAAGTTTCTGTGGTCGTTTTGGAGCAATTTACTGCAGCATTTAGTTAGTGGCAGTTTTGGGATTTTAGCTCGTTTTTGTTCCAATTCTAATTCCAGCTGGGTTATTAGTTGAGGAAGTTAGTTTTGTTACATCTCATTCAATTCAATTGTCATTCTAGAGAGAGAAAGAAGAGAGATCAAGAGAGGGAGAAGAGCCATAGGTATTTTGAGCTCAAACTCTTGATTGTAACTCAAATGTAACTCATATTTGTGATATAGTGAATCTCCTCCTGGCCCGTGGATAGGCAGTTGCCGAACCACGTAATTCTCTTGTTTTGATTGTTTTTCTATTTTTAATTCTTGAGTTTGATTAGAGAGAGTTCACCACTTGTTTGATAAAGTGTGTGAGTGAATTTGTTGTGTGTTCTTGAGCGATCAATTGCTAACAAGTGGCGCCGTCTGTGGGAAATTCCACAAAAGAGGTTGATTCTTTATCAACAACAATGTCTATTTCAAAGATTGAGATAGAAAAGTTCAGTGGGAGGAATGACTATGGATTATGGAAGATCAAGGTAAAAGCTCTGTTGGTTCAACAAGGACTTGGTGCTGCACTGAAGGGAGAAAAAGCTTTTCCAGAAAGATGGAGAAGAGTCAAAAGATGGATATCTTGGAGAAGGCTCACAGCCTATTGATTCACTGTTTGTCAGACAAAGTATTGAGGGAAGTCTCCAAAGAAAAGAGTGCTGCTGAGGTGATACAGAAACTGGATAACCTGTACATGGTCAAATCTATGGCAAACAGGTTATCTCTAAAACAGAAATTGTTCTCTTATAAGTTTTCTGAAGAAAAATCAGTGGAGGATCAATTTGACGATTTTAACAAAACACTTAATGGTTTAGAGGCCATTGATGTCAAAATGAATGATGAAGACAAGGCCATATTGCTGATAAACTCTCTGCCACAATCCTATGATCATCTGAGGGATGCAATGTTGTATGGAAGGGATTCCAATATTACATTAACAGAAGTTCAGTCGGCTCTAAGAGCAAAGGAAATGCAAAAGCTCAGCAAGACAAGACAGATGGGGCAGGAGAAGGGTTAAGTATAAAGAAAGGCAAGAATTTCAAGTGGAAGCAAAACCAGACCAATGATCAATCCAAGAAAACAGGAAACAATAAGGGAAAACTATTTGGTCACAAGGAAGTGCCATTTTTGCAAGAGGCCTATCCATCTGAAGAAGGATTGTTTTGAGTGGAAGAAGAAACGGGCTCAAAAGGGAACTCAAGCCTCAAGTTCAGCAGAGGTGGTTGAAGCTGCAGAAGAAGAACCTCAAGTACTAAACATCTCTGAATTTAAGACTGAACAGAACTTGATTTTGGATTCTGGATGTAGTTTTCATATGAGTCCTAATCTAGAATGGTTTAAAGATTTTAAAGAACAAGAAACTGGAATAGTCATGATGGAAATGATCAATCATGTTCAGTTAAAGGAATAGGTGATATAATGGTCAAAGTGCATGATGGTTATGTTAAAATCTTGAAGGATGTTAGATATATAACACAGCTTAAGAGAAATCTTGTTAGTCTGGGGACTTTGAAAAAGAGAGTGTGCAGTTTCAAGTCTGAAAATGGCCAGTTAGATATAATAAAGGATTCCAAAGTGGTTATGAAAGGGATAAGAAGATCCAGTCTCTATTATCTAGTTGGCACTGTAGTAACTGGTGAATTTGAGAATGTAGTCAAGGATAGTAATAAGCTTTGGCATGCCAGATTGGGACATGTCAGTGTAAGTGGATTAACTCAGCTTGCAACACAAAACTTGATTGACTACAAAGAAGATAGTGGCTCAAAAATGGTGTGTGAAGAATGTATACTGGGTAAAAACAAGAAGCAGCCTCATCCAGTAGGTAAACACAACTCAACTCTAGTTTTGGAATACATCCATGTTGATTTGTGGGGTCCTTCAAGAGTTCAAACTCTTGGAGGAGGAAATTATTTCTTAAGCTTGATTGATGACTTCTCAAGAAAGCTCTGGATTTATGTGTTAAAGAACAAAGTTGAAGCATTAGACAAATTCAAAAGCTGGTGCAATGAGGTAGAGAATGAGAAGAATGTCAAGGTCAAGTGTTTAAGAACTGATAATGGATTAGAATTCTTATCGGAAGAATTCAGTAAATTCTGTAGTGACAGAGGCATAAAAGGCACAGGATTGTACCAGCAAATCCACAGCAAAATGGTGTAGTGGAGAGAATGAATAGAACAATACTTGAAAGGATAAGGTGTATGTTATCCAGTTCTGGACTGGATAAAAGGTTTTGGGGAGAAGCAGCTGCTGCTTATCTAATCAACAGATGTCCAGCATCAACAAATGATCAGTTAACACCTGAAGAGAAATGGACAGGAAAATCACCATCCTACTCACATCTTAGAACATTTGGATGTAGGGCATATGTACATGTTAAACATGACAAATTAGAAGCAAGAGCAATAAAATGTGTGATGCTTGGATATCCTTCTGGGGTGAAGGGATATAGATTATGGAGTACAGAGTCTGGTGCTGGAAGAATAATGATCAGCAGAGATGTCTTCAGAGAAGACATTATGCCTCTAAAAGAAAATCAGAGGTTGAAGGTGTTTTCAGAATCAGTAGAAGACAAGTTACCAGCCAAGGTGGAGCCATTGTCAGAAGTTGAACAGGATTCATCAGAAGATTCTGAGGAAAGACAACAAACAAGTCCAAATGATAGTCTGAGGAACTATCAGCTGGTGAGGGGCAGGGAAAAAAAGACTGTGAAGCAATCTACAAGGTATGCTGATGATTATCTTTACAGCATATGCTCTTGTAGCAGCTGAGGAGGTTGATTGTAATGATCCAAGGGATTATAAAGAGGCAATGATGAGCAGTGTCAAAGATAAGTGGATGTTAGCTATAAGAGAAGAGGTTGACTCACTGGAGAAGAATAACACCTGGACTTTAGTTGACAGACCATACAAGCAAAAACTAGTTAGCTGTAAATGGATTTTCAAGAGGAAAGTAGAGGTAACTCATACTGAATCTGTCAGGTTTAAAGCTAGACTAGTGGCCAGAAGCTTTACTCAAAGAGAGGGGATAGATTACAATGAAATCTTCTCCCCAGTTGTCAAACACTGCTCAATCAGAATATTACTAGCCTTGGTAACACTATTTGATCTGGAGCTTGAACCATTAGATGTAAAAACAACATTTTTACATGGAGATTTAAAGGAGAAAATGTATATGTCTCAACCAGAAGGATTTGTTATGCCAGGAAGTGAAAACAAAGTCTGTCTTCTGAAAAAGTCACTGTACGGACTGAAGCAAAGTCCAAGACAGTGGTACATCAAGTTTGATACACACATGAGAAGAATTGGACATGTTAGGTCCAGGTATGATAGTTGTGTGTACTTAAAATTTGCTTGGAAAGGTGTATTCGTTTTTCTGCTACTTTATGTGGATAACATGCTGGTTGCAAGTAAGAGTAAAGATGAAATCAGATACCTAAAGGGTGAGTTACAGAGTGTATTTGATATGAAGGTTCTTGGAAATGCAAAGAGTATACTTGGGATGAACATAGAAAGGAACAGGACTAGTGGGGTTTTGTGGCTACATCAGAAAGATTACATACAGAAAGTATTGCAGAGGTTCAATATGCATGAAGCCAGGAGCGTGTCAGTGTCACTAGGACAACACTTTAAGTTGTCTGAGTTACAGAAACCAAAGACAAAGTAGGAGGCAGTTGAAATGGGGAAGATTCCTTATGCAAATGCAGTAGGAAGTATAATGTACACAATGATTTGTACCAGGCTTGATGTTGCACATGCAATAAGTGTAACTAGCATATATATGGCTGATCCAGGAAGAGCTCATTGGGAAGCATTGAAATGGGTACTCAGATACTTAAGGGGATCAAGCAGTGTTGGTATTTTGTTCAAGAAATCAACTGATGATGATGGATGTGATGTTCTGCAGGGATATAGTGACTCAGATTATGCAGCAAATCTAGACTCAAGGAAGTCTCACTCTGGATATATTTTTACTTTGTTTCGAGCAGGAATAAGTTGGAGATCAATGTTGCAGTCTGTGGTTGCTTTGTCAACCACAGAAGCTGAATATATTGTTGTTGCAGAGGCAATCTGGTTAGAGGCATTCTGGAAGAGCTTGGAGTTGTTCAGAAATCAGTGAGAGTGTTTTGTGATTCCCAGAGTGCATTACATCTGGCAAAACACCAAGTATTCCGTGAAAGAAGTAAGCACATAGATGTTAGACTTCATTTTGTGTGAGATATAGCAGAAAAAGAGATTGTTACATTGGTGAAAATTGGAACTGAAGATAATGCTTCAGACATGTTGACTAAAACATTAGCTGCAAACAAGTTTAGATATTGTATGCAACTAGTTCAAATATCACAGATGAATTAAGGTGTGAGATTCAGGTGGAGCGTTGCTATGAACAGGGTTTTAGTTGCTGTTTTTTTGGCTAAATGTTTAGCCAAGGTGGAGAATGTTGATATATGGTGGATGTCTAAACATTGAGCATCAAATATGTCACAGTAGAGACTTAAAGCTGGAAGAAAAGTGCTTAAAGGAAGCAGGTGAAGAAAATCATATCAGAATTACAGATTCTGTGAAAGGAGAAAGACAATGGTTTGTAACAGAATTAACTGCCAGAAACCGTTGTCGTTTATGAAGTTTCTGTTCTCGTTTTGGAGCAATTTTCTGCAGCATTTAGTTAGTGGCAGTTTTGGGATTTTAGCTCGTTTTCTGTTCCAATTCTAATTCCAGCTAAGTTATTAGTTGAGGAAGTTAGTTTTGTCACATCTCATTCAATTCAATTGTCATTCTAGAAAGAGAAAGAAGAGAGATCAAGAGAGGGAGAAGAGCCATAGGTATTTTGAGCTCAAACTCTTGATTGTAACTCAAATGTAACTCATATTTGTGATTTAGTGAATCTCCTCCTGGCCCGTAGAGGTAGGCAGTTGCCTAACCACGTAATTCTATTGTTTTGATTGTTTTTCTGTTTTTAATTCTTGAGTTTGATTAGAGAGAGTTCACCACTTGTTTGATAAAGTGTGTGAGTGAATTTGTTGTATGTTCTTGAGCGATCAATTGCTAACAATAAATTATGCGGGTTTTGATAGATAAACCACCAAACTTATTTTCTAATCATTTTTCGCCGGAATTCCACATGTGACTTGTCGTTATAAATTTTAAAGATTTTTTTTGTCCAAACATACTTTTTAGTAGGTAGAGGAGCCGCTCATTTTCAACAATGGAGATTGTAGATATTGGGAGAGAACCATTGATGATTCAAATAAATTGTTATGGAAAAGAGAGGTGTGAAAGAATTTTACACTTTTGACATACTAAAAAGGTTGATTGTACAAAAAGAAGCAATTAAAAGTTTATCACGTGCAAGTTACGTTCGGAATTTCGACAAAAAATGATCAGAAAATAAGTTTGGTGATTTATCTGCCGATCGGAAAATAAATTTGGTGGTTTATCTGTCAAACACGTATAGTTTATATGTATCGATGCCACCAAAAAAATAAAAAAAAATAAAAAAATTCAATTATTTATGTGCAAAAATAATGATAGTTTAATGGGTTTGCTGTAATTAACCCTAAATAATTAGATTTGATATTCCACCTGATCCGGCATGAACATTGTTACCAAATGTTGAATTGTTGAAGTACCATGGGGGTACCTATGGAGCACATCTTTTACCTCCCCTACACCTTCACGAGGTATTGCTTGGCAATTACTAAAGTTGTTAGGCGCTAGTGGGACGATAGATTAGAGCTTAGCAATTAGTCGGGGTTTAGATATAGTTAGGTTAGGAGGAATTGGAAAAAAAATACATAAACGATTAATGAAAGTCTTACGTCTAAACGGAAATTAGTCGGAGCTAGTCGGCGTTCTATTCATCTCGGATTTAACTTTTAACCCATTTGAAAACCTGGAAAAATGTGATCCAATACTGAAATTGGCTCTGCCAAGGCCCAGTTGGAGAGAATATTGAGAAACAGGTCTATGTTTCTGTCATCTGGTCCAGAGAAAACCATTAAGCCCAAAATTAAGATTTTTGGGCTTTCCATATATCTCAAAAGAAAGAGTGGAAAGTACTGGATCTTCTATAATCGTTTGATACAACATTCTCAATAGCGATTAAATATATGCATAATATGTGTATATGATAATTTTACCAATACATCATCACTAATTATATTTGACATAATTACAGAAATCGTGTAAAAGATGATGGTAGACAATTCGAACCGGGATTTTGTAAGGTGACCCCAATGGAAGATCACCCCTAGATTAGTTGTGTTGTAGGTCTTTTCAGAATCAAGCAATGACTTACCTAACACTAATTATATCATTCCCTACTTAACCACTATCCATCTATTTGGCTGAACATTTTAAAAATAATTATATTTAACCCTTATTTCTCACTCACCCAAAATTTATTTTGAGAAATTTGGAAAGCTACGTTCATCCTCACCAAACATATATAATTTCTTGATATACACTTTACTTCTAGTAATTAAATTTATACCACATACTACTCGGCTGAAACTCAGGTCGATACTCTTTTAGTTAAACTGATTTTTTAATAATTCTTTAATGGATGATGAAGTTAATTCACCTTTCAGGTGAAATTAATCCAACGAGGTCATTCTAATAGTAAACTTTTGAGGAGTCAGCATATGTCAACTATTATTATGTTCACATGCTATTGGTCGTAGAAGATCCGAATTGTGGTTACTCACCCGAGAGACGAGTTCCCAACTTTTTAGTTAGAGTTTCCAGCAAGTTAATTTCTATATTTGGCGATGCCCCTAAAATAAAGGTGAGAAGTGTAAACTTAAAGCAAATATATTACTACTATAATGAAATAGATGGTGGCCTGGCTGCCATTTGCCAAAGCTCTCGAGTGCCTTCCCCGTTCATTGAATCATACCAATTACTTTATATAAACTCATTTTCCTCGAGAATAATAATACTACATATATAATACTATCATTTACTTTTTTTTATTAAAAGGAGGAAAAAAAAAAAACAACCCAAAGTGAACGGAAATCATTTAGAGTAGCTAAAACTATACTATCAACTATCTAGTGCTAATCAAGCTATAGGGCGACATGAGATCACATTGACAATTCAAAGAATGGTGTCTATAGTCATCACTATTTTGCGACGTTATTTGTATAGTCACCTTGTGCATAATATTAAGGTTGAAACGATTTTTAACTTGTATATTTGATCATGCAACTTTATCCATCTACGAAATTTGCATTGTAGTTGGAGGTGGTTAAGAACTTAAGATAATCTCTACAAACAAGTCTAGAGAGTTTCAACTGTTAAACAATACAATTGTCAGGTCCAGAGACTTATCGAACGTAGTGTCAAAATAAAAGAGACGTTTATGTCACATCGATTTTGATATCATGGTTGAGGCTTCTTATAGCTATTTAATTAAGAGGCACAATAGTTTTGGTTTCAAGTGTACCGATTATATACATTTTAATCATTGTCTTTGATTCTTAAGTTCTTTTCTTGTATTCTTCGGGATGATGAGTTAGGAGAAGGGTGGTGTCGTAAGATTGATGTCTGAAGAGAGAAATATGGGTGATTGTAAAATTTCACATGATAAATTTTTTTTTTCTTTTGGTCGTGATTTTTCTCCAATTTTTTAAGTATTCACACAAATTCTTATCTTGTGGGTTGTAGTTAATTTTCGTCGTATTTCTCGGTTATTCCTATTCGCTCCTATGAATAAATGTCGGTCAATTGATCTCCTTACACCTCGTGGATGCCTTTAGCAAAGACTATCTTCTAAATTCAATATATATGCATGGCATGGGAGAAACGTACTAATTAACTATTGAACAAAAACCACAAAAATGTGTATAGATGCTAATGCTTTTATGCGTCACACTTACGTCATATATAACGATGTTTAAACACAGTATCTTTTAATTAGCACGAAAACTCCACTATATCTCCAACGAAATCATCTGTTACGTTTTGATGTTTTATATATATTGTGTTTAATCATTTTTACCAATCGATATGTAGATCATATGATATCGTGAATTAATATGTATCACGTTGTGAATTGAGTGTAACGAATGATGAAACGCCTAATGTAACATAGGATCTGAATTGAGTATATCTAATGCAACGTGGAATTCGAGACTCGTATATAGAATAGTACTTCATCCATCCCACTCTACTTTGCACATTTTCCTTATTGATACGTCCCACATTAATTTGCACACCCTTAAAAATGAAATTTTTCTCTCAATCGTCACCCTCAAAATCTCCATCATCAATCTCTATCTTTAAAAACGTCAATTAAAAAGTAAAAATAATTTTTTCTTAATATGCGTGATCTTTCATATGTGCAAAATATGGTGGGACAGAGGGAGTAATTTCTACTTGAATAGTTTCATGGTTACCCTAAAAATATTACTCCTTCCGTTCTACCCTAATTTGCACATTTTTATTTTCGGTCCGCCCCACACCCTTAAAAGGAAATTTCTCTCACAGTCTACATCCTTAAAATCTCCACTCTCAATCTCCACCTTAAAAAAAGTCGACTAAAAACAAAAAAAAAAATATTTTTTCTTAATATTCGTGTCTCTTCATATGTGTAGAATAGGGTGGGATGGAGGGAGTACTTGAAAAACATTATGTATTATATCAAAGAAAATTATTCAACATTTTCTATCTTATGCAATTCCCTTAAAACACTACAAGAAAAATGGTTTTTTGAGACCACAAAAAGTGGTCTCAAATAATGAGTATTTGTCACAATTTAAATGAAGTGATCTCAAATAATGAGTTTTTGTCACAATTTATCTGACGCAAATAATATATTTGTGACCATAAAAGTGGTCTCAAATGCGTTCCAAATATTTTTACACAAAAGTAGGTATTATAACTGAAATAGAAAAAAAGTAGAAACTTGAGTATTTGAAAAAAAATAACTTTATATGATTGTTTTAACTAAAATTATATGGGTTACTAAAGATAGTTAGAGCGTAAATATTGTTAATTCGGATCTCTACTTCTAATGGTGCAACATCTTCTGCAATAATTGTACCATTAAACGCATATGTATAATAGGATATCTCTGATATATCACTAGCGATTATGTGTCATGCAATAAAGCAATTATTATAGCAGATGGAGCACCACTGAAAATAGAAGATCTAGAGTGAAATATTGCCAACTAAAACTTAAAGTGTTTTTCTAGAGAAAAGAAAAAGTAGGGGACATTGCTTCTGGTTTCAACTTTCAAATCTATCTTGGTGTATTTGCAAATACTTAAAAATAAATACCTTTGTACTTTTAGTAGTTTAAATAAATTTAAAATAGTGTTTGCAACTAACTGTTTTGCTAATTTTAGTTGATTTGTACATAAAAACTAAAAGCTATAAATTGTTATTTTTATAATTACTTATTTTAATCACTTATTTAAAAAGTAAAAGAAATTAGAAGCACTTTGTCGTGTGAAGCAAAAGTACTAAGATTGCAAATACTTAAAACAATATTTTTTTTGAAAGACAAATACTTGGAAGCATTATTTTAAGCAAAAAGAAGAACGATAGATGCTTTGGCAATCAGTGCCTATGTCTCACCAAACATTACTCGGAATCTTAACCTTTATTTGGTGAGTGACCACTTATGATTTACCAATTAAACACTTAGATGACATAGGGAATAAAGGGGCATTTTGGGTAGTCCGAACGTATTATTATACAGAACAAGATTGATACTTATCTGGCATGGGCTCACCATAGGATCACGAAACAAGTTGTGTGGGAACCTACTTTTCCTTTTTTATTTTGTGTGGCACAAGAGTAAAGCCAACCAAACTCAACACCTTTATGTTAATGTTGTCACACAATTCCCATATTCTTTGATTTTCTGTGCTTTTCAGTTTCATCTCTTATTTTTCACAAATGCGCATTCAAAATTTCTAATTACTTTTCACAATACATAATTATATGTATACTTTTTCCGTAGAAAACTGTCTTATTTTCTCGAGGTACACTTTTTAATTTAACTTGGGTATTTGACCACATGGCCGGGTATTATAGAGACTATGAGTATGTTTGCTTAATATTGGAAAATACTGAGTCAAATTTGATTAAGGAGATTAATAGGTATATTCTATTGAGAGTTAGTTCCCTAAATCTACTGAGAAAAATCATAAGTAAACACACTTTATAATTAGTAACTATGGCTCATTTGAAATGTCACATCTATTTGAGACATAAAATATTTGAAAAACATGACTGTTAAAAAAATTCAGGCCTCCTTCCCCATTTCCCGAAACTCTAAACAGATGTTTGTTATAATCTCACAAGCATCTTTTTCACTTTTTACTATGTTAATGATAATGCGCAATCCGATATCCAAGAAACTTAACGAAAACCTACGTAAGCAATATGAAAAAACACAAGATTTACGTGGTTCGATCCGGAGATCTACGTCCACGGGCAGAAAATAACACTTGCCGAGGTGTTTCTTTTACTCGAACTTTGAGCTTACACGTAATAATCCAGAATACAGAATGCGAACCCTAATTCAGAGTTCTTTTCTTCAATTTATACTAAACCCTCGTGAACCCTAACTGAACCCTAACTAATTCCCTATTATTACGCCTGTTTTCCATTGCGTGATAGTTGGGAACGAATCGTGGGCCTTGAATTGCGGAGCAAACCACAAGTTGGGCCGACGCATGCTTCTGGGCCGACACGTACTCCTGGACTGGTCGATGGGCCAATGTATGAACCCGACCCGAAGTGACCGGGCCATCCCTATCAGATGCCCCCCCCCCCCCCCCGAAGCGAGGAAGGAGCTTCGGTTGTGACCGGGGTGGAACCATAAGCAAGAGGGGCCGTGGTCGCGGGCACGCCGAAGTGTTTGTGGATGACTAAGTCTATCCGCGTCCCAGGGACTCCGCGGCGCAGTATGCGGAAGCGGAACCGAGCTAGGCCGAAGTGCACGGGACAGATAGCGAAATACCGAGTCTCCCAAAAGCAAGAAACGTGTCGGAAGTACATAATGACCTGGCCGAGGTGAAGGGTACACCGGAGTGTAGTAGTCTGGCCACAATGAAGGGAGCGCCGGAGTGTGGTAGTATGGCCGAGGTAAAGGGAGCACCGGAGTGCAGTTTAAATCTTCCTGACGAAGGGTGAGGTTGATGTGATTGGCGGCGCCATCATGAGAGAGAGGGATGTGAAGTGACACGCTCTGCGATTTCCAATAAACCTGTTCCCCACGCGCCTTGGGAACTGTAAAGCGCGTGAAGAGCACGTCTAAATCTCCATCACTGAATTTGAATAGGCTGTATCACAGCCGTTGGTTTTTTGCGTATATATTTGGAATAATTGCACAGTAACTCTTCATCTTCTTCATTGCGATTTACCAGTTTAGAAAGCGGGAAAAAGAGGGGAATTTTGTGCTTGTGATTCATCTCAAATCAAAACTTCTCAAACTCTACCCAAGTAAGTATGCCTTCTTCTTCATCTTCTGCCTCTATTCAAGAAGTAGGGACTACGAGTGCCCCGTTAGATGTCCCCCCCCCCTTCGATATCTCATTCCGGAAAGGAATGAGATTAGGACCGTAGACAGGGCCGACGGCCTGGAAAGCAACGTTATGATGGTCGCTTTTTATGAATGCGCGGAGGAGGATTTTGAGGTGGCCTCTGTAGCGTTACGGATGACGCGAGTGCAGATTGAGAGAGAAATCCCTTCATTTTACTTTCCATTTAACTTAGAGTATATAATACCGAACCCCGATGATAGGGCCTGCTGCCCGCCGTAGGGTTTTATTAGTGTGTATATAGATCCCCTTAGAATAGGCTTGAGACTGCCCCTGTGGAACATTGTGATCCAGTTGCTGAAATACTACGGTATTGCCTTGAGCCAACTAGCGCCGAACACGGTGAGGCAAGTAGTGGGATTCACCGTAGTATGCAAGAATGCCGGGATAGAACCGACCGTAGAGCTTTTTAGGTTTTTCTACCAATTAAAAGCCTTCGGGAAATCCAAGGGGTGGTACTCCTTCAGTCCCCGAGCCCGAGGTGGGTTCAAGGTTCAAAACCCAAGTAAAGTAGAGGGATGGAAGGAGAGGTTTATATTTGTAAAAAATAAAGTAGCTCTCCCGAAGTGGAGGAGGGATGAGGTACTTGATACCGCTCCGGTGGAGAACCCGGAGGCCGAAGTCATACATGTATTCCGGTCAGTGGGGACTTTCAAAACCCTCTGTACCGAGGAAGAACTGGAGGAGGCAGGACTGAGCCCGTATTATTCGGGCGATGCGGCTGCCGAAGAGGGTAGGAGTTTTCTATCTTGCTTTTTACAACTGTTGTCTTGCATAGGACTAATTATAACCTCTATATGCAGTGGGACGCTTCGGAAAAGAACCAGCCGGAAGCCCCGCGGCGGCTGCAGCGGCCAAGAAGAAAGGTAAATCTACTGAGGTGTCTCCTCGGAGGAAGACGGTGCCCAGTCCACGACCGTCTGCGGGGTCGGAAGAACGAGTTATGCCGGCGGGGTCAATTCCCGGAACGAAGAGGAGGCCGGAGCCTACCGGGACTCCGCTGGTGTCACACCCACCCTTGTAAAACTTATTTTATACTAAATTATAGCCTTAAAAGACTTGTATGTTTTTTTTTTTTTTTTTCAAAATTAACAATTTAGAACACTCCTTCAGGACCAAAATCTCACCTACATATATTTACATAGATTCAGATCGAATACAAAGGTGTCACACTCCATTCAACACCATATCTACAGAAATATACATATTAAAGTTTCTTAATTTGAACATGTCCAAACACATTATTAGAACGCTAGCAAAACATAGTGAGTCCAAGGTTTAGCCCCACAGATCGTCATTCATATACACGAGGCTTCAAAACTTGCATCAGCTCCAACAGCATGCCAGATCAGCTCACGAGCTCATGCATAGTCAAACTCACCTACAACGCAAGAACTACGTGAGCTAAAACTCAGTAAGCAGAAATCATGCATGCCAATGCGTGAATGATGAGATGCATTTCACAAAACCATTTCTTTCAATCCTTTCTCAAAAGAAATCATATTTGGTGGGAATTGGCTCTCGTCACTGTCACAAACCTCCCAAAAATAACACTCATTGGCCACACTCGTGACTACCAAGGGTCCCTCCTCCCCCCTTATAGTCCACCCGAGATACTAGTGATGGTTGGTACGACCAAGTGGCTATCCTTCCGAGACTACCAGGGGTCCGCCTCCTGCCTGCCCCTGCAGTCTACCGGAAAGTCTACCTCTTCCCGTACCCCTCATCATAAAGGTGCTGAAGTGGGAACCTCTTCCGCGTGCACGCCTGTCACCGGAAGCATCCCGAGAGACACCATATACAATATATATAACTCTCAATGTGCCAGTGGTGACCAACCCCAAAACATAATCAATTTATGCAATTACGTTATTTTGACTTCTTATATGTACACATGTAGTCCTTGTAGATGCTAATGCTCATGATTGATGCACATCAATTTGTTTCTAGTAACGGAATAAAACACTTTATACAAAGGTATGCAACAACACATATAACAATCAATTATCACAAATAATAAACACAAATACTATGTTCAAGCATTGTAGTTGGAGATGGATTTCTACTTACCTCTCCTCCGGAGTAGCTTTTGAAATTTCCTATTCCACAATGGTAATCAATCTACGACAATTTTAAATCGAATTAATACACAATTTATCAAATTCCAGAATATTAAGTACTTTTAATTCGAAATTTCCAGTTTCGTCGCATTTTAGTAATAGGGCTCTAACTATTTCCAAAAAATTGATATTTATATGATTCAAGTTGGGTTATAAAGCTAACACATAAGGCTACAACTTTCATGTTTTACACTTTTCCTAATTCAGCTCATAAATTGGTCAAAATCGACTAACTATTGAACATTAAAAATCTGGGCAGATTTAACAAAAATTAAATCTAGGCTATTTTGATTATCAAATAACATACGAACACTATCATATAAAAATATACTCAACCTAAGAATCTGATATATATGTATGAATAAAGACAAGAATAATCATGATCTTAGAAAGGAAGTATTAATTGAAACAAACATAATTGCTTACCAAGTTAATTGTGAACTTGACATGTTTTCTTAATATGTGATTTGTAAGGATTTTTTTCCAAATAGCATGATAACGACCGCCCCTTTATACACCGCCCTCCACCGCCTTTTGTTTTCCTTAATCCGGTGGATTATTATGATTATTGTTGTTGTTGTTGTTATTATTATTCTGACAATATAATCTTTTACATATCTAATACTTCTACGTACCAAATAATGTTCCACATTTTAAACTTGTCACGCATAGTCTTAAATTTTGTAGCATGTCTCAATATTTTAGACTAGGGGGTTCTTGACTACCAAGGTAAACATGTCCAAATTAGTCGCAAAATATAAAATGACGTAATAAATATAACAAATTAATTACTATAAAACTATCACGCAAATAGCACATAACAATATGGAATGCATGAAATGCAAAAATTATATTGGCCAGTGAGTTGTGAGAGGCACGGGTATTACAGCTGGCACCATCCAAAAGACCCCGAGTAGGGGAGAGCACGGAGGTAAATTTGAAACGCTGCTCATAATTTTTACGCACACGAAGTGTGTATTATTAATGCTGAGTTCGGTGTCATGTCTTGTGTAATTATCCAGGTGGAACAAGTGGCCCCTGGTCTGCTGGGGTTGGAAGGCGCGGACGCCGAAGAACTTCTGCGCTTGGCGCGAGGTATCCTGGACCTCGGTCGTAAGAGCGAGAAGGAAGGCAAGGAGGGGCTGGCCGAAGTGGCTAGGGAGCTTCGGGCGCGCAACGACCGATTAACCCAAGACCTGATCGAGGCACGCAAGAGGGCTGCCTTGGTCGAAAATGAGGTTGCGTGTCTGCGCGGAGTGGAGGCAGAGACCAATGTCCTCCGAGGTGAAGTACTGCGGCTGCGGGCAGAGATGGAGGCTCGGGAAGCTGCCGTAGTCGAAGGGCAAGGAGCGATGCTGAAGGCATTTGCCGACAAACTGTTCCAAACCAGCACGTTCCTGGACTTCCAGACGGATTTTGTGGCAATAGGGGACCAGGCCACGCGATCTGCGCTGCTGGAGCAGGTTAAGGAGGTCTACCCGAATGTGGATGTATATCGTCCAGAATTCGGGTACGACTTTGAGGCAGTAGCCGGGGTGGAAAAGGCCTACTACGCAGCTCTAGCGAATTTGCCGGAGTGGCCCCTGCTGAAGGCTCTAGGGGAGAAAAAACAACTTCTGACTGCCGCGGAGATCGCCAACTGTGAGGTGGACCAGGACCAAGAGTTCATGGCGTTCCGCCGGGGTGAGCTGGTCTCCGAGCCCCGAAACAAAGAACCCCCCCCTCGGATGGAGGTCGATGCCATAGCTGCGGACGAAGCTGTCGCAGCGAATGAGGAGGAAGAAGCCGAAGTGTCAGAGGGCCGGCGAGAGGTGTTGCCCGAGGATATTGAGGGGATCGAGCGGAAGGTCAGTCGTTCCCCTCAAATTTAAAGTTGTAGATAATAGGGGTATATGCAAACATTGTACTGAACCATGGATATTGTACTTCTGTTTTGTTAAATATAATTTTTGTTTTCGAACTGAACTCCAACTCTTTACATACTTGAGATTGATCGATCTGGTTGACTCTTCTTTCTGTTTAGAATACCGCGGAATTGCACGAAACAATAAAGAAACTCATGCGATCACTTGAGTGGTTCCGCGAAGAAAAGAACAACCTGCAAATGCACGTAGTGCCAAAGCTAGAAAAGCAGGTGGCCTCGGCAGAGAGGAAAGCGGTTGAAGCCGAAGAAAGAGCCAAAGATTTCGAACTGAAGTACCGGGCTAAAGCTGCTGAAATGAGTCGTGTCCTCGTTCATCAAAGGGAATACGACCGGATACTGTCTGAGTTCGGCCTTCTTACCTTTGAGGAAGTGGAGGAGCGGGTCGTAGAGATTCAGGGCGAAATCTCGGCGCTTGTGGCAAATAATCCAGCGGATTCCTCAGAGCTTGTAAGAAAGCGAGAGGTTTTGGAGTTGCTTCTCAGCATGTACGAAGGACTGAAGGGCCGAGGCAGGTGGAGGCCTTCTGCCGAGGAATTCATTGCGAGTTCAAGCCGGAGCCAAGGTACTCCAAAAGCTCCCCGGAAGGATAAAAAGAAACCCGCTGGAAAGAGCAAAGGCATTGTTATCCGAGAGCCAGCTCCAGTGACCACGATTGAAGAAGAGGCCGCTGATGTAGCCGAAGAGGCAGTCGAAGAACTGGCTAGAGAGATCGAGGTGTTGGTCCCCGAGGAATGGGACCCTGTGCAATGGGCCGAAACCCCGTGGTCCGCTCCACAACCGAGTAGCCGGCTCGGACAAGAGACGAAGTTCCCAGGCAAACGCCAAGAATAAGTCCCCGGCGTCGGGAAGCACGCGGGGGAGAAAGAGTCGGAGCCCGAGGCCGAAGAACGACAAGATCCCGGAGGACGCAGCGGAGGTCTAAGAGTAGGCCTCAACGCCGGAGCGCTGAATATTGGCTCGGGGGCCGTAGATAATGGCTTATCTTTTTTTTTTTTTTTTTTTTAAGTTTAATGTAAAAAACTTTTTGGTGTTGTATCATTTGGAAGATAATAAAATCGTTTTGATGTGCACAAATGTGTTAAGGAAAACAACAAGTTATTAACTGTTTTAGTTAGGTGTTCGGGAACACAATTCGAATAACTCCAATGTAAATCTCCCCGGATGGATCAGGCGGGAGTAAATTCTCCCCGGACGGGTCAGGCGGGAGTAAATTCTCCCCGGACGGATCAGGCGGGAGAGTGATATAAGTCCGGGGACGAAATGTGAATCCCCTCAGACGGATCGAGAGAGAGAGTTAATTGTCCGGAGACGAATAATAATTTTATGAATGCGTTAGGGCGTCCCCGTAACGTAAAAGAGAACACAGCAAGATGCATAAACAAAGAATTTTTATTCAATGATGAGTGCCGGAGCAAACTAAAGAATACAAATAGAGATAACAATCATAAAAGAAACGTACAATGAGCATAAAGATAAGATGGTACTTCTGATTTGGCATTCACAGATAGAAGCGCCTCAAGTTGGTAACGTGCCAGCTTCGGGGAATCGAGGTCCCATTGAGATGCTCTAACTGATAGGATCCGGAATCGTGCGCGGCAACGACGCGGTAGGGACCTTCCCAAGAAGCATGTAATTTCCCCTCGGGGGCAGCTTTGCTGGCTGAATTGAGCCGAAGCACTAGGTCCCCTACATTAAACTGAGTGCCCCGGACCCGGAGGTGATGATACTGGGCTGCACGTTGTTTACACCTGGCCTGTTGAATGAATGATTGATCACGGCGATTTTCAAGCTCATCCAAATTCGCTCGGAGAGCTTCGTCATTATCCTCTGGAACCAATGTGATGAGGCGGGGGCTTGGTACACTGATTTCCGCGGGAATAACGGCTTCGGAACCATAAGTAAGGCTGTAAGGAGTCTCCCTGGTAGAGGTATGCGGTGTCGTGCGATAAGCTCATAGGACTTGCGGAAGGTTTTCAGCCCAAAGACCTTTGGCATTATCCAGGCGTTTCTTTATACCCGTGAGCAGTGTACGATTGGTGACTTCAACCTGACTGTTGGCTTGAGGGTGAGCAACCGAGGTGAAAATTTGTTTGATGTGAAGCTCTTCGCACCATGACCGAAAGGGATCGTTGGCAAATTGTTTACCATTGTCCGAGATAATAGTGCTCGGGATGCCGAAGCGACATACGATATTGCGCCATACAAACTTCAAGATATTTTGACCAGTAATGGCCGTAAGAGGTTTGGCTTCGACCCACTTAGTGAAATAATCTACGGCAACGACCAGAAATTTCAATCCCCCCGGAGCAACTGGGAATGGGCCGACAATGTCGATACCCCATTGAATAAACGGCCACGCACTCTGGATTCCAGTGAGCTCGGTCTGCGGCAGATGCTTCACACGGGAGTGCAGCTGACACTTGCTGCATTTGGTCACTAAGTCGTGGGCATCGTTGAACAAAGTTGGCCAATAATATCCCCAGCGGAGAACTTTCTTGGCCAATGTCCGGGAGCCGATATGGCTGGCACAGGCCCCTTCGTGAACCTCCCGTAGAACTTGAGTAGCTTCGGCAGGAGCGAGACACCAGAGACTCGGTTGTAGGTATGACCGTCGGTACAAGACTCCATCATGAAAGGAGTATTTGGGGGCTTTGAGGACAACTTGCCGAGCTCGCAGCTTATCAGTAGGCAGAATTCCATCTCGGAGATATTAAATGATAGGAGTCATCCAATTTGGATCACTATCGGTCAGTACCGAAACTGTGGCCTCATGAATTGCTGGATGAGATAAGTCTTCGACCATGATATCCGGAGATATATTAGTTCGGACCGCGGAGGCCAATTTGCTGAGCGCATCTGCTCTTGCATTCTGAGCACGTGGTATTTTCTGGATAACAACTGTATCAAGAGTTGACATAAGCTTGAGTGTTAGAGCACGATACCTGATCATTGTTTCATCCTTGGCGACATAAGTCCCCTGGATTTGCTTGGACACGACCTCGGAGTCCGTGAAGAGCTCAAGATGGCGAACGGCTAAGGATTGAGCGAGCCGGAGCCCGGCGAGAACCGCCTCGTACTCCGCTTCATTATTGGTCACCTTAAATTTGAATCGGATGACGTACTTAACCTCAACTCCCTCAGGGTCAATGAGGAGCACCCCGGCACCACTTCCTCGAGTTGTGGATGCACCATCCACATATAACTGCCACTTGCGAGGTGGGGATACGAAGGTAGCAGGATGATGGGTACCATTATCTGCAGAAGACTCATGATTATCCCCCGGGGCTTCAGCCAGAAAGTCGGCGAGTGCTTGACCCTTGATAGCTCGGCGGGGAATATATTGAATATCATATTCGCCTAACTCGACAGCCCACTTGGCGAGGCGCCCAGACACCTCGGGTTTGACAAGAATCTGACGGATAGGATGATTGGTCAGAACTCGTACTTCACATCCTTGGAAGTATGGCCGCAGACGCCGAGCCGCCATAACAAGGGCCAACACGGTTTTTTCCAGCATGGAATATCGTGTCTCCGCTCCGTGGAGTACTCGGCTTGCAAAATACACGGGATGCTGAACGCCATTGACTTCTCGTACAAGGGCTGCACTAATAGCTTCCTCGGCGGAAGCCAAATATAAGTAAAGCGGCTCTCCGGAGAGAGGAACTGACAAAGTAGACAGCTGCTGTATATGACGTTTCAAAGCCTCGAAAGCCTCGGTGCACTCCGGAGTCCATTCAAAGGACTTCGATTGTCGCAAGATTTTGAAGAATGGGAGTTGGCGCTCTGCCGCTTTGGATAGAAAGCGATTTAAGGCCGCCAAACCGCCCGTGAGGCGCTGAACGTCTCTGAACGTCTTCGGTGGCTGCAGATCCAAAACATCCCGAAGTTTGGCTGGATTAGCCTGAAGACCGTGTTGTGAAACCATATAACCAAGGAACTTGCCTGAGCCAACGCCGAAAGTGCATTTGCTGGATTAAGTCGCAAATTGTAACGCCGCAGGGTGCGCAACGTTTCGGCAATGTCTTGCACACATGAAGAATGGGAGGTACTCTTTATAACAAGATCATCAACGTAAACCTCGACGTTGCGGCCAATCTGGTCGTGGAAAACGCGGTCCATGAGACGTTGATATGTGGCTCCAGCGTTCTTGAGCCCGAAGGGCATTTTCTTAAAAGCAAAACACCCGAAAGCAGTGATGAATGCTGTCTTGAGGGCATCCTGCGGATCCATAAAGATCTGGTGGTATCCCTTATACAGATCTAAGAAACAGAGTGCCACGTACCCAGTAATGGCTTCGGCCTTTTGGTCAATGGAAGGTAGGGGATAACAGTCCTTCGGACAATGTTTATTGAGGTCGGAGAAGTCGACACACATCCGCCATGCCCCGCTGGACTTTATCACCATCACCGGATTGGATAGCCAAGAGGGGTAATACACTTTGAATAAGATGTCCGCATCCAAGAGTTGTTGCACCTCGATTCTAATTGCTGCATTTCGCTCCGGAGCGAACTTCCTTTGCTTTTGTTGTATAGGCTTTACACTGGGATCGATGTTCAGCTTGTGGGTTATTATGTCGGGAGAGACCCCGGGCATATCCAAAGGAGACCAATGCAAAGACATCGGAATGCTCTCGCAAGGTCTGAATGATGGCCTGGTGCAACCATGGCACATCCACGGCACCAACAGTTACAGTCTGTTCTGGCTTGGACGGATCAAGCGGTACCTGGACGGTGGTATCCCCCAATGAGGTACATACCCGAGGTTCAAGAGCCGATGATGCTACTTGAAGCTGCTGTTTGGGAGGAACTTTGGCAGTCTTTTTGAGTGCCACGTACATACACTCCTTTGAAACCCGCTGACTACCGCGGATAGCCACCTCGCCATGCGAGGTGGGGAATTTTAGAGCGAGGTGGTATGTGGAGCATATGGCTTTGGCGGGAGTAAGTCAGTCCCGACCCAAGATCATGTTGTACGGAGACGGGGAGTTCACCACATAGAAATCCACGAAAATGGTTTTTATTGCCGGATAGGTCCCCAGAGACGCCGGGAGAGTGATGACACCTTCTGGTTGGACTTCACCCTGAGTGAAAGTCTGCAATGGCCCGGGGGCCGGCCGAAGTTGTTCCCGAGAAATTCCCATCTTTTGGAAACAGTCGGCGAATATAACACTCACTGCGGCTCCATTGTCCACAAAGACCCGCTTTATTGTAATATTGGCCACAGTCATGTCGATAACAATGGCATCAGTATGAGGTGTTATCTCCGGAACAGGGTCCCTATCTGTGAAACTAACAGTTTCGGATTGGTGGAGGCGCTTATGACGTGGCTCCTCGGGAGGAGGACGGCGAGCCTCTGCCTTCAAGGCATTTCGTGAGGCCCCGGTGGGGAGGGCCCCATATATCACGTTGATTACGTGAGTGGGTGCATTGTCTCCGGGTCCTCCCGGAGGAGGAGGTGGTGGCAGAAAACGAGGCTGTTGGCGATTGCCAGAGTCTTGCCGTGCATTATTGCTAGGTCCCGACCGATTATTCTGCCACGGCGGCCGATTTTGTTGTGTGCCCCGGTCATGATAACCTCCGCGGTTATGAGACGAACCCCCCTTCTGGCTTGTCCGAGGTTTGTCATCGGTCCGCGCGATGTATTGTCGTAGGAGACCTTTCCTTAGACACTCCTCGATTTCCTTGCTGAGCTCTCGGCACTCCTCTGTCTCGTGCCCATGATCTCGGTGGTACGCACACCACTTGCTACGGTTCCTCTTTTCAGGCGGAGCAGTCATCCGCGGACAAGGTCGTAAATCGTTCTTGTGAACAGAAAGAATTTCAGCTCGTGACTTTGTCAACGGAGTAAATTGTGGAAAATCACCTCGGGATTCTGAATGCCCCGGGTTCAGACGGGAAAAGGCACTAGGTCGCGTGCTAGGCCCAGCTTGTGCCCTGTCGGACTGCCGCTTGCTAGCATGTTTCTCACGTTTCTGGCGAGTCTGCTCCTCGGCCTTAGCATATCTGCACACCGTTTTAAACAGTGCTCGGGTTGTGACCGGTGGATTTCGAACCAACTCGGTGTAAAGTGGTCCGGGACGGAGTCCATTCATGAATGCGTTGATGACTACGTCATCTGAGCAATTTCCCACCTTGAGGCTCTCCGCTGTAAAGCGGTCAAGAAATTGGGTAACGGTTTCACCGTCCCGCTGTTCCATATTCATGAGGTCGGCCAGGGTGGCCATGGGCTTTGCACGTGCTTCGAAACGCGCCCAAAAGTGTTCGGTGAGTTCTCTAAAAGAGGATACGCTGTTGCATGGGAGAGAATCAAACCAAACCCGAGCTTCATCCTGAAGGTACTCAGGGAAAATCTTACAGTAATGGAGGGATGTAGTATGATCGCGGCTAAGCATGTTGTGCCTGAAAGCTCCAAGAAAATTGGCTGGATCTCCGGTGCCGTCGTAAGGTGGTATGGCCGGCCGTTTGAACCCTTCGGGAAGGGATGTGGCCATGATTTCTTGGGAGAACGGTGTGATGATATCTCCATTGGCATCAAGGCCCAGGATTCTGTCCAGTTCGACATTGCGTTGGACTCGCTCATACTCTTGAAGATCTAGAGTATGAGGATTGGCATAACGAACTCTCTTAGCCGCGTTGAGTGGACGGCGGCGATCGACATCGGTAGGTTCATCGTTGCGTTGTCGTGATTCGTTAGAACTCCCATGGTCCTCGGAAGAACCAGGTCGTTTCCGTCGCCGATCCTGACGCCCGCGATGCCCCGGGTCTTGTTGGTCACGCGAGTGCTGACGATGTGGAGGCACCGCGGGATTGGCATCATGTCCGGCAGGCCCCGCGGGGTGTAGGCGATTAGCCGTCCAGTCTTGAAGAACATGGGCATGCTCTTGTAGGAAAGCCTGGAGCAATTCTGGAGTGATTTGAATGTTAACCGGTGGCTGGGCAGCAACGGGATTAGGGTTTTGCATGTCTTGTGGGGGTGGAGGCAAGAACTGGTTGTCTGGATTCACAACCGGGCCTTGATTGCCCTGATGATGAGACGCACCTCTTGTCGGCGACTGCCTCGGCAGCAAAACTTGATCCACGGATGGATCTTGATTGGATTGATCACCGTGGCGAGATTGATTCAGTCGAGTCATCACCATGATATTTGAATGCACTGTTAGCGTCAGAAATTGTTTACAGTTCCCACAGACGGCGCCAATTGATAATGCGCAATCCGATATCCAAGAAACTTAACGAAAACCTACGTAAGCAATATGAAAAAACACAAGATTTACGTGGTTCGATCCGGAGATCTACGTCCACGGGCAGAAAATAACACTTGCCGAGGTGTTTCTTTTACTCGAACTTTGAGCTTACACGTAATAATCCAGAATACAGAATGCGAACCCTAATTCAGAGTTTTTTTCTTCAATTTATACTAAACCCTCGTGAACCCTAACTGAACCCTAACTAATTCCCTATTATTACGCCTGTTTTCCATTGCGTGATAGTTGGGAACGAATCGTGGGCCTTGAATTACGGAGCAAACCACAAGTTGGGCCGACGCATGCTTCTGGGCCGACACGTACTCCTGGACTAGTCGATGGGCCAATGTATGAACCCGACCCGAAGTGACCGGGCCATCCCTATCATTAAACATATAAATCATGTTTGTTTCATCATTTTTATCCGTATATTTTTTTCAAGTCAATCATTAAATCTAAATTAAATATTTATTTTGTGTTCCATCACTATCCAACTCTAACTCTGTTTAATTATATCTTACATCCTTAGGTATTACTCGCATGTATGATAATAAACTCATCTAATATAATAATCAGTTACGTCTATTTATCAAATCATATCAATCATATTTATCAAATCATATCAATCATATTAAATAAAATATCATAAACAACGCTAAAAATACTAAAAAATAAATAAAAATTTGAGAGGAAAACATAACCAAACATCCCATAAATATCATCGTCATTCTTCCCATTCTACCATAGGAAGATGAGCTAATTCTACTAATATATTTTTTATTATCTATTTTGATTTATTTTGTTTCTCTTAAGTTTGCTTTTATGAGATTTTATCACATTGATGTTATGTCTACGCCTTGTATGGTCTCCATGCCTTGGTGGGGTCTTCGATCTCCGATCTCTAATTTCAATGGTCTTCGGGTACTTTCATGCTTTATGAGGCGTCTAGGTCTCCATTTTAAGATGGATCTTCAGGGTTTCTTTTAATGATGTTCGAGTACTCATTTTTTCTCAAGTAATTATGCAAACAGTAACGCACGTGTGTAGGAGAAGTATGATTTGTTGAGCACATAATGATAGCTTGGAGCTACTTAGATATGATTTTATCTTGAACTTCATATGCTTAAAGTTGTAAGCATATTAATTTCCTATGCCATCTCATTCCCATGTATACGATTGAGTCGAGAATAAGTTTCTAGTTGAGTAGAGTTCTTTTTACTTACATATTTTTCTATTTTTCTCCTTTTCTAAGTTCAAGTCTCTAACCTTAAAAAAGTTGAAATATGAGATTGAAGTGTTAATATTGGAAATCAAGAGAATTCAATCAAGATGTTGTATCTAGATCTCTATCTTGGGATATATACTGTAATAATAGGAAAGAAAAAACGAGAATTAAGAACCAAATACAAGCAAAAATATTTACTCAGATCGTCAAAAAGTTATGATTTTTACGGGCTAGGTCAAGGTGTGACAATCGAGTCGATGACCCGATTTATTTCCTTTTAATATATTAATATTATTGGATCGATTCGCTGATCGTTGAACTTTTGATCCGTTAAATCCAACCTATCGAGTCAAATAATAACCGGCCAATTTTGGCACCTAGCAATATGGTGGGTCCATATGCAGGGGCTCGAGATATGAAAAAACTGAGCAAAAAGGAGTGTTGGAAAAGTGAATACAGTATTACTTAAGGTAAAATAAAAAGAAAAGCACAGAACAAAAAGGGACAAAAGAGGAGCTGTCTCTCTGTTGCTCCCCCTCATCTCTTTTAAAAATTCAATACTTACATCCAAACTCAAACACATTAAACAAACATCACACACGCTTGATCAGATCATAACAATATCTACATAGAAAAATTCACCATGATCAAAGCTAGAGAAACCAAAGGCCCTGCTGCAACTGATCTACTAGTATGCTTCCCTACCAGAGCCCACTTATCTCTAATGGCTCCAAAGCCCACCTGCAGCCCGGTCCGGCCTTCCGAATCCTCGACTCGCCACCACCGCCGCCCCGTCAGGAAAAGAGGCGGCCATGCCAGCCCATGGGCCAAACACAAGAGTGAAGATATATCGGAGCCCACTAGCCCAAAAGTGACGTGTGCGGGCCAGATCAAGGTTCGGACGAAGCCCGGTTCTTGCAAGAACTGGCAGTCTGTTATGGAGGAGATTGAGAGGCTGCATAAGACCAAGAAAAGGGGTTCTTGGATTGAGGCGTTAGGGTTCAAGAAGGAAGTGACGCAGTTCTTGACGTGCTTACGTAATCTTCGTTTCGATTTTCGGTGTTTCGGGTCGGTTCCTGGTTCGGGGATTACTTCGGATGAGGACGATGATGAAGATGAAGAAGATGATCGTAATGGTGATGAAGATGATGATGATCAGAATTCGAGGGCTGTGTTTTCGAAATGGTTCATGATTTTGCAAGAAGATAATGTAAGTATTAAAAATGAGGAAAAGGCAGTGGCGGAGGCGGCGCCGCCGTGTAATGCTTTGTTGCTTATGCGGTGCCGATCGGCTCCGGCGAAGAGCTGGCTGGAGGAGAGAGAAGAGGATGAAAGGAGAGGAAAGGAGGGAGATCAAAATGAAAAATTGGAATTTTCTCGTTTTAGTGGCGTAACATCTCCTACCGTAATTGTACCAGGTGAATTTAGCGCGACCAAAATTCCAGTTATGGAAGAAATTCAAGAAAAGATTTTAAGAAGCAGAAGTTGGAAGAGATGATCAAGAAGTAATTAAGGTTTTTCATTTTTAAATACTTTTTGCGCTACTAAGATTAATTTTCCTTTTTTATTTTATTTTATTTTAATGACACACTTAAAACTGTATTGCGTAAGAGTTTTGTATTGGGAAAATCCTATATTTTGGGGATTTTCAATGTTCACATTCGTATTTCCTTTTATTTGGTGTTTTGGAAATTGGAAGTGTACTAGTTTGTGAATAACAACAGATTTCTCATTTTAGATTGTAAAAACTTGCTTATCAACTTATAACTTGAAACAAGTTGTTTTAAATTGTGAGAAAATATCTCCACTTTTAATATAAGTAATAGGTCAGGAGTTAAAACTAAATAAGAGTTATTTTCTTAGCTTTTTCGTATTTTGGTAAAAATAGCTTTAAGTATTAAACACTCCTGTACATGTATCCATAGTGGTAGTACACATCATGTATCATGAATTTATGGAGTACTACGAATTAAATTCAAATATTCTACTCCATTTTTGCCTTGTCATTTTGAAATCTTTACTTTTCATCTCAATTATTACCCATCTTCACTCATACAATAATAAATTCCGATTGTACAGAGATTTATTGAGATATGTTTTAGGTAATATTGAAATAAATGTAAATTTCTTATTCCTAAAATGAAAAGTTTTTAGCAAAACAGGTGAGATTTTCTTAAAGGATAAGAATATCAAATGTTGGAGAGTATTTTTTATTAGGCATATATTATATTGCATACACACATATATATTCTTCTATCAACTATACAATAAGCTTAGTTGGGGTTGGGGGCTGGGACACTGTTAACAGGAAAAAGTGACTGGAGAAAGTGATTGGGGAAGTGAAATTGTGGTGTTTATTTGAATGATTATATAATTAGTTGTAGTGTTAGATATATTAATTAATTGTAAAAGCTGATCTGATGTGAATAAAATGTTGTTAATTAATTATTGATTCAATGATTAAAGTAGTATCGAGAATTGTAATATATTAATTAAAGTAGAAGGAATTATGAGGATTGAGGAATCGACCAAATAAACATAGATTTGAAACTTTGGATTGAGTTTGAGCAAACTTCTTGAGTTTGTCTTAAATCCAATCAAACATAGTCCTAAACGTTTGTCATTAGGAGATAGTTGTACATAGTATTGAAATCCAGAAGAAAAATGTGATTAAATGCTGAGTGATTAAAGTAATAGTAAGCGATTTAACAGGACGAATTTTTTTTATTTGGTGGGCATTTAAAAAAACCACGTTTTATAATAATTTTATCTAGATAGAAAGATATTAATAGAAAAAAAAAATGACATATATAAAATTCGTGTTTAATATTAGTAGTTTAGTGAATGAAGTTTAAAAATAAAAATTTTGCATTGAAGTGGTGAGCACATGAAGTGAGTAACATGGAACAATAATGAAGTGAGAATGCAATGATGTCTCCACTTCCGAAATTTTAGGTCTTCAATGTCGCTCAGTGGAACATACCGATCTAATTCTCATAATAATATGAAATATTATTTAATTTTGGATAAAGATGTTTGGACTGATTCTGTCCAGATAGAAAAAAAAAAAAAAACATCTTAATATTAACTTTTTGTTTTTATAAATATATTGAAAATTATCAATGAAAATTTATTTATTAAGATGGTAACTAAACTTTTAACATTAACTCTCAATTACGGGTCAAAAAAATAAGAAAACATGCTAAGATTTTTAGAGTGTTCCAAAATGATAGTTAATATTTAAATTTCATCTTGTGATAGTTTTCAATTATATTTAGAAAATAATCCCAAAAAGAAAATTAATTTTAAGAAAATACTTTTTTTTGGGTCAGACTGAATCTGCTCAAATAGCAGCTTCCTTTAATTTTTACTGTATTTTGATTACTTTTAAAGTACTCCCTCCATCCTAGCTAATTTTACCTGGTTGACCGGACACGGATGTTAAGAAAAATCAGATGTTGGGGAATTTTTACTTTTTCAAATGTGGAGATTGTGAGAGGAATTTCTTTTTTAAGAGTGTGCAAAGTAAAGTGGAACGGACCGAAAAAAAAAAAGTATGCAAATTTAAGTGGGACGGAGGGAGTATAAATTATTGGACAATGTTTTATTAAATTACTTTTAAAGTACTATATATAGAATTCAAATAATAGGTCTAGTCTTTTGTAGCCTAATGACATCGTCTCATCAGTTTATGATAAAAGGTTACGGATTTGAAGGTCTTTTGTATAATATTTTTTTAGTCCATAATTGCTGTCACTAATAATAAGTTATTTGTGACTACGTTGTCACAAATCTCTCTACAAATTATTTGAGACCGTTTTAAGACTACTTTTAGAAACAACTAGTTGTTGCACGCACGTATTTTGGACCACTTTTATTGTCACAAATATGTATTATTTCATTTATTTGTACCTGGGTTGTTGAAAGTTGAAAAGTGACACAAATATATTATTTGCACCCGAGTTGTTTAAACGACTAATTAGTGATGGCATGTTATCTCTAATAATAAAATTTTAACAAATACTCATAAGTTGAAACCACTTTCTGTTGACTCTGAATACCATTTTTTGTGACAAAAATTTTTATGTGGCGGTCACAGGTATCTAATTTTGAGGTAATTCTTCAGTGCAATCGTTGCACCTATGCAACTTAGGGTATTTTTATCATTTTAAGTGTTGTACTGGGACCTATTATTGTTTTTTAATAATTTGAATCCACCCCATTATTATTTTTTAATTATTTGAATTAGGAACTCTGAAAAAAAGATGTCCTGACGGAGATGGACATGCCTGTTGGAGTCGACAGAGGGAAGACTGTTGGAGGAGGCCTTGCTCTCGTTCGACATGGTACGTCTATGTGAGGGAGTGAATACGGATTGGTGTAAAACCGCAATATGTTGCGCAGAAGCAAATAGAAAAAATTGTCTGGAAAACTTAGCTAATAGAGGATTATTTTCGAAACAGACGGAGATAGAGTGTTGAACTTAGTTTTCATAAAAGTTCTTTTGGGACTTGTAATAACTTATGGGGAAGAGGAGAGAATAATTTGACATTTCAGCCTTTTATCTTTTTTTAAATTATTCGAATTAAGTGAACGTTCAGATCGAAATGAAATAAATCTAACAGTGAAAAAATAGAGTTGCATGAATGCAACGGTTGCGCAGAAGTTGGACTCCTAATTTTGTGTGACGGGTCAACTTAAGTATAATACAAAGAAAATGGGTAAATGAGCTCCACATTCTTCGCCTTGGTTTGACTAAATAACACGGAATGAAATTCATATGGGTGCCACACACAATACTTACTCTTTTATTATAGTGTCCACTCGATCCCCTTCCCACTAAAAAAATAAAAGAATACAAATTAAGAACAAAAAATTGTGCGGAGAGATTTATGACATATTTTTAGATCCATAAAGAAACAGACCACCTTTAAAGTTATTAACTTTTCCTTAAATCTCAAAGGTTAATTAACTTTTTTGAGGAAGAAAGCTTAATTACTTATAATATTGAGATCTGAGGTGAAAAGGGTATAAAATTGTTGTGATTTAATCATATTGTCCCTTAATTTTGTCTCTAGATAAATATAAACTTCTGTCATGCAGAAGGCGAGATTATAGGAACTATTATATTAATTTGTTTATTATGTTCTCGAAAAACACAATAAAAAATGTGGTCGATTAATAACCCCAAAATATATAAGTTTTATTTAGTACAATTATGAAGAAAGAGAGATTTTTCATATGATTTGTGTCACTGGTCATGTGTCGAATCTCATATATATATATATATATGCATTTTTGTTATTCTCTTACTAGTTACTGCATAGATTTATCTTAACGGAATGAAAATTAAGTAACATATAATACTAGTAATTAATTAATGAAATAAATTTTCAAACTGCTCCGTGTTATCCGCCCCCCAAAAAAAATTCCATGTTTCTGTGCTAAATGGTTATATATTCATGTATATTAGGTGCATATTTTGAACACGTAATATATTTAAACATAAATATTAATACATTTTCATCAATTTCAATTGCGTTTGCAATGATCCCATAGTCTCCTGATTATTATTTACATCAAACCACCATTTCTATGAATTTACTACATGTTTCTTCTCATTTGCCTCTGTAGTTCTTAGACATGTCTCAAAATAATTACTTCTTGCATCCTAAATAAATTAAGTTTAAGTAAATGCAACTTTTTAATTTCTGATTAACTTAATGAAGTTACAATTTTCTAAAGAAAAATTATCTATTTTACTTAGCTAGCTTATTTTATTTATTAATTTAACTTTTTTAATTATATGTAACTCGTTCATGATTTTTTATTTTAAATTTAAATTTACTTTGACTATTAAAATAAGGCAATCAGATGTAATTTTAGGACAAAAGATATTTTGAAATATGATTCTATCTTTTAAGACAACAGAGATTAAAAATAGAAGCAGACTTTCTCAAATCTCAAGTTAGGAATACTTGAACTGGGTTATGCAATTTATAATACTAGACACATAAATCTCGTGATGAACAACAACTAGATAAAAGAGATCAACTAATTAATTAATTTATTAAAATGTCCATTATCAATTCACATGTAATAGTTTTTAGGTTGTCATTATTGCTATCAGAAAAAATTAAATGGGCCGAGAACTTCAATAAATTGTGTCTTTCAGCCTAAATAAAAATAGACTTAAAAGCCTCATTACCAACACAGCTTTGGGCCTATTACCAATTTGCATCTTTGTGTTGGCCTTTCTTTCAAATAGAGACTAGTATAGTGTCCGTGAATTTTTTACGGGTATATTAACTTTATCATTTTCTTAATACAATTATGAATAGATTATTAATATATAAAAAATTTATTTTGTAAGAAGCATATTGCTAGTTTAAGTGTATATAGTAATATCGAAGAGCTGTAAAAAATTAATGTAATAATGAAATTTAAATTAATTGTAGTCGTAGAGTCGGGAGCGGAACATAATTCAATAATTCAATACCATATAAGAAGCATAACTGAAATGACAATGTTTGTATATCCTAACCTTTTTCAAGAATTATAGATCCGTTAAATATTTATGATATATATATCACATGTAATGATAAACATGTGATCCATGATATGATATTAAATGTTTAAAATAATTTTCACTGAGTCTTTTAAATTTTGGGTAATTCTTTTGTGCAATCGTTGCACCTATGCAACCTAATGTGTTTTTATCATTTTAAGTGTTGTATGGGATCCGTTATTGTTTTTTAATAATTTGAATCCACTCTATTATTGTTTTTAATAATTTGAATCGAGGATCTCTGACAAAAGGGATGTCCCGACAGAGGTGGACATGCCTATTGTGGCGACGACGACGGCACTGTTGAAGGAAGCATTGCTCTCGTTGGACATGGTACGTCTATGTGAGGAAGTGAAGACGGATTGGTGTAAAACCACGATATGTTGCGCAAAAGCAAAGAGAAAAATTTGTCTGAAAAACTTGGCTAATGGAGGATCATTTTCGAAACAGAGAGAGATAGAGTGTTGAACTTAGTTTTCATAAAGGTTTTTTTGGGACTTGTAATAACTTATGGGGAAGAGGAGAGAATGATTTGATGTTTCAGCCTTTATTCTTTTTTTTAAATTATTCGAATTAAATGAATGTTCAGATCGAAATGAAATAAATATTACAGTGAAAAGAGAAGGGTTGCATTTGTACAACGGTTGCACAGAAGTTGTACTCTTAAATTTTCGGTTTCTCAATGAAAAAGTAGAGTTAGAAGAAAAATAATCTTACCAATCAAATTTCATATTCAATAGAACTAATCTTTTCCACTCACGTGTAAATCAAGAAATCAATAAAATTTCTACGACCATTTTATTCTACTTTCATTAATTAAAAGATTAAAAAGAATTCTTTCAATAGCAAGTCATGAAATAACAATATGCAATCCTTGCTTATGCTATTGGGATATTTGGATTGAGGTGTAATGGAATGTAATTCGTCCATCAGGATACATATACGATTGGTACATCCATTTAAATAGTGAAAATGTATTTTAGTTTAAGATGGTATAAAGGTGGTATCAAATCAATGGAATACGATGTGTATTGAAAATTATAAAAAGTGTACTGAAAATGGTAAAAATCGATGTAAGTAATGATTGAATGATAGATAATGATGAAATTACGTATTTAAAATTGTAAAAAGGTGATGTAAGTAACGATTGAACAATTATATAATGATAGAAATGTATTAGCGGATATAAGATGTAAATTAGACTTTTAATATGTGTTGATGGGTTGGATGGTCGATCTGGATTGTCGATCGATAAACTAAAATAGGATCGAATTGGCCCATGCCACATTCGGATAGCAACAACCCAACTCAAATATCCCCTAAAGGTGGAGAGCATCAATTTTCATGCTCATAAGTGTTGCTATGTGGTTATTTTCAGGCTAATGTTTCGTTCTCTCTTTTATTTTTCTTCTAAAAATACAAGTGTCACTTTATGTGTTTTGTTTGATTTTTTTTTTCTCTGAAACGAAAAAAAAAAAAAAACAGTAAAAGAGGTTGGGAATGTCAAATCCTTCAACAAATGATAAACTAATATTTTTGTAAAATTTTATTTTTCTCTTCAGTTTTAAAAGTATTATAATGTTTTTGTCTCAACTTCATTTTTTATGAAAAATATACTGAACTATTTGTTTTTCACGATCACCGACTTCACATCCATATGCAAATATGATTTTTAAATTATTCTTTTTGAAGGATAACATTATCTATTTTTTTAGAAGATTTTTTATTTTGGTTTTATTTCCTAACTTTAGTTTTGCCTTTTTGATATAGGATTATATTGATTGAATCGTTTTGTTTACATAAATATGATAAAAAAAAAATTATAAATTTGTTAGGTTTACAATTTACAGTAGAAAATTTAGATATATTAGTCAAAGTGATTTGTTGACTGAATTACCGTTTTCCTTTTGAAAGAAAAATTATGTTAATAAGTTGATTATTTTTTTATTTAAATACTTCACAATAATATAATAACCCGTACGCTTAATGAACCAATATGATTGTGAAATCTCATGCTAATATTATTAAATCTAATATATGTGACTTCCGAACAATTTATTATTTATTAAAAACATCTTAAATTGTTTCACCTTTTATACAAATATGTAGTTTTATTACTATATTATTACAAATACATGATCAACAAATAGATTATCATGTTATATATTTTATTTCGTACACTGCATAGGGAGATGACAGAAGTTTTCCTAACCCTATTTTACCATAAGTATACGGTGTAGGTGTAGATAGTGGTAGTTAAGGTCGATCCTCAGGGATTGACACTAAGAGTAGTTTGATACTTCGAATAATCTAAGACTCTCGTAACTAGACTCTGAAATTTGTTTGTAAAACTTAATACTAATTTGCAGAAAAGTAATAAATAAGCGATAAATAACTCGGAAAATAAAGATTTAATGATTGAGAACGATTTAGATGGATTAAAGCGTATCCTAGGGTATAGATTTCAATTACGATCCTGATGTGGTTGTTGTGAAAAAATATATATTGTACTTCTAAATGTTGCAGGTTCTTATATAATTCAAAAATAATAAATTCTAAAGAAAAGAATAAGAATAAATAATGTTTTCAAAAAACTGTTTTATACAAGACATAAGTAAAATCAAATTAAAATAAACAAAGGGTACAAAAAATTTCGGGCTTCATTCAATTATTGGTGGAGAATTTAGATAATCTTTTCCTATATCTTCTAGGGGGTGTCTTAGTATCCTTTCTTGTCCTGGTAATATATTGGGTAATTGTCACTTCGTCGGTAATGTATTGTGTAATTGTCACTTCGTCATCACATTCATCTACAATGTAGCCTTTGTAAATCTTCTTTCTAATTTCTCTTTTGCCCCTATATGTTCTCTCTTCCATTATTTTTTTCGATGGTTAATTGTCTGTTGGGTTTTTCTCTTTTCTCGATCCTTTTACTTATCTCATTTCTTTTGTGGTGCATTGTGTTTGAATTTCCTTATATTTCCTTCACATTGCTTATATGGTTTCTCTTTTTCTATCATTTTCTTTTGAAAATTTTCTTTTGTGCATCCTTATTTTTCCTTGGTTCGTGTTACGTGGTTGTGTCAGTCATTTGTTTTTTATTTTGTATCTTGCTCTTCCTTCTCATTCTTTATATTTTTGTGCAATTGCACACGATCTTTCTTAACTCTTTTGTTTTCTCATCCAGTCGTATGAGGGAATGATTTTTTTTTTTTCTTCTTTTTTTTTGTGTGTGCTTGTGTTATCAACCCTTTGAGTAGTCAAGACTCATTCTCTCCCTAAATAACATTTATAATTTATACATTAATTCTGCTTTTTCAGCATTTTGGGTTCGTGCTTATGCACTTGAAATTTCTAAGTTACTTATAATGTATATTTTTTCTTATCATTCCTAATGTAATGTATTAGCACCCGACATATGTAGCTGACATCTTGTCAAATATTGTAATTAATGCATTGTAGTCTTCTTGAACCACACTTAGATTCATCTATATCTGCCCAATTTTATAAAAAGTAAATTTTGACTATATAAAATTCTAGACAAAATATTTTATAATTTTTAATGAAGATATAAAGTGATTTGAGAATCCATACTTCCAAAAGTGAAGGGTGGAAATGTCACTCTTAAAAAAAAAAAAAAAAAAAAAAAAAAACTCTTTAGAAAGACTTAAGAATCTCATTCAATCAATTTAATTATAGCTTAGTTAAATTTCCTGTAACTGATAGTTTGCCGAAAATGGTTATAAGATTGAATAGAGAACCTCTTTGGCTCATGTGTTTTTTATTTATAGGAAAATAATCATTTTATCAGTTGCGGTAGCTTCATATTGTCATGACTTTCACTATAGACTAAATAGTGTACAAATTAATAGGGCTATATAAATGGATTTCTATCCTAACATCGATATCCTATAATAAGAAAGTATAATTAAAATAAACCTAGACTTCGTCATTTTTTTTTCTGTTACAATATTTAGACTGTATTAACTTAATATACATTTTATGGATATCCGGTACATCTTTTGAATACATTATTTCCTTCTTGTAGGTTCCTCCGTTACATGTGTCACATTCGTTCCATATGTTTGGAATATTTTCACTTTGTCTATTATTCCAGTGAAACAACAATGGCTTCTCTATTTCATGAGAATAAACATGTTTGTTTTATTACAATATTTTGTAATACATTTGTTTAAATTATTTGCATATTGAACTTACCTTGACAATGTTTGTCTATTTTTAATTATATCTTTAAGAGTTCATTTCTTCGTGTTGTTCATTCTTTAACTCGTAGACATCTCACATATTTCAATTCGATCTTGTATTGTATTTGATCTGCATACATTAATTTTAATAAATATAAAGAATCCTTACCTTTCCTCATATTCCTTGGGTTTCATACATTAATTTAGAGTCAGACTCAGTTGGTTATTTTTCATATTATATATGTGTGTGTGTGTGAAAAACATATTATTTTTGTTTTTTGATTTCTAAATCTTGCTCAAGTACTTTATTGTCATAATCCATGTAACTACAATTATTAGATTCCTTGCCACGTTTTCCTTTTAACACTTTCCCTTATTTCTCTTCATATCTCCCACAAGAAAAATTTTTACACTTATTTTCTTGTTTGATGACATACAAACTATTTGTGTGTACATGTATGGGGATGGGAAAAAATATCGAAAGATCGCACATACAGTATTGAAAAATTACCGAAAATACCAAAATTTTCGGTACGATAACGGTATATAATCCAAAATTTTCGGTATATGCCGAAATAACGAAAAAAGTTTGGTATTTTTGGTATATACCGATATACTAATTTTTTTCGATATTTAGTAGTTCAGTATACCATATTCTTAATGGTATGCCGAAGTTTCGATATATCGAAAATCAATGGTATTAATCGATATATACCGATACCGATGCAAAATTCGGTATACCAAAATTTTCGGTATGGTAACAGTATGAATTTTTGTATGGACGATTCAGTACGGTATACCGTACCGAACCACCCCTATACATGTAAAAACATTTTTTTATGAATTTCGCTAGGTAAGAACTTATGAAAATTACTTGAAAGGAGTTTAAGTGTGTTCCCATTTTTAAATTATGAATATTTTGGCATTTTCTACCTTTGCAATCATCTCAAAGATCCCCACCCTAAAACAATCAGTGTGTCATCAACTGCTTTTTGTTCCTCCCTATTACCTCTTCTTCTCAAGCATTATCTTGTGATGAGGTTGGACTAATCGGCTAAATTTCATTGGATAATTTGCGTCATAGACGTGTGTGAAGTTTTCATCAGTGAGGATTTTCACCCCACTGATGTACACCACGTCTTGCCACTGTACTTCTTTTTGCGACCTCATATTGCAAGTTATTTCCACCGATACCTTTTGAATTTTGAATCGGTTTGTGATGAAATCTTCAACCGTTTTGTGTGCGTCTGATTATGTTAAGGTAATGCCAAGTGAAAGTCCGAGGGTCGTGTCTCGAGTGTACGGATCCACGAGAACCTTTATGAAGTCTATCAACGTTCGAAAGTATTTCATACGGAGTCAGCCCAGTATCCTTGCCACGGCCAACATTGGTGCATTTCCTGGTTAAATTCTTAAGACACATACTGCGTGCCACGTGAACGAATCATGCATGCTCACGGTTGATTGTCGGAGTGTTGTTGGTCCATATCTGAGGAGCATTCTCCTCAATTGCCTCCACATCTTTTAAAACAACAATATTCAGGGGAAAGGAATGTGTGTTAAAATTTCTCCAAGATCTCTTTTATTCTAATTGCAATGAAAGAACTAGAACAACATAAAGTGTGTTAAAAATTTTCCATATGGATGATTCACAGTACTTAAACTTGTTTGATCTCCAAAAAAAAAAAAAGAAAAAAAAAAAAATCTATTTAGCTTAGGGTGTCAGTAGTTTACCAAATCATTTTCTAGCGCCGAGCTTGTTGCGAGGTGCATATGATCCTTTTTTTCGATACTTTGTGTTGCTTCTTCAACATTACTTCTTTTACTCAGGACTATTTTAGTTTCAGAATTTACATTTATAAACCATCATTTTTTTAAAAATAGATATGTAATCTATTTGTAACTTGCCCTTTAAAGCCTTTGTATCTTTGTTTCTCCTTTATATTTTCGCTAAATTATTCTCTACATGTAATATTTTAAAATATCTTTATATTTTCAAGATCTTACCTCTACCTCCACCACTATCAATTTCTTAATAACTGTTATTTTTTCTTCGTGTATCATTTCTTGTCCAGCTCATATAACGTTCAATTATATTGAAGCGTCATCGTGATCAAATTTCAATAGTCATACTGAAAGTATTTTTTTCTCTAGACATGACGTTTGTTAAACTAAAGGGTTCAATCTACAATCTCTCCAATCCCCAATCCTAAAAAAGAAAAAAATATAATATAGTATATTTATTACCAACGAACATATTTACGTTATCCTTAAACTTAGTAAATTTAAATTTCATTTCATGAAATTAAAAAGTTGAGATATTCTTTAGATAATGTTATGCTAGTCCTAGTTGTATACATTATCCTAAAGTTATTTTCAAATAGAAATTATGACTTTGCTAATTAATTTCTTGTTTGATAGTTATTTTGACAAAACCCCCCCACAATGTTATGATAGTTCTAGACTTTATCTCAAGTTATTTTCAAATAGAAATGTCGCTTTGGTTTTATAATTTTTTTTAATATTATTTTGTATGCTTGATATGCTTACTAAGAATGTGAATTTGTACTGTTGACTAATATATATTAGTGTATGTGAATCTCGTTAAGTATTTATTTAACAAATATTATATTGAGAATTTAATAATTTTTAATTCTTGAAGAAATAAAATTTACCAAAAAAGTTAGTTAATTAAAAACCAACTCGAAATCATTGGTTTAATGATTGTTGGTTTGGTTCGAATATTATACTTCACAAACTGAAGAGTTGGTTGGTTTAACTATGTCTTATAAATCATTCAAACCAATCCACGTGCACCCCTATATACCGGTGGGTATGTCAGAAAATGCCTAGTTGGGCAGCCCATTTTGGGCAAGTTTTGGGTGTGACACGATAACAAAATGTGAAATCTTAAGGTGGTATCTTGATCTCCACTGGAAGAGGTTTGAGACGGTATTTTATTTGGCCAAATTAGAGTTTGGGTGAATGCGAAATTGAAAACTCAATTGGAGCATTTGAAGTTGTTTTGGCACTTGGGGTATATGTTTCCTAAGTAAGGCCGATTCGAGCATCTGACCAAATGACTTGAGTACGACCTGCTTATACGAATGTCGGTCCAGTTCGGTGGGGCTCTGCAAACCAAATTTTGCTATTTTTTTCTACTTTAATGGAGATAAGATTAAAATATTTTATTAGATATATTATTTATTAGTAATATTAGATGTGATATAATATATCTTTATGAATATTTGTTTTGATTTTTCTTATCTAGATTAGATTAGTTTCTTAAGGCCCAAGTTAATCTATTAGTATAAATAAGGATCTTCTCTATTGTATTAGATAGTTGATTTGATATATTGATATAGGAAAACGGGTGTTATCTAGATCTCTAGTTTGTGTCTCTTTTCAGGTATTCTTAGAATAACAGAGTTAGACCCTCGTATCATTGTTCTTCCATGCTTCTACCTGCATCAGTTGGTAATTAGAGACTAGTTACGATCCTCGATGGTGGTTCCGAGGTGTCAACTAGTTCTTGATACAATTTTTGATGAGGAGTTGCCTGAAGACGATTTTATGCAAATCCGCCAACAAATCAACTTGTTGACAATTGATCATGGTGGACCACCAATTTTCGATGAGGAATTGGATGTCAATACGACGTTAGTTGACGATGTATTTTCCCCTATCCTGTGAATTCTTCTCGGATGTAATTGGTGATGTTGGCTATGATGGCCCATCAATTTTTTACGAGGAGACTGTATCGGACGAGAAGCTTGATGATACAATTTCTTACAAGGAAATTGTTGATACTTGTGTTGAAGTTGTTCACGGTAGTTATGATCTACCGGCAATTTTTTATGATGAGAAGACCAATGAAGAATACGTCAATCCATTTTTGGATGGATTCATCTTCAAGACTAAAGCAGTTTCGATCTTTTCCCTGGTTGTGGATGCTGAATTTATTTTTCAGGTCTTTGCTCATTTGGTCTACAATTTCATAAATGTTATTGTTGCTCCTTGGATGCATGAGTACAAAGATGTTCCGACCTGTCTTCGCACATACACGATCAACACCATTCGAGGACGAATCGCTTTCAGGGAGAGAAAAATGATGGAGATAAGATTAGAAGATTTTATTAGATATATTATTTATTAGTAATATTAGATTTGATATAATATATCTTTATGAATATTTATTTTGATTTGTTTCTTATTTAGAGTAGATTAGTTTCTTAAGGCCCAAGTTAATCTATTAGTATAAATAGGGATATTCTCTATTATATTAGATAGTGGATTTGATATATTGATATAAGAAAACGGGTGTTATTCCCAGTTTGTGTCTCTTTCCGGGTATTCTTAGAATCAACAGATTAGACCTGCATATTATTATTCATTCACGCTTCTCGCTGCATCAAACTTATTGCTCTTTGGACTTCTCCACGTTTTTGTCTTAAATGGTCTTGATTATTGTAACTTCTAAACTAGTTGTGGATACGAATTCTGAAGTTGCAGAGCTGTCTGATGGCTCAACCAATAGGATTCGAGCCTATTTGTAGTGGCTCTTTCCAATTTGTTGAAAACTGATTTTCGAAAAACAACTCCAACGCTTTGCTAATTTTCTTCTTTCAGTTTTGCTCTCCAACTTCCTTGGTCCTCTTGCTCTGATGATACAATTCGAGCACTTTTAGTTTGTTATCCTGTAGAAGTTGTATGCTACATTTTCTACTACAAGTCATTGTATCCTGGGAAACTAACGCCCGAGAAATCTCTTAGCACCAATAAAGAAAGGACAAATTAGTTTTAAGAAAACCGTGCTTTGCACTCGGTTTTTATTAATGTTCTCTTATGCCATCAACTTCGTTTGCATACAAGTATTAAATATGGTGTATTCCTATATGTATAGTGTGTTTGTTATAATGACTTGTTCCATAATCTAGGTGTGTAATAATATTATATTTTGGTTAGAATTCTTTAATTAAATAAATTGTGTATATTTATTATAACTAATAAATTTATTATTTTATTGATTAGTAATCATTTTTCTTCTGAGTGGTAGTTATTTGATCTTTAGAGTCCTGTTGCATAATTATTCTACTCGATGAATCTTGTAGTGAAAGATACGAAGGAATCTGCTATAAAGATGTTCGTCCCTCCATTCATAAACTACTTATGTTTTAATAATGTTCAATATAATCGAAGAAATTCAACTTGACTTATTTGATAATTAATTAAGTTTAAATAACTAACCGAAAGTCCAATCAAATTTGAATAGTTTTTGTTTGTGACTTTCGTTTAACAAAACCCGTTTTCACTTGCAGACGTCAACGATCGGTCTTTATTCTAAATTATAATAGAATGTGTTTGTAATGATAATTATGATACTACTATGAATAATGAGGTGTTGCATATACATGGGAAAAGTGAGAATATTGATTTAGCATCCAATAGTACGGGGAGAATTAAAGATATGCTTTTGTAGAATAATATATTATTTGATTTTGAATTTTATTTAAGTAATGAATCTTAAAGATAGATGTAATACAATTAGATTAAACTATAAAATAAAATTACTTCACTAACCCTAAAAAAAATAATTTGAAAGGGTTAAATAGGTCATACAAAAATTTGGTTGAAACTTCAGATACTTTTATATTAGTGTATAGATAGATAGACAGATAGATTAGGATCGAGATATAATAATTAGGATATGTACGATGCTTGGTATAATATTTGACAAAAAATTATGCGCACAAGGTGTACAATAGACTTATTGTGCGCTACAATACTATATGAGCAAATCAACCATATTGCATCAGTCAGTAAATCAACTTTACTGTATGAATAAATCAACATACTGATAGTGATATACTGTATGAGTTATTCAATCATATTGTATGAGTAAATCAACCATACCTTGAGTGCACGAATTTTTTTTTGTATGAATGGTGCACCAAAGCACTATTGTGCTTTTGGTGCACCCAAGCCCCACTCATAATATTTAGGATATGTGATTAGAATACAATTATGATTATAATTAGGATCGGAATATAATAATTAGGATATATTAGAAAATTACGATATTGCCCTTAGAATATATAATCTTAAAGGGGGTAAAATAGGCCAAGCGTAAATTGCCTGAAACTTAAGGTACTTTTATAGTAGTGTGTGTGTGTGTGTGTATATATATATCAACCTTTCTTGAGCAAAAGTTGGGGGGCCATGGCCCTCTTCCAACATACTGTACATCCGCCCCTGTTTTTGGGTATACTAACTCCAATTAAACTTGTCAAGAACCTTGTAGTTCGACGACATTACCAAGAGATGAGGGTTCTAAACTTATTCACACCCCTAATTCCTCAATGTACTAAAAGAAAATCTCTAATCCAACTTCATCTCACTAAAATTACAGTTTTGTGTAAACTATCTCCAACCTACTTTACATTAAATTTTACACGAAAAGAAAAATTGATTTTATTGTAGTTATAAATAATTATTTACATCTTACTATAAAGAAATTAAATTATTTGTTCAATTAAAATCTATTAATTGCAATTTTTTAAAAAACTATGTATTAATTTTTTAATCAATAGTAATTTTATATAATAAATTTTATTAAATATTGGTTACTTAATTTTAAAGATACAAGACTAAAAAAAAAAGTAATCAAATACATTTTCAAACTTAAAAATTTAATTAAATAAAATAAATTATATAATACGTATAAATAGAGGATAATTGCTTAAATAAACCATCAACTATTGCTGGCCAATATATGGCACAACTGTAGCTAGCTTTTCACTCTTATTTTCTTTTTCTCATTTCCTTTTTCATGTGATTATCTATCATTAAGTGAAATTTTATAGGTGCACATTACTCCCCCAGTCTCATAAAGAGTCATTTTTGTAAAATGTATAATTTTATTTTTTATTTCTATCAATTCAATAAAATAGTATTTAACTAATTTGTAAAATAAAGAAATTAATTATTTTTTACTTGAACTAGTAAAATAAGACATTAATTTTTAACCACATTAATTTTTAAGACGAAACTCTTATTTTAGGATACAAAATTATTAATAAACATAATTCTTTTTATAAATGAAAAGAGTCTAATATAATATATCAACAATAAAAATTAAAATAACTAAAATCGTAATAAAAGAAATACTGACAGCAGCTTGGGGAAAGTAAGGGAAAATAATTGGGATTCTCTGTTACATTACCTATTACATCTTCTGACATTATGAAATACAATTAAGAGGGAACACATAAATGAAACTGTATAGTTAGAGCACCCGCAATGCAAGGTGTATCTGAAATAATTTGTTGGAAATTTGAGGTAGCAAAGCATTGTTGGGAGTGGGTAGGAATTCAATAATTAATTGAATTGGGTCCATTTAAATGGACCTGAAAGGAGGGGGGGGGGAGGGGGGTGGGTGGGGCGAGAGTGGGAGAACCAGCTGTGCGCGCAACTCGCGCAAAGAAGAGAGCAACGCGGGCGCGTGGCCGCCACGCGCTCCTGGGGTGCGTGGCGCGGTGGGGCCCGCGCCCATAAATGTTGTTTGCCACTTCCAGGATGCCCATTTATTTGCATTTTTCGTTTTTTTTTTAAATTTATTTATTAAATTAAATATGAAAAGTGATTTTTTTTTGTGAGAGTTGGGGACATGCACTACTATTGCCAACGACCAAATCCACTGTTCCCGGTCGTTGGCAAAATTTTTAAACAGACATCTCTAAATTTTTTCCATATAAATACATGGAAAAATATTCATTTTTTCACCAACATCTCTAATTTCAAGAGTGGGAAAATATGTTTTTTTTTTTTAATTAATTTTTCGTGTTGTATTGTTTCTCCCCTCTTTGAATTTTAATATATTTAATAATATTTTATTAAAAATCGAATTAATTTTTTTTCCCGAACTTATTTTTTTTAAAAAATTTGATAATATATATATATATATATATATTTAAAAAAAATCGATAACATACTTTTTTTATTTACAAATTATATATATTAATTAATTAATTACTAAAACTTAAAATTGTAAATAAGATTTAATTAAATTGAAAATGAGAAAATAAATAGATAGTATTTAAATGAGGTTTAAATTTTGATGTGACAGTGACGTGACGATGATGTGTCAGGTAACAATTACTTGTGCATTGTAAATACTCTTGGTAATTGAAACACAATTAAGATGAAACAAATAAATGAAACGAAAAATAACCATACATTCTGATGTTTGTGCAAACAATATAAATTTGCCATTCACGACAAAGTTGGAGATAGATGGTTGTTTAGTGCGGCGGCGTACAGATTTGGATGTCGGTAGCAGCGGACATCCAAATCAATTTTCAATTGGGCCGGGCCCTAAATAAGTTAGGCCCATTAGGTTGAATATATCTCCTAGTCCTATTTTGTCAGCCAGCACATTGCGTCGTCATCTCTTCCGGCCATAAGAGCATTTTCCCGCGGGATAGCAGCGGTTGATTCTACTGAAATTAGAACTGACACCATCCTACCATTTTACCACCTGGAAGAACAAAACTGGTTCGGGAGTAAGTGCTGAATGTCAGATTAAATTTTGGTGTGTTGTGGAGTGGTTTGTTGGTCTAATTAGTGGTTCGGATACGTATCCACCAAAATCATCCTCAATGACCGTAAACGACGCTTTTCTCCTCCGCGCATTAGAGCTCCGCCTCCTTCGCTGTTCCCTGTCATCGGACAATCCCCATTTGCCGCCATCACCACCTGTTACTTCGGCGTTTTCTCACCTCCACTCCCTCTTAAACGGCGTCGTATCTCTAATTGAATCTGGTCATTATCTCCAAGCCCTCACCTCCTCTTCTGCTTCTACAGCCCTATTTTCTAACCTCCATTTTAACTCCATCAAGTCCGCTCACCGCTTCTACTCCGAGACACTTCCGGAGTGCGTCAGCTCGTTTCTAAACATTGACGGCAATGAGGACTTAGTAGAACTGACTTATAAAGCCGTACTTGTGATGGCTATTGGAGTTTCTGCGTTGCTTGCATTCACTCAGTGCAACATTACTGGGTTAGTTACACATACTTTATCGTTCACCTCCATCTTAGTTTGTTAACCAGTTAATGGTCTTTCTTCCATTTAATCGTCAAGTTATATTATGTTTTAAATTGAATTGTTTACACAATACTCTTGCACCTAGAAAAGATAGAATTTTGCAATTTACTAGATGATGTAACATATTCCCCGTTTGTGCCCCTCCTAACTGTTTCACCACCTTAAGCTAAAGAATTCTTGAAGTCTATAACGTAATTCATGATAAATTTATGTAAGTGCAATTTGGTATATGCCAACTACGATTTGATGTACCAGCTTGGTATTGGATGTTATGTTATCTAATTTGTTGCAAGATTTTAAGCAGGGTCAGATAAGAGCATCAGGGTGTTTATTCTAACCTCCACGTCGTGTGCTTTTCACCATATATTTTACATGGTGTGTGTGTGCGTGTGATTGTGAGTGAGTGATAAAAAACACACCATTGCACCTGATGTAGGCCTGTAGGGTAGAGAAGACCAATGGTTGGTATGCAATGTGCAGTCCTATCATGAATTTGCAGCAAGGCTGCTGTGTGCGAGTTGCATCACAGTTTAGGATATCATTGTGTAATTATTTAATTTGTATGTTTCTACCAATAACCCTCGTATGCTTGAACTTTTTGACAGTTGTAGGTCTTTTTGTGTGATCAAAAGAGTGAATTTGCCTTCAGAACAACTTAAATGGGTCTATGTAGTAATTATTTGACCTTATAATCATGGAGTGTAACAAAATATGCACACTGGATATTGCATGTGTTTCCTATTCTTTTAACAAGGAATAAGGCCGTACGAGTGTACAATAAAATTTATTTTATTATTTACGTAAATGACAATAATTTCTAAATAAGTTTTCTTTTACTTCACACCTACTTCAGATGATGGCCAAAGTGAGGCCCCTTAATGTTTTTTGTTCACACTTGTAATAGGCCAATAGATAACATTCCTTTGATGCCACTTGCGGAATTATTGACCAACAAGGATGAAATAGGAGGTGGTGATTGGATGGACTGGGAAACATGGGCACACAAGGAACTCATGTCTGTTGGTTCTGATTTACGTGCGAAGTTCTCTAATCTGCAGGTACCTGATATTTTGATTTACCTCTTTGAATTAATTAACACTAACATTGTTTTCTAATTCTTTTATAGTATGGTTGTAAAATGATTAAAAAACATCAGATTTCTATATGATATTATTAACAAAGAATCAAGATGTGGGGAGACTGTGGGAACTTTATGCAACTAATTAATGGATATGAGAGAAAATAAGGTTGTTATGAACATAACAAGATAGAACACCCAAAAGACAATCGACTCCTAGAAAGGCCTAAAACAATTATTATAGAAAGTAAAGAGGCAAGAAATAAAATAAACTAGAAATCAATACTTAGTGGCTATCATATAAATCCAACATATACTGTTGATAAATAACAATGGACCTTTGACTACCGAAACAAATCCATCAACTGAAGAGAGTGCAAGGGTTTTAAATTTAAATCCCCTTATCACTTAAGAACGAAACAAAATATTATTAAGTTTTGATCATTAATAATTTTTGAAACATTAATAACAATTACTTCTGTTAAAATCTATTATTTCAAACAGTAGTAAGCACTAATCAAAATCACGTTAGTTAATCATTTGATTTTGATGTCTGTAAGTTCATTCAGGCTCTGGATTAAGCAAGCATTTGTCTTGTCCTTTGATGTAAGCTTTGTGCTAAGAACTGATATTTGGGCCTTCAACTTTTCTTCATTGTTCAAGTTTGCATTTTGTAGCCTTGATATGTGATTCATTTTTATTTTTTAAAGGTCCATTGTTGACATCCCATGTTAAAATTCTAAAGTGGCCATGAGGCCATCTCATGTAATAGTAATGTATTCATATTGTTTTACGCTGTTCATGTCTTTCGCTTCTTTCTGGTATTCCTCATCTTTTGTACACATGCTTCCTTTACTTATAAAAAGCTCTGTTTCTTATAAAAAATGTTTCTTGCTTCTTTGTTTCCTGAAGTAATGATTGGTTTTTTTGGAATTTTTAAGAAGATGATATTAATAATTTGATACTGGATAAGCCTTGCTTTCCTGGGTAGAACTAAAGTCTATCTTCATTGTTTTTATTTTCCTCTTGACGTCTATGAATTCAACACTGGATGTGTATTTCTCTTTACTTATGAGGATGGTGTATGCCCCAAAACTGGCTATTATATGTGTCAATGTGTAAAACTATTTCTCACTGTTGTTTGCCACGATAGCTGTGTTGAATTTATTTAGGGAGGGAGGGAGTTTTGTGAGTTAAAGAATTTAGCAATCTATCTTTCACTTGCAGTACTTAATAGTTGGAAAGACTCTGCTGATGAGATTGAAAGATGTACTATTTCAAAGAAATCGTTCTTCTATAGATGGAGTGAGAAGCTTGACATGGTGGTTGGCCAGAGCTTTCTTCTTGCATCAGAAGTTGTTGGATGAACGCTCGTCTTTTCTTTTTGATCAGTTACAAGTCTCTACAAATGAAAGCATATATGTCCTGGGTACCTTGGAGAAGATAAAACAGTATTGGTCTGCTAATGAAGAATATATGACTATATTGTCGATGCTCCATTTGGAAATCGGGATAATGGAACTTTATTATGGGCGTGTAGATGCTTCCAAGTGAGTCGTCATAATTTTTGCATCAATTGTTAGTCTTTTATTAATTCATTGTCGTCCAACATTTTTTTCATATAAATACCAGTGTGATACAATTTAAAGGTGTATCTTATCAAGTCCTAAAGATGGTAAATTGAAAGGTGTTTGTTCGTTGTGTCACAGTGCCAAGAACAAAGATTACTAAGTAAATGGACAATCCAAAAACTAAAATAATACATAAAAATTGGTAGCAAAAATAAAAACTTTTGTCTTGTTTGTGGTGCGGGGTAGGCATAAAAAACAAAGAGATTGAAGGGGAAAAAACATTGTCTTGTATCACTAGGAATATCTGGTGTAGATACATGTCTGGGTATCCCACTTCTTATTTTAAAACTTTACGATATGTGGGGGGTGGGTATGGAGATAAGTCTATTCGGACATACAAAAACTGTAGATATAGTTTAAGACAAGACTAGTCAAATCCCACTTTTAGTTGCTAAATAAGAATAAATGTGCAATCAAACTGCAAGTCCAAACAAAAGCAACAAATGGCATCAGTTAAAAAGTTCGATATGCACTGTAGAAAATGTATTAGTTGCAGCCTGGCATATTATATATATAATACATACACTCGTAATGAAGTATGAAGTTTCCACTTTGACAGTGGAGGTACAGTACGGGATCTGCATCAACAGCAGGACCATTCCGCAAGGACACGGGTGCTCTGTTTTTTTATGTGCGCAAGCAACATATGTCTTGTATACAAGTTGGTGGTCAAAGACCACATTTTGATGTTATAAATTGTAAGTAGATGCACTAAATGATGGTAGGGAAACTGATATAGACGAAACTCATAGGAAAGACATCAAAGAGGAAACATAATGCTTGATGTATCTTACTAATTCACTTAGAACTAACAAGTGCTTGTGTTTATTAAAATACTCACATTTTGCAATTATTATTATGTTCCAAATTCCCTTTCTTCTGGAGCAGGAGAGCTGAATTATAATGTGGTTGATTTAAAATGGTGAGATATCCTCCAAAAGCCGAATTTATTTTAATCTAATCCACATTGTAAAACATGTTCAACTTTAAGTACTTGTGTATTTTAAGATGACGTAACTCCTTTGGGATTTGTTCATCTCATACTTGGTGCATGGAGTAGTTTTATGCCAACATAGTGAAGCTACTGAGTGAATTTGTATGTCAGCGTTCTGTATTTTAAACTAATATAAAATCATGTTCTTTGATGGTGTCATCTTCTAACTAATATAACCCACTCTATCCATGCCCCCTACCTTCTGTCTGATGCCCATGCTTTTGCTTCTTTTAGTTCCTTCAGCATAAATGAAATTTAAACCTGTAAATATGCATGTCATTTAACTACTATGGCTGGCCAATGATATATTTTATGGTGTAATCTATTTAATTTAGGTTAATTCAGCTAACTGGTGAAACTGAAATATCATTTCTAATGGCATCTACCTTGTTTTCCATGGTAAAAAAATGTATTTCAGGGTGCATTTCGAATCAGCTGCAGAGGTGTCCAACTTTGATTACTTTGTGAGCGGTGCTCTGGGTTTTCGGACTCGGCATCAGGTATATTCTTTACATGTATCACTTGAAATTAGTTGGAAATTCTTCTCCGTGTGTCTCCTCTGATGATTGTCAGGTGTAGGTGGAACCGAAAGCACAGCTTCGTCTTGTTTCTGGAAGAAGTGGTGGAGACATCTGTTTGCCAATTTTCCATGAGTCCACCAGTTTGGAGAATCCTCCAGTTCACCAATCTTCTGAAACTTATGAAGCTTCTGATGTATTCATGACCCCTAGATTTGTGGCAGATGAGAAAAATTCTAAGAGTGTTGAGCAGGATGATAGATATCATTCTATTGCGGCATCCACAATGAAGGCAGTACACCAAGCACTGATCCTGGCGCAATGTCATTTGATTGAGAAAAATGCGCGTAATGATGAATTACAAAGTATGATTCTTTCTTTGAAAATTATTGAGATCCCAGTTCCTTTTATGTTTTTTTTGTTTTGATTTGAAAACAAAAATCCAAGGTTCATGAAAAGATTGGATCATTCTTTTCTTGGTAGGGAAAATTAAAGAGGGGGGATTTTAATAAAGAAAGGGCAGAGTAATTTATAGAATATTTCCACATGCAAAATGTCCATACTGGACAGTGCCTATCTTGAATTAGTTATTGTACTGCAATTGAACCCCTGATACTCAGAGTATTAACTATGAGTATCATCTCGTTAGCCATGCACCTACATGAACTTTCTCTTAGTCTATATTCCTTTGCTAATAAAAACTCCAAGTTGATTTATTTTGAGAAGGGGCCGCTGTTGTTTCATTTGTGGTTTTGCTGGAGCTGGAGAAGGGCTTGGCTACTCCAGCTTAGCTTTCTTTTCAGTTATTAAAAACATTTCTTCAGATATCTTTTCGCAGAATACTACAACTATTCTCATGAAGCACTAGGAATTTCTCCTATTATTAAAGTGTCGGATAAGATTGTGCTAAAATTTCCCTTTATGTCAATAACATTATTTTAAAACTGCTTCTACACTAAATTGTAGGCAAGGTTCCATAATTAACCTTTGCGGGACTTACAAATAGTGATGGTACATGTCTTGATTGATAACCCCTCATCTTCAGTGCTGTTAACTCTTTATGGCATTCCTATTTCTTTGTTTGTAACTTTGATGGTGCCTGTGCTTGGACGTATTACATACCTCATCTTTTAATTCATAGGTGGAGTGTCTAGGAAGCTTACATGTCATTGTCTGGGCTCCTACTTGATAATACAGTTTGATGCCCTTTTGCTTTGTCCTTGTGACATGAAGTCTGTTGGTTCATATGGCTGGAAAGAACCACAGGGATCTTGAGATATCAGCTCTGATGCTGGGTTTGAATCAAAATTAGGGTGTCCTCATGGAAATAAAGGCATAACAAGTTCACTGGTGCTTTTATTCTTGATTTGGTTAAGGATTTTAGCTTTCTAACCTTTTGTTTTGGTTAAGGATTTTAGCTTTCTAACCTTTTGTTTTGGTTGCGTGGTTTTTGGGTGGATTTCTTATGACTCTTAACCACTCGTAAATATCTTTCGAGATCTTAATATAATATTTTATTTTTTTATATCTTATTAAAAGTAAAGTAAAGTTGTTTTCTTGGACTTTTCCATTGTATGTTAGCATACTAATCTATCTCTCGCCAGTATTTACTTCCCACTAGGCTTTGATTCCTGTCAAGATAATAGAATACTCATCACTTCTCTTGCATGGTACTCGATCAGGGGACTGGTTGGGGTTGGTTATTTAGTTGCATGTATTTATCACTTACAAAATGAGAGATTTAACTTTGGTACTGATGATTTAGTTCCTTGATAAAATAATGGAAACGATTACGTAGAGCAGACCAAGTTTTTGAGTCAATTTTACTTGTTAAAGCTCACATCCTCATTAAGCAATAATTAACTAACATGATGAAGGTTGATCATCTCTGCTTGCAATTTATTTTCCGTCAGTGAAAAGATTTTATCATTATTCATATGAGGTGTCATAATTCTTATGATTAAAAAATAAGTTTGCTTCATATCTTCGTTCTCTGTGGAGAACCCTGGAAAGAAACATATTATTACCCCTTAGCTGTGAAGTGTTTCCGAAACCAGTAATCTGGTAAGACTGCATATGCAAATTAGCTAGCTTGAGTGGATAAAAAGAAAAAAAGTGGATGTAAATAGAGTTAGCACTTGATTGCTTTCATACCATAATACTATCTTGAAGGATGGTTATTGCTTTCTGCTTCTGCCGTAAAGACAGCATAGGTAACTGATAATATATATTAATATTCTGGGTCTACCACTTAGCTTCTGTCACGCTTGTGAACCATCTAATCCTTTACATTTGTCTCTAGTTGGAATTCTTATTCATGTTGACAATTTTGTTTCAGAGTGGGAAATGGCTCCATATATAGAGGCTATTGATTCTCAAAGTTCAACTCCTTTCATGGTAAGCAAAAATTCGTCCTTGCGACTAAATGCAGCTCTTATCTAGTCCAAGTCAATCTTATATAAAAGTCTGTTTTTTCTTCAATCGTTGATGATTTATATTGTTTAGCATTTGAGTTGTTAGTAAATAAACCATATGAACTTGATTCATGTACAAAATCTGTTATCTGAAGTGATTCTAAACAGTATTCATGAAGACAATCAATATGAATTCCTGAGATTTGGCTCATTGTTTAAATTGATGAACTGAATTTGCTTTTTATGTTACATCATTGGTCCTTTTTTTCTCTGTCCTATTTGGAGCTTTGTCTCCATCCATAATGTGTGTGGATGGGTGTGCCTTCATACTTCACATTAATTATAAAATTCATGTCATAATTAATGAGATGAGGTTCATCCACTGCTATATGATCATTATTGGATAGTGTATGATGAAGGTTTATGTTGTCTACCTTGTTCTGTGTGCCCTTGAAGTCGCAATATGATATTTCTTGTGATGCTTTGGATGCTTCGTAGAGGAACAGTTCTTTTTATAAGTTTACGTGGAGCATTTTATTCCAGGCAAAGTGGCTTACTAGATTTACTTGTCTTCTATGATGTAGTTTACACAAAAAACTATGCTACGGGTCTGAAAGCTGGTTTACTATTGATGTTGGTCAATTAAATTAGGTAATCTGATGTTAAATGCCATTGTTGTGGTGGGTGGTGGTGGTTGGGGGGGGGGGGGGGTACCGAGGAAAATTACATTGGAATGTTGCGTACCATCAGTTTCCCTCCATGCTTATCAATTAGGTCGCTCTCCTTTATGTTAAGCATATTTTCATCCCCGGGAATATTTAGTGAAAGTAAATTACTTATATTGCTTTAATGGTTATCTATCAGATTTGCATCATATGCATGTGCGCATACTGCATACTCTTCTTTGTCCTTAAAATACTAATGAATGGTTACCGTATCAGACATCAAGGTCAGGCTTTATATGTTGAGAAATCTGCTAATCACAATCTGACTAATTTAGCTTTTCAGCTTCAATGTTACTGCAGTTTATTGCGAGTCCGGTGGGAGTCCAGTCGTGGTAGAACAAAGCAGCGTGCTCTATTGATGATGGAACAACTGGTACACTCCTTTTTTATCATTTTTCTTGTTGATGTCACTGTTATGCTCTATACCACCATTGGTAGTGCCTCTCTTCTGTCCTGCATTTCTTGTGTGTTTAATTGACTTCTTATGAAATTATGCAAGTAGAACGTTATTATGATTGTTTAGTGGAGTGGAGTGATAACATTCTTTAGCTTTCATGATGTCAATTTTCATTCTCTCAATTTGTGGTCTGATGTTTGTAATTTTTACTTTCATCCTTGTAATTAGTGAAAACTTTCTAATTGCAACCAATGTTATAAAAATATAGCAAGAGCATTCATTACCTAAACAAGCTATTAGTTCCGTTGGTAATCATTGTGTGAAAAGTTATGACTCTTTCGATGGTGGAGTAGTTTTGTGCCATAAAAGTTGGAGTCATCATTAACTGTGGTTCCTCAACAATGCTGAATCAAGAGCTGGGACTCATTGAGGCTAATTAAGCGAAGAAGGCATCTGAGTCTTGCTGGAGTTGGTACGAGTAGTATAGTCAAGCAATTTAAATATTTAGAACTTGAGTTGGTATAAAAAATATATTTCTGAGAACTCGGAATGAAACGGGAAATTTCTCAGTTGTTTGCCAAAATAAGTGGTGAGATGAGTAAGGCACCTACAGAACAATATTCCTGTAATTGATGCTGTTAGCAGTTGTAGTTTAATCAACTAGAAGAGTAAAACGAATGCAAGTTTGAAGCTTGGAGAGAGGTTTTTAGAATTGAAAGGTTTCACCATATGTAGAACTAAGAGCCCGCTTGGTTGGGGGGTTTAGGGGGTAGGGAATGGGAATGAATGATGACTCATTCCCATTTATGGTGCTTGGTATACATAGTGAATAAGTTAATCAATACCTAATTTCATTCACAATTCCTCCCACATTATTCAATAGTATGATTGACCCCTCATTCATACCCATTGATGATTTGCAATCAAGGGGGCCCTAAAACTGAAAATCTGGGTTGTCACTTTAGTAAAATTACAGAGCAGCAACGGGTTCAATGTGAAATTGGGGGCATACATCTACGAACTGCATCTAAAAGTTTAAACTTTGGATCGATCATTGAAGAAAATGGTAAAATCAATAAAGATGCCACATGTAGCCACGGAGGATTCAAGCAGGCTTGAAATAATCTAGAGCTCCATCTTGGATAAACGGGTAATGTTATAGTGTTATGAAGGAAGCATTTGCCATATGTTCCTGCATAACTACTATCTAGGACTGACTGAAATGTTGATTGATGTATTGAATTGTAGTGATAGAGATTGTCGTTCGATTAATGGAATATTGATGCATGCAATAAGCAACTAGAAGAGTAAAACGAATGCAAGTTTGAAGCTTGGGGAGAAGCTTTAGAATTGAAAGGTTTCACCATATGTAGAACTAAAACTGAAAATCTGGGGTGTCACTTAAGTAAAATCACAGAAGCAGCAATAGGTTCAATGTGAAATGGTGGGCATACATCTATTAACTGCATCAAAAAGTTTAAACTTTGGATCGATCATTGAAGAAAATGATAAAATCAATAAAGATGTCACATGTAAGCACGGAGGATTCAAGCAGGCTTGAAATAATCTAGAGCTCCATGTTGGATAAACAGGTAATGTTATAGTGGTATGAAGGAAGCATTTGCCATATTGTTCCTGCATAACTACTATCTAGAGCCTGACTGAAATGTTGATTGAAGTATTGAATTGTAGTGATAGAGATTGTAGTTCGATTAACGGAATATCTGCATGTAATAAGCTTTTATGTTTACTGATTCTCTCTAAACACGTCAAATTGGGCTATCCAGTGCTTGCAATTCTGGTTGTTGGGTTTTAAAAATCTCTGAGTTGTCCTGCAACAGGTGGAAGGTATATACAACCATTCTCCTGGAGTGGCTGAACGATTAAATTACTGTTTTGGAGTTCATATGCCTCCGATTCCTGTACTACGCAAGTATGCTGCTCTGTCTCTTTTTTTTTTTGTGTTCTGATCCTCATCTGAAATCCACTTGGCTATCACATTACAGTATCTTGCATTATATTAGATAATTTCTCATATTTTACTGGCATTTATCTCCTTACTCAGGGAATATGGTGATCTTCTGGTGAGTTGTGGCTTGGTTGGGGAAGCTATTAAAACTTACGAGTATCTTGAGCTATGGGATAATCTAATACATTGTTACCAATTAATGGATAAGAAAGCAGCAGCTGTCGAACTCATCAAGAAACGCCTCTCTGAGAAGCCATCTGATCCAAGGTTATGGTGCTCTCTTGGTGATGTTACCATTGATGATACTTCCTACGAGAAGGCCCTTGAAGTCTCGGGCAGGCGGTCTGCTCGAGCATTCCGATCTCTTGCTCGTTCTGCCTACAACCGAGGAGAGTATGAGAAGTCGAAACTCTTATGGGAATCTGCGATGGGTTTGAATTCCATGTATCCAGATGGCTGGTTTGCACTTGGTGCTGCTGCTTTGAAGTCCAGGGATGTTGATAAGGCACTGGATGCTTTCACGCGTGCCGTTCAACTTGATCCTGAAAATGGGGAGGCTTGGAATAATATTGCTTGTTTACATATGGTTAAAAAGAGAAGTAAGGAGTCTTTCATTGCATTTAAGGAAGCACTGAAATTGAAACGTAACAGCTGGCAAATGTGGGAGAATTATAGCCATGTGGCTGCAGACATTGGAAACTTTAGCCAGGCAATGGAAGCTATGCAGAAAGTACTGGACATTGGTAAACAGAAAAGAATCGACACTACGTTGCTAGAAAGAATTGTGCTAGAGGTTGAAGGTAGAGCATCCAATAGTCTCTCTCAGTCTCAATTGCCAAATTGTGATAGCAAGGATGGTGTGGATGAAGCAATGGGTTCGGAAGTTGACTCTGCTAAAAGTCGGGAAACTGAGCACTTAATTGAATTCCTCGGAAAAATTTTCAGGCAGGTTGTTCAAAGTGGTGGGAATGCTGACATATGGGGATTGTATGCCAGGTGGCACAAACTGAAAGGTGATCTAGCAATGTGCTCGGAAGCCCTACTTAAGCAAGTTAGGTCGTACCAGGGATCTGATTTATGGAAGGACAGGGACCGGTTTGTGAAGTTTGCACATGCTTCATTGGAACTATGCAAGGTGTATCAAGAACTTGCATTGCGTGGGACCAGTCGTAAAGAACTTTTTGCTGCTGAGATGCATTTGAAGAGTACAATTAAACAGGCCACAGAATTTTCTGATACTGAAGAATTTAAGAATCTTGTAGCTTGTCTCGAAGATGTGCAACGGGGCCTGAAAGCGATGTCATTACCTGGTGCATGAAGTTGCTGCTAATTAAATCTTATTTAAATTATACCAAAAGGGTTAACCAGGTATGTCGCCTGCACTTTTGCTTGCAATTATTATGTTCTATTATTGTAGCCCATGTTTGACGGAAGTTTTGCGTTAACAAAAGTTTCTTACAACCAGCAGCAAGAGAAACCACATCTCAACGAACCTCTGATTCGGACCAATGCTAATAATTTCTTTAATTTAATTATTGGGAAAATAGGTCTTTTGTTGTACCAATTTCAATTTACGTTGTGAATTTTGTCCTTTATATTCTAAAAATTTGACAAATTGATCCGGTAACCCTCTGCAATATTGGTTGATGAAGAGCTAAGAGTGATTTCCTCTTTGCAGAATGTACGGGAGCTTCAATGATTTTATTTTAGTTTTTTGTTATTTTTTTAAAAATTTCTTTTATTTTCTGAAAATTTAATTTTAACCTTACTTTTTATTTTTATTTTATGGATTTTTTTTATATTTCTAAATTTTTTTTATGTCTAATTTTAGAATTCTTATTTTTAAATGTTTCAAATGAAATGGAACGACATTTGCCATGGATAATTAAAAAAATGATTTTTTTTGAGACGTCAGCAATTACCAGCAAGTTACCTACTGCAGAGAGTAATCAGACCAATTTGTCAAAATATTGAATTTAAAGGACAAATTTCAGATACGTAATATAAAAAGGATGGAAATCTAAATAGGTACAACATCATGGATGAAAAAAACTATTTTCCCTTAATTATTTTAAATAATAATAGACTTTACGGTTCTAAATATTGTAATTAATTCAAAAAGAAACTAGGAACAATTATAATATACTATTCCCTCCGGCCCGAATGAACTTGCATGCCTCCTTAATCGGGGTGTCCCATTTCTTTTGCACACTTTCCATTTCAGGAAATAAAACTTTACATCTCTATCCCACATTAATCACATAATTACAAATCTGTCATCACATAAAGGTAAAAATAGATTTGACTAAGTCAACATTTATCAAATAACAACTTTTCTTAATATGTGTGCCGGAGGGCCAGTGCAAGTCTATTCAGGACGGAGGGAGTAATTCATATAAAAAAAGCCTTGTGGTCCTACGATTATTTTAATTATCACAACTCCTTTTAGAATGGAGAGTATAACTGTATTCTGTATATAGTTATTCCTTCTAATGAATCTTGTGCGGCACTAAGGGTGGGCAATTTGGCTTCGGGTTTGAGTACCCGATTCGCGGATTTTGTCCGCTATGTTTGGGTTTTTTTAGTATATCGGATATTGCGTTAAAGGTCGGGTTGAGTCGGATTTTTTTTTTCTTTTTTTTTTCCGGGTATTCTATTTTAAAAAAATAAAAAATAATTCAATCATAAAAAGATAACTACAAAACCCGATCCGCCTGCTCTTCGCTGGAGTCGGGTAACCGAGGATCAGGTACCTGTAAAATCGGGTTGGAAGATTGGTTTTTTATATCGGTGGGTCCTTGACCCAGAAAACCCGACCTCAACCCCCCTATGCAGCACACAAGATGATATAGTGAGAAAACAAGTACTCCCTATATTTTTTTTTAATTGATATTTTATCTTCTTAATGATTTTTCGAATTAATTGATCTTTTAGTTATTTTTTACAATTTCTCTCGATTTTTGCCCCTATCTCAATCCTATAATATCTCTTACTTTTCAACCTAGATATCATCAAATCTTATCACATAGGGAGTATATTTGGAAAAAAATTGAATCCTTAATTCTTTCATTTTTTTAAAAAAGATCAATTAAATTGAAAGAGAGGGAGTATGAAATAAATCTAGCTAAATTGCGTTCTTCATTCTCCCTTGTGTATATATTTTGTCAAGTAGATGTTCATCCTTTTGAAAATATTGAAGAATTGTAAACACTATTAAATGATAATAAACCAGAAAAAATGAAAGAATTATTTCATTCGTTCTGGGTATATGTTGATACGCAAAATGTCGTATCCAATTAAAATGCGCCATACATGTTGAATATCAATTTTATATTGATTACTTTTAATATTAAGAATTGGGTAAATAAAATTCCTAAGTTAAATAGTCAATTTAATTGGTGATGAACTATATATTTTTATTGACCAATCAAAATGCTTAATGTGTCAAGTTGTTGCAGTAATTATTAAATTAAATACAATTAATTTAATAATTATCTTATGGATAATGATATTGTGAATGATCAATCATATCGCTCCGTTCAGACTCAAGCCAATTAGGGTTTTTCAATCCTACAACTATAAATAGGGCTCTTTCTCCACCAAAATTCACAACACAAGCTCAAGAAATGTGGTACAAAACCAATCTTCAGACTCAGGCGGTACAAAGCCAAAGTCCGGCGTTACAAAGCCAAAATCTAGCGTTACAAAGCCAATTCATGATAACGTTTGATTCATGATTTTACTCCAGTCCTTGAAGTTAACGTTATAAACTGAAGAACTCATATTCGGTGCGGATCAAAAGTTCAATATTCATCGAATAATCAAGAATTAAGCGACGAATTCCGGTACAAAGGAATTTCGATGTTCTTCGATAAAATCGGCAACAAACGACGTTTATCCACAATTAAGCTTACAAGCTTTGGATTAGCGTTGTTCAAGTCAACAAATTTGAAGACATATATGAAGAGAAGAATTAGAGGAAAAATAGAGATAAGATCCACAAAGTTGTAAATTTTATTCTTTGATCCAAATAAATCTATTTTGTATATCTTTTCGTGTTTATACATTTTATACATGAAATTTGTTATTACAAATTTAGCACGCCCAGTGGGACCATCTCTATCTCTCATCTCTTCTCTTCAACCAAAATTGAAGACATCACTATGACATCAACAGATCCTCCAGCTGCATATGTCAATGTTGTCACAAGGAGTATGTCAAACAACTCGCGATCGTTGGCATCTTCAGAGGGAAATACTTCTTCCGGGGTTACTAAGCAGGATTTGCGAGACATTGTTGATAGCAATAGAGATGAAAAGGACAACTCTGCATGTTCTACTCGTTCTTCATCAAGTTCAGAAGCAACTCCGATCATGACAACAAATGCTTCGACTCTTGAGGAACAACTTGTGAGTTTAACCAAAACTATTGAAGGGCTTACGAGACATGTACAAGAGCAAGACTCCTTGATCGCAAAACTGATAAACAAAGTTGATAGCGGTACTACAAGTCACGCTCTTAGAAAAGAACCTGTTGAGGATCAAGACGAGGCTGAAGACTCTGTGGGGCATCAATATCAACCAAACGAGAAGGAAAGAACCATGGATAAACTGCAAGTCTCTTCCGACAGTATGGTCCATGTTGACCAACTAAGAGATCATCTTAGGAACTCTTAAGGACAAGTTTGACGGGACATCTAAGTCATCTTTGACTTGCACTAAACCATACTCTTTGAGAATTGACAACTTGAAGATGCCTTCCGGTTATCAACTCCCGAAGTTTCAACTCTTTGATGGTAAAGACAGCCCAAAACAACATATCGCTCATTTCGTCGAGACATGCAACGATGCCGGGATGTATGGTCCGCTCATTGAAGGGGAATGCATTCGACTGGTATATAGACTTATAAGTCAATTTCATTGATAGTTGGGAGCAAATGGAGCAAGAATTCCTCAATCGCTTTTATAGCACCAGGAGAACCGTAAGCATGATTGAATTGACCAGCACGTGTCAATGGAAAGAGGAGGCCGTAGTTGACTACATCAACCGATAGAGGAATCTGAGCCTCAATTGCAAAGACCGTTTGTCTGTAGCTTTCGCGATTGAAATGTGCACTCAAGGAATGTAATGGGGTCTTCGGTACATCCTCCAAGGAATTCGGCTAAGGACATTTGAGGAATTAGCTACTCGAGCTTACGATATGAAGTTAAGCATGACTACAACTGGAGTAAAAGGACCGCCAATTCAAGAGCTCCGCAAGTTCAACAATAGACAAGATTAGAATAGAGAGGGCAAACCTTTACCACAACTGCAAACCAAGAGTCCATGACGGTAGATGTGATGCCTATCAAGTTTGGCCGAAAACAAGACATTAAGATTGACAAAGGAAAAGACATCCCTCAAGACCGGGGGCAAAGCAAATCTCATTGTATTACCTGAAATGAAGCGATCCGAAGAAGTTAGGTGGACTGATGACCCAAAGTATTGTTAGTATCATCGGTTGGTGGGGCATTCAATAGAACACTGCTTTGTATTCAAAGACAAGATCATGCAGCTAGCTCAACAAGGAAAAATAGTGTTAGATGAAGACAATGCAATAACAAATCTTACAACTATCTTGGAAGATAATGATCGTGGTGACACCCCATGCTACATGACGGACAAACGAGAAAGCAAACACGAAGACAGACATGTAGAAGAGGAAGATGATGAAAAGGCCCTACTTGAACTTAAACATGGTGTACGAGTCAGTCCCATAAACGGGGAGTTCTTGAAATTTACTTGAGCTTGCTGTCACCAAAAAAAAAAAAAAAAAAAAAAAAAGAAGAGAAAGACCTCCTGACCCGCATGAGGATAAATTGTGCACGGCGACCACCAAAGATAAAGTATGTAGTTAAAATGCTAACTTACCCCACTTTGGCTAAAGTGGTTAAAAAATAGTCTCTCCTGACTTGCATGAGTATAAACTGTGCACGAGACCACCCCCCAAAAAGCAAAACACAAAAGTGGAAATTCGAACTGCGTTATGACTTGATCCCTTTCACCGGGGTACGCAGGCAGCTTAGAAATATTCTAAGTTTAGTCATACAAATATATATTGTGTTTCCCTCTCCTAAGTTGCTCCGAGTTTAGGGATCCAAGCTCCAAGTCCGTCAAGTTATCTGATTTCGTCAAATTGGGTTGTCAAGCTCAACCTTAGATAAATTCACATTTTCAAGTCAAATATGTCAAATCCGTCAAAGCCCACAATGTTGAAGATTCAACTTCCGAATTCAAGAACTCATTGGTATGAATATAAACTACTAACAAGTTTTAAATTCAAGTTCGAGGCTCCTTAGCACGAGTTTAAAAGGTCTACAAGTCAAATTCAAATAAAAAAACTCTTTGATATGAGTATAAACTATCGACAAATTCAAATTCAAGTCCAATTGAAGAACTCCTTGATACGAGTATAAACTATCAACGAATCCAGATTTAAGTTCAAATGAAGAACTCCTTGATATGAGTATAAACTATCGACAAATCCAAATTCAAGTCCAAATGAAGAACTCCTTGATACGATGTATAAACTACCTACGAATCCAAATTCAAGTCCAAATGAAGAACTCCTTGATACGAGTATAAACTATCAACAAGTCCAAATCCAAGTCCAAATTCAAGCACACTTTGATGCGAGTATAAAAATGTTGATATGTCCAGAGATATTTTGAAAGTCTGTTCGAGACTTATCCACTCCAAGACACATCGTCCGTGAACAAGTCTCGAGGGGGTATTTGTTGATACGCAAATTTCGTATCCAATTAAAATGCGTCACGTAATAAAATATATGTTGAATATCATTGATTACTTTTAATATTAGGAATTGGGTAAATAAAATTACTCCCTCCGTCCCGGCCCAATTTGCCTACGTTGGCCGGGCACGGAGCTTAAGAAAAAGCTGTTGAGTGTGATGTTTTGTTGACTTTTTCAAATCCCCTTAATTTTTTAAGGGAGGATTAGTGTTTTAACACTCTCCTCCCTTTCCTTAATTAAGATGAACAGTAAAAAAAAAGCAAAACCGGAAAAACAGTAAAAACATTACATCAACGCAAAGAAACCTGAAAATAGAGCTTATAACATTGATTTTTTTTGGGGGGAAAATTCCCCTCAAAAAAACCTGAATTACAGCAGTAATTTTTGCCCAAAATTTGGGTTTTACAATTCAAATTTACCCCCAAAAATTCAAATTACAGCTGGGTTACAGTTTCATCTAACTCTATAAATAGAGTCCAAAATGCATTGAATGCATTTTGGACAGAATTTTTACAACAACAGTATCAGATCATCTATTACAATGACAAATCATAAAAAGGGGAAGAATCTTGCTCCATCAGATCGACTTCGCATTGCTCAACGCCTTCTTTCAAACAACAAAGATGGCGTTTTGACTTTTGTTTACAGTGTAAACACTTATGAAAGTGTTCATTTTGCTTAAACTGTAAACATTTGAAATCAATGAAATCTGTATTTTCCATTCATTTTTTTTTACTTTCCCTCCGAATAATTTCATCATCGGGAAGAACATAATTACCCACTGCTCAGAAACAGCAACCTTAAGCTGGTCATATTAAATGGCCAACTTAAGCTACTCATTTCCAAAACTAGAACTGCTCAATTTCACAAAAAAATGTGCTAAAACTGAATTACAGCTGGGCAGCTACAAAATTAATCAGCAAATTCTTTTCTTCATTTTAATTTGGCCACCAAACAGTGTAAATCAGAATTTCACCCATCAAACAGTAACATGTAGCAAGTTTCAGATATGCAGTGCAAGTCATCACAATTAATCAGAAGGCATCAACAACCAGGCAACCCTAGCAACAGAATGACGAATAAATCAGAATTGAGAGGAAGAACAGACACAACCCAAATCAATTCATCATAAATTCAGAAGGCATCACCAGCCAAATCCCCCGAAAAACAGCAAGTCGAGATCAAATCAAACTGAACGGAATCACAGACACACCCCAAAATCAATTCATCATAATATCAGAAGGCATCACCAGCCAAACCCCACGAAAAACAGCAAGTCACGAACAAATCAAGAGAGAATTCGGCACAAACACACCCCAAACTTAATTCATCATAAATCAGAAGGCATCACCAGCCAAACACCCCAAAAAAACAGCACATGCAAACTAAGAAATCAGATCGAAAGAAAGGATGAATAAACCTGGTCACCGAAGGTACCCAGATCGAAAGGCATTAATAGAAATGCCTTTTCATTTCTGGATCAGCAAATAACTCAGAAGTTGGGGGGGCCTCCTCGATCCCAAGAGGGAGAGCGTCCACTCCCTCTTCTTCGAACTGCGTCTCCGCAACGAAGCTGTCCTCAGAATCATACACGATGCCATACTCCTCGGATTCATCGAAAGAATCCTCCATAGACACCAGATCTGGACTGAACAGAGCCCCTTTCGCAAAAAAACAGAGTTTCGCAGATCAAATAACTAGATTCTCCCAGATCTGGCGTAGAACTGAAAGATCCAAGTATTTTTTGGCCAAATCGATTTGCAGATCGAGGAAGGGTACGAGAGACAGAAGTCGCGATTGTGAGAGAGGGACCCCAGAAATCTAGCGTGTAGATAATCTGGATAAAATGAACAAGGAAGCTCGGCTAACCCAAAAATGGCGAAGAACAGTGAGGCCTGGAGAAGTTCTCAAGAAACTAGGGTTTCTTGAGAGAGAAAGGATGAGAGATAGAGTAGGTTCGAGAAATGGGCTGTCTGAAAATGTATGGGAGAGAATGGGCTCATATCTGAATTGGGTTTGGTGAGTGTGAGGGGTGTGTTAAATTAATTTGGGTTGGGTTGGTTTAATTAGGAGTAGTCTAATGTGTAATTAGGCAGATTTTTAAAATGTTAACAAGATGGCATATTTGTAATAAAATTACAAAGTAGGGGTAAGATGTGTTGACTTTCTTTGCTATTTTTGGGCTGGCAAATTAGATTGGGACAAACAAAAATGGAAGGTAGGCAAATTAGAGCGGGACGGAGGGAGTACTAAGTTAAATAATCAATTTAATTGGTGATTTACTATATATTTTATTGACCAATCAGAATGCTTCATTTGTCAAGTTGTTGCAGTAATTATTAAATTAAATACAATTAATTTAATAATTATTTTATGGATAATGATAATCTGAATGATCAATCATATCGCTCCGTTCAGATTCAAGCCCATTATGGTTTTCCAATCCTACAACTATAAATAGGACATCATTCTCCACAAAAAATCACAACAACACAAGCTTAAAAAAGGTGGTACAAATCAATCTTGAGACTCAGGCGGTACAAAGCCAAAATTCGGCGTTACAAAGCCAACCCGATGGTACAAAGCCAAAATTCGGCGTTACAAAGCCAATTCATGATAACGTTTGACTCAAAATTTTACTCCAGTCCTTGAAGTTAACGTTATAAACTGAAGAACTCATATTCGATGCGGATCAAAAGTCCAAAGTTCATCGAATAATCAAGAATCAAGCGACGAATTCCGGTACAAAGGAATTTCGACGTTCTTGGAGAAAATCGGCAACAAACGACGTTTAATCCAAAATTAAGCTTACAAGCTTTGGATTAGCGTTGTTTAAATCAACAAATTTGAAGACATATATGAAGAGAAGAATCAGAGGAAAACTAGAGATAGGATCCACAAAGTTGTAAATTTTATTCTTTGATCCAAATAAATCTATTTTGTACATCTTTTCGTGTTTATACATTTTATACACGAAATTTGTTATTACAGTACTATAATTGCAATTATCGTCGTAACCTTATTTTCATATTTCTAGTGAACTGTAATCACATGTGAGAATTGTTACACGCTGTCCACTCTGTCCGGGCTACTAAGCGGGTGTTTTGGCTAAATTTATTTCAAACATCTTATAAGCTCCAACATTTTGGAGCTTATAAGATGTAATTTCTTAAGAGCTTATAAGTTAATAAAATGTTTGGATAAAAAAACTTATAAGGTTGCAATTGAATAAAGTGTGTAGTATGTGAATGTGTATAGTGTGTGTAATGTGCGAGACGTGTGTAGTGTGTGTATATGTGTGTAGTATGTGAAATTTGAGTGTAATTTGTAAGATTTTAAAATATAAGATGAATTAGAGGAACTTATTTTTTTTTGGAGCTTATAAGCTCTAAGAGCTTATTTTTACAACTTATAAGTTGTTTAACATCTTATTTTATCAAACACATTACAAGAGCTTATAAGTTCTCAAACATCTTATATGAATTTTTGAGGAGTTTATAAGTTTAGTCAAACACCCTCTAAATATATACACAATGTGTTTGAAAAGTTAAACTTCAAGGTTTAATGCGATCAAATAAGATTATAGTGGCTCAATATAGCAAACGTAATATTTAATGGGACATAATAATGCATTTTACCTATTATAAAATGTAACAAAAGAGAAAAAAATTGTCCCATAAAAAGTATTATGTATCGAGAAAGAATCATTCTAAAATGAGTCATGTTCTCAAAATCAAGGCCTTATTTTATTCGGGTTTCTTAAGAAGAAATGTTTCTTAGTTTTAAATACTTTGCACTGCTCTTATTTGAAAATCCTTGTATACGCTACTTATTTAGGAGAAATTTTATGCTACCAAATCTGATAATATTTGAGTCAATCAATGTAAAAAATGAATTGAAATTAAATCAAAATAGTTAAATGTATAGTAAGACCATCCAGTCGAGTGGCCGAATAAAACATAGAATTAGCCCTCTTTGAGGCTATTGTTGATGTTGCAGCAGGTCATGCTTTTCCGCAACAGATGCATATACACATAACGGGTTGCAGGCAGAAGTGGAAGTAAATGTCAGCATGTCTACTAGTCGGGTCAGGAAATTCTATGTTACTCCTCGACTGACATGTGGCAAAATTTTGAGTCTTGTCTTTTCTTTTTAAACTGCAAATGCTGAAAATTTGTGAGCCCATATAACCAGGGACGGAAGTAGGCTTGTAGCAAGGGGGGCCATGGCCCCCCCCCCCCAATGTTTTAATTTTTTTTTTTTTTTAGTATATAATTTATATATGAGTCTATATTTAGTAAATGTGCCCCCCCCTTAAGTTTTCATTTTCAGAAGATGTAATAGAATCAGAATGCTTTTCTCTTTTTTTATTTGATTGTCACATCAAGTTGACTTTTGTAACATTATTATTATTATATATTATTTAATTTATCTTTCTTCTCAAATACAAAAGTTACATGTACAAAGCAGAAGCAGTTTGCTTCTTTTTTCTTAAAACCCTCGCCTTGCATTCCTCTGTTTTCAGGTAAGGTTTTTTTCCTTTTTTTTTTTTTTCAGTAAAATTTATTGAAATAGGTAAATCTACACACATTAATGATGATTAATGACTAGAGTAACATTTTTGAAATTGTTATTTGCTAATGTAATAGATGCATTTTCATAATAATTTATTTTTTGGATGAACTCATATATAAATTTTTCTCTTGATTTACATATCTAATCTCCATATCTAAATTTTCTATTTGCTACTATTTCCATATCTAAATCTTCTATTTGCTATTTGCTTTATGATTGATTAATTTTTATATTTAATATAAAAACATTGATGATTGATGAATGTTCTACTTTTATTTGCTATTTGCTAGATTTTAGGGAGAATATAATTGATTCACATTTCCCCCACCTCCACCATCCCTTTGCAGATGAAAAAGACACGAAGAATTGATGAAATTTTTAAAAGAAAGAATGATGAAATTTCAGCATCTTTGTCGTCAAATCCATCTACTGAAATTGAACATTTGAATTCAGAAAGTCATCCTAGGAAATCCTTAAGAGTTGAAATAGATGGAAGATTTGATATTCAATTGTTGGTACGTGATCCGGGATTACGAGCACCGATATGGAGTTATCCTGTTGAAAAGCATGATGAAGTTAGAAGAGCTTATATCAAATATGGTCCATATCAACATATACTCTCAAAGTATCCAAAAACAGGAGAAGAGCACTCTCGTAGCTTTCAAGCATCATGGTTTAAATTATTTCCGTCTTGGTTGGAATATTCTCCTAGCACGGATGCTGCATTTTGCCTACCTTGCTTTGTTTTTCACACTAAAAATGGTCCTCCTGGATTGGAAGCATTTACTATAAGTGGGTTTCGATCATGGAAGAAGGTAAGAGATGGGAGCAATTGTTCATTTTTGGCTCATATTGGTAAAGACCTTACTTCACCTCATAGAAATGCTGAGAAAGCATGTGCGGATCTCATGAACCAACAAGCTCATATTGCACAAAACATTGAGAGAGTTAGGTCTCAAGAAGCTGTTGAAAATAGACTTCGTTTGAAAGCTTCAATTGAGGCAACTAGGTGGCTTGCATTTCAAGGATGTTCTTTTAGAGGCAATGATGAGTCCAAACAATCAATCAATCGTGGCAATTTTTTAGAACTCTTGAGTTTCATTAGCTCTTTTAATGACAACATAGCGGAAGTTTTGGATAATGCTCCTAGAAATGCATCATATAAATCACCGCAAATACAAAAACAGATTTTGCAAGTCATGGCAACTAGAGTCAAGAATGTCATTCGGGATGAAATTGGTGATGCAAAATTTTGTATCATAGTTGATGAAGCTCGAGATGAATCCAAGAAGGAGCAAATGTCAATTGTGTTGAGATTTGTTGACAAAGATGGCTATGTGCAAGAGCGTTTTTTTGGACTCGTACATGTTGAAAACACGGCTGCATCAACATTGAAAGAAGGTATCATCTCTGTCCTTTCTTGTCATACTCTTGATGTTCAGAATATTAGAGGGCAAGGATATGATGGTGCAAGTAACATGCGTGGAGAATGGAATGGTTTGCAAGCTTTAATTTTAGATGAATGTCCTTATGCTTACTATATTCATTGTTTTGCGCATCGTTTGCAACTGGCACTAGTTGCGGCTTCAAAGGAAGTTATATCAGTCCATCAATTTTTTACCAAGTTGAATTCTATAATCAATATTGTTGGTGCTTCGTGTAAGCGTAATGACCAATTAAAAGCTGCCCATGCTTCAAATATCGCTCATTTACTTGATATTAATGAGCTTGAGAGTGGGAAAGGACTTCATCAAATCGGTTCTCTACAAAGAGCAGGAGATACTCGTTGGAGTTCTTATTTGAAATCCATATCTAGCTTGATGACAATGTACAGTGCGACTTGTGAAGTTTTGTTGCTTATTGTTGATGATGGAACAACATATGCCCAGCGTGGGGATGCAGATGCTGCTTATGAGGTTTTGACTTCTTTAGAATTTGTTTTCATAATGCATCTTATGAGAAAAATATTAGAGATTTCTAATATACTTTGTCAATCTCTGCAACTTCAATCTCAAGATATTTTGAATGCAATGCATCTTGTGTCGTCTACTAAGTTGCTCCTTCAGAAATTGAGAGATGATGGATGGGATGAACTAGTTGAAAATGTGAAATCTTTTTGTGAATCTGTCAACATACCTGTGTTGGATTTTAATGTTCAATATGTTGCAAGGAAAGGAAGAGCTCGTCATCAACCGGATAAAATAACAGTTGGACATCATTACAGGTTTGATATTTTTAATGAAGCAATTGACTCTCAGTTGAAAGAATTGACTAGCAGATTCAGTGATAGCACTGTGGAGTTAATTACTCTTGCATCAGCATTACATCCAAGAGAGATGTGCATATCCTTTAGAATTGATGACATTTGCAAGTTGGTGGAGAAATATTATCCCAGCGATTTTGAAGGACATGAGATGCTACAATTGAGAATGCAATTTGAACATTTTCATCATGTGCAAGAACTTCTTGATTTTAGATCGTTGAAGACTATTTCTGATTTGTGTCAATGGATGGTAAAGAGTGGAAAATAAAAAATATACCCTCTTGTGTTTAGAGTGGTAACTCTCATTCTTACGCTTCCAGTTTCTACGGCTATTTCAGAGCGGTCTTTCTCGGCCATGAATATAGTGAAGACCTCGCTCCGTAATAAGATGGAAGATGGTTTTCTTAGTGATTGTTTACTAGTATATATTGAAAAGAAGATTGCGAAGGAATTTAGTATAGATTCTCTTATAGATGACTTCCGTGATATGCAAGAGCGACGTTCCAAATTTTAATATGTTGCGGATGTAAATCTATATTTTGGGATATTTTATGATAAATATTAGTATGGTTTTTTTTATCGTTCATCTTTATTTATTATTGGCCCCCCCCAAGGTATGATCCTGGTTCCATCCCTGCATATAACCCCATTTTCTTTGTTCTATTAATTTCTTGTGTAACCAATTCTGAATAACTCAAGGGCTTGTAAGTCTGCCGCATTACCAACTAGTATTTCATCCGTGCAATTATAATTTTAATTTATATAATGCTAGTAAAAAAAATTAGAATCCTTGATTATGAAAATATTTTTTGTAAAAATAAACCCATAAATGGAAAAAATAGCTATTTAGGCAATATTGTCTTTTCATAATTGTTTTCCCTATTAAAAAAAAAAATAGATAACATCAAATATAAATTGAGTTCACCTAAGCTTTAGATCCGAAACAATTAATTTCTACATATAGAGTATCTACGTTTTACTCTTTTCTATCAACTACAAACATATTATTGAATAAAAAGTGTTAATTACTCTCAAATTTTTAAACTAAATACAGTGTTATATATATATTTAAGAAAATACCTGATACTTTATTTGGTTGCCAATTTCATTTTTATGACTAATTGTCAAAGTTAGGTGACGAACCATCAATTGGTAAAAGATTTCCTAATATTTGATCATCTTGTCTCTGCAATTTTAAAATTAGTGGCGATTTTTTCCCTGATTTAGTATAGTATCCAATATTTATGAATAATTTGTTCGTAAGATGTAGTCACTCCTTTTTAATTTTAATTAATATGGACCTTTTCCAGAATACATAACAAATGTAAATGAAATCCTAATCCTAATATAATAAATTAATACACCCCTTTCCCCACAAAGAATATAAAAAAATAATATTTTAATCCATATTTGCAGGCCCATATATTTTCAATATATACATATAAAGGCCCAGCCTGTTAAATAAATATATATGCAATCCCAATATGTACCTACTAGATTTCTACAGGCCCAAAACTAGCGTTATTTCAAGAGAGAACAAAATGATTACCATATATATAGGTATATTGAATGGAAGTGATTATCATATATTGATAAGAATAATTTTTATGGGAATTGGTTGTAGCTTAGCTGGTAGAGCATCTTGTAATTCTAACTAAAAAATATTTAAAAGTAAATAAAAAAGTAATAAGATTAATTTCCGTCGCAGACAAAACTCCATCCCAACTAAAAAATGTATTAAAAATAATAATAATAATAATAAGAGTAATTTCCATAGCAAACACTTCAAGTCTCTTGTCCATTTTAAAATAAAGAAAAATTATAGATCTTGTCTGTTTAAAAAAATGAAAAAATATACGCACTACTAAAAATAAGGTTTTTTGTCACTACAAAATGTAGTTACAAAAAATGAAGAGTAGTCATAAAAATATTTTTAGTAATTAAATATCTAAAAGTAGTTACTATAGGGTAGTCAATTATAATAAGATGCAAAATTTTTTTTTGCAACTACTTTGTACTTCCTCCGTCCCAGTTAACTTGTCCTACTTTCCATTTCGATCCGTCCCACTTAACTTGTCACCCCCATAAATAACAATTAAAGGCAATAATCTCCACCCTCAAAATATCCATATTCAATCTCCACCTTTAAAAAGGTCATAGATTCCACAAAACTTATTTTTTCTTAACATCCGTGCTCGATCAACTGTGACAAGTTAACCGGGACGGAGGGAGTAGTTACTAATGTATTTGTGACTATTTTTTGCAACTACTTTGTAGTTACTAATATATTTGTAACTACAAGTAGTTGCAAAAGAGTTTGTCATATTGTAGCAAATTTGGTTAAAATTGTATGAAATATTTTATGTAACTACTAATAGTTACAAAAAGAGTTAGTTTTAGTAACTACTTTGTAGTTGCAAAAAACTAGCAACAAATGCCCTTTTTTCTTGTAGTGACATCTTCTTTATAGGAAACATTTTCCTTTTCTTTAACTTCTGAAAAAATTATTAAAAATAGAGATTGTGGTAAAATTGCTTAAACTTAAAGTAGGTAGTATTTGAGAAAAAAAATATTTTGGTCATATATAAAACTGGAGTGTTTTTCGGTTATGATGAGTGAGAGAAAAAAAACTTTCACTTATTTACCAAAACACCAAGAAGTTGGAAAAAAATAATTATTTTCAACGTTTAGTTGATGGCTTAAAATTACTTTTATTAAAACTGAAAGTGTTTTTCCAACGCTCCAAAGATGTTTTCCTAATTTACAAGGTGAAAAGCAATTGCAAACACGAAATGATGTCTTCTTGGTAGAATCCTGAGATATTGAGGGGAAAAAATAGTGTTTGTGTGTGGATGTTTGAGGGAAAAACATATATCAATTATAATTTCGTTGTTTTAGTTGTTTGAGAATTTTCTTTGATTTGGTCCACACGATATTTGTTGTTGATGATGATTTCACACTCCAAAATTGAGATAACAAAACTTGCCAACAAATTCACATCAAGGATAAAGCTCACCAATTAGCTTCATCACCAAAATCTAATTACATCTCTCTCTGCAAGTGACTTATCTGCTACCTAGCTGTTCAAGTCTTCTTCATAATCCTCTAAACTAAAGTTTATGTCAGCATCCAATCCTCTAAAAATCACATTTCTTCATTCATTCCCAGTATGTGTATATATATATAAGGGTCGATGATTCCACTCTTGCTCAAGAAATTTCTAGTATAGGAAAGATATGAATAAAGGCTCAAGAAACCAAGAAAGAGGTGACTGAAATGAAGAATATTCTTGATCTTCACGCTCCTAGTCGAATAGCCGTGATAATTCCTGCATAATCACCGGAAGGATTTTTGGTGGATGAACTTTCGATGCCAAAGTCAGAATTTTTCCAATAAAAAGACCATACTAATCTATTAGAGAGAAAATAATAAGTTCATAGTGGTATGTGAATAGTGAATATATGTGTATTTTTTAGAGGGTGGGTATTTATATTTTTTGCCTGAAGGGAAAAATGTAACTTTGGGGGCTTCATTTAACGAAAACTCCGTATCATTCTGGTCCCGACAATGTAAGACTTTTCTAGCTCTGGGATAAATAGTTCTGAACCCGATTCTAAATGACTCTCCTCAAGGGTCAATGTCTGCTCTTGAAGTGTCAACTCTGAAATTATATACTTGTTCCTTTAATCCAGCTCTGTATTTTCGCTCCAATTCCCCTATTTTATCATAACTAGAAGATCTGCAATATTATCCACATCAGATACGCTCCTTACTCTGAGTAACTCATTGAAGTTACTTAGAGTAGATAGTAATAATCAGAAAATTTCACATAATTATACAACCAGTACAAACTAAACCACTCCTAAAAGCTCAAGGCTGAAATTAGTGCAAGAAATTAATAGCAAATAATTGAATGTGGGTGTTGCAAACAAGAAAGCATTCAACATCAAATCAACTAATCACATCCCGAATGTAATCAATATTAGCCCCTACTCCAGTTGTGTCTAATTCTGACACGCGTCCATTGTATTGTGAACTAAATCTAAGTAAGATCAGAGTCAAGAGTCACATTCAATTATGATGACAAGTGAAAAATTTGGAAATGATTGACCAAGTATGAGAGCTATGCAACAACAAAGCTGATCGACATGACGAGCGCACTGAGCATTAAAATGCATAAATTACCTTCTTGACCAATAGAAGAGATAAGAATCCTTTATTTGTTCTGAGCTACTATTGGAACTCGCAGAGAATTTATCCTAAAAGTGAGATAGGGATTAACAAACATCAATCAGATAAAGAATCAACAAGAGGCGTCAAGCAATCAAATATCTGTCCTTAGTGGCCTAAAATTCAAGTATGGAAATTATGCTCATATTCGTGATGATTTATAAGAGAAATCCATGTGTTTATTATCAAGTTACTCCACAGTCTTCAAATCAAACTGCGGTATCCTAGCACAATCATAAATGAAATAAAGAAAACATAGGAAATAACTGAAATTGATAAAAAAATGCATGAGCTATACTATTGTGAAGTATTCAAACACAATAATAACTTGAAAATCAACTATAAGTTCTGGCTGCCTTAGCTATTCAATGTTTGTTAATTTTTTTCCAATTCCTTGGAATGTGGTGAGCCAGCCTACCAGGGTTGGGTCCTCCTTAGGCATACTACTCCCCCAATCACATATTCAGAGTTAACTCTGAGCATGTGACTCAAATAAGTGATTTGATTTTGCTATTCCGGGTGTCAAGGCCTCCAACTAAATGTTCAAGAGCAGGTGGTATCTAGATTTGATTTCATGGTGTGTTTGGGTTTCACATAATTGACCTTTATCCTAGAGACAACTGAAACTCCAGATAGGGATATGGTGGAGACCTAAGGCAATCAGAGCTAAGGCCTAGATCAAGCTAGAAGGTAGGGCCTTGAGGTATTCAGAGCTGTGAACTCTAGGCACTATGAAGGCCAGAGTCAAATCTCGAGCTTTTGATTCGAAGTGGAGATTCTGTTGGATAGCTTCATGGTTAATCGTTGCGTGTAGGACATTGAATTTATATTGCACACAAGTGCTTAACTCTGTGCTGGCAGAAATGTAACTCTGAGCTTATGCAGCACGTAAGTGCTCAAGTGTAAGCTGCCAGAGATGCAACTCTGGACTTATGAAGCACGTGAGTGCTCAATCATAAGCCGCCAAAAGTGCAACTCTGGACTTATGCAACACGTAAGTGCTCAAGTATGTGCTGCCAGTAGTATAACTATGGACTTATACAACACGTAAGTACTCAAGTCTGTGCTGCTAGAAATGCAATTCTGGACTTATGCAGCACGTAAGTGCTCAAGTCTGAGCTGCTAGAAGTTCAACTATGGGCTTACGCTACGGGTGACACACCCAGTTCAATGCTGCCTCTTGGACTTATACGAACTTCAATGCTACCACATGGGGGACTGCGGGATTACGCGAGGGGGATTACGCGAGGGGTGACATACCCAATTCAATGCTGCCTTGTGGATTTACGCGAACTTCAATGCTACAACAGAGAGGACTGTGGGATTGCACGAGTAATAACACACCCAATTCAATGCAGTCAGATTAGCTGCCTTTACACGAATTCAATCCACCCAGGATTGCAAATTTTGATCTTTCGCGAAATTCAATGCTGCTATACGGGGAACTTTGGAATTACGCGATGGGTGATACACCCAATTCAATGCGGCCAGATAAGCTAGTCTTATGCGATTCTCAAGGCGCAAGGCAGAGCTAGAGCTCGGGCTTATAATGCAAAAAGTTATAGGTTGAAGCTAAGGCTTTGGGCCTTCTCAATATTTGTAAACTCAATGCACATCTGTGGATAGGATTGAAAATTAAATCAAGTTACTTGTCACTCGATTTGAGATTGTTCTTTAAGAGCACGTTTGAACTATATTTGAGTAAATATATCAAACAAACTTGAACAGAATTGTACGTTTGATAAAATCTAAAGCTCGATTTGAGCTCAAGTTCGATAAGTTAAAAATGTTGAAACAAGTGTAAAAATGTCAAACTACCCGAGCTCGACTCGTGCTTGGCTCGGTTAAAACTCGTTCAAGCTCGATTCGATCACTAATCAAATAAGCTTAAACATAATATTAGAAACTCGATAATATTTCAAACAAGCTTGAACAATAGTACATTTGGCTTGACTTAACTCATTTACATCCCTATATGGGGAGAGGGTTAAGCTCAGGTAACATCAATGAAAACATATTAGAATAATTTATCCACAATTCCTATATAGTTTCCACACAAAATAGATTTTAAAACGTTGGAAATGGCTCAAGATAGAAAACCCTTAAAAAATTTAGCAAGCCCAATATTCCTGAGGATTTCGAGGGTCTCCTTCTGGTGTTTCAAGAGGATCTCTCCATAACTCCGAATGATCTTTTGGAATGCTCTAAGATCTGAAAGCCTAAATTTGTTTCCATTGATTTCTTCCCAAAAGGTTCTACCATATATTTCCCCTGAAATGCAAAAGAGGTTTGTGGATTTTTGATTGGGACTGGATGGGACACTATCCTTTATAAGAAATCTTCCACACATGTTGCTGAAGGAGATGAAATCCTTTGCATTCCCTTCTATAGGTATCTCATGTATACAGGTCTTTTGTCGGATTTTTTCTCATTTCATCCATACTCAAACATCTTGAAAGGCTTCTTTAGCTTGTTACTAAGTGCATCACTTATTTCAATAATCTTATCAGACCGTTGGGTAAATCTCTAAAGAAATCTCATTTTTATTATTCCAAAATCTGAAAATATTTTTTGTTGTTAATACTCGACTTTTTACCCCGAGTATTCCTAAAAAAAATTTCCTCTTGGACTTTCTTTCTGATTCATAATCTTCTTGTAATGCCTCTTCAATTAGGATAATAGATAATACAATAAATAATTAATGATTTCTAGATAAACCTAGGGCTCTGATACCATTTTCATGCAGAATCAATTTTAGGTCCAAAAAAATGGACAATTATCAGAGTTACAAGACCAATTTGAATGAAAAATAAATTACGAGACCTTTAGTGAATATATGTAAAGTTATGGGACAAAAAATGATTATTTTGTTAAAGTCGGGGAAATAAAAAATTATGGGACTAAATATAAAAGTTAAGGGACAAAATTGAAATTGCAACAAATTTTGGGACGAGAAATGAATTTAGCTATAAATAAGTTGATTATTACACATATTTTCCACATCACTATATCGGTCAACACAGTTTCTGGAAAGCCCCACATCTTGGTATCACGTGTATAACACATGATGATTTTGGATTAATTAAGTGAATTCTGATTAATTAAAATTTTGTAAATTACAAAATTTATTTTGGGCTAGGTCTAAATTATAGGACTAAAAATATAGTTCTCCATTTATAGTCCGCTCGTGCTCTCCTCTCTTCGATATTCCTCTAAGCAGTCAAGTAGATAAGCTCGAACCAAAAACAAACTCAAATAATTGCGCTTCAAACTTATTTTGTTCTCAATATATGTGTTAATTTGGTTATGGTCTCTCAGTAAATCACTCAGGAAAAGGATTAATGTTTCAGTTGTAAAGGCCAGTTTGCTATTACCTTCTCAAATATATAATCATTATGATATGTGATTTTCATTAAATCTCCAAACAAGAGGCCCATGGAATAAAATTCCTCTATCTTCTGGATATTGGTCCAAAAGTATATTCTTTCTGGATAATATTGAGGTGACAGTATAAAATCCCAAGTTTTAGGTTCAGCCTTGAGCAGCAGTAATTGTAATTAGCAAAAAAAGTGGCTCCGATAGCAAAGATTGAGGCAAAGGCAGAAATAAAATGTGATCCTCCTAAGGTGTATGATGTCTTGAAAATAACAAAGCCCAGCTTACCAACTTATTTCCGCAGGTATTCAACAAATTGAAGGAGAAGAAGGCCAGCCTGGACATGTCATCTTCTATGAATATCTCATTGGTAACACATTATTAGTGTTTGTTGCTATATAATTTACTCTCTATGATTCGCTCATTAAATTTAAAAATGGGAAGAAAATATCTCACTCTGTGACTTAAATTTTGTGTTTTTCACAATTAGAGGTCTACATTCAGGGTTTAGTAACACACATTGTTCGATGTACGAAAGATTCATCATGATATTTCAAAAAATTGTATATTCTCTGAACTAAAAACTTGAAGCTACTCCATACTAAATCTTAATATATCGGATTATATTCCCATACATATGATAGGTAACACAATGAGTGCGAAGCTGAAGACTGAAGAAGTAAATGAAGGAGAGAGATCCATAAGCTTAAAAGCTCTTGAAGGAGATATCATGCAACTCTACTCAACTTTCCTTGTTAAAATTATTGTGAATCAAGACTTTGTGGCATGGAACTTTGAGTTCCAGAAAAATAATGATTTAGCCCCAAATCCAGACATTTATGCCGCACTTGCAGTTGAGGTCACTAAGGGCATGGATCTTTACTTCCTTAACCACTGAGTGACAACTCTTTCGTAATTTCATGCTATAATACATACAACATTACTTTGTGTTGATTTACAACATCGAATTACTGAAACTAGTCAAGGAAGGAATATTATTATATTGTACCCAATGGTGCCAGTTTTTATAATTATTGTACTTTTTAAATTTTAATGTTTTGTCCTTAGTCCAAGTAGTGTTTCGTTTGATCAAGTTCCAATCTAATTTTAGTATATGTTATTTCCAATTTTCTTTTTTGACTAGATAGTCCTTTATTGCAAGTGATGTTGTTAGAATAGTCGAACGAAGTTGTAAATCAATTAAACTTACAAGAGGAATTGATGAATAAAATTTTAGTACAATAGGTCTAAGAAAAAGCCTAAAACAAAGCACATTTGAATGTGTCCTGGACAAATAATATTATAGTAATGTTGAGTTGTGGAGTCCACTTTATATGATCAACTAAATAAACTACATAATATTGATCACCAAGTATACTGTAATTGGTATCTCAAATATATGAGATCAGATATGTAATTTCAGAGTTTAAATGAGGGCGTTAAAACAGACATTTCATTCTTAACTTCAATTGGGGAATAAATGATGGAAAACAAAGCTCAATTTCTGCATGGTTGCATTCAATATCAGAGCAGTTGCAACAAATGCAGTTTGAACAGTTCTGCTTATTTCTTCAACCTCAATTCAGCATTAGTTGATGATATAACTTTGAGTTCTCAGTCTAGCGGTTGAGTATCAATTGAAATCGATCAGAGAAAAGAGATAGTGTTTATCTTTGGAGTGAAAGAATGTAATCTTATGTAGAGATTGATCAACTCTAGCTAGCTATTGAAGTGCTTCTTGTTATCGGTTTCTTCTGTGATTAATAAAATCATTGGTGATGGACTCCGTGGACGTAGGATCTGATGTTCAGATCTGAACCACGGAAAACTGGTTGTTTGATTGTGTTCTATGCTTGAAGTTTAACTATGTTCTTATTAGTTTTAGAAATTGAAGTGTTCGATTGTTTGTCTGAGTGAGATAATTGAATTTGTGTGAGTTAAACAGGCTGCAATACTAACAATTTGGCACCGTCAGGGGGAATCTCCATGGGTTCAACTCGCTTTGATGTGGAGAAACTTACCGGGAAAACCGATTTTGGTTTGTGGAGAATCAAATGGGCACTTCTTGTACTGCAAGGGCTAGCCATGACTCTTGAAGGAGAACAGAAACTTCCATCTATAATGAAAGCTGAAGAGAAGCAACACAGCACCATAATTCTGAGTTTGGATGACAGTCTTGAGAGAGGTGGCCAAAGAAACCACTGCACAAGGTGTTTGGCTTAAGCTTGAAAAGAGTTATCTGGCGAAATCAGTGGCAAATCATCTCTAAATGAAGCAGAGGTTGTATGCATTCAAGATGTTTGAAGAAAGGTGCATTTCAGATCAGATTGATGAGTATCACAAAATCTTGGATGATCTTGAGAACATAGATGTTAAGTTGGAGGATGAGGATAAGGCATTTATCCTCTTGAGCTCTCTTCCAAAGGTGTTTGAGAATTTTAAAGATTCCATACTTTTTGGCAGAGAAGGCAAGATCAATCTAAGTAAGGTGGAGTCAGTATTAAGATCTAAAGAACTATAGAAGAGGGGCAGAATCTTGTAAAATGGAACAACCAGGTGAAGGGCTGATGATTAAGACAATTCCTAGAAGTTTCAAAATCAGAAACTGAAACAACACTGGAAGAAAATTTGATCAATCTACATCTTTAGAATCTATGACTAGAAAATGTTTCAAGTATCATGTTGTTGGTCATTTGGGTAAAGTCTGTCCAAAGAAAGGCAAACAGAATCAGAACGGTCAAACTAATCATCAACCTTAGAAAACACAAAAGGAAAACACACTGCAAATCTGGTGGAGGCTGCAGAAGGCTATGAATCAGGTGTGACCATTTCTTCAACAGTTGTATATACTGAATGAGTTTTAGATTTTGAGTGCTCTTTTCATATATGTCCCAATAAAAATTGGTTCTGTATTTTCAAATATCAGAATAGTGGATTGGTTATGTTAGGAAATGGTCTGGAGTGCAAGGTTAAAGGAATATGATCTATTAAAATTAAAATGTTTGATGGAAAGATAAGAATCTTAGAAAATGTCAGATATGTTCCTAAGTTAAGAAGAAAATTGATTTCACTTGGCATGTTGTATTCAATGGGATATAAATTTCACTTTGAAGATGGAATGTTAATAGTTTCCAAGGGATCACAAGATATAATTAGATTAGTAAAGATAAATGAACTCTACTTTCTAATTGGAAGCACAATAATAGGTGAAGTTTCAAACATAGTAGACACTGATAAAACCCAATTATGGCATAAGAGATTGGCTCATATCAGTGAAAAATGACTTATTGAGCTGAGTAAACAAGGTCTGTTGTGTGGTGACAGAATTTCACCTATGACGTTATGTGAACACTATGTGTATGGAAAAACCAAGAAACTAAAGTTTGCCAAAGTTGTTCATACTACAAAAGGAAAACTGGATTACATCCATTCTGATCTATGGGGAACTTCAAAGATTCAAACTCTAAGTGGTGGAAGTTATTTCTTGTCCATAATAGATGATTACTCAAGAAAACTTTGGGTATTCATACTAAAGGCCAAGAGTGAGACATTCTCTAAGTTCAAGGAATGGCTTGTTGAGACTGAAAATCAAGCTGGAAAAAAGGTTAAACATTTGAGAGCTGATAATGATCTAGAGTTTGTCTTAGAGGAATTCAATCAGTTTTGTAAAGACAAAGGAATTGTCACTTTGTCAGACACAAAACTGTTGCTGGAACTCCATGACAGAATGGACTTGCAGAAAGGATGAATAGAACTTTTTAGAGCTCATCTGATCAACATTTCCCCTTCAACAACACTTGAATTTAAAACTCCAGAAGAAGTACGGAGTGGTTCATCTACAGATTATTCAGAACTCAGAGTGTTTGGATGCCTTGCTTTTGCTCATATAAGTGATGGGTGTCAAACCGCCAAATTGAATTACCTACTAGCAAATTACGAGTAAAGTGGTAAGTAGGGTCCAATCCACGAGAACGGGAATTAATTTCTTTTGAGCGGAAACAAGAAATAAATAGGGGTTTTTGATTGGTTTTATCTAACTAAACTAAGATCTTAATAATTAACTAAAACATGTAAATAGAATAATCAAAATATAAAGACGAATCAAATATTACCTGATTCTGATCCAAGGGTATTGATATTCAATAATACTATTGATCATAGGCTCACAAATATATTTTCTTGCAATGCAAATAGTCTAACCAAAAATTTATTAGGTTAGCCGTAATAAATCTTGTGTTTTCCTAAATTAATTGACCAATCTCAGCAACCGGTCAACACTTATCATGAATAAGTTGGGCACGATAGCGTTTATACCACGTTAATGATAGCATAGAGATTTATGAAAACAGATAAACCTAATTACTCATAGCCGAGATAGCTGCAACTATCAATAATTAGCTTGTAGATTCAATTAGGTTAAATTAATTATGATAGCACAACTATTTCAACCTATTGCTACTAAGGTTCAATCCTTCATGACAATTACGGATCATGAATTCATGGATAGCAGTAAGAAATTGAATAATTTATTGAGTTTTCAATTCAATAAGATAAACAATTCCTATATAAATAAGCTTGAAACTACAAATATTTGAATAAACAAGAACAATAAAATCACAGCCTCACAATAACATAATTGAAATATCAACACTTGAATCAGAAAATAACCTTAATTAATGATGGTGGAATCCAAGGTCTTCAACAAAAAGTAGAGAATAAAGGATGAAAAACTAGAAGGAAAGAGAAAACTGTCGCGTGTGTGTGTGTGTGAGAGAGAGAGAGAGAGAGAGAGAGAGAGCGCATTGGAATAATTGACCCAGATTGACTGTCGCACCTCTCCTCTTTAAATCACGCTAGAATTACCTTTTCCTACTCATCACATCTAAATCAAATCTAATCTCTAAAAGGAAATATCTAAATAATATCTAGATAATTACAAAAGGGAAATAATAATTCTAATTAAAATTTAGGTCTTGATGGGCTTCCTCATAAAATTGAAGTCTTCAATAAATCAAAGTCCATCTTCTTTCCATCTCGGCCCACTTCTTCATTTTTTAGCCCAAAATAGCAATTTAAGCCCAAATTTGCTCCAGGTCCAATTATTATTCTCCTACATCAAAAGATAATTAATTAAGATCAATAAACAATAATAATCATTTAAAAATAAGGGAATAAGTATATAAAATATGGAATAATATGCACATCAATAAGACAGGATAAACTGGAACCAAAAGCATTAAAGTGCATTTTTCTTTGATATCCCGAAGGAGTCAAAGAATATAAACTTTGGTTCATAGAAACAGGGAACAATAAATGTATCATCAGTAGGGATGTTACATTTGATGAACATGTCATACCTCTCAAGAAGAATGAAGATTCTGAAAGTTCAAGTATCAGTAAAGATAAACGCAGCTTGGGGTGCAGCCAGAGAGGATATCACCATCAGTTAATCCAGATCAAGGAGATCTTCAAACTGATGAAGAAACTGAAGAGACTGGTGACTCGAGCAACTACCAGCTTGTGAGGGATGGACAAAGAAGACAATTCATCCTCCACAGTGGTTTGGTCATGCAGATATGGTGTCTTTTGCTTTGTGTTTGCCTATTTTATAACCTAACGATCCGCAAGTGTACGGGTGCAAGTGTATATAATGGCAAGCAAGGTCGATCCCACAAGGACTGACTTAATGACTAGTTTGATACTCTAAATATCCAAAAACACTCCTAACTAGGCTCTCAATTGGATTGATTTGGTTATTAAACTAATTTTCCTAAACTATTACTTAACACTCAAGTCCAAGAATAAGAAAACACTTTATCAAATAATCAAGATTAGAAGACAAATTCTAGAGAATTGATTTCAGAACTAAAGAAGTATGACAATCGAATTACTCTAAACTATCAATGATAATTATCGTTATTAAACGGCAGTTATATATATTAACTCTCCTTTCGAATCAATTAACTTGTAGATTCATTATCCCTAGCCACCCTTTCAAGTCGACTAGACCTAACGAATTCCCAATCGATCTTAGACCAATACCTACACACTTATCTCACCTCCTTTCAGAGCGCTCAACAAATACGCTATATATTGTCTTTCCATTCACAAATTCCTCCTTTTAAAGCGTACTTTTGAATTATGTAGAAGTAGTTAAGTGATCAAGTTAACTATTCATGAAAATAAATCACAACACACAGATAACGAATAACCATCATTAACTAGAATAGAAAAACTCCAATTAATCAAACATTCATTAAAACCTACTTTCAAAACCCTAGAATAATAAAGAACTACTCACTCATGTTCATGTTCATAACACACCGATGTTCATAGACAAACATGATTTGAAATAATGAAATGAGAAAGTGAATAAGCACCCTAATAGTCGTCTTGATCTTGATCTTTTGATGTTGCTTTCCTCTTCAATATGCCATGTAATGATCTCTGAGTTCCTTTTTCGAGTGTGGGAACCTCCTTATATAGTTAAGGCTAAATTGGGCTCATGATGGGCTCAAAATCATAAAACGCGCATAATCAGTTTTGGACTCGGAAAGCTGCCTCGACCGAGTTGGGCTTCAACTCGACCTAGTCAGAATCCCCCTTGACCGAGTTGGAATCTCTGACCAACTTCACGTTTTGCTCTTCATTTCTCACTCGACCGAGTCAGAACTTCTGACCATGCTTCAACTCCTCTTTGCTATTTCCGACTTTTCTTGCTCGTTTTTCATCCGAACATTGCCTAAACGGATTTTTTGGCCTTTTTATACCTGAATAACACTAAAACAAGCAGAAACACATCATCTAGCTCAAAAGATGGATTTTAATCACTTTTCGCCCAAATACACATGCATATGTCACAAATTACGACCTTTAATTGACTTAAAATACATGTGAAACTAGCATGTATCACTCTTTACACAACATAAGATGTGGAAAATTATAAACCAGATCATGTTCTGAAGCCATAATCTGTAGTGAGAGAGATAAGTGGCCATTAGCCATGCAAGAAGAACTTTTATCCCCAGAAAGGAATAATACCTGGGATATAGTGAATAAACTAAAGAATCAGAAGTTGGTGGGACGTAAGTGGATTTATAAGAAGAAAATTGAAGCTGGAAGCAAAGGAAATGTCAGATTAGTTGCTAGAGGATTCATACAAAGAGAAGAGGGTGGTTATAGTGAGACATTCTCTCCAGTTGTCAATCAATGTTCTATAAGGATAATGCTTGCACTTGTAGCTCATTTTGACTTGGAACTTCATCAGATGGATGTTACTACAACATTTCTACACGGTATGTTAGTGAACTCAACTCCTAAACACACAACTAGACAGCATCTGGAATTCGCACAAAGATCAATCTGAAAACACACACTCAGTTCGGCCAAAGTTATGGTCGAATTGAACTTACGCAACACAGGAACTGAAATTGAATCACACACAGTTTTTACGTGGTTCGTTCAAGATGAACTACATCCACGGAGGCAAGACACACCCCAATTCACTAAGAAATCCAATCAATTACAGAGAATACACCCAATAAACGAAATGCCCAATTCTGTTTACAAATTAGGGCAGAAACGTTCTATCTCAAAATACTCTCTCTAATCTAAGAAACAAGGAAATTGCTCGACGTAGTGACCTTCTCCTTGATGAGAGCTTTTCAATGATATAAGAATTGGAGCTCGAATGTAACCGTACAGAAAGTTCTAACTGAATCAAGTTGAGCTCAACTACCGGACAAAAACGACGGTTTTCTTCGTCACAAACTCTGAAACTAATCCGTCACAAATGACGGTTATCCTCAACTGCCACGAACCCGGCTCATTCTGAACAGCTTGACTTCTTGATGCTCAAACCCGGTTCAAACCTCCGGTTCTTCACTTCCTGATCCCGGTTCCACATTCCCAACACACCATATTACAAAGTATAGCTCACTTGATGAGATTGAACACCACCTCACAAATCTCCACCTCAATGAATCAAGTGTGCCTCTTCCTGCCTCATCACTGCCTTTCTGTTACTTCTCTTCATGACATTGCTCAAGCTGCAGCAAGCTCGAACAATGCTCCACTTTGTTCCCAGGTACACCCTTAGTAAGAAAATCAGCAGGGTTATGCAATGTGTGTACCTTCTTCACCTCCACAGAACCAGAATCAATGATATCTCTAGCAAAATGCAACCTAACATCAATGTGTTTTGACCTTTCATGAAATGCTTGGTGTTTCACAAGGTGTAGAGCACTTTGATTATCACAGTAGATTGCCACACACTTCTGCTTGATATCCAAATCTCTCAAAATCCCTTTCAGCCAGATTGCTTCTTTGATAGCTTCAGTTAAGGAGATATATTCTGCTTCTGTTGTTGATAGTGCTACAACTGATTGTTGTACACTTCTCCAGCTGATGGCTGTTCCAAATAAGGTAAACACAAATCCAGAAATAGATTTCCTTGTGTCTATGTTTGCTGCAAAATCAGAATCAGCAAACCCCTCCAATGCAACAGTACTTCCATCCACTCTCTTTTCAAACTTCAGTGACAAGTTCACTGATCCTTTCAAATACCTCATCACATGTTTCAAAGCTTCCCAATGCTCAACTCCTGGGTTTGACATGAACCTGCTTACTAAAGACACAGCATAGGCCAAGTCAGGCCTGCTACAAATCATTCCATACATAAGACTTCCAACTCCACTTGCATAAGGGATATTGCTCATATGTATGATTTCCTCTTCAGTCTTTGGGCATTGTTCTTTGGAGAGTTTCTTCTGTAGATTAACTGGAGTGGAGAGAGGTTTGGCTTCATGCATATGAAACCTCTCCAACACCTTCTGTAGATATTGCCTCTGAGATAACCAAAGCACTCCAGCTTCTCTGTTTCTTAGAATGTTCATGCCCAAAATCTTCTTGGCCTCTCCCAGATCTTTCATGTCAAATTCAGTGTTAAGTTTACCCTTCAACCATTGTACCCTCTTCTTGTTCTTGCTGACAATTAGCATATCATCCACATACAATAGAGGGAAGACTTTATCTTGCTTTGAACCTTTGTTGAAGTAAACACAACTATTATAAAGACTTCTTACAAAGCCAACACTGATCATGAAGTCATTGAACCTCTTATTCCACTGTCTTGGACTTTGTTTGAGTCCATATAGTGACTTCTTCAGCAAACAAACTTTGTCTTCTTGTTCAGGAACAACAAAGCCTTCTGGCTGTTTCATATATATCTTCTCATTGAGTTCTCCATGTAAGAATGCTGTCTTTACATCCAGTTGTTGTAATTCCATGTCCTCTTGTGTAACTTTTGATAAAAGCAACCTGATTGAGCAATGCTTTACCACTGGAAAGAAAACTTCATTAAAATCAATTCCTTCTCTTTGTGTAAAGCCCCTAGCCACCAATCTTGCTTTAAACCTCACCTGTTTGGATCCTGCTGTCTCTAATTTCTTCTTGTATATCCATTTAGAGCTTACAAGTTTATGACCTTTTGGTTTATCCACCAATATCCAGGTCTCATTCTTTTCCAGGGACTCCATCTCTTCAATCATTGCCTGTATCCAGTGTTCACCTTCTTCACAGTCTAGTGCTTCTTTAAAACTACTAGGCTCTTGTGATTCCAGGTCTTCAGCAACACTCAAGGCATAGTAAACACTCCCTGCTTGACCATAGAAATCAGGTCTGTTGATTGTTCTTCTAGGCCTGTCCCTTCCAATGCTGTATTCTCTGACATTTTGTGAAGGTCCAGTTTGTTCTTCTTCTTCAGATGATGAATCACTATCTTGTAGATTTTCTTGTGGTTGAGGTGTGTGATTATCTTCAGCAGGATGCTCCACCTGAATTGATATCTCTTCTGTCTCTTTAGCACCATCAAATTCTTCCTTAGAGCCTGTAGAAGTGTAAGCCATCACATTCTCATTAAACTTTACATCTCTACTTGTGATTATCTTCTGATTTCCCTTCTCTAAACACCACAATCTGTAGCCCTTTATTCCATCCGGATATCCAAGAAATACACATCTTAGAGCTCTTGCATCTAACTTGTCTTGCTTGATATGGACAAAAGCAAGACAGCCAAACACCCTTAAACCTTCATAACTTGGTTTCTGTCCACTCCACACCTCTTCAGGTGTTTTGAACCCAATCACTGATGAGGGTGACCTGTTAATGAGATAACATGCTGTAGCAATGGTTTCACCCCAAAATACCTTTGGCAACCCAGCATCCAACAGCATACACCTAACTCTTTCAAGGAGAGTCCTATTAAACCTCTCAGCAACTCCATTCTGTTGAGGATTCATTGGTACAGTCCTGTGTCTCTTGATTCCTCTTTCTTCACAGAAGTTTGTAAACTCAGTAGAGAGATATTCCAGTCCATTATCAGTCCTAAGGTGCTTCAGCTTCTTCCCTTTGACATTTTCCAGTTGAATCAACCATGTTTTGAACTTATGAAAAGCATCACTCTTATTCTTCATCAACATGATCCACACCTTTCTGCTGTAATCATCAATTAAAGACATGAAATACCTTGCACCACCATGAGACTCTGTCCTTGCAGGACCCCATATGTCAGAGTGAACATAATCTAATGGCTCTTGAGTTGTGTGAACACCCTTTCCATAGGGCAGCTTTTTGGATTTGCCCAAAGCACACTGATCACAGAACTCCAGATCTTGATTTCCCATATTTCCAATTACTCCACTTCTTGACAGTTCCTTCAACCCTTTCTCTCCTATGTGTCCAAGTCTCTTGTGCCATTTAACAAGCTCAGAACTGCTCAAGACCATATCTACACTCCCAACAACAGGTGAACCAATCAAGATAAACAACCCATTATGCTGTCTACCTTTTATCACCATTTTTCCATATTTTGTGATATGCAAGAAGCCATCTACTGAGCTAAACTGACACCCACTAGTTACTAAAGAACCAAGAGATAGAAGATTTCTTTTAAGGCCAGGAACATATCTTACATTTGAGATGACTCTGACCACACCATCAAACATCCTTATGCTCACTGATCCAACTCCTTTGACCTTACATGATTGGTCATTTCCCAGGAGAACATTTCCACCATCTTCTCTTTTCAGTTCATCAAACCATGACTGGTGTGGACACATATGAAAGGAGCAGCCTGTGTCCAAGACCCATTCCTTTTCCATTCTTGATTCAGTAACATTTAATACCTCTGGAGGATCTTCTTGATGATCAATGGCAGCAGATTCTGCCCCTTGATTTCCACCTTTCTTATTTCTCTTAGGACAGTCCTTCTTCAGGTGACCAGGCTGCTTGCACTTGAAGCATTTCCTCTTCTCAACCCATTCATTCCCCTTCTTAGGATTAGAGTCTCCTGCCTTTGGATCCTTAGCATTCTGTCCCTTCTTGCCTTGCCAAGGTTTCTTGAATTTGACATTCAAACCTTCTCCTGATTGCATCATGCCTTTATCACCTTGAGTCTGGAAACATTTAGACCTCAGAGCCTTCACTATCCCATCATAAGATAGCGGCTCATCTCTCCCATACATCAAGGCATCCTTAAAGCTTTCCATGGATTTTGGAAGAATGTTTAACACCATCAATGCTTTGTCATCCTCCTCCAATTTCACATCCAGGTCTTCCAATTCTTCAACCATCTTAATGAACTCATCAAGCTGATCAGAAATTGCCTTATCTTCAGTGATCTTGAAGGCCAACATCTTCTGCTTCAGGAACAACTTGTTGGAAACTGACTTAGATTGATACAAATCTTCCAATCTCTTCCATGCTTCTGAGGAACTCTTGCATCTTGAGACCTCTCTCAAAGGTTTATCACCCAAACACAGAAAGATAAGACTGAGGGCCTTCTTATCCACTGATGCAAACTTGGGTTTCTCATTTTCTTCCCACGAATCCAGAGGTATCAATGCAAGATCAAGGCCATTGTGAACCAATACTGCATTCATCTTGATCTTCCACAGTGTGAAATCATTCCTTCCTGTAAACTTCTCAAAATCCATCTTCATACCAGCCATTCCTTCTCTTCTTCAAGCTGTGAGAGTTGATTCCCACGGACGGCGCCACTTGTTAGTGAACTCAACTCCTAAACACACAACTAGACAAAATCTGGAATTCGCACAAAGATCAATCTGAAAACACACACTCAGTTCGGCCAAAGTTATGGTCGAATTGAACTTACGCAACATAGGAACTGAAATTGAATCACACACAGTTTTTACGTGGTTCGTTCAAGATGAACTACATCCACGGAGGCAAGACACACCCCAATTCACTAACAAATCCAATCAATTACAGAGAATACACCCAATAAACGAAATGCCCAATTCTGTTTACAAATTAGGGCAGAAACGTTCTATCTCAAAATACTCTCTCTAATCTAAGAAACAAGGAAATTGCTCGACGTAGTGACCTTCTCCTTGATGAGAGCTTTTCAATGATATAAGAATTGGAGCTCGAATGTAACCATACAGAAAGTTCTAACCGAATCAAGTTGAGCTCAGCTACCGGACAAAAACGACGGTTTTCTTCGTCACAAACTCTGAAACTAATCCGTCACAAATGACGGTTATCCTCAACTGCCACGAACCCGGCTCATTCTGAACAGCTTGACTTCTTGATGCTCAAACCCGGTTCAAACCTCCGGTTCTTCACTTCCTGATCCCGGTTCCACATTCCCAACACACCATATTACAAAGTATAGCTCACTTGATGAGATTGAACACCACCTCACACGGTAAGTTGAAGGAGATAATATATATGAGAGTATTAGAAGGACTTCAAGGTATGGATCGAATTCTGAAAATCAGTCCTGTCTACTAAAAAGATCATTATATGGACTTAAGCAAAGTCCAAGGCAATGGTACTTAAGGTTTGATGAATACATGCATGTTGAAGAGTGGCTTTTCTAGGAGTAAATATGATAGTTATGTTACTTTAGGAAAGAGGAAGATATGTCTTATATATATCTTCTACTTTATATAGATGATATATTGTTAGCTAGCCAAACCATTGCATGAATTGAGAAGATAAAAAGACTGGTGAAGTTAGAATTTGAAATCAAAGATCTTGGGGAAGCCAAGAGAATTCTGGGAATGGATATAGACAAAAACAAAAATGATGGAGTGTTGTTTCTGTCCCAGAAGGCTTATCTTGGAAAGGTTCTGTAGAGGTTTTACACACATCAGTCTAAAAGTGTAAATACACCACATGGACAACATATTAAGTTCTCAAGCCAACAATGTCCAAAGACATCACAAGAAAGAACTCACATGAGAAAAATTCCCTAAAGAACTCGCATGAGAAAAATTCCCTATGCAAGTGTTGTTGGAAGCATCATGTATGCCATGGTGTGTGTTGTAGACCCGATCTTGCTCATGCTATGCATGTAGTGAGTAGGTTCATAGGATATCCAGGTAAATTTTATTGGGAGGCTGTCAAATGGATCCTACGATATCTAAGAGGAACTGATACTACTGGTTTGTGTTTCATAAGACAGACGAAATCAAGCAGCTATCTGATTGGATTTGTAGATGCAGACTATGCTGCAAACTTAGACACTAGAAAGTCACTCACAAGATATGTGTTTATACTAGTTGGAACTACAATGAGTTGGAGAGCTACTCCTCAATCTGTAGTAGCTTGATCTACAACAGAATAAGAAATGTAGCTTTCACAGAAGCTATTAAAGAAGCTCAATAGTTGAAAGAGATCATTAAGGAGTTTGGGCTGGACCAAAGAAGAGTAATAGTATTATGTGATAACCAAAGTGCAATACACTTATCAAAGCACCAAGGTTACCATGAAAAGACTAAACATATTGATGTCAAGATGCATTTTGTGAGGGATGTGGTGTTTAAAGGGATTGTGAAGGTTGCTAAAATACTTACAGAAGTAAACTCTGCTGATTGTTTCACTAAAAACTTTACCAACTTCCAAGTTTGACTTATGTCTTGAACTGATTAGTGTGAAGTAGAACAAGCTGTCTTGATGGCAAAGACAGTGCTCGGAGTCTGTCTTGGTTTTGTGAAGAAATTATTTGAGCTAAAGGTGGAGAATTATAATTGTTAACTCAAATATATGAGGTTAGATATGTAATTTCAAAGTTTATATTGCGGTTGGGGGGGGGGGGGTTTTAAAACAATCATTTCATTTTTAACTTCAATTAGGAATGATGGAGAACACAACTCAATTTTTGCATGGATGCATTCCATATCAGAGCAGTTGTAACAAATACAGTTTGAACCGTACTACTTGTTTCTTCAAGCTGAAGTCAACATCAGTTGATAATATAACTTTGAGTTCTTATTCTAGCAGTTGAGTATCAGTTGAAATCGATTAGAGAGAAGAGATATTTAGTTTTTATCTTTGGAGTGAAAGATTGTAATCTTGTGTAGAGATTGATCAACTCTAGCTAGCTATTGAAGTGCTTCTTGTAATCAGTTTCTTCTGTGATTAATAAAATCATTGGCTATAGACTCCGTGGACATAGAATCTGATGTTCAGATCTGAACCATGTAAAACTGGTTATTTGATTGTGTTTTGTGCTTGAAGTTTTAACTCTGTTCTTATTAGTTTTAGAAACTGAAGTGTTCGATTGTTTGTCTGAGTGAGGTAGTTGAATTTGTGTGATTTAAACAAGCTGCAATCCTAACATATACCATACACTAATATATTTAAACATTTCATAATTCGAGGTATATATTATAATATAATAAATTGATAATAGATATTATATATATATATATATATTAGAGAGATATAGACAAATAAATATAAAATAAATTAAAGAGGTGTAAGGAAGAGACGCGATCTCTAGGGCATAAATGAGTAGGTGCCAAAATCAATAAATACAATTCATTGCAGCCTTTCATAAAGAAACACAACATTGTTTTAGATGTGTCCATTCGAAACAGCCTTACAAAATCTATATATAACCCAGAAGATTAATCATACGAAATCATCGAAGTGAATAGTAATTAAATTCCTCCACATGAGTTCTCTTTCTATTGTTGCATATTATTTATTTTCAAATAGACCTTGCGATTCTTGCTCCATGTAATTCGAGATGGTGCAATTCTTGAGTTATAAGCGAAATAGGCTTTATATCTTGGAAGGTCAATTCCCTTAAACCATTTGAAGGTTGAAGAATTTATACCTTCAAATATAACATATTTAAACATGTGTCTAACCTATATATACAAATCCATCACCCACCACAATAGTATTTAAGATTTCAACATACAATAATTTTTAAAGGTATAAAACAAAATTTCTGCGGTGGATGTTACATGAGTCAAGGCGTTTAGAGATGTATTAGAGAAATATAGCGCAACAGATAATGTAAGAGAATTCCAATCTGGTTTAAGCGCAAAACGGAGACAAAATAAACGTGACATTATCTACGTAGTCCAGTAGTACTTATATAAAGGGTATTTTTCATTATTTTTCAAAATAACTTTTTAGCGATAGCTTGAATGAAATTGAAATTGATGTATTCAAATGCAGCTTATGCTTAAAAAAAAAAATTCCTAAGCTGAAGCTTCAAGCAGCTAAAAGGTGCTTTTAATAGCTTTTGCTATACTGTAATTGAAAAAAAGTGTTATTATTGATTGGACAACTATAGAAGTAAAATGCATTTCAAGTGAGAAATTTAATGAAAAAATGATTATTAAACAAACATTGCAACTTTTAATTCTTTGGCAAAAACACTTTATTTTCAAATACTTCTTACTTTTGATCATGGTTGCAGAAGGCGGAAAGCGAAGACAGAGCGATTTGGGGCCGCCTAAGCGTCGTCTAGGCGGCGCCTAGAGGATTCGTCATTTATTTTTTTTTATTTTTTTATTTTTTACATGTCTAAGTTATAAATTTATACTTATAGTGGGCAAAATTTAACTACAAAGGTTCATATAGTTAATTAGTTATGCAAATTGAATGAAAAGAAGGTGCGACGGAGGAATTTGAATGTGGGGGGAGAGGGTTTAATTTTTGTTTCATTTTTCTGCCGTTGAAATGAGGAGAGTGATGGTTTTAAATTTTAAGATTATCTTTTTAATTTAATCAACTGTCTCAAGTTAAAAAAAGGACGACATTTTCAATAAAAAATAAAAAAACAAAAAAAACAAAAAAAAAAGGCCTATGACCGCCTAGCCTAAACTATGCCTAAGAAGACCGATTTGGCATAACGGAGGTGGGTTGAAGGCACATAGCGCCTAGGCGCCCCTAGGCTACCTTTTGCATCATTGCTTTTGATTATAATCAATCTTTCTACAATCATTACTTTTAATCACTTCTTCAAAAGTAGAACTAAGGAAAAAACCTCGTAGTATGTTTGCAGAAACTCTGCAAATTGATTTTTGGTTTTTTTCTAAATCTATACTAATACAAAAGAAGAACCCTTTATAAATAGTAAACTCCTTCCAATTTTTAGTTACTAAATATAGAAACAATCGTGAGAGTTCTATTATATTAAAAAATGAAAAAGAAAAAATAATTGTTAATCTCCTACGCAAAAACGGTGTTTCCTTTTCTTTTAACTATTTTGGAAAAGAAATCCAATTCCTTTCAAACACAAATAATTATTGCATCCCTTCTTCGTCTTTAACTTATATTATGTCATATTAATTGTTTTTTCACGATATTTTTATTGATGTTTATATTGCATATGGGAAAAATTTATTTTTAGTCCAGTATGTTAGATCTTGTCCAGTAAAAGTCCTGTATGTTAGAAAATTTCAATTTTAGTCCTGTATGTTTCCAAAGTTATCTAATTTAAGGACACTGATCATCAGAAATGGCCAATTTGGCCACAATTAATCACGTGCAATGCACGTCACTAATAAATTTGAGAAAGATGAAGAAAGAAAGAAAAATAAAATAAAAAATATAATGAAATTCACCTCATATGAAAATTAGGGGTTACCTTTTTTTTTCTTTTTTGGCCGAGCTACTAAAGTAATTTAATGATTTGATATGTTATCTGGACAAATACTTGATACATAAGCATTAGCACTCAAAAGCTCTAAATTTATTAGTCTAATTCCGGCTAAATTGGTCTTTGGTGATGGTTAGTGTCCTTAAATCAGACAACTTTTGGAACATACATGACTAAATTTGAAAATTTCTAACATACAGGACTTTTACTGGACAAGGCCTAACATACTGGACTAAAAATGAATTTTTCCCTATTGCATATATATTGAAATAAAGTATCAGACCCAACAATACTGACTGTAATTTTTTCTTTGGTTGAATTATTTATTTTGGATGATTGTTGTTATTATTAATTAGTAAATATATGTATTTTATATTTTTGGTAAGGGAATTTGTTTTAGATTGTAATTGATGTAAATAGATAAATCCTTTTAATTTTAAGGGAGAGATTTCAAATGATACGCACATGATTTTTATTGAAATTTCAAAATTATGGTGAATTTAATTTTTATCATCATATAGGTTATTCAACAACAAACTTAATAGTTGTAGTTGTGTAATATAGTGGTAATATTTTTGTGGTAAACTTGGAAATAAATTAATAAAATAAAATTTCTTATAATAAATTAAAATTAAATATTAAAAATATCATGAAAATCGTCAATGTCCTCATCGAAAATGTAACAAACTGCTTTGTAGTTATTGCATGCATAAGCTCTTAATATTGACCAAATAATATTTTATGTGTGGAGCTTAATGATTGGTATATGCCTTATTATTGGTTATTTTACATATAGGAAAATCCAATAGTTGTTAGTATAGTACATGTAATTACTCAATTCCAATTTCATATTATATACACGTTCACCCCCTTCCCCCCACTTTGTTGGGAAAGAACGCAACAAGAAAAATATGAACAAACATAAACGTGAAATCAACAATGCAGAGAACACCAAATTAAACATGGTTCGCTAATAACTTGTTAGTTACGTCAACGACCAAACGAGAGGAACCAAATTCACTATGACAAAGAGTGTTTACAATATAGGACGTCACTATTCTAACAAATAGAGACAAACTGAGTACCAAATTGATGGACACTCGTCCAAAATAAATTCTCCACACTCTAATGACCAAAACAAAAAAAAATAAAAAATAATAATCCATTCCAATCTTATGACCTAATGACACCAATGAGACTATTTATAAGCTCCCAAACCGACTTAGACACAAAATAGACCAAATTTGGACCTAAAACGCGTAAGCCCGGAAGCTGCACTGCCTAACCTATCGCGGCGCGACCAGCTGTCGCCACCGCGACCAAACCAACTTAACATGTCGCGACCGCGATGAGTCCCCAACGCCAAAATCAACTATATAGCCATGATTTGTCGCGGCCGCGATCGCTTCCAACGCGTGCAGAATCCTTCACCTCGACATAAACGACGAACCAAACCAAACAGATTCAAGGCACAATTCCTAACACACTTTAATTTTGTAATCTAAATCTCCTAAAAACTATAAAAAGTTAAAAAAGAGAAGCTGGCATATGATTATAAAAAGTTAAAAAAGAGAAGCTGACATATGGTTTTTCATATGCTTTTTATTATTTAATGATATACTATTTAACTATGTTATACTCCCTCCGTCCCGCTCAGTTTTGCAAACTTTCCGTTTCGATTCGTCCCATTCAGTTTTGCATACTCTTAAAAAAGAAATTTCTTTTACAATCTTCACCCTCAAAATCTCCACATTTGAAAAAGTCAACCAAAAGTAAAAAATAATTTTTTCTTAATATACTTGTCCGTCCCTACGTGCAAAACTGAGCGGGACGGAGGGAGTACTATAGATGTACACTACATGTATAAACCGTTCATCGTACGATAACATTACTAGTATGATTAAAAACACATCATCTAGGAGCCCGTCTTTATAGCAAGGTTGCAGAAGGCGAAAAGCGGATGCAGAGCGTATTCTGGCCGTCTAGCGCCTAGGCACCGCCCGAAAATATCATTATCTTTTTTTAGTTTTTTATCAGTTTATCAATAATCAATATCATAATATCATAATTTTCCATCTCTAATCACTTCAAGTTAGTAATTTAAACATCAAATATCAGTAAGAAAATATGGCAGAAGGAACTGTAATCTCCAAAACTGAAACATATACGAAAAACCTGAAACATAAGATATATATACAAAACGGTGGGAGGCACGCAGGCATGGGATGCAGCAGCAGCAGCGACACGCGAGAGGCGGCAGCAACAACAGCAACGCAAGGCAACAACCAGGGGCGGATCCAGGATTTATATATTAATATGGTGGAATGAGACATTGAAAATTTATTAGCGTTCAGTGAAGTTGCGACTTAGATGGTGTGGACTTAGTTAAAATTTAGAGTACTGAATAACACAAATAATAAAAATTATACATCTAAAATTAAGGTTATACAAATTTTACAGTGAATTGGAGCCTGGTACAGGCCATATGTAGCTCCGCCCCTGGCAACAACGGTGGAAGAGCGGAGGCAACAACAGAGGTTTGAGACTGAGTTCAGGGGCAACAACCTTTTTTATTTTGATTTGTGGGGGCTGAAATTTGTGAGTATAGAGTGTATGTATGGCTTCACAATGCAGTAACAATTAGCCTGGAAGCAAGAAAATCAGATTGGAAGACATAAGAAAACAGTTAAAATCAAGCTGGAAGAGTTTCTGTTGTGAAAAACGGTTATTCTGGTAAACCGTTGTCGTTTAGCTAGAAACTGTTGTCGTTTATATGCAAAACCGTTGCGAATCTTCTGGAAGGAAAAGCTGTTAATCTGTTGCAACTGAATTTCGTCCGGTTTACTTCAGCTGCTAGAAACCGTCGCTCATACTCTCTAGTTCACACATCGAGGAGTGCATATTCCATTCCATTCCAGTTTTTCAGATTCAATTTAGAGTGAGAATTTGTAGAGAGGTTAGAGATTGATTCTTATGTTCTACATGAGTTCTTGGTAAACTCTAAGTGATTGTAATCTGATTCAAGCCTAGTGAATTGATAGAGGGATCATCTCTATCCGTGGATGTAGGATTTAAATCCGAACCACGTAAAGATTGTTTGTCTTCGTTTTTCTTGTTCTTTGTTTTCTCTCATTTTCTTTTGTGAGTTTCTGGTTTTGGTTTCATTGTTGGTTTGTGTTGCTTTTGGTGGATCTTGGAGGTTAACTAATATCAATTGGCGCCGTCTGTGGGAATCGAACCCACGACCACGCGATCAAGATCTGAAAGAATGTCACTCTCCAAGTTGGAAACTGAGAAGTTCACAGGGAAGAATGATTATGGGCTCTGGAAACTGAAACTGAAGGCATTACTGGTTCAGCAAGGTTTATCTGCAGCTCTGAAGGTTGAGAGAGATGATCCAGAGATAAGTGATCCAGAGAAGAAAAGAGAATTTCATGACAAGAAGATGGAAATCCAGGAGAGGGCTCATAGTTTGATCATTCTGTGCTTGTCTGATAAGGTTTTGAGATTGGTCTCAAAAGAGAACACAGCTGCAGGGGTAATGAAGAAGCTGGATGAATTGTACATGGAGAAATCCATGACCAATAGGCTCTTCCTGAAGCAGAAGCTGTACTCATTCAAATTCTCAGAAGAAAAGTCAGTAGAAGATCAACTTGAAGAGTTCAATAAAACTCTAGATGATCTAGAGTCTGTAGAAGTAACCATGGGAGATGAAGATAAGGCAATCTTACTTCTAAATTCATTACCTCCTTCTTATGATCATTTGAAGGATGCAATGATGTATGGTGGAACCACCACGGTTTCCTTTGCTGCAGTACAATCAGCTCTAAGGTCAAAAGAGATGCAAAGACTGAATCAGGATTCAAAGGAAACTGCAGGAGAAGGATTATTTGTGAAAAAGGGGAAGTTTCAGAAAGCCAAGAAAGGTCCAAATTCAGAACAACCAAAGAAAGCCCCTGATTCAAAGCCAAAGAACACTGAAGGAAAAGAAACAAGAAAATGTTTCTTTTGCAAGAAGCCTGGTCATCTTAAGAAGAATTGCTTTGAGTACAAGAAGAAACAATCCCAAAAGTCAGGAACTCACTCAACTAATAATGCAGATGCTGTTGAAGCCCTATCTGAAGATCCAGAAGTTCTAAACATAACAGAATCTAGTCCAGAAATGCAATGGATTCTTGATTCTGGGTGCTCTTTTCACATGTGTCCAATACTATCTTGGTTTGAGAATCTCAAGGAACAAGACTCAGGAAATGTCATGCTGGGGAATGATGAAGTATGTCCAGTTAAAGGAATAGGAGACATAAAGCTGAAGATCCATGATGGCACAATAAAAGTTCTGAAGGAAGTCAGGTATATTCCAAACCTGAGGAGAAATTTAATTAGTCTGGGGACATTAGAATCCAGAGGGTGTAATTTCAAATCAGAAAGGGGATGCCTATATGTCTTAAAGGAGAACAAGATAGTCATGAAAGGCATAAAGAGAAATAGCCTGTACTATCTTGATGGAAAAGTGATACATGGTGAATCTGCTAATGTCTCTCACACTGATTATGACCTGTGGCATTCAAGACTGGGGCATGTGGGAGAATCTAGCATAACTCAACTAGCAAAGCAAGGACTGATCAATCATACTGGAAGTCTGAAAGCACACAGAACATGTGAAGAATGTATACTAGGAAAAACAAAGAAACTACCTTATCCTGTTGGAAAACATTCCTCCAAACATGCTCTGGATTATGTGTATGCTGATCTTTGGGGACCATCTAGAACTCAAACTCTAGGTGGAGGAAGGTTTTTCTTGAGCATTATGGATGATTTCAGTAGGAAGCTATGGCTGTATGTCCTGAAAGCTAAGTCAGAATGCTTTGAGAAGTTCAAAGACTGGTGTGCTGAGGTTGAGACAGAAAAGGGGAGCAAGCTCAAGTGTCTGAGGACAGATAATGGATTGGAATTCATGTCTGATGAGTTCAACAGTTTCTGTAAGACAAAGGGAATAAAAAGGCACAACACTGTCCCAGGAAATCCTCAACAGAATGGAGTCATTGAGAGGATGAACAGGACTGTGTTAGAAAGGGTGAGGTGCATGTTACTAAGTTCAGGGCTTGGAAAAAGATTCTGGGGGGAAGCTGCCTCTACAGCAGCTTATCTAATCAACAGAAGTCCTTCAGTTGCCTTGGAAAACAAGACTCCAGAGGAGATATGGACTGGAAAGCCACCCAGCTATAATCATTTAAGGGTATTTGGATGCAGGGCATATGCTCATGTCAAGAAAGACAAACTTGATGCAAGAGCAGTAAAATGCATCATGGTTGGATATCCAAATGGAGTAAAAGGGTATAGGCTTTGGTGTACAGAAGAAGGACAGAAGAAAATTCTCATAAGCAGAGATGTAGTATTTTGTGAAGAAATATTGCCTTACAAGCCAGCAAAGACTGAAACAGAAGTAATATTGCAGAATATTAGTGATCCTATGTCTGAGGTGGAGAAATCTAAGAAGAGGATTGACTCAGAATCAGAAGATTCAGCTGATGAAGAACAAACTCAAGAGGAAGAATCAGATATCCAGAGTTATCAGTTGGTCAGAGACAGAGAAAGAAGAATAAGGAAGCCCTCTACAAGGTATGCTGAGGATTATCTAACAGCATATGCACTTATGACAGCTGAAGAAGAGATTGAATTCCCAGAACCAAGAACCTATTCAGAAGCAATTCAGGGATCAGACAAAGAGAAGTGGCTCATGGCAATGCAAGAGGAAATTGAATCACTTGAAAAGAACCAAACTTGGGTACTTGTTCAGAAGCCCAGAAATCAAAAGCTAGTAAGCTGTAAGTGGATTTTCAAGAGGAAAACCGAGGTCACAGAAGTGGAGAAAATCAGATACAAAGCCAGATTGGTTGCCAGAGGGTTTACTCAAAGAGAAGGAGTTGATTTTAATGAGATTTTCTCTCCAGTAGTTAAGCACACATCCATTAGAATTCTATTAGCCTTAGTGGCTCAGTTTGATTTTGAATTAGAGCAGCTAGATGTCAAAACTGCATTTCTTCATGGTGAGCTTAAGGAAAAGATATATATGACTCAGCCTGATGGTTTCATAGTTCCAGGAAATGAAGATAAGTGCTGTTTGCTACAAAAATCATTATATGGTCTTAAACAAAGTCCAAGGCAGTGGTATTTGAAGTTTGACAGCTACATGAGAGTTATTGGGTTTGAAAGATCAAGGTATGACAGTTGTGTATATCTGAAGTTCTGTGAAAGTGGAGTTAGTGTCTTTCTACTCCTATATGTTGATGACATGTTAGTTGCAAGTAAAAGCAAGGCAGAAATTAAAATGGTAAAAGAACAGTTGAAAGCTGAGTTTGAAATGAAGGAGCTTGGACAGGCTAGAAGGATTCTGGGAATGGATATATTGAGAGATAGGTCTCAAGGGTGTTTGCTGCTGCATCAAACTGACTATGTACAGAAAGTGTTGAAGAAATTTAACATGCATGAGAGTAGGCCTGTTACAGTTCCTCTAGGACAACAATTTAAACTATCTGAGCATCAGAAGCCAAGGAATGAGGGCGAAGAATCAGAGATGAGCAGAGTTCCATATTCAAATGCTGTTGGAAGCATTATGTATATTATGGTCTGTACAAGACCAGATGTGTCTCATGCTATTAGTGTGGTGAGTAGATACATGTCAAATCCGGGGAAGGCTCATTGGGAAGCATTGAAATATGTCATGAGATACCTAAAAGGAGCTGGAAATTATGGGATTTTGTTCAAGAAGGAGGACAGAGAAGGTGATGCTGTTATAGGTTTTGTAGATTCTGATTTTGCATCAAATCTTGATTCTAGAAAGTCTCAGACCGGATACATTTTTACATTGTATGGCTCAGCAGTGAGCTGGAAATCCATGCTTCAGCCTGTAGTGGCTTTGTCAACCACTGAAGCAGAGTTTATTGCACTCACTGAAGCAGTGAAGGAGGCAGTATGGATGAAAGGCATATTATCTGAATTTGGAATCAAACAAGACTCAGTCAAGGTGAAATGTGACTCACAGGGTGCTTTACATTTAGCCAAACATCATGTGTTCCATGAGAGGTGTAAGCACATAGATGTTAGGTTACACTTTGTGAGAGATATTGTTGACAAGGGTTCAGTTTGTTTGGAGAAGGTTAGAACTGAAGAAAATGCAGCTGATATGCTTACCAAATCATTAACTCGAGACAAATTCCAGTATTGTCTTCAGTTAGTGAGGATTCAAACTATTTGAAAGAAGCATGGGAAAAGGTGGAGTGGTTCTGATGTCAGTTCATGTTAAGGAAATGGGAAAAGGAGTATGTTTTGATGTGATTGAGAAGCCAAGGTGGAGATTGTGAGTATAGAGTGTATGTATGGCTTCACAATGCAGTAACAATTAGCCTGGAAGCAAGAAAATCAGATTGGAAGACATAAGAAAACAGTTAAAATCAAGCTGGAAGAGTTTCTGTTGTGAAAAACGGTTATTCTGGTAAACCGTTGTCGTTTAGCTAGAAACTGTTGTCGTTTATATGCAAAACCGTTGCGAATCTTCTGGAAGGAAAAGCTGTTAATCTGTTGCAACTGAATTTCGTCCGGTTTACTTCAGCTGCTAGAAACCGTCGCTCATACTCTCTAGTTCACACATCGAGGAGTGCATATTCCATTCCATTCCAGTTTTTCAGATTCAATTTAGAGTGAGAATTTGTAGAGAGGTTAGAGATTGATTCTTATGTTCTACATGAGTTCTTGGTAAACTCTAAGTGATTGTAATCTGATTCAAGCCTAGTGAATTGATAGAGGGATCATCTCTATCCGTGGATGTAGGATTTAAATCCGAACCACGTAAAGATTGTTTGTCTTCGTTTTTCTTGTTCTTTGTTTTCTCTCATTTTCTTTTGTGAGTTTCTGGTTTTGGTTTCATTGTTGGTTTGTGTTGCTTTTGGTGGATCTTGGAGGTTAACTAATATCAAAATTTTTGGTTTCAACCCCTAATTTTGGGGACTGAAATCGAAAAACGATGTCGTTCGTTTAAAAAAAAATAAAAAATAAAAAAGAAAACTGCTTTAGACCGCCCAGACCGTCTAGGCGGCCCCCAGGTCAGAAACACATAACATCATCATTTTGGGTAAATCGGAGCGGCTAGGCCCCCCCCCCCCCCCCCCCCCCCCCCCCAGCACCTACACTGTCGCCTAGACTGCCTTTTGCATTACTTCTTTACGAGACCATCACAAAACCACTTCATATAATTTAAAATTTTAAAATTTTCTTTGGGGAAAAATGGCATCTCCTTGAATCGGAGAGAATTGAATTTGATGTTCTGGAGAATTAGAAGGCCTTATTGTTGGGCACGAAGTTAAATAGCTTAAGTGGCAGAACATCCACTACCTAGGAAATTGGTCCTAGTTTGAGTCACCTTGGGGGAGGAGACTATTACTTCTTTGTTTTTACATTTGATGATTTTTTTTTTATTATTTTTTTATTTTTTTATTTTTTTAAAGCCTTGTTGTTGGGCTGAATGAAAACACCTTCAAGGAATTGACTTGGGCTAATGTGAATTAAGGACAAAATTAAATAGATTAAAAAGAAAAAGTAGAGAGAATATCAAATTTGGATGAATGTTATCTAAATGGTAGTAACAGATCTGGATATATACTGTGGAAATTGAATATTTCTTTTAGACATATGACTTTGATATATTACATTATTTATTGATTTGTGTTTACATTTTTTAGCAATTATGTTTGTACTCAATTTTTCTATTATATATATCAAGAAAATTTGGGTAATCTTAATATTGATGAATATTGAAATTTAGAAATAAATTGATTAATTGTGTTACCTAATTCTTTAGAAGGTGTAGTAATGAAGATACACATCCACAACAATAATAGAAGAGTAAATTCATAGTAACTAAATTACTATGAAGTTGGACACTACAACTATTTTGCTAAACAACAATGGTGAAAAATAGTTGTCGTTTATGATAAATGAGCATTGTCGTGCCTGACGCTGTGGTAGACCCAACCTACCGCAACCCTTTTCCATCGTTGTCAAAGATGTATACCACAACGGTTTTATAATGCATATAAACCGTTGTGGTTTATGTTTACGACAACGCCCGTTACAATGCAACATACCCGTTGTCTTTTGGATCACAGCAACTATTGTTAACAACAGTTATTAACCGTTGTCTTTTGTGACTTTACAACAATAGTGATAACAAGGGTTTTTTACCATTGCCGTTTTAATCTTTACAACAACAATAAAGACAATGCTTTATGACTGTTGTCATTTAACCTTTATAACAATGGATTTGTGGTACATATTATTAGCTATTGATTTCCTATTTTAATATTTTAATATTTTTAAATAATAAATAATTCAATAAAATACATCACATCGTAGGAGAAAAACCTAACCAACAATTATTTTGATAGTAAATAATCATTCAAACTAACTACATGGCCAAATTTTGGATAGCATCAAGCTTGCTAATCGTCGCTTTATCATACTAAAATCCCATTACTTTCACTCAAAAAAACTTCAAAATCACGGTATAGCAGCAACAGTCGCACATAACAACATTGAACATGGCGTGCCACATAGGCGTATCACGAACGTTGCCACGACACGACACCAAGCCACCTATCAATACATCCACAACAGCAAAGATGAAGTCAGTGAAGGAGGAAGGTAATTTTCAGATTACAACCATACCTAATTCTAATTGTGATCATTGAGTTTTTTTCCCATATTTCCATAACACCGATGAAAAAATAAAAAATAACAACAACACACACACACACACTTTGTGTAGAGATGCTGATGTCTTAAACAAAGAAATAAAATTACATTACCTAATTCAATGGTGAAATTTCTTTACTGCCAATGAAGAAATCAAGCAAATGGCCAATTGAAATAATTCTCTTATGTCCTCTGCGTATATATATATATATATATATATATATATATATATATATATATATTTATATATAAGTTTCATTAACACATGTATTACTAGAATTACTAGAATTCAGATGAAATAAATACTAACTACTATATTATATAAAATATAATGGTTATTATATTATGACTTTATTGATTTGGTATGTGCAGAAAGAATTATTGGACATTTTGGATGATGACTGTACTTTTTCTTCCAATTAAAGAAGCTTCTCTGTTTTAGGTTAAGAAGAAAAATACAGGGCCATAGTTCACATAACATGGGCTTCAAGCCCCATAACCGTCTAATGGGCTTAAACCATCAAGTGTTGTCCATATACGTACCCAACAAAAACTACCATAAAAATAGATATATAGCTAAGAAATTGCAAAAATAAGAATATTTGTTATCTTAAGCTACTTAAGTGAGGCAATAAAAAAAATAACGATCAACAAAATATTGAATATACATAAAAATATGATGTTAGCCATAGTTTAGTACTGAGACAAAAACCATTATGTATTTATGACTTATGAGAACCGACCTTTTTCTGAGATATAATATACATATATATATATATATATATCTCTCTATATGGGTATTGCTCTTTTTTTTTTTTTTTTTGGCTAAAGAAAATATCATATATATGAACATATTAAACATTGAAGCTAAGTTATTGTAAAATAAGAACAATAATTTATCAATAAGCAAATAAAAGGGAAATCACATCACTTATATAAGGAATGGCGAACATGCATAATTATTCAGCTAGCAATTTCTCGGTTGAATCTTGAAATAACAGATCTGAAAGAGCAACTAATTACCTGCAGGAGTAATATGATGGAGACTGAAACAAGAAAAACAGAGCTAGAGATGAATCTTTCTACAAATCTTGTCAGGCGGAAAGAAGAATTGGAGGTTGTAAAGCTATCTATAGAGACTGAAATGTTGCAGGGAGAAGCTAAGTTGAAGAAACTAGCAGATGCCAATTTATTAGTTGATCAGTTGACTCAACAGCTAACAAGAATAATTGAGAGTATAAACCAGAGGAATAGAGAATTGGAAAACATTAACGTCGAAAAAGATAGACTAAGGAGTTTAGAAGAAGAGTACCAAACTACTCTGCAAGATGAAGCTAAAGAGCATGAGCAGTTACTGAGCAGTACCAAATTCTGATACTTTAAGTATCATTTGAGACCGTGACCTGATACATCATACAGTCATCATCCCATTGTGGCTAATGATTAACCTGTATCACAATTCAAACACCATGTTTAGACAAGATCAGCCAAATACATAGTGTGCCTATCAAATTTATTCAAACAGAGGTATACAAGATACTCATAACTGTACAAACTTTGGAAAAGAATAGAGGCAGATTTGGTTGTATGACATGATCATAATTAGACGGTCCAAAAGTATGTATCCAAAAGCATCACATTTCAAGGAAATTCACAAAATAATTGATAATGGGAAAAGTGATGGTGAAATTTCAATGGTAGAATGTCCCTCTAAACAAGGACAAGAGAAGGAAAAAAAGAAGAAGGAAGACTTTAAAGTTTATCAAAAACTACAAATAAAAAAACAATAACAAGGCACATAATTCACAAAAGGGACAGTAAACATAAACAAGCTTCACAAAATCATGAATCTTCTTTTGTTTATTTAATTCTAATCTCCAGTAAACAGAAATAACAAATGCACGCACACACACACGTGAGAGAAAGAGGGCAACTCTATCCTATATTGCTAGAGGAAGAACACCAGTGGTATAATAAATCCCAAATGTCACAAACTCGTAATATAAGATAATGAGTTAATATCTCTATGCTCCATGATAAAACAAGATATAGTATATCGGGCCGATATAACAGTTAGTTTAATTATAAGGCATTGCAGTTATCCAAGCTACGAGCTACTTAAAAGTAAAGAGGAAATTCTACATGCACAACTAGTAAAGTAGAAGCCTCACATTGCCAACATAGATTGATCGAGAATCTACTTCTTCCTTATTTATCAGATTAGCTGTAGTAGGGACAGGATATGCTGCAATTAAGATGCATATAACCGTTAAAAAAAGGCACATTCGTCAAGAATGGGATTAGAGCAGATGATGATTGTCATAAGGGGTATTATATAAATGATATCCTCAAGGCAATGCTATGTAGTTACAACATATTCGGAAGAAGCGTTGACCATGATGTGCTAGAACATAAAAAGGTGGCAATCAATACTACAATACAACCAGTCCACCACGTGTCACAATATGAAGGTATGAAACAATATGGAAGCTCATAACCAGAAACAAAATAATATCCAACTACTGAAAGTACAATCAGACTAGAACAGACTATGTGGAAATACAAAACAGGCATGCGTGGACACACACACAGAAAAACTATCAAATATCAACACAATATTAACTTCCTAAGAATTAATGTGAGCTCATATCCAATGCTTTAACAAGAAAAAAGAACTGGTCAGAGACTCAGAGTAATATCCAAAACTAAATATATAGATTCCTCCTTTGTGGACTCTCTTTCTCAGAGATTCAACAGATCCAGGTGAGAGAAAGGGAAAAATACAAACCAAAAAAAAAAAAAAAAAAAAAAAACTAAGAATCAAAGATGAACCTTACGTGGCCACAATCAAGAAAGGAGTATTCGGTTCTCATAGCTTAATTGCTTATTCGTTCATTTTCATCATCGAAATAAGCTGTTATGATCCATGACCTTGATCGTGCATATAACTCTCCCATAGACACACACACACGATAAGCTTGAAGAGCAAGAAACGGGGAAACTTCGAGAGAGAGAAAGGGGAGGAAATTTGACAGAATTGGATTAACACTCAATACAATGACATGCATGATAGCGACATCTTTCTTAACTAACTATCATCAGTAAATCGACAACAATTCACAACTAAAATGAAATGGCATCGTAAGGAGTCTAAGGATAGAGCCTTACGCACCACACAACTTTAACAACTAACAATACTTTTAAAGAGCACTAATACCACTCATCACATACTTAGCATGTGCCAGTGCTGCACTAGGCTCTTCAAATAACCATGTTCCGAACTTGCAACATCGCTTTCAACCATTATTTCCAATAAAGGCATGTGTTCCAACGACTTAAATAGATTAAGGAGTTCGTTAAATTAAAAAATGCTAATGTAGAGCTATGGGGATGAATAACTGATAAACGATATGAACCCCTGAGAAGAGAGAGAGAGAGAGAGAGAGAGAGAGAGAGAGAGAGAGAGAGAGAGAGAGAGAGAGAGCACAAATTATTTTAATCTCCTAAAGGCTAAAACAAAAAATTAGGGCAAATAGAATTAGGAAATTCGTAACAATAACTCACTTTTCACTGTAGTGAAATACGCATCCTGTGATACACCTTGAACAACCCCAGTCTGCCATTAAAAGGACTACAATTTTAGAGAGAGAGAGAGATGTAATGAGCGAGAAATTCAAAGAGTTTTACCCCCCACTACAACAAAAACTGTTAATTGCTACGCCCAAAAGATAACAGTTTTACGCAATAACCGTTGTCTTTTAGCGCTCAACCGTGGTCATTGTACAAATCGTAGTGTTTTACATTTTCTTTCACTAAAAGACTACGGTTATGCAAAATCGTTATGGTTTAACCGTACTCGAATACCTATTTTTCGATAAAATACTACGGTTTGCAAAACCGTTGTGGTTTAACCGTAGTTGAATTCCTATTTTTGCTTAAAGACTACGGTTTGCAAAACCGTTGTAGTTTAACCGTAGTCGAATACCTATTTCACTAAACGACTACGGTTTGCAAAACCGTTGTGGTCCAGCCGTAGTCTAATACCTATTACGTTATATTTGGCTTCAATATCCTCCAGCATGATTTCCCCTCTTTCATTTTATCTTCTCATCGATTTCTAGGAAAGGAGAAATCCTGAACTCAAAATTGGGAAATAATCTGTCGCACATCATGTTCTTCAGAGAATCTCTCAACTCCTCTCGGTAATTATTCTTGAATTTCTTTTTGCTTTTCTTTTCATTTCAATATATTATGTTGATTTTATTCCAGATTCGTTATTATCAGATGTATTAGTTGGTCATTTTTTGGGCCAGTTTGAAGAAAAATTAGCAGGATCTGTTGATTCAAGGTCGCGTCTTTTGCAAGCAAGGCGGTTGAAGGTCTGAATCTTAACAGATCATGTCCCGCGTTCTGCTGTTACAAGGTCGCCATTGCTGGGGGCTCAGACAAGGGCGGATCCACTCAATGTCGCGACTGTTGTATGTTTTTTATTTGCTGGACATCGAGAGACCCAATCGAGTTTCACTCCCCATCCGCGACGAGTAATTGTATTGTGCTTGGTATGATTTCTGTAATTTGATAAAATATTCCTTCAAAAAATAAAATAATATTTATTAATTTCTTAGAGTAATTAATTTAAGATTATATATGGCTAAAATTTATTAAAATACTTTAAGTCAGATACTTATCCAAAATTATATATTACATATAATCATAAATTATATTTCTAAAGATCTTTTCAATCATTAAGATTTAAAATAAATTCAACATAGTTTCAAAATGAGAGAAATAATAATACAAAATACAAACGACGTCTATTAAGTTGAATTCGGAGTTTATCCACTAAGTTGAAAACATTTGACGTCTTTGGTGTTAGTAACCAGTTAGTATATGCAAAGGTTATTTCATAAAAAAGATATTGAAAGCTATTATTCTTCTTTATGCTCCATTATTTTTCGGGCATTAACTTCTTCTTTTTCCCAGAAAGAAGTATATTAACCTGTTATTTATCAAAGTTAAAATTGGTTTAAGTCCCAAAACATAAAACCCTATCGTTGCACCCCTCCGTCTGAAATTCAATTGCGCCCTTCTGCCAAAATTGCTCCCTCGTTAGCGGTTGCTGCTTCCATCAACCTCGAGTGCTACGGCCTTCGTCGCTGCTACGACTTGTCAGCAAAGAGACAGATTATCCCTCCGCCCTAGTTGCTCCATCGCCGACGATCACTGCTGCCATCAACCTCGCGTGCTTGCAGCGGTCTACACATCTATGAAAATTTAATTCTACTTTTTCTTGCTTAATTTTCCATGTGTTCACTTAAATTGTTCTTTAATTATGAGTATTTGTTGATTGTGATGTTCTTCAATTGAATACATGTTGTCTCAATGCTGTCTTTTTCCATCAAATAAATGGTGGTCGCGAATTTATGAAAGAATTAATCTGATTATGTTTATTTGCTATCTTTTTCTCTATGCGATATGTAGATTATGGAGTAGAAGTGTTGATGTTCTGCTTCAAAAACCTCTTATCGAGTTCATAGCAGGAGTAGGACTTTGAGTGAATTGCTGATCAATATTAATTGGGGTTCTTCTTGTAATTATTTGGCACATATTTCTTTGGCATGTTATTAACGTATTCAGTAGTTTCAAATTCCAGATTTTTTGTCATTCCTAACCTGGTCATTCAAAACTAACATGAATTTTGGTTCTCGTATGCCTCTTTTAATAGATGGTAACCGATCGTTTATGACTAAAATGAGAGATATATAATATCACTCTGATTTGAAATGGGGAAGTTTGTTTCAGAACTTAATGAGATGACAATTATGAAGCATGTGATTGCCTTTATTTTGCTATTGTTTGAATCTATTCCTCTAATCCATCTACCTAATGACCTTGGAATTCTCAATTTCTGACTTGCTTATTTGTGTTTGGGGTGTACGGCTGAATGTATATGAAATCAATTTCTTATAAGTAGAATTTAAATTGTTCTAATCGATAAAGCTCAGAAGTGGTGGGGTAATTTTCAGCTGCTACTGCTGTTGCATTTGTAACTTTTCTTCCAACTTACACATAACCTTTGTGACCTCCATATATTTTTTTTGTATTTCACATGCCCTTAGACTATTTCGAATATGTGTGTATATTCAATAATTTATTACATTATATTTTATGTATTTATAGTATAATTCTATACTAAAACCAATGTTGTAAAAGTCACTAGGCATATATTCAATAATCTAGAGTGGTTGATCTTCATTTTCTATGAAGGCCAAGTGTTTGATAAATTTCCTCAGTGAATAAAATGTATAAATATGCATATATGTCAAGTAAATTAAATGAACTTTTTGGAGATCATACCATTTCATATATTCTATCATCATATCATCATATTAGAATAAGATCAATATGAGTTACTGTTTCAGAAAAATGATATCCAATATTTAGCTATACGTATGTTATCAATTTACAAGCTGAATTAGTAGCTCCAATGTACAATTTGAAGTAGACTTGTTCGAGATCGTAAACCTGATGCACATTATTTAAAGTACGTGCACGTCAATGTAATATTAATGTTGGTACTATGACGGTGCTAGCTGAATAAATGTTCCTTAGTTGTTTGCCAAATAAATTATGATGTTTCTGTTATGTTCCACAATTATGTAAGATGACCTTATATGATATTCTTGTTATTATCCCAACAGATATTAAGAAGTAAAGCTAATTATGGTGCCATGTGCCTCATAGTTGGTGGTGGACAAGCAACTGAAAGTGCAAATATGTTGGCATTCAGATTGAGTGAACAAGGTCGTGTGGGGAACTTCTCTCTTGAGCAGGTGATGGAGAGAAATATAATATTTTTTTTTTTGTTGATTGGTAGTAGATAGTGTTAAAAGGGTGGGCTGCATTTGTTTCACATTTTTTTTTTTCAATTTCTTTTTTGAATTTCACTGATTTATCTTTGTTTATACAGACTGATAGGGTTTCCACGCTTGATGAGATTCTAGACTATGTGAAATTCTTAAGGCTTCAAGTAAAAGTACAACACATGTGTTTATTTTTCTCGATGACTACTTTTTGCAACCCTCTATTTCATTATTACTTACTACAATAAAATGTAAAAGGTTTTGAGCATGAGCAGGCTTGGTGGAGCAGGTGCAATAGCACAACTTGTAGCCAAAATTCCTATTTTTGAATTTTAAATAAGTGGCCTTACCTATTTTTTCCTTATCGCTTGTTGGTTAGCATTTTCATTAATTTACTTTGTAGGTGGCCATTTGAAATCATAAATTTGGATAAATATCCCTCAAAGGTGTTAAATGAGAATCATGGATGAGTATCAGAATCTGCATGAATAATCAGCAATGAATAAATTAACATGAACTATTTAGACGAAAAGAAATTGTAGTTTCTTAAGCTAAATATTTTGCTGTTTAGCAGCCCAACCATAATTATCTATGTGTTTTCCAATTGTGTTACCCTTAGATTGTTTGTGTGGTTCACCAGCTGAGTAGTTGCAGAATTTTTGTTTTACCTCAATGACTAGTTCCCTTCATCATAAGTCCGAGTATCATGTGGCACATCTCCTGAGTCGATTCCAATGATACCGAAGTCAGATTTAGAGATGTCCCAACATCGTATTTGCCGTGTTTATGTCGACACACATGTCCTACGAATTGCTTCCTGACTCTGGGGAAGGTCAGGGAGATCATCACTTGTTCTACTTTTATGCTTCACATTGATTTTATCTCACTGTATGCACTAACTTATACATGTGGACACCTTCTAGTGCTTATTGCATCAATATTCCATTTCATCATTTCTCAGTGCTTGATCTAAAATGGAATTCAGATGGGAGTTGTCTCCTTCACACTTTACATTAAATGAGTTTCTGGATCCACTTGCTCATGTCCACTTTACACAGAGGTATTACTCCTTATATTGGACGAGATGATAAAATTATAATGCTTTCGCTTTAATTTGTGTTTAATTCTATCTTTTTTGGTGTTTAGATCTAAAGCTTTGATGATGCTATTTCTTGCCTTTGTATTCACGCTGCTTCACTGATTTTTAATATAATGTAGTTTTAGCCTCTTGTTTGCTTTCTTCACAATAGTTTCAAAGAGATCTCTTATTTAAGTTTTATTTGTTAAGAGAATATCATTTTTACTGTAAATTTTGGGCGTCATTGCATTTAACCATATTACCAAGTCATTATCTGTTTCTTTCATTAATTATAACATGCGAAGGTGAGGCTTAGGTATAAACTATAACGTGTCATCAAGCCGTTGGTATTTTCAAACACGTCATCTCATTAACTATCTAGTCTCCTACTAGATCGTCTATTTAGTCATGCAATCATTTGATGTTAAAGTGTCCAATTGTCTTGCAGCAGTGTTGGACGATTGCTTAGCGTTCCAGTAAAGAAATTTTGACTCCTGGTTTATCATTGTTTTTCTAGGTAACAATTTCTCAAAGAGTTGGAAGGGAGCTGGGTTATGTACGGATGAAAATGGACCACATGAAATTTAAGGAGGGAATGTTGAGGTACGAGTATACATTTGGATGCAAAACTTATGAAAGAAAATTACATATGCATAATGCTTGCAAGAGAAATACTGGGTATGAAATTGACTGTTGAAATACTAGATATGAAATTGCAAGAGAGAATTACATATGCATAATGCTTGCAAAACTTATTTGAAAGAAAAATGCATTTTGTTGTTCTGTTAAATTTTGGTTCAAGACAGATATAAAATGAATCTAATTGGGCATTAGACTTTACATATAACTCCCTTTATAAATGTTAAGTACAATGAGCTAATAATTAAGTGGAACAAATGCTTATTTATTGAATGTTTCCTTCTGCCACAATATATCAGAATAACTTTGTTGGAAATTTTCTTATTATTATTCCAACGAAAATTATGATGCAAAACTATACTTTTCTCCCTTCTCTTTCTGCAATATCTGTTGAAAATATAGAAGGCTAGCTGTTCTTTTTTTTTTATTATAAATAAGAATAGGTCATAGTGACATTCACCATAAGCAACATTGTAGAGATGGAAGGTTTAAGAAGTACAAGAAACCTGATTGATGACATTGAATCGTTTAACCTTGAATTTTCAGGTTTTTTATATCTAAGTGATTGCTGAATTGCTGCGATGAAATAGAGTTCTTGGAATAGAGGAGCAGTATGGAATTGCATAATTCCAGTATGTAAAGAAGTCTGTACATTATATTTGTTGCAGCTTTCCTGTATCATGTGGTTTGCAGTTGATAAACTAAAGAAATTCAGCTTGTCAAGGTTCGCAAATTGGGTATATATGTACAACATTCATCCATCCAACTTTCTAAATCTTTTCATATGTACAAACAAAGCGGTGATTGTTTTGATTTGTGGCATTTCAGATGTGCATAAGTGGATTTTTTTTGCTCTATTTACTTAATTAGACATATAGTCCAATATATATATATATATATATTTTTTTTTTTGCTCTATTTTATCATATGTTTATGTATTCAGGATATTTTTAAGGGGAGCTTTTATGTTATGCAAGGGATCAATGCAGGACGAAACCAAGTGTAGCCTTAACTTGTAAGGTTGAGACTATAGATAGAGGAGCTAATTAAGATCAACAACGTTGTGTAGTACTTTTTTTGTAGTTAATTCTTTTATTTTAACACTTTGTACAATTATACTTCTATTGATATTGAGAAATAAACTTGGAGCAATTTTTCTTTATTGTCCATTTTTTGTTTTAAGATATGATTTACTAATTTTAAATTATTAAATGTGTATATATTAATTATTAAATATTACAGATCATAAAATAAATACAATTATGTAAAACCAACGGTTTAAGATGAATAACAACGATTATCAATCGTTGTCTTTATTTAAAATAACTACGGTTCCCACCGTAGTCAAAGAAAATGTTGTCTTTATTTAAAATAACTACGGTTCAAACTGTAGTCAAAGAAAGTCACTAATCGTGGTTATACATAACGTGGTGGTAGATATTAAATCTACCACTACGGTTGTCAACCGTAGTCGTTAGTATAAATTACTACGGTTGAAACCGTAGTTAAAGAAAGTTCCCAACCGCGGTCATACATACCGTAGTTGTAGAAGCTACTCGTACGACTACGGTTCACAACCGTAGTCTTTCGTATTAACCACTACGGTTCATTAATCGTAGTTATTGGTGGTAGGTCTACGATTACAGTATCTACTACTACGATCGCTCTATGCCTTTAACTACGGTTTTTTACCGTAGTCTTTTAAGTTTTTTGTAGTAGTGCCCATAGCAGTGACGAAGCTTTCAACAATGCGATTGAGCAAAGAGTGACGAGTTTCCAAATTATTCTCACTCATTTTAGAAATTGCAGATATTACCTACGAGAGAGAGAGAGAGAGAGAGAGAGAGAGAGAGAGAGAGTGTACCTAGAGCAAGCAACAAGCCGGCAGAAGCGCGGGGACAACAGACGGGCACGGAGACGAGACGTCTGATGGCACATAGAAGGGATATGTGCGACGACGGGCAGATGGCAGACGAGACGATGGCGTGTCGATGGCACGGAGGCAGGAGGGGTGTGGCGGTAAGTCGACGACGGCCGATTGCATGGAGATGGGAGGGGTGCGACGACGGCTACGACATTACGAGATTTGAGAGGAGGGGGGAGGGGAGGGGTTTACTGTGTGCGAAATTGTAAATTATTTTTTAACTTATGAGATAATAAATATTATGTCATTTCTAAAATTATATATATATATATATATATATATATATATATATATATATATATATATATATAAAGGTAATCCCAAAATTTCAAGGAGTAAAAAAAAATTAAAATCAGGGAAAGCTTAACAACAACGGCTCGTAAAAACCGTTGTTCAGCGAATTATTTTAACAAATCAACTACGGTTTTGTAAACAACAACGGTTACTTTTTAATAGACAACGGATTTGAACAAAAATCATTATCTTTAAAGCGTTGTTGTTTAGCAGATTTCTTATAGTGGGATCATATTAGAGATATGATTGCAAATCTACTATCTACACTTAAACCTCGATAAGGTAATAAACTTGGAACTGGAGAAAATTATTCATTTGGCGAGTTTATTCATTTATCGATAAATGAATAATTAATATCTATTATTTTAGAGAAGCACCCATACATTTTACAGTTTGTCACCGGCTTAGTACATGGCCGCGTGATTATGAAATACGTTTGATGGTGCTTTAAAATAAATAATCATGATTAACTAGTAAATTGGTACGGCTAATATATCAATCTATTGGACTAGCAATAGTCACCTTGAATAACTATTTGCTACAACATGAGAAAAATATTCCGAAAGTTGTGAATGCTTTACAAAAAGTTAAGGCGGAGGTTATATTAGACTCATATTTTAAAAAAAATGATTATTGTAAAGTATTGTTGATTGATTGAATATTTTGCCTATATATATATATATGTGCAATCTAATGATTATTACTTTACATTTTTGTTGGGACCTTAAGAATTTTTTATTTTTTTATTACTTAATGCATTTAGCGAGATTATTACTTTACCACACTGACATGAGTCGGGACCGGAAGAAATTATTATATTATCGAGGTTATTACTTTATCGAACATTACTTTATTGAGGTTTAACTGTACTGCTATTATAAAAGTGTGAGCAATTTCTTACAAATTTTGATTTGTCTCTAATCTTATTTTTTAAGTTATTTGTTTAGTAAGAGTCCTTTAATAGTTTAAATCCATCTACTATTTCATGAAAATTTCTATTGTATAAGATATTTAATTCACCTAATGGCATAACTTAAACCTAGATATTGTAAAACATTATGTTTTTTCTCTTTTTATTATTAAAATACAGTATATTTTTCTTTTTTATTATGTTTTTTTCTCATATATTTATTATCTCTTTTATGATCAAATTATTTTATAATTGTAGAAAATGTTGACTGGTTAAAATAAAAAAATATAGATAAATAAATTATTTTTTCTTTTATTCAGTTTAAATTCTTATGGCATCTCAAACATTTCTTCTCTCCTTTTATTTAGGTATGGAATGTCCGAAAAACAATGTAGTCAGGTGTTCTTGTGATGAATAAGAAGTATAATTTTTTAAGTATTAATAAAATAAAATATAAAATTAAAAATAAAAATAACGTTTATTAAAGTTCAAAAACCATTACAAATTCTATTTCTCCTTATTCTCGAGAAACAAAGAAAATGTGTTTTCTTTTTGTTTGTTTTTGAAAGTTTTGCAACTACAATACTATATATTTATTTCACTAATTATAATAGAAAAGTATTAAGAAGACGACTATAGTCTATCATATGTGAGATTTAGTTTACCACTTTACATAAAATTCTTATAAAAAAACTTAAAATTATAACACTGAAGTTATCATAAGATTATTAAAAGATTAAAACAAGTAGTTTAGATATGGAATGTTTGAAAACCAAGTCAATGAATGAAATGTATTATTTCCTTTTGGATATATTTGTAAAATAAAACATATAAAAAATTCAAACAATGTATTTAAAGTTCAAAGCATTTACTGATTTTACTTCTCATCTTATTCTTGAGAAAATAAAGATCTCTTTGCTTTTTTAAGTTTTGCAACGTACCATATCTATATACTTATTTCGCTAACTATAATAAAAAAATGTTGACAAGGTAGCTATAGTCGATCATATATGAGATTTAACTAACCACTTTATATATAATTCTTATAATATAGGAATGACTGACATTAATTATAAATGGTTTATCAAAATTTTATAGTAAATTAAACCTATAATACTTAATTTAATAGGACTTCGATATTCTAAAGTTTAAATTCCTTTAAGAATATTGGATGAAAGACTCTTATTTTGAAATAAAGATACTTTAATTAAAACTAGATATACATTATAACATGATTTTCAAATTTATGCTTTTATAATCTCCAAATTTACATTCTTATTTGAAGATTGTATTCTTTGTTAGAATAGTGTATTTTATCTATATATAATATTACAAATCTTATCACTACACCTTATTTTTATTTACAAGAGAGTTCTTTAGGTATAAAATATATTTGAAAAATAATTAAGTTTAGATGTTCAGGTGGTGAAAGAATATTTTATTTTAGGATTGGCAAAATAAAACATATAATTAATCAAAATAATGTATATTGATATTCAAAGCCCTTATCTTGTTTATTTATCATCTCATTCTTGAGAAAGTAAAAATGTATTTTTCATTTAAGTTTTGCAACTATAATATTTATATACGCATTTCACAAATTACAACAAAAAATATTGACAAGAAAGTTATAATGTCATACATAAGATTTTTTAGTTGACCACTTTATTCAAAGTTCTTAATAATATACAAATGACTCAACATTGAAGTAAATATTTGATCAAAATTTATAATAATGCAATAATAGTTTAACATAATTTAGGTATTCTAAAGTTTGACGTCTTTGTGGAAATAACAGATACAAGACTCTTATCTTGGGTGGGAAGAAGTGATAAACTTTATTTATTATTGGATATAACTATACATGATTTACAAATCTATTATTTATATTGTTCGTATTTATATTCTTATGTAAAGACTGACTTAATTATTATAATAATGGATTTTATTTGTGTATAATATTACAAACTCTTATCATTAGATCTAAACTACATAAAAAGGTGATTTAAAATAGCAAGATAAAATGAGCAAAATAATTTTACTAAAATTACAATAAGATCCTCAAATTCAATATTTGAGAGGAAGAATATTGTAAATTACCACTATTTTTCATAAATGTTCTGCATCACAACTTTATTTTGGTTAAAGACAAATAAGTGTTAAGACTAGTACGAAATCAATAATATTAACTAAATACTTTTGCATGTGATAGAAAGTAATTATAAATAATTAATATCATAATGTTGTGTTTATTTTGTTGCTATAACAATTCAGAGTTGTTCGAGGTATGTATTTTTAACACTATGCGACTTATTAATAGCTAAAAAAAATTAAAATAAAATAAAATAAACCTTTGTGATTTATTATACTTATTATGTGTATCATGTTATATTTTGATATAACTCGTCAAAATCATCTGAAAAATATTTTGGTTAATAACCTTTTCATAAACATTTAATAATTAATTTTATTAAAGAAAATAAGTACAATAGCACATCTAATAATATTATCAATTTACATAATTGCTTTAATAATATATATGAATCATGACATGCACATTATTAAAAACATATATTTTTTTATAAATGATTAGTTTGTTAAATCGCAGAAAACTAACAGACATATTGATATGATATTAGTGTCACTTACAGTTATTATAGAATATTTAATATTTAAGACAACTTTTATATGATATTGGTGTCACTCATGTTTATAAGATCGTTTAGCAAAAACTATTCTTTCTTTTTTCTACAATTTTTTTTTTATGGAAACTTGAACTTTAAAGTCAGTTCTATGCTTAAATTTTTTAACTTCAAATATCTAGGAATAGAATAAGTAATATTATTAGTTGTTAAAGTTTATTATAGACGATAGTACTAAAACACAAACATATTGCAACAAATCTATCATACATAAACTCTAAATAAAAATAAGATCCAACATTTAATGTTTCTATTTTTTATGTTTTTTTCAATATTATTTCTTCTACTTTATAATAGTGAAAATACATAGAAAATGATAAAAATTTATCTGGTTTTAGTTAATTTATTACGATATTCTTTACAAATCAAAGATTTACACAATAATTCTATAGTGAATTGTTGGGAAATTAACGAACAATACAATAACAACAAACGATAAACGAGAACCATCGACAAAGCTAAAACGAGGACACCAAATTTAACGTGGTTCGCTAACAACTTGTTAGCTACGTCCACGGCCAAACGAGAGTAACCAATCAAATTCAACAGAGTGCTTACAACATAGGACGAAGACAAACTTGACCCTAGGTCAACTATCTAATTCTTCATCCTAACAAACGGAGACAAACTCGAGTATCAATCAATTGATACTCGACCAAAACAACTCTCCACACTCTATAACCAAACGACTCTAAACCCGAAAATAGAGTCCCAAATCAAACTAGACAACCTCTCTCTTGTCTCTCAAATCAAATTCAATGACTGATCAATCAATCTATTCAATCAATTGACCAATACAAATTCCAAAGTCAATAGGCCTATTTATAAGCCCCAAAACCTAATCTTAGACACAAAATGAATCCAATTGGGCCTAGGCTCGCGCTGGACCATCTTCTGCGCCGCCTGACGTGTCGCGCCCGCGACTCTCTATCGCGCCCGCGACCAAACCTTCGACCAACCAGTCGCGCCCGCGACTGGTCTTCACGCCCGCGGCTCCGTCTGTAGCAATGTGGCGCGACCGCGCCCGTCCGGCACGGCCGAGCCCACTCTCCAGCGTCCAAACTCAATTTCTCATCACACTTCGTCGCGGCCGTGTTCTCCGACGCGCCCAATTCCAACGACGTCCATATCCAAGCCTCCACCTTGATGCAAACGTCGATTCAAACCAAATCAGATTCAAGGCAAAAATTCCTAACAACTCCACCTTGCCTTGAATCCACAAACGGTGCAACTTCTTCGGACAAAGATCCACCTCAATTTCAAATCTTCTCATGAATTTGCCGATCTTCACGTTTACTCCAAACGTCTTTCCCACCAAACAGCGGAAACTCGAACGAGGCTCTGATACCACTTGTTGGGAAATTAACGAACAATACAATAACAACAAACGATAAACGAGAACCATCGACAAAGCTAAAACGAAGACACCAAATCTAATGTGGTTCGTTAACAACTTGTTAGCTACGTCCACGGCCAAACGAGAGGAACCAATCAAATTCAACAGAGTGCTTACAACATAGGACGAAGACAAACTTGACCCTAGGTCAACTATCCAACTCTTCATCCTAACAAACGGAGACAAACTGGAGTATCAATCAATTGATACTCGACCAAAACAACTCTCCACACTCTATAACCAAACGACTCTAAACCCGAAAATAGAGTCCCAAATCAAACTAGACAACCTCTCTCTTGTCTCTCAAATCAAATTCAATGACTGATCAATCAATCTATTCAATCAATTGACCAATACAAATTCCAAAGTCAATAGGCCTATTTATAAGCCCCAAAACCTAATCCTAGACACAAAAGGAATTCAATTGGGCCTAGGCTCGCGCTGGCCCATCTTCTGCGCCGCCTGACGTGTTGCGCCTGCGACCAAACCTTCGACCGTGCGACTGGTCTTCACGCCCGCGGCTCCGTCTGTAGCAATGTGGCGCGGCCGCGCCGGACGCCCACTCTCCAGCGTCCAAACTCAATTTCTCATCACACTTGGTCGCGACCGTATTCTCCGACGCGCCCAATTTCGACGACGTCCATATCCAAGCCTCCACCTTGATGCGAACGTCGATTCAAACCAAATCAGATTCAAGGCACAAATTCCTAACATGAATATCAAACAAGAGAAAAACCTTGAAATTATCTTCAAAAAAATTGCCCAAAATGTATGATCACTCTTATTTTGACTATTTGGTATTTATTTTAGGATTTAAATTTGCTTAATTCTAGCATGTTGCAAATATATCTTTTACTTGATTAATTGGGGTTACATAGGTATAATAATTTATAGGGCTAACTATTGCTACACTATATGATCATGTTTCAGTTCTCAATAAGTAATACTAGAGTTAGTAAAAGCGAAAAAAATTAGGGTGGTCATAAGTTACAAACAGTTATTAAGTCATTTGAAATTAAAAAATGGTCATGATAAACGACTACATGTTGGTTTTAGTAGAACGACACAAAATACTGCTTCACAATAATTTATTTGTTACAATAATTATAATAAAACATATCGACCATGTGCGGCACACATGCTTATTTCTAGTTATATAAAAGAGTGAAATTGTAGCAAATATATTGCTATAATATGAAATCATATTAGAGATTTGAGTCAACCAATAAGAGAATTTTCACTATAGAAAATGCTATGAAAAGTGATCATATTTAAAATATGATTACAAAAGAAGAGACTTTACGCAATACCCTACAACTGAAATATTGCTAAGTGCACTAATAAAACAATACTTTGCCAAGGTCATTTTGGGGTGTTAGACTATTACCAGAAATATTACTCGATTGCAACCAACTCTATCCTAAAGTACAACTCACATATTTGACATCTCATGTCTTAGAGTTAAAAAAGGCAATTCAATACTTAACATTGGGAGATGAAAACTTGGATACATCTCAAAGTGCATAACTTGGAAATAGTGGGGTCGTCACTATTTCGAATGTCCCATATTTAGCTTATGCACTTCTTTTTACCACGACAATGTAGGTGAAATTTTTTAATCCTCAATATATCTATAGCTCTGTGGGATGCTCTAGTGGACATCCTTGATAGGATTACCTATGCAAGTAAACGAGTGTGTGGTCGCTCCTTAAATATATACGGAGTACCGTAACATTCTACTAGGGACCTATTATCACTTTTTGCATGTCCTTGGAAATTCAAAGTAGGTACAAATTCTCCCAATTTGTGACCTACCATACGATCTGTTATATAAATAGGAAAATGTTCCTTAAATATATACGGAGTACCGTAACATTCTACTAGTCCTTGTAAAAACCAGGATCAACACTAGGCCTGTAATATTGGTGTTGCATTTGTGTAGGAACAAGAATCATACACAATGATGGTATGTCTCATTAGTGTTTCGTACTCAATCATAAAGTAAAGGCTAAGTTCATTTCATGTCTATTCGACGTGTGAAACAAGTTGTATATATTATTTTTCAATTATTTATATATAATAGGTGCAATATATTATAAAATAATAAATAGATATTAGACATTATATATATATATATATATTAAAGATATATAGACAAATAAATATAAATAAAATTGAAGAGTGAGGAAGAGACACGATCTCTAGTGTTATAAGTGATTAGGTGTGAAAATGAATAGGTGCAAGTTATTGCAACTTGTTAGGATCTAGGTTGATCTGAATCAAGTGTGTTCCATGGTGTTACCACTCCTTATTGTAGATACCTCATTGATTCTCTCTCTCTTTGTATTCATTTTACTGTAATTATGTTTATTTATTTAATTTTTACCTATCTTATTTTTTGTGTTTGTTTTATGTACTGCAAGTGGCGTTTACAACGATTTGATGGATATGGTTATGTAGTTAATCTTATCCATCCATCAAATCTTATCTTTGATATACAAACTAACATTCTTCGTCTGGAAGATTTCTCTTTTTTTTTTTTTTTTTTTTCCTTTCTATGTCCCGTCTTAACCGTTTTTACATGAAGGAGTGAGTATAAATACAAGGAGGCTTGGACGAAGAAGATGGCCGCTCCAAGAGCGAAGAAACTCAAGTCCTCTCAAGCATCACAAATATATTTAAACACTCAAGTGCTACGTGCACTTTCACACGCATTTTTGTCTTGTGAGAGTATGAGGAAATCTATTCCAAGATCCTTCATTGATGTGTACCAGAATAGTTTAGAGTCTTAGATTAAGATGATTGTGTTTGTCATCTTAATCTAACATTAGTGTCTCAATTCGTCTACATCGTAAACAAACAAAACAAACTGCTATGCGAATGAAATTTTGGCTTAAATTTTAGTTGTCTGAGTTTTTAGTGTGAGAATCTTCTCATGATTATTTTGCTTGTTTTAATTTTAGTTAGTTTATTTTTCTATTATTTAATGTTGTCATACTAAGGGTCGTAATATCTTGTTCAACACGACAACACCTTACAACTCTTAGTAAATCATGGTCCAGATTCTTTCATAACCTTTAATAAAGAGACACCTCTTCATTTTGGATGTGTTCATTCGAAACAACCTACAAAATCTATATATACCTCACAAGATTAGTTACACAAAATCACTAAAGTCAATAAGAATAAAATTCCTCAAAATGAGTTTTTTCTCTATTTCGTATAATTTATTTTGAAATCGACCTTGTGATTCTTGCTCTGTGTAATTCGAAATAGTGCAACTTTCAAGTTACAAGTGAAATATGATTTTTTTTTTTTTTTTTTTTTTTTTAATCCTAAAATGTGAATTCGTCTAAACTATTTATCCTTTGTGGGAGAAAATTTATATCTTTAATGTTAATATTTATTGAAATGTATTTAGCATATATAAATTCATCGCCAACTATAGTAGTTTCGAGATTTCAATATACAACGCAAAATGTGACATGTATACTAAAATAGTTTTTAATACTAGGAAAAGTAAATTATTAGGAGAAAGAAAGGAACAAAAATTAGCCGCAAATTTCAAATATTCTTGAAAGACATATATCAAAGGGAATTCGGATCTTCAAAGGTGGGATTTGATAGGGTTACGTTTGGATACAATAATAATATTGCCACTATTGACAATGACAAATATCAAATTCAAGGTGGAAAGTGGAAACAATACTCAAATAACTTGTTAACCAAAAAAAGGAAAACCTGTCTTATGTATAACTTTAAAATAATTAGCTAATATTTGTAACCATATTTTATACTTTTAAACCTTTAAGTAGGATTGTCCAACAGAATGGAGATGGAATAATGACGACGTACAAGTGAATAGAAACTTTTTACTTTATTAGCCAATCATTAATAATTATGCATTAGCAACCCAATATTAAATACAGATGTAATGCGGCTCTATTTCTATAGGTAATGTAAGATCTGATTTTAGAGTAGAAACGAAAATTCAATCACTAAATTTGAAGACGGAAAAATCCAGCTCTAGTTTTAGCAAAAAACATTTCGGATATGAAACATTTCATCTATGATGCATTACTCACTATAAGAAAAAAAAAACAAATTAGATGGTAAAATGTGTTTCTAATCACATGATATATGTCTCTAAACTAAAGTAGTGATGAACTTGAGATGAAGTATTTGATTTTTATAATGTTTGTCTCTAAAATTTAGAGATCGATTTATTCCGTTAGTGATTGAATTTTCGTTTTTATTATGAATTAGAGACCAAATTGCCTGCAGAATAGAGACGGATTATATCGGTCTCTAATATTCGGTTGCTATTTCGTCACTTATCATATACAAATTAATTTTTGACACTTCTCGTCACTATTATATTTATGTTTCATTTTTATTTAACGATTGATATTATCCTTTACTCATTTTCATTTTTAATATAAAAAAATGTTGGTGAGCTTTAGTTTTAAAATAAATGTTATAAGTTATTGACGAATTTTTCAATCACTAATTTATGTTTTTCTTATAGTGTGTGATCATTTGTATTGTATATAAATCTTGTAGACATCATACCATCCTTCTTACTCCCTCCATCCGACGAGAGTTTGCACGGTTGACTCGATACGTATATTAAGAAAAATTTACTTTTACTTTTTGGTTGACTTTTTTAAAGATAGAAATTGAGGATAGAGATTTTAAGGGTGAAGATTGTGAAAGAACTTTCATTTTTAAGGATGTGTAAATTGATATGGGACGTACCGAAAAAAAAGTGTGTAAATTCGAATTAGATGGAGAGAGTATTCTCTATTGCGCTTATATTATGTTCATAGTGCAAGTCCAGAATACTTTCATCTGCTAGATTGATACAAATGATGATATTTGTAAGACGACCATTCGTCTTGCCAAAAAAAAAAAAAACCTTTTTACCTTTTTTTTTAATCGTTTATGAAATTTATTATTTATTATGTTCTACAATTACTACTATCATCTAAAACTTCAGAGTTGTGGTTTATTTAAACTTTCAAAGACTTATTAAATGTAAGAAATCCAACGTAGTTTAAAAACATATAAAATAATTTATAAGAAAATTAAGTGTGGAGTGTATCTCAAAATGATTTTTTAAATTTACAACTATTATTCAACATTTCTAAATTTAAGGATGGAAATAGGGAGGGTTCAAACCCGAACCCATATAAAATCTGCTTCGGACAAATATTCAAATATCTGTTTGACTAAAATTTTAGTGGATTTGAATCAGGTAATGGATTTTGCAAAACCTCCTAACTCATCCCGTGTAGGTTAATAATATAAATAATTTATAAAATTCAATTTTTTTAATCATGATATTATGTGATAACTCCTGTCATAAGTCATGATTTGTTTAAATTGCTAATTAACTTCTTATTCAACTTTCCATGTCTCAAATTATATTTCAATTATAGAATATACGAATTAATAGCAAAAAAAGTACGGGGTGAGGCAAGTTGACGAAGTGAAGCTAGGTTGTAGGTTCAGTTTTTCTTTAGCGAGTTGGGTTACGAGCAAGGGCGGAGCCACATGGGGGCCAAGGACCTTGCCCCCCTCACCCCCCGAAATTTTAGAAAAAAATTATAGGATATTTTTGTAATTTAAACATATTTACTTTTAATTAGATAAAAATTAAAAATATTCACCCAAAAGATAACTATGTTTTGATTGATAATCACCTATTATATGTACCCGTTCAAGTTAGTATATTTTGTTTGAATGTAGCTATTTTGGTATTTATATACAACTTACACAACTACCAAACACACTTATAGCCAGAATTAATTATTATAAGTAATTGTTTAACAACATTTTTATGCAACAACATTACATGTAATACATTACGATTAGGAGAAAAAGATCTTTCAAGCTTAAATAATATTCATAAAACTTTTTTGCTTAATATTTTACGGAATATCTCTCTGTTTCGGTTATTTAACTATTAGTAGCCATGTTTAAAATTGTGGGGTAAACATTTCTTATTTTTGTTGGTTCTTTAACTATTACTAGTCATCTTTAAAAGTGTGGAGTAAAGATTCCTTATTTTTTATTCCTTATTTTTGGTTAAAATATAGTTGATTATCTGGTAAAGTGAACCTAGTCATATATATTTAATTCATTAATTTTATATAAGAAGTATTATTTATATTTTTAATTTAAATTTAATATATATTATTTTATTTTAATATTATAGTTGGGCCCTGTCACTAAAATCTCTGACTCCACTACTCGTTACGAGCTTAGCAATGTCCGCTCCATTTTCATCTCTATCTAAATTCTACGCCAAGAAGAAGAGTTTATGTTACACGCGCTGAGAGAGACATGCACAGTTGCACACACTTTTGTTTGTTTTATTTATTTATTGTTTTTATTTTAGTTGCAGCTAACAGAAATGTGGTTGAACTAATCAATCCAAATTGTTATTTTTAATACTCCAGATATTTTAATAGATAAATCAATCAGGCCTGAATTAAAATGTGAGAATGAAGATAATGATAGAATATAATGCGAAGATTGTGGGGGGAATATTCAAACATGTGTAGCAGCTAAGGTTAGACTCAATTATATATGTACATCTATTTAATTTTTCTACACCGTTACACACGTACGTCAGAATTCAACGATGAAGAGAAAACTGGCCAAAACATTATTAGGATGTAAACTAGGGCTGTACACGAAGTGGGAGATTATTGAAATCGGATAGACGTTCGAATTGAAAAAGGTTATAAATCGAAAAAATTCGTTGACTTTTTAACTTTGTTGAAGCGATAATTTTTTATATAAATCTGAATATTTTTTCAATTTTTCAAATTGAAAATTTTCCGAATTGTACCACACCGTAGCGAACAAAATAACCGAATAGAAGTACAACTAAAAAATTTAGAATTGAAATTATCTTATAAGATAGTGTTGATATGAAAATGGGTCTTACTTTAATATGTCAATTCTAATTTTTCAACCCACCGACCCAATATGATTTAAATTAGTTAAAAGAACGAAAGAATTAGGGCAAAAATCAGTCACTCAAACTCGCATTTATTTATCGGTCCATCAAAAAATTCAAAAGTGTTACGGCATTAACTAGATGATTGATGTTAATGTTGAACAATTTACTTGATGATTGATATTAAAATGCAGTATTTTGTTGGATGATTATCGGTTACTACAAAACGTTTATTGTGCAGTAGCATTATTTTATAATTGTATCTCTGGATGTTGGTGTTGTTTCTCATTTTCTTGTATCATTTTGAATAATTAATTTCTAAAATATTAATTTTTTGTTTCGATTAAAAGAGTTCGTCATTTTCACATGTTTAAATAATAATAAAATCTGTAACTCCTCGTACCAAGCCAAATCGTTAACACTGAATATCCGTATTGAATCGCACCGAAATTTCTATACGGTATAAGTAGTGGATATTTTATTTTTCGGTACGGTACATATATTCGAATTTGCAAATATCTGAAGTTCGGTATGGTACCAAATATTTTTAAATATCCGAACTTATCCGCACGTACACACCCCTAATGTAAATGGATCGGGTAAATTATAAATTTGTTTTCCTCATATTCTACCATATTTGAATCGGGTAGGTTACAGATATAACATCGAACAATCGAGTTGCCCGCGGATAATCAGATAACCAATTACTATATATAAAAAAGTTATATAATATATAATATGATAGAATAAATTATATAGCACATACAATATGAAAATATGATATTTAATGTTATTTTATATGTTAAATAATATACTAAATATATTACCAATTGTATAATATATATGATATATATTTATATACATTTGTATAATCGGGTAGACAAATAGGGTAAATGTGTCATATTATATACCCGTATCCCACCCCACCCAAGCACTAAATTATTAGGTTCAGCTAATACTCGATCATGTTACCTAATTACCCACGGGTAAAATTGACATCTCTAATGTTGGAGTTTGGATTATTAGATTCTTAATAAAAAACTTCAACAGCTTCCGAGACAATCAAACCGTTGTATCAGCAGCCGTACCTAGGGACGGAAGTCGGGCGCGTTTTGACGGGTACCCATCCATCCAAACCCGATTGGAGAGGATTTGGGGAAAGCCTAAATAGGTTTGGAAAGGGTTTAGGAATTTTTTTTTTTTAAATACCATTAATATTTGGTTAGGTTTCGGGTTTTAGTGCTAGGGTACCCACACTACCCAAACCCGTTATGTTTTATAAAAACATTAATTAAAACATATATAAATATATGTTATATAAGGGTTGAACCCTCAACCTTTCCGTTTATAAAACAAAAAACTTACCACTAGACTAATCACTTAATATAAATTATAGTAATTAATATATATGAATAATAATTCATATTAGAATAGCATCACTCCACTTATCAACACTCAAATCCTAAATCTTATTCATTTTGGTGCCGCTCATTTTTCTCTAGAGATCCTAATATATTTTTTACTGTGGATTTTTGATAGACATATTGTGGTTTTTTAAATTTTTATCTCGTGTTTAATTTATATTGATGGTGAAGAAATCGGTTCAGAACTCATTTAGATGATCCGTGAAACTAATATTTTAAAATAATTAAATACTTATTGGGTAGGTTAGGGTACCCGATGGATATTAGTAAATGAATTTGGGTGGGTTTGAATATTATAAGTATCTTTCTAACTGGGTTTGGGATGGATTTGGGTGATATAAGTTTTATATGGTTAGGGTTTGGTACCCTTAATTTCACGGGTACCCATCCAGCTGTCATCCCTAGTCGTACCAGTTGGGTATGAGGAATCATCCTAATTTTTCGTACAACAATTTGAACAATTCACTCCAACTGCCACTGAGCTTCGCAGTTACAAATGATATGATACATTATTGAAAGAAGCCTACTAAAGAAGACATCGTGCAGTCTCAATTGGCTACGACTGATGAGAGAGTTATAGAGATTGAGAAGAGTGTCGGTATCCTGAGCATAGAGATGAATAAAACACTTGTTAATTATGGGCGGAGATGAAGGAGCTGAAGGCTCAAATAAGCTAGGTTGTTCAAGTTATAAGGTCCTTACACCAAAGGAGGCAATTCTCGAGCGATATTATGGTAAATCCAAAGGAACAATGTCAAGAAATTTGTCTGAGGAGTGGCCCAAATATGAAGGACCAAAGTTATCACTTGACCAAGAGAAAGAGCACTTGGAGGAAGGAACTGCAAGCAAAGAGAAAGAGTCGAATCAAAAAGGGGCTGAGAAGTAAAAATCTATTATTATTATTATTATTATCTCTGATACTCCTAAATATATTCCTCCCATTCATTTCCCTCAAGATCAATGTTCTAAAATTCGCTAGGCGCTAGTCGGGATCACTGAGGACTAGCGCCTAGAGCACCTAGACGGCACATAGGCGGAACCACCTTGAACGAATAATACAATTATTTAATAAATCAATAATCCATACATAAAAAATTTGAAAATAATAAAATCAACATCACCACCTTCAAATTGCTAAAATTGTAAGTAATACACCAAAGAATACCATGAAACTCAAAACTCAATAAAGCAATAAGGATGCATAATAATTAATAATAACAATAATATACATCAAAAGATCAAAAGATGTCATCCAAATATTCCAGACAATGAGTTATAATATGATGTGAAGTTTTAGTTCAAACTTCAAACTTCTAAGTTCTAGTGATAAAACAAAAGATATTCATAATCATAAACCAACAATCTAATTATGCACTATGAGTATTTGCTTGCTCTCTTTCTTCTCCATTATCCTCTAATGCCTGCTCCTTATTAGATTCAAAGTCAAATTCATCTGCATTCATTTCCTCATCATCGGACACAAAATCTTCGGACTCAAGTTCTCTCACTCTTGGACTTCTCCGAACTTCCATTTGATCTACCATAGAAATATCACTAATCCCATCTACATCTTCATCATCAATATCAGCCCCATCAACAATCCATCCTTGTGCTTTACTTGCATCCTTTGCTAATAACACATCAATGTTTCTCTCTATTTCTCTTTTTTTCTTGTTCAACAACCTTGAATTGAATTGGACTTAAACTAGATTGTTTAATCGATAAACATCTAGTCTATTCCTCTTCTTGGTATTTATCTAAACAAATAAAAAATTTAACAGCAAAATAAAATCTATATATAAAAAAAATGCACATGATAGATTAATAGAACATGTAACATACTAACATAGCATTAACCCATTTCAATCACTGACCCGTAATTGTGCTCTGTACTACCAAAGAGCTTTTAAAAGAGTATATTGATTGACTTTAACATGTAACCAACAAGAAACATAAAATAAGTGTAATAGAAGAAAAGGATAATAGAGGCATATATTGGCTTGTTTAGCAAATGATAAGGGTTTTACATAAGAAACACTGCAACAAATAACTCTATTTTTTAAGTGATTCAAGACTACATTCATATCTCAATAGAGTTATTTATTAGCAAAAGAATGTTACTAACCCCTTCAAAAGCACCATTATTTCGTTCACATCCGGAAGAGCTAGTGGTCAAATTCATTATCCTAATAGTAATTCTTTGCAAGTTAGGTGTTGAGGGACCATAATTCTGCCACCACTTTGCTGGAAAGAAAAAAAAAAGAAAGAGAAATAATAAGAAGATTGATAATTCTAAAGAAATAATTAAAATTCAATACAAAGATTAATTTACCTGGATCATATTTATCATCATTGGTGGCACATCCTTCTATTGCAACTTTCTAACCAAAAACTCCCTCCTTGTTCTTATAAATTGGCAACTCCTCATTCAAGACTTTATTCAAAAAATGAAAGTCATTGTGAAAAATTACTTCAAGATAGCTGATAACTCCATCTGAAGCCACATTGTCTAAAATAAGATTTGGATCCTTATAGTGATAATATGGGTTCAACAGATAAGCCAACAAATGAAAGGGGGAGTCTAGTCTTTCTTTCATCTTTGCATCAACTATCTCCAGAATTGGCTCATAGTTTTTGTGATAATTACAAACATCAACTTTAATGGCTTCTTTGGCTTTTAGAAGCAGGCCATATTAAAATCCCATTGATAACTTTTATCAGCATCGGCAATACGAAGCATTTGAACCCAAGGAGCAAACACTTTCAAGCATGATGTCACACCATTCAAAAAGCCAATACTCAATATAGTTGAGTAACATGATTCCCCCTTGGTAGTCTTAGACCATTTGCATTCAACCTACTCTGAGCTAGTAAACATTGCCTTCAGTTGCACCTTTTTCTCAACTATACTTTGTAAAGTGAGGAAAGAAGACGCAAATCTTGTGACTCCAGTCCTTACTATATCTCGCTTTTTTGTAAATGAACTCATAATTTCTAGAGTCTCGTGATGTGCATAGATGAAGATGGTTAAAGCTTTGGCTTGATCAAATATTTTCTTGAACCGAGGTACCTTTGCTATGCTTTTAAGCATAAGATTGATGGTGTGTGCAACACATGATGTCCAAAACATACCCGGCCTTTTCTCTTTCAACAACTTAGCAGTCCCCATGTTATTTGATTTATTTGTCGTTTACTATTTGAATGACATTATCTGGCCAAACATGTTTAATAGATTCATCTACATATGCATAAATCATTCTACTTGTATGTGCCACGTCTGAAGATTCCATAGACGAAAGGAAAGCGGTACCTTCTTTAGAATTAACACACAAGTTCATGACGCTTCGTCTTTTTCTATCACTCCAAGCATCAGTCATGATTGAACATCCATTTTTTTTACATTCATCTTCATGTGGTTTGACATTATCTTTTGTTCTTTACACTACTTTTCTCAATAATGGCTCCCTTAATTCATATTGACTAGGAGGTCTCCAACCTTTACCAAACTTACCAAGTGCTTCTACGAAGACCCTAAAGCTATCCATGTCAATACCATTAAACGGTATGCCAGCTTCATACATCCAATCAGCAAGATAATCTTTCACAAAATCCGATCTCTTTTTCCAAAGGGCATCTTTGATGGTTTGTTCCCTCATTGTCTTTGCTAGCTTTGGATAAGCTTCAAGGTTGATGGATGTAGCAAACTTGTCCATAGGACCAAGAGAATTTGGTGGTTTTGTGCTCCCCAAAGACTCTCTCGATCTGTCAACTTCATTTCTTATAGAATCTCCATCTTTGTCAAGGACCACACTGTCCATCAAGTCTTGTTCCCGCTGTCTCTGTCTTTTCTTTTTGCCCTTTGCCTCATTGATGATATTCCTACACTTTGCTTGATCTTCGGCTGAAGACATGGGGCATGTAGAAACATTTCCCGAAATGCGAGCAATATGCTCTTTCATTCTATGAACACCAGAAGACATAACCTTCCCACACAGCTTGCATTTTACCTTGTCAAGATTATGAGGATCACTCAATATGCCATACTCGCAACCGATATCATTCGAATTTCGCTTAAGGGTTGCCTCCTTCTTGGATGTATTGGCTTGGGATGAAGCACTAACCGAGTCTGGAGTGTTTGAAGATGTCATTAAAGTACTTAAAAATTAAAATACCTAACAAAGACACAATATAAAGAATTACCCAATAATCATTAATCAACCATGAAATTCCACATATTGGCAAACAACCAAGTTTCTCCGTTCTCTAATTAATCAACAAATCATAATCACCATTATCTTTCTTCTCCATTCAATAGTAATACAAATCAAATCACCAAATATCTTTCTTCTCTAAAATTTAGTAGTCCAGGTTATGAACTATGAAGTTATTATATGAATTTTGGTTTATTCCTTTTCAAGTTTCAATAATGATGCATTTGGTTTATTTCAAGTTTCATCAACACCAACATCCACCTTCTTCAATAATTTACAGATTAGCACTAGTCTCAAACACACATGATTAAAGAATCAATATACAAGTCAATAAGTACTAACTACTAAGTAGAACAAATCTGATAAAAAATTAAAGACACAACTAGCAGCAACACCAACGGTACAATGATATTCACATAAAATTTAAAAAAATATGAAAAATACATAATAACTATTATAAAACTGAAGGAAAAAAAAAGACCTGTAAAAGCTTACTGCTTACGACGGTCGTGCAAAGGCGTCGAAAGGCCGCTGATAAGCGTTGGCCATCGACAATGGAAGTTTTTTGCTAGTTGACGAGCCGCGGAATGGAGTTCGTTTTTATAGAGGAAGTGAGGCAGTGAATTAGGGTAAAAAACGTATGAATGGGTTAGAATAGAATTCTGTAATACACAAGTATAAAAAACTAAAAAAAATAAAAATAATCGAATTTGGCCGTTCGGCTGCTTAGGTGGCCGAGTAATCGAAAAAAACACCGACTAATTACTGGGCCGTTTATTTTGGCCGATTTCATGTAATGCGCCTCGGCCTAGGAGCTCCTAGCGCCTAGGCGGCCGCCTAGGCCGAATTTTAGAACATTGCTCAAGATTTTCGTAGAAAGAAAGTAGATGAACAGTTTGCTAAGTTCCTAGAAGACAATCGTCCTACAAATGGCCCATAGGTCTTTGACTTACCCATGGGGCATTGTAGAGGATGTCTTATTAAAGATTGGTAGTTTCATAATTCCGGTAGATTTCGTAGTCTTGGATATAATGGAAGATAAGGAGGTCCCCTTGATTTTAGGTTGCCCGTTTCTAGCAAATGGGGAAAATGTTAATTGATATGTAAAAGGGAGAACTTACTTCGCAGGTAATTGATGAAAAAGTCATGTCTTCTATTTATAAAGCAATGAGATTTCATAATAATGAGGAAGTGAATCAAATTGAATAGTGTAGTGTTATTGATTGTCTAGATGCTACCTTGGATAGGATATTTATTTCTTCGATTGACGATGACCCCTTGAAGTTTGACTGCACTACTATATTTTTTATTTAAATGACCTTGATTCTACTGATCTTAATCTTGTAGATTGTGTCAGTCATATAAATTCTCTGCAGGAAGCACCGAAGGAGAGCACTACGAGAGAAAGTTTGAGCAAAGAGGGGCGCGGGAGGACGAGTGATGTCGTGCCCCAGCCCAACCTAAAGTTATTGTCGGATCATCTACGGTATGAGTTTCTTGATGATAAGAAGAAAAATCCGGTAATAATTTCTGCTTATTTGTCTACTTAAAAGTGACTAACTGTTGAGAGTCTTGAGAAAGTGTAAGTCTGCTATTGGATGGTCGATTGCTAATTTAAAATGGATTAGCCCAACTATTTGCATGCATAAATCTTAATGGAGGAAGAGTATAAGCCATGTGTTCAAAATCAACATAGAACTTAACCCCATGATGCAAGAAGTAGTTAGGAAAGACGTACTTAAATGGTTAGATGCGGGGATCGTGTTTCCTATATCTGATAGTAAGTGGGTAAGTCCGACCCAAGTGGTCCCTAAGAAGGGAGAATGACAATAGTGAAGAATGACAATGATCATATTATAGCTACTAGGCTAGTTCGGGTGGAGGGTTTGTATTGGCTATAGGAAGTTAAATGCAGCCACCTGTAAGGATCACTTTCCCTTACCCATTTTAGACCAAATCCTTGATAGGCTAGCAGGTTGTTTACTATTGCTTTCTCAATAGTTATTCAAGGGACAACTAAATTATAATCGCCTGGGAGGATCAAGAGACGACTAATTTTGTCCGCCCATATGGTGTTTTTGTTTTTCGTAGAATGGCATTCGGGTTATGTAATGCCCTTGCCACTTTTCAGTGTTACATGATGGCCATATTTAGTGGGTTGATTGAGATTATTATGGAAGTTTTCATGGATGATTTTTCTATCTTTGTGACATCTTTTGACCATTTTTTAGATAACTTGGCTTAAGTCGGTGTGAAGGCATCAATTTAGTTCTTAACTAGGAGAAGTGCCATTCCATGGTATGGGATGGTATAGTTTTGGGTCATAGAGTTTCTGCTGCAAGTTTGGAAGTGGATCGAGCCAAGGTACTCGCCATAGAAAAACTACCTCCTCCAGTGAATAAAAAGGTGGTAAAGAGTTTCCCTGGACACGAGGGGTTTTATAGAAGGTTCATTCGAGACTTTTCTAAAATTTCTAAACCTTTATCTCGCTTATTGGAAAATGATACTGCTTTTATTTTTTATGATTCATGTGTGCAGGCCTTTGAGTCTTCAAAGAAGGCATTGGTTTCTACCCTTATTTTGATCACACTGGATCGATCCCAACTGTTCGAACTAATGTGTGATGCTAGTGATGTGGTTGTTAGGGAAGCCTTAGGCCAAAAGAGGGACAGGTTATTTCGAGTGATCTATGATTCCAGCAAGACCCTTGACCCGGCCCAAGCCAGTTACACCACCATCGAGAAGGAGATGTTGGATGTTGTCTATGCATTTGAAATGTTCCAGTCTTACTTGATTAGGGCTAAGATGATCGTCTACACTGACCCTGCCACCATCTGCCACTTGTTTGATAAGAAGACTCGCAGCTGAGGTTGATTCATTAGATACTCTTGTTGCAAGAGTTTGATGCCAAGATTCGAGACTGTCGGGGGTGTGAGAATAAGGTTTTCGACCACCTACGTAGAATTATCAATGAAGCTTATGAAGAAGGGAAAAAGCAGGTAATCAAAGAGACATTCTCGGATGAGTACATTACGATGGAATAAGATATACCATGGTTTGGAGATATAGTCAATTTCTTGGTTTCTGGTGTAACACCTTCCAATTTGACATCGCACTAAAGGAAGAAATTTTTCCACAATATGAAGCTCTACATGTGGAATGACCCATGCTTATATAGGAGGTGTACCGATTTGATCATCAGATGGTGTGTCTCCCGACATGAAGCGGGGGACATAATCAGGCAATGTCATTCGTCTCCAAGTGGAGGCCATTATACGACAAATAGGACAACTCCAAAGGTGTTACAAAGTGGTTTTTATTGGCCATCGATCTTTGAGAATTTGCATAATTTCATACTGCAGTGCGATCGGTGCCAACAGACTAGGAGAATTCCAAGAAACATGAGATGCCTCTCAAAAACATCATTGAGGTAGAATTAAATGATGTATGGGGCATTGATTTCATGGGATCGTTTTATCCGTCACAAGGGTTTCAATACATACTATTGACATTAGACTATGTGTGAGATGGGTAGAAGTTGCTCCGATCTAAACTAATGATTCCAAGGTAGTGTTGAAATTCCTTCAAAAGAACATCATCACAAGGTACGAGGCTCCAAGAGCCTTAATTAGCAATGGAGATTCTCGATGTTGTAACAAGTAGCTTGAAGAATTATTAGCCAGGTATGGGATCAAACATAGAGTGACTACGTCGTGCCATCCTCAAGCCAACGGTGAAGTAAAATTGGCCAATCGAGAAATTACGCACGTCATGGAAGAGTTCGTGAATGAGAGTAGAAAAGATTGGGCTATGAAATTGGATGATGCCTTGTGGGCATATAGGAGGACTTACAAAACTCCATTGGGGATATCGCCATTTTAGCTCATCTTTGGCAAGTCATGTCATTTACCAATTGCGTTGGAGCATACGTGATGAACGCAAAAATTACCATTTTTCTTGTATTTTTCACGTTCATATTCTGTGAAGAATTTCGTGTAATTGACATGTTCATGTGCGATTTTTCAACTTTATTGCATTTCTGAGTTGAATTTCCTTTTTAATATGATTTTATGCGCTTTCGGGTGTTTTTGAGCCTTATTTTGAAGGTTAAGAAGCTCGGAGGAATTTGAAGAGTGTTCGAGTACATTTTCGCACTCTGGCCCGAATACTAAGGCCCAAACGGGCCCAAAATGGTTCGAGGATAGGCCTAACTTAAATATCATCAATCCATGAAGAAAGTTCGTGAAGAACTCGGGCCGAGAAAATGGATAGAAAAACCCCAAACCAAAGAAGGAATAAGACAAGAGCAATCGCACGTGCTTCGTGTTCAAGCCCGCAAACTGAGGCCTAAACGGCCTGAATCAGACCCAACAAAAGCTCAAATTGAATTTCTTTGAGTCACGAACAAAAGTTTGCAAGGATCGGGTAAAGAAAACGAGAGGAAGGGGTCCGAAACGGCGACGGAAGACGGAGATGTAAAATAGGAGAAAAGGGCCACTACCGGACCGGCAGGACCACTGGTAGTCGGTCCAGTGTGTCACTCACACAACAACCGCTGTCACGACCGGCTCGGCGGCCGGACCAGCAGTTGGCCCGGTAGTCCGCGGTCGGTCCCCTGTTTCGCGCCCTGTTTGTTTTTCGGCCATAACTTCTTCGTCCAAGCTCTAATTTGAGTGATTCAAGCGATCACATGTAGCCAAGATAAATACAACTTTCATGTTTTGACCGAGAGCTAATTCCAAGCCGATTCTTCCCAGAATTCGCGTAAAGTTCGAGTCGAATGCATGAAGGAGGGTTCGACAAACAGCTTACAATCTCTTGTGTTCCAATTTGCTTTTGACTATTTTACCATTACTTTTAGGGGACTTTTCAGCTGATTTCTTACTCTTATATGTTAGGGAGTGGGTGTCTATAAATACCCTCTCCCCCTTTGATTCCAAACACTTAGTAATTTTCGTTTTCACTTAGAACTCTCTCTATTTTTGCATTTTCATCATTTCAATTAGGGTTTCTTCTCTCCTAAAGAGGGGAACTAGGGTTCTTGAGGAAATTGTAAGGATTGCTCGAAGAGTTGACAAACTTGAAGTTTTATCGAATATTTCTCGATTTCTATCATCAATAAGCTTTTCTTATCCTTATCTCTCTCTATTTTCCTTTATTTTATTTTCTTGCTTGATGATGATATTTATTGGGTTATTGCTGATGATTTGTGAGTAGTTCTTCTTGTTTCCCGTAGCAAGACCCGAGCTTCTGGGTTGATGTCCATGTTATTTTGATGGTTGATTTGATTTGCGATTGGTAACCTAGGGTTTGGATTTAATTTATTTATATGATTTTTATATGAAATTAGACTTTATTATAGGTTTGACTCAGTGGCTTGAGCTCTCGATAATTTAGCCTTCTTTTATATAATTGTGCACTGAGGAAATGATGATTTGGACCTTAGGCTAGGGGTTTCCACCCTCTCGAAGGAATCCAATTTGATCTTAAGTGAGCTTAGGATTAGATTTTGTGTCTTAGATTGATAAGGAAGGAAATCTAATTCGCGAACTCAAATCAATTAAATTTTGATTTATAGGACGGGGACCTATGAAGGAGAAGACCAATAAAAAGAGGGAATAGAGCCTAGGAAGTCTCGATTGGGATAAACAACGATAGTCTAGGTTGTGCATGAAGAGAAATCTCACCCCTACATCGGTCTATAATGTAGGAGAAGCCACAATAGATTATTTTAGTCTGCTCAATTAGCAACTCGGGGCCCGAGATTGATTTTGTTTGCTATCCATTTAGGTATTCTTTATAGAACCCCGTTTATTTTCCAACACTAGGGGGATATGGCACCTAAACCATATCTCGGGATTTCTATCTATTGGGACTCTATTTAGGTAGGAGTTCAACTAATTGTTTCCTCTTTATCTTGACTTAATGGTGTTTGGATATTAACCCCTCAAAATTTGGGTAAAGCCGAGTTTCGGGAAGCATTTTCCCTTATTTATCCCTCTCTGTATTTTTATTCCATTTAGTAAAAATCAACTCTTACCTCTAATCACTAAACTTGGGAAATCATGATTTGGGTAGTTCACACAGATGTCCTCTCTATGGATCGATATAATACTACCTCTGTTTGAATCTCGTACGCTTGCGAGAATGGAAAGTTATTCAAAAATAATATTTTTGAACGATTTTTTGGAACAAGTTCAATACGGCGTATTGGGCCGTGAAGAAGTTGAATTCTATCTTTTCAACTCGCTCCCAGCTTTGATGTGAGTGCCAACTGCATCTTTCCACAAACATTGGTCTTCGATCAACTTTGGGACCGCGGGGGGGAGGGGGGGAAGTAGAGTTGGACGTCTTGACAGCTATATTTTTATTTTGTTGTTTTTTGTGCATTTTTTATAGTGGTATTTAGTTGCATCATTGGGTAGTTAGGTTTTATTAAAAAAAAAAAAAGTGGCATTATATTTTAGTTATTTATTATTTAGTTGTTTTATTGAGTCAGTTGACTCAAACCCCGGATTTATGTGCTTAGAATTGTGAACTAAAAGGATAAACAGGGTTGATTGGCAATGATGTGTCGATGAGGGGTATAATTTTTAAAAAATTATAACACATAGTCGAGCATGATAGACATAACTGAGACAAAATTGAGCATGCATTTTGAATAGTGATCATATTAGCCCATGAGCCTTTGAGCTTTAGATTGAAACTCCCATTTTGGAGTTATATATTGCATTTAGGTCTTTTGTGTGATTTGTTGTTCACTGTGTAAGTGTGTCTCTAGAATTCGCATTGCATCTAATTAAAAAAATTGTGAAGTACATGTTGTGAACTTAGAAAGTGATTTTAGGCATTTCTTTTCTTTTAGCCTATTACTTGAGCCAAATTGGACCTTTGTACATTTTACAAAAATTCTAGTAAGCCACTTTGAGCCTTTAGCTTTGTTTCTCATAGCCATACATTACAAGCTTACACTGTTCATTTTAGCCTTGTCTGTTGACTTGGACTACTTGAGTGAGAGGGACGTGGATTGGAAGATAGTAGTGAGAAAAAGCACAAGGCTGGGTGGAAAGGATGTTCGGGAAAAGTTTGGTGAAGAGAATAGATAGATTATGGGCAAGAGAATGGAAAATTAGCCCCCTCTAGTTGATAGTGTTTTTATTTTCGTGCTTGTTCAAGAAAAAAAATTAGAAAAAGAAAATGAATAAAATGTGTTTATTGTTTTATATAGCTTTAGTTTTGTGTTATACATGAGGGGGTTAATTAGAAAAAGTGCTTAATATGCCTATGTTTTTTGAAAAGTTGAGTAGCCCCAATGTGGTACTCAAATATTATTGGCATTGAAAGCACTTGATTGACGTAGTGCTTTGATTGTTTTGATGGGGGGTGAAGAAGCTATATTTTTTGCTTTCTGAGATATGAGGAGTGAGGAAGGAGTGAACATTATTCAAGGGGTGGTTGATTAGGAATAGCTTGATTAGTCCAAGTGTATCCCACCTTACCTTAAGCCTATATTACAACCAAAATAAAGACCTTTCTGATTCTTTGTTCATACGTGTCAAGTGCGATACAGAGGTCAGACAATAGGCAAGCATGTGGCAGACTGTGGATGTAATTCAACTTGAGCATAAACACGTCCCATTTTATACACTGAGAGATGAGGGATACACCTATCCGGTGAGGATCATCTGTTTGAAGTGCAATGTCTTGAAAGTAGTTGGCGTATTGTCATGTCGTATATGCTCATAGTTGTCTATTTTCGAAAATCATTCTAAGCTAGATTCATGGCCTAAATTGCCCTAATGCTTGAGTTCTTGCTTTTTGTCTACTTTGTTGTTAGGGGACGAACAACGGTCTAAGTTTGGAAAATTTTGGTACACATAGTGTATGCACATATTTATAGGTAGTATTTATATGATAATTTGGGTAGTATTTGCATATAAATTTGGTTAATTTATGTTCATACTTGATATCTTGAGCCGAATGGCGTGTTTCCTCATTTTGTAGTTAAAATCCTATATTTTAGGGCCAAAATCTGTTGGAAGGAGGTTAGGGCGAAAGAATGAGCTATCTAGGGGTAAAAACAACAAGATTATGAAGCTAGAAGATGGGCTGGGCGAGCCAAAGTGGCTCGACCTAGCCACGAGCCAAAGCAAAGCATCAAACTGGCAAGAAAAGCCTAACTGGCCTAGAAAGTCCAATCCGGCCAGGTCAAACGTGGCCCCAAAAATTGAAAAGTCGCTGGCAATCCGAACCAGATGGGCAAGGCCATTTGGACTCGCCAGGCACAAAGTCCAATCCAGACGGTTTGCTTGTGTCGGTTCACGCGTTTGTTTGCGCCTTGGGCCATTTATTAGCCTGTTTCGCCCCTTGACCTCCAAAACTTGTAAATAGGCAATTTTAAATTCGATTTTATGAGTCATTCATCATATCTCATATCATAAAATTCATTTTGGAGGCTTAAACTAGAGAGAAAAACACACAAAGCGAAGAAGATCAAGATTCAAGACGATTCTGGGTTTTGTCGTCTTTTGTTTATTTTGTTGCTTTAGAATGTTTGTCTATGAATGTTCTTTAGTTTTAATTATAGACATGACTAGCTAAATGTGTTTGTGTTCTAGGCTAGAAAGTAGGTTGCGACTAATTATGTTTATATTATTCTATTTTATTCTAGACCTCGTTCTATGTGTTTATCATATGCACTAGTTATTATTTTATGACTTGATTGATATGGCCAATTGAATTATTTCACTAGCTTAATAGTTTGGCACCCAAGATGGAAGGATTATTAATAGGTAATTGATATATATGTGTGTGATAATATTAATAAATAAATTATTCCACGTGCAGATGATCCTTGCGTCCAATTTATTCCTCATGCAGATGATCCTTCGGGATTTTGAGTTGACGTTTCGCGAGCAATCGACTTGGAGGGATGCACCTTGATTGTGGATCGCATTGACCCTGTTTGTGGGGATAAGGGCTGGAAATTTACCTGTTAGAGCTGGCAAAACAGGCCCGACCCGATGGGCCGGGCTGTTTAACCCAAAATATAGAGTGGGTAGGGCCGGAATATTAGAGGCACGAAAAATTTCGGACCTTTTGGCCTGGCCTGAACAGGCTTTTTTTTAGCGGATGGGGGACGGGCTGCCCTGTAGGCCACGAGTCGGCCCCATGGAATTGAACTTTTTTTTAGCTAATTAGGTAATTGTTGGTGTCTGTTAACCGGACCAAGTTATACCTACAGATTGCTACGATGAACAAGAGCACATAAGACGCAATCCTTTAGCATATCTGTTTCTTGATACATAAGTGTTTTTAGGAGCTAATTAGTATTAAGGACAAACTATAATGAGTTTTCAGTCAACTTTCATGCTGTTGTTCTTAAATTTCTGTGCTGAATGGGCCACTTTGTAATGTGAATACTTCTGCCACAAATTTTCTTTGGGCATGTCTCTCTATGATTACTCTTCCTCTTTGGCTTCTTTTACTGTGGTAGATAATTTAGTATAGTGACATTTTATCTAGCTTTATATAGCGTTTACCTTGATGGAGATAAAAAGTCGGGTTATCCTTTTGACCCAGAATAAAATGCCAAAATACGGATAAAATCTTAAATAATAATCTAGGCTCCCCCCTTAGGCTAGTTTACCCAGTACTTAGGACAAAATTAAACTGAACTATTCCCATTAGGCTTTTTCTTAAGATTATCAAACTGAAGTCCGCCTTAATATAATTATGCTTCATGGTTAGAGTGATGAAAGAAAAGGAAAAAATCATCTGTGGGCTTTTTTAGCCTGATGGCCCGAGGTCCGTCAGGCTAGGCCTAACATTTCTAGGCCCGAAATAAATCAAGCCCGGCCCTACCTTGCCCAAAACTACCCCTTAGCCCTGCCCAGCCGGGATGCTCGAATTAACAACTCTACCGGTGGCAGAATCATGATTGGAATCAATGTCTTAGGGTTTTTTCGTTGGAGGCGGAAACGACGCACTAGGTTGGTTTAGAGTGACATGGGCAGGAGATGTGTCCATGGCCGTGCGAACCTTCGGCTCAACATCAGTCAGCGATGAAGATGCCGTAGTAGCAGATTGGAGTGGCTCAGGTGAGATCTCCATGGGCATCGTCAGCGGAGTAGTCGTCGGCTGAGGGGGAATTGCAGCCGGCAAAGTGATCCGACTTGTGACAGTAGCAGCGATTGCATCAATGAGCTAATTCAGCTTGTTATTATCCATGGCAGATTTCAAAGAGGAAGGAGTTTTTTAGCCTGACTGATTAGAGAGGAAAGAGAAAGGGTAATCGAAAATAATAAAATAAATCCGAACTACCAGATATGTGGTTTTATAGTAAATAAAATCCCAAGAAAATAGGGATGTGGTTAAAAATCTTTCAACTTCTCTAACATCACTTTTTATTTGAAAATTCCAAACAAACTGCAAAGCTCATAAACTCGTCAGTAAATACTAAGGGGGTGAAAATCAGTACGAAAAATATGGAGAATTAATAACAACAGAATTGACTTAATCAACCCTAATGAATGTTCACTCCAAGGTTCAATGACATGCAGAAATTCAGATTTGTTTTTCAAAGTCTCGAGAATATGATTTTGGTTCAATGAATTTTTAATATTCCATCATCTTTTGACAAAAGTACACGATATTGCTTAGTATCATGCTCCGAGATACTTGATGATTTGGATTAAAAGAATTAGTAAGAGTGATTTTTCGACATGGAGTACACTTCATTGTGAGTATCGTGCCTCTAGTTTACTTCATCAGTCAAACTCTTTCCATACCTCTTTTTTTAGGGAGGGGACACGATATTACTGAGTACCATGTCCTGAGTTACTCAAAGAAGTATCATTCTTTATACCAATCACATATTCTTAACCTGGCTTTTAAAGATAAAAATAGAACTAAAGTAATGTTAAAGTGTTCATCATTATCATAGTGAATGCAATAAGCGCATAAACTATACTATATGCAACAAGATAAAATTATATGCAATAAGATAAAATTAAAATGCATATATAAAAAACTGACATTGCCTCAGAGGCTGGGGCCACATTCAGTACTACATCTATTGAATTAAACAAATGCGGCGAGACTTTCTTAACCTGGAGTATCTCTCATGATCTAGAGCCTTAGTAAATATGTGAATTAACTGATTTTAAGTGGTTATATGCTCAATGCAGATGACATGTTTTCAATTAAGTCTCTAAGGAAATGATGACGTATATCAATATGCTTTGTCATAAAATTTTGTACAAGATTCTTAAAGATATCTACGGCACTAAAATTATCACAAAATAAGATTAGAGAATCGTTTTCAAACCTGTAGTCATCAAGAATTTGTTTTAACTGAAGTAATGGTGCACACGAACTTTCAGTTGCTGCATATTCGGATTCAGCAGTGAAAAGTATCACACAGTTCTGTTTGCAACTATACCATGACACTAAGTTATTGCCAAGGTAAAAACATCTACCACTAGTGCTCTTCGTACCATATAAATCACATGCCCAGTTGGCATCATTGTAATCAACTAGATTTGGTGTTGGTATCCTTGGAGTACCGAATCCCCAAGTCAACCGTACTAGAAATATACCCGATTAAATGCTTCACAACCTTTAAATGTGAATCTTTAGGACAAGCTTGATATCATGCATAACAAACACTATACATGATGTCTGGAGACTCGCTATTAGATAGAGCAAACTTCCTATCATGGATCAGTACATGGTTGGGTCAACATCTTCCCCAACATTGTCTTTACAAATCTTTTGACTTGTAGGAGTTTTCATATGTTGTGATTCTTCCAAATTGAACCTTTTGATTAAATTCCTAGCATACTTACTTTGAGACATAAAAATTCCATTAGTCATTTATTTAATATGCAATCCTAGGAAAAATGTTAGTTAACCAACTATGCTTATTTCAAATGTTTATGCCATAGCTCCAACGAACTCATCAAGAAAAACTTGTGAGATTGAACCGAACACTATGTCATCTACATAGATTTGAGAAACAATTATGGAAGATTTCGTTCGCTTGATGAACAAGGTTCAATCAACCTCTCATCTAGCAAAACTAAAGATGATGAGAAATTCAGTCAAGCAACCGCACTAGGCCCGAGGTTTTTGGTTTTCCAAACCGTATAAGGCCTTTTTAAGCCTGTATACATGATTAGATTTGAACGGGTCCACAAAGCCCTTTGGTTGCTTGACATAAAATTCCTCATTTAATCATTCATTAAAAAATACAGCTTTTACATCCATTTGATGTAAGGTTATTTCACTATGGCATGCAGTTAATAACACAAAGTAGGAAACATATACCTCACTGCATGTAGATGTCATGCAAACCAACCATGTTTCAGGTTCGCACTCCTTCAATAATGTCTCTTATTACTTGAGATAATGGATGATTGTTTTTTATTCTCACCGGAGGCTCATGTCAGGCTGATCATCGCTTTCACCACTAAGCTCTATATGTGAGATAGAAGTTGTTCCGGGGGTTAAGTCAATCTCCTAAGCAACCTTACTCTCATTCTCAGTTTCTTTTGAGAGGGTGTTTGGCTGAGCTTATAAGCTCCTAAAAACATCTTATAAGATGTTTAGGAGCTTATAAGCTCTTGTAAAGTGTTTGGCAAAATAAGATGTTTAGGAGCTTATAAGATCAAAAAATAAGCTCTAAGAGCTTATAAGATCTAAAAAAAATAAGTTGCTATACCCCAACTTATTTCCATCTTATTTTTTAAGATCTTAATTATTACACTCAAATTTCACACACAATTCACACACTTACACACACTACACACTCTACACACACTACACACATTTCACATACTACACACACTACACACACTTCACACACTACACACATTTCACTCACTACACACACTACACACATTTCACACACTACACGCACAACACACACTTCACACACTACACACATTTCACACACTATACACACTACATATATTTCACACACTAATCAAAATGTGCATTTAATATTAATTTTTAAATTAGACCCCAAATTTATAGCTAAATCACTATATTCAATTGCAAGTTTATAAGCTCTTTTATCCAAACACTTTGTTAACTTATAAGCTCCTTAAAAATGACATCTTATAAGCTCTTGAAACAACTTATAAGATGTTGGAGCTTATAAGATGTTTAAAATAAGCTTAGCCAAACACCCTCTGAATCTTCAATAAGATCTTCAACATCATCATGTTCAGTTTCCTCAAAAAAAAAAAAAATCATCAGGTTCGGTCTTTCCTGCAGTATCAACATAGTTATCGAAGACAACATTCACAGATTCTTGTATACTCCTAGTCCTAAGATTATAAATCCCATATGCATGACTATTTAGAGCATAACCAAGAAAATGTCTTTATCACTCTTAGAGTCGAATTTTGAAATATATTCTCTATCATTCAAGATAAGACACACACAACCAAAAACGTGAAAATAATTCAGATTGGGCTTTCTTCCTTTTGAAAGTTCGTATGGAGTCACACACAATTATGATATGGCATGTCATGTTCAATGCTTCAGCCCAGAAATGCTTAGAAAGTCTTTTTGAGCTAAGCATTACACAAATCATTTCTTGTAAAGTGCGATTTTCCTTTCAGCCACCCCATTTTATTGTGGTGTTTTGGGGGCCGCAAACTCTTGAAAATTTTCCTTTCTTTTCACAAAAATCAGAGACAGGTGCATTTTAAATTCTTTATCGTGATCTGACCTAATACGAACAATAGTGGCACTATGCATTTTTCTAAGCTAGCAAATAATGTCTTGAATGACTCAAATATATTTGACTTCTCATGAAAAAAAAAAAAAAAATCACTCATGTAAATCTAGAGAAATCATCAACAATACAAACGAATATTGCTTACCTCCTAAACTCTCTACCTTAAATAAACCCTTGAGATCCATATGAAGTAGCTCAAAACAATGTGAGGTAACCAGAATGTTGTCCTGGATGTTGGGCAACCTTGTGACCAACACGATTTTATTTACCATTTTGACAATTACCACAAACATGGTTTTGTTTCTTTTCAAATTTAGGTATACATCTTATAGCTTCATACTTTATCTGCCTATCAAGGTTTTGGAAGTTCACATGTCCCATCTTCTGATGCCACAAGATGGTGTCATCAACTTGGGCTCAATTGCACCTTAGTTCACCGACTAGGTAGCAATTGTTTGTTGACCATCGTCTAGTCATTACACGGGGTGTTAGATCGATCGAACTCATCACACGTACTACGTGTAAGCTTAAACTGCAAATCATCATCACACAACTGACTTATGCCAATCAGGTTAGCAAAAATCCTTGAACATGGTACACATTATGTAACTTGGGAAAACCTGGAATGTTTAAGGTTCCTTTTTCCCACAATATGTTCACTTGACACTCCCCTATATGTTACTTAGCCGCCTTTACATGGTTCGTAAATAATAAGAAAATCTTTGTTGCTTGTCATGTGACGTGAGCAGCCACTATCAATGTACCAAGAACTTGAAATGTTAACTCTTAAATTAGTAAAAACAACATTACATTTTAGATCAAATTTACGAATACATATTTGTTTCAGAGGGATTTTAGGTTTCTAGGCAGGTTGGTTGTTATGAATGTTGGAAACTTCTAAGTCAACATCTTACCTTTTTTAACATTAGATTTGATTTTAAGGCAAACTGGTCTAATGTGACCAATAAAGCAGTAATGGCATACATATCTACGTTTTCTTTTACCTCTTGATTGTTTAGGTGAATTATTTGATTTCTTTTTTACGATTCATTTCACCTTCTCAAACAAAAGTTAAAACAGAACTATTCAAAATATTAGTTTTCTTAGTATCATTATACCCTAAACGAGCATGATCGTTTTTACCAATTGCTAAAACTTCATCGAGTGTAGTTGTACCTGAATTTAACCTCTTAAAGGTTTCGGATGCCTCTTCCAATTTGGTGTTTGCCATGCTTAGTTTTGCATCCTTCTTAGTGAGGAGTACTTCCAAATAGGTTACAAGTTCACAAAGATTTTCATTTTCTTTGTTCAGCTCATCCATCTCATGACACTGCATTTTCCACTTTTTAAGCAGCTCGAAGTAGACCACCTTAATTTCCTCAACCACTTCGATTGTTTCCTTATCATACTCATTCTCAGGTTCTTTCTCAACCATGGTGTTGAAATAAAACATCTTAAGGTAGTAACTGGAAGCATACGATTCTGAAGTTAGGTCGACGGTTGGGTCAACCTTAGACACAACTTCAGTGTCATCTAGTGAAACAATTTGTTATAGTTGAGAACATGACTATCTATTCTAATGTAGCTCAAGTTCAAGCTCATCATCACTCAAGGTGACCCAGTTGACACTCAAGTTCCGAAGGATATTGTCACACTCATCTTTAGTTCATATAATTAGCATCTTCAACTACTTCTAGCATGGGTGGTTGTTGTAAACTGGACTTAATATGCTGGGCTAAACTGGCACTAGTTAGCAGACTCAACTACTTGTTTATAGCCGCCAATTGAGCTGTATGATTCAGTCAGCTCAGTCTCAGTGATGCTGCCTATTCTTCTAGGCTGATTTCTCTCATTCAGCCATTGCCAACTAGTAGTGGTCATCTCATCCAAAATAGTGAATGCAACCCTTGCATGTTTTGCCAATATCGATCCATCCGATGTGCATCTATGAGTACTCTTGTGGGTCCAAGTAGCCCATCATGAAAATAGCAAATTTCTTGTTTCTCAGCAAATCCGTGTCGAGGGCACTGTTGGAGAAGATACTAGAAACATTCTCATGCTTCGCCCAATTGTTCTCCATCGAACTATTTAAACTGGGTGATTCACTTTGAAATTTAAGCACCTTGCTCAGTGGGAAGTACTTTAATAGAGATTTACCACTCAATTTTTTCCATGTAGTGACATTCTTGAGTGCATTATACCATGACAGTGCCTTATCTCTAAGAGATAAAGAAAAAATACTAAGCTTGACTTGATCATGTGGGACTCCATCCACCTTAAGAGTCTCCAAAACTCGCTTGAACTGGCCTAAGTGTACATTGGGGTCTTCTAGTGCCCCCCCTCCCAAACTGATTTAGCTGAATGATGGAGATCAATGTCGGCTTGAGCTCGATGCTCTTAGCATTTATTAGTGGCAATTCGATTCCTCCATAGTTTTGTTGCGTACGAAACAAACACAGTCTCGTATAGGTGTCTGGTCTTCTTCAAGATCGGCCTGAAGCCAACAGGAGTTGCTGAGGAATGTTATTCATCCGAGTCTATAGATTTTGTATGCTAGCATTCTGTTGCGTCATTACTGAGAACAACCTCCTAATCAACTCCTCTTGGCTCATATTTCTGGTAATTCGGGCATCACGAATAATGGGTTTCTCCTTGTTCTGTATCTTTAAGCAGTTGCTTTAATTTTTTAGTAAATATGGATAAGATTGCTCTTTCCTTTAGATCGGGTTTGCGTGCGCTACCCGTGATAAAAAAAATAAAGAAAACAGGATAAAATCGAACATAAAATAAAAACTAAAAGATAAAGTGCAAAAAAATAAATGTCTAGCCTAACGCTGGACTATTTATCAAGATAGAAATTAACATAGTTACCAGTCCCCAGCCACGACGCTAAAAACTTGACACACTATTTCTTAACCCTAGTATGACTACAAGTGAATAATGTGCAAATACAAGTGAGCAAGGTCGATCCACATAGACTGTGTCTTATATTAACTTAATACCTTAATTGGAATAATCCAACCCTATCTAGACTCTGAATTAAGGTGATTGTTGACAGGAATTGCAGAATACACAACAAATAAAATACCAAGAATGCTCAACGAAGTAAACAATTAACATAAAGGAATAAATCAGATAGAAGACGTATTCTATGGTTCATTTAAGTTACAATTTTTGTGTATGATTATCCTAATATCCTAGACCTTTAAACCGAATTCAAGTGTATTAGGCGATCACCACTCTAGTTAGCCCTCCTCTCAAAAAATGCTAATGTGTTGATCACGTACATATAATTATCCTCTCGGTCTAACTATCGATACGCAACTCCAAAGGGATTATAATACCAATGCCTACATAGATATTTCACTCATCGCGGACGATTATTGATACCTATGTTATATGTCGTAGGCCTATTAATAACCCTTCCTCTTCAGGGTTGAACTATTAAGCAAGTATAATAAATCAATTGGCCATATCAATCAAGTCATAAAATAATAACAAGCACATACGATAAACACATAGAACGAAGTCTAGGATATAATCAAAATATAATTAGTTGCAAACTACTTTCTAGCCCTAGAACACAAATGTGTTTAGCTACTCATATCTGTAATTAAAAACTAAAGAACATTCATAGACAAATATTCTAAAGTAATAAAACAAACAAAAGATGACAAACCCCGGAATTATCTTGAATCTTGATCTTCTTCGCCTTGTGTTTCTTGCTCTCCAAATCAAGCCTCAAAGATGAATTTATGATATGAGATACGATGAATTATTCCTAAAATCAGACTTGGAATATCTTATTTATAAGTTTTGGAGGTTAGGGTTGAAACGGGCCGAAAAACGGCCCAAGTCGCGTAAAAACACGTGAACCAACATAAGCAACTCAGCCGGATTGGACTTTGTGCCTGGCCAGTTTTTATGGTCTTGCGATTTGTATGTCAAGTGTCAAATGTTCCTTTTAATCTCATTAGAATTGTTAATGTTAGTTGTTGTTGTTGTTTATTGATTTTGTGATGTTTCATGAATTGTTTGATTTTGAATTGTTGTTTTTTGTCTATTATGCCAGGTGAATCTTCTAATTTATTTATAATTAGGATGTTTTATTCTAGAACATTCCATAGTCTAGGTTCACTATGTTACTATGTTATGTGTGTGATAGGGTGGGTGGGGGTTAATACCACACATAGACTATTGTGATCCACATGAAATGTTAGTGTTAGAGGTCCATGAAATGGTTAGAGAAATAGGGATAGAGGGGGTTGATAAGTTGTATTACAGTAGAAATGGGATTCAAATCTGTAATGCCCTTTATCATTTAGAAAATGAAATGGATGCAACAAACTTGAGGGGTTTCAAAGATAGTGCTAAGATGGTTGGTTCTATGTGAGTCATGTCCAGGACCCTGTAGGTAGGGAGGATAGTGAAAGAGATGATGATGATGATGGTGACTTTGACGTTGCAAAAAATATAGCCAATTGGTTGTCTATGTCCCTAAGGATAGGCAACAACAAATTAATCAGACAGATTTCTAAACAATGAATTTACATATCTCACCCTCAATGATGAGAGTGATGATCTTCAGTCTATTGAGTCTGATTCTAATTTGTCTGAGAAGTTTGTTGATAGTGAGTAGGAATAGAAAGATGACGATAACCTCATATTCGAGGAAATGTTGTTGATGAGGCAGAATGAGGTGGACTTAATAGGGCAACACATAAGTCAGGGGATGGTGCTGGACCAAGTAGAGTATCTAAGGCTAAACAAACTCACAAAGGATTCCCTTATTTCAAACACCCTAGGAAGGGTGTTTCTGAACCTGATTTTTTTATGGGACAATGATTTGAGGACACTAAATCATTTAGGAGAGCAAATAGAATCCATTCCATGGTAGAGGTGTTAGTCTTACTACTAATAATATTGATAAGGTTCAAGCCAGGTGTAATAACAGCAGTTGTCCTTGGGTGATCTTTGCCTCATGTATGAAGGGTGAGAAGACCATTCAGATTAAGACATTTTGTGACAAACATAGGCGTCCAAGGAAACAGAGAGAGGACCATGAAAATGCTAAATTAATAGCCGACATCTATAGAGACGAAATCTACATTGACCCAAATTGGCCAGTGGATTCAATAATCAGCTAGATCGTTATAGGGCTAAGTACATGATCCTAAAACAGGGTAGTATAAGTGAAAGAGATGAGTATTCTCTTATGTGGTCCTATGCAGAAGAGATATACAAGATCAATCATGGGACCATTGTTAAAATTAAACGCTAGGGGACCGTAGAAGGTGTTAGGTTCAAAAGAATGTACATATGTTCGCGGGCCTGAAGAAGGGATTCTTAGAGGCTTTCAGGCCAGTCATTTTCTTAGATTTTTGTGAGTGGGATAGTACTAAGTGCAGTGGGGATAGATGGAGATAATGGGGTTTATCAATTTGCCCGATGTTGTGGTTGAAAAAGAGAAGAAAAAAGGCATGAGGCTGGTTCCTTAAGTTGTTGCTAGAGGATTTGGGTAGTGTAAACCATAGTAGGTGGACTGTAATGTCAGGTAAGAAGAAATGGCTTATTGGTGCAGTTGAGAGCCTAAGGCCATGGTGTGAGCACAGATTTTGTGTAACCCACTTCTACCAAAATTTCAAGCAGTTACACAGGGGGTTACACCTTAAAAACCTACTATGGAGGGCAGCGAGGACAACTAAGGTTGTTGACTTTGAAAAAACTAGAAGTTTGGCTGGTGGAACTTCAAAGAGGGTGAGACGGAGCCCTGAGGCACAAAGGGATTCTCCTATCAGGGTTACACCCAAGAGGAGTGTAAAGAAAACTGTTGGAGTGGAGAAATGCACTCAAGAGTCAAGCAGTTTGGCTGTGGAGAAACCCCAACCTGTGAGGAGGAAACTACAAGTAAATATAAGAGCTATGATGTAATCTGTAATCCTGTAGTAAATAAATTTTGTTTTGAAGAAGTGTAATATGAGAACTTTTGAAGTTCCCATGAAGGTGAGGAGAGACCCAATAAACCTATGAGGGATCCACCGGAAGGGCCATCTACATTGATTGACAAACTCAATCCGAGGCACTTCATTAAATCCCAGATGCCAGCTGGAGCAAGCACGGTGACTAGTGAGGTCAGGTTCTCAAAGGCTTCACAGGAGACTCCATCTCAGAAAACTTACATAGCTTCTGATGCACCATTTGTTTTCATACAAATGTACATCGCATTAGAGTAGGCTGTGGATTGGTTTATGACTACCTTTTGTACATATTATTTTTTTTTATTTTTTTTTGTGAAGTGTTAAGTCATTATTCAATATTTGTACATTTTAACATGTTCTGTTCTTGTAAGGACCGTGTGCCTCTTATTTTGATCTCCCTGTAGGCAGTTAGGATTAGAGTTGTAAAAGGTCCAGTGAACCTTTGTTTTGATGCTAAAATGTGACATCTAATTTTTTGATGTAGTCAAAAGCCAATCATGTAGCAAATTTTGTGACACATTGGTTGTAAACAATTCATCCTAATTATGCTTTGCGATTATGGGCCTCTTATTTTTGAAGCGTAATTCCATTTTGGGTATTAATTTTGTTAGAATTTTGTTACATGTTGAAAGATGCACATACAGATTTACAGTTTCAAGCATAGATCTAATTTTTTTCAGATATTCATTGTTGTGATGTTGTTTGGGCTATGTTTAAGTTTTAAGCAGATTATGTGCAATTTGTCTTTGGCATATACTATTGAACACAATTGCTGGTAAATTTTTGTCTTATACTATTGAACACAAGTAATAGATTAGCTTGCAAATGTGTGGATTTTTTTTGTGCAAATTTTAGAGACCCAAATTAAATACAAGTTTTGATCACAAATTGCAATTTGTTCAGTTTTTGTGCACTGTCTACACTTTTGAGCAACTAAATAAGAAAAATTCACACATATTCTTCAATAGACAAGTTGAACTACCATCACAATAAACAGGTCCAACACACAAGAGGATACAAAAAATGAACCTAACACTGCTCTAATACTACTACTAACAACACCAACCAACTGCACCTACACACTATGGTACACGCATCTATTTATGCACTTTAAGTCTGTTAGAGTGATGAATTGTGATGTTTGCGTGTATAATGGAGAGTATTTAGCTTATTTTGATGTATTTGGACTAGTTGACGTTTGTGCTTTTGTTTTGAGCTAAATAGGTGATTCAAGGCTAAGTATTCATACTCGGCCGGATGCACAACGAGGGAATGAAGTCCGAATGTCAAAAGGATGGAAAAAACCGCCGGAAAATGAGAACAGAGTACCACGACCGCGGCACTATGGCGCGGCCGCGGTCAAAGTGAAGAAATCAGGGAAAAATTCTGGACAAGTGGCACCGCCGAGGCATACTTGCGCGGCCGCGGCGTGTTGCTGGACCAAGACGGGCGCGGGCGCGGCCCACATGCGCGGTCGCGGCCCAATAAGGCGGCTAATTAATCCTTGGGCCACAAGAATTCCGAATTAGAGCCCAAAATCAACCCAATTTGACTTACTCTATAAAAGGGGACCCTTATACTCGAAAAAGGGAGACTTGGACATTACGAGAGAGCAAGATTGGGAGATTCCGAAGGGGACGAGCAATCAAGATCGGCAGTACTCGGGTTTTCTAGTCCTTAATTATTTTAATTATGTATTTTCATTTTAATTTGTCTTTTGTCACCGCCATGAGCGGCTAGTAGATTATTTCAGTCCTTAGTCGAGTCGAACCCTAGTTTTACTATTTTGTGATATTTACAGTGGGTATTAATCAGTTGATTCCTTGAAACGTTGTTATACTATTTGTTTATCCTTCAATGCTTGTGTGTTTATATGCTAGATTGATCACCTAGGATTATAATTGCATAAGTAACGCTAGGTTATAATCGTAATCCGTAATTGTTACGAACCTATAGCCACTTAGTAGTGAATAGCGAGTGATATCGCTAGGGTAGTATATAGCTCGGTCAGAATGGGTCCGAGCTTATGAGGTCCACACCGTGTCTATCCCGTTATCCTAGTACTTTAGGCGTCCGGTTAATGAGATCCAGAGAGCTTATTCTGAGGTCACTCAACTGGATAGACTAACCAAAGAGCTTGTTTTGGTTGGTTAAACATAAGGGATAACGAGGTTAGCAGAGCTTGTTGCTAATCTCGGGATAGGAGTTCTAAGGATAAAATTGACTAATAATTGCATCTATCACAGGGTAGTAATAACTAGGGGGAGATAAGATTAAGGGCTGGGATTCGTTATTTCATAAGTAGAACATTTCATAATTATTTTGCTTAATTTATGTTTGATTCCTTAGTTAATATACATCAATTTACAAACCCCCCATTATTTATATATTTATATAAGTTGCTAGTATTAGGATTTACGTAAAACACTATAAGTCTTCCTGCTCCCTGTGGGATCGACCCTACTTACCACTTCTACAAGCTAGAAGGGTAGCTAGGTTTAATTAATTTTACCGCATTGCGACAGTGCGGTCAAATTTTGGCGCCGTTGCCGGGGAGCTATGCAAGATTTTAAGTGTTTAGTTTTATTAGTTTCATATTGAGTCTCGTTTTTTTTTTTATTATAATATCTGCGATAAACTTGAACTCACCTAAGTTTCTTTTTGTTTTAGCAGTGAATGATCACTCGTTCACGCCAAAATAAAGAACTGCTTTTCGATCCTGAAATAACTCGTAGAGACCGCATTCTGAGAAGACAAGCAAGAGAAAATCTAGAGGAATTCGAAGCTTTACCGTTTGCCCTCGAGAATTCTTTCGAGTCTGGACCTGAGCTAGAATCAATGGCAGCCGAAAGGACTATGAGGGAATTGGCCACCACTGGCACTACTCACCAGCCTCTATGCATCACCTTCCCTGACCTAGGGGAGGACACCACTTTCGAACTCCGGTCAGGGTTAATTCACCTGTTACCCTCTTTCCATGGGATAGCAGGAGAAGACCCGCACAAGCATCTGAAGGAGTTTCACATCGTCTGTTCGAGTATGAAGCCGACTAAAGTCACAAAAGAACAGATAAAGCTGCGTGCATTCCCTTTTTCTCTGAAGGATATGGCCAAGGATTGGCTCTACTACCTGCCCTCAACATCTATAAAAACTTGGGAGGAAATGGAGGCCCAGTTCTTGGAGAAGTACTTTCCGGCATCTAAGTCCACGAACATCCGAAAGGAAATCAATGGAGCGATACAACTGCTCGGAGAAACTTTGTACGAGTATTGGGAACGCTTTGAAAAGCTGGTGGCCAGATGTCCCCAACATCAGATCACAGAACATCTACTCATCCAGTACTTTTATGAAGGGCTGACGCAGTCAAACCGGAACATGTTAGACTCTGCCAGTGGGGGAGACCTATGTGACAAAACCCCGACAGCTGCTAGAGCACTCATTTCGAAAATGGTGGCTAAGACTCAACAATTCGGGACAAGGGATGCCTCTACGCGGATAGTGAGGGAGGTGAACGATTCTCAAATGGATGCGAAGATTGATCAGCTTACCAAAATGGTTCAGAAGGCTGTTTTGGGGGGAAGCTCAAATATCCGACCTTGCCGAATATGTGATACCACAGATCACACAACCGATAATTGTGAAGTTCTGGGTAATGAACTAGAAGCACACGCCAATGCTGTCGGAACTGGAAACTTCCAAGGCAGGAAGTACGACCCATATTCTCAGTCGTACAACCCAGGATGGAGGGATCATCCGAATTTCAGCTATGGTAATCAGCGAGGCCAGTCAAGTGGGCAAAACAGACCTCCACCACCTAGAGGTATGTATTACACAAAGCAGCCAACCGAACAAGCACCTGACTCATCCTTGTTGGATATTGTGAAGACTTTAGCAACAAATACTGTGCAATTTCAAAAGGATGCCACATCAAGCATCAAGAATCTCGAGACACAGATGAGCCAGATGGTAACTTCTATAAGTCGCCTAGAGAACATGCAGAGTGGAAAACTGCCATCACAACCCGAAATGAACCCCAAAAATGTCAGTGCCATCACATTGAGGAGTGGTAACCAGCTTGGAGAGCTTAAGAAGCCCGGGCAACCATTGGAAGATGAGATAAACGACATTTCGGACAAGACAGCAGAAGACAGAGCCGCGACCGCGGCAGACTTGCGCGGTCGCGCCCAACCTGACGGTGTAGACAATGGAAGCTCGCGCGACCGCGCAAACCAGCGCGGCCGCGGCCCCTGTTCAGCCGAAAGTCACAGATTCTGCATCAATTCCATCTCAACCACTCCCCTTCCCCAGTCGTATGATCAGACCAGCACGACCTCACAAAGAGAAGGAGATATTGGAGGTGTTTCGCAAGGTTGACATCAACATTCCCTTGATCGATGCTATCAAGCAAATCCCCAGATACGCCAAGTTCTTAAAGGAGCTATGTACCAACAAGCGCAAACTAAAGGGGGACGAAAAGATCCTGATGGGAGAAAACGTCTCAGCAATCTTCCAAAAGAAGATGCCACCTAAATGTAAGGATCCAGGTATGTTCATCATCCCATGTAGAATACAAGGCACAAACATTGAACGTGCCATGCTAGACCTAGGAGCGTCCATTAATGTAATGCCAAGAGCAATATTTCATGCATTAAAACTAGGACCACTGAAAGAAACTAGGATAGTAATTCAGTTAGCAGATCGTAGTAACACATACCCCGATGGTCTAATTGAAGATGTCTTAGTAGAAGTAGGTGAACTGGTATTCCCCGCTGACTTTTATGTTTTAGACATGCAAGGAGATTCCTCTACATCTTCTCCAATTTTGTTAGGGCGGCCGTTCTTGAACACCGCCCAAACAAAGATTGATGTAGGTAAGGGGACTCTAAGTATGGAATTTGATGGTCATATTGTTAAGTTGAATATTTATGCTATCGAATATCCTGAAGATGCCAATTCTGTTTTCTTACCTGATGCGACTAACCCTGTTGTTGAGAAAGATTGTGAGAATAGGTGCAGGAGTAAGCTGAATTGGTCCGCATTGGTGCGGCATCGTAAAAAGGAAAATGAGAGGCGAAATGGGGTAAAGTGTCTGAATTGGTCGGGGCCCATGTGGAAACCACCTTGGCACAAACGCTAAGGGAATGTGCAGCTGTCGAGCCAACGACGTGAAACAACAGCGCTTGTCGGGAGGCAACCCGATGTTTATGGTCCTTTATTTATTTCGTATTTTTTTCAGCATTACATTAGTTCCCTTTCATGTTTTTGCAATTTTTTTTTTAAGTTTACATAACCAGGATTACCATAAAACACGAGACGGAGGATGACCGCTGGCCCAAATGCAATTATGGCAGCAGCAGCAGCAGACATTTCAGGAGCAACAAGCAATGGCAGAGGCAGCAAGAAGCTCAGTGGAACTACATGCAGTCCTTTTGGGGACAAGGGGGTCATCCACCTCCGTCGCTGCTTAGCAAAGCACTGTAAGTACGTGCCAAGCCGTACCACTTTTTCTTCCCTCAAACTTTGGTTTTCAACCAAGTTTGGGGGAGGGGGGTGTGACGTGGGGCGACTTGGCCGCGTTTCTAGTATGTTGGCCGCGTTTCTAGTATGTTGCCCGTTTTTATTTTGTATGCTGTCAGTTTTTAGTTGTTTTATTATGCATTGCTGTTGGGCCTGTGAGCCAATTAGTTGAGGATTGGGCCTGTGTGCCATTGATAGTGTGTTGGGCCTGTGAGCCGTAGTTTGTGCTTCATTATTCTATTTTGTGGAGTCTTTATGTTTTATTGTGTTTATTTTGGTAGAGTCTAGATCGAGTCTAGAAAAGGAAAAGAAAACTGAATTGTGTTGTTAAGAAAAAAAAAATGAAGACATTAAGGTGATGATAAGTTGGCAATGAGTTCATGATGATTTTTGTTAAAACTTGTTTACAATAGCACATGATAGATCATGACGGGTAATGGAGATGATATTGAGCTGTGAATTGCAACGTTGATCAGTAAAATTGCCCTGTGAGGACTTTGAGCCTATTTTGTATCTCCAGTCTTGGAGTAATTTGTATAAATTCTTTCGGTGTGATTTTCATTGATTATGTGCATATAGACCCTAGAACTTGCCTTGCATATCTGTCGTGAATAAGTCAATGTGTGTTGTGACTTAGAAAATGATCTTAGGCATTTTGTTCAAATTTTAGCCTATTTCAGACACTCAACATAATTACCCTTGTTTACCGCAAACTTGAAAAATAAATTTCCCTTAGTTAGCCCATTTGAGCCGTGAGCCTGTCATTTGTTAGCCGAATATTACAAGCCGAATATCTTTCAAATTGACCTTTGACCTTATTGGACTAATCTAGTTAAGAGGGAGGCGAAAGGAGAGGTAGTCGGGGATGTTATTTGGGATTCCTATGGGCTGGAAAAGGGAAATAAAATGAGAAATGAAAAGGGAATTGGTGATAGAGAATTCAAGAAGGTTTACCCTCCTATGTGCTAAAAAGTTTAGACTTGTTGATTTGTACAATGCAAAAATAAGAAAATAAATGAGTTGGGTACATATGAAGCATGATTTGAGGAGGGGAGTAAGAAAAGTGCTTAGTTAAAAAAAAAAAAGCAGGAATTCGGGTAGTCCCAGAAAATGTGGTACCCAAGTGAAAAAAAAAGAAAAGAAAAAAAAAAGAAAAAAAAAAGAGTAAGAAAAAGAAAAGCACTTGGTTGTAAAAAATCTTTCGTGGGAAGAAGAAGTCATTCCTTGGGGTGATTTACTGAGATTTGGAGAGTGAGATGTGAGTGATTGTTTTGAGGGGTGGTTGAGTAGGAATAACTCGATTAGTCCACGTTTTAGTCACTTTCATCCAAATTTTATCCTACCCTACCTAAGTCTAAATTACAACCGAATTAAAGACCTTTTTTATTCTCTGCCACACATGCTGAGTACTAGGTCCGACTTAAATAATTGGCAAGCATATGGTGGTCGTTGCATATAAGTCAGTGTGAGTGTAATACTTTGCATACCTTAAACACTTGAGAGAAGAGTGATACACAATCCCGGTGAGGATCAATTGTTGAAATGCATAAGTGATGAAAGTAGTTGCAGTTGCTCTGTCAAATATGCTCGTGTACATCATGTTGCTGTGTTTTTTTGGAAACCTTTTCTGAAACTCGTAATTGCCACTTAAAGTGCCTTAAAACCCATGTCTTGATTGTTGTTTGATTTAGATTTGTTCGGGACGAACAAAGGGTTAAGTTTGGGGGATTTTGGTACACGCGTTTATTTATGCACTTTAAGTCTGTTAGAGTGATGAATTGTGATGTTTGCGTGTATAATAGAGAGTATTTAGCTTATTTTGATGTCTTTGGACTAGTTGACGTTTGTGCTTTCGTTTTGAGCTAAATAAGTGATTTAAGGCTAAGTATTTATACTCGGCCGGATGCACAACGAGGGAATGAAGTCCGGATGTCAAAAGGATAGAAAAAACCGCCGGAAAATGAGAACAGAGTACCGCGACCGCGGCACTATGGTGCGGCCGCGGTCAAAGTGAAGAAATCAGGGAAAAATTCTGGACAAGTGGCACGGCCGAGGCATACTTGCGCGGCCGCGGCGTGTTGCTGGACCAAGACGGGCGCGGGCGCGGCCCACATGCGCGGTCGCGGCCCAATAAGGCGGCTAATTAATCTTTGGGCCACAAGAATTCCGAATTAGAGCCCAAAATCAACCCAATTTGACTTCCTCTATAAAAGGGGACCCTTACACTCGAAAAAGGGAGACTTGGACATTACGAGAGAACAAGATTGGGAGATTCCGAAGGGGACGACCAATCAAGATCGGCAGTACTCGGGTTTTCTAGTCCTTAATTCTTTTAATTATGTATTTTCATTTTAATTTGTCTTTTGTCACCGCCATGAGCGGCTAGTAGGTTATTTTAGTACTTAGTCGAGTCGAACCCTAGTTTTACTATTTTGTGATATTTACAATGGGTATTAATCAGTTGATTCCTTGAAACGTTGTTATACTATTTGTTTATCCTTCAATGCTTGTGTGTTTATATGTTAGATTGATCACCTAGGATTATAATTGCATAAGTAACGCTAGGTTATAATCGTAATCCGTAATTGTTACGAACCTATAGCCACTTAGTAGCGAATAGCGAGTGATATCGCTAGGGTAGTATATAGCTCAGTCTGAATGGGTCCGAGCTTATGAGGTCCACACCGTGTCTATCCCATTATCCTAGTACTTTAGGCGTCCGGTTAATGAGATCCAGAGAGCTTATTCTGAGGTCACTCAACTGGATAGATTAACCAAAGAGCTTGTTTTGGTTGGTTAAACATAAGGGATAACGAGGTTAGCAGAGCTTGTTGCTAATCTCGGGATAGGAGTTCTAAGGATAAAATTGACTAATAATTGCATCTATCACAGGGTAGTAATAACTAGGGGGAGATAAGATTAAGGGCTGGGATTCGTTATCTCATAAGTAGAACAGTTCATAATTATTTTGCTTAATTTCTGTTTGATTCCTTAGTTAATATACATCAATTTACAAACCCCCCATTATTTATATATTTATATAAGTTGCTAGTATTAGGATTTACGTAAAACACTATAAGTCTTCCTGCTCCCTGTAGGATCGACCCTACTTACCACTTCTATAAGCTAGAAGGGTAGCTAGGTTTAATTAATTTTACCGCATCGCGACAGTGCGGTCACACTACGACAACCTTAAGTCTTAAACAAGTACATCCCCATAACCATTTTTCTCTATTTTTCACTTTCAGAAGCTCTTCTTCAACCATCTTAAATCTTCCAAGCTTCGTTATCAATGTTGTTGACCCGGTGACTGACACACGCTTAGTTGTTTGTAACTAAATCGAACAACCGCAAGTATACATCGTCAAAGTAGCACTAAGTGAGCATAAGATCGATCCCACGAGGAATCGGCTCAATATCGGAAAGATGAAGTAATCTAAACATTTAAGTGGCTAACTAGACGATCGAGTGGTTGGTTTTGGTATTTTTAAGAACTAATTTAAATCAACAAGCAATTAAAACTAATAAGATAGACTAGAGAACAATTTATAGGGATTAACCGATTAATAAAGATAATCTAGGCTTAGATTTCAATTAAGGATAATTAGCAATTATTATCCCGATCAATTCAACCTTTAAACCGAATGCTATGTAAACGAACACAATTATATGCAAGATCCCCTCTCGGAGCAACTTACATGTTGATTGTATAGGATTAATCACCGTCTCAAGTCGATTAATCAAATACAACTCCCAATCGGTCCTAAGATCAACGTTCCCACAATTATCTCAAACCTCTCGGTTTTATTGCCTAATCATGTCGATTAATGTGATCTCGAATCAAATCTCCCCTCTCGGTTTCAATTTAATCCTCAATAATGTTAAACAAGTGAACAAATCATTCAACAAGCATAATAAACCATTAATCAACTAATAGCATAACACGAGATTAAATTAATCGAGTAAAAATCACTAATCACCCATAATCTACTTTCTAAACCTAGATTAAGGAAATTAGCCAACCATGATCATCATAATAAATAAACACAAATATATAGACATAATCATGTTTATACAAAATTTAAATGAAGATGGAAGGATAAAACCTATTGGGAAAACAAATCTTGATCTCCAAGTAATTCCCCCAAAATTGCCTTCCTTAGCTTTCTCTCTCTAAAAAGTAAGTAAATGAAAGTGTGTATGTCTCCAAAAATCTGAAAATCCAAGTCTATACCCCCCATTTGGGGCTTTTTACAAAGTATTGGGCTCAAAATTACATAAATGGGCTGAAATTAATCCATTTTCGGAGCTTGTCCACGGTCATGCCCGTGCGAGGCTGCACGGACCGTGCACAACCCCTGAAATTGCCTATTCTCTGGAAAACCATGCACGGTCCGTGCATGGTCACACGGTCATGACCGTGCACCTGTGTATGGGCTGCCCCTGCCTTTTGCGCGCACGGGCCGTGCACTGTTTGTGAGGCCATGCACGGTTGTGACTGTGCACGGCCCAATTTTGGCCCGTTTCTTCGTTCCTCGGGTTTTTTCTCGATTCCTTCGACTCCTTTCTACTCGTCACCTCTTTGTACACTTTTTTACCTACAAAATGCTTGAAAACGAGGTTTTCCAACAAGAGAAAGGAAATACGAAGAATATAACAAATGGGTGTTTAAAAACTACAAATGTATGTTAAAAACACATACTTTAAGCCTATTTTTCACCCTAAACAACCCATTTGTCAGTGACCTCCATCTACAACACGATTTACACGTCATAATAAATCGGGGATAATTTGCCTCGCTTGATCTCCTATTGGCGTGTCGAACCAAATGAATAAATCACACCCAACTAAGATCTCGATTTGGTTCAAACTTCAGAAACAACAGTTATTCAGCAATACCATTTTAAAATGGCAGGAAAAATTAAGATTAGGGCTTGAGATTAAGGAAGCATTAATTTTAGGTTTGGGATTAATAAGCTCATACCCAAATCTCTGGTAACAGGCATAGTGGTGACCCAAATTGGGGTTCGTCCATGAAGGTCTCTCGATGGTGGCGATACTACATTAACAATAGATATCCATGTTTCATTGGTGATTTCCGCAAACTCGTAGAAATGGAAGGGAATATATAATGAACGCCAAATTTTGATTAGTCAAATATTACCGTTAGATTTTAATTTGAAGGTAAAACATTAATAAATGAATTAAAAACTAAGAAAAATAAATGAAATAGGTAAAAAAAAAAAAATGACACATGTGCTCGTCACTTGGCTTTTACGGTCAGAAATATAGTCGGAGGCTATAATAGCAAAATCTTGCATTATGCAGATTGTGATCAGAAAAAATAATTTGTTTAGGTTGCGAAGTGGAAAAAAATGTTAAAACTCTAGACTGCTTTCTATAATTAACCATTTATATAATGTATATTTGGTTAGAATTACTTCATTAAGTAAGTTTATACTTTACATCCAAAATTATGACATTTGTTACACTTTTAATTTTATTTTTTATGTGTGAACCAACCCTAACTATATGTTTTTACACCTTGCAACCTAAAAATACTTTGACGCACTAACTTCAACTATTTCTTTTTTACTCTTTGCAACCGAATCAATTTTGTTCGCCTTAATCGATTTTTTGAAATCGATAATAACAATATAAATTTATTTGAAAAAATTACAATACCCAATAAATATGAAAATATTCAAATATTTTGAAAAATTCACATACTTTAAAATTCTCATTTAAATTATTGAATAATTTTTAAATTTTATTTTGTTAATGATAGAAAGAAATAATCAGATATTTATAGTTAGAACTTAAAATTATATTTACCTATATAAAAAACTGCATATAAAATTGTAAATTTCATTATCTATCTAAAATATTTATTGTTATTTATGGTTATTTTTACAAACTTTTGATTTGTTTGGTCTCCTCCCCCCTCCCCCCAATAACGTATTGTATCTTAACCATTACGAATTATATATCAAATTAATCATATTTTTATAATCTTTAATTTTAAATTCATATCACATATATAAACATGTGATATTATATTAAAGAAAATACAGTTGTTTATTGGTTGATTATTTGGTAAGATCTTAGTATGTATTGTGGATATTTATTAGTACCATGTTTAGGCTACACGTAAGAATTAGTTAATTTTTTTTTCTAAAAAACAATTTAACAATTTATGTTTTAAAAATAATTTAATTTATTTATTTATTGTATTTGCATTTAATTCTACCTTAATTTTATTCGATAAGTTAATATATATATGTACTAATATACATATGAATATGTGTGTGCGTAATAAAATAAAATGATATATATATATATATATATATATATATATATATATATATATCAGGATCGAACATTTTCAAGGATTTTATTCATGTATGTGTCCCTGAAAATAAGTTGTATTGTCAACATTTTGTCAGTTTATTTCTTCATCAACAACTCTTTTCAAAATTTTAAAATTCTATCCAGGTTTTGTTTCTAATATATTTTACATATAATATATCAAATCAATTAGCGTATCACCTCCTTTAAGTTGAATTAAACTATTTATATTGGTCTAATCAAATTATTTTATTTTTTTAATCTTAAGTTTCACATAGATACACAAGCATACACACACATATGTACTAATATAAGTGAAAATATGATAAATTATATAAAAAACGAATCAATCGACTATTTTTAACAATAACATTGTGGAATTATTTAAACAGAAAAATATAATGTTCCTATAAATTATTTAATTAATTTAATTATTATTATTATTATTATTATTATTATTATTATTATTATTATTATTATTATTATTATTATTATTATTATTATTATTATTATTATTATTATCATCATCATCATCATCTTATCTTATTTTATTAATAAGTTGTATGTTATTATATATGTGTTTATTTTAACTTATGTAATGAATTAAATTATTTATGGTTATTCGCATAGAAATGACATAAGTTAGATGGATACACAACTAAAGCTATGTTTGAGCTCAAAAAAATTAAAATAGATATTTTATTTTTTATATTTAATATTTAACCAAAATAATAATTTATTTATAAATATCAAGTATACATTCAATCCGAAAATTACGCGGGAGAAATGGACATTTACGCTATTTAAAATTTTACTATATATAATTCAAAATTCAAAATATTTGTTTTATCAAGTGTACAATGTTTAATTTTTAAATAATAAAATCATATAATATTTAGTTTAGTTTATATATTACTACTCTATTAGCATACTTCCGTGGTGTGAGTAATACTAGTTTATGCAGTTGAACAATGTTGCACTTTTTCTTTTCTTTTATTCTTTTGAAACCCTCATGTTGCATGTTTGACTTCATGAAAAAAATATAATATTCCCTCCGTTCCATCGAATAAATTATATTTGAAAATTTAAAATGTTTTCTTTATTGTAAATTTAATGAAGGTATTAAACCATTGGTGTGTACTTACACAACTTACTTTTTTTTTTTTTTTTTTTTTGACTTATTCAATCATATCTAACTAATTTATAATTTTTTTTTTAATTTGAACTAATAAAATAAAATATTAATTTAAAAAACCGAACTTACAAACAGAACTCTATGTGTGGAAACTTATCAAAATTCAAATAAATCAATTAATTATTGTTACAAATAGAATGCAATTCAACCTAAATAAGCATAGCTAGTGATAACTTTTTTTTAGTTCTGTGAATACATAATAACGCTACAGAAAATAAAAATTATTGCGTAGCTTTAGCTAATATTTCTTAAAACAAAAAGTTTAAAACTCATTATCATTAACCAAATTATAAAGAAAAATTACCACGTTTTAATTGGTGATGATTCGAGCATAATAATATATCACACTTAAATAATAGCTCATTTGAAAAGAGTTAAAGTATTATATTTAATATTTGCTTTTTGAAGATAAATTTCATATTTATTAGAATGGCAAAAGTTAAATAATCTATCGATAATAAGATTCTTACACGTGGTATAAATGTATAATAAGACATTGAGTAGACTTGCACAGCCCATTACAAAAAGAAATAAAGCATCAAATACTCACCTCATCTTTCATATATAGTACTCATTAAAATATCGAAATTAACGTGCCGGCGGCGGAAAAGGTGGCGGACGGCGGTGCTCCATACGGCGACGGCGGCAGTACCAACCATCTTATTGTAAATTGTCCTTGTTAACCTACCACTAATCCCTTCCTAGCCAACCTTAAGCAAAGATTATTAGCCTAACCACCTATAATTTATTCCCTTAATTATCCTTGCCCTTATTTAAATAAATTACTAATTTGGCCTGATATTAACATCTCGATTGCTCTAAATACACTAAGAAAGAAGTTAGTTTTTTAAGTGCACGGTGTATAATGTGACGCAGGAATCATCCATCTAATTCATCGAAAAACAATAAAAAAAATTTAGTAGCTGGTATTTCGAGAAATGTCTAGTGACCGATAAACCCAAATAAATTGTCTTAAATATAAAATATTGTCCCTAGATGAAGATTAAAGGGCCACAACAAACTTGTCATGTTGATCTTGGATAAAAAGGTTAGAGCAAACATCCCTTCTTGACTAGATCAGTTTACGTCTCTTGAGTTCATGTTGCATTTATGGTCACACATTTTTAATATATGAAACATGAAAATAAGATGATCGGTCATTTTGACGGATCTAATCGTACATAATTGTATTTGTTCGATTAAAATGACTAAAAACATTATCTGATGAAATTGAATATATAAATGAACAGAAAATAATTTTAGATTAGTGTAATTGTACATAATTGTAGTTGTTCGATTAAAATGACTAAATATATTTTTGATAAGTGTAATTCGATGCGGGATGTATCTATAGAAAATGAGAGTGTTATTAGAATTTTGAATATCGTTTTGTGTAGGCTTTTCTCTATCCTTTTCCATCCTTTCACACTCAACATCAAACTGGCCAACCATTTTTCTCTCACTTTCAATATGTGTATTGTGTGCGTTTGAGTTTGACCCGTCGCCACCTACCGGCAGCTTCCTTCCTCTCCTCCAATGGCGGCCCCACCACACTCAGTTTTTTCCATCTCCTTTTCATTTTAACTGCCTTTCTTTCTGAGCCACCACTTATTATTTAACCTTTCTTCTTCTCCTCTCTCTCCCTTTTCCCACCCCTCCAAACCCTACTCTCTCTGCAAACGCTCACCTTTTAGATCAAACAACTTTAATAGATTTTGTCTGTTTTGGAGGATTTGATCTTGCCTTTTTCACGCAAATTGTCATGGCTTGTCTTCTTTTCATCTCATAGTTGTCTTGTTTAGATTCCCATAACTTTTCCAACCATCACTCTCCCTTCACTTTCTCTCACTAAAAACCTCATGGATTCTGGAAACAGTGGGAGTATGCAGTCTTCAAGTGGAGAAGCAAGAGATAACAATGATCAGGAATTTGATTCTAGAGGAGAATCCATTTCTTCTCTCTTGAATCATCATAATTTTACCTCAATTCAGCCACCCTTTCTCCCTCACCAAAACCCCAATTTAGAAAACCCCAATTTCTTCGACCCTCACCTCTCACAAAATCTCGATCACGCCACTCAGTACAGCAACGATAACGATCTGATATGGTCCAGAGGCTTATTAAGATCCGATCACAACTATTCCAACCTCGGAAACTCATCGGGTCCCCAATCCATTCCACCCGGTCCCTCATTCTCCGACGGGCAGGCTTCTCGGGCAGCTCCTCCTCCGCAGCAGCCGAAAAATCCGAAGAAACGAACTCGGGCTTCGCGGCGAGCTCCCACGACGGTGCTAACGACCGACACCAGCAATTTCAGACAAATGGTGCAAGAGTTCACGGGGATCCCCGCCGCCCCGTTCTCGGGTTCTCCATATTCCCGACGGTTGGATCTATTCTCCGCCGCCTCCGCCTTACGGTCCGGCGGACACTTAGACACTCTCGGCCCGTTGTACCCGCTTCGGCCCTCAGCACACAAGGCTCTATCCCCATTCACCTCCTCCCCTCCTTTACTCAACTCCACCATGATCGACTCTATCGCGCCGCCGTCAACCACCATTGGCGGCGCGTCGACTTCGAATAATCCGAACAACTTCCAACTATCGACGGATCAACTGATCAACATACACAGCATTCAGCAACAGAATTTCGGGTTTATGGGCCGGGCCGATGGTGGAGAAATGCGGAGTAATGATGATAGATGGAAGAGTGGAGAAAGCAATGATGGGGTGCAAGAAAATATGGTGGGATTTGATGGGAATACACAGAATTTGAGTGGCTACAATCTGAATCTTGCAGAAAAAGGTATGGAAAATGCTGCCGCTGCTTCTTCCTCTGGGGCTGAAGCTACTGCCTCATGGATTTGTCCTTCTAATTAATTAATTAATTAATTATTTATTTGCCCTTTTTTTTTTTTTTTTTTTAAGAGTAACTATGAATTAGATTAATTTTACTTCATTACAGGGTATATGTATACATGAATATTTTTTTGTTTTTAAATATTTTGTTCAGCTACATTTCATCACTTTTTCTTTTGGTGATTTTTGGGATATGAATTGCACTTGAGTTTTTTGTTATTAAATTATAGTGGTGTGCATTTAAACTGTGATGTGGCTAGCTGCTGCTGCTGCTACATCTTCATTAAAGATCTCGGCATTTTATATTTTATTTTACATTTTTGTCATTGGATTGTAGACACACGTACGTGTAATTAATGTTGACGAAGCAGTTTCTCCTATACTAATTGTTGACACATATTAATATGTTCATCAGTTATTGTGTCAAGATTTACGTTAATTAATATTTTAGGCATAGATTTTTAAACATCAGTTGACACATTGCCACTAATATTTTCGGTTTTCTTTTGGAAGTAAAGATTAACTGAAAACGGATGGAGTGAGAATTTGTGGCACTTATAAGGTAAAGTGTATTACAGATTTCACGCTAGATAATATGTCTCATGTACATTCGCTCAAGGCAAAAAAATATTACGCGGTTTCATAAAGAATGTCATTTTACCTATTTTTTTAGAAATTAAGAATTGTTATTTAATTGATATATTTTGTGAAATAAGATTACTAAATTAAGTAGATTGTTTAAGATAATATTGAAAGAATTGTAGTTTTTTTGGTAAAGTGACACTTATTGTGAAATTTTTCAAAGTGTCTAAAATGACATTCTTTATGAAATGGAGGGAGTAGTATTTATCAAGCTCGGTTCAATATTTTCAAGGGCTCGGAGCGAAAAAAAAAAAAAAAGAGCCCTTATTTTTTTGAAGTAACTATTATATACTATCTATAGGTAATAAGAAAAAAAAAATAAAGCATTTTTTTGAAGTGACATATTATAAATAAAAAAAAAAGGTCTTTTTTTAAAGTAACATATTATATACTTTCTATAGGTAATAAAATAAAAATAAAAATAAAAAAGAGCATTTTTTTGAAGTAACATATTATATACTCCCTCCGTCCCGGCCCAATTTGCCTATCTTGGCCGGGCACGGAGATTAAGAAAAAGCAGATTTTATGGAATCTTTGACTTTTTCAAAGGTGGAGATTGAATGTGGAGATTTTGAGGGTGGAGATTGTGAGAGAAATTTGCCATTTATGGGTAGGCAAATTAGATTGGGACAAACCAAAAAGGAAAGTAGACAAATTAGAGCGGGACAGAGGGAGTACTATTTACAGGTAATAAAAGTAGAAAAATAAAAATAAAACATTAGTGAGGTATTGAACTTGGAACCTTATTAAAGTACAAGATTTTCCCCTACCAACACAAACCAACTAAGCTACACCACATATTCATGCAATTATTTATCTGTAATTTGTATATAACGTATATATATTCAATACTAAAAAAATCGGGGTCCCTGGCTGGCAGGGAGCCCGGTGCAGCGGCACCGCCTCAACCACCTCAGGGCCACCCCTGATATTTATGCTTTGGTAAAAATATATTAATGTTTATGTTTATTTGTTATGAACAATGTTATTATAATACATTTGCTCAGAATAAATAATACTTTAATTATAAATCGTGATACCCAATAATTTGAGTTGTTTGTATAAACCGTGATACTCGATCTGATTGTGCTATTCACCTGGTGTAACTTTGCCATAAAATATCTACAATTTTATTTTGTGTCAAAGTGAATCTGTGTTTTACATATTGGTCACCCTCCTAACTGCATTCCCTGTTTCGGCAGCCACCAACACCTAAACAGATAGAATCCGCACCAAAGGAAATGTTGCAAAAGTCACGTTTAACTGGTGCACCAAATTTAGAGTAATACTTGTTCAACTAAAAATGTTATTTTTTTGACTCAATATCAACGTAGTTTTGTGGCAATTGACGTGTTAGTTTTCTAAATTATATGTGTTTGCATTAAAAAAATATAGTATTATTTATTGTTTTAACTTATATTCTTTTCGATCTAAAAAACAATCATTTTAAACTTTAATTAGGGTGGAAATTAAGAAATGAACAAAAACACCTTCATAAACTCTATACTTATAATATGAATTTCATTTTCCTCTCTAATAAATCTTTCATTACTATAAATCTACTAATAGAGAGAATGTATAATGATAACATTATGATATTTGTAAGGAGATTTGTTTAGATTGATCTAAAGAAAATATTAAAAAAAAAATATGAAAAATTTACTAGAATGATTTGCTTTTATGAAAAAAATATTTTCTCTACAATGACTTTCCGTTTGTGAACGAGGGAATAAGTACTCCCTCCATCCCGACTTAACTTTCCTACTTTGATCGGGCACGGATGTTAAGAAAAAACAGATTTTGTGGAATTTTTGACTTTTTTAAAGGTGGAGATTGAGGGTGGAGATTGTGAGAGAAGTTTGTCATTTGTGGATTGGAAATTTAAGCTGGAACAAACCGAAAAGGAAAGTATAAAAGTTAGAGCGGGATGGAGGTAGTATTATTTTTTCACTCTACATAAAAAAGTATTATTTGTTAGCTCTTTTAAATATTTCATATTTAACCAAAATGTACTGGACTTCGGGTATAGGCCATTAACTAGATTAAGTAGATTTACTCTAAAAATTCACACACATATGTATGTATATTTTCATGTATATATATTTCGCAATCTATAAATAGTACTTCCTTTGTTTATAAAATAAAGATATCTAAATTGTGCATTGCACAATGGAATAGTTCTAATTCGAACAATAACAAAAAAACCAAAAAGAATTTACCGGAAAACGAAAATTAAAGGCTACATCAAACATAAACGCTTATCGAATTTGGAAATCACATCAAGGCAAACAAGTAAACCTAATAAGAAGTAAACAAAGAAAACAAAACTATATATTATGTAAAGTAGTTACAAAGTGATTGGGCATGGGAATTTATTCCCCATCCTCCTAATGGTAAGGGATGGGGGAGATGGAAAAAAAATAAAAAGTTTTTATTGAAGCAAATGGAAAGTGGAAAGCGGCTAGCATAATATTCCTTATGTATTTATGTTGAATATTTGTATACACCAGCTGTAGGTAAAGATGATAAAATTAATACTATGAAAAATCAAGGGTCCGTTTGCTTAAAATTGGAAAATGCTGCGTCAAATCTGACTGAGAGAGTTAGTGAGTGTGCTTTATTGAGATTCGATCATCTAAATCTACTGAACTCAATCTTAAGCAAACGAACCCCAAAACTTTAACAAAGTTTGCACTTGATCAGAGTTTTGATTAAATATAAGTTTCTTCTGCCAAAAAAAAGAAATAGTATAATCTGAGCCGTTTGATATTTGAAAACAAACCGTCTTCTAATTGAACTTCTGTAATAAACACTAAATTGTATCTATTAAACTCGATGAGTATAGGATTTTAAAATTGATATCGCCATTCATATAGATATATCAAATCGTCTGTAGCTATTGTATATACTTTTGCCCCGTATCCAAACACATTGTCAAAAACTGTTCCTTTTTATTCTAATATAAGCTCATCTCCGATGCTAAAACTCAAGTAGTGCACATTCTGTACTACTTTAACACAAAATTTACATCTATCTCCAATAGCTTGTAATACTTTTTGCTTTAAAAAAAATATTCCTTATAATTCATTTGTTTTGTCTTTACTTTTATTTATTTTGTACTCCCTCCATCCCATGCTATTTTGCACACTTTCCTTTTCGGGGTGTCCTACCCTATTTTGCACATCCCCGAAAAGGAAAGAAATTATTACGGAAAAACCCTTACTACTTAAACAGATTTACATTCTTGCCATTGGTTATGATAGTTAATTTTTTGGTGATGTTGTTAACAAAATCATTTAACTAACACTAATCCAATTAAAACCCATTACCCAACCCATCCCAAGCCCCAACAGATCCAGCCCACTTCTCCTATTTCCAACCCTAAAATTCTGGAAACCTCTCATCTCTCTTGTGAACTACCTCACGCCCGCTCTTCTTCCCTATCTCCAAACACTGTTCTATGATCTTCAATCCAGATCTCTTCTTCGTTCCCCCAATCTATACTAGCTTATCGAACCCGATTTGCCTCGTTTGAGATCCCAGAAGTCTCTTGTGCAACGACTGGCGAATCTAGGGTTTCGATTAGGAGATTTCCGGTGCATCTCTTGTGTGGAACTATGGAGGACTCCCCTGAAATCGACGAAATAGCGTACGATTCTGAGGACTCGTTTGTTCCAGAGACTCAGTTGCCGGAGCCGGAGTTCGATCCAAGCGATGATGGCCATTTCGACGGCGAATGGGGTTCTGGTGCGATTTATGAGCGGGATCCTTCGGCTCCTAGCAGCTTGTGGAAGACTAGTCCCGGATTCAGAGCCATGTACCTCGAATGCCTAGCCGTCTGGGTTCCGGCGGTCCTCAAGGTCAATGTTATCTATTCCCTTTCCTTTTGGGTATTTTTTATTCGAATTAGGATCCGTTGGATGGGTGATGTTGATTTTCGATAATTGTAACTTCTGTGTTGCATGATGCCCCTGTGTGGGCTTTTTTGGTGCTGATTGTTGTCCCTCGGTTAAGTTTTGGTGATAAAACCCCTGTTTGGGCTCTGTGATGTTCATTGCTGTCCCATTGTCCGACCTTCAGTGATTTTGCTTCTGTGTGGGCTTTTTTCCAGTATTTTCGTTTTTTTAATAGGGAAAATCAGAAAAAAGAAAATTAGGAGAGGAATCTCTCCCTTAATTTTCCTAATTATTGTTGACTTTTCAACCCAAAAAGTAAAAAATAATTTTTTTCTTATTCCACGTGCTAGAGTGGGTGTGCAAAATAGCATGGGATGGAGGGAGTAATATAAATCACAATATATGTATAAAATCACATTGAATTTAATATTTTCATATTAATATTTCAATTTATATTTTTTAATATTAATCAATTTTAAAACAACACATGTAAACAAGAATAAGATTAACACGAAATTAAAATTGAAATTCATTATAATAGGGCATACAACAAATTGAATTACAATGTGGAAGCACTATATTCGACCCATAAATGCTCAATTAATGCATTTCAAAGAGTAAAATGCGCCTTTCCTAATTTCCCTATGTCGAATAAGAAAATTCTGGAAACGAGTATGTTCATTTTCAACAAATTCGACGTCTGAAGTTGGCACTTGCCCGAGATTGCAAATTGGAGCATCAATATCCCGTTCATCCTCAATTATCATATTATGCATTATTAAACATGCAGTTATAATATATTTCAAATCATTTTTGCTCTAAAAATGGGTTGGGTTTGCCATAATTACAAATCGACTTGAAATACCCCAAATGCACGATTCACGTCTTTTCTGTATGTTTCTTGTCTGCTGGCAAAATCTCTTTTTTTTTTTTCGGCCCAATTGGTCCATGGACACTTTGAACAAGAGTTGCCCATTTGGGATATATACCGTCGGTTAAATAATACCCATGTTGAACTCATTTTCTTGGACACAAACTGGGCTGGAGGAGCAATACCTTGTGCAAGGTCACAAAAAAGATGAGATGTCTCCACCACAGTAATATCACTGTTGGTTACTGGCATCCCAAAATAAGCATTGAAATGTCAGAGTTTGTGCGCGTGTGCAATGTGTTTGATAAGAATCAATGTAATAATTTAATTGATAAAAATTAAATTAGAGTTCTTTTAAAGTACCAACTTTGTAAGAACTAATAAAGTATACGACTCAGTAAACAGATTGAGGAAGAATCCCTTCTTCCTCTTAAGTTTATTATTAAGATAGAAATGCAATACAACACAAAAAAGACTTACAGGATTTCTTCCTAAACAATCTAAGTTGTAATTGCTCCCCCTAACAATAAACCCAGCATTCTGGTCCACCAGAAGGACTTTAGGCGTGCAAAGAATCCCTTCCAACTGCACTATATGGATTCTCCCGAAATCACACAAGTTCTCCCGAACTGAAACAAACACTAATCTCCCGAATAGTGTTTTAGGTTACTGATGTTCTTACGAAGTATGATTTGCAGTAATCATGTACAAGTAAATTGACGAAATGTACTGAATACGAACTCAAAAGACTTAGCCCACTGAAGTGTTATCTCGTCAATCTTTATACTGTTTTCTTCCAGCCCTTCTTGCTTCTTCAAATATGGAATTTGAATGTGATTGAGATCCTTTGAGAGAATAATTGACTTTCCTTGTTGCGGCAAGATTCTTAATTGATTCCTTGACTTGGGGGAATGGTTCTTCATCTTGATTTACTGAAGATTCCAATTTGTTCATTTCCTTTTGTAGCTTCCAATCATCAAGAACCTATTAAAAGTATTTTTTAACAAAAATGCCATTATTTAAAAAGTTAGTTTTTACAATCTCCCCCTTGGCATTCTAGTTCGAAAAATACTGTTGTTATCCCTGCAACTCAAGATTAGATGCATAATCCATCATATACAGTTCAATCAAGGTAAGAACACTCAGATTAGTCAAACAAACAGATGGAATCAACCAACTATTACTAAACTCAAACCCTGCATGATGGAAATTTAAAACAAGAGATTAAGTAAATTGTTCAGATAACACAACCCAAAAAGAGTAGGAAAAAAAACAGTAGTAAAGTGACTAGTGCAGTAAAAAGTAATGCTTTGGTAAAAAGAAGGACTGTCATCAGCTTCATCAGCCTCAACATCAGTGGAGATATGATCCCCTTCTCCACTATCTTCAACTTCCTCATTCTCCTCCTCAGCCTTTTCTTCTTCAGTAGTGGCTTCTCCAGCTTTCCTTTTCTCCCTCTTTTTCGATCGAGAATGTGAAGGGTGAGTGTAGGAACGTAAGATCTTCTGATAGTATGCCTTCTGAGATAGAGCATCTTTTCCCATTCTGTCAAAAGTGATGATCTGCTGCTGTATGAAGAGTTCGAACTGGCCATGAACATCCTGTGCGGCAATCCTGGAAGAGTCTTGTGGTAGAGTATGAGTGTTCGTCGTACGGGATGATACAGTGAAAGGCAAATCTGCAAGATCAAGAAAATCCCCACGTCTTCCATCAACAAAAATTCTTTGCCGAGAAATAATGGCCCAGATCAAACTGGGAAAGGGAAGGTTCTTCCGAGGTTCAATGCGTCCTGTAAATTCAGTTATGGTATGAAAAGCATGTTCACCAAAATTAATGGATTTGCCCGTTAAGATGCAGAAGATAAACACTCCCTGAGTGGGTTTGAGAGATGATTTATGAGCTATTGGAATCCAGTTACGCATCCCGATTTTATGAAGCATGTTTCCCTCGAGAGTGAAATCAGCAGGGGACAACCCTGAGTTGGGACATTTTGTAACCTTGTTGCTAGTAATGGTGGAGACACCATTATCCATGTCCTCCAAAAGTTCGTACTCAGGAGGATTCTTCAATCCATAGGGTGAGTTTATGAGATCAGGAGAGAAGGTACAGATGGCATTCCGATAGAAAACTTTATGAAATCTTGGAGATGAGGGATCAGAGATAAATGGGGTCAAGTTAGCATAAAATTCTTTAACAATAACACCATAGAAGCGATCAATTTCCAAAACAGTGTTCTCAAGACCAATGGGAGTAAGGAGTGCCAGAATATTGTATCTTTGAAAGGAACGAACATCCAAAGTCTTTTCTCCCCATAGAGTCATAGAAGAAAAAGATTTGAACCTGGTTTCAGCAAGTGGAGAGTAGAACTCCTTGGAAAGGGCACATTCTTTTTCAAAAGGCTCTGTATCAGTCTCCGGTTGAGCCTTTGATTTGCCCTTACTTTTCGGTGGAATGGACTCTTTTGCCTTGCCTTTGGCAAGACGAGATGACTTTCTAGTACCAGCAGGCGGACCCGGTGGAGGTACGAACTCAGGATCAGGAGATGGAGCCTTGGAAGGTTATTTTGGAGTGCCAGAGATAAGAACCCCATATTTGGTCTTTTGGGGTGCCATGGGAGACCTGGACTTAGAAGGAACTCTATCTCCAGTTGCAGCAGGAACATCATCCGAATCAGACCCTGTTGAGCGAAGAGAGGGTATGGGTGAAATAGCACGTTTTTTGGAAGAAGAGGGAGACAGAGGTTTGGTAGGGGTTTCCTTGACCGGAGAGGATGGTGGAGAGGATCCTTCGGAGGTGGAACCTGACGAATCCTGAAGACCTACAATTATGGGGGATCCGATTGCAGGAATGGCGCAGAGTGGAACTGCCTTAGTGATAGTAGGTGGTCGAGCAGGGCCGCTGGTCAGATTTTCAGAGGTGGAAGCAGGGGTGGTACGTTTCCGCTTGACTGTCTCCTTAGTGTGTCCCATTTTTTCTGCAAACCCTAGCTTCAATCTTAGAGAGAGAAAAGATGAGAAATATAATGAGGAAGACGAAGAGGCAATTCCTCGTTATATACGTAAAGTCAGAGATTTTTGAAATCTCAAAAGATGTGATGTGATTTTTAAACAGAGAATCAAAGATTTGAGAGAGAAATATGTTATTAAGGAGCATATCTTGTTACGATATATCATAAGGAGAGAGAAGAAGGATAATTATGGACAATATATGGAAAAAGATCATGCCTAAATGCATGAAATGAATCTTGGAATTTTTTTTTTCAAGATCTTCTCCTTAGTGCACCACATATTTAGACAATAATCGAACACGACAAGCGAAGAAAATGTGTTCCTCAATGAAATCTGTATAATACAGCAAGTAAGTACCTCTATAGAACGTACCCCTTTTTTTTTTTTTTTTATAAAATAAATAGCAAAATATACTGTGGATGCCACTTTTCGCTTAGAGACAACATAAATTTTTCATCTGAAGTCTACCCCACTACTTTGTGGTGTCCTTAAAGACTAATCATATTTCACTTAGAGCCATCGAATTTTTTCGTCCGAAAGCTACCCCATTACTTTATGATTTGTCAGCATCATCTTTCGCTTAGAGCCATCGAATTTTTTCGCCCGAAAGCTACCCCACTACTTGATGATGAGATTAAGTATGAATTTTCACCCGAAACCTACCCCACTACTTCTTGAAACTTAGCAGTGCATTTTTTTTGTACCTTGTAAGAATTATTGTCATTAGCATTTCACCCACTTGGTCATTTTTTATGCTTGAGACTTATTTGCTGATGGCATCATTTCCCGAAGGCAGCGTTTGACTACATTTGTTTGTACCTTGCAAGAACTATTGTCATTAGCATTTCACCCACTCGGTCATTTTCTATGCTTGAGACTTATTTGCTCATGGCATCATTTCCCGAAGGCAGCATTTAACTACATTTATTGGACCACTAAAGTATTAGAGAAAAGTTTCTTGCTGCCTTAAGACTCCAAACAATGGGCATGAAAAAGAAGAATCAAGAAAAATAACATGCATGAATGCTTGAAATGCATAAGAACCTAAATGCAATTTTTTTTTTTTTTAAACAGATCAGAAAACATGGAACACTATGCATGGCCTATACCTAGAGATTTCCTTAAGGATAAAAATTGATTTGCATCAAGGGCCTTAGCAAAAATATCGGCAAGTTGTTCCTGTGTAGGAACATGCTCCAAAACCACAATTTCTTCTTCAACTACTTATCGAATGAAGTGATATCGAATATCGATGTGCTTCGTTCGAGAATGCTGGACAGGATTTTTGGAAATATTTATAGCGCTCCTATTATCACAAAATAAATTCACAGAGATGAGATCAAACCCATAATCCTGAAGCATTTGTTTCACCCATACCAATTGAGCACTACAACTACCAGCTGCAATATATTCGGCCTTGGCCGTAGATAAGGAGATGTTGTTTTGTTTATTGCTCATCCAGGATACTAGATTGTTACAAATGAAGAAGCACCCTCCAGAAGTACTTTTTCGATCATCAATATCTCCTGCCCAATCTGCATCACAGTATCCTACAAGACTAGCATTATGATACACGTTGTGTATACATGCATTTAGGTCAATTTTAAGTGTATATTTATAGTATTTGCATGTGTATATGGTTGATAATTGCTTATATTTCATATCTTGGACCATTTCACGTGTTTGATTTATTTTAAGGTATTTTTGAGCATTTTTCAGGATTAAAAGCTGTAATTTATGATTCAGGGTCAAAAGAACAAGTCGAAGGGAAGGATAAACTGGACAAAACCGGCCAAAAATCGGTCTAAACCGGTCTAGACCGGCCTGAACCGGTCCAAAAATAAATCAGGGCAAGAACCGACACGGCCGTGTCAAAAGTTTCTCGCAAAGGTGACAATGGCGATGTGGATGGAACGCGACCGTGTCACTTAAGCAACATGGCCGCGTTAAATTGTTAGTTGTTTAGAAATTTTGGTTAAAATCAACACGACCGTGTTACTTAACCAACACGACCGTGTTAGAAGTCCGTTTTTGAAGAAAAAGCCCATCCAAAGTAGGAATTGATTCCTAATTCTCCCGGGGCTTGTCCGAGGTCTATAAAAGGAAGAAAAAGCTCGTTTTAAAGAGGAGGACATCAGATTCATACATTCGGCTAGACGACTCAGAAGATGGAGAAGACTACAATTAGCAGAACGATTTACTCGGGTTTAGCAATTCTTCTTAGTTTTATTCGTTATAATGTTTTGTTTAGAATATTGTATTGACTTAAGACTAGGCATAAGTAGCTAAGCTATTCGTGTCCTAGGGTTAGAAAGTAGGGATTTTTACAACAATATTTTGATTTATGTTTTGATTTATTGATTCCGTTCTTAAAAGTGTTTATCTTTATGTTTGTTCTTGTAACTGAATTTAGACTGACCATCTTGTTTTAGTAATCCCGTTTAACAAATCCTCTTCGAGAAGAGGGGTTTGTTATTAGACGTACGACATAGAGCGCAGTTGTCTATGACTGTGTAGGCATCGGGTTGTGAGCTTTTGGGAGTTACTAGGATTAATTGACTCGAGAGGGTAATTGTTTTAGTTAGTCAACGATTTAGCCGCTTTGAGAGAAGGGTTAGGGTAATAGAGCACGGCCTAATAAACACTAGGTCGGTTTAAAAATTAATAAGTTGGACATAATCATCATTGAAGTAATATCCTGAAATCGAAACTCTAGGATACCTTTTTCTCCTTGATTGTTAGTTCTTTTTGTCTGCTAAGTTTGAAGTCATATTTAATTGAGCAATTGAGTTAATTAGTTAAACTTCTTTAGTGTGAACAAAATCAATCTATTGCAACTTAGTATCTAGTTAGGACAGTCCTAGAGTATTGAGGTATCGAACTACCTAACCTAGTCCTTATGGGATCGACCTTGACTACCGCTACTACACCTTCGTCCGTACACTTGCGGAACACTAGGTATAGGAACCGATGTGTCAAGTTTTTGGCGCCGTTGCCAGGGAATAGGATTTAGTGCTTAGTTTTTATCTTGAAAATTTGGAGAAAACTAGACTTGATTTATTTTTCATAATTTTAATTTAATTTTCGTTTTTAATTCTTATTTAATTTTAGTATTACGTGGTATTTCTTGTTGGTGGTATTTTCAAGCTTCGCATGCAAACCAGATCAAAAGGGAAAGACAATCTTGTTCCTTTCGATCCTGAAATTGAAGCAACAACCCGTAGATACCACACGAGAAGAAACCCCACGCTTGAGATGGAGAACCCACCACAACATCCGAATCCGGATGAAGCTCTTAATAGAGTACTAATAGCTCTGGCACGCTTGGATGATCGAGTTACTAATATACAGCAGCAGCTACCTCCACAGTAGCCACAACTGCAACAGCAGTAGGGACCAATTCAGATAGAACCAGATGCAGGAGATGAAGATGATACTCCCATCAGTGACTGTTTGAAGCCTAATCAACATCAGAAGGCAAGAGGAGTACAACCTCTACCACTCAATGCCAACAGTTTCGAGCTGAAGCCTGCACTAATCAACATAGTGCAGCAAAACCAGTATGGGGGAAGTGCTTTAGAGGACCCGAATGCGCATCTGATAAAATTTCGCAGATTGACGGACACCATCAAGATGAACCATGTGGCGCACGAGTAGGTTAAATTGAGATTGTTCCCTTTTTCCTTGAAAGATAGAGCCTTACAATGGTTCAATTCATTGGAGGATATTACAAGCTGGGAGGACTTAAGTACTCGTTTATCTTGAAGTATTTTCCACCGAGCAAGATGCTCGATCTGCAAAATCAGATTAACCAGTTCAAGCAATTGGACCAAGAGCCTTTCGGAGAAGCTTGGGAGCGATTCCGGGATCTTATCCGGAGTTTCCATCAACATGGGTTTACAAAGAAGCAGCAGGTATGTAAGTTTTATAATGGTCTACTTGCTCTGACTAGAAATCAGGTAGATGCAGCTGCAGGGGGTAGTTTGATGGAGACGTCTGTGAGGACAGCTTTCTCGATTTTGGATGCTATGGCCAGAACGAGTTATCAGTGGCCGAATGAGAGACACCAGCCAAGGAGGGTAGCGAATATTATGGGAGTGGAGACAATCAGCAATGAGCCGCTTGAAAAACTCACATCACAGCTAACAGCTTTGACAAGTCAGGTTAATATGCTAACTAGTCTGACGTTAGCACAACAGACAGGGGGTCAGGAAGAAGTTGAGGATGTTAACTTTCTAAATCAGAGGAACTTCAACAACTTCCAAAATAATCAGCCTAGGTACAATCAGTACCCACATAATCGGAATCACCAAAATTTCTCGTATGGGAATTCTAAGAATACACTCAATCCGCCACCTGGGTTTACTATTACAAATGGTATGGTCCACGATGGTAAGAAGCCAACACAAGAAGAAGTTGTCCAGTCACAGTTTGAAATACGATGATAAGTTAGCTCATTTAGAAAAGAAAGTAGATGGGAAATTTGTTGAGTTAAACAAGCATATTACTGGGCAAGGAGCAGACATTAAGAGGCTCGAGAACACAATGGTTCAAACTCAAGCAAGCATTCTTGAGTTGTCATCTAATATGAGCCAATTAATCAAGATTGTTGGTGCCCAACACAAGCAGGGCCAATATCCGAGTGATACTGTGGTGAATCCAAGAGAGCAGTGCCAAGCCATTCAGCTGAGGAGTGGTACTGAGTATGAGGGACCCCAGTTGCCAGTTGACAAAGAGAAAGTAGTGGAAAAAGAGCAATTGAAAGAGAAGCAAGCTCAGTCGGGTAGAAAGAAGATAGTGAAACAAGGCGAAGGAAAGGAAATCACAACAGATATCCCACCTTATGTCCCGGCTGTCCCGTTTCCACAGGCCTTGAGAAAGAAGAAGATTGATGAGCAGTTCGCGAAGTTTTTGGATGTGCTGAAGAGGATCCAAATTAACATTCCCTTTGTTGAAGCACTATAGCAGATGCCAAATTACGCGAAGTTTTTGAAGGAAGTGATCTCAAAGAAGAGGAAGTGGAAAGACTACGAGACAGTTAACTTGACTGAAGAGTGTAGTGCTGTGATCCAGAGGAAGCTACCGCTCAAGCGAAAAGATCCAGGTAGTTTTACTCTTACATGTGAGATAGGTAATGTTACATTTGATAAAGCACTGTGTGATTTAGGGGCTAGTATTAATTTGATGCCATTATCTATTTATGAGAAACTAGGTATAGGCACAATGAAACCCACTACAATTGCCCTACAAATGGCCGACCGGTCTATGACTTGGCCAAGGGAAATTGTAGAGGATGTTTTGTTGAAAGTCAGAAAGTTCATAATACCTGCTGATTTTGTGGTCTTAGACATGTTAGAAGACAAAGATGTCCCTTTGATCTTAGGTCGCCCGTTTCTAGCAATGGGCAAGGCATTGATAGATGTTCAAAAAGGGGAGTTGACGTTAAGGGTAGATAAAGAGCAAGTAACTTTTTTCCATCTATAAAGCTCTTCAACATCATGATAATGAGGGAGTAGCTCAATTGGAAACATGTAGTTCTATTCATTCTGTAGATGCTGCATTCTTTAGAAACTTAACCTCACCTAATGATTATGATTCCCTTGAAACATGTCTTATTAATTCTGTATATAATGCAAATTTCCATGACCCTACTGACCTTGATCTGGTGGAAAGTGTTAGTGCATTAAATGCTTTGCAGGAAGCTCCTAAGGGAAGTTCGACTCAAGAAAACATCAACAAGAAGACGATAGAGGAAGTGCCGAAAGGGGGCGATGGATGCCCAAAGCTGAAGCCGTTACCTGATCATCTGTGGTATGCGTTCTTAGATAATGAAAACAGATATCCGGTAATAATCTCTTCATCCCTGACTGAGTGTGAAACTGATAAGTTGTTGCGTGTATTGAGAACTTATAAATCTGCTATATGGTGGTCAATTGTTGATTTGAAGGGAATTAGTCCCACTATATGCATGCATAAAATTCTGATGGAAGATGAGTATAAACCCTCTGTCCAAAACCAACGTAGGCTTAACCCAATGATGCAAGAAGTCGTTAGGAAAGAAGTGGTTAAGTGGTTAGATGCTGGGATAGTCTTTCCTATTTCTGATAGTAGGTGGGTGAGTCCAACTCAGGTAGTGCCAAAGAAAGGGGGGATGACTGTAGTAAAGGGTGATCTTGATGAGGTCATATCCACTAGGGTGATTAAGGGTTGGCGTGTATGTATAGCTTATGGGAAACTTAATGCAGCTACTCATAAAGACCACTTTCCCCTTCCCTTTCTAGATCAGATGCTTGACAGATTAATAGGTTATGCGTATTATTGTTTCCTCGATGGTTATTCGGGATACAATCAGATTATGATTACCCTAGAGGATCAAGAGAAAACCGCATTTGTATTGCCTTATGGTGTTTTTGCTTTTCGTAGAATGCCATTTGGGCTGTGTAATGCACCTGCTACCTTTCAGCGTTGTATGATGGCAATTTTTGGGGGTTTGATAGAGAATATCGTAGAAGTCTTTATGGATGATTTCTCTGTTTTCAGTTCTTCATTTGATAATTGTCTACATAACTTAGCTCAGGTGCTTAAAAGGTGTGAAGACACCAATCTAGTCCTTAACTGGGAAAAATGTCATTTCATGGTGAAAGATGGGATAGTCCTAGGGCATAGGATTTCATCAAAGGGTTAGAAGTTGATAGGGCTAAGGTAGTGGCGATAGAGAAATTACCACCTCCTAGGAATGGGAAAGGGGTTAGGAGTTTTTTAGGACATGCGGGGTTCTATAGAAGGCTCATAAAGGATTTTTCTAAAATTGCCAAACCTTTATCTCACTTGTTAGAAAAGGATACTCTGTTTGTTTTCGATGATGCATGTGTGCATGCCTTTGAGACATTGAAGAAGGCATTTATCACCAATCTGATACTGATTACACCCGAATGGTCACAACCATTTGAGGTTATGTGTGATGCAAGTGACATGGCTGTGGGAGCCGCATTGGAGCAGAAGAGGGAAAAGATTTTTAGAGTTATCTATTATGCCAACAAGACTCTCGATCCGGCTTAAGCAAATTATACTACCACAGAGAAGGAACTTTTAGCTGTTGTTTATGCTTGTGATAAATTTCGCTCCTATCTTGTACAGGCTAAAACAATAGTTTATACTGACCATGCCGCTCTCAAGTATTTGTTTGCTAAACAGGATTCCAAGCCCAGACTGATCAGATGGATGCTGCTTCTACAAGAGTTCGACTTAGAAATCAAAGACAAAAAGGCTGTGAGAATGTGGTAGCTGACCACTTGTCTCGAATTGAGAATGAGGCAGATGCAAAGGGTCAACAGACAACCATCAACGATATCTTTCCAGACGAGCATGTGATGGTTGTGGAGAATGGTCCATGGTACAGTGACATCGCAAATTTTATAGCGAGTGGGATTGTTCCGGACTTCCCTCATCATAAGAAGAAGAAATTCTTCCATGATGTGAAGTTTTACATATGGGATGATCCCTATCTCTATAGAAGATGCGCGGATACAATCATCAGGAGATGTGTTCCTCAAGCTAAAGTGAAGGACATCATAGCTCATTGTCATTCATCCCCAACTGGGGAACATTTTGCATCAGCAAGAACAACAGCGAAGGTGCTCCAACAAGAGGACATGGAATTACAACACATGTAAAGACAGCATTCTTACATGGAGAACTCAATGAGAAGATGTATATGAAACAGCCAGAAGGCTTTGGTGTTCCTGAACAAGAAGACAAAGTTTGTTTGCTGAAGAAGTCACTATATGGACTCAAACAAAGTCCAAGACAGTGGAATAAGAGGTTCAATGACTTCATGATCAGTGTTGGCTTTGTAAGAAGTCTTTATGATAGTTGTGTTTACTTCAACAAAGGTTCAAAGCAAGATAAAGTCTTCCTTCTATTGTATGTGGATGATATGCTAATTGCAAGCAGGAACAAGAAGAGGGTACAATGGTTGAAGGATAAACTTAACACTGAATTTGACATGAAAGATCTGGGAGAGGCCAAGAAGATTTTGGGCACGAACATTCTAAGAAACAGAGAAGCTGGAGTGCTTTGGTTATCTCAGATGCAATATCTACAGAAGGTGTTGGAGAGGTTTCATATGCATGAAGCCAAACCTCTCTCCACTCCAGCTAATCTACAGAAGAAACTCTCCAAAGAACAATGCCCAAAGACTGAAGAGGAAATCATACATATGAGCAATATCCCTTATGCAAGTGGAGTTGGAAGTCTTATGTATGGAATGATTTGTAGCAGGCCTGACTTGGCCTATGCTGTGTCTTTAGTAAGCAGGTTCATGTCAAACCCAGGAGTTGAGCATTGGGAAGCTTTGAAACATGTGATGAGGTATTTGAAAGGATCAGTGAACTTGTCACTGAAGTTTGAAAAGAGAGTGGATGGAAGTACTGTTGCATTGGAGGGGTTTGCTGATTCTGATTTTGCAGCAAACATAGACACAAGGAAATCTATTTCTGGATTTGTGTTTACCTTATTTGGAACAGCCATCAGCTAGAGAAGTGTACAACAATCAGTTGTAGCACTGTCAACAACAGAAGCAGAATATATTTCCTTAACTGAAGCTATCAAAGAAGCAATCTGGCTGAAAGGAATTTTGAGAGATTTGGATATCAAGCAGAAGTGTGTGGCAATCTACTGTGATAATCAAAGTGCTCTACACCTTGTGAAACACCAAGCATTTCATGAAAGGTCAAAACACATTGATGTTAGGTTGCATTTTGCTAGAGATATCATTGATTCTAGTTCTGTGGAGGTGAAGAAGGTACACACATTGCATAACCCTGCTGATTTTCTTACTAAGGGTGTACCTGGGAACAAAGTGGAGCATTGTTCGAGCTTACTGCAGCTTGAGCAATGTCATGAAGAGCAGTAACAGAAAGGCAGTGATGAGGCAGGAAGAGGCACACTTGATTCATTGAGGTGGAGATTTGTGAGGTGGTGTTCAATCTCATCAAGTGAGCTATACTTTGTAATATGGTGTGTTGGGATTGTGGAACCGGGATCAGGAAGTGAAGAACCGGAGGTTTGAACCGGGTTTGAGCATCAAGAAGTCAAGCTGTTCAGAATGAGCCGGGTTCGTGGCAGTTGAGAATAACCGTCATTTGTGACGGATTAGTTTCAGAGTTTGTGACGAAGAAAATCGTCGTTTTTATCCGGTAGCTGAGCTCAACTTGATTCAGTTAGAACTTTCTGTACGGTTACATTCGAGCTCCAATTCTTATATCATTGTAAAGCTCTCATCAAGGAGAAGGTCACTACGTCGAGCAATTTCCTTGTTTCTTAGATTAGAGAGAGTATTTTGAGATAGAACGTTTCTGCCCTAATTTGTAACCAGAATTGGGCATTTCGTTTGTTGGGTGTATTCTCTGTAATTGATTGAATTTCTTAGTGGATTGGGGTGTGTCTTGCCTCCGTGGATGTAGTTCATCTTGAACGAACCACGTAAAACCTGTGTGTGATTCAATTTCAGTTCCTGTGTTGCGTAAGTTCAATTCGACCATAACTTTGGCCGAACTGAGTGTGTGTTTTTCAGATTGATCTTTGTGCGAATTCCATATTCTGTCTAGTTGTGTGTAAAGGAGTTGAATTCACTAACAGGACAAGTGGAGCTTGCAACCGAGAGATAAAGTAAATATTGGAGAAGCCGGTAAACGGGAACCGGAAAGATTGGGCGATGAAACTAGATGATGCACTTTGGGCATATAGGACGGCATATAAAACACCTTTGGGGCTTTCACCGTATCAATTGGTTTTTGGAAAGGCGTGTCATCTGCCGGTTGAGTTGGAGCATAGAGCATACTGGGCGGTTAAGAAGTTGAATTTCAACTTCGAGGCGGCTGGAAAAGAGTGACTCCTAAAGCTCAATGAATTGGAGGAATTTAGAAATCAAGCATTCGAGAACTCCAATTTGTACAAGGAGCAGGTCAAGAGGTTTCATGACCGAATGATCAAGGATCGCGCATTTGAAGCCGGTGATCAAGTTCTCTTGTTCAATTCATGCCTAAGCCTTTTTCCGGGCAAATTGAATTCAGATGGTCGGGTCCATTCACAATCAAAACCATTAGAGCATCCGGCGTAGTTGAGTTGTTAAATCAAGACGGGAGCACATTTCTCGTCAATGGACAATGGATCAAGAAATACTAAAAGTCCGACCAAATTCAAACCGTGCATGAAGTGCGGTTGAAAGAACTCAATTAGAACTGAAAAGGTAGTCAAGCTTGAGACGTAAAACGAAGCTCTTGTCGAGAGGCAACCCGATATTTACTGTTTTATGTTATTTCAATTATTTCTTTCAATTTTTATGTTTTCACGTGTGTTTAGTGTTTTATGTTTTTAGGAATCAACATGGAAGAGTGTTGCGAGAAACAAGGGTTGAAGAGATGCAAAAATTCGATGCAAAAATTCGAGCTAAAGGAGAAGGAAGTACAACCGTGTCGCACCATGGACACGGCCGCGTCACAAATGGCCCAGAATGTGATTTGAGCACTATGGAACCAACACGGCCGCGTTAGCATTCAACACGGCCGCGTCGAATTCCCTCTTTAAATGAAATCAACGTTGGACTACAACACAGCTACGTCAAACCAAGGACACGGCTGCGTCAAAATCGTTGCAAAAATCCGGATTTTGGCTCAAATGTAACGCGGCCGCGTTACTTAGTCAACACGGCCGCGTCAGTGCGTATGAGGGTTAAAAAACGTGAAGTTCAGGTTATTTGTTCCTCTTCTCCTCTCTCTTGCACACACATGCACGAAAAATACATATTCACACACACTCCATCAAATCAAGCATAAACACACTCAAAATCACACACAATCCATCACAAAAACAAGCACACACACTAATTTACTCATTGCACAAACAAAAGTCGAAATCTTCGACCCAAATCAGAGGAATTAGGGTAAACTCCGAATCGCTACGTCTTCTTCTGAACTTCTCCGGTAAGTTAAGCTAACCCGAATTTGTTTGCTTCCAATCGTTTTCTTACGCTTAATTGGTATTAGAGAATGTTTAATTTCGAAATTGTGCGAACAATGTAGTGCTTATATACGTAATATTGCTATTGTAGTATAAATTTGCTAGAATAGTGATTGGGTTTTGCTATATGAATGAGAAGTGTGTTGATTGTTGCTGTAATAGAAGTAAACATTGTGGTTAGAATGAAACGAGAACAACGGGATTAAATTTCATATGTTTTTATCATTGGGAAATTTTTTCAAACATGTTATGTGCATGATTCATAATAAGCTTTGTGCCTTGCTTAATACCTCTTGTTGCGATCCTACGTGATACAAAGATAAATTGACTTACAATGCATGATTTATGTTGATAGGATTCGATGATTCACTATCTAAATGACTTTAAATCGAAGAGTTTATGAGTTGAGCATAAAATAGGGGGTATATAATGTGCAAATTGCTCGGGTATTGCTAATATATGATGGTCTTGTTGAATACGTAGGAATGCTTTGTTTCTTGACATTACTTGTGATGAATTGAGGAGTGTGTGATTGTTGATTTGTGTGTTGATGGATTGTGTGTATAGGTTCACTAAAATGGCACCACCAAAAGGTAACTCTAGTCGACGCAAAGACAAGCAAGTCATGGTGGAAGAAACCCCGGCTGCCATTCCAAATGACAGTCTAGCTCTTTTCGGGTTTTCTCTAGCTCAAAATGAACACAAGCTTCGGTTCGAGGAACTCCGATATCGCACTATGGTACCGACTAGATTTGGTAGTGACACCCTGACTCGGGCAATGGGCATCCATGAGAATGTCCGGGTTCTGCTTAACCAAGCTGGGTTACTATAGTTTATGAGAGTTCAGCAGATGTACAGGAGGATCACCATCGAATTCTTGATTACTTTTAGCATCACCGTAACCAACTCTCTTTATTCATGCCGACCGGACGACATCACTTTCCAGCTAATGGGGAAGGCTCGATCATTGACATACAGCCAGTTGGATCAAATCTATGGCTTTCCAAAAGTCTCTAGGGAGGAGCCACCGGAGGTATTTGACCCTCACACATTCTGGGGCTTGTTGACAGCTACGCCTCCAATTGTGGCAGCATAACCTTATATATCCAAGGCGGCCAAAGCTTCGTGGATTCTCAATCCAGTCATTCGTTACATACCAAAGTTGCTTGCCTATACTTTTTTTGCCCGGCCTGAAGTGGGAGCCGTGAGAGAAAGCAAACTCCACATGTTGTGGAACATCCTGCATGGTTACAAAGTGGACTATGCAAAGATACTGATGGAGCACTTCGTAAATGTAATCCGGAAGCAAAAATACAACATCATGATTGGAGGTTTGATTACTCCAATAGCAGCATCTTTTGATGATATTGACCTAGCTGATATGGTGCCAGTAAAAGGTGAGGTCCAATTTACATGGGACTTGCTAGAAGCAATGCAATTTGTGATTTTAGGTGAAAATGGGACTGTCCCATATGTGTACCAGAATATTGGACCCTATCTTCATTTGCCCTTTGAGATTGGGACAGCAGTAATAAGTGTCAAAGATACAACAAATCTTTCATTATCTACTGAAGAGCATCTTCAGCTATCCTAACCACCGGATTCAGAGGTGTTCCAATCCGGACCACCAGTTGAAGGCAGAAGTCACGCCCCGAGACAGCCCCGGAAGAAACGAGCAGCAGCCGCAGTTGCCTTCGAGTCCGAATTAAATGAGGACATGGTCGGCCTCATTACTTCTCTCCGGGAGGATATTCGCCTTGCTAATGAGTCGGTGCAATCGGTTCGCACCTCGGTCGACAGGCATCGAACAGAGGTCAGGGGAGCCATTCAAACGATCAACATAGAACTACATGACCAAAGAAGAATACTAAACACACTCCTTCAAAGGAGCAATGAAGAGCAAGAGTGGCGACAACAGCAAAGGACCCAGTGGGAGGCCAAGACTCAATTTTGGAGCCAGTATGGGTTTCCACCACCACCGCCTCCACAGTGATTTGTAAGTTAGCACCAAGGCGTACCACTCTTTTCCACCAAACATTGGCTTTCAGCCAAGTTTGGGGGAGGGGGTATACCGTGGGACGTCTTGAAAGCTATATTTAATTTTGTTGTTGTTTCTTTACTTTTAGTTGGTTATTTGTGTTATTTGGATGTCATTTAAGCTGTTTGATGCATAGTTATTACTTTGAGTAATTGTCGGGCCCGTGTGCCCATTGTGCTGATTTTTACTGCTTTGACTGAGAGTTATGGGTCTGTGTGCCCATTTATCTATTTGATTGGTGTTGTTGGGTCTGTGAACCAATTTGTGTTAATTAGTTTCTATGTTGAGTCTTAGGAGTCTAGAGTCTTATTATTATGTTAGTTTTTAGAGTCGCAAGAAGAATTAAACCCGAGTGGTAATCGTTGGAAATTTGGGGATTTGATTGATGATGATGTGTTAATGATGAGAAGATTTTGTACTTAAATTAGAAAACTTGACACATAGTAGAACATGATAGGTAATTTGAGACGAAATTGAGTTAAGCCTAGAACTTTGATCAAAATGACCCTTGTGAGGAATTGAGCCTAAAGTGACTCCTATTTTTGGAGCAATATGTTTTCTTTCGGTGTGATTTTGATTGGATATGTGTCTTGGTTTCTAGAACTTGCCTTGAGACTGTGCTGTAAATATGTCAAAGGTGTAATGTGACTTAGAAAGTGATATAGACAGTTTTTTTATTGTAGCCTATTTTTTAGCCTTTTAAATGTTATCCTTTTTACCAAAAAAAGTTGAAAAAAATTGTCCCTAGTGAGCCCAATTGAGCTTTTAAGCCTTTTTGTTTCATAGCTACATATTACAAGCCAAATACCTTTTAATTTTAGCCTTTGGCCCTATATTGGACTAATTGAGTAAAGAGGGAGGTGGATTGGAAGGTAGATTGGATTTTTAGGGACAAAAGGGCGAAATAAGGGATAAGCTGAAGGGTAGAAGGAATTTAAAGTGATAGGTGCAAATTCAAAGCAAGTATAACCTTTCCTAGTTTGTATTTGTATTTAAAAAAAAAAGAAGAAAAAAAAACTCGGAAAAGCAAAAGAAAGAGTAAGTTGCAAATAAGTGTTTTACTGTTCTAAAGTATTAAGGAGAGGTTAAAAGAAATAAGTGCTTAGTTGAATTGAAAGAATATGGTAGTCCCAAGATGTGGTACCCGAATACTTAGCATGAAAAGCACTCGGTTGAAAAGAACTTTTGGGAAGGTGAAGAAGTCATCTTGAGATGTGATTTGCTGAGATTGGGAAAATGAGTTTGAGTGATTGTATTTAGGGGTAGTCGGGTTAGGAATAACTTGATTAGTCCAATAGATAGTCACTTTTGTCCAAATTTATCCCACCTTACCTTAAACTAACATTACAACCAAATAAAAGACCTACTTGATTCTTTGTCCCTTATGCCAAAGTACCGCATCTAGCTTAGATGATTGGCAAGCTTATGGTAAAACTGAGCATGTAGTTCAATTTGAGCGGAATGATATTTTCTAGCCTAAACACTTAAGGGATGAGAGAAACACTTACCTGGTGAAGATCAAATACTTCGAAAGCTTAAGTCTCGAAATTAGTTAATATTTTCTCTATCACATATGCTCATTTGTACTATGATGTCTAACTTTTGGAAAAATCTGTCTGAAACTAATTCGTCATGTAATCGCCCTAAATACATGAATCTTTGTTTTCTTTTATGTTGTTCGGGACGAACAGCAGTTTAAGTTTAGGGGATTTTGATACATGTTTTGTATACATGCATTTAGGTCAATTTTAAGTGTATATTTATAGCATTTGCATGTGTATATGGTCGATAATTGCTTATATTTCATATCTTGGACCATTTCACGTGTTTGATTTGTTTTAAGATATTTTTTAGCATTTTTCAGGATTAAACGCTACAATTTATGATTAAGGGTCAAAAGAACAAGTCGAAGGGAAGGATAAACTGGACAAAACCGATCAAAACCGGCCTAAACCAGCGAAAACCGGCTTAAACCAATCAAAACAAGTCCGAATCGGCCAAAAATCGGTCTAGACCGGCCCGAACCGGTCCAAAAACAAATCAGGGCAAGAACCGACACGGCCGTGTCATTTAAGCAACACGACCATGTCAAAAGTGTCTCGCAAAGGTGACAATGGCGTTGTGGATGGAACACGGCCGTGTCACTTAAGCAACACGGCCGCGTCAAATTGTTAGTCGTTTAGAACATTTTGGTTAAAATCAACACGGCCGTGTTACTTTACCTACATGGCCGTGTCAGAAGTCCGTTTTTGAAGAAAAAGCCCATCCAAAGTAGGAATTGATTCCTAATTCTCCCGGGGCTTGTCCGAGGTCTATAAAAGGAAGAAAAAGCTCGTTTTAAAGAGGAGGACATCAGACTCATACATTTAGCTAGACGACTCGGAAGACGAAGAAGACTACAATTAGCAGAACGATTTAAGACTAGGCATGAGTAACTAAGCTATTCGTGTCCTAGGGTTAGAAAGTAGGGATTTTTACAACAATGTTTTGATTTATTGATTCTGTTCTTAAAAGTGTTTACCTTTATGTTTGTTCTTGTAACTGAATTTAGACTGGCCATCTAGGTTTAGTAATCCCGTTTAACAAATCTGCTTCGAGAGGAGGGGTTTGTTATTAGACGTACGACATAGAGCACAATTGTCTATGACTATGTAGGCATCGGGTTGTGAGCTTTTGGGAGTTACTAGGATTAATTGACTCGAGAGTGTAATTGTTTTAGTTAATCAACGATTTAACCACTTCGAGAGAAGGGTTAGGTTAATAGAGCACTGCCTAATAAACACTAGATTGGTTAAAAATTAATAAGTTGGACATAATCATCATTGAAGTAATATCCTGAAATCGAAACTCTAGGATACCTTTTTCTCCTTGATTGTTAGTTTTTTTTTATCTGCTAAGTTTGAAGTCATATTTAATTGAGTAATTAGTTAATTAGTTAAACTTCTTTAGTGTTAATAAAATCAATCTATTGCAACTTAGTATCTAGTTAGGACAGTCCTAAAGTATTGAGGTATCGAACTACCTAAACGTATGCCTTGTGGGATCGACCTTGACTTCCGCTACTACACCTTCGTCCGTACACTTGCGGAACACTAGGTATAGGAAACCGACGTGTCACATTAGTTCCTTGGGGACTAATGTACTCCGAAGTCCGATATTCCACCTACGTATCTGTTAATACGTTTGAGAGCTTTCAAGTGGGATTCCTTAGCATTTGCTTGATAACTGGCACACATTCCAACATTGAAACATATGTCAGGTCGACTAGCAGTTAAGTATAACAAGCTCCCGATTATGCTTCTATAAAGTGTGGGATCTACAGCTGTTCCAGAGACATCCCTGGACAAGTTTACAGTTGTCCCCATGGGAGTGTCTGGATGTTTTGCCCCTTCAAGATCGAATTTTCTTACCAGATTCTTTGCATATTTGGTTTGATGAACAAAAATACCGTTCTTACTTTGTTTGACCTGCGATCCGAGAAAGTAAGATAGTTCTCCTACCATGCTCATTTCGAATTCACTAGACATGATGTGAACAAACTCGTTGACCTTGGCTTTGGAAGTCAATCCAAAGATAATATCATCCACATAAATTTTTGCTATGATGATGTCTTTGTTCGTACTTTGGATGAACAAAGTTTTGTCAACTCCACCACGTTTATAGCCTTGGTCAAGAAGATACTGAGCCAGTCTGTCATACCAAGCTCGAGGAGCCTGTTTAAGCCCATACAATGCCTTCTTGAGTTTATACATGTGGTTACGATGAGGCTATTTCTTTTAAGAAAGCACTTTTGACATCCATATGATAGAGAATGAAATTTTTAATGCAAGCAATGAACAACAACATTCTGACAGATTCCAATCGAGCTACAGGAGCAAAAGTTTCTTCAAAATCTATCCCTTCCACTTGGGTGTAACCTTTGGCAACTAGTCTTGCCTTGTTTCTAGTTATGTTACCGAGTTCATCAATTTTATTACGAAAAATCCATTTGGTTCCAATAACATTTGAGTCTTTAGGTCTAGGAACAAGCTCCCAAACCTCATTTCTCTTAAACTGCTCCAGTTCTTCCTGCATTGCTTTAATCCAATACTCATCAGTTAAAGCCTCTTTAACATGTTTTGGTTTAATAATGGAGGTGTAACAAGCAAAGTACGAGTAACCCATCATTTTTCGGTAATCGGGTTTTGGATTACCTCTGGTTCTTACTCCATCATTTAGTTCACCGATGACTAGATCATTTGGATGATCTTTTTGAATTTTGGCAGGAGGGTCTCTTTTGGAATTAACCTCTACTTCTAGAACTTCCACACTTATAGGATCCACATCATCCTGTTCATTCAGAGAAGGAACTTCTGCATTATTGAGGTCAATCTGAATAGCTTCCCGGATATCAAATTCAACATGAGTTCTAGAGTGATCATAAAAAACAACATTTATGCTTTCCATGACAGTTTGAGTTCTGAGATTATAGACCTTATAAGCTCGACTATTGTTAGAGTAACCAAGAAAAAAAACCCAATTTGCTTTTAGAGTCAAACTTATCGAGATTTTCTCTGCCTTTGTAAATGTAACATTTACATCCAAAGACATGAAAGTGGCTTAAATTAGGAGTTTTTCCTTTCCAGATCTAGTATGGAGTGATGCCCATACCCTTTCTTAGGTACACTCGATTGATGATGTAGCAAGCTGTGTTTACAGCTTTGGCCCACCATCTTTGAGATATACCTTTCGAAGCTAGCATAACTCTGGCCATCTCTTGAAGTGTTCTGTTCTTTCTCTCAATGACCCCGTTTTGTTGGTGTGTTTTGGGTGCAGAAAATTCATGAGCTATGCCTTTGGATGTACAGAACTCACTAAACATGGAATTTTCAAATTCACGACCATGATCTGATCTAATTTTGGAAATTCCACATTTTTTCTCGTTTTCCAGTTTTAAACATATGGTTTTGAATATTTCAAAATGTTCAGACTTTTCTCTAATGAAATGAACCCAAGTGTATCGTGAGAAGTCATCAGCACACACGAATATGAACTTCTTACCGCTGATGCTTTCGGTTTGTACTGGACCCATTAGATCCATATGCAGTAGCTCCAGTACTTGATTGGTAAGAACCTTGTGAATTGCTTTTTGAGATGTGTGTTTCTGTTTGCCTAATTGACAAGGTCCACAAGGGCTAGGGACTTTCTTTTTCAATTTTGGCAATCCTCGAACAACCTACGAGTTAGACAACTTAACCAAATGGTCATAGTTAACGTGCCCAAGTTTTTCATGCCAGGTTTCAGTTTCACTTAAGGAGCTAAAACGACATGAGTCATCAAGATCTAAGATGTAGCAATGATCCACAGTTCTGGACCCTGTAAGGACACACTCATTATTCTCATCAAGCACCCAACATTTGTTTTGAGTAAACTTAACATTCAATCCTTGATCACAAAGCTGACTAATGGTTATCAAGTTTGCCGTTAAGTTTTCCACAAGGAGTACACCTTCAAAATAGGTATACCATTTATGTTCAGAGTTCCTATTCCCACAACTTTATTTTTGACACCATCACCAAATGTGATAAATTTGTCATTTACAGGTGTTATGTAAGTGAGATTCATGTTAGTAGATAGGTTTATGACTAATGATACTTGAGACCCTGCTCTCATTCTAGACATCTCCCTTTTGAGTGTCAGAATTTCCTTTTCTCTATCTTTGTTGACCTGTGTCAAAAAAACAAGTTCCTGTTCTAATGAACTTATTGATATGTCTTTCGAGTTAATTACCTGTTTAGCAGCTTTCAATTCATTTTCCAACAAGGTGTACTTTGCTGAGAATATGTCCTCTGTTTGCGATGAGGTAGTTGGACCTCCCTTTTTCTCATAAAGTCTGACCTTAGCTTCTAAGGATTTTATGATATCAGCTGTTTTGTTTGCTCTTGAGGATATTTCTTCATACATAGCCTGCAGCTGTTCTGCAATAGGACAAGCTTCATCATCAGAATCCGAGATGTCTTCTTTGTCTTTTCCATAAGGTCCATTTAAAGAACGAACATGCGCCATTAGACAAGTGTAGTCCTTTTGAGAATTACAGAGAGCCATATTGCTCGTATGTTGAGCAGTTTCTTCAGATTAAGCCTCTTCATCAGTTTCGGAGTCACTTCATGTGCCTTTGTATGCTTTGCTTTTTCTTAGAAAATTTGGACATTCGGCTTGATAATGTCCAAAACCTTTGCATTCTCTGCATTGATCATTTTCTTTCTTGTTTCCCTTGGATTCCAGTCTAGTTTTTGTTGTAGTTTCCTAAAAAGTTCTTTCCTGGTCCCTTGGAGGTATAGAACTTCTTCATCACTTTCCCGTAGTTCTTCGCCAGGAAGGCCATGGTGTCTGCGAAATTTACAGCATCCAGGTCATTGGACTCTTCTTCCTGTTTTTCGGATACTTCAACCTTTAGACCAATGCCTTCGACCTTGACTTTGTCATAGCCATTGTTGATTTCAAATGTTCGTAGCTCTTCGAGAAGATCATCCAGATTCATGTCTTTGACTTTCATGAACGATTCCAAGACGGTGATATTCTCTCTAAATCTGGATGGCAAAGTTCTCATGATTTTCGAGACATGTTTTTCTTCTGAGATGTTTCCTCCGAGTATGTAGCAATCATTCACTACATCACACAACCTTGTGTAGAAACCATCGATATTTTCATCCTCATTCATTTGAATTTTATCAAACTGAAGAGATAACCTCTGGAGCTTTAAGGTTTTGACTGAGGCAGTCCCTTCAAATTGACTTTGAAGAATTCGCCATGCATCTTTTGCGGTTGTGCATTTCACTATAATTTTGTGCCTCATGGGATACAGATGCTAGAAGTGCGTACAACGTTGTGTAGTTTGCTCCTTCTTCTTGCTTGTCCTTTTCGGTAAAGGACTCCATTGGTTTTGGAACTAGTTTGTTTTCCTCGTCCTCCATTTGAGGCCAATCCCATCCTCTTTCAACTGTGAGCCAGCATTTCTTGGATCTCAAGTACACCATCATCATGGATTTCCAGTAGGAATAGTTGGTTCCCTCAAAAAATGGAGGTCGTAGAGATGCGTGATCATTGGAAGTCATTTTGTTCCCTTGGATCTACCTGTTTATAAAAACTGGAACATGCTCTGGTGCCAATTGAAATGTCAGAGTTTGTGCACGTGTGCAATGTGTTTGATAAGAATCAATTAATAATTTAATTGATAAAATTAAATTAGAGTTCTTTTAAAGTACCAACTTTGTAAGAACTAATAGAGTATATGACTCTGTAAACGGATTGAGGAAGAACCCCTTCTTCCTCTTAAGTTTATTATTAAGATAGAAATGCAATACAACACAGAAAAGACTTACAAGACTTCTTCCTAAATAGTATAAGTTGTAATTTCTCCCCCTAACAACAAACCCAGCCTTCTGGTCCACCAGAAGGACTTTAAGCGTGCAGAGAATCCCTTCCAACTGCACTATATGGATTCTCCCGAAATCACACAAGTTCTCCCGAACTGAAACAAACACTAATCTCCTGAATAGTGTTTTAGGTTACTGATGTTCTTACGATGTATGATCAGCAGTAATCCTGTACAAGTAAATTGATGAAATGTATTGAATACAAACTCAAAAGACTTAGCCCACTGAAGTGTTATCTCGTCAATCTTTATACTGTTTTCTTCCAGCCCTTCTTGCTTCTTCAAATATGGAATTTGGATGTGATTGAGATCCTTTGAGAGAATAGTTGACTTTCCTTGTTGGGGCAAGATTCTTAATTAATTCCTCGACTTGGGGGAATGGTATTTCATCTTGATTTACTGAAGATTCCAATTTGTCTTCTTTCCTTTTGTAGCTTCCAATCATCAAGAACCTATTAAAAAGTATTTTTCAACAAAAATGTCATTATTTAAAAAGTTAGTTTTTACAAGCATGTCATATCCACATATCATAATCAACTATAGCTTCAAGATTAATTGTTGAGGACCCACTCTGACCAGCATATCGCCCAACCCATCCCATTGGACAACTTTTCCATTTCTAATGCATTCGGTCCAAACTTCCTAACATTCGTGGAAAACCACGTTGCTCACCAATGTGGAATAACCTAGCAACATCATTAGGGGTAGGCGATCTTAGATATTCTCCCCCGAATATCTCCACAACAGCACGATAATTTTTTTAACACATTCTATTGTCGTTGAGTCTCTAATTTTGATATATTCATCAGTTGCATCTGTTGGCATTGCGTAGGCTAGAATTCGGATTGCAGATGTTGCCTTTTGAAGTATAGACAAACCAAGTCTACTTATAGCATCCCTCATCTGCACAAAATATTGATCATGATCTTTTACAGCTTCAACAATACGAAGAAATAAACTTCGAGACATTCGAAAATGTCTTCGTTGCAAGTTGGATTTTCAGCGAAGTAGTCTCTTTCAAGATTTCAAGAGCAAGCAACAAAAGAACATGCCGACCCATTTACTATGTACCTTACTAGGAAAAAAATACTCTCTCCATCCCGGCTTAACTCTCATAATTTGACCTGGCACGGAGGTTAAGAAAAAACAGATTTTGTGGAATTTTTTTTACTTTTTTAAAGGTGGAGATTGAGAGTGAAGATTTTGAGGGTGGAGATTGTGAGAGAAATTTGTCATTTATGGGCTGGAAAGTTAAGTTGGGACAAATCGAAAATGAAAGTAGGAAAGTTAGAGCAGGACGAAGGTAGTAATTTTATTTTTTATGTTCTATTTGTATTTCTGTTTTAGTAATGTTGCATTTGATTTTGTTTAGTAATTTTCTGTAATTGTTATTTACATGCTTCCTATTGTTGTAATTTTATATTCCATGTCTGTTTGTAATTTATTTAATATTTGCCTTGTCTATTAATTCAAACCCTATGAGGTTTTTTCTTGTTATTCTTGATTTTTATTTTCAAACTTTTATTTATAAACTTATTTTTTTAAAAAATAATAATTTGGATACATAAATACACTATCTAATTAAAATATACATAACAATTAAATACAATGTAAAAGAAGTAATAAAAAAAAAAGAATAAGAAAATAAGTAGTGCAATAAAGTAGTGTGCATCAAATATTGTGTGAGACTTGTCTAAACACTAAAATAGTGCATGATATAGTGCACTATTGGAGAAAAAGTGGTGTTTACTACTAAAATAGTGTGCATTGGAGATGGCCTAATAACTTTTCAACAACATAATACCAGTCAGTCGCTCCCTTAACAAGATATTGATTTTATCAATCACGAATCCGTGAAATTTTAGTCTTTTTCATTACCATAACACTATTATCACGATACAAACTGACTATATGTAACACAATACGTACTTGCCACAAAATCCGTATGAGTTCAGTCATTTTTGTCATCATGACACTATAGCTCTGAATAGTGGCACTATTAACACGATTCATGACAAGTGTATGTGCTATGATTCGTGGAAAGTGTATATTATTGCAATAGCGACACAACAGTAAGAAATATTAAAATTATTTTAATATAACAGGGAGGTTAGAATTATAGTTTAACTTGTAGAAAAGACTATTTACACCATTTCTTACTAAAAATAACTTCCATCTTACAGAAAATAATTTTACACAAATATTTCTACTACTGACATAAGAAAGTATGTACTAGGAATGTAGATCTAAGGACAACATAATTTTTTATTTGTTCACTATTGACAAAATCGCAAAATTCCCCATTACTTAAGGAGATCATTTAGTATATTTTACCAAAATAGCTATACCAATTAAAACAATCCAAATTATTTGGAAGCAAACATGGTGGTTACATGTCACACACTGTAGGAGATCCTGAAATCTAACAAATAAGAAAAAAGGACCACCATGAAATAGAAATGATTGCAGACACAATTTGGAAATTGATACCAAAATGAGTGTCGATAAATTACCCGATTGAAAACATAAATGATCACAACCTATTATAGGGATGACAATTTCTCCTGTGTTGGTAACAAAAAATTCATGGGCCCAAGAGTTTTTTATACCTATTTATGTTTTATAGGGGAATCGGATATTTCTAGGTGTCTAATTTTTTTTTTTACAATTAAGATTGGATTTTGCCAATATTAAAATGAATCACCAACACTTATGATAATAAAATAAAATCATGGAAGAAGGTCATCAAATCATAAGTGACTAACGAAATAATGTCATTGCATCATCATTATGACAAGAGATCTTATCATATATACCTATATATAGATATAAAGGGATCATCTTTACTCCAAGACACTGAAAAAATCCACTAGTCAACACCTTAAGAAGGTGAGAAGATGTGATCTTCTCAACCATTTAAAATTGGTGTAAAGACAGACTCGAAGAAGTTTTTTGCGGAGTCAAATAAATAATGACATTTAATTTGGGAATCAAAGTAGTGTTTGTGGAGTCCAATAAATAATGACGTTTAGTTTTTAATAAGGCACTAAGCCCTTGAATTAATATTATTTCAAATCAAGTCGACATCAAGAGAAGAATCAAATGAAGAAATAAAGATTGTATCACGCAGATTCTCAATTCCACAAAAAATAAATAAATAAATAAATAATCAATTTGTGCAGGATTTCTTGTTTACTATATTTCAAACAGAAATAATTATTGTTAACGTATTTTGAGATGTGCCCAATAACCGAATCACTCATCTCATCTCTTAAACCTTTGAAACCAAGGTTGAAGTCTCCATGAGGTATGCAGGAATATCTCTTCAACTTCAAGAGGTGACAATGTTTTAACGAGCCATTATGTCGTCACTCCAAACCAAAAGCATGTGGGCAATTGAAAGTGTTATGCTCCATATCCTGAGCGAAGTCCAATTCAAAGGGGGACAAACCACCAAAACCTAACAACCAACCAATATCTAAAATGCTCCTTGATACGAGCCTGAATTATCTACAATGTTTCTAGATAAGAGCGAAATACTATGTAAAGTCTCAAATTCAAACCAAGACTCCTTGACTCCAATTTAAGAGGTCTACAAACTATATACAAATCAATGTTCCTTCTCATGAGTTTAAAAGGTCTGCAAGTCAATGTTCATTAGCACGAGTTTAAAAGGTTACAAATTAAAAATCAAGGCTCGTGACGTGAATTGAAAAGGTCAAAAAAATAAATCCAAATCAAATTTCAAGAACTCCTATCAGAACTCCTATCTCTTCTTCTAACATAGCTGCTACCATCTCGAATTCACATGTCCCGTCTGATTACTCTCCCACCCACACTCCGTTCTCTACTCTCCCATCATGAACACACCAAGATCATTTTCTCCACCCTGTTATTATCACCGTTGACTCCCCAACAAAGAAAGTTGCCTGGAAATTTCAACGCAGAAAGAAATGTCTTATAAAACCACAAACTCCCAATACTTTTGATCTCCCTATGTATCCCTTGATACAGACGAATGTCCAATAGAGTACGAACTCCGTTAATTTCTGCGTAAAAAATACCGGTTAACACACAAGATAGGGAAAACTCTAGTTTTCGTAATAATATTCAACCGTCAAAATAAAACAAAGTTCCGAAATATAAAGCGTTAACAACGGGCTAAACCCCACGTAACTAAAAAACTGAAATAACCAAAAGGACTCTAACACAATCCGAAGTAATACGATAAATATAAAAAACTCGATCAAGTTCTTCTTTCATGCGTCGGTAGCTCCATCCCCATCATCCTCTTCTGTTTCGAAAAGATTCGTCCTCGAATCTCCACTAGCTTCATCCACGTAATAAGGCACTAGATGCTTGATATTAAAAACATCAAAAGTCTGAATATGAGACGGAAATAGAACACGATAAGCATTCAAATTAATCTTCTTAGGACTGGAAACTGCTCCTCAATCAGAATAGACCACACCATATCCCCAACCTGAAACTGAAGCTCACGCTAGCGACCATTGAGACGCACTTTATAAGCTAGGTTCACCGCTTCCAAGCGGTTCTTGATCTAGCCATGCACACACTGCAAATCAAAAATGAGTTCATTAGCCTGCAAATCTGGTGGTTTGTTAGAGGGCAGGGGAATCAAATATGTCGGCCCCAATGGAATAATGTCATAGACAATCCGAAAAGAAGAAAGATTCATACTCCTATTCAACGCCGAATTGTGTGCAAATTCAGCCTAGCATAAAACTTTGTCCCAGGATTTTAACTTGTCGGCGATAAGACATCGAAGAAGGTTACCTAAAGACCTGGTGATGACTTCAGTCTAGTCGTCAGTTTGTGGGTGATGTGCGCTGCTAAACAACAACCTCATGTGACACATCTTCTGAAGAGAATGCAAAAAGTGACTGACAAAATGGGTGTCCCGGTCAGGGACATTAAACAACGGTAGCCCATGGAGACGATAAATTTCACGAGAGAATAGTTGCACAACATGCACGGCACTGGTGATGCGTTTGCACGGAACAAAGTGTGTCATCTCGAAAAATCTATCCACGACAAAAAGATGGAATTAAAACTACATTGTGTACAGGGAAGGCCAAGAAAAAAAAATCCATACTTAACGTGATCCATGGGGCAGCCGGCATGGGTGAAGGAAGATATTAGCTAGCGTTCATGGCGATGCCTCTGGAAACTTGGCAAGTACGGCAGCGTGCCACAAATAGTGCAACACCGCGATGAGCTGAGGGATAAATACTTGCAAAACACCAAATTGGTCCCCTTAATTGAGGACGATGTCGGCGGTGATTTTTGACGCATCACAGTCAAGTTCGAAGAAGGTCGAAAAGTCCAGGAGAACAAGAAATGGAGTAGTAGTGAGGCACTCATTAATAAATTCAAAGGTAGTGGCAGCGATTGGTGTCCAAATGAATTGTTTGTCGTGCATGACATCAATAGGGGTCGTCAAGGAGCATAATTTTTTTATGAAACGGCGGTAAAATGAGGCTAAGCTGTGAAAGCTTCTGACATCGGTAAGAGATGTAGGTGTAGGCCAACTTGAACAACCCTAATTTTATCTTCATCCACTCGAATCCCCATGGGAGAAATATTACATCCCGAAATGTTGACGGATGCGACCATAAACGAACATTTATTAGGGGTTGCAAAAAACTTCTCCGTGCGCAAGATGTGGAAGACGGATCGCAAGTGGGACATATGTGATTCATACGATGAGCTATAAACAAGGATATCATCGAAGTATGATTTGTCACACGCATAAACGTGTTTGGGGCATCAGATAGGCCGAAGAAATAACCATCTATTTGAAAAGACCTTCTCTGGTTTTAAAAGTCATTTTCCATTCACCGCCTGAGAGAAGGCGAATTTGGTGATGCGCGTTGCCTAAGTCCAATTTACTAAAAATTATCGCACCGAAAAGTTGGTCAAGTAAATCATCAAGAGGAGGTATCGAAAAACTATACCGAATAGTGACCTTATTGATTGCTCTGCTGCGTCGAACACACGCCAATCTCCCATTTTCTTCGAAAAGGAGCGCGAGTATGGCACAAGGGCTCATACTCGGGCGGACCAATCCCTTATACGATCATTCTTCCACTTGTGGCGAAGTTCCTCATGTCCAGTGGGTCTCATCATGTAACAAGGTCCATTGGGGAGTGGGGCACCCGGGATAAGGTCCCTTTGGTGTTAAATATCACCTAAGGTAGGAAGTCCCTGTGGTAACTCAGTCGGAAAGATATTCTTAAATTTATCCAATAATATTGCAAGGGGCTCAGAATTACTGCCAATAAACTGCAACAACTGTGGTAACTCAGTTCGCACTGATGGAGGTGATGGCAGAAGGGTGTATTTCTTCTTGGCAAATGTGAAGGTGTAAGAATTACCACGGTCAGCCAAGAAGCATATGGCATGCATCCATGGGAACGACGTTGCGCCATGCTTTATCAAAGTAAGAACTGCCAATTGAGAACTGGACGAGAGCACGTTGAGTAACCGCGACTCGAGTGTCGTGTTGCAACCAAGCAAGATTATAAGGCTTGGATGCGGTTTGGTGGGGATAGATAACTTCGCAACAGTAGTGGTGGCAACAATATTTTCACAAGAGCTAGAATCAATAATGAAGAGATAAATTTTACCTTGAATCATGCAGGAGGATTCAAATATTGAGTGACGATGAGGATCGGCATCGTCTAGTTTGGGCTAAACAAAGGATCTACGGACAACAAATATTGTTCTTTGTCGGCATAAAGTGTTTCCGGTTGCTATTCGTCAACGGATTCTTCGTTGAATATGGGCAGTGAGAACAAGTCGGAAAGAGCCTCGAAGAATCTTGGGATGATGGATCTTCTAGTAGTAGGTTACGATTATGGCAGGGCATGAGGAGATATGCTGCCCCCTTTTGCCGCACTCGAACTCGCCAAGGCATAATCTCGGCTGACGAACCGTTGGCAGGCCGAGGTGGGTCAGCCAATGGAGCGCTCGATTCTAGTGCGGTTTGCGAGTGATTCCCGCACTGCGCATTATTTTTGGAAAATGGTGTGGAATGGTGAGATGATTGATGTTCAATCAGAAGGGCTTTTTAGTGAGAGCCCGGAATAAAAATCAAAGCAAGCAAGTTCTGTTGATCCTGGAAGGTGATGCAAAGACCGTCGACGAAATGAGATACTAATTGATCGTCTATTTCATTGTTCTCTACTCAGTATAAGGAACAACAAAAATCTTCTGTATAATCATCAATGGATCGCGGTCCTTGGTAAAGAATTCTAGAGGAGTAATGGTACAAATTCAACGCTGAGGTGTTTGGAAAATATATCTAAGATGTTATAGGGTTCTTACCACGGCGTGTTCGCAGTGATTTGACTTGATGCCACCATGCTGATGCGCGACCATGGAGCCGAGTGGTGACGAGGGTGACACTTTTATTGCTGGGAACTTCAGCGAAGTCCAACATTTCTTCCATAGCGGTTAACCAATCGATGAATGCTTCAGGATCCATGGCACCATGAAATTCGAGAATGTCAATTCGAAACCCACCATCCCATCGAGAAGGACGTGACTGATGTGGGTCAAGGGGAGCAAAAATATTGTCGATCGTGACTTCATCATCGTCGGTTGCGGAACCGTCAATCACGACCTGGCCTTGTGGGTTGGCCGATGACAGTGGACGAGCATTAGGACCTTGTGTGGTGGTTGTGATGAGCGGCACGAGTTAGGCAAGAATGTGATGGATCTCATTCATCTTGATCTAGAGGTCATCCATGCAATGATTGAGGGCGGTAATATGGGGCGTTGCGGAACGATTTGGTTGCTGTCGCGGAGGCATGACGAGGAACAAGGCCTAGACTCCGAATACCAAACTGATACAGATGCACATCCAACAAAGTGAACACCGTTAAATTTTGCGTACGAAATACTGGTGAACACAAAATATAGGAGAAACCCTAGTTTTCTTAATAATATTCAACCGTTCAAAATTAAACAAAGTTCCGAAGTATAAAGACGCCAACAATGGGCCAAGCCCACATGTAACTAAAAAAGTGAAATAACTAACTCTAACATAATACGAAATAATACGATAAATATAACAACGTGATCTAATTCTTCTTTCATGCATCAGTAGCTTCATCCCCATCATCCCCCTTCTGCTAAAAAATGTGTCTTCTTAATGAACCTATTGATTTCACGGATTGTGTCTCGCTTGAGAAGCGTGTAAAACTTTCATTTAATCCCTCTCCTAACATTGAAAACACCATTATCCCAACTTCAGTTCCTATACAATTATACTCAGCGGTTGAGACTGGCGAGGAGGCCTAGCCTTTCGACAGCAATGAATCTGATTTGTTGGAACTGTCAAGGGCTTGAGAACCCCTACACAGTTTACGAACTCAGTAATTTTATTTGTTCAAGTGGCCCATACTTATTTTCATATCAGAGACTAACATCTCCTCATCAGTTATTGAAATTTTAAAAAACAAATGGTCCTTAATTTAGTGTCTCAATTCCGGCTACTATTCGATATGGTGGTCTTGCTCATTTATGGAAGAAAAATATCAATGTCACAATTTGCCTTATGTCTCCACATTTTATTGACTTCATTGTTGAGTTGGATGGTTTTCTATGCCGAATCACGGGATATTATGGAGAAAGGGATGGCTCTCTTCGGCTGCGTGCTTGGTAATCTTTGGTCGGACTTCACAATTTTCCTGACATGCCATGGGTATGCATCGGTGAATTTAATGCAGTCTTGTATTATTGGAAATTCAGGGGAGTAAATATGCGAGCTTCATGGAAAATGCATGTTTTTCACGAGGCATTGAATCATTGTGGCCTAATTGATCTTGGATATTCAGGGAGCAAGCTTACCTAGTGTGGAACCCTTTCTTGGCTACGAACACAGTGAGCTCTTGGACCGAGCTGTAGCGAATTCTCTCTGGAGGCATACCTTTCAGTCTTATAAAGTAGCTTTTTTTTTCTCAGACCACACCATGCTACATTTAACCGCATCCTTCATGCTCAAACTGATCATTATCCTTCTTCTTATCCGTTTAGATTCAAATCTAAGTAATACTGACTCCCTTCAGGAAAAAAAATCAACCATTGCTTTATTGGTCTTCTTCAATTGTGGGTGTGTGATATGATTGCATCGCTTAAAAGGATATTAATGCCATTGAAACCAAACTTAATGGCCTCCAAAATGACATTATCACTCCCCAAATCAAGGAAAAAATTGCAAATTCAACTCGAGATACTTCTTCATAACGAGAGTGTTGCTTGGAAACAACGGGCAAAGCAACACTACCTTCGAGAAAGAGATAAAAATATAGGATTTTTTCATGGCCACGCAAACGCCCGTCGCGAGATCAACACTATCTCAGTCCTTAAGAATGCTGCTGCAATTCTATGTTCTAAAAATCCTCATATCTAGCAAATTATCTTAGACCATTTCGGCAAAATCTTTTCCTCCTCCAATCCCTACCCTACACTTATTCAAGAAGCCTTACGCCTTGTTAGATCGTGGGTTACACCAGAAATGTGTGCAAGTCTGTCCAAGCCTTTCATCGAAGATGAGATCGTCAAAGCTTTGAGAGAAATGCACTCTTATGAATCCCCTAGCACCGACTGTATGAGTCCCGTTTTCTTTTAAAAAATGGGCATATTTTCGATCATGATGTGATAAAGTTTGTAATAATAATACGTTTATTGGGCTCATCCCCAAGATTAATAAACCTGATCTTAACACTAAATTCTGCCTTATCAACTTATGCAATGTCATTTACAAATTGTCTTCTAAGGTTGTCCCTAATAGGGTGAGGTCCTATCTCCCGGTCATTATTTCTGAGTCATAATCTGCTTTTTATTCTGGGTAGGCTAAATACCAACAATGTTTTAATTGCTTACGAACTTCACCATTTCATGAAAATGAAAAAGATAGGGAGGGAGGGTCTTATGTCCATCAAACTTGATATGAGAAAAGCCTTTGATAGAGTGGAACGGTATTTTGTTTATCATGTTCTCATTGCATTAGGCTTTCCTACAAATTTTAGTGACACTATATGGTCGTGTATCTCTTCATTTCACTTTAGTTTCTTGCTAAATAGCATAAATTTGGATGTCCCCATATTTATTTATCATTTGTGGCTAAGTTTTTCTTGCATTCTACAAGACTTACAACTTTGTCGGAATATTCAGTATGTGAAAATAAATCTTTCTGATCCTGCTATTTCTCATCTCTTCTTTGCAGATGATACACTTATCTTTAGGAAATCATATGTGGAGAAAACATATTATCTCAAATATGCCATTAATATGTAAGAACATATCTTGGGTCAATGCTTTAATTTTGAAAATCTAGTGCTCTTTTAGTCCCAACACACACACATCCGTTAGGCCATTCATGTAGTTTCAAAAATATCCAGGGTTGAATCGCATGGCAAGTATCTTGGACTTCGGTCTATTGTGAGACGTATTAAGAAGGAGATATTTGTTGGTATTGAAGACAAGGTTCTTAAGGCATATCAACGAGTGGAAGGAAAAAATGCTTAGCAAAGTGGGTAACTAGGTTCTCATCAAGTCTATAATTCAAGCCATCCCCACCTACACTATGTCATGTTTCAAACTGTCGGACTTTGTGCTAGATGATATTGAAAGAAATACCAAGTCTTTCTGGTGGGCCAATCATACATCTACTCGTAAAGTTTGTTGGGCCTCTTGGAATTCTCTAACCTGGAGAAAAAGTGTTGGAGGCCTTGGCTTTCAAAATCTAAGGGCATTAAATCTAAACAAGCGTGGAGGCTACTCGTACATCCTTCAAGTTTATTTGTTCATCTCATGCAGGAGAACTACTATCCAAATAAGAAGATAGTACAGGCTGCGTTGGGAGGTTGTCCAAGCTTCACATGGCATAGCATCATGTCCCATCTATGGGTTATTTTGTTGGGTTGTAGGCGGTAGATTGGTATGGGGAGTCCACACTTCTCTTCCAGGCCCGTTAGATTCCTTCCCCACCGCACTTCACTCTACGATCGGAACCTACATCTCTCTCTCCCCACTCCACTATTTCTTCGGTTATCAAACCCATTAATGGGACTTGGAATGTTGATTTGATTCATGCATCGTTTAGTCCATGCGAGGTTGCGGCGATCCTTGTTGTTCCTATAAAGAATCATCAATCGTCAAATCGTTGGATCTAGCATAATTCGAACTTCAGCTTTGATCACCATATTATACTATAACATTAGTTTAGCAGGAGTTTTCATACTTATAGCAGTTTGCATAGGACTCGGAGAAGGAGAAGAAGACTCATCTATCATCTTCGATCGACGACTATAGTAATCTGACTCTACTTTATTTTTGTTTATTGTTATTGCTTGAACATGAGTTTATTTATGAAATTTATTATTTTTTGTTAAATTGTCTTAGTCATTTTTTATATCTTAGGGTTAGAAAGAAAGTTTCAATTACGAATATGAATGTTTATGTATGATTTATAATTGCATGTCTCTATTGTTATTTATGGTGTTGGCAATTAATTGTTGTTAGAGTAGACTAGCACTCTAGAATCACATACCCAAGATATCGAAATGTGAGGGTATTGATGCCAAACAACACACGACATAATATATACTGAGACACCAGAAGACTAAGGGTATATTGTTGGTGTATTACTGATGCTCTTTTAGGAGTTATAGGCACTTCATTCGGGAGGTTGTCTTTTTTCTATAATCCACAACTTAGGCACTACAGAAGGGGGTTTTAAATGTATAATCGTGTAGCCTCATAACAATAGAACTTGTTAATTATGGATATATATATATATGTGTGTATATATTTTGTGTGTGTATTTGCATGTGCAGTTGTCTATGGTCGCATGGTAATTGACTCTGAAATCAACATTCTAAGATAGTCTTTTATCATTGTTTAAATCTCGTTTATTATTTAATTGTTTAATTGTCATTGGTTGATAACTAGTTTTATTCTCTTATTATTGTCTTAGGGTCTGACAGCTGGCAAGGTAACCACCACACTAATTATTTATTCGATCCACCTAGATATTTTAGTATTATGATCACTGTAGTAATTTGGTTGGGTCACTTACACTAGACCTTGTGGGATATGATCGTACTTGCCACTAGCTGCTACTACACCGTGCACTTGCGATTTCGCTGGTAGAAAGTAGAGTTATCAAGTTTGTGGCGTTGTTGTCGGGGACTAGATTTTAGGTGCTAATTAGATATTACAGAGTTTTAGTTGTTAGTAGTCAAGGCATTTATTTGCTTTATTTTTTATTATTTTAAATTTTTCAAAAAAGATATGAGGAAAAATATAAAAAAATTATTTTCCAGATTTATCTTTAAATTTTTTGAAATAATTACTTTGTGCCAGCTTACTCTGCTTTGGTTTTTAACTTTTATTTATGTTTATCATTTTTGTGTGCAATGCTTGAAAGCAAGATCTGAGGTAGGGGAAAATCATCATACCTATAGACTTAGAGATAGAAGCCACTTGCAGAAAAAGGCATTATAGTCAAACTCGATATGAATTTTTTATGAAGGTTAACAACCATAACAAACAGGAAAAGCATGAAGAAGAGCCATAGGAACAAGTCCAACCACTGATTAAGGAATTGTACAGGCCAGTGATAATAAGAAACTTCGGAGGAATAAAAGGCCAGTTGTTCAGGCTAACACATTTGAATAAAAGCTAGCCATAATATCCATGGTTCAACAAAACTAGTTTGGATGATGAAATGTAGAGGATCCGGATGGCCATCTGGGTAATTTTTAGAGATTTGCGACACAATTAAGATAAATGGAGCCTTCTATGATGCAACCTACCTACGCCTTTTCCCATTCTATACGGAACATTAGCAGTTGATCCGATTTGTGTTAAAAGTTTTTATTTAATTATTTCTGGCCAAGTAAGATACTGAAGTTAAAAAGCATAATCACCCAGTTTCCCAAGCAAGACCGAGAGCCTCTCTACGAGGCATGGAAAAGATTTATAACGAACTTTCAAGACGGATAAAAGACAATCATAGGCACCTTATTTACATTACTATCTAACTCGATGAATGATGCCATCAGAATCTTAGAAGATATGGTTGCTAATACCTTTCAATGGCCAGTAAAGAGATTGATGTTGAGAAGAGTGGCCAAGATCTCAGATAAGTTAACAGTTGCAATTCTTACTGAACAGATCACAAAATTAACCGAGCAAGTCAGTCTGTTGACGAAGCATCATTAGGAGGCAATGATGAACCGAGGGGTACAGTGCATGGATAGTGATTATGAAGAGGCCTACTACATGAACAATATGAAAAATTGGAATTTCAAACCAAACTTTATGCCGAATGAGATAGGTAATAAGTACACTCCAGGGATGATAAATCATCCTAATCTATCATATGCTAACCCCGAATGCGCTTCAACCACCATCGTGATATACAGTAAATAATGGGGTAATTGAAGAAGCAACATAGAGAAGTTTAGAAGAAATGATTGTCTCATTAGTGAATGAGACATGGGCCCATAATGGAAAGATCGAAGACTGAATGAACACACTAGATGGCTAAATAGTGCAAATACGAATATGGGCAACATGGGGCCCAAGGGAAGAATTTGGAAACACACGTTGTCAGTTAGCAAAGAAGATAGGAAACACTCATAAGCAAGGAAAGTTCCCAAGTGACACTAAGAATCCTAAGGCGTAGTGTAAGTCAAGATGAGAAAAGGAAAGTGGAAAAAGAAGAGAAAGTCAAGGAAATACCAAGGAGAAATTGGATTGAATTCTATGACGAGGATATTTCGCTGTATAAAGTGCAAATACCCTTTCCTATGGCATTAAAAACAAACAAAAATCCTCGAGTGTGCAGTACAGGTTCATGGAAAAAAATTCCTCGCTGGGGAGGAAAAAAAGTGCACAAGGAGAAGAAGAAGGAAAAAAATAGGAGTAGAGAAAGAAAATAGAAAGTTGTGAAATGATCACACAAACACAGCTCCCATAACAACCAAAGGATCCAGAAATTTTTCATTTACTTGTTTTATAAGAAAAAATAGATTTAAAAATGCTCACTGTGATTTAGGCTTTAGTGTTAATTTGATACCTCTTACCACTTAAGCATCAGAACATATAAGCCAACCTCCACCACTATTCAAATTATTGATAGGTCACAATTAAACATTTTTAGAGTAGTGGAGGATGTGCTTTTATGGGTAGGCACTTATCTTTTCTAGTGGATTTCACTATTACTGATATTAAAGAAGATAGTAAATTACCTTTATTGCTAGCGCGATTATTCTTGGCCACGAGTCAAGCTGTGTTTGATATGAGAGAAAACAAAGTAACTTCCAGTTCTAATAACGAAAAGGTTACTTTTACAACAACTCTTGCTCTAGTAAATGAGGATATTGTCACATAGTAGAATAGTTTATTGACTTAGACATAGAAAACGAACTAAATGTTCTTAAACCTACACATAATGAGTATGTAAAACCTGCCAACTAATGATGTCTTCATGGACTGGTATGACGAAGAGGAAGCCAATCAAGTGCTAGCCAAAGAGAAGGAACTTATGGCAAAAGAAGTACTTCAATAGGGAGTAGTCATAGAAAACCTCGAATAGAGACAAAATTGGGATAGGTTGATGGAACTAGAACACATCTAACGCAATATGCTGATGATGAAGCTATGAAGAGGACGGGAATATACGATGATGTGTGGGTTATGTTCCATGCAGTGTGGATGGAGCACGGCGATGCAAGGAAAGATGGCTGACATACCCAAGGGGCAAAAGGGAAATAATGAGCATTTTCGAAGTGCTAAGAGATGCACCAATATGCCTATCTAAATTCAATTCCGTCTCAACAATAAGAACTACGAACTAACTAACATTGATCTATATGTTATCTACGAAGTGAAGTGTTCGGGGGTTTACATCGAGCCTCACAAATATGAGAAACAAAAATTCTAGAATATAATAGTGAACATATTAGACCAAGTGATGGTCAATGACGAGAGAGAAGATAGATATTTCGAAATTCGGAATCCAGTATTCTGATATATAAAACGAGTCCTGGCCTATCATGTGGTGCAACCTTGGTGCACACTTGATTCACCAGTTAGAGGTAGCATCAAAGAAAGAGATGGGTAGAATAAGGATTGGGGGCATGTTAACGGTTAACCCCAATAGACCTTTCTAAATGGGATGAATGAAAGACTCAACATCTCATCATCGCACAAATAATGGGTGGAAAGTTCTTAAAGGTCAACAGGATTGGACGGTTTGTTTTTTACTAAAAGTTGAACGAGTCATACTTCTCACTGCCAAATGAATCCTTGATGAACACATCCAACGATACAGCAAACTGACTAATGAATGAGTGGTCGCATATGTACATCGCAGAATGTGAATTACCGAAGAAGCCATTTATAGGTCTGATGACTATGTGGTGAATGAAAAAATGAAGAAAAGAATAGAGAAAAATCGGACGAGCAAACACCTCCAACTAGAACTGATTTTGGAGCTTGGGGTCGACATAATTTGTTCGACGTCAGCTATTCTAAATATTATGGTAATACATCTAGCTATAGATGTAAAACATAGCACTAAGTGGGAGGCAACCCACTAATTATTAAACTTCTTGGATTTTTTTATTTATTTCTATTTTTCAATTTTTATGTTTTGTTTAATTTTGTATAGAATTGAAAAGTACGTACAAGAACAGGACAATGAACCTAAGTAATAGGGTCAAAGAATAGACAAAAGTGAAAATGGACAAAAGGAACATAACAGAAAAGTCGGGGGCACGATGTAGCAAATGCACGACCGAGTAGCAATGCAACTCGGTCGAGCAAATGCTTGCGTACATAAGCCAGGTAAAGGCTGAACATTTGCAACCGATTAGCAATACAACTCGATTGAGAAAATGTCGCATTGATATTTTCACGACCGAGTAGTTTTCCCAACTCATTCGAGCAATTTAGCATTTTAAATCTGACTAGAACGCGATGTTTTATGTTTCGGGGGAGTTCATTCTCCCCCTCAACCCAAATCCTTTCAATTTTTTGGGTTTTCAAGCCCTTTGTGTTCAGAACTCTCCCTTCTCACACACTTTGACATCAAATTAAAATCACAATAAGATTAGTCGTTCCGAGTAGAGCAACTTAACCGGTTAAATTTATGAATTTGGTTATGTTTTTACTGTTCAAGTTTTTTGAATCCTTTTCTCTTAAGACTTCTACAACATGTTTCCTACTCTCTCTATTTATGTTTCAATTAGCTTTTTTATGTTATAATTAGATGTTTATAGAAATTGGGTTTTTAGTTTCGATTAATAGCATGTTGTTCATATTGAACTTATAAATGTTCGTTTTGGAAGTATATTTAAATAATATGTCTCTTACACATATGTGATATGTTTGATTGCAATTTCATGATTGAATCTATATAATATTGTTGATTTCATGTTTGATTGAAATTGGTAGTTGAAGGCGTCTACTGGCAAGCCCAAGCTTTGATTATGTTAATTAACTTTATTATTTATTTGTTGTTAATTGTTTGAAATTTGTTTCTGAATGATTGTGTGAAATGGGGATCATTAGTGTAATTATTTATTGACTATTTTTTGGTTGGTCGAGGACTTGGTCAATGAAAATACAAAGGAGATTGCCAATTTTTTTAATTTAGGGGCTATTTGATTGATGTGTTTTATATGCATATATTTATTTTAGATTTAATTTTTCAATTTCATTACACTCACACTTTGGCTTTTGAAAAGCACAAATAGCAACGAAAAGAACAAGAACCAATATAGTTGGTGCATCGAGCTCATCTCGCGTCTATGGAGCCTACAAGCACCAACACTATGGGGTTCATCTATCATCTGCTGAGAGGTTCGTTTTGCATGGAGTTTCCCTATGAACAGTAAGTGTCATGATATATTCTACACTAAAGACGACTGAGGCCTTCGGTATCAATTAAGATATTTGAGCACTTGTAGACGAATCAGATGGAGGAGTGTGCTGACCGGAAAATGACCCACCTAAATTAGCTTAACCCCAGAGTTCTTCAGCACTGTTGTTATCACTAGGAGCACACACAACACACCTTAGGAAATCTCTTTCCGCCTGTAGAATAGGCTACATATACTAACAATGGGACAACTATCCACTTGTTTTGATTTCTCATCAAAAGGAGTATATAGATTCCCTGTTCGTACAACTGAGCTTTGGAGATGTTGACTTGAATGGTGGCACTTGGGATACCTCCACGAACAGAAAAGGAAAATCATAGGAAGGCATCACCTATTAGCAGCTCAGTCCTCCGATATTTGCAGAATACTTGCACTAACCGTCTTAGCAAGGAAGGAGGCCGAAAACCGGTTTGATGAGATTTTGGTACTGTGCTATGCTCATGAGGGGCATAAGGTAGACAAAGCGAGGCATCTCGTTTCTACATTCTAGTGCATCCTCATTTGCCAAAATATGCAGATTATGGTCGGAGGGATGATCACTGCCATCGCCCAGTACCTTGGGGTGAACCGTGGGTAGTTGGAGATACTCCCAGATAATATGGACTTGACTATAAGGGATTTTGTTAGCATGCACTATCTCGACTCACGAGGAGGCCCTCTCCTATTCATTCAGCCCCACGGGGATTGTATCCAGCTGCCCAACACATCCCTAACTGCACTGCTACCTTAGGGGAATGATCAAAACCTATTAATGGACACTCCTCCACCATAGTTGGCAGCATTCCACAGAGCACCTCAGCCTCCTCCACCATTTAGTGAGGTCCAAGCTAGGGCCATGGAGGATGATGATGGGTCACTTGAGCCTCAGCCTCAATTGGACATAGGGACATAGCTGCTTCCAGTGAGCACATAGAGAGTTTCCCCAGCCAGCTGAGAACATATACCAGCAGTAGGAGTGTCGGTTGGACACAACTGCTTCCAAGTGCAGAGAGATTTTCTCTAGCCAACAGAGAACAAATATCAGCGGTTGGAGTGCTAGATGGAGAACTTCAAGATTCCCACCACTACCCACCTTGAACGTCTTATAGAACAGGGTATGTGATCCAAGTTGAGCTGCGTTCTCAGACAGAGATCATGGAGGAGTTCAAGGCTTGGCACATATCTTAGGGACACTAGCACTATCAGTCTCCTCCTATGCATCAGTAGCTGTATTTTATTTTTATTTTTGCTCTATAAGTCCGCCCATAGCGTACCACTTGTTCCCATAAACTTGTTCACAAAATAAGTTTGGGGGAGGGGGGATAGAGTGGTACACCTGTAGGATATTTATTTTTCTTTTTGTACTTTTTCTTATTTTATGTTCTTTTTAATTTACTCAGGTTGTAATTTTTGCTAATTTGTTCTTGCCTTGTAATAAAATAGTTTAAGTTATTAAATTTTAAATTATTTACAATTTGGAGGCCTGTAATAGTTAGTGTGATGAATGGCTAGACAATATGCAAGTATAAGGAAGGTCTTAAGCATGATATAACTTGTTGAGCGAATTTGTCCGATAACATACACCTGAGTGAAGAGTGATATACACACCTAGTGAGGATCATTATTTAGAGGGATTTATCTTTTAGAAGTAGTTGAAGTGTGTTTGTCTCTACATATGTATATTGTTGTGTTGTATATATTTTGTAAAATAAGACCTAAAGTAATATTTGTTGCCATTGATCCACTATCAAAGTTGTGCAAGTTCCAACTTTCATTTTTTTCTTTTAGTAGTCGTTCGGGACGCTCATCAATTAAGTTTGGGTAAATAATGATCACTCCTTATTTTATGTGATTTTTAAGCTCATATTTATAGTTAAAACAGTGTATTATTGCTTAAATTAGTACTTCCTAACCCATGCTTTCATATGTTTGGTGGATTTCCTTATTTGTTGGTTTTGTAGTGCTTTCAATACAAAACAACATGTTTTTTAAGTTAAAGGTGAAATTGTGAGTCCAAACGGACAAAAGAAAGGCTTGAAAGAAGGGGAACAATGATTTAGGCTCAAAAGAGACTTTGGATAGACCCAAGATGGAGTGGAGAAGAAAAAATGATGAGCTAAAAATAGGAGAAATTCGAGCAGGATTTGCTCGACCGAGTTCAAATATGACTCTATCGTGCAAGATTCACATGCGCAACAGTGGGCTAGATGAGAAGCATTTTCTTGACAGAGTATCCATGCAACTCGGTCATGCATCCTGCAAAAATGTTTAATGTGTGTAGATGAAGAGCATTTGCTTGACCGAGTAGCTCTGCAACTCGGTCGTGCAAAATGCCTTCTTTTCTAACGGCCAGACGTGTTTTCAAGTATTTATTCGATTTGATCCCCACTTTAACCTATTATCGTGTACTCCTATAAATACATAGGCTTATAATCAACCTAAGGAGATAATTTTTATCACAATATTATACTATATCATTAGTTTAGCAGTAGTTTGCATAGGAGCCAGACAACGAGGAGATTCATCCATCATCTTCGATCAATGACTGTAGTATTTTGACTCTACTTCATTTTTCGTTTATTTTTATTTCTTGAACATGAGTTTATTTATGAAATTAACTATTTTCTTTAAAAAAATTCTATGGAGTAGTTGGTTTATATCTTAAGGTTAGTAGGTTCCAACTACAAATGTGAATATTAATATATGATCCATAATTGCATGTCCCTATTGTTATTTGTTGTGTTGAAAATTGGTCAATGTTAGGGTAGACCGATCACCTAGTCTAGCGCTGTAGAATGACATACCCAAGATACCGGAAGATGAGGTTAATGATAGTCAAACAACGCACAACATAATATATACTAAGATACCAGAAGGCCAAGGATATATTGTTGGGTGGGGGAAGGGGTATTTCCTAGGTTCTTTTAGGAGTTCCTGTTGTCTATAATCCGCATCTTAGGTGCTCTAGAAGGGGTTTAAGATGCATAATTGTGAAGTCCATAACAACATAATTTGTTAATTATGGATATATATATACACACACACACACACACACATACATACGTGTTTGCATGTGCGTTTATGGCCACACGGTAATTGACTCTAAAATCGACATCCTAAGATAGTCTTTTATCGTTGTTTAAATCTCATTTATTATTTACATGTTTAATTAACATTAGTTGATAATTAGTTATTTTCTTAGTGTCTAGACAATTAGTAAGTAGGTAACCACCACACTGGTCATTTATTTGATCCGCCCAGATATTTTAGTATTAGGATCACTATTGTAATTTCGTTAGGTCACTTATGCTAATCATTATGGGATACGACCTTGCTTGCCACTGGCTGCTACTACACCACTCACTTGCGGTTTAGCTGGTAGAAATTAGAGTGATTAGTAGCCGAAGATGTTTTACTACAAGTAAGAACCATTGTCTCTCGAGTAGACATCATTATAGTAGACATAAAAGAAGATAACAGTCTACCATTATTACTAGGAATACCATTCTTGGTTATGAGTCAAGTTGTGTTTGATACGCGAGAAAGGGAGGTAACTTTGAGTTTTGCAAACGAAAAAGTTAATTTTCCAATCATGGGAAATCCTATTAGTAATGAGAATTGTAATATAATAAGAAAACATACAAAAGTAGAATATGTTAGTGAAGAGAGTGAATGTTAAAGTATTTTACCTAAACCAACTCATGATCATTTTATTGAATCGGATGCAACTAATGAATCTGTAGGATGGATAAATGGGAAGAAAAAGAGGTACATAAAAAAGAGAAAGACTTGCTATCAAAAGAAGTGCAGCAATATAGCGTGATTTTGGAGACGATAGACCAGAGGCACAACGGGTAACGACTTATGGATTTGGAATATCTTGAAGATGAAATAATGAAGAAGTTAGGCGTATATGTTGATATTTGGCGATGTTTCATTAGTGTACATGGAAAACTACAGTGCAAGGAAGATGGTCTACCTATCCAAGGATCACAATGGAAATCTTGAGAATGTTTGAGGTCCAACGAGATGCAGTTATAAATAAACCTGCGAAGGTAAGATTCTGACTAAATAATACTAACTATGAGTTTACCAATGCTGATTTGGATGAGATCTAGGAGTAAAGTATTCAGGGGCTTACATCGAGCCATTTGACTATCACAAGAAAGAGTTCTGGAACAAATTAGTAAACATTACAAGGGAGCCAAGACCATGTGATGAACGAGTTATTAGGAAATTAGGAGTCCAGTATTTTTATATATAAAAGAGTCTTAGTTCATACGGTCTGTGCAAGAACCTTTTTAGGAATTTTATGTATACTTTTGATGATGACAAAATCCTATTGTAAGGTAGGAACTAGTGCCCACGAACATTTTGTAATCTTATTGACATGCTCTTATCCTAACCCTTAATTACCGCAAGTGTACTGGTGTAGGTGTATACAGTGGAAGTCAAGGTTGATCCATAGAGAATAAGTTAACGTATTTCGATACCCTAATTATCTAGGACTATCCTAACTAGACACTGGAAAGTTGGAAAGATTGATTAATTAATAAACTAAATTTCATATAAACTATTTAATGAATTAATTAACAAAAAGGGATTTCAAACAAAGAGAGTGCATCCTAAGGTGTCGATTTCAGGAATTAAGCTAATGATGATTAATCACTAACTTATAAACTTTTAAACCAATTTTAATATCTATTAAGCGGCACTTAATTAATTTAACCCTTCTCTCGAAGCGACTAAATCGTAGATTGATTAGAATAATTACTCTCTCGAGTCAATTGATCCTAATAGCCCCTTAACATTTGCTTACGCAGTCATAAACAACTACATTATATGTTGTACGTCTATTAATAGCTCCCTTCTCTCGAAGCGGAATTGTTAAACGATTAGACTAAGCCTAATTGATCAAATTATGCTCAATCATAAAATAAGAACAAACACATAGATAGATAACAAAAACTGGACTCTACAAATTAAAAGATTAAATCAAACATTGTTGTAAAGCCCTACTCTTTAACCCTAGGACACGAGTAGTTTAGCTACTCATGCCTAGTATCAATCAATACAAGAATTCAAAAGAAACATTGTAATAAAATTAAAGAGTAGACAAGAAATAATTAAACTCGAGTAGTCGGCTCTTCGATCTTCGTCTCGTCTTGCTCGTCAATGCTTGCTCTCATGCCTTCTACTCCGATGTATGTAAAAGTATGAGATCATATGATCTGTTTTCTAAAAAATCGAACCTAGGCCTTTATTTGTAAGTAGTGGTTGAAATCCTCAAGAGATTAGGATAAAAATTCTATAAAAGTACGGATTCTCGTAGGAGCACATTTTAGCTCGACCGCACAAGAAGTGACGCAGTCGTGTTGGGCTTCATAGCTTCAAACTCATTAACCAACCTTCTTTTGGCATGACTGCGTTACCTTTCGGTGCGGTCGTATCAGCTTTGCACCAATATGCACGATTTAGCTCTTTTTTTACACGGCCGCGTCCAAACTTGGCGCGGTCGTGTTGATTCTTCAATGGATTGGGCTTTGACTGTTGACCCAATGTGGCCCATTTAGTCCCTTCTTCGACTTGTTTCTTCATGTAACCTCGTAAAGTATTCTTTTTAGCCTGAAAATCATTAAAACTCTACAAAAGAAGCCAATACACGTTAACTGGCCCAATATATCAAATATGAACAATTCTCGACCAATTATACATGCAAATGTTAGAAAATACACACTTAAATTGACCTAAATGCATGCATACACAATGTGTATCACTTATTAATAAATCGAGCTAGTTCTACTTAGGCAGAATTAACGGCACGAAGCTACAACAAAATCATTAGGGAGCATACAACATGGAGTCTGCTGTAGGAAGTAAGGTACAGAGGTTGTAAAGAGCATACAACACAAAGCTTACACTTGTGTAGCGTACAATAAAGTCTGTTGTAAGGACATCCACTATGCAATCAGATCAGGATCATGCAGTAAGACACGCAGCAACCCTGCCAGCAAAAAATTATTCAAGTCAAATTCATAAGTTAGAAGATTCAAAATTATAGCCAATAGAGACAAGAAGTAATTCTTGTACTGACTAAATATAGCATGGTGGCAAGTGTTTAAAAAAAAAAAAAGTAAATGCAACTTTGAAACACTGACATGAAGCCTCACCTACTCTAACTTACTCTTAGAAAAAGGACAACAACGGCTAGAAGTCGTACGATGAGCATTAAACATCAATAGGAAACTCCTTATCTCTTCAACGATGAGGAACCCCAACAACTATAAATAGAAGAAGGTGAGGGATGAGAAAACTACTGAACAACTGAATTATTGAACATCTAAGACACATTTCAAGCTATCAATTTCTGAGCTTTCAAGTATCCATTACTCGCAATCATTCAAAGAAAGTGTGAATGACGAAAAGAGAGCAAAGTAGCAACACTGCATCAATTAATTACTACTCAACCAAAGATTCTCAAGTTGCAATGAAACTCTCAAAGTCAAAACGCTTTCATTAGACCTTCTCTCACGAGTGATTTCTAACGGCGAGTCTTCTATTACATCAGAGATTTAAATTAGACTAGATTTAGTTACGAGGGCGTTGTATAGTAGTGGAGTAGCCTACCGAGGATAGGAAAAAACTATTGTAAGGTGCCAAGTTGGAGTTGGACATCGGTTGTAGCTAAGATTGTATTGCGCAAACAACTTAGTGAATTTTCCATGTGTGAGAGAAGAGTGGACATAGAAGGATTATCCCGCCTTCAAAGCACTATAAATTTATTGTGTACTTTCATATATCTTTCACTGATGTTGAAATGCACTACATACTTACTGTATTATCTTAAGAAATCTCTTTAATATATTTACGTTGCATAAAACTCTCCCTGATCATTACTTGTTGTAAGAACCAAAAGAATAGTCTGATGTAAGCTTACTGCTCTAAAAGAACTTATTGATGTAGCTCTGCTATAAAAACCATTTTCCTATAGCAGAAAACAACTTCCTGCTCATGTTTTAAATAGAAAAATAAGATATCGTTAGAGATATATTCAATCCCCCCTCCCCCCAAAAAAACCTCTACCACTTGGGATTAACAAAGCCCTAATGAGAGCCTAAGTGACAATGAGTTGTTCATTATAGGTGTATGGAAAATCCAAGCCATGCAATCTAGGAGCTCACTTGATAGATCAACTCGAAGTAGCGGCTATAAATAAGAAAGGAAAAATACACATTAAAGGGATGCTAACTCCAATTACAAAATGGTAGGGAATTGACATATCATGGGAAAAATGAAAGCCTCCAACATAGTTGAATATATTAACACTGCCAGGAAAATAAATTTTAAAAGTCGACAGAACTTGAAAGCTCTTTATAACTCAGTAGTTCAATACACCATACTTTCCGCTGCTACATACAACACTGACTAATGCATCGAACGATTCAAAAAATTGGCTTCTGAATGAACATCCACATTTTTATGTGGCAAATGAAGTATAAACAAAAATGTTGCTTATGGGTCTAGATGATATTTACGGTAAATGAGAGGAGATAAAAGAGGAGAGGAGTGGAGTGGTCCTAAAGAGGAGACACCACCACTAGTTTTAAAAAAAAATATATTGCATTATATTTTTATTCTGTCGCGTATTATAAGTTTGGGGGGGATTTCCTCCCCGAAATCCAGCTTAACCCTTTCAAATTCTCTCATATTCTCATGCACTCCACGTTCAATTTCTCACTCATCCAACAACCTTATATAAAATAAAAAAATATTATTTTATTACATGTTTACAGTATAGCACTTTCACCGATTCAATTTATAAATTTGGTGGAGTTTTCCATTCGTTGAGCAACTAGCGTTTCCACATTGCTATTCGAAGAACGGTATGTTTCTAAATCTTACCTTTGCATTCAATTTATATTTTCTGTTTATTGGTAATATTAGTTGGTAACTGTGATATGTATTAGGATTATTGAAATTTCTAGTTCGGTGATTGTAGTACCTCTAGGATTAATATGCCTTATGCTTATGATTATAAACGTTTATGTAATACCTATAAATTGTTGATTTTATCTGTGCACGCTATGATCTAGATAAATTTGATAGTCGAAGCTTTCGTTTGATGAAGCTATAAGATTCAATCTTGCATTTAAATTTTATTTTGACTTAAATTGGTAAGACATAGATGGGCATAGAAAACAAAATTGAGCTAATCTTTCTAAGTAGTGAGAAAAAAAAAAAAAAGGCGAGATGTTGAGCCATACTAGATTCTCCTATTTTTTGGAGTAACAAATGGAGTTTCTTGTGTGCTTTGTAGATCATGACATTTTGTGTCTCTAGAAATTATCTTGGGTTCTGCTCTAAACTGCCTTGTGTATTTTAGCTTGGAAAATAACTTTAAGTCATGTTTCATATAATTTTAGCCTATTTAAGCCAAAAGTTTTCTTACCAAACATATATATTTTACATAGTCGGTCATGTTGAGTCTTAACTTGTTTTTATACTCACACTAGAAGCTTATAACTATTTTAGCTTTCCCATAACTTGGACTATTTGAGTAAGGAGAGAAAAAAAAATGGAAGTAAGCAAGTAAGTGAGAATAGTGTTTGAAAAGTGAAAATTATGTGAGTGCAAAATAGCTAAATATTTAGGTAAAGCCCTTCACAATTGGTAAATGTAGTGTGCACAATGTTCTAGAAGTCGCTAGGTGCTAGTTAGGTAATAGACTGGAGCCTAGCACCTAATCAGGGAGTATGCGGGGCTAGATGGGCATGGAGGCGTAGGCGAGAAGGATTTGAAATAAATATAGGCGGCCAATAAAATTCTAGCACCTAGATGGAGATTGTAGGAGCTCGTTGAGGATTTTCGCAATAGAGAGTGTGCATGACAATTGTGAAATAAAGTGAAGGAAGCTAAAATAAGTTAGCTTCATTAAGAGATGCATTGTTAGGAAATGTGATTTTGTTGAGAGAAGTTGAGGGTGACCAACTCAATTAGTCCAAGTCGAGTCACTTCATTCATATTTTATCCAATTTTTACTAAAGAGTCTATATTACAACTAAATAGAAAGTCATTTATGATTCCAAGCTACATACATTTAAGTACGATGAGGGTTAGACAAAATGCAACCATATGGTAAGCTAGGTGCATGATGCAACTTGAGAGTAAGCACAACTTATCTTACACACTGGAGTAAAGAGGGATTCGGATAACCCGTGAGGATCACTCACTTGGGGAAATTAGTTCTTAGGATTAGTTCAAGTGTGTTAGTCACCATGTGCCCATAATGCCATGATGTGTATATTTGTAAAAATTTAGCCTGATGCTAAATATGTCATCGTTATTCCATTGTAAAGATGTGCTTGTTCTAGTTTTATTGTTTTCTTTTGTTGTTCATGATGCACAATGAGTAAAATTTGGGGAATTATGAACACTAAATATTTTACGTAATTTTAGGCACTTTATGATAGCTAAAACTGTGCAAAACGGCGTGAATTAATGCTTTCGAAACCTTCTTTTCATATGTTTAACGTAGTTCACTTGTCTATTTTTTGGTTAAAAAATATACATTATTGAAGTACTTGTGGAACTCCAGTGGAAATCATGATAGAAGAGGGCTTGGTAGAGTAATTGGAAGAGATCGAACTCAAGAAGGACATTAGACTGACCCAAGTCAAAGTTGGACCGACCCACACTAATTGAAGAAATATACATCAGGACAGTTGAAATCTGGCTCGACTGGGCAAGCTTTTGTTTGACTAAGCGATGTGTATAGGCACAAATGTATGGAATAGATGGCTCAACCGAGCAAAACTTTGCACGGTCAATCTATCGACCGTCTTTTTACACATGTGTTCTGATTTCAGCGGTCCCGTCCAGCTTTCTCCCAATTTCAACCTTGCTTTGTGTACTCCTATATAATACCTAGATTGTCTTATTGTCAAAGACATACAATATATCAGTGTTTACAATGGCTTTAAATAGTTAGAGTTTCATTCATGCAAGTAGAGTCGGGAAGGTGAAGTTGTAGCATAAGGGTATCCAATAGGAACATGTTGGCATATTGTTAACTTTCATTGGTGAATTGTATCAACTATGTATTTTAATTCAATGCATGCATTCATTTTTTTATTTGTCTATGGAGTATTCGTTTATATCTTGGGGTTCAGAAAGTAAGTTTTCATTATGATGTAGATTATGTTTGTTTATGCTTTTGATATGTGATTGTTCAGTTAATTTTTATTTATGTGTTGAGATATGAATGATATTAGATTAGCCTGATCACCTAGTTTAGCACTCACAAATCAATATCAAGTATCCAGGGGGTGAGGATATTGGTGGCAAAACTGCTCATAACACAGCCAGTCAACAGACTGAGAGGTTGAGAGTGGTTTTGGGGTAATTTCTCAGGCACGATTATGAGTTGTATTTACATGTTTAACTGAGAAGTTAGTCTGTTGTATATGATCTACACCTCAATCGCTCTGAGAGGGCATTTGAGATACACATAAGGAAGCCTCATATCAATAGGAACAGTCCAGCTTAGGAGTTAATCATTCATTAATCGTAGTCATAATTCATTTTGAAATCAACCACCCTAAGATATTCTTTTAATATTACATTTAATTTATAAATTAATTATAATTTAATTAATTAATTATAAATTGTGTTACGTGTCCAATTATTTAGTTAAGTGTCTGGATTAGAGTAATTAGGGCAAGATTAAATCATTACTATATCAATCCGCCCAGATAATTAAAATAAGAACATGGTATCACTTTAGGTACGCCATCTTCACTAGTCTATGTGAAATACGACATTGCTTGCCACTAGCTAGAAACTATATTGTGCACTTGCGATTTATGCTTTCAAAAAATAGAGTGATCAATAGAATACATATTTATATAACTATATATTTAAAATAAATTTATATAAAATATATATAATCAAAAGTTGTTATTGAAAACTTTTTAGAAATCAAGTTAACCTTGTAAGAAAAAAATTAAAAATTAATATATTCATATTTAAAAATAAAAAGTATCTAAAAATATTAATAAAAACAAACTTCGAATCTCAAATCAAATCGAATATGTTCGAATATATTTCACGAATCAAATTTGAATCACCTTTTAAAATTCGATTAATAATCTATTTGAATTCGAGTTCATATTTACGAGTTCAAATTTGATTTCTTAGTATTACTCATGGGAGTCTCTTGTTCTGTCAAACATATCCAGATTTATGAAATTGGGTCGCTAGTTGCCAGGATGGTTGGATCCAGAGGGCTTCTTCTCAGAGGGTCGTGATAGTGTACCACATTAGTGACTTTTGGGTTCCTTGTTGTTAAACTTTCAATCTTGTCGTTGTTTGACTTCTCCACATTCTCGTGTGTATTGAGTTGTTGTGCAGGATCTAGAGGTAGATTTTGTTGTTCATGAGTCACGATGTACTGTGCGATAGCTTTGGTAGTTGCATTATTGATTATTCTTCGTTAGGCTTTTGGGGCCAGTTGCACCATCTAAGGACTTTGTTCTTGTTGAGCAAGCACTCCCTGATGAGGTAGAAGGGTTGGTGGGGGCGGATACAAGCTTCCTTGTTGAAATCAAACCTTCTACCTTCCAAGAGTCCCTTGCTGATGAGGAGCCAACTGGAAACGAGCCTCCTAGACTCCAGGAGTGAGCTTCTGGGGAGGGGCCTCCTATCTTCTAGGCAGAACCTGCTAAGAGTGAGTGTCATGGAGGCCTAGAGCGAGTTGTGTGCAAAGGGTGCTATGAATGCCAGGTGGAACCGCTGGTCACGAACGTCCTGGGCTCCGAGAGTAACCTGCTAGAGAGGAGGCTCCAAGACACTATGGTGGAAATAATTGGAGAAGAGCATCCTAAATGCCAGGAGTATCCTACTGGATAGGAGTCTCCTACGTGCTAGGGAAACCATTGGAGCCGAGTGTCCTGGACGCCGGGGGTAACCTACTGGAGAGGAATCTCTTGAGAATAAAGAGATAATAGTTGGAGGCAAGCATCATGAACGCTAGGAGTGTGTTTCTGGGGAGGAGTCTCCTACACGCTAAGGGAAAGTAGTTGGAGATGAGTCTCCTGGACAACAGGGGTAACCTGCTAGCGAGGAGACTCTTGGACGCCTGGGAGAGGGTCTTTTGGGCGGTGTCCACGGGAAGTTGTTCGTTCCACTATATTAGATAATAGATTTGAAGGATTTCTTTTCTCAAGCAATTGCTCCTAAAACCTATCAATCGAAACAATAAATTTCTACTCTCAAATAAAAGGGTATGTCAATTTGGTCATACTTCGCACAACTTAACTCGTTGTGCGATGAACTCAATCCAATGACTATTATGACTCCATGCATTTGTGGTAATGCTAAATGCATTATTGATCAACAAAAAAAAAATTCCTTGCACTTTTAGCTAAAGAAGAATCTGATGGGTCATCTGTTCATTTGGCAGGTACAACTCTCACTTGTCTATCATTTTGTTGGATTATATGTACATTTGTTTTCCTTTTATTTTCATATTTCCCTGTCCTACAAGATGATCAGTTCAATTACCGGATGGCTCTTGAGCACCTATGACACACATAGGCTCGATTTCTTGTTTGCCATCGCTTATTCTCACCAATGTCTTTGATATCCCATCTTTTAAGTTCAATCTCTCATCTATTCATAATTGAAACAGCCATCTAATTGTGATGTATTTTTTTCTCCTTCTGAATGCATATTTCAGGACTGACTAACAAAACAGACGATTGGTCGGGTTAGTGCTCTGAATGTTCTCTTTTAATATGTTAGTTCATTTCTTTAATCAAATTCAAAGACAATTTAGTACCAGATAATCCCGTATTCATTGTGATAGTGAAGGCATTTTTCTTCCTCAACTTCAAGTTAGTCGCTTTGACAATGGTACTGAATTCCTTTCTAAACAAATTCAAACATGGTTTCATGATATGGAATTGTTCACCAACGCAGTTGCGTTGCGATACCTCAACCAAATGACATTGTAGAACGTAAGCATCGACATTTACTTTCTTTTTGGGGTGAATGTATTTTCACAGCCGCTTTTCTAATTAACAAACTCCCAACTCCGATACTTAAATATACATCTCCTTATCAAGCTTTGCTTGGGACTATCCCATCATATTCAACTCTACATGTTTTTGGGTGTTTATGTTTTTTTTCCTGAAAACATGCATATTCAACATAAATTTGATGAGCGAACAAAACCCGGTATATTTGTTGGTTACCCATATGGTAAAAAAGGATACTGCGTATATGATTTGAATACTCATCAAATATATGTTTCTCGTGATGTCATATTTCACGAGAATATTTCATATCACACCCATCTTCATCATCTAATGATCCCATTACCATTACTCCCATAAATGATGATTGTTCGGTGTCTCTTCTGAGTTCCTCTCAACTTGATGACTCCACCCATTCTAAAAGTATTGTTGAGGCTACTCCTCCCTCTAATTCTCCTTCAAAGACACCTTCTCCTCTCATTCATAAGTATCCTTAACGGATTCATCGTCCACCTGACCATCTAAAGGACTTTGTTTGTGAGCACACATCACTCTCCACTAATTTTCCTCTACAAAATTATTTTTCTTTGTCACATCTTAGTTAGCTCATCGTGTTTTTCTATATAATTTCATCGAGAATCAAAAAACACAATCTTATTCTCAAGCCATGAAGTCTCTTAATGGCATGATGGCCAAAGAAATTCAGGCCCTTAAATCAACTAACACTTAGTCTTTATGTCCACTTCCAAAAGGTAAATCATTTATAGGTCGTAAATGAATTTACAAAATAAAGCATCGATCTGATGGTTCCGTTGAGCAGTATAAAGCCCGTTTAGTTGCCAAAGGTTATACTCAAGTTAAAGAAGTTGATTATCATGACACCTTTCATACCTGTTATAAAGCATGTCACTGTTTGTCTTATTATTTCCGTTGCTACTATAAAAAAATTGGTCGTTTTCATCAATTATATGTCAACAATGCGTTTCTCTAAGGTGATCTCAATGATGAAGTTTATATGAAACTCCCTCTTGAATTCCATTGAAAGAGGGAGAATCATGTTTGAAAATTCAATAAATCAATATATGGACTTAAACAGGCTTCTCGTGAGTGGTATTCCAATTTCTCAAACGAGTTTTCGTCAATCTATTCAATATTATAGCCTATTTGTATATATAAGGGATAAAAATTCCATTTTTCTTCTCGTTTATGTCGACAATATTTTTATTAAAAGAAACAATGAGGATGTCATTTCTGACATTAAAAAAAGATTCTTGCCTAATCTTTCTCCATCAAAGATCTTGGAAATCTTAGATATCTTCTAGGTATTGAAGTCTCTTGCTCTAAACGAGGAATTTTCTTATGTCAGCGCAAATATAAGCTTGTCATTTTATTTAATTCTGGAATATCTGATTCTCGTCCATCTGATTTTCCTATGGAACAAAATCTTCGTTTATGACCGACAGATGGAACTCCTCTTGCTAATCCTTCAACACTCTTGGGTCTTCTTCTATATCTCACTATAACTAGACCTGATATTGAATATGCTGCAAACACACTTAGTTAATTCATGCAACATCCACATTCCTCTCATCATGATGTGGCCAATTGCGTTCTCCGGTATCTTAAAGGTACTGTCTGTAAGGATCTATTTCTTTCTTCATCTAGTTCTCTTCTTTTAGTCGGATATGCTGATTCTGGTTGGGGTGGTTGTCCTAATACTTGTCGAACTACAACCGGTTATGTGACCTTATTGGATTCTAGTTCTTTTTTCTTGAAAAACTAAGAAACAACCAACAACTTCCGATCTTTTGCGAAAGCCGAATACCGTTCTCTCGCTGAACTTAATTCTGAGGTGCAATTGTTGAAGGACATTCTAACCGACCTTGGTTTCACTCATTCACAACCAATTTCGATTTATTGTGATAGCTAAGCTACTATCCATATTGTCGAAAATCCCATCTTTCATGAACGCACGAAACATATTGAGATAGATTGCTATTTCGTTCGAGAAAAGATTCAAAAGGGACTTATTGCACCTTCATATATATGCTTTAAAGATCAATGGGCAGACCTCTTCATAAAACCATTTGGAGGTGACGCTTATGGTAGACTATTTGGCAAGTTGGGCGTTATCGACACTCCAACTTGAAGGAGGTATTTGATAATATCAAAGAGAATCTTCACATATCAAGGAGAATATCACTTCAAAAGCAATAATTTACACACTGATTCTCCTGTTGGATATCCAATTCTCTCTCCTTGCTCACCTCAGCCTGTAGGTTCTAGTGAGTCATCCTTCAGATGGGGGCATCTATAGTAAAAATTAGTCAGCTTAACAACAGTTAATAGAACATAAAACTCTCTAAACATAGATCGTTATCCTATTCTAAGTAGGAAAATTTCTCATGGACCCTTACACAGCAATGTTAGATATATTATAATAAACGTAGGCTCATTGCAAAGAATAAACCCAAAATTGAGCATACACATCACAGTAGATGGATTTGGTCATTTGGGACCACAACCTTTGATAAATAAAGAGAAATTGCACTTTTGGTCCCACAGGACACAGGACTGTTTCATTTTGGTCCCAAGCACTACATTTTTTACCCCAAAATTTTCAAAACAAGCATATACAGTCCCATAAACCAGAAAACTAGCACAATTGATCTAAAATTTGACGAAGTTAACTTTTTCGGGCATGTGGTTAGCACATGCTTATTAGGTGACTTCAATAATTGAAAAGAAAAAGAAATAATCTATTAAATAAATGAAAAATTGCACCTAAGAAAGAATCAGAACAAACCTTAATTTCATCCCTAAAGAATCGCCAGCCACTGAACTTGTCCGGAAAAACCATTCAGAAACATTTGGTTTCGAATATCTTTTCTTTCTCTCAAGATTACGAGATCAGACAGAATAAAAAAAAAAAACAAAACCTAAACCTAAATCTATTAAATAAATAAAAAATCGCGCCTAAGACAGAATTAGAGAAAACCCTAATTTCATCCCTAAAGAATCGCCACCCACTGAAATTATCTGGAAAAACCGTTCAAAAACGTTTGGTTTCGAATAGCTTTTGTTTCTCCCAAGCGTACAAGATCAGACAGAGGAAGTAATAAGTCGACCCATAAGGAGCACATCCGTGTGAACTATCCGAGCCATATCTTAAGTTTAGTGAATTGGAATTGAGAGTTGTTTTTACTAATACATAATCAAAAGATAGAAGTATATAAATGATGAAAAATGCTTCCTGAAACTAGGTTTCACCCGATTTTGAGGGGTCAATGTCCAAACACGATCAAGTTAAGGTAAAAAGGGAATAAATGTTGAATTCCTACCTAAATAACGTCCCAATAGGTAGAAATTCCGGAATATGGTTTAGGTGTCATATCCCCCTAGAGTTGGAGAATAAACTGGGTTTTATAAAGAATACCTAAATGGATAGCAAAACAAAGACAACCCCGGGCCCCGGATTACCGATTAAGTAAACTAAAATAATCTAGTGTGGCTTCTCCTACATTATAGACCGATGTAGGGGTGTGATTTCTCTACACTCACAACTAAACTACCGTCGTTTATCCCAACCAATACTTCCTAGGTTCTATTCCCCCTTTCAATAGGTCTTCTCCTCCATAGTTCTTCGTCCTATAAATTGGGTTTTAATTGATTTGAGTTCACGGATTAAATTTCCTTTATTAACAATCTAAGTCACAAAAATCCAATCCTAAGGTAATTTAAGATGATATTGGATTTCCTCGAAAGGGTGGCAAACCCTAGCCTAGGTTCCAAATAATCCTTTCTTAAATGCACAATCATACAAAAGAAGGCTAAATTATCGAAAGCTCAAACCACCGAGTCAAACCTATAATCAAGCCTAATTTCATATGAAAATCATGACAAACCAATTAAATCCAAACCCTAGGTTACCGATCCCAAAATAAATCAACCATTAAAATAACATGGACATCAACCCCGAAGCTAGGGCTACTCCCTTGCTTCGGGAAACAAGAAGAACTACTCACGAATCATCAACAGTAATCCAATAAATATCATCATCAAGCAAGAAAATCAAATAAAATAAAATAGAGAGAGATAAGGATAAGAAAAGCTCATTGATGATAATAATCAGAAAATCTTCGATAAAACTCCAAGGTTGTCACCCCCTTGGAGTATTTCTTACAATTTCACTAAGAACTTTAATTCCCCTCTTTAAGAGAGAAGAAACTCTAATTGAAAATCTGAAAATGCAAGTAAGAAGTAAAGTCTAAGTCTATAATTGAAAGTAACTAAGTGTTTGGTATAAAAGGGGGAGAGGGTATTTATAGACACCCACTCCCCACACATACAAGGGTAAAAATCTGCTGAAAAGTCCCTCAAAAGAAAGGGTAAAATAGTCAAAAGCAATTTAGAACACAAGGGATTGTAAGTTGTTGATCGAACCCCCCTTTATGCACTCGACTCGACCTTCACGCGAATTCCGGGAAGAATTGACTTGGAATTAGCTCATGGTCCAAACATCAAAGTTGTAGTTCTTCATCTTGGCTACACATGTCCACTTGAATCGCTCAAATTAGAGCTCGGACGAAGAAGTTATGGACAAAAAACATATTAAAGAAAATATTTGGAAGGTATAAAAAGAGAAATTTGACAAGAGATAGTACTAGAAATCTTCCCTTTTTGAGTTGCTTTGACACTTCTCAAAAGTGGAAAAAATCCATCTACCTATCGTCAATGTACCAGCCAGTTTAAGATAGGTTTCTCCTCCTTTTACACTTCCTAATATGTCCTTAATAGTCCTCACACCCTCAAAGATTACAATAAATAAAACCTAAGTATTTGAATTACTACTTAGAAATTGGATTGTAGGATTAGTTCATTTTTTTATGGTCTTCTTCTCCTTCCTATTTATAGACTGGTTCGGGCTTCCATTTGCATCTAGTAGCTATCAATTTGCTTGATTCTTGCTGCGAATTTGCTACTTTTTACCAGCAACTTGATCGCGAAATGATTTTCCAGCAAGTTGTAGAACAACTTTTTCATCTACTTGGTTGTTGTAAGTTTATTGCGAAGCTGTTAAAATTTATTTCCTTTCCTAACAAAGTGCAGATACATGTTGGTCTACTCTTCAAGTTGTGGTTAAACTTAGTGTGCTTTGTGTTGTCTTTTCTTGATTCTTCTCTAATGGGCCCGCCAACTTTGTCATTTTTTATGCCCTGCACTTGCTTTGAAATTTGAAATGGTTATTAAGAGCTTAAATTTTAGTTAAAAATAAGAAATATTAGATTAAGCCAAATTTAATAAAACTTTAGCAGAATTAGTAGTATTATTTATAAAAGCAACAAAAATATATTAATTAAAGGGATTAAAATATTTAGAATAATGCATTTATCAATAAGACATTTCGGAATCTAACTTAAAGAAGAGGCCTCTTCAGGGTTTTTATGAAGAATTATTTTTATGATTATGTATTGCTTCAATTGTTACCGAAATGGAAATTTTTAAGTTTTGACTTTAATTCATTCGCTTTCTTATATTGGATTTTCTGTTATTCTACCAGTTAATTAGAATTCATTCGAGGAATCCATAGCTTGGATAGATTAGCGGATTGTTGACGATTTAATGACTTTTAGTTGACAATGAAGACATTTGTAACTTGTAGTGAAATTTTGTATTGCCCAAAGTCTTAAACACAATGAAAATATAAAAGATAATCACAGTATAAATTTTCCACAAGTCATAAATCATTTCTGGATGTCTTCAGAGCGAAATAACTCATTATAACACTTGTGAATTACAAAAAGATTTTGAGTGAGAATCGAGACAAACTTCGATTCACACTTCGCAAACCCTAACGTCTCAATGGACGAATAAATAATTTCTAGAGTACTAAATAACGTAATAAAAGTTATCCTAACAAGTAGCCAATGAAAAGAGATTTAGAATCGTGAGGATTCTTAATATTACAAAAATTGGACACTTTAGGTTAGATAGGAGGTTCGTTAAATCCTCTAAACAGCACAATAGCTAGATAGACTTGCACTTTTTCTCATATTCTTCCTCTTTTTCTATTGGTAGTTGAAGACCTTCTTATAGCCCGATGAGTAGCTTGGTGAGCACTCTCTCATAACCACCTACAATTAAGGGCGTTAGTGGTTGATGGTTACACTTGCATAAAGATGGCCGGCTTGAGCGAGGGAGACCAGGTCTTCATTATTGGAGTCCAAGTCCTCGCCGACCTTTCTCAACAGCCAAGGCCTAGTCTTCAACTCTTATATCTTTGAACTTATGTCCCTGCAAATTGTTAGCAAATTGACATCCAAAAACAACTTGTTATTCGGTCTTTAATTAGTTAGAAATATGATATATAAAATGTGTTTAAAAGGCAAGACAAAATAGAAGACAAGAGTTTGAATGCACAAACTCTAACATGCAGTTTCTTTGGATTTTGTTGTGACTGTAAGAAAATGGTAGAGTGGTATATAAAGTTGTTGTGTGTGCATAATGAGACAGGTTTTGACTCCAATTTGTATTTTTTCCTTCCAAGAATGGATTTTTCTTCCAAACAGGTTGTAAACATGATGGGACCAAAATTTTGTATGGGACTGAAAGTGCAAAAAAATTTAACGGAAAATGAGACGGCAGGACTACTTGTGCTATTGAAAATTTCTTTGGGGTCAATTTTGCAGTGCTTGGGATCAAAATGAAACAGACCCGTGTTATGTGGGACCAATACCACAGTTTTCTCAATAAACAAAGATATATATATATATACATATATATACATATGTATATATATATATATAAACATAAAACCCGAATTTACTAACAGTTTTATCAATGGAAATAGTCCATTACAACCATATCAGGTCCATCATGCTTCCATAAACTAAATTTTTGAAACATAAACCAAGTTTTATACCTTTGACTGAATTGTCGTTGGGACGTATCCACCGGAGTTTACGAACTAATCCTCACAACCCAACCACTAGATCGTAACCGATTGTTCCAGACATAGACTCCTTCAATAGCAACCAGCACAGCCTCATTTTGTTTCCTACCTCGAGGCGTACAATATTCTACTTGGTTGATGAACAAAAATAAAACTTTTGGAAGATGATGAACAAAAGCCCAACTTTTATTAAGAAATCAAGAACTTATTTATTACATCAGTACATCTCCTTTTGGGAGGAGACAACTTGTTTAGCTACCCATGGTAGCTATGCTCTCAGCACTCATACACTCGAACGAAAACTAGAATGGACAAAAATTGTAGCCTAACAATTACAATGTTTATTTTTGTAAGAAGATAGAGGGGAATGGTCGATGTCTACTACTTCCTTCTACCCTGCATTTATAGAGGTTTGAGACCCTCTATTCTCGAATTATTGCGTCCAGTTGTTCACCTTTCATCGGTCTTATAAATTTTCTGGATACCTCTTTTATCCGAATCACATTGATGTGGTCAAGCCTTCACATGGTTCACATGGGTGTGGACCCTTGCATCATACGCATATTTCAATCATTCCTTCTTTGGATGCCCCTTTTCCACCTCTTGTCTTTTTTGGTGGAAATAACTCTCGTAACCCATCCCATTGTTGCTTGTCGAGGAACCCTTTATAAATTTTTTCTGAGTGGTCCCCCTGGCATCTTTTTCTTTCTCGATGGTTCTTACTCGTTTCTCTTTCCTTTTTCATTTATGATAGGGAACGATTGCCCGAATAATGCCTTTTCCTGTTCGGGGCACCTTGGACAAATTCGGCTCGTCCACCATCCATTATGCATCATATTATAATATCTTCTAGTGGTTTCTGAACTTTCCAGCAGCTTGTTCTTCCATAACATCTCTCTCTTATGTTCAAAGATAGGCTGTGCATATGGAGAGGTTCTGGATGTCATGGTGTTGATCAAGAGTGGTGCATTCGCCGTCTTGTGAAAGACTTTGAAGCTTCCCTTGAACATTCTCATTTCTATGAGGCAAATCCATAGGCCCCAAGCTCTCCTTGTAGTAATATCATCCTCCGTAAAGTTTGATACTAAGGGGATCTTGTGATCTGGGGCAGACATATTCTTGTTTGCCTGTCTAGGTTCGGGTCTTTGTAGCTTTATAAAATGAAAAGTTGGGTAAGACCCATTCTTGTATGGTTCCGGTGCCGCCTATATAAACTTCAGCTCCAGAACATCTCCACGTTCGAGTGTTCAATATTTTCCCACGTCTCGATCATGCCTTTGTAAATCCATCCCGGAATTTTTGAAATTTCTGGGAAACTTAGTGACACAGTTTGAACAAAAGCTAGAGTTACAAAATCATATCACTCTTTTGCTTCTTATGGATTGACTCCTGGGAACGTCCACATTCTTGGATATCTACCAGATCTATCAATCTGGTATTTTGCTAGGTTAACCCCAGCCCCTGTAAGAATTCTCTCCCATGTTCATTGATAAATCTGAAATGGAGAAACTTTAAGCTCGTTAGTATTAATCTTAGAGGTGTCAGTCATTGGTCTAAGATTGATCTCTCCATCTTTTACCCCAGAGGTGCTGGGTTGACTTGAGACAGCAGGAGGAGTATCCTCCGTTTGCTCAATTTTTCCTTTAGCTAGATCTGTGTAAGGATCCAACCTAGAACTCGTGCTCATAGTACTTGATCTGTGGCGATTAGGTTAGAGGCCCGTTCTCAAAACTTGACATTTTGCTTTAATGAAAAAGCTTCCGGTGGGATAGGAATAACCAAGTTGTCCCAAAGTCATGTACTTGCAAGTTTGGTAGCCTTCAGCGCGCTTCGGACTTTTGACAAGTCATCCTATTGTACTCGACTCGTAACCTTGTCTTCAATATCCAGATCATTGATCCTCTTGTCAAGCTTCTCCAAACGGTCTTGGAGATACTTGTGTCCTGTTAGAATAGAGTCGGCTTCACTGGACTCCATCTCTCGTTAGAAATTCTGCGAGAACATTTTCGTGAGACTTTATAATGACAACTTCATAATCAAAATATTGACAAATAGGTTATCATCTAAGTAATCTAGCTTTCTCATGTTTAGATTAAATCGTTTTTGTTAAGAAATCTTTGACACTCGTGTTATCAATTTTAAAGGCCATTTTCTGAAAGCCTTTTGCACTGCAAAGAATTCTTTTTCATTTATATGCCATCTTGTTGCCTCGTTTTTTGCAAAGAGACTACTGCAGTATCGATATGTTAGCACTGCCGCCTACCAATGATCACTAGCATCTGTATAGAGTACCAATTCATCTTCGTCATTCGGTATTGTAAGCTTTGGTAGGTCTTTACAGATCTCTTTAAGTTGTAACACCGATTCTTTGTGTTCTTTTTCCCATTTGAAATCAGCATCTTTTTTTTTACAATGGGCTAAACACCTTCCTGTATTTTGCAGGGTTTTTTTATTAACATCCTTGCAAAATTGACAACTCCAAGAAAACTTTGAAGTTGCTTCTTATCTTTGAGGTCCTCCAAAAATCCTTGCACCTTCTCCACAATATGTTTTTTAAGGATGATTCCAGACTCATCGAACTCGATCCCAAGGAACTCAATCCGTCTTGTGGTGATTATTGTTTTCTTTTCTGATAGCACTAATCATTCCTTATGACAAACTTCTGAAAAGACTTCTAGATGCTTGATATGTTCCTTCATATTCCTTGAGGCAATGAGTATATCATCGACATACACGAACATGAATTTAAAATAATCTTCAACAAGATTATCCATCTTTCTTTGGTATATCTGGGGCGCATTTGCTAATCCCATTGGCAATACTTTTCAAATATAGTGTCCTTGGGGTGTAGAAAACACTATATACTTCTTGCTGGCATCTTCCATCTTAATCTGATAAAAACCAGATTTACAATCAAATTTAGAGAATACCTTTGCATCCTTGATGTAGTTCACCAGATGTGCTCTACTCAAAATATAGTATTCGTCGAATTCCAAGATGTTGTTGATTACTTTGTAATTAATCACCAACCTTGGCTTTTCTCTCTCCAATTCCCTTTGGTTTCTTACCAGAAATCCTGGCCTGCTATATGGTGAGATTCATGCTGATATTAACTTAAGGTTCAAATGTTCCTTAAGTATCATCTTCATATTCTCACGATCTGCTTGATTCATAAGGATTGGCTTGTATCGAACAAACTCATTTTCTTTGCCAGCTTTCACCTTCAGAGATGCTTGAGCTCATTCTTGTCCCACCATACTAGAGGATCTTCATTGAAATTCCTTTGTATCTTTTTCTTGACATCTTCCGGAGATATTTTTTCTTCGATGGTGATATCAAGTTGTGGGCTTACCTCCATAGACACCTTGAGGAATTGGATTGTCTCATTTGACATTCGTTCATCCCTATCTCCATCTAGTGTTTCGACTTGATATTGAAGGAGTGCATCTCCGTATCTTCGATGATCCTTCATCTTTAGGTGACTCAATTTTACTTCATCACCATGCTTGCTGCGAAAATTAATGGGCATTTTTTTATGAAATGCCTCCCTTAATCTCTGCACAATAATCTTATGATCACACAAGGTTGTGAAAATAAGCTTTCGTGTTTCATTCTCTTGCATGATAAGTCTCTTTTCCCAGCTTCGACTCATGATTCTACTATCTTGAAAAGAGACTCTTCTCGGTTTGAACCTGAGACTTGTTGATCTAGTCATGATAGGGTTAGTCCGCGATCCACATATCTATTTCATGGATTGACGGTAACTCCATGATCTCCGGACGGACTGCATGTGCAATCCGTTCAAAGATATCTGGTATTTCAATGAACTTCTTTCCCATGAATAATTCTGAATGGTGGGTATTGGAAAGTGCATACGAAATACTGTAGGTAATGGAGTATGGTATATTCCCTTCGTTCATCAATTCCTTGTTTTAGAAATCTTGATAAAGGGTTAGAACTCTATAAAAGTCGCGATATGCCAAGTTATAGGTAATCCTTGGATAAATATAGGACACTAATTTTTTGGCATAACTATTGTCTTTTCCGGCATAAAGATTGCCTGAGATTCCTCCCAGACTTGCATCACGTAAATTCTTGATTCTCTTGTCAAAGATAGAAATATCAATCGGAGAATCAATCCCTTCTTTAAATGTTGATTTATCAGAATTCTAATGGCTCCGATATGGATCCACTACATCTTCCGAGGAATTTTTCTATTCATTCTGCTAATTTCTCTCATCGGAACTAGCTGCATCTCCATCACATTACTTGTCAGCTCCATGGAGATTACGATTTCTCCTGCTATGACTTTGTTGATGATACGATGCTTTCTCTTCTTTAGTAAATGTTCCAAAGTCTTTTCTAATCTCCCAAGGAAAAACCCATCATAGATTTGGAGTTTGGGGTCTTCTCGCTTAATTTTCATAAGAGTCTTATGAGAAATTGACATCTATGAGAAGAATCCAGACAGATCTTCTCGTGTCGCCTGTGGGAAGACGTCTTCTTCCTCATTCTGATTGTGATCTGATTCTAAAAACTCATCTTCACTGTCACCTTCTTCTTCGTATATGCTTTCATCAGAAGGAATATCTTCAAACTGATATACTTGAATCAGATCCTGAAAGTAGACAGCTTCTTTTATCTCCAGAGTTGTCTCAAACTTTCTAACTCCTCGTCTTTGATTGTCTGGACAATAAATTTATATATGGCCTTTAGCGCCACATGTCCAACAATTACAATCTTTGAAACTTTCATTAGCTCTTGTATGAGCTCTTCTGAAATTTCTTCTTGTTGATGATGATCTTCCCACGCTCCTTTAATTTGAGCCTGAGGAAGAAGCTCTGCTTCTGCTTGGTCCTGACCTCCAACCCGTTTCATAACTTCAGGCCTTATGTTTGGACCAGAGCTTTCTGGGTCTCCATGAGGATCCAGATCTCTTGATACCATCTCTTCTGGCATAAGGACGACTCCTTCTTTTCACTTCTTCTGCCTAAATGGTTGTCCCCAAATGACAGTAGGGATATCGTTATCAACATCGCACAAAGGATCACGTCTGTTTATTCCTCTGAGCCTCTTTTAATTCTTGTGAAGCACTGCTTGATAACACCACTCTGCAAGCTTTACTTTGAGAAACGACATTCTCCAGGCCAAGGTATTAAGTGAATTATCTGGAGTTAGTTGATATTCTCTGATAAGCATTTCCCCTCATGGACTTGGAATTTTGGGAAAGAATAGAAGACAAACCTCATGTTCCTCCCACTTTGACTTCCATTTATACTATGTGAAGAGTTTGATGAATTCATCTACATGACAAATATCACGTAGCTCTAGGCAATGAAGTGCTTGCTTGTAACGTCTGGCCTTTTCTTCTTCGGTTCCTTCAAAGTAATCAATTCCAATAAAAATCATTTTGATGATTTTGGCCATCTTCTGGATAATATCAGATAATGATTCACCAGCCCAAGCACTTTCTTTTATCTCCGGCTTAGTTTGATCCCAAGCCACTTTCACCGATCCTTAGAGGCTCATCTTTTAGAAGTGAGATGAAGCCTTCTTTATTTAGATCAAGTGTTCCAATTGCAATTCTCATTGCGGATTCCCACTTATTGATGAGTTGTTCTCTGTTCTTGAAGTCCAATATATCCAGGTTTAGTACTAACCCATATGGATGAATTAGATCCAATTGAGATTTTTCATAAGGCCATTTCATGAAGTTTGGTCTTTGGGTTCTCCTTCTTATTCCGATTGGATGACTATAGTCATCGGTGGTGAAATCTCCAGCATGTGGCATACTTTTGTCTTGTGGTGGATCATGGATCCCATACATTCTACCGCATTGGTTGGATTTTGAGGTGTATTTCGTGGAACAATTTATTGCCCCGCCAATGCATTTTCCTACATTTTTAAATCTACAAGACCTAATCCCACAAAGGATCGTGCAAGGTCGTATAAATCCTCCAAATTTACTCTATCCATACAGATCAGGATAGATCCTTTCGATTTAGAAATGCAATCATCTTTTCACTATCAGTCAGTGCTTTTTTTTACTTCGGTAGCTTTCCCCTTTTGGTGTAAAACAGGTTATGTACCAAAAGATGGTGGAAACCATCCTCCTTCCTTTCTTCTTGACGGACTTAGCTTGTTCTTCAAGGTGGTCAATCTTCTTTGAACATCCTTGAGTGTTTCAAGGATCTCCTTCTGATGGTTGAGGAGGGTTTCTCCATAATTCTGAACCATCTTCTAGATTTCTCTAAGATCAGTAATCTTAGATTTTTCCCCACTGGCTTCTTCTTAATTGGATCTCATCATGCTTTCTTCCAGAAATATAAATGAGGTTTCTAGATATCCGATGGGGATTGGTTGAGACGCCTTCTCCAGATCTCCTTTGTAGGAAATCTTCCCTGGATGCTGGTGAAGTTGATGAAATCAGTTGCATTTCCTTCTACAGGTATTTCCTGTTCAATGGTCTTTTGTCTGATTCTTTCTATTATTTCATCACAACTTGGCATCTTGAAAGGTTGTTGTATCTCGTGGTTGAGCTTCTTAGTTCTTTCAAGAGTCTTGTCACATCTTCGGATGAAATCTCCAAAGATATCTTGTTTTTTTGTCTTTCCAAAATTTGGAAATATTCCCTGTTACCTAAGTTTACACTGAAGTATTCCTGTGAAGTATTTTTTTCTCGAACTTTTGTTCGGATTCATATTTTACTCGATTGTTTCCTCCGTTAACATAATAAATAAAGTTCATCATTTCTTTTATATATATATATATAGATATAACACAATAGGCATGAAATATCAACAGTATATTAAAATGACTGGAACGTCATGCACGAAATAAATAAGAACGAGACAGTAGAACTAAAATGACTGGCACGAAGAAAAAGAGCTGGCACGAAAATAAGTGGCCTACATCTCTGAAAAGCAAACAGTATTTTGGCAGAGTAATAGTTTTGTTCAAAATGATATTTTTGTCCAAAAACCAGTTAAAGTGTCAAAATTAATATGTTTTTACAAATTTGACAAAATTAATATGTTTCTTATAGAAAGTGTTTAGTTTGGGAGTTTTCATTATATATATTGTGTGTATGGTGACTATGATATGACACGTTTGATGTGAGAAAAATATTGGTAACCCCACTTGTCAAAGAATAAGTGAAAATGGTATACGTTGCATTTAAGGTCGTTGCTCTCCATGACCAAGTCATCCTATTCCGGGATAACTCTTGACTATCGAAATCCGCCCGCACATCCAAGGGCGTACTCACAATTAATAATGCATCTTCTTTTTTAATCCCTACCAACTTCAATGCATACTAAAACTTCCATTTGAATACTACCTAAATACGTAGATAAGAAAAATAAATACAATTTTGCTCATTATCGTTACGGCTTATTAGATTTTGTTTAGATACCTAGCTAGTGGCTAATTCTAATTTTTTAGCTAGTTAGTGACTACAAGAAAGCAGTCAAATTCTAACAATGGAAAAATTATTGGAATATGGTAAATTTTCGTTGGAATTGAATTCCAACGATTTTAAACTATTGGAATATGGTCGTTGGAAAAGTGGTTCAAATGGCAATTTCAACGGAATCTCTTACAGTTGGAATTTTTTTCCAATGGCTTTTGCCATAGGAATTATTTCCAACAATCATTTTGCCATTGAAATTTCCGTTGGAAATTTTAAAATTTCAACAGATTTGTGTTCCGTTAAAATTTGACAGTTTTGTTGTAGCAAGTATTTTATTTAAAGTTTCACCATTTATACATGAACTTAGGTAGTTGACCTATGTTTTCGTTTTCTCCGAGTTGGCAGCTTGGTGAGTAGGATCGAGCCTCTAAGTTTTATTGTGACGAAAGATATTGGTATATGATTGATAAATTTTAATTGTACAATCTAAAAGTAATAGTTAAATGCATCTTAATTTTAGCGATGGATGAAAATTGGTCCAAATAATCACTCAATTTTGGGGCTGCTAATGAAGGCGGGTTTGAATCCATATGGAGTGTATGTATTTGTGTGATGCTTAAGTCCTTCCATGATCTCAAAACTCCAACAAGACCATCAATCCAATTCTTACCTTTTCCACTTCTTTCTTTAACTATTCATGGTTGGCGGGGCGTGAGACAAAAGTTTATATGGAAATTTTAGGTTTGTGTAAGTTTTAAATCTTATGTTTGTTCTGCAATAAATTATGGTAGGAGTTGTTAAATATATTTCTAAAAAGTGTGAAAAATATTAAAATGTCATTTTGTAATGATCGGATAATTAAAATAATGAAATATAGTTATTTAAATTTATAAGGTAATTGGGTAAACAGTAAAACAGTTGGAAGAATGGAGAGCGAGGAATTTCAATTTTGTTGGGTGGGGGAGGCTTTCAAATTTTTTAGATAATAAAAGCTCATTAAATTGTTGGAATCAGCAGGGCAACACTGATTGACAAAAAGAAACAGTCAACACTACACAAAAAAATATGAAATATATGAAGCACAAAACTGCTAGATCTAAACTTAATCAGACAAATTAATCGCCTTAGCTGGACAAATCGCATACTAAAAAAAATAATTTCTGATGATTGAATCTTCAAAAAAGACACCACGAACAACGGATCTTTCATTATTCCGGGGACTAATACTCCTACTTATTGAGGAAAAATGAAAGCTCCTATAAAGAGAGACTGAAAACCTCCCATTCAGAGAAACAAAATTTAAAGATGAAACGTTCTCCATCCATCTATACTATAAACAAAAATTGAAGATGAAACATTATCTTATCCTCCTACACTATAAGGGAAGATGAGGGAAGAAGGCGGCAGTTAGGTTTAATGTTGGAGATAAATTTTTAGAGAGAATGTTAGGGGGAGGGGGGAGTAGGCGATCAAGATTAGGCGGTTTGAGTTTGGCTTATTAGACTATTTATTTAAAAAGATAAAAAGGAAAATTGAAACTAGACGGCCTTTTCTATATGTATAATAGTAAATACATATTGATTAAGTTAGAGGGCAGAAGTCATAAATGAAGAAATAGTAGAAGGTGGTGGCGTATAAATGTTTAAAGTAATTACTAATAATGGAGCCTTATAAGTAGCTTATCCCTACTAACCAACATATTTGGTATTTCTAGTTATACCATCCTAATCTTTCCTTTCCTAATATTAGTTTAGGTCATTAACCAACCTTCATCTACTCTTGTTTTTTCTTCTTTTTATAAAAATATAAATATTATACTATATGATTGGATTAGTTTTAGCAAACTCTTAGATTGTGATATGGGCTTTAAATATTCAATCCCTTAAATTGGGATAATTGGGTCTTTCTCTACTGAAGCATGTCACATACCAGCTCTACTAATGTAAAGTTGGTTCTTAACTTCTTCTAGATTTTTTATCATCTTTTGTTGGAATTCCGCATGTGACATGTGTTGATAAATTTTTTATTGGTTCCTTTTGTCCAAGCATATTTTTTAATAGGTAGAGGAGCTGCTCATCTTCTTCAATATAAGTTCCAGATATAGGAGAAGAAAATCGTTGGTGATTCAAATGAATTGTTAGGGAAAAGAAATGTGTGAAGGAAATTTAAAACTTCTGATATACCAAAAAGGTTGTTTGTACAAAAATAACTCCTTAAAAATTTATTACAGCGCAAGACATGTGCGGAATTCCGGCAAAAAATGATCGAAAAATAAGTTTTGAGGTTTATCTGCTAAAATCCGTATAGTTTATATGTATCGGTGCCAAAAAAAAAATAGTGATTTTTGTGCAAAAACACTGATAGTTTGATAGGGTTGCTACAATTAACCATTTTTTTAATGTAGTACACACAGCCCAGACCTTACTGTTGGTTTATTAGGCCCAATTCTGATAAGCCCAATCCCCAAGCCCAAACCCCAAAAGGCAGCCCCACCCCTTTACATTCTCCTGCAGATTCATTCCCCCTCTTTTCCTTTGTCTCTTTGATTCACGTAATGTCAATCAATGTTCCATGGTTTTCTGCTCCATTCTTCCCTATAAGAATGGAGCACCCTCTTCTTTGTGAGGTGTGTAGCAGAATAAGAGTGATACACTTTTGTGTGTGTGTGAGTCTCTCTGCCACCATTAAACGTCCCTTTTCTTCGTCTACGTCTTCCTTGTTCCCTTTTGTGGGTCGGGTGGGTTGAGTGCTAGAGAAGAGTGTGGGAGTTACCGGGGTTTGGGTTGGATTTCTACTTTGTGTGGAAATCACCCATAGGGCTCCAAATTCGCTGCTGTCATTATTCGATCGGAAACGGGCTCAAGGTTTTCTGAGCCATAGTCGAACCTCGACCACGGTTCGATTCCTAACAGTGGTATCAGAGCCACGGTTGTAAAAACCGTGGTCTCGTCGGTGTATAAAATCCCTCCGTGGGATTGAAGGGTTTTCCGGCGTTTTTCGAAGACTGTCCGTCTTCTCAGTTTTTCTGCCGAAGATTGAATCTCGGCCGAGACTCACCATTTTCTCGGCCGAGACGGGCGTCCAGCAAACCCAGTCTTTGTGACTAAATCATCATCTCGGCCGAGACTCATATCTCTTCTCGGCCGAGACGGGTCTTCGCGAAAAAAGGGAGATTCTTGCTGTACAACAATCTCGGCCGAGACCTCTTCTTCTTCTCGGCCGAGACGTGTCTCCCGGATCCAGTTACAGAATCGTCTGTAAACTTTTCTCGGCCGAGACTCCTTCTCTTCTCGGCCGAGATCAGCTGGCCGAGGTCCAGAATCCAAAATCCAGCTACCCAGCCCCATTGGCTGTCCTCCCGTCGCGCCTTTGCCCGACGTGAGCCGAGTCCCTCTCCAGTACAGGTAAGTCGGGTTCTCCTCCCGGTGAGGACCCGCTCGGGTAAATTGGCTTGATCCCTTAGCTACCGTTTGGGAACGGATAGGTCTTTTACTGCTTTCGTAGCTGCCGTTTGTGAACGGATAGGATTGACTTTACGTGCTGGTAGCTTAGGATTATCTTTGTGATTAATTGCTTCCGCTTTCTTTCTGATTGTGATCTTTCTTTGCACTTTGTGTGTTCGCATTCTCTTGTTTTCTTCCTGGAGATTGTCAAGTGACCCCCTGCTCCACTGATAAATCAGTGTTGAGAACTGGGAAATCCTTGATTGTTATATTCTCCGTAAAAACTTGTGTGTTTTTGTGATGGGTTCTATGTCGGGGTACAGTCTGGCTCCGTTTGACGGACGTTCAGACTTTGGTATTTGGCAACAGAAAATGAAGGGTATTCTTGTACAACAGCGTGTGTACAAGTGTATCAGTCTGCAATTTTCTGAATCTGATTCTGACGAGAAAAAGGCTGAAATGGATGAGCTGGCATACTCATCCATTATCCTTAACCTTTCTGACTCGGTGTTAAGAAAGGTGAGTGATCAGGATTCTGCCAAAGGGTTGTGGGAAAAATTGCAAGAATTATATACTGAGACTTCACTGCCAAGTAAGATGTTTTTGCTTGAAAAATTTTTCCGATTCAAACTTGATTTGAATAAAGACATAGAAGAGAATCTTGATGTTTTTACAAAACTGATTCAAGATATTAAGAAAACGGGAGATAAAAACATTGATGACTATACCCCGATTGTGCTCTTAAATGCCATTCCTGATGCCTATAACGATGTAAAATCTGCAATCAAATATGGTAGGGATCAGGTGAACCTTGAAACTGTAATAAGTGGCTTAAAAAGCAAAGAAATGGATTTAAGAGCCAATCCGAGTAAGAAAAATCATGGTGAGGTTATGTTTGTGAGAGGGAGGGCTAAAAACAGGAATAGTCAACCAAACAATAACCAGGGCAATCATGATATGAAGAAGAAAGATAACCGCAGTATGTCTAAATCTAGGCCCAAGCTTAAAAAATGTTTTAACTGTGGTGAAACTGGTCATTTTATTAAAGAATGTCCTAAGAAACAAAAAGAACAAGCCAATAAAGCTTCTGGAGATGAGAAAACTGGTGATGTTTTTATGGTAACTGGGTCATGTGATGTGTCTCGTGTGAATTCTGTGCATTCTGACACTTTGTGTGAAAATGAATGGCTCATTGATTCTGGTTGTACTTTCCACATGTCACCTTTTAAGGACTTGTTTTGCTCATATAGAGAAGTTAGTGATGGGTTTGTGTCTTTGGCTAATGAAAAGAAATGTAAAATCTTTGGGATTGGGGACATTACATTAGCATGTGCATCTGGTTTTGGCATAACACTTAAAAATGTTAGATATGTGCCTGATTTGTGCAATAATCTGATTTCCTGTGCTGCATTAGAAGATGATGGGTTGGAGGGAAAATGGGGAAGGGGCATGATGAAAATCATGAGGGGATCGTTGGTGGTCCTAAAAGCTGAAAAGCGAAATAACTTGTATGTTTGTTTTGCTAAGTCTACACCTAGTTCTGTCAATTTTGTCAAGGAGGACAAAACTGAACTATGGCACCGTAGACTTGGTCACATGAGTAGTAAAGGGCTGGAAATTTTGCAGAAAGCTGGGTCATTTGGAAATGATAAGCTCTCGTGCATGCCCTTCTGTGAGTCGTGTGTAAAAGGAAAACAACATAGAGTTAGCTTCCCTGTTTCCCCTCCTCCCAATAGGTCTAAATGTACTGGCATACTTGATTACTTGCATGCTGATGTGTGGGGACCTGCCAGTGTTCCCACACATGGCGGAAAGATGTATTTCCTTTCTATTGTGGATGATTTCTCAAGAAAAGTATGGGTTTTGCTTTTGAAACAAAAATCTGATGTTTTTGAGAATTTTAAAAATTGGAAAGTCTTAATTGAAAATCAAACAGGAAAAAAGATTAGAAATCTTAGGACTGATAATGGTCTAGAGTTTTGCAATAATTCTTTGAATGAGTTATGTGTAAAATCTGGAATTAGGAGGCATAAAACGGTTCCCTACACACCTCAGCAAAACGGTGTGGCTGAAAGGATGAACCGAACTCTACTTGAAAGGGTGAGGAGCTTGTTGGCTTCCTCTGGACTTTCAAAAGAGTTCTGGGGTGAAGCAGTCTGTACTGCTGCCTATCTAATCAATAGGTCCCCATCTGTGCCTTTAGAGGGTAAATGTCCTGAATCTGTTTGGTCCGGAAAATCAATTGACTTTTCTAATTTGCGAATTTTTGGTTGTGCTGCTTTTGCTCACCAGAAAGGTGATAAACTGGAACCTAGGTCTAGGAAATGTGTTTTTCTAGGATACCCTGATGGTGTGAAGGGTTATAGGTTGTGGCTAAGAGATGAACCTGGTTTTAAAGTAATAATAAGTAGAGATGTCGTTTTTAACGAATCTGACTTTCCATGTTTATCTACCTCTGTGGTTTTGCCTGCTTCTGACACTGCTCCTTCTGAGGTGGAGCAATCAGACTTATCTGATTCGGATATGCATGATTCAAGTGTTAACTCACCTGTTGAAAATGAGAATGTGGAAGATGTGTCTAATGTGCCTGATGATTATCAACTTGCTAGGGATAGGCCTAGAAGAAACATTAGGACACCTGCTAGATTTGATGACTTCCATATTGATACTCATGCTTTCAATGTCTTTGAATCTGTTGATGATTGTGAACCTAAGTCGTATAAGGAAGCTTTGAAATCTGAAAACTCTAAAAATTGGTTAAATGCTATGAAAGAAGAAATGAACTCACTGCATGTTAACCAAACCTGGACCCTTGTGCCTAAACCTGAACATTGTTCTGTTGTTGATTGTAAATGGCTTTACAAAATTAAGGATGAGGGTGAGAGAGTTAGATTTAAAGCTAGGCTTGTGGCTAAGGGTTTTACTCAAAAAGAGGGGATAGATTATACGGAAATCTTTGCTCCTGTTGTCAAGTTTGTCACTGTGCGTATCATGCTTGCATTAGTTGCTCATTTTGATTGGGAATTGAAACAGTTGGATGTCAAAACTGCTTTCTTGCATGGTGACCTTGATAAAAAGATATACATGAGACAACCTGATGGTTTTGTTGATCCTAAAAAATCTGATCATGTATGCTTGTTGAGAAAATCCTTGTATGGTTTGAAACAATCACCAAGACAGTGGAACAAGAAATTTGATGAATGCATGATGTCTTTGAAGTTAAAGAAAAGCCTTTATGATCATTGTTTGTACTTTAAAGATAATGCATCCATGCCTATCTTCTTGCTCATTTATGTCGATGACATGCTTCTGATAAGTCCTTGTCTGAAATCGATTGAACATGTTCAAAAATGCCTTAGTGATGTATTTGATGATTAGTACTAGACCAGACATTGCATACACAGTTAGTTGCTTGAGTAGGTACATGTCTAACCCTGGTATGCCTCATTGGGATGCTTTGAAAGGGTTACTGAGGTACCTTAGAGGGTCTTCTGATGTTAGCCTTAAATTTGCTAGATCTGCTAGAGGTGTAAATTTGGTTGGCTATGTTGATTCCAATTATGCAAATGATAGAGATAATAGGAAGTCCACTACCTCCTATGTGTTCACTTTGTGTGGGTCTTGCATAAGTTGGAAATCTCAGTTACAGCATGTTGTTGCACTGTCGACTACTGAATCAGAATATATTGCTATTACTGAAGCCTTGAAAGAGGCTGTTTGGCTGAAAGGCCTATTGTCTGAAATTGGTTTTCTGGACGATAATGTAGTAGTATATTCTGATAGTCAGTCGGGGATTCAGTTGTGCAAAAATCCTGTGTTTCATGACAGATCTAAGCATATTGATGTTAGATTTCACTTCATTCGTGACATTGTTGAAAAGGGAATTGTGTGCCTTGAGAAAATTGCTTCCCAATTCAATCCCGCTGATATGGGAACTAAGTGCTTATCTGTTGAAAAATTTCATTCATGCATGAGAACCCTGAACTTGGATCCTAATGATTAGATCATTTTTGGTTGTGATGTTCTTAAGTTAGACTTTGTGTCTACTTCTTGCTTTGACTGTGTGTTTTTCCTTGGTGAAAAATAACATGCTTTGTGCGTGTTATCTCCTGTACTTTGTGTACGGGAGTTTGGCGATGATGATTCCTCCGTTTCCGTGATCGATCGACAGCATATGTGAATTGGGCCCAAGGTGGAGATTGTTGGTTTATTAGGCCCAATTCTGATAAGCCCAATCCCCAAGCCCAAACCCCAAAAGGCAGCCCCACCCCTTTACATTCTCCTGCAGATTCATTCCCCCTCTTTTCCTTTGTCTCTTTGATTCACGTAATGTCAATCAATGTTCCATGGTTTTCTGCTCCATTCTTCCCTATAAGAATGGAGCACCCTCTTCTTTGTGAGGTGTGTAGCAGAATAAGAGTGATACACTTTTGTGTGTGTGTGAGTCTCTCTGCCACCATTAAACGTCCCTTTTCTTCGTCTACGTCTTCCTTGTTCCCTTTTGTGGGTCGGGTGGGTTGAGTGCTAGAGAAGAGTGTGGGAGTTACCGGGGTTTGGGTTGGATTTCTACTTTGTGTGGAAATCACCCATAGGGCTCCAAATTCGCTGCTGTCATTATTCGATCGGAAACGGGCTCAAGGTTTTCTGAGCCATAGTCGAACCTCGACCACGGTTCGATTCCTAACACTTACTCTAATGTTTATGAATTGAGTGGGAGTAGAAAATTTGAATGTAAAAATTTTGATTGTAGAAATTTATATTAAATTATAATTAATAAAGTTACTTAAATTTATATTTAACATAAAGTTCCAAGAAAATTGAACATTATTCTGGAAGAAAATATGAAAAAGTCAAAGCAGCCTAATTTCAAAATTCCATGATAGGATTTTGTGAAATGGACATATACCAAACTTATTTAGCAGCAAAATTCATATCTGATGCGGAGGGTAACTTCAACTAAGTCTCGGTAATTTGTTGCACGCTGGTCCCACTTTTGATTATTTGTATGCACATGCCACTCTTTGATCATAAGATACCTTGATATTCCACTATCCTAAAAATTTAATAATACGTGTCTCATTTCTGTTGTATCCTAAAACCAATTGAATAATGTTCAGCCTCAATACTTATGGTCTCCAATTTAGAGATTTTGAATTAGGTTTATTTATAATTCAAAGTTTATGCTCTTACCGTTTAGAATTCATTATTCAAGATTCATGCTAATTTACCAATTTATAATTATATAGTTTAAGCTATAAAGTATGACATATCTAATGCACAATATGATTACTGAGAAACTGTATTTTGACAGTTGTAGACTAATTTTTATGTTCCTACCCAGATGCACTTTACTTGGTCCGTAGAGCCGGACATGTCCCTATCCAGGTGCACCGGGCATTTTGTCTCTGTTGAGGAGTCAGCCCTACCCTGATGCATCTCACCTAATGCGTAGAGTTCGACTTGTTCCTACCCAGGTGCATCTCACCTGGTCTATAGAGCCGAACCTATCGTCTCTGCGGCTTTGTTTGGGACTCCGAGTATCTTCACCACATCAGTTGAGTGTGGACAATGGCTCTGATACCACTTGTTAGGCCTTGATTGGGCGCACATCTCCACATTATAGGATATTTTTCGCTTTGTCCAAGCCTGCACGGATTTGTTCTTGGGCTAACTCTCAAAATGTTTCATACCAAGGGAGATTCATATTTCCTTATATGCTTATGATCATTCCATTATATTTTCGATGTAGGACTTTGTTGATAATCCCAACATTGCCGACTAATTTTTCAGTAAATTAAGAGTTCTGGAACACCTTTTTTTAAAAACCGATATGTATTTGTTCACTTAAATCATTCTTAGGAAACAAACAAACAAAAGGCCTTTTAATGTAAGGTGAAGATCATCGCATTTCAAATATATGCAAGAGGCAAAAGAGATTACGAATAGATTCTGAGTGACAAAAAAAAAAAGGAGAGAAAGAGCTTAAAAACAGTTGCAAGCTTCTACAGTCTTAATACGATGAGGAGGACACGAGGACATTCTCTTTTTGTTGCTCTCTTCATTGCCAAAGTCACTCTCTGTAATCTTTATTGCCTCCTTTGTATATTTAGATTGGGATGACCTTTACTTCGTAGGAAGTTTTTCTTTAATTAATAATTTTCTACTTTAAAGTTGATTTAAGTGAAGAAATACATATTGCTACTTATAAAGAACTCATACACGACACATAACTCTTTATTTGGTCAGAAAATTGGGGTTTAGCAGCTATTAAAGTGTAACTTTTAATAATTTATTTAACGGCATATTAGTTTATGTTGATCCTTATGTCTAAGTCCGAAAACATTGATATGTCCATATCCAATATACATTATATTGGCAAATTATATGCTACTTAAGTGTAGTCAGCTTCTCATATGACGGCAGTATTTTCCTCGCTTCGCTGATGGCAATCCCATCTGATTTTTCATTTGACGGTAGTACCGTCCTCGTTTCGCTAATGACAATCTCATCCAGCTTCTCATTTGACAACGTTATCGTCCTCGTTTCATCGATGGCAATCTCATCTGGCTTCTCATATGACCGCAGTACCATTCTCACTTTGTTGATAGCAATCCCACTTGGGTTCTCATTTGACGGTAGTACCGTCCTCATTTCGCGATGGCAATGTCATCTGGCTTCTCATATAATGGCAGTATCGTCCTCGTTTTGCTGATGGTAATCTCATCCGGCTTCTCATTTAACGGCAGTACCGTCCTCTTTCTTTGGCTACTGTCGAACCACATATTCGCTATACTGGTTTCTTATGACAATTTTGATTTTGTATAGTGATATGTTATGATTTTCTATTCGTTTTTCCTTACCTGCTAGCCTATGTCATTGAAGGATTTTATTTACTTGCTTTTTCCGATTTTGTAAGAGGTCAAGTTATCTTCTTCACATTATCCTTTTTCTTTGCTTGTTTTCGTTTATAACTGAACCTATTAATATTATTCAAGTGGGTAGCATATATTGTTCATAAGTAAACCGATTCGGATAATACAAATAGCACGGGTAAATATACTAAGAGTTGTTTGAACTGGCAATTCGTGTTGAGAGGTCCTCCAAAAACGAGGTTGGAGGGGTCTCCATCAAAGAGATTCTGACGCTAAAGTCAGATGAATTATTTTGAGAGATGAAATAGTAAGAGAAAATCAATGGAACTGTGAGAGAGATACCTCAAAAATGAAGAGAGGGGTATATATACTTAATCATCAGAGGGTAAAACTATCTTGACAATGGTTTTTCTCCCCAAACCCTAGTACACGTCTAATGTATGGATCCGGTCTTTAGGAATTTGTCAGATGGTCCCAGTACCTTTCTCGTGCACAGAGTGTATGTGCCAGTGTACTAGCGGCCACTACAACATAAACGAGCTTATGTAACACTCAAAAAGTGTTACATATATACTAGAATATGTTACTATAGACTTTATGTAACACTTTATTGATGTTACATTTGTCGGTGTTACCTAAAGTCTAATGTAACATTTTTTATATCTTTAGTAACACTTTTTATAAGTGTTGCATTAGTTTTTAAACTGTAACACTTTATGATAACACTTAAAATGTTACATATAATCCCCTTATGCAATTTTTTTTCTAAAAAAAAAACGTTGAATACTTGGAGTTGCTAGATTGCAGGAGTTTAAGTGTAAAGTCTAAATCACTAGGCTACGATAACGTTTATAACTTATTTTATAAGAAAAATAATATATACATAATATTTTGCTATAACATCAATTAAATACTCTCAAAATTAAATTTCCATCGAACTACAACCTAACTTAATTTTATTTAGGTTATCCTATATCTAATTTAACACGAAGTTTTCATTAATTTTTTCCAGTTTCATCCACTCACACACACACACACACACACACACACACACACACACATATATATATATATATATCTTATTTTATGTCACACTAAATTGTTACGTCTAATTATTGTATATAAATATTAAGACACTATCACTAATTTTAGTTACAATAATTTTATGTATTTACTTGTAGACAATTTTGAGACATCTTAAAATCTCCTTTAAAAGTAATTACATGATTAGTTACTTTAGTTGGGTTTATAGAATATAAAATTAAATAAAAAATAAACTTACAAACATGAAGAGACATAACCAATTTAATATCCCAAGTCTAGGTTTTCACACTTAAGAAATGTATTCAAGTTCTTAAGCTATAAACCTCTTTTGTTGTTTTATTGTAAAATATAATGTGTGTATCTATATACAAAAACACACATACATCACTAAGGTTGTGTTTGGATGGAAGGATTTGGAAAGCAAAGGATTTGATTTCCAATTTTTTGTATTTGGAAATCCACTCATTTCAAATTCATTTCAAATCCCTTATTTGGATGTTTAAATTCAAATAAGTGGATTTGAATTAAATAAACTTTTCCTTTTTCAGTTCTTTCTTAACATTTTTTAAAGGATGATGATAATAAAAGTGTGTGTCTTGTGTGTGAAGTGTGTGTAATGTGTGCGTGTAGTACGTGCAGTATGTGTGTGTGTGAAGTGTGTGTAGTATGTGTGTGAAGTGCATGTGTGTGTGGTATGTGATAATGTGTTGTGTGTAGTGTGTGAAATGTGTGTGATAATGTGACTATATATAAATGAGAGGTAGGACGGATTTATAAATGACTAGGTTGTTGGATGGATTTGAAATCCATCCAAAATAAACTAGAAATTTAGGAGGGATTTAAAATCCCTTGATTTGATTTTTTTTGCTAAACAAGTTGAGTGGATTTGACGATGGATTTCCAAATTCACCCCTCAAATCCCTCCATCCAAATGGACCCTAATAAAATTTATTTTTGATAACAAATACGTAAATCTTTAGATGCTATAATAAATTGTTACTTTTGTAGGTGTGAGTCGATCATTTGCACCACTTATATTACGAATGTTCTATTGTGATTATTAAGATATAATATATAAGAAAAATAAAATGAAAGTTACTTGAGTAAAATAAATCCACATATATTTAATTAGTTTTAAAAAATATATAATTTTATTATTTATAAGTGTTAACTAAAAAGTGCTACTTGTTCAAAAGTGTTACGGAAAAAAATGTTACTTATTTAATAGTGTTACCTAAAAGTGTTACAATTTAAAAGTGTTACATTCTAAGTGTTACATGAAAGTGTTACGTATTCATAAGTATTACAAAAGTGTTACATAAAAGTTAAACTTTTAAAAGTGTTACAAATATAGTGTTACATAAAGTCATTTATGTTGGCGGCTAGTGTATGATTGGTCGGGGGTGAGCACGAGACAAGACGCGTACTCATTCGGTATAGTCTACCAGAGGACAATGGATTGTTCAGGTTTATGACTTGAGCATCAATTTCCCAGTTCGTGTCATGTAGCCTTATTAGGGACGATCCCCAATTCTAGTTCGGGCGAGCACAAAGCGTGGTGCCATATATTTCTAGTGCTGGCGGTCCCCTCTGAATTCTACTTGAAGACGTCATCCAGTCCTCAGGTGCCAAGTGAACATAACAAATGTGTGTAAGAAGTACGATGGGGCCTATGAGTACTTAGTCCACATCAGCGTAAAATTAGCCTATTACAATATATTTTTTATATTCTAAGTTCACTGATTTTTAATAACAAAATTAATTTTAAGTTATTAAAATATTAATTAATTTGAAACTAATTATATGTTAAAATTCGCTAATATAAAAAAGTTTCCCCTTTTTTATCCCTCTTCCATTTTTAGTTGACTTAGTTTTGATACATTTAATTAACTCTAATTAAAAAATTTGATAATAAAATTAATTTAAATTATTAATATTAAAATTCGAATCTCAAATTTTACGATAAAAATTGTGTATATCAAATTCTCTCTTTTCTTTTTCTTCTATGGTTTCTTTCCATTTTCTTTATAATATGACTACAACCCTTAATTTTTTTTTTAATATATATGGTTAAAAATAACACAAATATATAACTATATTTCTTAAAACTCTTTATAATATACATTTAATAAAAGTGATAAAAATATTTAGGAGTAAAACTTGCCAAAAATTGTCCACGGGTACTGTAGTAATCCCTGGGTGTTTGCATTTATTTTTCCTGAGTGATTTTCAACTTATAATTTGAGAAAATTTATTTTATAGTGTTTGCAATTAAAGCCAACTTCTGTTTTAAAGAAGTGCTTCCAATGTAAAAGTTAAAAGCAGAAATTTAAGGGGGTGTTTGTTTTTGTTTTGGGTAAGTGATTTTCAGCTTATAACTTGAGAAAAACTATTTTGTAGTGTTTGCAAAACCAACTTCTACTTTAAAAGAAGTGTTTTCAATGTAAAAGTTAAAGCATAAATTTAATGCTTTTCTATTTTGTAATAATACTATATTTTTTTAAAGACAGAAGACTATGTTTATTGGTGATTTGTTACGACCGATCGTCATAAGACGACAAGCACTAATTAAAAAAAAAAATAGAAAATCCAATGTTGTTGTCGACACTAGTTGTGGTTTGGGTTGGTCAACCAACTCATTTCACAACTCAATCACATTCCACAACCTGTCACATGTCAAAATCTCATTGGTTGTATTAAATTATTTATTGCATATAATTTTAATAATAAATGAATAAAATAATTTTTATTTCAAAAAAATTAAAAAATTTATCAAAATTCTTATTTTTTTCTGTACAATTAAAGCCTAATATTGACATTAAGATTGTGCATGGAGTTTGGAGATTACCAAAATTGGATCGTAACCCGGACATAATTAGTTCCGAATCGAAAATTTCTGAACCAAACTGAACCAATTATTTTTTTGGTACGGATTTGAACATTTCTTAATTTTTCGAATTGAAAATTATGTTGAAGCGTACCGAACAATACCGAACTGTATAGTAAAGATTTTAAGTGCATGCAAAATAAATATATAAATAAATAAATCACCTTATTGTAATTGTAGAGTTAAAATAATTTTTTTCCTTGAAATATTTTTAAAAAAGCGCTAAAAATAATATGCAATTATTAAACGTAGCAAAAATGTTGATTTTATTGGGAAATATGTTATGTATTTGGATAAAAGAAATTAATATTTATTAAACTGTTGGGTTGTTGATAAAGTATAAAAATGTATTTTTTGGGTTGTGGAGTAGGTTGTGTATATAAATGAGAGGGAAATTAATATTTTATTGATAGGTTGGGTTGTGGTAGGTTGTTAATAAACATATAGTCTAAGTGATTCTATAGTAAATACTCCAACTTCTATTTTTATTGGAAATCACTTTTTTTTGCAAATACTATCTACTTTTTACGTAAGTTATTTTTATAGAATCTCTAATTTTAATCACTTTTTCAAAAGCAAAAACAATCGCAAACACCTCCTAATACTTTTCTCTACTCAATAACAATTCTGGAGATAATGTGATATTTTTTAAAAGACATAAGTGATTCTATAATAAACACTCTAACTTCTACTTTTATTGGAAATCATTTTTTTTTTCAAACACTACAGGAATGTTTGTGATTGTTTTTGCTTTTGAAAAAGTATTAAAATTAGAGATTCTATAAAAACCACTTATGTAAAAAGCAAGTAGTGTTTGTAAAAAAAAAGATGATTTTCAATAAAAGTAGAAGTTGAAGTATTTGCTATAGAATCACTTATATCTTTTAAAAAATATCATATTGTTTACAGAATTGCCATTGAATGGAGAAAAACATTAAATTTTTGCTTTTAACTTTTACATTAGAAACACTTCTTTTAAAACAGAAGTTAACTTTAGGGGTGTTTGCGATTACTTTTGTTTTTGAAGAAGTGATTAAAATTAAAGATTCTATAGGTAAAAAGTGGATAATGTTTGCAAAAAAAAGTGATTTCCAATAAAAGTAGATGTTAAAGTGTTTGCTATAGAATCACTTTATGTCTTTTAAAAAATATTATATTATTTACAGAATTATCATTGAGTGGAGAAAAACATTAAATTTCTTCTTTTAGCTTTTACATTGGAAGCATTTCTTAAAAAACAGAAGTTGGCTTTGCAAACACTACAAAATAGTTTTTCTCAAGTTATAGATTGAAAATCACTTAGGGGATACTTGGTTTGGAATGTAGTGGCATGTGTCACGTCCGATGGGGCATATCCACGGATGAAATATCCAAAAAAGTATTTTAGTTTAAGGGTAAAGTAAAGTATGATGTGCATTGAAAATTGTAAAAAGGTGTATTGAAAATTGTAAAAGGTATGTTGAAAATTGTAAAAGAAGATATATGTAATAGGGTGTGGATATGAAGGAATGAGTCATCCGGTATAAAGTGAAATATAATGTGGACTGACCATGTCCAATCCGGATGGCACCATATCAATCCAAATATCCTCTTAGGAAAAGCAAATGCAAACATCCTTTTTAAATGCAATAAAATAATTTTTCTTAAGTTATAAGTTGAAAATTAGCTCGAAAAAACTCTTAGGGCCTGTTTGTTTATGATTGGGCACAACCGTTCAGGATTTAGCTCAATCCATCTGTATTTGGCTCTAGATTGTTGTCAATATATTGTGTCCAACCACTAAATAACAAAACATCAATCATCAATCCACTAACTATTTCTTACACACATCATCAATCAAACTCATTTTCCAATACAACTTTAATCAATAATCAATCATTCACTAACTACTTCTTACACATATTATCAATCAAACCCAATTCCCAATACAACTTTAATCAATAATCAATCATTACTAACTACCTCTTACACACATCAAATCACATTTACCACCTTTTATATTATAATCATCCCACAACCCAATCTCCAACCAACCTAAACAAACACTCACTTATTTACCCCAACTTCATATTTCTCTTTATTCCCCACAGCCTACAGTACTCCAGCCACCCACGGCCATAAACAAACAGAGCCTTAATTTGTAATGTAATTGAAGGAAATGTGATATTTGTTCCCTTCGAATATGCCAGCTTCCGTCACTCCAGTTGGACCATTGACGCTAGCTCCCATTTTCATTTCCTCTGCGAAACCAAAAGCAAAACCGCTCACCACTTCCGCCGTCCGCCACCGGCCCACTGTTCCATTCTGAAACAAACGAACTCATTCTCTGCTGGTAAATTATGAAAAGCGACGCGTAGAAGTGGAACACCCCCCAAACTAAAATCAGAAATCCGACAAAATGAGGGCAGGAACGTTGACGCTTGTGCTGGTAAATCTAGCAGGAATAATGGAAAGAGCAGATGAATCATTGTTACCGGGAGTGTACAAAGAGGTCGGTGAAGCCCTCCACTCGGGCCCTACCGGCCTTGGCTTTTTGACCCTTTTCCGTTCGATGGTGCAGGCTGTCTGTTACCCCCTAGCAGCTTACTTGGCGGCCCGACATAACCGGGCCCACGTCATCGCGTATGGGGCTTTCCTTTGGGCTGCCGCCACCTTCCTCGTTGGCTTCTCTTCCACCTTCTTCCAGGTATTCGACGAAATTCCTTCATTCCTTTTCTGCCTTTTTGCTTGTGTTTTTAACTGGTTTAATTGGGGACCTTTAGTGTGTGATGTGGTATTGTGGGTGAGAGGAGGAGAGAGAGGGGGATTTGTTTTGTCTTGTGATTGGGGTGTTGGTGTTAATTATCACCTGAATTGAACCTTTTTGGACCTATTTGTTGTCACTGTAATCAGTACTTATCCTCAATGACGCATGAAGGCATAAATCCAGTTTTCAGTTGTTATCTGAAAATATTACCGTAAATAGATGGTGTATTATATGTGCTTAGATTCCTGTTGTCAACCCGAATTCTTTGATGTATATGTAGGTGTATCGAGCAATCATGCCCATTAGCGGTATTGCGTTCCTACAAAGTCTGAGCAAACGTTTTGTGGCATCATAGTGAAACGATTATACGCATATTGCTTGCTGCAAGTAGTTTGGATCATAATCTCATATTGTAATCATCACAGTTAAGGGAACTCATAAACCATTAATGATGGAATACCATGAGATTTTCGTGAAAATAGGGACATAAAAGATCGGATACCATTTGTGTCGTGATAGGGACATCTCATAAGAAGCTTGTGGAGTGGGATAAGCATGCAATGCTCATGTAGAATTGATCAGTAATCTACTGAACATTTTATCTTTGCAGGGTCAATTGTTCAACATTATGTTCATGAATATATTGTTTCTTCGTTTCTTGCATGATTAAGTGTCATTAGATAGATTACAAGAAAATGATAGATCATATGTTCATGGTGCAGCCGCCTTGTTGGCAATCTGAAGATATAATTCCTTGCAAAAAAGAGAGGAAAAGATGCAAGGCTGAAGGACTTTTTTGGATCTATTACCTATCATACTTCTACATTTAATTGGACTCAAAGCAAAGGACCGCAGAGAGAGAATTCATCTAGATGTAGATGTATGTGGGTGGGAGGGTAACTCTATAACGATTTTCTAGAACTCAATTCTGATGGCCTCATCAGCTTCCTTTCTAATTTTGGGAATATTGTCTGGCAGGTAGCTGTATCAAGAGCATTGAATGGAGTCGGCCTCGCCATTGTTGCACCTGCAATTCAGTCCCTTGTAGCTGATTCAACTGACGACCACAGCCGTGGGGCCGCTTTCGGGTGGCTGCAGCTTACGAGCAACTTCGGTTCACTTCTTGGTGGATTATTCTCGTTGCTGATAGCTCCTGTTACTGTTATGGGAATTTCTGGATGGAGGATTTCTTTTCATCTTGTTGGCATAGTCAGTGTTGCTGTGGGAATTCTAGTACGGTTATTTGCTATTGACCCTCATTTCCTAAACATCGGGATCGAAGGTGGTGATCAAGTTCACAATACGTCCTTCCGGAACGATGTAAAAAACCTAATCCAAGAAGCGAGATCAGTGATAAAGATCCCGTCTTTTCAAATTATTGTAGCTCAAGGTGTTACAGGGTCATTTCCTTGGTCAGCTTTGTCTTTTGCTCCAATGTGGTTGGAGCTAACGGGTTTTTCTCACGAGAAGACTGCCGTCCTCATAGGAGCATTTGTGGTCGGGAACTCCCTTGGTGGTGTATTTGGGGGTATGATGGGCGATTTTCTATCAAAGCACCTCCCTAATTCTGGGCGAATTATTTTGTCACAGATCAGTTCGGGATCAGCGATCCCTCTTGCAGCGATTCTTTTGCTGGTCGTGCCAAACAGTCCGACAACAGCGTTCCTGCATGGCGTAGTCCTGTTTGTAACGGGTTTTTTCATCTCTTGGAATGCTCCAGCCACAAACAAGTAAGATTTTCAAAGACTGTTTACCTTTCTCAGTTCTCTTTCTCGATCCTTTTCAAGATTTATGAATTTCAGTATTACAATTTTACCATGATATAATTGGGCCCGGACCAATTATGAATCAATAGTGCGACTTTTATGAACTTGCATTGATACAATAACGGGGAGGAGTGTTGGCTGGTAGTTACTTAGTAGGGTTTCAATCTCATCGTTTCAAATAGTTCCCTTTTGCTAGTTATGACCTTACCTGTTTATTGACAAGTTCACCTCGCTTATAAGCAACTGGTCCCCGGCCTGGAATTTCTGTATCCAAATTGGAATCGGGAGGAAAGAGAGGTACAACTTACTGGGTACTTTATCATTATACGATTGGTCAGGAAACATCAGTTGTAAATTATAAAGATATATCTTTTGGCCGTTTTCTCCATATTATTGTGCTTTTGTGTAATTTTGTCTCTTGGATCCTTAGAGGTTTAAATCAAGGAAGATTTAGTCTATATTCGTTCTGCATGTTGAATTTGTTGCTTATGCAAGCTAGAGGCTCAAAACTTTAGCTTATAGTAAGGTTATATCGTGAATTCCAGAGGGTCCAGTTGGTCTCCTCCTCCTGCTCCTCCTCTTCCTGCTTCTTCTTCTCCTCCTCCTCCTCCTTCTTTCTTCTTTCTTCTTTCTTCTTCTTCATGATGTTTTGTATCAGTCTTGCGCTTGACTGGAGCATTTGAGTGTTTGTCTTTAGGGTTTTATATAGGAATCGTGTAAAGGTAGCAGTGACGGACGCACGTAAGGGCCAAGGGGGGCACTGGGCCCCCCTGACCCCGTTATAATGTGCTATTATATATGTTGGTCTCATCATAATGTGCTATTATATATGAATTTTTTTTTATTTTAATACAACTTAATTAAATAAAATAAATACTAATATAGTTTAATTTAAATTAGATGGATGTATTATTCTCTATAAGCAACAAAGGTAAAGATGTTAAAAAATATAATGAATATAGAGACATTATATCATTTTTCTTCTTTTCGTAATTAAAATAATTTATTTATCTTATCTAGATTGTTAGTAATTTTCTAGTTTTATTTATAGAGTTGACAATTGTTGAGGCTCATGGACATATTTAGGGTGCACACAACGGTAGTCCTCCTTTTAAATTTTTTAAAATATTAATTTTTAATGTAATTTATCCAGTATTTTAAGTTTAGAGCCAAATTTTAATTTGATTTCTAGCCTACAAAATTTGTCTCATATTTGGAAAAAAATTGACATATAACCTTATAGCATAGTAAATTTTTTTTTTAAAAAAATCACCCCGTGAAATGAACTCCTAGATCCGTCTATAAATGGGCCCCCCTCGACTGAATTTCTGGGTCCGTCACTGAAAGGTAGTGTATTGATTGGAAACGATGGTGCGGTACGCTCCATATAAACAATCCACACAACTGGTTGGGATTTTTTTCTTTTCTCTGTGGGTTCTATAAATGTCGATACCATAATAACTTGCTGTAGACAGTCCAATTTTTGCAGAAATCGTCCCTGAGAAATCACGAACTAGTATATATGCTTTAGACAGATCCTTTGAGTCTGTGCTATCATCGTTTGCTCCGCCAACAGTTGGACTACTGGCTCAATATGTTTATGGATATAAGCCTGTTCCTGAAGGCACCGAAGATATTTCAACAGACAGAGAGAACGCCACATCTTTGGCCAAGGCTCTGTTTGCGTCCATAGCCATTCCAATGGCTTTATGTTGCGTCATTTACACTTTCCTCTATCGTACTTATCCAATAGACAGGGAACGCGCCCGAATGGAAGCTCTCATAGAATCAGAGATGCAGCTCATAGGGTCAGACTCTTCACATTCTGCAGGATTTGAAACCAAAGAACTCTATCTTGATGAAAGGACCATCATTGAATTGCCTTCTGATGATGATAGTGATGAAAGGGTGCTACTCGTTACCAGGTAGCAACTCCCTTGTACATGAAGGCATAGATCTCTCTCTCTCTCTCTCTCTCTCTCTCTCTCTCTCTCTCTCTCACACACACACACACACACACACACTGAACCGGTTAGGAAGACAGAACACTTTGCTTGGTGAAACGATACTTTAGCCTGGATGCACTTCCACCATAGTTTATTCCATGCCATTGTATATTTTTTGCTGAGGATGCGATCTTTACAAGCTAGAAAATCGTTGGTCTGCATTATGAATCCATCATGTGGAAGATTAGAACTGGGGAGAAGCGTCTGTTTATATAGTTTCTGATGTATATTTCGTGCTACACCAGATGAATTTGTGCTGATACACACGTAAATGATATGTGGTAAAGAAATGTAATCAATTCTTACTGTGGTAAAACTGAATTTGGGTTTGACGCTTACTTGCTTGGCTCCTTCGAGCAGTCAGCAATGCTCAGTACCTTAATTTTGGTTCGAACCGTGGCTTACGCTCGTCAATATTGATGCGTCCTGCAACACTTTTAATGTCTTGGCCTCTCCTCAACAAAGTCCATATCTAACAAATGACTACGCCCCGACTAGATGTTAGACCGTTCTTGGCCATCTATGTTTTGTTTCTTTTCTCCTACTCTTACCCGCTTAATTCTCCTAGACTTTAATTGTTTTTTTTATTTACGTTCATAAATATTCTTTGGGAGTGCAGGCTTTTTAGCCAAACTCTAAAAGTTACATATCTTTTAGAGCATCTCCAACCCACCCTCTATTATAGTGTGGATTTTGCACTAAAAATATAGTTTTTGTGTACACTATCTCCAACCCAACTCTATCCCACTAAATTTACAGTTTTATGTAACCATCTCCAACCCAACTCTATCCCACTAAATTTACAGTTTTGTGTAAACCATCTCCAACCCAACTCTATTTCACTAAAATTTACACAATAAGATTACTTACTTCTAATTTTATTTATAAATAATTATTTATGTTTTACATATTAAAAAAAAATCAACACTATTTATTTTAGTTAAAAAAATTTAATAATTTCACATTTAAAGATAAAACATTGCATTCAACACCATGAAAATATTTAATTACATAAAACATTAATATTAATAATTCTACAACACCGTTCTAAATTTTTTTTCTTCATGTTTGTCACATGCGTTTAATTTAAGCTTTCTGTATTTTGTTTTAATTTAAGCTTTTAATTTTTTTCAATTTATGCAATTGGTATTTCCAACATTGTTTTCTTTCATATTGTTGTAATGAAGTCTCCCTTGTGTTAATTATCTTGCAATTTGATGTAACTAGTAATTTATCTTATTATTGTTTCATTATTTTTAAATATGCAAGATTAATAACTAATTTTTTTAGTAATTAAATTTAATTGAATTAGATAAATTATTAAATACAAATATAACATTTATGTAGTTAAAACTGAATTTAGGGGTATTTTGAGCATATAATGTATAAATACAGTTTTTGTGTGAATGAACAGTGTCCCCCTATTTATTGGGGGACACTGTTCATCCCCCAATTATAGAGGGATGTTTTAGAGTGTGGTTGGAGGGATAAACTCTAAAATTCCCCCCAAAAATAGAGTTATTGTGATGGGTTGGAGATGGTCTTAGTCACCTTTTGTGCAGGGGTGGCGCATTTTTGAGGCAATCGAGGTTGTTGCCTCAGGTCCCAATATTTCGTAGGCCCTCCTCTATATATACATATACATGTTGTAGCATATTAGTTTAATACCCATTTTTAGGCGTGAAATAGTTTGAGAAATTTTCTAGAAGCTGCGATTCAATTTCTGGTTGCCACAATATAATATTTTTTTATTAAAAAAATATATATCTGAGCTATACTTAGGCCTTGAGTGCTTATGATTCACATCCTTAGGCCTATGCGTATTTACTATTTATAGGTTGATTATGATCCCATTCCTGATAAAAATTATAATCCAATTTGAGATTGTAATTTCATTACTCACAAAATATTAAAACTATACTAGTTGTATTTGTTGAAAGAAGATTTACAAAATTAAAATTATTAAAATTCTAACATCAATTATACTATTAAAAGAGGATTTACAAAATTAAAACTATTAAGATCTTATTTACGATCAATTAGTATCAAAGATAAATGTATTATACCAAAGATCTTGGTTACAAATCATTAATAAGTAATTTTGTTGCTGAAAAAGCTAGAAAGCATATTAGTTTTATTTAAGTACAATCTCGGCCCCAATTTTTTTTAATCTGACTCTGCTTTTGTGGCTACATGTTTTTAGCCACTTTAAGATTAATTAGCAAATAATTCACTAATAACATTTTAATTAACAGTTCTCTTACCCCTTTTGGTATGAACTATCGATACACCCATCACCATCTACTGGCTACCGGTACATCCCTATCGGCCGGCCACCGCCGCATATCAATACACACCAATCGATACTCATCAATACGGACAATGAAAGAATGTGTATGATCCCTATCGATACACACATCAATACACCCATCGATATACATCTATAAAAGAGTGTGTATTGATCCATATTGATACTCACTTATCAATGCACACACATTGATACACGCTCATTAAAGAGTTTGTATTGACCATAATCTATACACACCTATCAATACACATCCATAAAAGAGTGCATATTGATCTCCATTGATACACATTCATCAATGCACACCCATTGATACACACCTACAAAAGAGTGTGTATTGATCTCCATCGATACCAACCCATCAATATTCACCCATCAATACAAACTTGAATCGATACAAACATGCGTATCGAAACATACCCTGCTAGTAATTAAGGTGCAATTATTGAGAATTTAATAGAACGAAAAATTAAGGATACAAATTTGTTTGTTAGAATGATTACGTGTGGGGGCATTACCAAGCCAGAAAATTTATTAATATTGTCGGTGATAATAAATACAATGAATCGGAGAGTTATTGATACCCAAAATTTGGTCGTAGCCCTAAAGACCCATTCACTATGGGACGTGAGACAACGATCAGGCTCTATAATTCAACACACCCATCAATACAAACTTGTATGGATTATGGATACACATCCATCGACGCACTTACATGAACATGTTTATGACGACATGTTCGAATTCCTCGGAGGTGCTGGAGGTGACTGGCAATCGGCGGTGGCCAGCCAATGGCAGTGTTGGCGGCGGCCGGTTGTTAGAGTGTATCGAAGTGGTGTATCGAGATGTAAGGGGGCTGTTAGTTAAAATTTTAAGTAATGAATTTATTTTGCTAATTAGTGCTAAAGAGACTAAAAAAACATGTATAGTCATAAAATATAGCTAAGAAGCATGTAGGAATTCGAAGTTTGACTAAAAGACTCGTTAATTATATTGTTTTGCTGAGATTTGTCTTTGTTTTAAGATGTATATTGAGTGACTTTTGAAGAAAAAGATATAACTTCAAAAACAAGTCTGTTAAGGGGATACTTGGTTTGGGATACAGTAGCATATGTCACGTCTGTTAGGGCACATTTACGAATGGGACATTCATTTAAACATTTAAAAAAAAATTAGTTTAAGGGTATAGTAGGATATGATGTTTATTGAAAACTGTATTGAGAATTGTATAAGGTGTATTGAGAATTGTAAAATGTGATGTAAATCATAGGATGAGGATGTTGAGGGATCAACAAATTCTCACTTTGGATGAACAAATCCTCACTTTTGAGCTGTAAAGTTAAATAGATTAGACCATCATACTTAATATAAAAACAAAACCCTCTCAAAATAGCAACTTTAGTGTTTTCCCGCCCAAAAATCATTATCAATTATGGAAATCAAATTTTTTGGTATTTAAGATTTGACCCCAATATAAAACGCAATTATGACAATAATTAACTTGCCATATATTACCGAAAATAAATATATTCTAAAATAAGCTCAATTTGTCAAAGGTTGTAAAATAAGCACGCGAACGTACAAAAAAAATTCAAATCATATTTGACAAAATCTTTAAATATCTAATCAACATTAATCAAACCTTTTAACCAATTTAATAAATATTCATTATAATTGAAAAAGATATCTGTAAACTAAAAGAAAATAAATTAATTTGTAATGGTTATATCTAAATATCTGTAGATGCAGGACATGTCTAAGAATATCCAGAAATTGGCAAAAATACCACAAAATCTTTTGTGTAGGTTTTCCAAATTTACTAACTTCTTAGACGTGGGTCTATCTAAATAACCCTGGATGGGAGATTATATTATACTCCCTCCGTTTCAAAATAAGTGTAATTCTAAACAAAACGAAATAATTCAAAATAAATTTCGCTTTACAAAAAAATCACAATTTTCCAATTTTATCATAAACACCCTACTTAATTTATTGATTATTTCCTTATTCCACAAATTATATCCAATAAAATGGATTCTATATGTAAATATTTGCCTTTATATATATCCTTAATTTTTTTAAAAAAGCTAAAAGGATACTTATTTTAAAATGGGAGGAGTATATAAGAAAGAGAATTAAATTAAGTGGCATAAAAATAAGGAATTACCGTGTTCCAAATTCATAGCTTGGTTGGTACACCGTTGATTGTGATGGTATTGCCTCTGTAATTGACACTGACGGTTATGTTCAATTTTTTTCAATCAATATATTGACAAATCTTCTCATAAAATCAGCTCTCTAATTAATCTATAATTTATAAAATTTAGACTCATCAAATATGTTGAGGTTCTGATTCAATCAATCATCACCTCTATGCAAGGATGCTAGAGATATTCATACATTAAAAAAAATAGAATATTCTATGAATTACTCAAATTTATATATTTTTAATACTTTTCATTACACTCTTTTTTCATTAACATATAATTTTTATAGTAATAATTTATTATATTAAATTATATATATAAATACATAAAAAAATTATTTATTTATTCATTTATATTTACAAACCGTGCATCGCACGGGGGATACTACTAGTTTTTATCAACAACCCACCACAAATATTAATTTCTCTCTCATCCATATGCACAACCTACTCCACAACCCAACTTCAACATTTTTATATTTTATCAACAACCCAACCCAATATTTTAATAAATATTAACTTCTTTCATCCACATACACAATATATTTCCCTACCAAGCCAATATTTTTGAGATACAGTTTAATAATTGCATATTTTTTGGAGCATTTTTTAATATATTTAAAAGAAAAAAAATAATATTTAAATCTGCAATTACGATAAGCTAATTTTTTTACCATGCACTTAAAAATTATAGAAATTAGATGAGAAACGAGAGAACATTAGACTTTATTTATAGCGGGAAAAAATAAAGAGTTTCAAATTGTAATTCAAAATAGTCAAAATTTAAGCTCTATTTATAGGAAAAAATAGTAATTTTGATAGTTTTTTTATTTTTTAAAAAATAAAAATTATGTCGTTTATTTATCATCAAAACTAAATTATTTAATACAATCAATGAGGAGTGGACATGTGGTAGGTTGTGGGGATGGGTTTGATTGTGGAATGGGTTCCAATCCAAAGTCACAGCCTATCATTGATATATATTCTTTTCTATTTCTTTTTCTTTCTTTTTGTTTTTGGTTTCTTTTGTCTTTTTTCCATGACGCAACACATGAGATCATGGATAAGGATGGTCTTAGAATGAACAATATCCCATCTAAATGGGGACATGTCAGCCTAAGTATATATCCCATTATATCTATAATTTTACTAGTGCACGGGTCAATTATTTATGTGAATAATTATAATAGAATTTTTTATACTTTTTGTGATTATATTACATCTTTAGTTTTTATAAAATAGTATTCCCTCCCTCTCGCTCAGTTTTGCACGTAGGGACGGGCACATATATTAAGAAAAAACTGTTTTTTGCTTTTGAGTTAACTTTTTTAAAAGTGGAGATTGAAAGTAGAGATTTTGAGGGTGAAGATTGTAAGAGAAATTTCTTTTTTAAGGGTGTGCAAAACTAAATGGAACGAACCGAAACAGAAAATGTGCAAAACTAAGCGGGACGGAGGGAGTATCACTGTGAGTTGCAGTTTGTTATAAAATAGAAGTAAAAAAAGAAAAAATATCTTCATGGAAAGGAGAGAAGTTTGAATCTTAACTTAGGCAACAATAATAATCTATATTGTTTTATAAGGGCAACGTAAAGATGGGGTAGGTTGTAAAAGTTATTAGGCGCTAGATAGGCAGTGAATTGAAATCTACCTATTATTCGGGACTGATTAGATATAGGCATGATTGGACGAGGAGGAATTATGAAATAATACATAAACGATTAGTGAGAGCCTATAATTACTTGAAGTTGGTCGGGATTTTTTTCAAACAGAGAGTAAATATCATAAACAGGTGTACTAAAGTGCATCTAATGCATTAAACTATAATTTGTATGGAAAGGGACATTAAATCTTTTTTGTTTCATCGGTGATTTCCATTGAGTTTTTCATCATATTTTGTACCTTTAGTCTTTAAAATTCAATTTCATCCTACGTGTTAATTAGACTTCCATGTAGACTGACATGTCATCTAAATCTTGGAACGTTTTGCCATGTCCCACAAAAAGTTAGCCAAAATCATGAAAATTTGATAGATTTTTTACATTAATTAATGTTTTGCTTTTGTGAGTGTGTGTTTTTTCTTTCAATTCAGTGCAGTGGTATAGCATGTATCATACTCTTTGATGTGGGTATTTAAGATTGAATTTTTTATGTTGATTGAAGTGCTATTGTTCCTTTGAATTTAAATTTTTAAATATGGTGTCCACATTTGCATTTTAGTACAGAACTAATTCAAAAAAATCATGATTTTTATGACTTGGAATTTCCTCATAAAAAAATATAGCAGGTGCACATAATTTATGTTTAATGTCCAATTTGATACAAATATCATAGTTTTAGATGTCGCGGCAGTCCATGTAGAAATTTGACTGACAAAAGATTAACTTGATTAGATACCTCAATTAAAACGAAAAGAATAGTTCCATACCTATTTTGAAACAAATTATGAAATTATAGTTTGAGTACCCTTTTATGGAATTTAACACAAAAATTATCATCAATCCGAACCAACAGTACAGCTTTTAGGATATTCATAGTCCTTTATTGTTTACTTATTCCGACTTGTACATTAATCGATACTACTAAATGCTATTGAACTATTTTTAGCAATGAATAAATGAAATCAGATTCAATGACCTAAAAATGGGATTCATATAGCAATATTTGTGGTCAGTAATGAGAATTAATACAACAATAATTGCAGTCAAGAGGTTTAGTTTAAAAATCAATTCTATTTCACATAATATTAAAGATGGTGCACCAAATATAAAATTCAAAACATTTAGGTCATAGTATTCTCAAAACTCTTTCTTTTGGGAACTAATTGTAGTTCAATTACTTGAGCACTTTATAACTCGGGTCAATTATCAGGGAACAAATCCCACGAACCCACTCTATCAAGAATGTACTAAAAAAACTCTTCTTTTTTTTCAATGAAAGAAAAACTTATAGCTTCAAGGTTCTTGAATTGACGTGATCTCAACATATTGACAAACACGTTAGATAACTCACAATATTAATTTAAAATTGATTAGTTATGTTAAAAAGAGTGAGGTGGCAAAATCATTCAGCCAACATTTGAAGAAAGTACAACTTCGGAAAAGAAGCTGAAGAAAAGCAGTTAAAAAATCTTGGAAAATCAGTCAAGGGTCTTGGACAATGGTTTTAGACAGTTAATTCTGTTAAAACCATTGTCATTTAGCAAAAGTTTTGTGCAGTTTTCTTTATGTTGAGCAGTCAGTTTTGTTGCGGTTTTTTCATTCTTTTTATTCTCTCTTCATATATACCTTATAGTTAGGATATATTTGGATGTAACCAAGGACGAAAAAATCGGTATTCGCGGAGATATCGGTCTTTCAATTTACGGAGATATCGGTGAGATATCGATTAATATCGGAATATCGGTGCAATTTTCTGAAAATCGGCGTAAAATGTATTAAAACACTTAATTTATCACTATATTTGTTAGATTGTCAATAAAATAGCTTAATTCTAGTTTCTAATGGAGTAACATAGATCAAAATACACACATTTAATAAACATTACATAATATATCGTCTTTTTCTTTATTTATCAGTGTCCCTCGACATTCTCTCTCCTATCTTTGCTTTGGAAATTGGGGCCCTCTCTTCTCACTCCATTTATTATATCTTCTTCACGCCTACTAATATATCGTCTTTTTCTTTATTTATTGTTTTTCCATATAACAACAAAGGAATTACTCCAATTATTTCCTTTCACCACTTCCTTCACCCTCCATATCCGTTCACCTAATCACATTAAAATAAACATAAGAAGCAGCACATTCATGGATCTCTCCTTTTCTTACTCATCCTTCATTCTCACCTGCCATATTTTTCTTCTTATCGTATCTAAAGGTAAGATATACACTTAAAGCTTTACTTCTTGCCTCTCTCTAAAATGGCGGACAGTGTGGAAGGACCTAGGTTTTGGTTGCCATCTGAGTTCCGACTTCCGCGACGACCAACTGAAAAAAAAAAAAAGAAAAACAAAATCGTCGATATTTTGGCGAGATTTCGGCGAGACGAATCGAGATATTGCCGAGATTTTCGCGATATCTCGCGAAATCTCGGCGAATACATGACAAAACGCCATGTCCGACGATACTCGTCTCGGAAGCTCCAGGAACGCGATTTCTCGGCGAGATTTCGGCGAGAAATCGCGATTTTTTCTTCCTTGGATGTAACTAGCCTAACAACAATAAAAAAGGATATCAAAAGAGGGAAATACAAGATAGAGAGGAAACAAGAGAGGTGCGTAGAAGTTTCATATGATTGAAACTTGCAGCTATGATTTCGAGGTTTCTTGTAATCTTTTGATTGTGATAGTGAAGTGCTCGACCCTCGTGGATGTAGGCCTAGTGCTGAACCAAGTAAAATCCTTGAGGCATTTTATCTTTGAGTTAGATTGAATCTCAATTCACACACTTGCACACAAGGTGTTTGGTTGGTGTTCTTCTTGGATTGTTTTAGTGTTTTTGGTTGTTGATTCATAATAAGTGACGTCGTATGTGGGAATCAAACCTCTATCAAGTGAAATTGTTCAACCATGTCAATATCCAAGATTGAAATTGAGAAATTCAATGGAAATAATGACTATGGATTATGGAAAATCAAGATTCAGGCATTATTGGTTCAACAAGGCCCTGCAACAGCTTTAAAGGGAGAAAAGAGTTTTTCTGAGAAGGTTGAAGAGTCTAACAAACAGGAAATCTTGGAGAAAGCAAACAGTCTGATCATTCTTTGTCTCTGAATAAGGTCTTAAGGGAAGTCCCAAAAGAAAAGGATGCAGCAGGGGTCTTGCAAAAGTTAGATGCTCTCTATATGACCAAGTATATGGAAAATCGATTGTATCTAAAGAAGAAGTTGTTCTCCTGCAACTCCACTGAAGAAAGAAGTGTAGAAGACCAACTGGATGAGTTCAACAAGGCTCTAGATGATCTGGAATCCATTGATGTGGAGATGGAGGATGACGATAAAGCCATTTTACTATTGAACTCCCTGCCTAAATCCTTTGATCATTTAAAGGATCCTATGCTTTATGGTAGAGAATCGGGTATCTCTCTTCTTGAAGTTCAAACTGCATTAAGAGCCAAAGAAATGTAAAGATTGAGTCAGGAAAATGGTGATTTGATTGGAGAAGGGTTGAACATCAAAAGAGGAAAAGGATTCAAGGCTAAGAAGCCACACTCCAATGAGGTTGTCAAGAAAGGGTTTAATCAGAAACTAAAGGTGTTTGAAGGGAAAGAAACTAGGAAGTGCCATATTTGCAAAAGTCTAGGAAATATAAAGAAAGATTATTTTGAATAGAAGAAAAAGCAACCACAGAAGGGTGCTCAAGCCACAAATTCAGCTGAATTAGTTGAAGCTACTAAAGAAGAACCTCATATCTTGAATGTGATAGAGTTCAAAGGTGGAAATGAATGTATTCTTGACTCTGGATGTGGCTTTCACATGTGTCCTCATCTGGGTTGGTTTGAGGATTTCAGAGAACAAGAAATTGGCATTGTCATGTTAGGAAATGATCAGATTTATCCAGTAAAGGGCATAGGCAGCATCAGAATCAAAATGCATGATGGATCATAAAACTTCTGAAAGAAGTCAGGTACATTCCTCAACTAAAAGGAAATCTAATTAGCCATGGAACTCTAGAAAATAGGGGTTTTAGTTTTACATCTGAGCATGGTTATCTCTATGTCTTGAAAGATTCTAAAGTAGTTATGAAGGGGATTTAGAAATCTAGTCTTTACTGCTTGGTTGGAAATGTCTTGGTTGGAGAAGCTGAAAGAACTGTAGTAGATGAATTTGCAATGTGGCATGCTAGATTAGGTCATGTTAGTGAAATTGGCTTGAATCAAATGATCAAATAGAAATTGGTTAGTTATAAGGGAGATATTAAATCTCAAAGGGTGTGTGAAGATTGTATGATGGGAAACAATAAGAAACAAGCATAACCTATTAGTAAACATTGTTCCAAGACAGTCTTAAAATATGTTCATGTAGATTTGTGGGGGCCATCTAGAGTTCAAACACTGGGAGGTGGAAGATATTTCCTAAGCTTGGTAGATGATTTCTCAAGGAAACTTTGGCTATATGTTTAGAAAAATAAGTCAGAATATTTTGATAAGTTTAAAACCTGGTGTAAAGAAGTAGAAACTAAGAAAGGTATACTCATAAAATGTTTAAGAACAGATAATGGTTTAGAATTCTTATCAAAGGAATTTAATAGCTTCTGCAAATCTAAGGGAATCAAGAGACATAAGATAGTTCCTGGCAATCCACAGCAGAATGGTGTTGTGGAGAGAATGGACAGATGCATTCTAGAGAGGGTCAGGTGTATGCTAATCAGTTCAGGACTTGACAAAAGGTTCTGAGGAGAAGTAGTTGCTACTGCTGCATATCTAATAAATAGATGCCCAACATCTGCAAATGAAAACTTGACTCCTGAAGAAAAATGGACTGGCCATTCACCTAAATATTCTCATCTTAAGGGTTTTGGCTGCAGAGCTTATGCTCACATTAAACAAGATAATCTTGATGTAAGAGCACTTAAGTGCATAATTCTTGGATATCTAGTTGGAGTGAAGGGTAATAGGCTTTAGGGTACTGAGCCTGGTGCAGGGAAAGTTCTGATCAGTAAAGATGCAGTGTTTTGTGAAGATAGCAAGCCTTTCAAGGATAGACAACAAGTAAAGTTATTATCTGGATCAGAGAGTAACAAGTCAGCTGTCAAGGTGGAGCACAATGAGGAAAATCAAGAGATTGAATTAGATGGATCAGTAGATGAGGATCATTCTAACACTAGACAAGATTTATAGGATTACCAGCTTGTTACAGATAGGGGTAAAAGAAATATCAAGCCCTCAACTAGATATATTGAAGACAATCTCACAGCTTATGCTCTTGTAACTGCAGAAGAAATCGAGTATAATGAGCCGAGAGATTACAAAGAAGTAATAAGTAGTAGAGATAGAGATAAATGGTTATTGGCCATGAGGGAGGAAATTAATTCAGTAGAACTTAATGGATAATCGTTCGCTACCAATGAAGAATTGTTTCTCATTTTAAATTCAGGTGAGTGGATTTGCTTCAGTACTAGAATGAAAAAATTCCATACGCCTGAAATTTAGATAGAAGAATTTTTTGGTCTTGGATAGACCTGGTAGTGGGCAGGTAGTGGCCTGTTTTAATATCTCTGGACAGAGAGAGCAGCCCATACTTTCACAAGAACCTATTATCTGCATATACCAAGAAAGATGTATTGTCTAATGAAGCTACTATAAAATATTTACTCATGGGTAGGGCAAGCTCTTCTATTCTGGTTCATGGTTTCTCATGGGGGATTGGATTGATGATAAAATAGAATCCTGGGTCATGAACAGTGACTCGATTGATGATGAAGAAAGAGAATTCTTAATTCAGTTCTCCGCCTTAACGACAGAAAAAATGATTGATCAAATTCTATTGAGTCTGACTCATAGTGATTCTTTATCAAAGAATAACTCTGGTTATCAAATGATTGAACAACTGGAATCCCACCTGCTTATATTAAAACTTTCCAAGGCTCGCCTTATGGGATCTAAGTTGAGAGAGATGAATTGAACAAGTACGGCCGCCATCTCTTTGGATGTACTATTAAACCGAAATTAGGGTTATCCGCTTAAAACTATGGTAGAGTAGTTTATGAATGTCTTTGAGGTGGACTTGATTTGACAAAAAATTATGTGTTTTACGTCAAGCAATACGCGGAGTAACTCCCGATATAGCATTAAAAGCAAGACGTGTAGGTGGATTGACTCATCAAGTTCCCATCGAAATAGGATCCACACAAGGAAAAGCACTTGCGTTTTTGGGATCTGTGCGCCCCTTGGTTAAAACCTCTAAGAGGTCCAAATCACTGGGCCAAGAGCACCTCTCCTCCCCCCCCCCCCCCCCCCCCCGAGCAAAAGCTTCCATAGTCGGTTGACCAAAATGAGGATCCCAAATCGCATGAGCAATAGGCCTTACATGTAAAGCGTCATGTAGCCATGATCCAAAATTTCCTTGCCAAGCTACATGAAACAGATTTTCGAAAGTTCAATGTGCTCATCGGCGCCTGACCCTGAGATGTGGATCACCAAGGCACATTAGCATGGCGTACTCCTCCTGTTCGAGCCGGGGTTGGTTCAAATCCAGCTCGGCCCAATAATCCGCCAATCTGCTATGAGATGGTATTAACTCCCCTATCCCTCGGAAAGACCCCATATGAAGAATCAAATTTTCTGCTAGATCTCTTATTTCCCCGGGATTGTAGTTTAATCGGTTAGAGCACCGCCCTTTCAAGGCGGAAGCTGCGGGTTCGTGTATCTCTGTCACTTGTAGTTATTTATCATTTAATGAATGATTGATAAATGATTCAACGGTATAAATCCAATTAGAATGTTTCTTACTTTTTAGTTCTACATAAGTATTAAAAACGTTCTATCTAGGGGGTTTTCATACTATAGTATTCTAGTAAATAATTCCAATAAATATCAGATACGTGGATAGGGAACTATACTAATGACCTACCCAACTTATTGTAGAAATTTTCGGATCAATGAAAATCATCGTACAATATGCTTATTAAAAAAATCCAAGTGAAAAATAAGGAAGAAGAAGCTAGGAGCACCCTATGCCTTGAACACTAACGAAGTGACAAGGGTTGCAAAAAGAAACAAAGAAAAGAGCCCATTTCAGTACTCAAGGTGGGTTAATAACCGACAGCGGAAGGCATTCGCCCCAACAAGGCTAATACTTCAACATAACGGTCCTATTGTTTCGATGGAGAAAAGAACCTATGATTAGCTTTTCGGGAAATTTCCAAATGAACAATTTCAACGAAATCTTTCAATTTCAAAGTTTTTTACTTCCTTGATAGAGCTAAGATAGGAGTGAAAGGTTTCCTTTGTGGAGTGGAATAGAAGGGGTTGGGAATGGACCATATCCAATAAAGAGATCCAAGTTCCCAAGGGATATTGCTGAACATTTCTTATATATACGAAATTTTTTAATACCAGCCAATTTCTTAACTATCTATTTCATTTCACTAAACTTTTTTCCAATCCAGTTCCTTCACCACCGCGGAACCCAGTTAGATTCAGGCATGCTATAGTTTTTAGTTATTGGGAGAACCCAAGTAATCTCTTTCGGATTCAGGAAACAACTTTCAGAGATCTTTTTTCCTTTTGGAAGATACTTTAGGTAAAATTTCATGTGATTCAGTAAACAGAATAGAAATTCCATGACGTCCATCCGACGGATTTGTTATGGTTATTTCATACCCCCTCTCCCTTTTTCTTTTCGTATGATTTTACAAGAACAAAACCTGGATTCTAGTGAACAAGCCTCCAAGCAAAAGTTCGTGAGCTATAAATGGATTTTCAAGAGAAATGTAGAAGTGACTCACACTGAAAATGTAAGATTCAAGGAAAGGCCGGTAACTAGGGGTTTTACTCAAAGGGAATGGGTAGATTATAATGAAATCTTTTCTCCTGTAGTAAAATATTGTTCTATAGGATTTTACTTGCTTTGGTGACACAATATAATTTGGAGTTGAAGTAGTTGGATGTCAAAACTGCATTTTTACATTGAAGATCTTAAGGACATGATATATATGACACAGCCTGAAGGGTTTGTGCTTCCAGGAAGTGTGTTTGCTTCAGAAATCATTATATGGTATATAAAGTTTGACACTCATATGAGATCAATTGGATACATATGGTCAAAGTATGATAGCAATGTATATTTGAAATTTTCTGGAAACTATGTGATGGTGTTTCTACTTTTATATGTAGATGACATGCTAGTTGCTAGCAAAAGCAAGAAAGAGATTAGTAATCCCAAAGAAGAACTACAAACAGTTTTTGAAATGAAGGTGTTAGGTAATGCTAAGAGAATGTTTGGCATGGACATTGAAAGGAACAAAACAAGTGGGGTTTTCTGGTTGCATCAGCAAGATTATATCAAGAAGATGCTTAGAAGATTCAATATGCATGAAGCTAGAATGGTGTAAGTTCCTATGGGACAACATTTCAAGTTATCAGAGCTCCAAAAGCCTAATACCTAAGAAGAAGCAGAAGAAATAAGTAAAGTGCCTTATGCAAATGTTGTAGGTAGTAGATATATACTATGATTTGCACAAGGCCTGATGTAGGTCATGCCATTAGTGTGGTCAGAAAATTCATGGCGGATCCAGGAAAAGCTCATTGGGAAGCTTTGAAGTGGGTTTAAAGGTATCTCAGAGGGGCCAACAGCTATGGAATTTTGTTTTAAAAGGTGAACGACAATAGTGAAGATGCTCTAAAGGGATATATTGATTCTGATTATGCTGCTAACTTTGATTCCAGAAGATCACAGTCAGGACACATCTTTACACTATTTGGTTCAGCGATTAGTTGGAAGTCCATGTTGCAGTCAGTAGTTGCTCTGTCAACCACTAAAGCTGAGTACATGGCTGTAACAGAGGCTAAAAAAAGAACTTATCTGGCTTAAAGGGATTTTGGAAGAGTTTGGGATTAAGCAGAAGTTAGTAAAGGTGTTATGTTATTCTCAGAGTGCTCTGCACTTGGCAAAGCACCAAGTATTTCATGAAAGAAGCAAACATATAGAAGTTAAGCATCATTTTGTAAGAGACATTACAGAAAAGGGTGTTGTAAAACTGGTAAAATTGTGGACAGAAGAAAATGCCTTATACATGCTAACAAAAGTTCTGACTGCAGACAAGTTTAAGTATTGTTTGCAGTTGGTGCAAGTTGCTAAGAGGTAATGAAGCTGAGTGTATAGCCCTGTGATGGGGCTATGTGGTGGAAGGGTGTTCTTTGCTATCATGGTGGAGTTATGTGGCTTCATTCTTTGCCAAGGTGGAGATTGTTAAAGTGAGTGAGGTGGCAAAATCATTCAGCCAACATTTGAAGAAAGCACAACTTGAGAATAGCCCAAAGAAGCTAAAGAAAAGCAGTTAAAACAGCTTGGAAAATCAGTTTCTGCCAAGGGTCGTTGATAACTGTTTTAGACAGTTAATTATGTTAAAACCTTTTTCGTTTAGCAAAAATTTTGTGCAGTTTTTCTTTATGTTGAGCAGTTGTGTTTTGGTTGAGCTGGCCTCCCCGAAGGTTAAGCCCGATCATGTTATGGTTTACCTTCGGGGTCGTCAGCGTCGTATTGGCCTCACTTATGAGGCAAGGACCTGGGGAAGCCAGGGGAAGAGTATGTTATTAGGAGTTGGTGGCGCTGTTTTGGCATCGGATGTTGGAGGAGATGGGAGGGGAAATGTTGGAGGACAGGTTGGAGGAGCTAATGTTTCAGGGGCAAAAGAGGGGAAGGAGGAGCTGTCGGTTGATGAGGGTGGGAGGGTAGGGGGAGAGGGGATGGTTACGGGAGGAGATTTTCGACCGGTGATCTCCCGACGTGCTCGAAGGCGGGGCCGCCGTAGAGCTCAAACTGCTCGGGCTCAGGGTGGTTCCTCCCGGGGGGGAATAGGTTTGCTATCTTAGGAGCTGACATAGGGGAGGGTGTTAATGTAGGGGAGGGTGCTGAGGAGGGAGTGGATGTGGTGGTGGGAGTTGGGAAGGGTGTTGAGGCGGAGGAGGGTGTAGGGAAGGGTGTAGGGGGGGATATTGATGCAGTGGGGAGAGGTGTTGATGTGGAGGAGGAGGATGTGGGTGTGGTGGGAATCGGGGATGTTTTGATGGCTGATATGATCGGTGATCATCCTCATGAGCCCTTAGCTTTGGTTCCATTTTCGGCTGGGAAGGATCAGCCTGCTTTTAACCCGTTTGATGATCTGGAGGAAAAGATTGACGCATCTTCCCGAGCGTGAGTTTGTAGGCAGGGACCGGAGGGGTTTACACCGAGACCGGTTTGTGTTCTAGAGAGGAGTGATGCTGGTCCGGCAATGTGTATGATGCATTTGATTGCTATGAAGGATTGGGAGGGTATTTTGAGATATATGGATGATGCGCCGCCTGAGCACGGTATTCCCTCGGTTTCTCCATGAAGATTATTTGTTGGAATGCGCAAGGATTTGGTGGGGAACTTACGAAGGGTACATTGAAGGAGCTTTGCCGGTTACATGCTCCTGATTTGGTGGCCATTCTAGAGCCTAAAGTATGTATTAATTCTACCCATAGCTCATTTTGGCGGTCTCTTGGATTGCACTTTGTGGGGGCCAATGAAAGGATTGGTATGCGGCCTAACATTTGGGTGCTTTGTCGTGAGAGTTGGGCTTCTTCAGTCAGTATTATGTATTTTTCTTCACAGTTATTGCTTGTTGAGAGGCTCATTGATGGTGTACATGTATTTTTCGCTTTTGTGCATGCTAGCAACAGCTATGTTCGTAGGCGTGACCTTTGGCATGATTTGTCTTTGTTTTCTAATTGTCATATATGTGTGCTGGGTGACTTTAATGCGGTGCTGGGTGCGCATGAAAGGATGAGTCTTCGTCCTCCCCCAGCCATTTCTTGAGAGGAATTTCGTATTGCTATTGAGGATGCTGGGTTGCATGAGATTGCGGTTTCTGGTAGTAGCTACACTTGGTGTTCTAGACGGATATTGCGTCGTATTTTTGCGTCGAAGATAGACAGAGCTTTTGTATCGGATACTTTCTCAGATATGTGGGACTCTCTTATGGCAGTGGCTTTGCCAAGGAATAACTCAGATCATCATCCGATACTTTTTCAGTGTTGGTCTGGAGGGGAGCGGTTTCCCCGGCCCTTCAGGTTTCAGGATATGTGGATAGAGCACGAGGATTTTATGGTTTTGGTTGCTGATTCATGGGGAGGTCCCATGGTTGCTGGGGACCCTATTTTGGCCTGTATTAATAAGTTGAAGCGCCTGAAAGGAGATCTCCGGGTCTGGAATCAGATGATTTTCAGAAACGTTTTTGTTCAAATGGAGGAGGCACAAGCCAATCTTTCAGTTGTTCAAGAAGAAATTTATACTCAGGGTTATTCAACAGAGAGGTTTGATAAGGAGGTGGATCTTCAAGCAGAGATTAATGCTATACTTCTCAGGCAGATGAGGTTTTTTCGGCAGAAGAACAGAACGAAGTGGCTTTCGGATGGGGATAGGAACACTAAGTTCTTTCATCAGCTTCGTCGAGTCACAAAGGGTTCGTCAGGAATTAAGATGATGATGGTGGATGGGGTGGTCACGACGGATGTACGATTGATTGCGGAGCATGTGGTTGGCTATTACTCGGGTTTATTCTCGGTGGATGAGGATATTGTGGATCCTGCTCTGGACTTGCAAGAGCTAGTTGAGACAGGTATAGGTTTGCAGCATAATGAGGGGTTGGTGGCGATTCCATCAGAGATAGAGGTCAAGGAAGCTGTGTTTGGGCTCTCGTCAGATAGCTCGCCGGGTCCGGATGGTTTTGGGGGTTCTTTTTATCAGCATTGTTGGGAGCTGATCAAGGGGGACGTGGTGGAAGCGGTCTGTTATTTTTTTGCTACAGGATATATCCCAGCAGGGCTTAATTCCAGTTTTGTCACTTTGGTGCCTAAGTTTGAGGGGGCATCGAAGGTTGAGGACTTCCGGCCTATTGTCATGGGGAACTTCCTATTCAAGATCTTCACTAAGATTTTGACATCTCGTCTTGGTTCCTTTATTGGGGAGTACCTCTCCCCCTATCAGTTTGGGTTCATTCCAGGACGCAGCATTCATCATTGCATTGCTTTGGCCTCGGAGTGTATAAATTGTTTGCATAGGCCGAAGAGTGTGGATAATGTGGCCTTGAAGGTGGATATTAGGAAGGCTTTTGACACCCTGAGCTGGTCCTTTCTCTTATCGGTCCTCAGGCATCTGGGATTCTCAGATATTTTTGTTGCTCGAGTGGAGGCTATTCTGAATTCAGCTAGGCTGTCTATTATGATAAATGGCTCTCCTTTTGGGTACTTTGGCTGTTCTCGGGGGGTTCGACAGGGTGACCCCCTTTTACCGCTTCTATTTTGTTTGGCGGAAGAGATTCTTGGCAGAATGATCACAAGGGGGATCTCCTCTGGGAGGGTGAGGCCGGCTTTGGCGAAGCGTGGGGTTCGCTATCCTCCGTTTCTATTTTATGCAGATGATATATTTATCACTTCAGCAGCCAGATTGGATAGTATTCGGGAGATCATTAGGATTCTTAACAGGTACGGGGCTATCTCTGGGCAAGTGGTAAGTCCGGGCAAGTCGAGTGTCTTTTTCAGTCATACGGCTTCTCGTTCATTTCGGGTTTCAGTTAGTGTAGTGACGAGGATGTCAGTGGGCACTCTACCCGCTAGATATTTAGGCGTTCCTTTATTTCGAGGGGCTCCTAAAGCCTCTGCTCTGCGGCCCTGGGCTCAGGCTATTAAAGCTAATTTTTCGAGATGGAAGGGTTCGTCGTTGTCGATGGCAGGTCGTACGTGTCTGGTGAATTCGGTTATTGTGAGCTCGTTTGTTCACTCGATGATGGTTTATCGCTGGCCCCGCTCCCTCCTAGACGAAATGGAGACGACAATGAGAAACTTTATTTGGACAGGTCAACAGGAGCGGAAGGGTATTTTCAATGTGGCCTGGAAAAAAGTTTGTGCCCCGAAATCGGAAGGGGGTCTGGGTGTTCGCTCGATCCGGATTTCAAATGATGCGTTCTTGTTCCGTTTTGCATGGGAAGTCTTCTCTCTGGAGACTCCGGGGATGAGATTTATTCGGAAGAGATGGCTCACTCCGGAGGGCAGAGTTAGGCCTCACTATGTGCATTCCTCCATCTTCTCGGGTTCTCGGGAGTTTTTACAGAAGGCTGCTTCGGAGTCTCGCTTACTTGTATGCCATTCATCCTCTCGGCAGTTTTGGACAGATGATTGGTTAGGGTACTCTCTGGCGGATCGGTTGGACATACCTGTTGGAGTTCGGCCTTGGCTTACGCAGAGGATTTCGGATTACTATTATGCTGGCACTTGGCATCTGGAGGAGAGTTTTGTTATGACACACCCAGCGATAGTTCGCGACATCACTTCCTATACCCCGCTTGTCTCAGATAGGGATGTCTTTGTCTGGACGGGCTCTAAGGAAGGCGAGGTGTCTTCAGCAGTGGCATATCAGCATTTTCGGCCCATATTCCCGAGGCCTTCATGGGCCTCCTGGATATGGGCTCCTTTTATTCCTCCTTGCAGGTCTTTTTTCATCTGGAGGGCGATATATAACAGGCTCCCAACTTGGGAGGTGTTGCAGGCACGGAATTTCCAAGGACCGTCCATATGTCTCCTCTGCTGCAAGGAAGGGGAGTCCCTAGACCATTTACTTACATCTTGTCCTTTTTCTATTTCGATCTTAAGTCGTATATGCTCAGTCTTTGGAGTCAGTGTTGTTCTAGATAACGGATTCCAGGATCTGCTTTTGCAGGCAATGCAGGAACCATTTAGCTCCCAGATACAAAGTCTTTGGCGTGTAGCGGTGGTAACTTATGTCTGGGCGATTTGGGCTGCCCGAAATGGAGTCGTGTATGAGGATCGACGGACCAGTTCTACACAGATTCTGATGTTCATTTGGACTACCTTACGTGAGGCGTCCGCCTTCCATAGAGGGTACACGACCGGTACGGTCGCGGAGATGGCGTGTCTTACTCGGCTGAGGATCTCACCGATTCTGAAGCCTTCTCCCACTTCACGTAGAGTGAGTTGGAATCCTCCTTGGCCTGGTTGGGTGAAGATTAACACAGACGGTAGTTCGACGGGTACACCGGGGGACATCTTTGGCGGCGCGATCTACAGAGGATCCGATAGGCTGATCCTCGGAGGATGGGCCTCTGAATTTGGGGTTGGATGCGCTTTTGATGCGGAACTCGAGGCCTGTATTCTTGCATTAGAAGTGGCTTACGACAACAGATGGAGGTATATTTGGCTCGAGAGTGATTCTGTGGCAGTGGTTGCTTTATTTGCCGGTTCCTGTCCTTCGATCCCTTGGCATTTGCGAGGCCGCTGGTCGCGAGTACGGGATTGGTATGATCGACATCATTTAGTTGTGTCACATATTCACCGGGAGGGCAACCGAGCGGCGGATGCACTTTCCAAACTTCATGTGCCGTATGTTTGGTTCCAACCACTTCCGGAGTATATCATTCGACTGGCGATGCAGGACTATACAGAGGCCTATGTCCGCCAGACGACCTGATGTTTTGGGTTGGTGCTCTTTTTCCTTCGTACGGATTTCCCACTGGGTTTTGCCGGACGAAGGTTTTTTAATGAGGCCAACCTCACCTGTGCTAGCTATTGGCTTGTAATAGCAGCACTTGCATGGTTTCCCATGTTACTCAGCATTTGCGTGGTCTTCCATGTTTCCGTTGTAAACTGATTGCTTTTACAGTTATATATAATATCGATTAGCTCTCTCTCTCTCTCTCTCTCTCTCTCTTCGTATATAGGTTGTAGTTAGGATATATTTGGATGTAACTAGCCTAACAACAATAAAAAAAAAAGGGATCATAATAGGAAAATACAAGATAGAGAGGAAATAAGAGAGGTGTGTAGAAGTTTCATGTGATTGAAACTTGCAGTTGTGATTTCTAGGTTTCTTGTAATCTTTTGATTGTGATAGTGAAGTGCTCGACCCCCATGGATGTAGGCCTAATGTTGAACCACGTAAAATCCTTGAGTCATTTTATCTTTGTTAGATTGAATCTCAATTCACACACTTGCACACAAGGTGTTTGATTGGTGTTCTTCTTGGATTGTTTTGGTGTTTTTGGTTGTTGATTCATAACAAGTTAAATAATTAAATATATGTGAAAATTATGCGACAAAAAACATTATATTATTTCCATATCGTAAATACAAATGTAACCAAAAAAAAAAAAAAAAGACTTTCAATATATATATATGTGTGGGGTGTGTGTGTGTGTGTGTGTGATTGTGTATGTTTTTCTATTGGGATGACGATTGAATGTATTAGCATCACCAAGTGGTGGAACGTGAACTTGTCGCAAAAGTCGCTCTGATTTGTAGGATTAGAATGACCTTCTCAAAACGTACGACTTGTGATAGAGGTGGTATAAAGAATATTGAATCCACAAGGAGGGTTATCCGTGAAAATCAGCTTAAGCACGTTCGAGCAAGTTAGGCAAAATGCAAATGAGGGATGAAATTATGCTAAGCAACATAAAGCAAATAAAGGTAAGTAAGGAGGGAACCAATCGATAGGAAGATATTCCTGAGGCTCGGTTTCACATAATAAGATGGAAATGATATTTCAAAGACGATTGTTAGACATTGTTGTGAGTTTTATGTGATTGAATTGCCAAATCAATCGACGTTCCAATTGGATGTGAATACTAGAAAAGAGGTTAAAGGTCCCTAATCCCCTAGATTACCTACACGGATAAGAAATTATAATCCAACCTCGGGCCCCGGGACTCCAGTTACATGAGACTAGAAGAAGATAACCCGACTCTCTTAGGCTAAAGACCAGCGTAGGGGTGTAAAACTTACACACGCAACTAAATTTAATTTTTTCTATCCCAACCAATGCCCCCTAGACTCTACTCCCCCTCTCGGCAGAGCTTCTTCTCCATTGGTCTTCCTTTTACTGATTGAGTCTCGATTAATCTAATATTCTGGAATTAATTCTCCACCCGACCTTTCTAAGGCATAATAATTAAATCCCTAAACTCAATCAAGATCTAGTCGGCAAGCCTCGAAAGGGTAGCAATCCCAAAACAAAGGAGCCAACCATCATCTCATAATGCACCATCAATAAAACATTTTTAAGCCACCGAAAGCCGAGTGACCGTAATGCAAGCTTGTGAACTTAGTCTCGATTTCAATTGGTAATCATTACAAATTAATCAAGCCCTGACCCTAGGTTACCACAACCCACAACAAATGCAACAATCAACAACGAATCATCAACCCCGAAATCGGGCTACTCCGGGGCTTCAGGAAACAAGGAAATTACTCACAATAAAGCATAGACAAGATTCAACAACATCAAGCAAGAAAAGCAATAAAAACTAAAGATAAAGAGAAGGGATACTAAAATGCTTAATAGATTGAAGAATCCTTGAAGAAAATTGCGCTCGCCTCGGCCTTCTCGCAAATTCTAGAAAATTTGGTGCGGAAGCAGCTCCTAGTTTGAACACAAAAGTTGTAGATCTTCGTCTCGCGGTGGTGTAGTATTTTGAATCGCTTGAATCTGAGTCTGTATGAGAAAGTTACAGTCAAAATACAGAATAGACGCGCTGAAAATAGGCAACACCGAGCCAACCGTCGGACTGGCTGCTGGCCGGTACCGGACATTGCTGGCAGCTACTGGAATTTGTGCCGAACCAGCTATCAGCCGATACCAGTCTAGAACCAATCCGGCTGACCCTTTTCCTTTGCCCCATTTTGAGTGTTATTTTCTTCCGTCGCCGTTTCGGAGTCCTCTCTGCCGTCTTCTCAGACCCGACCCCTACACGAGTTTTATTTGCGAATTGATGATCTTCGAGTTGAGCTTTTTTGGGGTCCTATTCGGACCCGTTTAATGGGGAAACATGTGTGATTGACTTCTTCCTCCATTTTTCGTCCATTTTAGGCCTTCCCATCCAGTTTCTCAGCTCGACTCCTTCACAATTTTTGTTTGTGACTTTTCGGACATCAATTTGGGTCTGAATTGATCCCACTTTGGGCTCGTTGGACCTCATGATGCGAGCCGAAGTGAGAAAATGGGTGTAATCGACCTTCTTGATCTCCCGAATTTTCCTAACCTTAAAAAAATGATTCAAAAACACCCAAAAGTGCATCAAATCATATCAAAAAAGAAAATCAACCCGAAAATACACTTAAACACGAAATTTCACTTAGACATGATAAACACTCATAATTCTCATAAAAAGTGGACGTGAAATATGCAAGAAAAATGAGAGTTTTCACGTTCATCATCCCCACAAACTTAAGCTTTGCTCGTCCCCGAGGAAATTTAGACAATTAAGCACAAAAAGAAAATGAGGTTCGAAAGTCATTGGAAGTCCATTAGATTTGAATCTCTCTTTTCGGTTGAGCATTTTTCAACTTTTCGATTCACCACACTTGCCTTAATCATTTGATTTCAAGGAATTTGACAAACAAAAAAGGGAATAGAGAGACATAACACTTAGGAAAGCAAGTAATATTTTAATTTCACTTAGTACCCTTGGCCATTCACTAAAAGCTCTCACTCAAACCACAAGATGCGAGCTTATGTGCATGACTTTGGACGACTCATTATTTCTCAAAATTCTTGACTTCAAGTGGTTCGACTCGATTCTTTTTTAGAAAGATGCCATGCACTCACCCGATGTAGGTGATGAGGCTCTTTTCTCCCACGAACCAGCTGATTTTCACTTTTATCTTTCAATTCCTCCTTTTTTCCGGCGGGCTAGGTCAAAAAAGAAATGAATACTAAAATTCTAGTATTTATTGTTTAACGACTACAATACTGTTTTCGAGCTATATAAGAGATTTTCAATCATTACAACACTCGATTTTTTTCTTGAGTTTTCTTTTTTCTACGTAACAACATAATATTTTTTTTCTTTACAAGCTCAACTCACTGGTTTGTAGTATACAAATGTCAACTAGAATCTATCAAACAAACAATGAATTATAATGACTTCACCCGATGACCTTATCCAGCTTATACCTCCTTCATACATCTCCTTCAAGTTTTTTTACCACCCAATGTCAATTTATTCTATTTTTCACAAGAACGTTCTCAATCGTGTCATGTGTGTTTTAGAATCACAGTAATGCTTACAAGTAACACAACTTCGGGTTAAGTTATTTTATTTACACTTCCAATCCTATTTACTATGCTAAAGTGTCCCCTTACTCGTGAATCGCATCAATCTATCATTTTTATTGATTTTAGGCAAGGAATATGATACATGTTATTTATGCATGTATTTAGGTTGATTTAGGTATATATTTTATAGCATTTACATGCATATTAGATCAAGAATTGTTTATATTTGTTATATTGGGTCATTTGACGTGTTTTGACTTGTTTTGGAGTTAATTAAGTGATTTTATTCTATTTGGATGAAGTTTGGAGAAGAAATGAGTCAAATGGGTTAAAAAATGGACGAAAAGGGAGTTAAAAGAGCAAAAGGGTCGACCACGACCGTATCCACGGACGCAGCCGCATCAAAAGTGACTTAGAAAGTGAAAAACATGCTGCCTAATCAACGGGGTCGCGTCAATATGGTTGCGGTCGCGTCTAAAAGCTTCCCGAAAGTGATATTTTTTGTTAGCTTGACACACCTCTAGTATTTTGACCATATATTGAGATCTACAACTCCAAATAAGGTGAAATTAGTGGCATTGGAAAGTTGATTCAAAGGGCTAAAACCTTTCCAGAAAGAGGCAAAACCCAAAAATTACCAAAAGACCCTCAAAACTGGCTTAGAAGTCGGACCTAAAAAACTCGCCTGGTCATCCTGCGCGTGGTCGCGTCCATGGATGGTTGTTACACAATTTGTATGCGTTTTTTGCCTATTTTCGACCCGATTCAACCCCAATCCTTTTCAAATCATATATATGGCCTCTCCAAGTCCGAAAATAGGAGATATCATACTTTAACATACGGAAACGTTTGGAGGCGAGGATAGAGAGCAACGACGTGACGAGACGACGATCGGAGAAAAGAATCGGGTTTTGTTGTTCCTTTTCTTTAGTTAATTATTCCAAACATGTATGTCTACATATGTATTTGGTTTTTGACATTGATTATGAGTAGCTAAACACATATTGTGTTCTAGGGTTAAGGAGTATATTGTGAATACCTATGTTTTGATTTTATCTTTAATTCTAGACTCCAAGTTTATGTTTTTTTTTTTTTTTTTTTATCTATGTGCTTCTTGCTTATTTTATGAACTACTTAATCTGGTCAATTTAGTAATTCTACTTGCTTAACAAATTCGCTCCGAGAGGAGGGAGTTGTTGATAGGCGTACAAGCATATAGCGTAATTGTCTATGATTGCGTAGACATTGGCTTAGGGGACCCTTGGGAGTCTTTTAGGCTTGGTCGACTCGAGAGGGTGACTATTCTTAATTGATCTACGAGTTAGCCGCTTTGAGAGGAGATTTAATTTAAAGTAGTGTCGCCAAATAAACAACATAATTGGTTTAAAGGTCTAAAGTTTTAGGTTAATTTTGCATAGGAGTTCATAGTTGAAATTTTCGCCCTAGAATACATTTTTTATCCATCGAAATCTACTTTTTATACTTTATTATCTGCTTTCCAATTGATTCTTCAATTTATTAGTTCTTTTATGCGTTTTAGTTTTAGATTTACCAAAATCTTCACCAACCTAGAGTCTTGTTAGGATAGTCTTAACATAATCGGAATACTGAACTACACATTACAACCAGTCTCTGTGGGGTTGGCCTTGAATGCTATCACTAGTTACAGTAGCACCGTACACATGCGATAACATTAGGTTAGAATTAGTGCATTAGAATAGTCTAGTTTCTTTTATGCTTAACTTCTTAGAGAAATTATTTTAAAATTTTCAAGATATGGGACATGTCCAATATTTCTTCCTCACGAATCAATCAATTAATCAACTCAACACATTTTAAGTCAAGCAAACATTTATTCATTAAAGCAATAAAAGACAAAAAAAACAACACAACATGGTGGAATGACATAGATCATTTTTTTTTTTTTTTTTTTTGAGTAAAGAATGACATAGATCATAACTACAAGCAATTCAGTTAATTATGAGGAACATCCTCTTTAAGCACATAAAATAACAGTCATTCCATCCTCCCCACAAACTTGGGCGAAATTCTCAAGCCCAAGTAGCAAAGGAGGAGGAATTCATGCATTTCCTAAAGATTCATCAATCAAAAAGCTCATAACTAATCAAAATTCTAAACCAACCAGTATTCAAACAAAGATTCAAAACTTCAAGAGTCGTGTAGGTACAAGAGTCCACGATCGATTATGCGAATATGAGGATAAATTCTCAATTAATGCCAACAATGTCTCTCCTCACCCACAAACTTAAATGCAAGCATGTCATTTAAGTAGGCATCTGAACTCACGTGCACAGAGAGACAAGTAAACATATACTCACATTCACAAAAATCCAACTATGAGAATCAACAAGCAAAATCCAAGGATGACATGAATCAAGCAACTATAAATTAAACACATGCAAAGAAAATAAATGGAGAAAGATAAAAGAAAACAAACCAAGCGACATCGGTGCTTCGAGATGAGTCCTCCTTAGTACCGGTATGAGTGCATTCAGTTGTTGAAGCTAACTTTGTAGTTGTTGCAACTGGTGGCTCACTCACTTAAGGTTCTAAGGGCACTGGTCCTCCACATTTCCACTTACAACCCTTCAATGTTTACTCATCTTGATTTGTATCATCGTTGCTTGAGGACTTTCTTCAAAATTTAGGCTATTTCGCCTCGTCCATGTGCAAGGGTCGAGTACTTATTCACACAACTCAAGAGATCATCAAATCTTAAAAGAAAAAACTAAACTAAGAACAAACAAAATTAAATCCTAAGAAAGCAATAACAAAAATTTAAAGCTTGGGTTTCCTCAAGCAGTGCTTGGTTTAAAGTCGATGGCTCGACTTTCGCAGGTGTTATTCGGGATCTAAGAATAAGTGTCGATCGTGTCATGCTTTTGTTTTCTCAAGAAAAAGAATTGATCCACCAACATAAACATGGCACGATGGATCACAGATAATATTATGGGCATAAAAGTTATGCAATGATGGATGCTCAATGTCCATAATTAATGCAAGCTTTTCAAAACATGAAGGAAATGACAAATCAAAATGTGCATGATGCCACTAAATGATTCTTCAAATGGATCATTTACTAGAATGCGATCATAATTACACACTTTGTCGAGGCATTGAGATTGCTCTTCCAAAAGTAATGCATCATCTTGGTTGGAAGAATTGTCACTATCTCCAATGGTGGCTCATGAGAGAGGAGGTTTTCACTCTTCACTTCTTTCTCCTTTTCCCTCAATTGCATATTTTCATCTCTATTTCTCTCCAAAACATGTTTGAAGAGATGTGCTTCCAAAACCTTAGTGTGTGACAAAAGTTCATCAAACTTTTGATCGTATTCATCCTTTTCTTTCTTCATTTCTTCTTTCAATGCTCCGATAGAAGAAATTTTGTAAGATTCGAATGACTCAAATGTTTGATGACTTAAGCAGGGAAAGTTTTTATTATCTTCCCATCCCAATTTTGGATGAGAAAGTGCACTCAACGATCTTGTTGTGTCTCGAAGACGACATCATCACCGAGGTAGCGGAAGAAGAAACTGCACAAGGGTTATGGTCAAAATTGGAAAGCTTGTACATGACGAAGTCGCTTAGCAATAAGTTGCTTTTGAAGCAACATTTGTTCAGGTTGCGTATGCACAAAGGTTAGCCTCTTCGTGAACACTTAGATCAACTTAACACAATCCTATTAGAATTGCGTAACATTGATGTTAAAATTGAAGATGAGGATGTTGCTTTGATCTTGTTGGTTTCTCTACTGCTGTTGTATGAGAATTTTGTGCAGTCATTTGTTGTTCGAAAAGACTCTGTGTCTCTAGAAAAGATGATATCATCGTTGCATTCTAGAGAGTTGTGCCATCAGGTGACTGTTTCAATGGGAGAAGTGGGTAATAGTAGCAGTAAGTGATAATCGAGGATCGGGAAACTCGGGGAAAAAGAGGTTCAAGAAGAATTCAGGCCCCAAAGGTCCCAAACTAGCAGATGTTTGCAACTACTGTAAGGAGACAGGGCATTGGAAGTATGCATGTCCAAAGTTGAAGCAGAAGCAAGAAAGCATTGTTGATGTTGTTGTAAAAGTTGAAGTTGACTCCAATGAAGATTTGGTCCTAGTTGCTAAGAAATAAACAAGTAAATATGATGTGTGGGTTCTCAACTCTGGGGCGTCATACCACATATATCCGCGTAGGGAGTGGTTCGCAACCTATAAGCAAGAGGAAGGTGGCAATATCTCTTTAGTCAATGGTTTCAAATGCAAGATGGTTGGAGTAGGCTCAATCAAGGTGAGGAGACATGATGGTAGACTATGCACGTTGAACAATGTCAGACATGTTCCACATATGATGAAGAATTTGATTTCACTGAGTCGACTAGACAGCAGGGATTTCAGTTTCAAAGATGAAGGTGGAGTTTTGAACGCTTGCAAAGGTTCGAATGTGATTTTGAAGGGCGTCAAAAGGAAAACTTTGTATTTAATGCAAGGTTCAACTTTGGTTGGTTTTGCTACTATTAGAAGTTTTTAGTGTCCCATCGTTTGGGATAATTTGTGTACGAGGAGCCACTCTTACATTTGGGGTACTTAAGTTGCATCTGGTACAATGGGTACAACTGGCGCATTTGAATTTGGTTTGATTGGGAACATCCCGTTTGAATTTGTAAGAGGATTTGAATTGAGGTGGAGCTTTTTTCGAAGAAGTTGCATCGTTTGTGGATTCAAGTCAAGGTGGATGTTTTTAGGAATTTATGCCTTGAATCGATTTGATTTGGTTCTTCATTCGTGTCAAAGTTGGAGGCTTGGATATCAAATTCGTTGGAAGCAACGAGACCGGGCCGGAAGGCAACACAGTCACGTCAAATTGTGCCTGGAAAGTGTAATCCGCGCTGGGGAGTTGGCGCGGCCGCGACGAGTCGTAAAGAAAAGCGGGCGCGGGCACGAAGTGGGGTTGCGTCGGCAGCGTGTCAAGGCTTACGCGTTTTAGGTCCAATTTGGTCTATTTTGACTCAAGATCGGATTTGGGGCTTATATATAGTTCCATTGATGATCTTAGGTCAGAAGGTTAGTATTTTGTTTTGGTTTTGCTTTGGCTTTTGGTTATTAGAGCATAGAGAGTTTGTTTGGGTCGAGTATCAATCGATTGATACTCGATTTGTCTTTGTTTGATACGCTAGAAGAGTCCTATATTGTAATACGCTCTGATATATCGAATTTTGTTTGGTTGTGGACGTAGCTAACAAGTTGTTAGTGAACCACGTTAATTTCAGTGTTGTTTTGGCATTGTCAATCTTTCTCGTTTATCATTTGTTCTTCATTGTGATCGTAATATCCCAACACCTCAAAGGTAGCAGTCCCAAGCCTAGGGAGCCAACTATCATCTCCTAATTGCACAACCAATCAAAATAATTCTAAGCCACCGAAAGCCGAGCAACCGTAATTCAAGCCTGTGAATTTAGTCTCAATTTCAACTGGCGATCATTACAAATTAATCAAGCCCTAACCCCTAGGTTACCACAACCCACAATAAATCCAACAATTAACAACGAATCATCAACCTCGAAGCTTGGGCTACTCCCGGGCTTCGAGAAACAAGGAAATCACTCATAAATCATCAAAGAAAAGACAAGATCCAACAACAACAAGCAAGAAAAGCAATAAAATTTGAAAATAAAGAGAAGGGATAAGAAAATGTTTAATAGATTGAAGAATCCTTGAAGAACTTTGACGATCTTGACGGGTGTCATGAGCCCGCAAATAATCCTCGAGTTCTACTCCAAAAATGGCTTCCTCCTTGAAGAGGAGGAAAAAAAAACCCCTTACCAAAGACTAAAAAATCTAAAAGTTCTAGAGAGAAAGAGAGAAAAGAGTTTAGAGGAAGATTTAGGATGAATTCTGGGAAACTTTGGTGCGGAATCAGCTCTCAGCTCAACCACAAAAAGTTGTATATCTTCATCTCACAATCGTGTAGTAAAAGATATTGGTTTGTTATAGTATTTTAAAGAGAGGTGTTTGTCTAAGGTGGTTGAAGAAAATGTTGTTGGTTTGTTATAGTATTTTATTGGAAAATATGGTGTGATATGTGTAAGTAGTTAGGAGATGATTGATTTGATGACTAAAGTAGTATTGAGATTGTGATTGAATGATGGTGTATATTGTTGTTGCTGATTGATATTTGGTAGTTTGCGTGATATTTTATATATAAAATGTTGTAATTTATTTTATTTTTATTTGCAAAATTATTTTTAAACTTTCAAAACAAAGATTAAAAAATAATCGATACGAGAAATTAGTTTTATCTTTTCAAAATTAATTAGTTCATCTATCTGCTATTTATTTTTTTTCCTTTACCTTACCTTTTTTAATGATGTTATTCTATTTACTCATTAGTCTTTAAAAAAGGAATTTACTATTAATTAATAGTATATTAACATATTAATAAAACTACTTTCATGATTTATAAAGGACCAACATATGATTTATCAAAATAAAGAAACAAGGGCTCCAGTAATAAAGATGAAAGGAAACAAATGTTAAAGGTGGAAAAGTAATTTTGTCATTTATAAAAAAGAAAAAAGAAATTGTGGGTTCTTTTTGCGGCCGATCGCCCTCTAGTTTCGAAGTTATTTCTTCTTCTTCCACCACTATTAATTCCTCGAATTGATTTCATTTCAACATATCTGGTACTGATTTTTTCAATTCTAAAAGATTATGAGCTTTTCTTTTGATCTCTTATTTATGTTTTTTTTTTCTTTTACAGATGAAGACGGTGGATAGAAATGGCAAGAAACATCAAAAGGGGGAGGGAGGGAGAGAGAGGGCACTGTATATAATAATTCACACAGTAACACACATACACTAAAGATATCGAGGATATGTAACTGTGGTATATAAAGGGTTGTTGTAAATTTAAGGGACATCTATTATCTGGGTTGTTGTAAATTTACACAATCACACACATACATAATAATTTGTTCGAGGCTCAGAATGGCAGGCAAAGAGACAGAGGCATTGGCATGACTGCAAAACCCAGTTGTAAAGTCAATTATCTGGGTTTGCCCCGCCAAGATCCAGGCCAGATCTATCTCATGCCCGACCCACCTCCATCAAGAGGCAGAATCATTATTACTTCAGCATTCAGAGTTTTATATGTTTAGTCATTTTTTACTGTTGCTTATGTTTATTTCTAGATATTCAATGTTTTATGTTACAATTATGATTAGCTAGGTTTTACATATATTCTAGGCCTACAGAGTAGATTATGATGAACTAGTGATCATTGTCTGAATACTTGGATCCCGTTCGATGTTTTTATCTATACGTTGGTTTTATTTCCGGTTTAATAATTTGGCTAATTGTTAGAATTTTACAAGAGTAATAAATAGAGATTCTACAAGGGAGGTTTATTAATAGGCTTACAACATATAACATAGATAGTCGATAGAACATAGAGGTTTAAGTTGTTTGTGTAGGCATTCATCTTTTGTTCGTTGAGGAGTTACATATCGATCAAAGACAATGATTATTTGTACGTAACTCACGAGTTATTCACTCTAAGAGGGGTCTAACTTAGTATTGTGATCGGCCAATAAAAACTAGAATTTCGGTATAAAGATCCAATTGTTCGGGAATTAATCATTAGTAAATCAAAATCTAGAATATACTCTTCTAATTAATTCTCTCTTTGATTGTTTGTTTACTACTGTAGTTTCAATTAATTAATCTTTTAATTTGAATTTCAAACCAAATCTAAATCGTTGATTGTCTAGATAGAGTTGAATTATTATAACTATGGTATTTAATTTAGCTGAGTAAATTGATCCTTGTGGCATCGACCTTGCTCATAGTAACTATAACTACATCGTACACTTATGGTCATACTAGAGTTATAATCCTAGCGAACAAGTTTTTAACGCCATTGCCGAAGATCGGTGGCCAGCCCCAATTTCTATCATGATAAATAATCCGGCTCTACTCTAGACCTTTATTTTTGTTGGTAATTATTTTTTATTTTATTTTGAAGATTTTTATCCTTTTTGTGTGGATTTCAAATAGTGCATGCGAACACGGACTTAGGTTCGACTAACTTGATTCCTTTAGATTCAGAGATTGAAGCAACGGACCGAATCATGCTCAAGTGTTGCAGAGATTACTAGGAATGATGCAAGCCCAAAAACAATAGATGGATGATCTTCAGCACTAGCAAGAGCAATTAAATCAACCACCACTTCAACAGAACCTTCAACCTCATCCACAACCTTAGCCTCAGGGAGATCAAATAACCATAAGGGACTTCTTATGTCCTTTGGGCAATCGGAACTAAGGAGAGATAGTTAGGCTCCCCATATATGTCAATAGGTTCAAACTCAAACTGGCATTGATTTCAATTGTCCAACAAAATCAGCTCAGAGAGGAGCTTTGGAAGACCCCAAATGCACACGTGCCTCAGTTCTTAGAAGTATGTGACACCATAAAGGTAAATGGAGTACCCCCACGATGATATCAAGCTCCGAATATTCTCATTTTCCCTCTGGGACAAAGTAAAATTATGGTGTACATCTGGTCATCTGACAACATCAATAACTAGGACGAGTTATGTCAGAAATTCCTCTTTAAATATTTTCCACCAAGCAAAAATCTTCAGTTGAAAAACGAGATCTCATAGTTCAAGAAGTATGACTTCAAGTCATTGTGTGAAGCATGGGTGCGTTAAGGGGACTTACTCCACCAGAATTATCCCAACATGGATTTTAAGAGAAGGAAAGATCTGTTATTTCTATGATGGGGTACTTGGGCCCACTAAAGTGATTCGGGATGTTGCAGCTAGTGGCTTATTGTTTTCTATAAATGCACAAGATGCTTTTGCTATCTTAGAGGATAGAGCCACTAATAGCTATCACTGGCCTAATGAAAGGAACATGGTGAGAAAGGTAGCCAGTGTGTCTGAATCTGATTCAACATCGTCTTTATTAGCCCATATAGCAGCATTATCTGAACAGATCAAATTCTTTCTCAAGCTTCTACATCTACCATGCACCAAAGTTCAAGGTCGGTAACCTCACAATAAGTGATTGAGATGTGAATTACATAAATCAAGGTAGTTTTAACAATTTTTTAGGGAATTAGCAACAGACTCACTACCAATCGGGCGTGAGGAATCACCCAACTTTCTCATACAGAAATCTTAACAGTGCTCTCCAACCACCTCTGGAAGTCTCGGTTTCTCATGGCATAATCAATGATTGGAAGAAGTCGAGTTTATAATATATACTTGCATCCTTTATGTCAAAGATCGATGAGAAGTTTACTCACATGGATAAGAACTTCAACACGCTCCAAGTGGAGACGAACAAGTATCTTGTCATCCAATGAGTGGATATCAAGGCTTTGCAGACACAAATGATCTAACTGGCTCAAGTTACTGTGTCACAACACCAAAAGGGGCAAAATCCAAGTGATAAGGTAGTGAACCCGAAAGAGCAATGTAATGTCATTTACTTAAGGAGATGTGGTGGAGAAGGAGAAAGTTGAGAATTCCAAAATTGTCGAATTGGATGCTCAGAAGTCGACAGGAACAAGGGCTGAGAAGCTAAAATCAACTTCTAACTTTGAAATTCCTATATATACTCCTTGTTTACCTTTCCCTCTAGTATTTCATCGGAAAAACCTCGATGAGCAATTTGCAAAATGCCCAAAATTATTTAAGAAAATTGCTCTTAATATTGCATTTATTAAGCCTTTACAGGAAATGTCAAACTTTGCTAAGTTCTTGAAGAAAGAGCTTGGAAGGAAGGGGAAGCTAAAAGAGCATGAAGAATTGACCCGATTGAGGAATGTAGTGCCTCCATGGAGCATAGTATACCACAGAAAGCTGAAGAGCTGAGCCCATTGAGAGGAACATCAAGCAGTGCACAAAAAGAGAAAGATAAGGTCCATGAAAAAAGAAGACAAGCTTGGAAAACGAAGTGCGTCCTACAAAGAGAAATAACACATCCATTCAACCGAAGAGACCACAACAATTAACTTATCTAAAGAGTTTTTGTATCTTTTCCTCTATTGGTAATTTTAAGTTTGATATTGTGTTGTGCGATTTAGGATCAAGCATAAACTTGATGTGTTTAAAACATATCGGCAATTTGGACTAGGGAACTTAAAGCAAGCCTCTACTACAATCTAGTTGGGTGATGAATCTCTGTTATATCCATATAGAGTAGTAAAGGATGTGTTAGTAAAGTTAATAAATTCGAGTTTCCTAATGATTTCTTAGTTGTGGATATGCAAGGGAATAGTGATGTTCCTTTTATCTTTCTTGGCGACTAGCTAAGAGCCGATAGATGTTATAAAAATAGAGCTAACTTTTCATATTTAATATGAGAAGATAATGTTGCCTATATGTGGAAGGCCTGGATTAAGTAAGAAAAATGAATGTTACGTCGTCAAGGAAATGAGCGATAATGGGAAGGTTGTGTCGAAAAAGGAGAAAATGAAGGAAAACTCTCCTAATTTAAATTGCTTAGACATGGGATTGAATTGAAAAAATGGCATCTGACTTAAGATGTTAAACTTACCGCTAGTCGGGGGGCAACCCAACGGCTTCGTAACTTCCATTTTTTGTTATAGTTTACGTTATTTTAATGTTAATTTTACTTATTAGTAGTTTTAATTTTGCAAGTGACATAGAAAAAGAGTGAAAGCCGAGCAGGGGGCAGAGTTGGCTCGATCGAGCATCATAAACCCGATTTGAATGATCTTGTATTAAGAGTTGAATCCATGGACAGGCAAGCGACAACCTGCTCACTCAATCGAGCGGCCAAATGATAAATAGAGATCCGAAAATAGAGGTTTATTAATAAGCATACAATGTATAATGTAGATAGTCAATAAAATCGAGAGGTTTGAATTATCTGCTTGGGCATTGATCTTTTGTTTGTTTATGAGTTAGGTATATAATGATTTATCGGAGACGGTGATTATTTGTACCTAAGCTACGAGTTATTCACTCCAAGATGTGATTTAACTTAGTATTGTGATCGTCCAATAAAAACTAGAAGTCCGTATAAAGATCCAATTACTCTTCTAATTAATCATTAGTAAATCGCAATCAAAATTGAATCCTAGAGTATACTCTTCTAATTGATTAATTCTTTTAATTTAAGTTTGAAACCAAAACCAAATCTCCAATTGTCTAGATAGAGTTGGATTATTATAATTGTGGTGTTTAATTTGGCTTAGTAAACCGATCATTGTGGGATCGACCTTGCTCACACTAGTTATAACTTATAACTACACCATAAACTATAGTGAACTTTGTGAAGAAATATACTACCTTCATTTTTTTTTATGTCTTCATTTTTTTAGATGTCTTTTTAGACTAGAATAAGAACATTAAGGGTAAGGGGAATGGACAAACAAGCCCTCATCTAGCTAGATTTTCTCTCTCCACTCAAATCCCCCAATTTTTCCTCTATTTCTTATATATATAACAGATCCTGGGAGGGGTTGGTGGGATTTGATCCATGACTAGAGGTGGCAAAATCAGTTCAGCCCGAAGGGTCAGCTCAGTAGGCCCGATATTTTAGATGGGTCGGACCATAGAAATGTAGGCCCGAAGTACTATTTGGCCCGATCGGACCAGCTCGATGGGCCAAAAGTTCGACGAGCCCCGGGCCAGTCCGATAATCTTGGTATATTATAGGAGAATACCCCGAGGTCGGGACGACTAATTTGACGCCCGACCAAATCTTTGCTCGGCCCAACCGGACCCGAAATATGGCATTGGCACCGAATTACCACCTCTATCTATGACTACTAGCCAGAGTTACAAGGTGCTCAACCAACTGAAGGCTCGCTTGGTTGGGAGGTTTAGGGGTAAGGAATGAGAATGAATGAAGATTCATTTCATTTGTGGTGCTTGGTACATAATAAATAAGTTAATCATTACCCCATTTTATTAACAATTCCCCCCATTTCATTCCACAATATGATTGACCCCTCATTCATACCCATTGTCATTGCCATTGCCATTGATGATTTGCAACCAAGCGAACCCTGAGTTACAATCAATTCCTTCTCTATTTCTTTTATAGGCCATACCATTGATGGGAATAATTTGACATTACAGCCTAGATAATTATAATTTTTTTAAGGATAATTATAAGGGTCAGTACTAAAAAAAATGTAGAAAAAAAGATATTTATTTATAAGTAAACCACAAAATCTAAAAAGATACCTAAAACGGGGGTAGTACTATAGTGAAAGTTGATACTTTCCTTATAGCAACTAATACATTTCAGTATAAATAGTGATATACTCCCTCCGTTCACAAATAAGTGTCATTCTAGGAAAAATCATTTTTTCACTAAAGAATATCATACTAGCATTTTTTGCATGTTTCTTCCAAAAGTATCCTTAACTAAATCTAAGGGAGTTTCCATACCTACCTTTATAATATCTATATATATATATAAAAGCAAAATGGAGGGCATTAATGTAATTTTAGTTTTTCCTCCAAAAAATTTATACCATAATTGGTAACTTTTTCTTATTTTTGGTAAGTTTATAACTTTCTTTTACTTTTCTAAAATACAAATAACTTTTTTATTTTTAATCCGATTTTTATGTATAATATACTAAATTATTCATCTTTTCATGATCTTCGATTCGACATCCATATCATATATATTATAATGAAATATTTGATTTGAATAAACAAATTGTTTGTTGGTGAATTATTTGTGCTAAAATTGATTTTTATTGTGAATTGGACTATAATATTTTGGTTTTAGTTGCAACTAAAATTAGTAAAATAAATTCTTTATAAAAAATATAATTAATTTTTTTAATAAAAATACAACTAATCAATTTATTTTATTTGACATGAATTTTCAATTTTTTTTATTTAAGTCAATGAGAAAATCCATTGTTTAAATAATGAAAGTCCTACTTTATTAAATCAAAGGCAAAAACAACAATATCTATTTTATAATCAACTTATTAAATCATCAAATCTGCTAAAATATCTCCGTATCACGACTTTGAGCATATATATAATTATCTATTAAAATAGGTACTAAAATTATTTTTAATTACCTATTTATATTTTTAATAACGAGTATTTTGTTAAAATTACTCTTTTAAGAAAATTTATTCTTTGTAGCCTAAATTATGACTTTTATTACATTTGGCAATCTTTTTAATTTTTTACTTTTACTGAAACTTCAATTATATGTTTTTAAATTTTATAAGCTAAATAATACTTGGTCGCACAAATCAACAACAAATGCCTTTTTTTACTTTTAACAATCTAAATAATTTTTTTCGCATTAATCAATTTTTATCTTCTAATAAATAAACCATTTCTAAGAAGGTTATAACATTTATATAAATAATTTACAATACCAAATAAAATACATAAATATTCAAATATTTTGAAGAAACCAAAGACTTCTCATTAAATAAATTTTGAATTTTATTTTGTTAAAATAAGATTTTATTAAATAAAAATTGTTTAAGTACATTTGAAATCACCAAATGAAATATTAAAAGTTGCAAATGAAAATTCAATGTTATAAGAAAAAAATTAAATATTTGTAATTAGAACATGAAAGTTTATTTAGATAAATTAAAAGTTAAATATATAATAAAAGTAGGGACATAATGAGAAAATTATTAAACTTTACATTACATATGATCCAAATAAAATATCACCATTCCTTTTATTATATATTTTATGGTATATATATATAAGCCACAGTAGTGACAATTCTGTAAGTAACATTTTCCAGCCTAATATTTTAGACTGTAATTGGTAAGTCTTTGTCACATTTTGTAAGAATCAAAATTTATTTTACTTTCTAAAGTTGCAAATATCTTTTTTTTTTTTTTTTCTAATCTATTTAGTATGTATACTATATCAAATTAATCATCTTTTGACGATGTTTGATTTCAGTGTTTATCTAAAGTAAGATTTCAGTGTTTATTGTGGGTTATACAAAAAATATAGTATTGGTTCGGAATACAATTAAAAATCATTTAAATAATTCTCTTTTACAAATTATTTTACTTGATTATTTCATTACAACCACAACTATCAGTTTGTTTTATCTGACATAAATTGTCTCAAGTTAATATTTGATTTATAATCAGCTTATTAAATTATTGAATTTACTAATGCTTATTTGATATAATAATTACTTTTGTTGATAAATCACAAAACTATGATTTTCGCTCTTATATAACTTTATATATGATAATTAATCTTAGAATTTTTTTTTATTAATTTTTTATGTTTTAGATATATTAATGTTATTTTTCAATAAATAAATATAATTTGCAACCTATACTATGATATTATACCAGTTGCAACTAAACTTCTTTTAAATAAGCAAAATTAACCAACTAAAAGTATATGTTTTTTTAGACTTTGCAACCTAAACAATACTGGGTCACATTAACCAATTTCAATTATTTTTATTTATTTATTTATTTATTTTTTTTTTTTTTTTTACATTTTTCAACCTAAGCAATTTTGTTGTTTACGTTAACTAATGTATATCTTTAGATGAATCTACTGTTTACAATATAAATATATAATTTAATTGAAACTTTTCAACATATATATGAACGTATTAAGAAATATTAGAGCACTCATATGTTTTATTTTGTTATTCCAACTATTGAATAACTTTGGAATTTTATTTTGTTAATTTTTTATTCTTTGTATATCTGAAATACTAAGTAAAGTACTAAAACTTGCAAATAAGATTTTTTAAAAGGAGATAGTTATATTTAGAATTTAAAACTTTATTTTGATAAATTTAAATATTTAAAGTAAAATGGAAAAACTTAAAGAAAAATAAATTTCTTATAACATTATTCAGTTTATTTTATTTAATAATATGAGTTGATAGTTAGATATTTATATTTGTTTTAACATTCATAATTAATTAAGCATATGCACATAGGTGAAGAATGATGCAAACATACTAAATGTGTGTTTGGATTTTAAAGTTTAGAAATGATCATTTTGAAAAAAAAAAAAAATTATATTGAATATTTATCTTAATGTTAATCTATAATATATATATATATATATATATATATATATGAAGTAAGTTATATTAAATTCATATATGACGTGCGAGAAACTTATAATTTTATTTATGTTTTATCCTATATTTTAATATATATATATATATATATATATATATTATTAGGATAAAATGATCACATATTTAAATATTAGATTATATCATATTTAGTTTTATTTAAAATTATTACTTTCTAAATAAACTTCCGTGCATCGCACGGGAATATTACTAGTTAAATAAAGAAGTTATGGAGAAATTTATGGTAGTAAAAGAATGATGGAGAGAGAAATAGAGGGGTGTTATTGTTCATCTCACAATTTTTTAAATCCCACACGAATTTTTAAAATGACATTTATTTATGAACGGAAGTATTTTTATAGATCTGCCCACGACCCAATTTCACTGATTTATGATCCATTCACCTGTATACATGAGAATCGTATTGAATTATTTATTGTGATCAGATTTTTATTTCATTTTCTTTGAGACTATGATTAAATTATTTCTTTATACATATGATTAGGATAAGAAGTTACTGACCCAATTTAATTGGGGTCCATTATCTATACCATAAATACGTGTACATAATTAAGTAACTTTAGATGTGGATAAATTCAATTAAAGTAATTAGCAAAAAATGAGAGAGGAGACCCCAAAATGACAGTCCATTGGATGTGCCATAAGTTGATAAGGATCACAAGTAACTTATTATTCAATATATAAAACTACGGTCATGTTCTCCTACTTATGATGAACACGAATTAATGTGTGCATCAAAATTTTATAATTAGCAACTAACGTAATCTATTATTTAGAGATGAGATCTTACACGCACCCATGGATAGGAAAACATTTTCGATAAAAAGAAAGAATAATATAGTCTTAAACAAAGAAGTACGTTAATCTTGTCATTATACCTAAGTCCTAACTTTATACTTTCTTGATCCCAAAATATTTGAGAGTGATATTTCATGAAGATGCAGTGTTTTATTATGAAATGACTACTTTCTTAAAATTCACTCCTCTACGATATATTTTATTTGTTGTATTTGTTTTCCAATAAAATATAATATATTCATAAAATTATTATTTTTTATTTTCTTTATTCAGGATAAGACACTGATTTCTGCAGTGAGAATCTCATTGTAAATAAAATATGTATTCTTTAGTACAAAATATGTTTTTTTAGAAATAGAACTCTAATGTTAAATATATAGAGTTTATTGAAGGCATTCATCATATGGTCCTATATACTAAGTAGGGGGTTTACAAGTATTGGCCATTTCATCTATAAATTTGAATATTTGATCCCATAGAAAAACTTACATCCCTCCCTAAAAGAATTATGTAATCTCCACGTCCCACAAATATAGTCCAATATTTTTTTTATCTGTTCTAAATTATAGTTGATTTTCTTATTAAAACAATTACTCTAAAATACTAATGTTAGTTGGGACTAATCATTCCCCAGCATTAATTCCAAGTACTCAAAATAGATAAAAATATAAAGGAAACTTATGAGATGAATTTGCTTTTCTAAGTATTAAAGATTAAAGATTTTCTCGTAATCTGCTTGAAAATTCAAATGTGACTATATTTTCAAGACGGAGGAGTTTCAAAAATATATTTAGTCCAAAGAAATGTGTGATATTTTAAAAGTCAATATCTCATTTTATATACTGAAAATATATATTTGAAATTTCAAGTTATAAATAAGTTCATGCAAGTGAATAAGTCAGACCTGCAAACTATGAAAGTTGTATACAAGAATTAATAGAACAAAAAATAAAATAAAAAAAGTTTATCTTTGTCAAAAATGGCAGTATTAAAGATGAAATTGATCATAATAGTAACAGAGTTTTGTTTTCAAAAAATAAAAAAATTGGATAAAATTTGTGAAATTTTCATTCCTCTTAATCTGGATTTTATATATCCGATGGTACAATATTTCCTCCAGTAATTGCACCATTAGACTATTCATAAATATTGTTGATGTAGTAGTAATGGCATATAATACATATGTACTCTTTTTTTAACAATACAATTATTATAGAAGATAATGCATAATGAGATACATTGGTTTGTCAGGAAACACACTTAAGAAAGAAAAAAATTGGAACTGCTGAGAATTAGGGGTAGCAATTTGGATTATTGGACCGGAATTTTGCCTGATATCGGACAAATTCAAATTATATATAAAAGTTTATTTAAAATGTATAATCATTACATCTAAAAAATATTAATTTCGAATTGATAAGAGTCGAATTAATCATAATCTTGTTAAATTAATTTTAAATTTCTCTCAATAAATTCAGATCGATATCATGTCGCGTTATGAATTGTCAGCCCTACTAGTGCCGTGCTTTTAAAAAGTGGAAGTTGAAAGGATGAGGCATTTGGTTTGTGTAACTTTTGAAGGGAATCTTTCCAGGTTTATATATTACTTGTGTGTTAGCCAAGTTAGCTAAGCTTGCATTGCAAAAGAAGTTGGCATTATCATTGCCCCCCACGTGTATTGTTGCTTCCCTTTTCTGCCCATTCACACTTTTCTTTCTTTATTACTACTTTTTACCCTTCATATTTCCACCTTTATTTCTAAGCTTAAACAAACTATCCTTAAAAAATCAGATTAAACAAATTACAAATTAGGAATTGCAAAGAAACGTGTCATTTGGATTCTACGTCTCACCAGAATTGCAACAATATTGGGTTCACCCAGCAAGATAGATTTAACAAGGATAAGCTTCTTTATAGTAGGGGTGACAAATCATTACACCACAAATCCATAAAAATTCAACTACTCAACCCGTTAATCTCGTCAATATTTGTATACATATTTATTTTATTCAGACTTACTAAATATATTATTACTATTTTTAAAAAAGTACAAAATAAATTTAAACAATTAAATAAATAACACAACTATTCAATAATTAATCTCCATTCACATAATAGACATCTTTGACGCAATTAGATCGCGTCCTTGTTTCCAGGCGCAACCCGAACACGAGTTTCTTGACTGTCTTGCAGCAACTTCTAGGCTGCATTGTTTTGACTGGAATCTTTTATCAGTTACGTCCTCGCTGGCAACCCGTTGGTTACCCACCTTTATGCCGATTGCAATCTCATCTGGCATCTTCGACATCCAACTTTTCGCCTCTCGTCATTTACAAAAGCGGATGCCATCACTTTTGTTGCCTTGTCGGACTTCCGAAAACGTTTGCGCCCGAGCTAATGCGATGATACCATCCTAGGAATTTTGGGTTCACGACTCAGTGAGGAGCGTAAGCATCCCGCATGCTTTAGTTTCTCAACATAGGGCAAGGGAAATTAATTTTTGTAGCACCTCAAGCATACGCTACATTTGTTAATTGGTCGATCTCTTTGGCTTTCATTGGATTTCATGATTACTATCTTAGACAGGGCCGCTCTTCCCATGAGGCAGAAGAGTCGGTCGCCTCAGGCCCTGGAAAAAACGAGGAATTTAGGACCCCTGAAATTATCTTATAATATATATTGTAAAAAAACTTCAGAGATGTCTGTGTAATTCAGTGGCATGAAATTTCGTTTAAGATTGGTAATTGGAATTAGTACTTTTGTTGCCAAAACTATAAGACGTAGGCGTAAGACGTGTTGTTTTTAAGTAACTTATTTGAACCCCACTTGTCATGTTATTTTCAATATGATATTATTTTGAATATTATGTGTTGTTTTATAATTTCATATATATTTTAAAACGTTGAAAAAATCAGGGGCCCTAATTTTTTACCTCAACTCAGGCCACTGCAACATTAGAATCGGCCCTGATCTTGGACGATCGTGCTTGTTTGTTTCGCATAGTATATGTTCCAATTTTCTCTTTGCTACCCTTTATCCGTCAGTTTGTGGCATGAAAATTTATTTTTTCTTATTCGGTCTTTGTTGCTTTGTGAGTGACCGACATGTGGTCTCTGCAAATTCATTCTCTTTCTTTGTTTTTTGTTTCTGTTGATTTATAAAAAAATTCCTATTTATCCATTCACATAAATAGATTAACAAAATTTAAAAAAGAAAAAGAAAACATGAAAAAAAAAATATATCACCACGAAAGTTTAGAACATTAGACATAATTAAATTAGTTTTTAAACAACAATCTCTCAAATTCTATAATCAACATTTTCTCTCTAATTTTCTAAGTCACATGTCTTCATCCAACAATTTCTTTTAGTAGATCAATCAACTCCAACATTTTCAAATAAATTATTATTATTATTAACTAATAATAATAAAAGAAAAAAATAATCCAGCCATTATCGAGTTGATCTTATATGATCTAAATTTTATCGTGTCTTTATCGAGGTCATCCAATAACAATACAAACCCTATAGACATCAGTCCAAACTCGAAACTATTATGCAGGCTCCTGTCGTGCAATATGATTGTGCTGATCTTTGTCACATTTAGGTTATGTAGAACTGTAAACGATTTGAGTGGGTCGAGTTTTACTTGTTGATCGTTTCTTTTAATTAGAGCTCGGCTTCGCTGGAATAAGAGCTCGGTTATGCATGTTCAAGCTCAGCTCGTGTTCCATAAGGTGTGCTCATTTGTTTAGTGTTCACGAGTTTATATATTTTAATTAAACGAGGTTGATCACAAACAATTAGAAAGTTAGCCAATTCTCACAATTTTCAATAATATATTAATGCATATATATTTGAAACCATATATATCAACCATAAATTAATATAGTACTAAGAAATTTAGTACTAAAAAACAAGTGGAGCTAGGGTTTAGATAAGATTAATTAAAGGTTTCGTTCTTTTATGCTACTAAAATTTATCTTACAAAATACGAATACTAATATTACAACTATGACTAACGAGCCACAAATAAGTTTATTCGTGAATATAAACGAGTCGAGCACATAAATGTTTATGTTCAATTCGTTTATCAAACGAATTTACCATTTGCTTAATGGATAAATAAATATGAACGGGTTGTTTCCCAAACAAGTCACAAATACTCATTTTGGACCGCACATCAAAACATGTTGTGACTCAACTCATTGTCATAATCTTAAGATATTATTACCAATTTTATCATATAAGTACCTTTTGCTTAGTTTTTGTTTATGATTTATGAGACGGGGTTGACGGAGTAGGGTTGAACCCAGTTTGAAATCTTTTGTTAGTGTTGGTTTTGCTAGTGTTTGCCTTGAGATTGATAATTTAATTATTTTGTTTATTCATGAACAAAATTTTTATGGCGGTCGGAGACATTAAATTCTTTTGCAATTTTCTTACATTGTAAAGAAAAGTTTTGCCTTCGTACTTCTCACATACACAGATAATGAAATATAATTGCTAATCACGCGCGTACCTTGCAAATCAAATAATACATTTGATTCTTTTCTTAAGAGGAAAAATATAATTTTTTAACTCACGTTGGAATCAGCTACTACTTAATGACAACGGAAAGGAGGCTTCGAAAGCCAGACCAAAGAGTCTAAATATGTTTTAAATATTCTCTCTTAGTTGCTTATTTAAATATGTTTTCGGATTTCATATATCTAAAAGTTGAGGATCTCGTCTCAATCCTTCCATCTCAAGATGTAAAAAAAACAATGCATATAAAATTTCCCTTTATTAAAAAATATTCTGATAATAATCTTGAAAATTTAGCAAAATGCATTTAAGGTCCTTTACCTATTTGTAAATTTGTGAAAGGTTCCTAAAATATGAAAGATAACAATAATAATACTATCTCCCTTTTTCTAAATGTCTTTTTAGATTATGATAAGAAAATTAAAGGGTAAAAAATATAAAATAAACCCTCATTTAGATTTTCTCTCTCCATAAATCCCTAATTTTTCTCTTCACTTCCTTTATATTTTCATTATATTTTCCCATTATTTTATAAAGGAAAATGCTATAATGCAACAATTGCATTGATAGAACCATTTCTTTTACTTACTATAGCTGGTAATTCAATGGTTCTGATTATAATTGTATCAATGCAATGATTGTATCATAAAATGATCATTTTATAAATAAGATATGGTAGATTAAATAATTATAGATTTTCTAGGAAAAGCTGGGTAGATTGGTGGAAAAAAAATAAAAAAATACATCTATTTATAGACAAAAACCACAAAATCTAAATAGATATTTAAAAAAATGAAGGCAATATTAATTATGGAAGGACTTGCACATAGAGGTGGCAATTCGGACGATTCCACCTGCTTGGGCGCAACCTGTCGGGTTAACACCATAAGTTGGGTCTGCTCAAAATTTTATCGACTAAATATTATTGAGTCAAATCCAGCTCCATTAAATATACTAAAATTTTAAAATTGACAAGTGGTTCATCAAACTTTTGGCTCATCGAACTGGACATATTAAGTCGGATAATATTTTAAACTAAAATTGTTATGAGCCAACCCATTAAAATGCCGGATGAGGTAGCCTAATGTAGCAACTTTATAGATATTTGTAAACACGGAATGAAGTTGTTCAAATATATTTGATAGTTTAGGAGGCGTTTGCAATATCGGAAATAATTATTAAAAATATATAATACATTAGAGAGTTATAAATTTATTTTTCTTTTGAGGGCAGGTTACAACTTACGTGTTTACACTCACCTTATTCTCATGTACTTCCTCCATCCCGAATAAATATTAAGAAAAAAGTTACTTTTGGATTATATTCACTTTTCAAACTTATTATTTTTGTTTTATTTGGTAAATAAATGTGTATTATGAAATAGAATTTGTGATATTTGTATTCCTTTTAAAAAGGTGTACAAATTACTTGGAACAGATCGAAATAAAAAGTATGCAAATTCATTTAGGACGGAGAAAAGGGAGAGGTTGGAAAATTTGAAATTAAGAAGCGGCTTATAGGTATACGGTAGCGGAGAAGTGAGGATAGGCCAGCTTAAACGGTTTTCGTGCTTTTAAGGGACGTAATTAGCATTGCCTTTCCAATTTAACTACACCTGCCCTTTTGTCTCCTTCCCACTCTTTTATACTATTGTACTATTAATTAATGCTAAATTACTCATTTGTCTTCTCAACCTTTTTCTTTTTTTTAAAGCCAACTACAATTATCACTCTTTCGCTCTCACAAAGTTAATCTTTTTACAAACTAACAAATTCATTTATTACATAATGTAATCATGATTAGTAATTTAGTATTATTAACAATATCAAAATATCATTTAGTAGATGTAGATTATGAAATTTTGCTCTTAATGCGGTCTGAATAGAGAAAAAATAAATTATCTTTTTGAAACATAAAAAAAATAAAAAAAATGGAACAAGAACACAAAGTACCGTCATCTACATGATTTGGAGGCTCAACCCTAAAAGGTTAACTAAGAAATAGTCACTCTAGCCTCTATCTAAACAATGTGTTGCCAAATTTAAAAAGCTACAAACGAGAGAACAGTTGTTGTTAGGGTTCAGTTAGGGTTTAGGAAAAGCTGAGTATAAATATGAGAAAAAAACTCTGAATTAGGGTTCGCACTCTGTGTGGTAAATTGCTACTTGTAAACTCAAAGTTTTAGTGAAAAGAAACACCTCGGCATGGAGTGATTTTCTGCCCGTGGACGTAGATCTCCGGATCGAACCATGTAAATCTTGTGTGTTTTCGTAGTGTTTACGTAATTTTCTGTTAAGGTTTCCTGAATACCGGATTGCGCTTTATCAATTGTAGAGAAGAGAAATGATGCAATTTAAAATTGTTAAAATCATCCAACAACGTTTGACATATCATCCCAAAGACACACATCAAACAAAATAATTCTAGCAATTTTGTGTATGTATATATATTGCAAGATCATGACGAAGTTAGAATAGCTCAAGTGGCAGAGCATCTACTACCTAGACCTTTGGTCCTGGGTTCGAGTCACCGTGGGGGAGGGGAGGGTTTTTTCTTTGTTTCTTAAATTAGGAGAAAAAAATTTCATATATTGCAAGTTCATGACCTAATGTGTTTTTTATGGTACATATACTCCTAGATTTTATGAGATCGCTTAAGTCAATTCATTCATTGCTAATTAAGCACAAGTACAACTAAAGATCGAATCAAATTACTTGCTACTTGAGTTGAGACATTAATTAAAAAGTCAATTTAAGTTACATCATACAAACAGACAATTCTAGATACAACCTCGGGATTTTAAATTATAATTTTAGTTCTGAATAAAAAAAATAAGAAGCATGTAAAATGAGCAAATGAATTCTCAATTAAAATTTCATTGACCCCTCAAATCCAAAATTTCTCCACTTTTTCTTATATCATTTATAATTCTAATTATTAAGAAGTAGTATTGAAAAAAATATATAAAAGATTAAGTTAATTCACTGCAAAATTAATTCGTCAACTTCTTGTGTTAATAGATGTTTGGGGAGTCAATAAATATGATCATGCAACTATTTTTTTTTTTTTTTTTGAAACAAATGTAGCAGTTATTCAGTAATATAGAAGAAGATGCAAAAAAAACCATAAAAATAATGTCTAATTTTATTTTTTCCAAAACGTAGTTATTTTTAAGCTGCTTATTTAGTTGCATGTGACACCCTTCACCAACTAAATAAGTTAAAATGGTGATTGAATGGGTTTAATTGACAAATAAATTGAGGGATATAAATGATACTAATGATTTATAAAAAGATTGTACTCCTTCATTTGGTTGATAAAAAAATACTTCGGAAACATTAAAAAAAGGAAAAAAAAAACAAAGGATCTTTGACTATACTTGTTATATCAGTGATGACACTAAGTCATAAATCTAAATGTGAAAGTGGATGAGATCGAAAATTAAACAAAAGAAAATAATGATCATGGAATTAAAATCATTTGTATTCGAAAATTGACTCATCTCAAATTTTTTATTTGAATCGTATGGATTTGAATTGTTTTTTTCCTTGAAAAGATGAAAATATTGAAAGAGCGTGTGTTGTGTGTGTAAAGTGTGTGTGGTGTGTTTATGAAGTGTTGGCACGCAATGTGTGTCATGAGGGTATTTAATGTGTCTTTATTGTGTGTACATTGGAGAATTAGGGGCAGGGGTGGGTCGAAAACCCTTGACCTCTTGATTACAAGATTAAGAGTGATGTCATCGAACTACAAGATGCACATATAGTGTGCGTACAGTGTGTGTGTGTAAAATGCATGTACAGTGTGTGAAGTGTGCTTATAGTGTTTGTGTGTGTATGTGTTTGTGAAGTGTGTGTAATATGTATATTGAGGGTATTTAATATGTGTGCACTGTGTGTATGTGTGTGTGAAATATGTGAAGTGTGCATATATATATATATATAGTGTGTGTCTGTTGTTTGTGAAGTGTGTGTATAGAATGTGTATAATGTATGAATATAATGTGTGAAATGTGTGTAATTTGTACATGTAAAGTGTGTGTTGTATATATAGTGTATGCGATGTGATTATGTGGCTATATATATGCGAGAGAATAATAATAAATTTTAAGATGATAGATTGTATAAAGAATTTTAAATCCATAAAAAATAAACTGAAAATTTATGATGAATTTAAAATTAATTGATTCTTTTTTTTTTTTTACCAAAAAAGTTGAATAAATTTGACCGTAAAATTTGAAATTCATCTCTCAAATCTCTCCCTCCAACCTTAATTTTTATATGAAATTATTTATGTAATACTAGAAACTTATTTTATTTTTAAATGGCTGGGTGGACTGTCTTTACTATCCCGTCTTCATTTATTACTCCAATGATTATATTCAGTTTATTATAATAATTTGCACTGGTTTGGTGCAATTCTTTTTTTTTTTCTTTTGGTGATGTTTTCAATGTTTGATGTTTTCATTAAGACTAATTGATTATTATATTCGATTCGTAATCGTTGGTTGAAATTAATAATTAATTAATGATATTAAAATCGTTACTATAAAAAGCCAAACTACTTCAATTCGATTTACATTCAGTTCTATTAAAACTCGTTCAAGCTTAATTTGATTAATAATCAACAAATTAAATTAAAATAGTAAACTTAATTTCATTTATAGCCTAATTAAGACTCTTCACCAAACCATATTAATAATGTTCGAAGTGGGAGATTTACTTATAAATTGCAATCTAATCTACAAATAGCCACTTTTATTTTTATACTAAATAACATTCAAGGGTCCCTCTCAATAATAATAAAAGAATATAAATTAAAGGGCTATTTTCGTCAATGATGAAGGTGCCCCTTCTGTCACTGTCACGTGCTATCCAACTTAAAGCACATGCCGTCGCCTATAAATCCGAGGGCGAAATTACAAAAATTCAAAATAAATTCAATCAACGTCTCTCCGGTTCTCTCTCTGCGGTTCCGCCTTTTTCGAAAATTTAAATTAAATATATTTAAACGGAAGAAATAGTACTGTAGTAGTAGTATAAATAACAGTAGATGCACTTTCTCCATAGCAGCTCCCCAACAAACAAAACAACAGTGAAATCTCTAAGACAGCATCGCGTAGTTTCAGTATCAGTTTCAGATCTCATCATTCTGTCACTTGTTTGTTTTCAGAAGGATTTTTTAAAATTTTGATTGAAAATTTCAAGATTTTTTTAAAAGTTTGATTCTGGAAATGGAAAAAAGCACGCCGGTGAGGAAGCCTCACACTTCGACGGCAGATCTGCTCACATGGTCGGAGAATCCACCGGAATTTTCACCTGCTTCAGCGTCCTCTGCTCGCTCTCACCAGGTATGATTTCCGTTTCTGGCTGAATCCATTTTTCTGTTTTTTTTCTTTTCTTTTTTAAATTTAGGTTGAAAAAATTGGGATTAAATGACAGCCGTCGGATGGGATCAGCAAGGTGGTGTTTGGAGGGCAGGTTACTGATGAAGAAGTTGAGAGCTTGAATAAAAGGTTAGAGATCTATCTTTAATGTTTGTTTTCTTCGAAATTATTGTTTTCCCCCTTTTTTCTCATTTTGCTTTTATTTTGGGAATGTTTTTCAAATATGTAAGGAAGGTTGTATATTTGTTGCAATTAAATTAAATAATTTGCTGAATTTTAGATTTTTTTATAGTATTAAAATTTGAAACAGAAGGTGGTGGTCAATCTTGATTCAGTCATGTTCACCTGGTGTTATTGCTAAGTTAAAAAAGACAATTTTTATGATCCTTTTGTTTGTGTTTGTATATGTTTGTAATCAGTAAGATTGAATAACTTCAGCCTAAAGGATGAATCTTGCAGTTGTTTTTACTCAATATAGTGATTGAATTCATTTTCCCTTTTAGATCTTTGAAAATATATATCAATAATTCAATCCCTCAATGAATTTTTTTTGCCCATTTTGATGTGAAACAAGAGGATTCATTTATCAGCTGCTCTTTTTTGTTTGCGCCCGAGGTAAGACTAAGTTTTCTTGTTTGAGTCGATTGACAGTTAAGCATAATGTGTGAATACTATATATTATCCCTAACTTATAGGAGAGACCTTGCCTGAATATTAACGGTTTAGATGAAATTCATTAAGCTCTGCTTATTAGTAGATACAATTGTACAACTATTTTGGAACGTTCGGATTGGTTGTACTGGATGCTTTGTCGATCATCTTTTATTGGAAACCTTGACTTCCGTATTTATGGTATTCCAGGAAACCATGCTCTGGCTATAAAATGAAGGAAATGACTGGAAGTGGTATTTTTAAAGCCAAAGGAGAAAACGGAACAGCAGAAACTGAGGATGCTGATCAAACCCCATCTAACAAAACTGGATTGCGCATGTACCAGGTATGTGTTTCTGTAGTTGTTGGTACATGTTTTAGTTTATAATTTCAATGGCAATAGTTAAACAAATTTGAGGGTTTAAATTTGTAGCAAGCATTGGCTGGAGTCAGTCACATTTCTTTTGGTGATGACGGCTCAGTTTCACCCAAGAAACCAACCACTCTGCCTGAAGTTGCTAAACAGCGGGAGTTGAGCGGAAATCTTGAAAGTGATTCCGATGCAAAGTTGAAGAAACAGATTTCCGATGCCAAAAACAAGGAGCTCAGTGGGCATAACATCTTCGCCCCACCTCCTGAGATTCAGCCCCGCCCCTTGGCCACTAAAGCGTTGGCATTAAGAGAAAGCATAACTATTGGAGAACCCACATCAAACAATGTAAGTAAACGTGTATTTTCTATAATTTACTCAACTGAGAAAGTGGGTGTTGGGAATATAATTAGGGTCCTAGTTTAAAAGCACACATTAATCGTCATGATAAATGTTTCTCAAAATCTAATGAAAAATTGGTAAATAACTTTAAACAACATTTTGAACATTTCTTCTCTGTATGATGAGTATTATTTTAGGGGGATTTATTTACGGATGAAATTTGAGATCTGATGTACATAGATATGAAACACAAACTATCTTAACGAATTCTCAACGAGTGTGGGCATTTTATGTTTCAAAAGGGTGCGGGAGGGCAGAGCAACGGTGCTCCAAGTGAAGAATCGGTGATCAAAACAGCAAAGAAGATTCCTAACCAGAAATTCTCGGAGCTCTCAGGCAATGACATTTTCAAAGGAGAGACACCACCTGCATCAGCTGAGAAGCCCTTAAGTTCTGCCAAGTTACGGGAGATGAGTGGAAGCAACATATTCTCTGATGGAAAAGTGGAATCCCGTGACTATTTTGGAGGCGTACGCAAGCCCCCGGGTGGCGAAAGCAGCATCGCCCTGGTGTAACTTGTTAGGTTGTGGTCTAACTAAATTGTTTTCACTTGTTAATTTCCATCATCATCATCATTATTATCTTATCTTATTTAGTGAGGATTGTTTGCTATCTCATAATGATTTGACCAGTGTTTGTGGGTTTTGGTATGTACTAGGTTTGGTTTAACATGTCTTAAAAAGTTATGATCAAACAGTTGGCTAATTGAGTTGTGCTATGTCCATAGTTATTTGTGTGTGATGTTTGTGAAGCGCTCGACTACAATGGTTTCTGTTGTGGGGGTCGGACTCGTGTCAGCTGTTGACATGGATAGAAAGTCCTTTTCGTCGCTGCCGGTGCATTTCATAGTCTAGCCCTTCTGTGTAGCTCGTCTTGTCCCTTTTTCTTGTGGGGGTCGTGTTTTTGGTTAGCTGTTAGATGGATAAGAAAGTCGTTTTCTTCCTTGCTTGATGGTGTTGTATTACACTGGGTGTAGAATCCACAGCTTTGCACAATGGTCACACACCCTCATGGGTCTCTGTGAGCAACTGTTGTGGTTGCACACTTGGTAGTCAACTAGGATGGGAAGAGGCTTCCCCTAGTCACCTTTGGCTTTTCCACAAGAATCAAATGCTTTTTTTTTTCCTCTAATATTGTCTTGTTTATGGATGGAGCAGGACGTCATAAATTTGCTCGTAAAAGTTTTAGTTTTAAAAAGTTAAGGTCCAATGTGTTTTGGCATGCAATGGATAAATTTATAAATTTTGTTAACACTTAGATAATAATTATTGGAATGGATTGGGCTGTCTCCCGTCTGATTGGTCCGTCTTTCATCTAGACTGTCCATAAACAAACATAACATTAATAACAAGAACAAAAGTATTGATTTTTACAGAAATATTGATGTTTTAAATATATGGAAATATCGTTGAATATCGATGTTGGTAGAAATATGATTATATTTTTTTATAAATGTTGGAAAGTATATTAAAAATTTAGAAATTCAACATAATATTTTATGGTTACAACTAACTTAAATACAATTATCTATCTTAAAATTTTATACAAATCGACATGTTTATAACTAATTTATAAATATTATACTACCTCCGTCTCACTCTAACTTTCCTACTTTCCTTTTCGATTTGTCCCAACTTAACTTTTCAACCCATAAATGACAAATTTCTCTCACAATCTTCACCTTCAAGATCTCCACTCTCAATCTCCACCTTTAGAAAAGTAAAAATTTTCACAAAATCTGTTTTTTCTTAACATCCGTGCCCGATCAAAGTAGGAGATGGAGGGAGTACAATATAACGGGACATTCTGGAGTTTTTCATACAACATTACTATTTACAAGTACCGAAATGATGACCTATGAGGCTCAAATAAAATATATGTCCCCAAAATGTCCAACATTAGTAAAATGTACGACAATTTGTGAGTTTTACATTTCTGGTTGTGATTTTATTATGGTATCATAGTAAAGCAAATAGAAATTGTAATTATTAAATGAGTGTGTGAAACGGGTCTGAGATAACATTGTTAGTGTATTATGATGGGCGACATAATTAAAAATCATAGTCCGAAGAGCAGCTATATGTAATTTGAGTTGGATCAATTTTGGCATAAAAATATAAAGTGTTGTAGTAAAATGAAGATATGAATTAGTGTGAGGTGAGTTTGTTTTGAGCAAGTCTGGATGGGGATGTGGTCCTGTCCTCGCCTGCCTATCACAATTATTGATTTGCGTGGATCTAAATAATTTCACTCAATTATTTTTCCTGCTTTCACACTGCTACAGTATATATCATATTATTTCCTTTAAATTAGGCTAGATTACGTCTATTCATTTTTTATTTAATCAATACTTCAAACTATTCAGAATTACATTTCCATCTCTATTTCATACTTCAAATACTATTTTCGACAAATTTTCCTTTAAAAAAATTGGATCACAATGGGGATTCCTCAGTTCGGAGAACGAATCCTCCGTAAAAACTCGAGTTCCCCTTATATCTCTCTTCTTTAACTCAAATTTGTTTACTTTTTGTACTTTTTTATAATAAAATATTAATTTTTATTAACTTAAATCTTTTTTGAAAGTACTACTTATAATAAATCAAAAACACATGTGTTGTGGTATTTTTTATTAAATAATAATAATAATAATAATATAATAACTAATAATATCTACAAATTAAATATAAGTTAAAATAATAAAGAATAAGTTAAAAAGCGATGAAGCAGTGCGTCCTTTACCATCAATCATTCTCTAGAATAGAACGACGGGTTCTTTGGGTTTCAAAAACACAACACCGCTTTTCAACCAGAATGACGGCTTCGGACGCACCGATTCTTTTAACAGGTATTTTGTTCAAATTAATTAGTTGCAATTGCGTATTTTCGGATTGATTATTCTATATCTATAAATTGATTGTGAATTGATTGAAACAATATACAGAAGAACAATCCAATAATCGTAAATTCACTTATTGATTTTAGCTATCCGATTCAATTGAGTTCATCTCACTTTTAGAGCGCAGTCTAAAAGTGAGAAGATTAGAGTCTGGACATTCTATCCTGGGGACAGGTTTTCCGTGTTGCCGCCTGTGATTGAGTTACGACTCCAGCGGGGAAAACACTGTCTTTAAGATAGTATCTTTGATACGCCTGGCTCATTTAATTTTATGTTATTTTTACTTCCAAATTCCTACAACAATTTAAAGACAGTGTTATTCCATGGCTTCTCCAATGATAAAAACTCCTACTGATATAGAGAAACTTAAAAGAATTGAAGGCTCGTCATTCCAAAGGTGGTTATTGAAGATTCATTACTATCTTACCATCAATCGTGTTGCCTATGTTCTTCAAGTTCCATATCCTAGGGGCAACACAATTGATAGTGAAGGGAGCAATGTGGCGGAAAAAAAACAATTCACAATCTTCATTTGGTAGGACACCCCCTACGGGCTTCAACGGTCAATTCAATCACCAATCGGATTACACCCCTAGTCAAATAAAGTGGATGGAAGATGACTACATATGCCATGGAATGATTCTGAATGCAATGAGCGATTCAATCTTTGACATTTTTCGCCATCATCCTACTGCCTTGGATTTATGGAATGCTTTACAAACAAGGTATGTGACTAATGATGCTGGAAATCGCTCATTTTTAATAAATAAGTATATTGAATTCGTATGGCAGATTCCAAATCCATTGTTGATCAAGTGCATAAGATGCAAAGAATTGCTCACGATGATGCAGCCATTGGTGAACCCATTACTGAGAACTTTCAAGTTTCAACAATTATTGGTAAATTACCTCCTTTATGGAAAGATTACCGTATATTGTTGAAACATAAGAAAGAATCTTACAGTATGGAAGAATTGCTTCAACATATCCAAATAGAATAAGAAGCAAGAAAGCGTGATCAACAAGAGGAAAATGAATCAAAAGAGAAAGTACATTTTGTTGAGGATAAAAAGCCAAATGAAAGCCAAGGAAAATCTAGTAAAAGAAAGTGGCAAAAGAATGGAGCAAATAATAATAAAAATTACAACAATCAATCTAAAAATAATTTTAAGAAAAATGACAACAATCATTTCAAAAAGAAAAAAGGTCCTTGTTTTGTTTGTGGAAAACTTGGTCATAAAGCTTTTCAATGTCGTCACAAAAATTGTCAGAATGGTGTAAATATGCAACAAACTAATATGGTTGAGAATGATCTTCATATTGTTGACGAAGTTGGATAGCTCAAGTGGCAGAGCATCTACTACCTAGGCCTTTGGTCCTGGGTTCGAGTCACCGTGGATGGAGGGGAGGGATTTTTCTTTGTTCTTAGATTATGGGAAACATTTTAAAAAAATGATCTTCATATTGTTGTTCTCTTACCCCTCATAGGAATGTTTTCTCATCCTATAAGGAAGTAAAAGATGAAATCAATGTTTATATGGGAAATTTCTCATCCTATATAGGAAGTAAAAGATGAAATCAATGTTTCTTTGTTCTTAGATTAGGGGAAACATTTAAAAAAAATGATCTTCATATTGTTGTTCTCTTACCCCTCATAGGAATGTTTTCTCATCCTATAAGGAAGTAAAAGATGAAATCAATGTTTATATGGGAAATTTCTCATCCTATTGGTAGCGCGACTGTCGTGTGTCGCTTACCAAACTAATTTGTGTATAAAGAATACACTAAACCTTATCAACTATTCTACTAGTAGAATGGTAAATAAGGGTCGATCCCACATGGAACGGCCGAACAGTTTGATTCCGATGTCAAGCAAATTATAATTAAATATGCAAGAAATAAATACTTAAGAAAGCAATAAAGGTTGGGGGATTTGATAAGGGACTAACAATCTACTAGTAACAAATAAAGGCAACTAAACGAAATTAAAAGCATTTAACATTCGAATGCAAAGAGACAAATAACCAAAGACAATAGAAGAGTTCTTTTTCGGTTTTGGTTTTTAAGTAATAAAATGATCCACCCTTGATCATGTTTCCCCTTGGTCTTAGACGATTGATGCAACTATGTTAATGCCCGATTAAATTGTGATTCAAGCCCTTATCTCAAGGCTATTAATAAGCTCTAATAGCCTTGTTGTCCCTTAATCTTAGTTAATCAAAATAAGCTCTTCGACTAACCCTGTTCAATTTAATCGAATCCTCGAACAAGCTCTCTTAGATTCAATAACCAAATGCATTAAACACTAGGACAACAAGATAAATTCAACATAAAACTCGCAAGCTCGGTTTTAGTGGTTGAACTTTGTGTTATCACCAATAAATAAATCTATTGTTTGCTACACGGGAATCGGAAATCCTACAATTACGGATAGTAATTTCCTATTCTAGCAACACATTCATAAATCCCTTAAAGGGTGATCAATCCAATAATCAATTCATAAATGTGACTCAATAACAACAAATAACACAAAACACTTGAATACACAATAATCTCGGTAACATTAACCGCAATAATCACATCAATGTCTTCAACTCAAGGTTCCACAATGATCAAGGATGAACTAAAGGGTGCTAGCCACCCATATTAACTAATACAATCAGAAAATAACTAGAAACATAAGAAAACATGATAAATTGGAAGATTAAACCAAGAACTTTGGGTTGAGGATGAATTGGCCTTCAATCTTCTTCTCAATGTGTTCTTGATGAGGATGGAGGCTCAAAAGTGGCTGGAATTGTGTTCTAAAGTAGGTCAATTTCCAATTAGAGGATATATATATATAGGGGAGAAAGTGTTAGCTCAAATTTAGGCAAAAACGTGTTTGCGTTTTAAAACGGGGAACCCCGCCGCGGCCGTGGTACAAAGTTGGCCGCGGGCATGGTGAAAACAAGGGTTTTGGGCCCAATTTGGGGCCACGGCCGTGGTCCAGTGACCGCCTCGGCCGTGGTCTTGTTTGGGCTGGATTTGCCCTTCTTCTGGAGGATTAGCCACGGCCGCGGTTTATCCTGACCGCGGTCGTGGGGCTTGGCTCGCCACGGTCGTGGCGTTGGCTGCCTCGGTCGTGGTAGCTGAGCTGCAATTTGGCCCTCTCTGGAGGATTTACCACGGCCGTGGCCTGAGCCACGGGCGTGGCACCATCACCTCGGGCATGGTCCCCTGTTTTTCCTTGTTTTCTTTTTCCTTTGAGCTTGATTTGTCAATTTGAGATCTTCAAACCTGTTTTTGGGCCTTAATTCACCTGTCTTGACATGAAAATGAACCAAACACGTCAAATTGCCCAATGAGAAATAAATGCACAAAACACACGTGAATATGCACACAAAAGTCCGTAAAAAGACACTTAAATTGACCTAAAAGTGTGTGCACTACCATGTGTACCACCTTTATAGGAAGTAAAAGATGAAATCAATGTTTATATGGGAAATTTCTCATCCTATAAGGAAGTGAAAGATGAAATCAATGTTTATATGGAAAATTCTGCATCCCTCATAGGAATGTTTTCTCATCCTTCATAGGAATGTTTTCTCATCCTATAAGGAAGTAAAAGATGAAATCAATGTTTATATGGGAAATTCTACACCAAGTGTTGTAGCTAGAATAGGGATCGTGGACTTACTTTTATCGTCTGAGAAGATATTATCTCTTAAAAATGTGTATCATGTTTCCGGTTTGAAGAAAAGTCTTGTATCCGTGTATTTACTAGGTTTTCATGACTTTCGTGTAATGTTTGAGTCTGATAAAGTGATCCTTACTAAAAAAAGATCATTTATTGGAAAAGACTATGCCAAAGATAAGATGTACTTGCTCAGCTTGATGAATAATAATATAAATAGTTCTACTTACTTTCCTGGTGTTGAAATTATTTCTCATTTTCACTTGCATAATATTTGGCATTATAGATTATGCCATATTGGGAAAAGAACAATGCATAGAATGATTCAATATGACTTTGTGCTTAAACTTGACAAGTCTATCTTAGATAAAAAGTGTGAAAATTGTGTACAAGCGAAATTAACTAGGCACCTAGTGAAAAGTATAAAAAGATGTAGTTCCATATTAGAACTAATTCATAGTGATATTTGTGACAATAATAATAATTTGACTAGAGGAGGAAAAAGGTATTTTATACCTTTTATAGATGATTTTTCTAAATATTGTTATGTGTACTTGTTGAATAGTAAAAATGAAGCTTTTAGTAAATTTAGAATATTTAAGGCTGAAGTAGAAAATTAGATTGGAAAAAATCCTTAAAAGAATAAGAACGGATAGGAGAGGTGAATATTTCTCTAATGAATTTGATATTTTTTTGTGAAAACAATGGCATAATACATGAGAGGACTTCACCCTATAGTTCTTACCAAAATGGTGTAGCTGAAAGGAAAAATAGAACCCTTATGGAAATGGTCAGTGCTATGTTATTAAGCTCTAACTTGCCTTTAGATTTTTGGGGTGAAGCCTTATATACAGCTTGTCATATCAATAATAGAATTTTACATAGAGATATGGATAAACACCATACGAATTATGGGAAAATAGGAAGCCCGACATTAGTTATTTTAGAGTTTGGGGCTGTCTAGCATATGTTTTAGATGTTTCACAGAAAATGCCTAAATTAGGTTCCAAAGGAATTAAATCTATTTTTCTTGGATATGCTAAGCAAAGCATGTAGATTTTTGAATTTACAAACTGATTCATTGTTTGAAACTATTGATGCTGAATATTTTGAACATCATACTATTAAAGATGCAAATTCTTTGAACGTAGAGAAAAATGTTGAATATTTCTGATAATTTTCATTCTTCTGAAAATGATAGTCATGATTTGCATGATAAACATGATTTGCATACTCATAATAATGAACCTGAACTTGGTAGAGGTAAAAGGAAAAGAATAGAGAAAATTTTTGGTCCTGATATGTTTACTTATACTTTAGAAAAATGAACCTAGAGCCTATAGTGAAGACATGTCACTACCTGATGCTCTTATGTGGAAAAAGGCTATGGATGACGAAATTAAATCTATTAAAGAAAATGACACATGGACTTTAAGTAGTCTTCCCCCTAATACTAAACCATTAGGATGTAAATAGGTTTTAAGGAAAAAACTTAAAACTGATGGAAAAAATTGATAAATACAATGCTAGATTAATTGCTAAAGGTTATAATAAAAAAGAAGGTTTAGATTATTTTGATGTGTATTCACCTGTTACAAGACACACTTCTATTAAAATTATGATTGCTATTGCTTCTATATACAACTTAGAAATATATCAAATGGATGTCAAAACAGCTTTCTTGAATGGAGAACTTGATGAAGAAATTTATATAAATCAACCAGAAGGCTATGTTGAGATAGGACAAGAAGATAAAGTTTACAAGTTAAACAAATTCTTATATGGTTTGAAACAAGCACCTAAGCAATGGTATATCAAGTTCAAAAAGGAGACTAAAAAAATTGGTTGTAAGAGTAATAAGGTAGAAAATTGTGTTTTTTCTAAAGTCGCTAGTAATGCTAAAACTGTTATTACTCTTTATGTGGATGATTTATTAATTTTTTGTTCCAACTTAGAAATTATTGAAGAAACCAAGTATCTCCTAAACAAACTTTTGATATAAAAGATATGGGACATGCTGATGTTATTTTGGGTATAAAAATTATTAGAAAAGATAATAAAATATCTTTCAGCCAATGACATTATATTGAGAAAATGTTAAGGAGATTTGATTACTTAGATTGTAGACCTAGTAATACCTTTAAGTAATCTTGATTTGAAGAAAAATGAAGGTGATCCTATTGATCAAGAGAAATATGATAAACTTATAGGATGTCTTATGTATGTAATGATTTGTACACGACCTGATATTGCATATGCAGTCAGTAAATTAAGTCGATTTACTTCTAGTCCTAATCATGATCATTGGAAAGAAATGAAAAGATTATTGAGTTATTTAAAAGGCACCATGAATTATGGATTGTGTTTTGATGGTTCATCACCAATACTAGAGTGTTATTCTGATGTTGATTGGGCATCAAGAAAATCTGATTCTAAATCTACTAGCGGGTGGATTTTTCCTTTGGGCGGTGGTGTTGTTTCTTGCTCGTCCAAGAAACAAACTTGCATTGCATTATCATCCATGGCGTCTGAGTATATCTCGATGTCTCTAGCCGGAAAAGAGATAATATGGGTAAGGAGATTTTTTAGGCAAATTCCTTTTATTACTTCTCCAATTCAGCCCATTACATATATTGTGATAATAAAGCAACTATTTATATAGCTAAGCATAACAAAATTTCGGAGAATACTAAACACATTGCAATGAAGTATCACCATATTCATAAGATGGTGAAAAAAAGGTAAGATAATTGTTGAATATCTACCAACTGAATTAATGTTGGCAGATCCGTTGACAAAGCCTCTACCTCATAGTAAAGTGTTAAAATCAGTGAGGGAGATGAGATTATTACCAATTGCTTGAGATCGGCTGATTGTAGCTTGTGAACGTTCTTGATGAGATTGTCTTTGCTAGTGTGGAAGTCAGGGTCGCTTCCTATGAATTCTGGTAAAATTCTAAAGTACTAGTTAAACCTGGGATAAGCGCATGACCTATAACGTGCAGCCTTAAACGAACTTGTGAATTATGTATAATGTGAGCAAAACTCGATTGGTAAGATCAAGGTTTCGTCCTCTTAAATTGGAGTTCTGTTCAACCATAAGTTCAAGGAAATCCACTTATAGATTTGCATTATACAGTAGCCAAATTATAATTATTATTAATAAAAAATAGTGGGGGAATGTTGTGGTATTTTTTATTAAATAATAATAATAATAATATAATAACTAATAAAATCTATAAACTAAATATTAGTTAAACAATAAAGAATAAGTTAAAAAGAGATGAAGCAGTGCGTCCTTTACCATCAATCATTCTCCATAATAGAACGACGGATTCTTTGGGTTTCAAAAACACAACACCGCTTTTCAACCAGGATGACGACTTCGGACACACCGATTCTTTTAACAGGTATTTTGTCCAAATTAATTAGTTGTAACTTTTCGTTGCAATTGCGTCTTTTCAGATTGATTATTCTATATCTATAAAATAGATTGTGAATTGATTGAAACAATAATATAAAAGAACAATCCAATAATCTTAATTTCACTTATTGATTTTGGCTATCCGATTCAATTGAGTTCATCTCACTTTTAGAACGCAGTCTAAAAGTGAGAAGATTAGCGTCTTGGCATTGTATCCTGGGGACAGGTTTTTCGTGCTGCCGCCTGCGATTGAGTTACGACTCCAGCGGAGAAAATACTGTCTTTAAGACAGTCTCTTTGATACGTCTTGCCCATTTAATTTTATTTTATTTTTACTTCCAAATTCCTACAACAACATGTCTTATATGTTTTTTCAATCTATTAGAAACATGTTTTGTTTCTATGAAAAAGTAAAGAATAATTTTATGTAAATTGAGTTCGTTGATAGAAAATGCATTTAGAAATGCACTCATTGGGATTTTCATATTCTTAAATGTGTATATTAACATATTATAAAATGTAAGAATCGAAGAACGTGAAAATATCATTTAAATTAATCGGGATGGGCCGCATCATGAATATCATCCTCATACCATCCCGGCTTAGGAAAAAAGGGGAATCTCCATCCCTGCTCCCATCTCCACCACCTCTAGACTAAACTAAAATTTAATATAATAATTTTCTTATAAAAAATATTAACTGAGTTTTTAATAAAAGTACGACAATTTAGTTTATTTGATTAGATATGAAATTTTCAAATTTTTTTGTTTAAGTTACCGGGAGGAAAATCAAAAGTTTAAATAATGAAAACTCTTACTTTGTTAGATTAAAAGAAAAAAATAATGTTTTATCTAATAAATTATTTATTAAATCATTAAATATGCTAATACATACATATATATATATATATATTATAATAACAATGGTTGTTTGATTAGTTACAAAAGTGCAGGAACTTTAAGCATATGTATATTTATATATCAAAATTACTTTATTAAGTAAGTTTACACTTTGCAACATAATTTCTTCTTCTATTTTATTTTTTATTCTTTTTAACATTTATCAATCTCAACTTTATGTTTTTTACATTTTGCAACCTAAAAAATACTTTATCGCACTAATTAACTTCAATTATGCCTTTCTTACTATTCACAATCTTAGCAATTTTGTTCGCATTAATCATTTTTTTATCTTTAAATAAATATAATATCTACAAAAATAAATTTTATTTGAATAAATTACAATACCAAATAAAATATGAAAATACTTAATATTATGAAGAACACACACTTTGAATTTTTATTCGAGTTATTGAATACCCTATGTATTTTATTTTATTAATGTTATGATTTATTTAAAAAGTTGAAGCATTTGAGTAAATTTAAAATCAACAAATGAAATGTTAAAAGTAGCAAATGAGAACAAATATTAGAAGGAACAATTAAAGATCA